>CM055969.1:19242500-21642500 GCA_029531755.1 Holothuria leucospilota
GGACACAATTTGACTTCTGACTGGAAAGGTTATCTCCTTAAGAAGACCTCTTAAATTACAAATTTCATTCTGTTTGAATGTTTCCAAAGTATGTAAAAGGTAAATTGGATTAACGTTTAGCCTCTCCAGGCTAGATCAGTAAAGCAGTTTTGACTGCGTTATGCATACCCCTGCAGGTAGCTTGTTGTAAATAAATCCTCAGTGAAGTTAAAGGAAAGGTTTGATCAAAAAGATAATTTTCTGTTGTGAAAGAGGAACTAAATCTACGCAATTTAGTGAAACTTCCATTCAAATCGGACATGTAGTACTCGAGATATGAGCAAATGAAGTTACTATATTTGTAACCCAAAGTGAGCTTGAGGCAAGCAGGGGTTATATCACTTCCTCACATTGATGAAAAATGCTTTTTTCCCTTTGCTCTTTCAGTGTGTTTTGCTGACCTTGAAGTTAATAGGGATATGATCTCCCAATGTGGAATGTGAAGTTTGAAACAAAAATTCTTATGCCTCTCATGCAATCACATTCTGATAACGTGTGATTGTGGAGGAGAAAATTGGTTGTGGTTGTGGAGGGAAAACTGGTTGTAAAGTTTAAAGAAAGATAAAAGACTGTTCATTAATGTGAGGCTATGACGTTATATGTGCTTTCTTCAAGTTCACTTTGTGTTGAAAATGTGACTTTTTTAAACTACTAATATCTTGAATGCAAATTTCACCAGAATGTTTAGAATAAGTGCCCCTCTAACATATCAAAACTTGAATTGAACTTAGACCCTTCTTTCAAGAAGGCACTTGACTGCAGCAATTTGTCTAGCATTGTGGTACCATGAATCATTCACTTCCAGGGCCTTATTTTCGACTGTGTTAAAGTCATATATTAGTACGCAGTGACTGACTCAAGGTGCACTTACTATACTGTGTACAGCCTAATCCCAGTTAGTTCCTTAACATAGACCAATTTCAAACGTGTGCACCAAAATTCTGTAGCTTTACCTTTTCCACAAGAGAGCTCCTACTGTGCAGAATTTCTCACTAAATACAGGCGCATATACAAAATATTTCTACGGGGGCGACATTCTAGAGATCTCACCCTACTCCCTCCTTACCCTACAGAAATCAATAAATATAACGCCATTGGTAGCCGACGAAGTCGGATGCGCGCGGGATTGAAGGGCCCTCGGGCGGACCAGTTAACTAGCCGACTGTGCTTTGCATTTCAAATGTTTGGTCGAAAATCTATGGGAGCAAGTGCCTCACTGCCCTTTCATGCTGTCATGAACACTAAACTCATGTTGAAAGTTTTTTTTTTTTGATACATACGGTGCACTGTTTTCACACGATTATTCCGTTCAAATGGATGGACATGTCAATGCTTATGATATACCGTTCGCATGATTATTTATTTTTTCGTCTCTATTTTTTCATTTCTTCCTTACCATCTTTTCTTTCTCTTTCCT
Source organism: Holothuria leucospilota (assembly GCA_029531755.1). Taxonomy (NCBI): domain Eukaryota; kingdom Metazoa; phylum Echinodermata; class Holothuroidea; order Aspidochirotida; family Holothuriidae; genus Holothuria; species Holothuria leucospilota. The sequence continues at coordinate 19,243,957 of CM055969.1, forward strand.
GTCTTGTTTTCTTTTCTTTTCTACTTTTTGGGGTGGGGGTGGGGGAGCCTCTAACGCCAAGGATACACGCCTGTTAATACTGAATAACCTGTCAACCATAATGAACGGGAGGTTGTAACTAGCGTGCTTTACGTCTCCTTTCAATTTGAAAATTCATTCGAGACAAATTGAAAATTCATTCGAGACAAATCTGGCAACTTGAACCTCGAGACGTGTACGAAGCTCATGAAAAATATTTTTCGATCAGGTAAAATTAAAAATAAAGATTTAAGGCCACATGATTTACGAATTAGCCCTTTAATTGTTGAGGTATGGTACATGATTTTCATTCAATTACAGCTTTTTACATTTTCTCCTTTTCTTTATTTTTATTATTTCTTTCTTAACATTCTCTTTTTCAACCAGTGGAGCGCACGCCCCAACGACCCCATGGATAAGCCCTTGAAATAATTGATTGGGGCTATATACTACAGTAAGCCTTCAAGCCTAAGCTGTATTGCCCAGGCTACAGTCAGCACACAGCCTAGCTTGGCCTATTCCAGCCTGATTAGTTTTTATTATATTGCAAGGACCAGACTGTTGTTATATGCGTGATGGCTCTCGAAAACGAGTGCATGAGCAAAAAGACTATCTTAGGTCTGTCCCGGATATTTTGCTTGTTTTCATTATCGTACCTGATATAGTTTTATAAGCCTTTGAGTCTCGGGTCCTTGCAAAAGTTATCAATACAAAAACACTTTTGTCTGTATTTCTCCATTATCATGTTTGTTCTATATTAACCGTAAACTAAACGGAGCAGAATACATTATTCTTGTCCACAGGACTCTGTTCTCTAGTAACTTTGAGACTTGTCCATTTAATTTAGAAGCAATGCTTGGCCTTCTATAATGAAACGTTCTAGAAGTACCTCCTCTTCTGTTTTGGATTTCTCTGTTCACATAATCCGTTAGAATGGTGTACAGAGATATCTATATGCGTTTCTCTGTGCCTCGAATTTCTCGGCTTCTGTAAATTCATGTGTACGTGTTTAAACCAGGGAGTTGCAACTCCCTGCTTAAAACAAGGATCCAGGTACTTGTATGGCATGACTTGCGATTTAATGATTCCCATGAGAAAATTCCCATAAATCCCATAGGAAAAAATAAATGGGACCCCATAAGACTTAATGGGATCCCATAACAAAAAATAATGGGATCCCATTAAAACCCATTAAAATTGCAAGCTAAGTTCTGGAATTCGGACACTTTGTATGGGATCCAATAGAATTTAATGGGATCCCATAAAATGAATGGGAATCAAAAAAATCAATGGGACCTAAAAGCCGTATGGGATCCCATACAAATCCATAGCTAAGGTCTAGAAATTGGAACGTTTTGTATGGGATCCCAAAGTTGAATTCTGTTGGTGTTTTTATGGGATCTCATTAATTTTTTATGGGATTTTATGGGAATTATCTTCTGGATTGAATGAATCGGAAAAATGGAGGCGCTGTATCTTTCAGTATTCAACCACATTTAACCCTGCCGAATTATTGAGTGAATCTTGTGGTGTAGGCCTAGTGGTAACATCTTCAGACCGGTCTTCTTGCAAGTCGGGTTTGATTTCTTCTATCTGTTTATTGTTTGCCCGTAAAATCCCTTACGTATGAAGACATACTTTACAGCTAATCAGAGTGTTTTGTGCTTTTCAATTAGCTTTTAGGGGCTTTTTGTGCCAGTTTTCCATCATCACCCTCCAACTGTATTCAGACTGGCAAATTATATGTTTAAATGTGTAAAAAGGCATCATTGCTGTGTTGCTATAGTTACTGGAACAGATATTTTTCTTAATAAATGTAAATGAACATAGTTTTTCAAATTCCTCAGGGAGGTGCAAATATGGAAGCAATTTTACTTAAACTCTGAAATTTATCTTTTGATAACAACAAAATGAATCTTCAGCCTTTCGCTAAAGATCATTTCTTCACCTTTGGTCAATATCATGTATGTGAAGTATCTGTTCTTTTCAGCCAGTCAAGAACGTGACCACGCATGACAGATCCATGATGTAGAGGTCTGAAGGTCAAGAGGTTGGTCATGTTATAGTGTCCCTTGCGGACGTAGCTCCTTTGGGGAGCAGAACTCCTTTAGGGGTACAGTATACGTTTGGTTTTCGCCTTTCGGGTATTTTCAGAGAGGCGTTGAGACTTTGGAAAAAGAACACTTAAGTTTAAACTTGGTAGAACGGGATATTTTAAATACTGAAGATATTGGCTGCCCATCTTCTCGCAACTTTCAAGGGTACAAAACAAGTCGCGGTGGCTTCCAAGTTATGTCACGTTTAAAATTTTAACGAATTTTTAATTTAGGAGAGAAACGAGTGCCACTTTTTATCCAGAAAAACCTATGCAGGGAAATATATGACTTGCTGAGCTTCACCAGCGTCCCAGCTCTTACTTACTTTAGATTCGACTAAAGTTAAGCGTTGAGTCGTTTTGCTATCGGTATTGTCGATACATAATACACAGTCCATATCACAGGAAACTTGGAATGATTCTTGTAGTAACAAGTAGTTTATGGAGAAACAAAAAGTCATTTAAGTAATTCATGGAATTTAATAAAGAATGATATACAAGTGAAACATTCGATCAAAAAAAATTGAAAACTTGTGTAGAATACTGGCGAGCCGCTCCGTTACACAATTAACTTAAAAAGAAACTTTTCCTAATTTTTGCATATTGAGGACACTGAAAAGTCAACTTTTGAAACACCCTACCAAAAATTATCCAAACATCATTTCATCACCATGGCTTCCTCTGGGACCACTCCCAATAGCCCTGTTCGGGACTTAAAGGGGATAAATTTGTTTCCATGGGGAATTCCTTGAGATGAGCCTTGTACAACAAACCCCAGGGTACCTTCTGTTTGTTGCGCACATCAGTGCCAGAGACTACCTCCGCCAAAACTGTTACTTGACAAATGCAGTGCCTTACGTGTGTGTATGCGCGTAAACGACAGTGTTACAAAGTACCCTGTTACTGCCAGCCTGGGTCTCCTCTTCTAGTTTTCAGAATTACGAGTTGCCAGGAAATTGCTTCTAATAGTGCTTAATTTTAAAAGTATCCCAGTCTCAGCTAGTTTACCCAATAAGTGATAATTACTGAATAGCGTAAATAGCAGTGGTAACACTGCATAATGATGCACGCTTTTATGCAAAATTTTTCATTATGTACTTACTGATCGTATTGCCGGATGTCAGGGAATCGTATCTAACAGTGTATGTGGGACATTGTCTTTGAAGTTTATTTGAAAGTCATGCCGAGAGATGTACCCATTTGTCCCCTATCCCACCATCCATCCATAGTTTTTTTTCAAATAGACAAGTTGGGAAATGTTTCCAAGTAATGCAATATGGGAATGGGTCAAAGGTGAAGTGCACCACGCTTACAGTGTCTCAGCGCGGATGTTGCATGTTAAGCATGCAGAGCTAAACACGTTGCCCGTTGTCATGGTACACTTGACTTGTGACCCGACCGGAAGTACCGAATTTCCCAACACGTTTATTCGTAAACTCGCCAGTTTTATAAAAAGCAATAAAATTAAAGTAACTTAGTCAAAATAACCTTAATCATTCACGTGAGATATCATTTTGACAAGTTGAAATTAAAATGATGTACCAATATAACTTCTTAAAGTGTACCTCAAGTGTAAATTTAAAAAAAATAAATATATGTCACAAAGCTTGAACAAGAGCCCAATGGGCACTATGGTTCCTTACTGAATGTAATAACACTGAGCTATGAGCATACAAACAAAATGTTAGCTAATGTGAAGTTTGCCTGTCACTCTGGTGACTGCTACATGACCTTTAAAGTTGTTGGCAGTGAATGAAAGTCCACAACTCAACCTCAAAATGACCTCTGATAACCTTCAAATGGCCCCCAGTGACTCCAGATGACCTTTTACCTCCACCAAAAACAACAGGATCAATCTTCTCACCACAACGCTCCACATACCAAGTATGAAATCTATCCAGGCTTCCTACCTTGAGATATTGTGTAAGCAAGGTTTTCAGTGTATGACCCCTGGTGACCCCAAATGACCTTTGACCTCCACCAAAAACAATAGCATTCATCTTCCCACCATAACCCATCTACATACTAAGTATGAAATCTGTCCAAGCTTCCTACCATGAGATATTGTGCCAACAACAAGTTTTCAGTGGTTGGCTGTCGGTGACCCCAGATGACCTTTCACCTCCACCAAAAGCGGTATCATCTACTTTCTTACCATAACGCATCCACATACCAAGTATGAAATATATCCAAGCTCCCTAACTTGAGATATTGTGTTAACAAGGTTTTCAGTGTTTGGCCCCCGGTGACCCCAGATGACCTTTGACCTCTACCAAAAACACTAGGGTACACTTTCTTATTATGGTGGATCTATATATTAAGTATGAAACCTATCCAAGCTTCCTACCTTGAGGTATCGTGTTTACAAGGTTTTCAGTGTTTGACCCCCGGTGACCCCAGATGACCTTTGACCTCCACCAAAAATAATAGCATTCATATTCCTACCATAACCCATCTACATACTAAGTATGAAATCTATCCAAGCTTCCTACCTTGAGATATTGTGTTAACAACAAGTTTTCAGTGTTTGACTGCCGATGACCCCCAGATGACGTTTGACCTCCACCAAAAGCAACAGCATTCATTTTCTCACCATAATGCATCCACATACCAAGTATGAAATTTAGCCAAGCTTCTTACCTTGAGATATCGTGCAAACAAGGTTTTCGGTTTTTGACCCCTGGTGACCCCACATGACATTTGACCTCCACCAAAAACAATAGGGCACACCTTCTTACTATGACAGATCCACATACCAAGTTTCAGTTTAATCCAACTTTCCCTTGTTGAGTTACAGCGTACCGAAGCAAGTGTCACAGACACACTCACCCATACACGCACACCCACACACGCCAAGTTGACTACATAGGTTCCTTTTGCTAACGCAAGGAACCAAAAATGAATCCAAATTGTCCATCTCCCATCTTTACAGGATATTCCTGAAATGAGATATATAAAGTTGAAGCTTATTTAGTGGTAGATTGAGCAATAAGGTGTCTGCCATTCTTGTACTACTCAAATTACCGTCTTTGTTTTCCTTTGTTTTTTCGAACGTCACTGCACCCTGTGTCAAAATTTGATCACTGATCACTGTGCTACAGTTATAAGGTGACTTGACTGTACACTTCCTCCATACAACTAGTCCTTGTCAGGACTATTCGGCCTTTTGTTGTATATAACATGCAATACAATCTAAATTATTCCCGGTCTATTTGAACCTCTTCTCTACCCGTTCTCTGATATGCATCCCCCTCTGATCTGCGTCCCCCTCTCATCTCACCGTGGCGTGTGAAAGAGAATAATAGTAATAGTAACCTGGTGTAACCCCCTTAGAATTTGCGAAATCGGTGAGCCGACCCAACAGGGTCTACCATACAACATGCTATCAAAGAAAACAGTAAATTTTTCAAGGTCATATAAACATTTTAATTTCAAGGGAAATAAATGGAAGTAATGTGAGTTGTACAAGAAGGACATCACAAATTATTGTGCAATCTACGATTTCAAATTAAGTGATTAAATTTCAATATTGTATATCTCAGCAATGACTTAAGCGATAAAAATGGAAACTGGGTGAATGAAATTCTTATTCATCCTCTAAAATATATATATACTTGCAGTTCTTACACTTCAACGCTGGTTATACTTACTTTTACAGTACAATTTTAATGAAGAATAGTTTATCTATTAAGTATCGGTACAAGATTAGTAAAGTCTGAATAACTGTTTTTGATGTAAGGTCCATTATGTTGTTTTCAATCGATCATTGAAGATAATTTAAACTTTAAAATGTTAAATACAGACTGACGCAAAATTTAAAAGAATATCGATGTTGAATTAAGCAGTTCATGTTAAGGATATCTGTAAACTGACTTCCATTGTAATCCATTAGCTGCCTATGTCAGTTATGAAAATAACTGATTATTTCAGAGGTACTAGACATCTCATTTTGAATTTATTATCAAATGACAAATTAAAATTGTCAGATAGCCCTGAAAATCGGAAACATTGGAGTTTATAATGTCCTTAGCACAAAACTATACTTTGGTTATACCTTACTATCTTGAGATTTTATCCAAATTCAGTTTTTCTATGCAATATCGGAATAAGGTTACAAAAACCGATGTGAACGTCCGTTTAACGAGGAATATACTTTAGGAGGATAATATCTTTCGCGCGTAACGTAAATTTGCTTTCAGCTAGGACAGCAGCCGTTCACAACAGCTGATTCCGATAAGCGATCTGACGCTTTCATGTAAAGTAATTAATGAGAATTATCAAAGTAACCTATCTTAGACATTTAAGAGCAAGAAGAATTGGCGTCATCCAAATGGATATATGCTAGTGAGATCGAGAAAACGAAGTCATTAAATACTTAAGCGTAATTAATCTTCTTTTTGGGCTAAAAGTTACCTTATTATATTACTTTTTCATCCTAGGATGGAAAATAAAAAACACAACAATCTATTCAGACAGCCGGTTGCTTAATACTGTTCTGCATATATTAATTTTCTTTAGGCGATGGCTCAAAACTGGAATTGTGACGTAAATGGGCTTTCAGTCGAGGTAAATATTTTTACCTGTTCGCGGTCTATGTCATCGAACCAGTGACTTTGTGCTACTTTCATTGAGATACCTGACAGACAAGGAACTGAAGGTCACAGACAAATCGCTCCAAGAATTTGTGAATCGATCATTCGTTAAGTGATCAATCGATATGGCCATGGAAAGTATAACTTCACTGGACTCGAAAGAGGGATAGAGAAAATCTTTAAGAAAGGACAAGAAGTGTGAAGCATCATGTTTTACAACATTTTTGTAAGCACTTTTTTGGGAAAGCTACAAAACTTGCAGGAGATTTAAAGCAAATTTAGACAGATAACATTTTCGTTGCAATTTTTCTCATGCCGTTTGTCCAGGGGCGTATATAAATGAATTCGCAGGGGTTGTGTGAACTATTTTTGAACCAGCTACATTTCTTGGAGATCGACTTCCGCCGACATAGTTGTACCACCCGAATTTTCAAAGACCTTTTTTCCTTGCTTTTTCTGCACTTCAAATGTTGTTCCGAATTTTCGAGGACCTTTTTTTTTGCTTTTTTGCACTTCAAACGTTGTTCATGTCTGGTCTACTGTTACAAAGCAGGGGCGGATCTAGGGGGCGGATCCGGCCCCGCCCCCCCCCTTTTTGAAAATGCAAAAAAAAAAAAATGAAAGGGAAAAAAGAGAAAAAAAGGAGAAAAAAACGGAAAGGAGAAGAGATAGAGAGAAGGACAGAGAGTGGAGTGATAGAGAATGAAGCTGCAATTAGCAACCTCGAAGTATGGGAGTCATAGCGTACAGCAGATCAGTTTGAACGTCGATTGGGACGTTTACACACATGCTGATCTTACTACACATGATTGGATACAATCAATACGATACAATACCGATACAATACCATCAGCCAATCGAACGAGACAGTGCGCATCAGTTGGGATGGGGTGCTATCAAGCCTGGCAAGTGCCATTTCCGGCCATCTGGGATGTATTAAAACCTCAAATTTTCTTGGAACGCTCCGCCCCAACATATTGCGGCGCTCCGCTTAGATAGTAAACGCAATGGCGTACACAAGGGGGGGGGGCATTTTTTAACACAAATTTTACTTCAAAAGGTAGCATATGTGGCACCAGATTGCATGTTAGGACACCTAATTTTTCAAAAATTTTCAAAGGGGAGGGGGACACCCCTCCCCTTAGACCCCTCCCCCAGGCCGGCGATCACACAACATACTGCATCCCCCCCCCCCGCGAGAGAAATCCTGGGTACGTCACTGAGTAAATGGGATTCCAACTTGCAACCCTTGGACCAAAAGTCCCAGCCAGCTGAGCAGATCCGTCCTCGCAGGAATGTGTAATTAAATAAAACCAAACTTTACATTTTGTTCACAAAAATTGCACTTCTTGATGGCTGCTATCAAGCCTGGCAAGTGCCATTTCCGGCGATCTGGGATGTATTAAAGTCTCAAATTTTCTTGGTACGCTCCGCGCCAACTCATGGTGGCGCTCCGCTTAGATAGTAAACGGGAGCCCCGCCCCCAAACAAAAAATCCTAGCTACGCCACTGCATGAGAATTAAAATGGAAAATCATGGGAATCACAAGGCCTTAGAAGTGCCTTTTCCGGCTATCTGGGATGTGTTTTTACCCAAATTTCCTAGTATGCTACGCATTGGCAGCGGTAGCGGGGGAACGGGGGAGGAGGACACGTCCCTCCCTATAATTTTCAGTGAGGGGAGCTCCCTCCATAAATAAATTCCTAAGGAGAGAAATGAGGAGTTATAAATTAAGTAAAAATCAGAAATCAACAAGTATAACCATAATCAATGACAAAACTAAATTTTCCAAATGCTGTTCTGTCAGTTAATAAATCCCTCGATTTTTCTCTGAAAGACGTTAAGATTGGCCTACAGTGCACGTCACCAACAAAATTTTATTTAGAAATATAGTGGTCGGAAACATTACAATTCGGTCATTCGGTTTTGATACTATGTAAGGCCTACAATAATACCATCATTACACTGCCTGGACGTACCCCCAAAACAATGACAGGGCTGCCAAGTCTCGTGCATTCTGGGTGATTTTCACTTTCTCACTGAGTCCACACAAAACAAGAAATTAGGCAGAGGGGAACGTGCACGCGATAAAACGTACATTTACTCCCACATGTCAATGCAAGGTACCTGAGTTCTGGCATCAAGTCGAACTAAGATATGGGTCACAAATTTCTTAAGGAAGTCCCTCAATATTCACCAAATTAGAACATGACTACTAAAGATCTGATTAGACACCTTGACCAGGACGCATTGTAGTAAGGCACTGTACCTATGATAACTGTCTTCTGTTAATAACTTGTGGAAAAATTAATGTGTTGAGAGTTGAGACATGAAATTATATGAAGCAGAAAATGCAAAAATAAGACATGGAAAGTGCTATATTCGGCGATCTGGGAGGTCTATTTTGTCAAAAATTTTATTGTACGCTCCGCGCCAACCGATGGTGGCGCTCCGCTTAGATGGTGTAGTACCGTCAATCACAGGTCGAACAACTTCAGCTCCCCCTTTTCAAAAATCCTGGATCCGCCCCTGCAAAGGCACATTGAACTGGAATTGTGACCGACTTCTGGCACTCCGAGACTGACTTTTGATTTTCACACACCCGGATTTACGCCCCTGTGTATGTCTTGTTTGCCAACAAGCTTGAGGGCTATTCATGTTATGCCAGACTACCCGTGTTTATATTAAATGTTCACTTTTTTATCACATCTCAACTTTTCAAATCACCTTACTACCCGCACTAGGCTATTTTTAATAAGTTTTGGAAGAAAGATGTTTTTCATCTATGTCGCAATGTTGAATGAACCAGGGACGATCTTATCGCAACTTGGCCTTTACCGTAGAACTTTACCCTTCATAATGTTTAATTTTATAAGTTAGAACAGACACGTCTAGATAAACTGTCGCTCGGGCAATTGTGGTATTTAACAGACATTCATAATTGTTTCCCCAAACTAGAAACTGTCCCAGACAATGTAAAGTATTCAAATTTTTCCCTAATGAGCTTTCATATCACGTGAATTATTTTCCCCTAGGTACAGCTTCCATTTAATGGTCTTTTAGATCTATTTACGCTTGCACAGAATGCGTGTTTAGACATGTGCACGAACATTAAGGTTGTTGTCTTCACATAAAGTACACAACTACGGCAAACCACCATTTTGTCTAGTTTTTCACTATTAAAAAGGTCTTGGAAGAATGTTTTGAATCTAGCTCTTGAAGATTCCCTTGACCTCATCTTGAAATGTGCTTATGTTAAAGGTAAAATGCAGTCACCCCATTCAGAGTGAGTGTGCCCGGTCACTCTAGTTCATGATTGGCCTATTTTGATCATGTGACAATATTTTTGTTAGTGAATTGAGAAATTCAAGAAGAATTTCTCCTTGCTTTACCTATTGTTTGAAATAGTTATGTACAAAATGTCTTCAGAGTTGCTTGTAATGCAATAAGAGGAGATTTGCAAGAGTTTGCTGATTTTTCAAAGAATTTGGGGCGACTGCCTATTGCCTTTAAAAATGACAAAGATTTAGATAAACATTGTTCCTTGTAAGTGTTTGTTTCCTCTGGAGGTAGACAGCTTCATCTGACCGCAAGAAAACAATGAAATATTTTCCCCGAAGTTGAGTGCAAATTTTAGTTATTATCTTCCATATCTTACATTCTTAAACTATTTCTGGAGGTTTCCCCTTTTAGAAGAATCTCGTTTTCTCCCGATATGGAGAAAAACTTGGTCATGGGCGCTTCAATTTTGTCTATTTTACCCACAATGCCACGCAGGCTTTGTGTGCGCTTTCAATGGTGAATGGTGTTTAGACACTCTCTGCAAAGTTTAGTGGTCTAATATTAATGGAATTAAATGCATATTCTGTATCTGTATTGTCATAGCTACCGAAAAGCCAAGTCCTAATCGGTGATTTACCATGCCGTTTTTTAGAAAAAGTTCTTAAGTGATATTCGTTCTTGCCAAACCTTGTTTATATTAAAAAGCCTACAGTATATACTGTGTTACAAAAGTGCTCCCCCATTCAGAACTTTGTTTTTCTCCCAAACGGGAGAATTTCCAGACTCTAAACAGAAAAGAAATTATTTGGTAGGTACAGCTTTTTTCATTTAGGGATTTGTATACTGTAATTAACCATACAGTGTGCAATCTCAAACAGAAATGCGAATAACTGTAAGAGCAGTTTGGCTATTCGCAAGAATCTAGTAATTCTGAATTACCCCAGTGCATGTTATCGTATAACGTGAATGTAACATCTTGCACACGTGGGATCTCATTTTGCATTGGTAAAGCCTAGTAAAGCGAATGTGTTCACTGCATGCAAGAATACAAGACTGTTTGTGACCATGGGGGTAGAAGCCCAAGTTTTGATTGGGGGGGGGGCAATAACGACTTGCCCGAAAAATAGAAGCAAAAATTTTTGCGCGCTCCTCGCTTGTTCAAAATGTTAATGTACATATCATATAGGCATCACCCGTTATCACACCGCATGCCAATTACACACAATTATTTGCCATGTTACAACCTTCCATATTAGTTATAATCTGGGGGAAGTCGTTACAATACTCTAATGATAAAAATCAGTGGTGTTGCCAAGATTTCTCTCTATGGGGGTTGGGGCAGGCACTATGTTGTGCGATCGCCGGCCTGGGGGAGGGGTTGTCCCCCTACCCTTTGAAAATTTTTGAAAAATCAGGTGTCCTTACATGCAACCTGGTGCCACATATACTCCCTTTGAAGTAAAATTTTGTGTTTTATTTTAGGTGCTAAAAAATCGGCGTCAGTGACGGGGCATGCCCTAATGGCCCCTCATATACACCACTGATAATCATAATATAAGTTTACCCATTAAAACAGACTGGTGAATTAATACCGAATATATAGGTGCTAGTTCAGTTCAAATCACTTTATTACCAAGGAAGTTTTTGAAAGTATTGATTTCCTTTAGCTACATCATTGCATTATTTTTCTTTCAGTAAAGGTGCCCGAAAAAATTCTCAAAATATTGCCCGAATTTTCACAAAAATATTTGGTTGGGGGCTGCAACCACCACACCTCCCCCCCCCCCCGCCTCCTATGCCTATGTTCGTGACTGTAAAACACAATAGTATAATAAAAGTGACAAGTTTAATATAATATAATGAGATGAAAAAAGCGTTTAACCTTAAGGTAAAGCCTTTTTCTAAATGTGTTACAGTTCTTACGTAAACTAGAAAGTATACAGAAGTTGCTTATTTTTTCCTTGATTTAAATGGAACGGTTAAAAGAATGGTTTAATCTAAATGTAATATTTTTTAATATTGAGAAGGGAAACTTAATCTGAAACATTTGCACTCACTTCCTAGCTGCTTCCCTTGCTATACATGAATTTGAAGTAATCACACAACTTTTAAAAACATCGCACGGCTTTGTTTATTTTAGTTTTTATCAACATGATTACGTATCAAGACTAGAAATGTAGTTACGGAAACCGTAACCACTGTTTATGGAAGCGATTAGCACTATCTAGAAACTACGCCTGGTGCAGAATAAAAGTAGCCTATGCCAGTTGACACCAATAAGGCTGGGCCCAACGTGAGGCTAAGCCAAGCTAGGCCCAGCGTCTCACTGAGCAATCTAATAACACAATAAAGTTAAAAAATGTTTTACTTTGTTAGTTGCTACAGTACGTACTGATAAACACAACTGTGCTTTGGGATGATATAGGCCCCAACAGCTATTACTGCTCCTTTCCTCAACTATAGCCCAACTGTTACTATTAGTTATTTGGCTAGGCTAGTAGGCCTACTGGCTTGATGACAGTAGTTAACCTGAAGCATGTGATATGGATATAAAAATACGTTGAGCCAGTCTGCAGTATGAAAACTGATCATAATTAAGTCTAGTAGGCCCACTGAGGAAGCTGCTCTTGGATAAAATTACTGCTATTAAGCCCGGCCCATACACCGATACAATAAGATGTTAGGCCTGTCAGATGCCCGTTACTTGTCCAGGATGCAACAATATCACTACTTTATAGCATAAGTATGACCCTACAATACAATTCTTACGTTATTAGGCCTACAAAAAAAAGTTAATCACAACCACACAGCTGCAGGAGTGTTTTCAGCAAAAATTCCTTGTAGGCCATAACAGCCTCTGTATACAACGAGAGTAGGGCCAACACAAAGTGTACGGCACCGGCCCTATTTGACTGAAGAAAGCTACAGGCCCGTAGTCAATGGGGGCTAAGCCCCCTTGTAAAATTTTTCGCCCCCCCCCCGAAGATCAAGAATTAGCAATGCCGTAATGCATTTTAGTATGGTTCGCCCCCTCTGGAAAATTCCCCCCCCCCGAAGCTTTTCGACCCCCTTTAGCACCTTGTCTGGCTATGGGCCTGGAAAGCTAGGCCTGACGCCCGTGAGGCTAGCCCTAAAAGTTACTTTGTTTACTTCTGTTCTGTATCGATTTACTGTGGGCCTTGATAACATCACGATGCATGCCGCACGCTCAAATGCATGGCGTACAGTTTTCGATAAACACGGTGATGTGATACGGTTGTACGAAGCTGTAAGTGCATGGTGGCTGACTGTGCTGGACATACTCAACGATGTAGAAAGGGTTACTATTAAAAACAGTTAGGACCACGGAAAACTCATGAACGTCTAAAGTCAAGCAAGCATATCCTGAACAAAAAAAAGAAAGAGTAAATGTCACATAACACTATGCGGACCAGTAAATGGCCTTTTCACTCACAAACAGTACAACAAACAGAGCTAGCTTTTAAAAATTATTTTCCCATTACGTAGTTGCAATGTTTTAACTTTGTGTCAGTAACACATGCTGACTAACATTTTAGGATACCTTATCTTGCGCACATTACTTGCCTAATTCATTCAGACGTTTGGACATTGAAAAAATCTTTATCGTCTTATTTTGCAATGAAAAGACCATCATTTTCTTAGTGACTGGTTTACAATTATGTACACGTGGTAAGAAATATACAGTACTTGCGGCAGTTCTGATCATGAACTGCTTCTTCAGATAACGTGTCACAAAGACACTGCCACGTGACCGGATCCTGTGTTATCACAATATGTTTACGAGAAGCTGCGCTTCCATAAACATAAAAATCAAAACGATTGAAAAGTAGCAGTTTCATTAGCACCTGTGAGTCATTCTAGCACTTTCGACTTTCTGTTCACTTATTCATATATTGAACATAAGGAAATTATCTGTGTTGTATGAGTCGAAACTTTACTGAACATTTCAGAGAGGTTTGTTAGACGTTGATCATTTCACTGAAAATTGGCATCAACAAAATGACCCGACCAAAGAACATTTATCACTTAACAAAACGACCCCACCTTAGGACATCGATCAGTTCGTAAGATGATTACAGCTGGCACATAAAAGAGGTGAAAATGCCACTCATAAAAGTGGTCCAAACAAGTGCAGGAATAACAATCAACGTAATTACCTGCTACCGATGAAGGTTAACCGTTCGTCACACGTCATAGAAGTTTGGGTTGCTTAGAAGACACAGAATGCCGATTTAATAGGTTCAACGTCACATCCAATATCTTGTTTTGATTTGTACCTGACTTTGGGATAATAAATCATTAATCATTCCAACTAATTTGTAAATTAAAGAGTACTATATGAGTCCACGCAAAATGTCGTGACGGGCTGCAAATCATTAATAACGCATTGTACACAAAGATAAAAATAGAGTAAAAACATGTTGAGAATTAGCATCAACGAGCAAAGAAAATTGGACAAAATGATGTAAATATCTCCTAGATGATCTCTTTCTCGGAAAAGATCTTTCACTCAAATTAAGTTGGTAAGTGATATGATTGATTTGTGAGGTCTTTTAACGACTAAGAAGTAATCGGTGAGTTATTTGGAAACACATAACTTTCTGGTTACCTTCCTGGAGGGTTTTGCAAATTTTTAAATCCTCTAAGATTTATTAATGTTTTATTGATTAGACCAACATTATGAACAAAGCTATTGACTGTGTTTATTTCTCTTCCAATTGTCACATACGTTATTTTTATTTGTGGTTTCTGTTGAATGTTAATTGTTCTGTTATCGAAATAAGATGAGAATAATTTTACATACATACATACATACATACATACATACATACATACATACATACATACATACATACATACATACATACATACATACATACATACATACATACATACATACATACATACATACATACATACATACTGACTTTTATATAGCGCAAATTCCATATGATCAATGCGCTTACAAAAACAAGAAAAATCGATGCCAACAAAATATCAGTCAATTAAATAGGTAAGTCTTAAGTTGTTTTTTGAAAAGTGTAACAGATTTCGAATGCCGTATGTGAAAGGGCAGAGAATTCCATAACACAGGGCCAGCAATAGAAAAGGCACCATCACCTACTCGCTTTTTGGAGGGAGGTATCAGGAGTAGGGTCCCATTCATTGCAGACCTGGTAACAGGACCATATAAAGGTGAGGTTTTCATGCGAAGCATACTAGAGAGATAAGTCGGAGCAAAGTTATTCAAACATTTGTAAACATATAAACAAAATTTAAATTGGATTCTTTCGCGCCTAGATAGCCAGTGAAGGGCACGCAGAAGAGGTTTCGGACTATCTAATCTAGCTGCCGAGAAAATAAATTTAGCACAACGATTTTGCAAGGATTGAATGCGATTAAGGTCATTTGATGACGCACCATACAAAAGGGCATTGCCGTAGTCAAAGCGTGAAAGGAGAAAAGCACGGACAACAGAATGACGAGTCTCTTTATCAAGATAGCGGCCAATGCGAAATAAATTTCTAAGATGATAATTACAAGATGAGACTAGGCTGTTGACATGTTTTGTCATTTTAAAGTCTGAATCAAATATAATACCTGGATTACGAATTTCACTCATGTACTGATGATTCTCAGGGAGAAAGCAGTTGCCCCAAGTTTGTTTTCAAATATCTGCTAAATCTTACAGATCTCCGTTTATTTTGCTCACAAGTATTTTTTATTGTGTTTCTGTATAATAACATTGAATATTGAAGGTAAACCAAAGAGTTATATTGCATAAATTTAGCAAATAAGTAACAAAAATATTGTCACATGATTGAACGGAGCCATTCCTGAACTATAGGATGAACGGATTACACCAATTCGAATTGGGGGACTGCATTTTACCCTTAAAGAAAGATTTGCATCACCCCAAGTATGACTTTTACTTGGTGGTGAGCCCCGCCCATAATTGTCTTTACTGCTTCTTCTTGTGCAGACATAAACATAGTTCACTGTTAAAGGCCAAATCCTGGTGAGCATAAAAGGACCCATGTGTAATGAAAACATTCTCTGTGCGTTCTGTGTAATATGAGCTGCTCTGCATCTTTTGAATTTTGTAACTCTGATGTCAATCAAAGAGTAGTCACCAACTGAGACTGCTGCTTACCCCCAACTAAAAGTCATACCTGGGGTGATGCAAATCTGTCTTTAAGTTCAAGCGGTTTTTACCAAAGTAGTAACGTGCACGTCACTGTTAAGTTTCTTTTGATTAATGACGCACTCCTTGGTGATAACAAACTGGTAAGGCATCATATCATTGCCGCAGGCAGCGATGCTCTGTTAAAGTTTTCCATAGTATTTCAAGAACTTAACAAGCCAACTTAAGCAAGTGATCAATACGAGCCGAGAGGCGATGGGAGAAAGAACTTTTGCGTTGTGAAGATAATTTGTATTGACCTTGAACTCACACTACTTATTGAATTTCAACAACTGACATGTAATACATTACTCAGCTGTGGTGAACAAAATGAATGCACGATAGTCGATGCAAATAGATCACGAGCGTGTCTTTTGAGACACAAAAAGAAGAAGTCTTAACTTGCTAAAGCCCTGGGGCAGATTGTAAGTAAGCAACAAATTTTATACGAATCGTGTTTTTTTTCTAGACGAAAAAGGTATGATGAGGATAGCATTGTCTATTAGAAACTGAAAACAACTCATTACTTAAAGCACCCAATCCTATCTTATTACTGCGGGAAGAAAATTACTAATTACGGTACATTTTAACTGAAGGAGATGAACGATGACCCATCTGTGGGAGAAGTTATATAACCAGGCTTATTTTTTTACTATTGCTGGAATTTCGGACTTTCTCTTTAAGGTTCTTTTGTTTGAAGAACAGATGAGTGTTATTTTCTCAGACAGAAGCCACTTTTTAGAAAACATTAGTGTAATACGCAAAAAGCTTAATGGTTCTCCCAAAACAAATAAGGAGAGCAAAAGTAGTAAATATAATAACAATATGTGGCTTTGTATTTCATTCATCTGTTCATTTGTCTTTACGTGCGTCCTTTTATCCATTCATTTGAAATCTTCACACAGGAAGAGATAGACAACAAATTCTACAAAAGGACTGAATTTTATTTAAAAACTTGTGGGATTGTTGAGTCCTTGAACAAATAATACTTAACTTTGGCCTTAGAAAGGCATACTGATTCAAATAAGAAACAACAACTTTTTCTGTTCGTGGAGGCCGTTACCAGAAGTGAAACTAAGAAAACCTTGTAAACTGCTTGTAAACGCCATATCTCAAAGAGATTAACCTTAAGGTATGTCTAACTTAGCTTGTGAATGTCCCCTATATTAAGTACAAGTTGTATCTCCTACTTTGTCTTTCTAAGGCCAAACTTAACTATTATTTTCAGTTGAGGTCAAAGGTCAATTGAGGTCACCAGAGCTTAAATTGAGAAATCCTCATAAAGACGACATCTCAAAAGGATAACTCTGAGGGATAGTATACTTCACATGTAGATGTTCCATGTTAAGTTCAAGAACCCTTTCGTGTTTGGTGGAGGTCAAAGGTCACTTGAGGTCAAATGGTGAAGATTTGGGAGCATAATGTGTCTCACGACTATAAAAAGTACATGTCAAAGTCAAACATTGAAGTCAAACGTCATTTGAGGTCACCAGAGGTTAAATTGGGCCAAAGGCACCGCACGGCACCACTTGGTACCTCCCAGACCCGCCCAACTCCGGGCAGAATGGAAAAACTTGATATGGACTATTTTTTCGGCAGTGCATCATAAAACGGACGTTCTGGTTTTTGGTTGGGGAATGCTTGATCTTTAAAGTTGTATTTTCGAATTCCATGGTGCAGGGTTCTTGATTATTTTTGTCAGCCGGTCACATTTGTCACCAGGATTTTCTCACCGGTCACAGACAGGCCACGGAAAGGCGAAGCGTTCCACTCGATGTTGGTGTTTAGGAGACTTTGAGGGCTCTCGGAGGGTTCCAGTGCAACCAGGGCCGTGGCTAGGGTGATATGTTGGGGTGTGTGTGTGAATGTCCCAAATTCCGACTGGATGGATGTTTTTTCCAACTGAATGGTGGGGCGTAAATCGCACAATTTCTTATGCGCCCTGCGTTTACATACAGAAGTGGGGATCCTTCCTTTGTCACTACATAAATGTGCCGTCCTGGCGAGGGGTATAGGGGGAAGGGGGTGCCCTTTTCTTGGTAATTTGTAAACAGCTTTCAACTTTTGCTATTGTGCTTCTCCGAAAGTTGCTATCGGAAGATATTGATAATAATGACAACAGTGAGGTGAAGTTCAAAGCGCGCGGAGCGCGCGAAAATTTTGATGGTTTGAGAAGAATTTGCGAAAAAAGGACAGTTTTGACTCGATTTTACGTGAGGCAAATAACGCTTGGTATTATTCTCACTTGATCTAGTTGGAAAATATACACAGTTGGCACAGGTTCGGTCGGAAAAATGTGCTAGACTGAGATACCAGAAATTCCAGCTGACTATTTCAGATTTTCCGACTATCGTCGCTCGATCTGACAAACTTTGGGGGTGAGACACCCCCACACCCCCAGTCGTGACGGCCCTGAGTGCAACGCCTCTGTGGAACAACGGGGCAACCCCTAAATGACAAATTGACATAAAAACAACAATACTGAAAATGCTAAAAACTCCAGTGTCCTACGTATGTTTTAAAGGCTCTCAGAACCTGGGAAACCTCATATAAAGGTTCCTTTTTTCAAGTTTTCCTGGGGAGCTTACATGTTACAATCAACGACCTCGCAAATTTCCTTTTAGTCATGTTTTCTCCCACAAAATGATTATACAGAATAAGATTTTCAAGCTAAACTTTTCTTCGTGGAATTTTAGTTTCTAAAGTAGGATTTCTCAAAGATGTTTAGATGCTTTAGAAAGTTCCATTTCCGCTAAATTGGGAGGCATTCTTGACAAAACAAAAACGACCTGATATAAGCTGCGAATCAACTGATGGTGGTCCTCCAAGTAGCACACTAAAAGGGAGATCTGCACTGTGAGTCTTCGGCTGTGACGTAGCATCTTGCCTTGCCACAGCCGAAGAATACTAAAAATAAGGATTTCTAAAACATACCATCAATTCAAAGCTTTATCGAAAATAACATCATTTTGTATCCAAATAATCTAACAAGGGCAAAAATTTCTCAAAAGGGAGGGTATAGAAAACGCCCCTTCCCTTATTTACACCCAGCCAAAAGGAAAATCGCAAAAAGTTCTGAAATTGTAACCATTTCAAAGCTTTTCCAAACATATCACACTCTTTGATAGTAAGGGAGTACATGATGATAAAAGTTGAACTTATAGGGAGGTATCCAGGCCTAGGTATGTGGTGTTGGAGCTGAAATTCTATTAAGGTGGGTTTTTACGACAGAAATGCCAACTGCTACGGCCTATCTGCCTCTACTACCTTTAATTTAGCCAAGATATAGTTAGGCAACACATCTTTAGGACACTCGCTTTCGTTCCAAAGCTGACGTGTTGTTGGTACAAATGTTATAGACTTTCCCCTGTTGTGGCAGATAACATAAGGGACTAAAAGAGCAAGTTTATGTTTTTTAAAAGAACAAATGAAAACAAAATTCAATTGAACGTGTCCAAAGTGCTCTATTGTATCAATTAAATATTACTAAGTTGGTGTTTAGAGAACGCACAAGTTGATTTAATTCTACGAAATGTAGCAAACCTTGGTAAAAAGGGTGGTAAATGACAACAATTGCTGTGAGAAATTTTACATGTCAAATGGTGTCTATTTTAAAGTTTATCTTTTGGCCTATTTATACTAGATTGGGTTTTTACATTTTGAACGTCAGTTCAGATAAGAAAAAAGCCCCTTCAAATATCATTGCCTTTTTCATCTCGGCAATAGCACTACCTAAAACTCTTTAAAAGTGAAAAGCCAGAAGATTTACGATAATTTAATTACTAAGTAAGCTATTGCTGTGATATTTTATAGATAAAATTTCCATTACGTGTCTTTTTTATTGGCATACGAATCCTTTATTAATCTAACGTGTCAATAATATTTATCTTGGTATTACGTTAACTTTTCTTTGAGTTTTCACCCTGACTTTAGCGATACATTCCTTCAATGTTAAGAGCGTGTTGCTCGCTTATCATCTCGGCTATAGCACTGCCTAAAACTCTATAAAAGAAGAATTACGATAATTTACACACGAAATAAGCTATTATTGTGATATTTTATACATAAAATATCCATTTTTTATTGGCATACGGATCTTTTATTAATTTGCACCTAGTCTAACTTGTCAATAGTATTTATCTTGGCATTACTTTAACTTTTCTTTGAGTTTTCACCCGAATTTAGCCATTCGTTCCTTCAATGTTAAGAGCGTGTTGTTCGTGTGTTAAATAAAAAGGGGGTCTCACTACCTGCTAGATAAGTCTGTGATATTACTTTTGCGTGGTGTTATAAAAAGTAATTACATTTTGAGAGAGTTTTTATTTGGTCGTACCGACCATTCTCAGTTTTATGACTTGGCTAAATCACTGATCGTTTCAATGCTTTTTATTTCATTAGAGTCTCTTATGGCCTTAAAATATGTAAAATATGTTCTCTGTTTTCACATGAACAAAATGTTGTTTGAGTAAAAGCTTCCAATCCTTACCCTAAACGCATGTCAAAAAATCCTGTAAAATTATTTTTAGACAAACCGGGAATTTTGTCTTGCGTTATCTAGGACTCTGTTCAGGAAGTGCGCTTCCTCCCGCTGGGTGGGTTTCGGAACCACCTATAAGAGAAATGATGTGATTGATTTTCCTGAATTCGGAGAAAACCTAGGGTAGGAAAATGTTAGGCCTAACTAAATTATGTTCAAATTGCAACTCGAGGCCCCAACAAAGGCGACGGGTTGCCGGGAGAATGACGAGCGCAAAATTTTCGGCCCGCAAAGTGTGTCGAAATTTAGGGCTTTTATTAAAGAAATTTGAAAATTTGGGGTTCTATATTTATTGAACAAAAATTGAAAAATTAGGGTTCTCCTTAAAGTAAATTAAATTCTTTCGGATTCTTCGTGTTACGGCTCTGTGTGTTGTTCAAACCAGCAACAGCGAAAAACTGCAGAAGAATGAGGTGTAGAGTCTAAACAGCTTATTATTTTACCCCCTTTCCTTAAAGTTTACAAAATCTACTAATTTAAAGCAAGGCCTGTAATTACAATAGCAAGGCTACTTTGTGAAGTTATCTCTAGTCTTGACTGGGTTACAGCACTCGCACCGTTGTAACGTTACTCTCCAAATTCCAAAGAGTGAAATTAGGGATGACTCCAAAATTAAGATTGAATATTCACTCTAAAAGAGTGAAAATGACTCTTTTTCGATTGAAATTTTTCACTCCAAATTTAGAGTGATCCCTAATTTCACTCTAAAAGAGTGATTTTCACTCCAAAGATTTTAGAGCGTAGGCTTCCCCGAATCTGTTTGATAAGGTAGTGTTATGAAGCGGGTATGGTAGGCACAACGTTCTAGTTTCGATATCTGAACTCGCTGGCGATCTCTCTCAAAAACAGTGTAATTTCGAATCTAGTATATGTTCTCGTTTAGCCTTTAAGGAATTTTAGGTTGAGCAGAATCTCTCTAGGGTACGTTCTTTTACGAGGTCTCTCGTTGCAAGTTGCTTTACGAATGCATTGAACAACTCTAGGTGAAAACTTCTGGCTCTGTATGTATTGCAATATTGAGTTCGATCTCTGATATGTTCTATCACTGAATATCTTTATATAAGCCTAGCAAAGCATTTCAGTACTTTTTGGGTTCATAAGAAACTTCTAGTACTTTCTTTCGAAAAATGCATCCAAGAAAAGTAACCATTTCTAAAATTAGAATTACGACGAAATCAGTTCCTTCTGTAATCATCGAAAGTCTCTGGATGTAAGTGGACGACTGAAGAAAGTTATTGAAGTCTTGAGAATGTTCACTTGTTTCCTCGCGTTTTCTCACGTTTTCTCGTTCTAGCGATTCCTTGAACTGCGTAGCAGAATCGGAGTTGGAATTCTTGCAACGCCGTTAGTGCCTCGTAACATTCGAAAGTTTATTTTATAATTTAATTGGTTTCTATCGAAGAAAACTCGAAAATTCTGGCTTTTCATTGAAAAACTTCCCCTCTCGGCAGCAAAATCAAGTAAGAGGTGGGGGCAACCTGTCGACGTCAGGGATTACATACTTATCGGACCCTTGACCTCCCCGACGAATTGAAAAATTTCCCCGACGGGGAGGGGAAAAGCTGGGGCATCACTCGCATTGGGGACCTTGGACCCCTTCCTACCATGTGGAGCCAGCCCTAGTCACTGGGTGAGAATATTTCCATAACCCCGAATAAAAGGACTGTACCGTGGATTTTTTTAAAGTACTTCTGTATAGAAATAATGATGTTGTGTTCGGTTACCGTGACACTTCTGGCCACGAAGTGTAGAACTGGCACGTGGTGGGGGTTCGGCGCGGAAAAAATGCATTTAAGAAAAAATGCAATTTAATTCACTCATGGTGGAAGATTACAAACTTTGTGCTAATAAACTGCAAACCTTTCTTAAAAATTTGTTTGTGGTTGCAGGTGTGTGGGTGGTAGTTATCTGCCACACCCATGGTACGTGCCTTTCCCGTAATTACTTGACTGGTATAGGACAGCTTAAATGATATTATTGTTTTAAAAGCCCACAGAATCCCTTTCATGCACTATCATCATCCATCATCATCCCTTTGTTCGAGTGAAGCTTTCCTATAAAACAATTTAAATTCTAATTTGTGGTAAGTCCGATGCACATCAAAATGACGCTTTGAAGATGGTTAAATGCTTCATTTACAATTTTTCTAAATATACCCCGGAGGTAACAGAAGTTTCATCCCCATGTCACCCAATAGGGCGTTGCCCATGGACCCGTTAGGCCATAAGGCGCGCCTTTAACACAACACTGTCACTGGGTGCACCCTTCCTATAGCACACTCACCGCCTAGTTTGCTTGCATACTTTAATCACCTATAGCCTAAATAAATCTTCGAAACGCCACTGCTAGAAACTCCTTGAGAGTGTCCAACGGACAAATATTCAAACTACATTTTTAGCAAATCCTTCCTTTTTCTTCATTTACAATGTAGAAAAAATATTAAGGAAAAAGTCAAACTGGAATTTAATTTGAACTAAGTCAATCTGTTTTACTCTTTCTCCTTTAAAGAGGTTGTTGTTCACCCCAAACATGTTATGTAATACTCCCATATCTCTGTTTACAATTGGTTACTACACTTTGATTGGAATTAAATTTCAAAAAAAAAAAAATTAAATAAATTCACTCCGACTGGTCAAGCTTAATTTGTGAAGATCACTTTGAATAGAAGACAATTGATGCCCTGTGGTATGTAGATATAGTCTTAGGCAATCTAAACTCAGTATAAGCCATGGTAGCCTTGTCCAGGAGGTGCACCAGCAAGTACGTTTCTTTCCAATTAGATGGGGAAAATAAAAGAAAACTTAGGAGGAAGTGTTTATGCTGTCCCGGGACAGATTTTTTGCCATTTAAGAGAAGAAATTCCCTGTGGTCAAACTGTTTTTTCTCTAACTGAAGTAAGCTCACAAAATTATTTCAGCTAAATATCAAGATACGTTCTGCTTCTAATCTCCCGTAGATTAGATGAATACAAACTCAAAATTGTGTAGAAGTATTCTATATATAATGGGCACTCTGAAAACATTTTCTGATTCCCCTCTCTCTCTCCATAAATATATATATATATATATACCTTTTACTCTCTGTATATTTCTATATAACTATATCAATACATGTTAAAAGGCTATTCTCTCTCAAAGGTAGTACACTTGTCTGAAACTACAATGCAACAGAAGGCAATTACAGGGGCCGTCCATAGAGGTATTGGCTATACGAGCTAACTTTTCCATGGGCTCACGCTGCACAGCACGTGTGTACCTTTAGAATGAATAACAAGTTTCGGAATCGCAAGTTTCTGCACGCCTACTCACCACTGCTAAAAAGCAAACAAATTCCCCTCTGTTTTAGCAAGGCTATCTTGTTGGCTTTCTCTGTGTTGTTAGATGTTGTACATATACTTTATTATTCGAATATTTTAGTGTTCAATTGAGTTACTCCTAATTGCCGTAGCCTTCTTCATGAACCTTGTGCTTGACAGTCACATAATAAACGATGGTTACGAAACAGTAGTCTCGAAGGACGACGTTGTTAAACTCCATTCTTACAGTACACATCAAGGTCGAAGAATGTAATTGCTATTTCAAGCTTGAATATGTAATATTTATATGTCACCGTCCTCTAGAGGGAGCTGTTAACTGCACCTACGCAAATTCTTTCAGCGACTAAGTTCATATAGAAGCTGTCTTGTTTGAAAAGGTTTAGTTGGTACCTTTGCGAGCGAGCTGGTCAGACACAGTCCAACTTACACATACTTTTACTGCTTGATAAATCCTTGAAACTCACAACAGCAAAAACATGGTTTTCAGGAGATTCTTTGCGATTTGCTTTATTCAATTTCTGTGTCAAGTTTTTGCTTTTCCAGAGGTAAGTTCGTTTTAAGCTGACTCAATAATATCAAAATCTATCATTGCGAAATGTGGATTACTCTACGGATTTGTTAGGCGTTTTCTTTTGATACTGTAGCGCTAAACTCGATTGTGCACTTTGCCTCATCTTAAGATGTTAGTCCGAAATGTTAAAATCTTATTTCTTATAAGTTATTGATTTACAGGAATACTGAAGTTTAAAGTTTGTTGAGAACGACAGAAAGATTCAATAGCGTTTATCTTCGTTATTTATTCTGTAAGGAAGAATTGTATTTTGTTTACTTACAAACGAATCCTGCTGCATTACAAATCATGTCGTTATGAACCACAAAACATGTCGTTATCACAAAAACGTTATTTTTCAGTTTGGTCAAAGTGTAGTGCAAGCAGTAGCTTGTTGTAACTTCGCTGACGTTTGGATTCATCTTCCTGCGACGTCTACCTCGTTGTATTAATGTCTTTGTTTTGATAAGAATTATTAAAAAAAATTACCTTGAATGACTTGTTACTTTGCACGGAAATTTTGCAATTGCAGAGATAAATGTGTTCCTCTTTTTTCAATTGTAACCCTCTCCTGCTTTATTAGGGAAAAGATAAAAACAAATCACCTCTACTAAGCTCTTGTCGGTACTGTCAACAATAACCGCAAAAACAATGAAACTTTAATGAATATGTGAATTTTAGTAGAAAATCATTGAACTTTATTTAGTAACTTTAATTTAGCTTATCAAGCTAAAAAGGTTTTCCAGTGCTGTTCCGCCTCTTAAGGTTGTATTAATTAGTAATGGATTAGCTAAGTATTTATTTGCTAGTATTATGCACGTCTAAATGTATTACTTCAGATGGTGCTTATGGGTCATAGGAGGATTACGGATACCGCAGCTTTAAGAATAGCTTCCATATACTTTTTCAGGTGCGGTTAAATTGGTCCTAGGTATACATACAGTTACACCTAATTTTCCCAATCCTTTTTCCTTTTAGGTGATTTCACCTCACCATTACCTTTTTCTATCTAGCTGGCACTATATAACACATTCGTGTTGGTGTGTCGTTAAACCCCATCTAACTAACTACACCTAACTCCCCCATACACACACACACACACACACAAACACAATTTGAAGAAATCTTCAAACGTTGAAATAACTTACTTGTGTCTTGGAACTGTATCTAGTTTATCCCACCGACTGTTAGAGTAATACTGGTGTCCGTTCTCACCAGATCAGTGTAGGCTTTATTTCTATTTAAGACTGAAGTATTTTTACCAGCTACACTCTTTAACATAAATTAGTCAAAACCATGGTAATTAGTCACATGAGACGTCATTTTGACTAACTCAAGTCGGAACAGTGTCTTATATTGACTAATCAACGTTCTTGTGACTATTGCATGAGTGTACCCAAGCTTTCTACGATGTAAACTGTATGGCTTAAGCTTACTACGCCGTTAAGAAGTACATTATGGTGTACCAGATAAGTAAAGGCTGTTAAATAACCCCAAACATATTCCGGAATATCCTCATGTCTCTCTAAGTATAATTCAAGACTACACTTTAAATGACTTAAGTCCAAGCAATTGCATAACTCTGAATGGTCAATAATAACTAGTGCAGATTGCTTCGACAGTTCACACAGTAATGTGTGGATATTATTTTGAGTAATTTAATTTCAGTATTGGACATTATAACTTTGTCCAGCTCCATCCCTCAAAAGGAAAATAATCAAATTACTGGTTTTAAGTTCATGAAATATTGGTTGGCCCAAGTACTCAAATTTTCAAACGACGCATTATTCGAAACTCTTGTAATAGGAAACATTTGAAGCTTTGCTGGGACTGAATGATGTCGTACTAGTAAAATACGTTTCGCTATAGTGTCATGTTGATGCAATGTGAACACAGTGTTCGTCTTGTTCTAGCCTGTGCATTATATTGATCTAAACGTTCTTTTTAACCACGTTTAGTTAACAAAATTGACAAACTTGTAAGCATTTGACATATTTTGATTTAAATTTTGACCAGTTTTAAAGCTTGTTGACTGATTTTTTTACTAATAATGTCTGCGTCGATTTTCATCCAGTCAGTTAGATATCATCAGAAATTAGTCAGCTACGTGTGGCAAAATTGGTTTGTTGAGTCAGACACCATTGTTTACATAGTATATGCAGTCTACATTAATTTTTTTCTTTCCTGGCAAGAGTCCTCATATCACACGTTTCATATTATGATTTGGGTCAACTGACATTTTACATCTCAAAATTAGAATGGAACAGGCCAGTCGATACGTCACAAGCACGCTGATGAGACTGAATGTTGAGTGTGAAGTCAGGATGTCCAAATAGTTTTGTTTTGCTTCTGATATTTACTTGTGACGTCTTATGTAGCTAACAAAATTAAATGACAAGAAAGTTAGATGATTTTTTGTACAACTTTGAAATTTCATGAACAAAGTGCTTTGCTTGGGAATTGAGGTGGAGGGTTAAAAAATCGCTTATTATTATAGGCCTACGAGCCAGGCACTGTAGCTTCCAGCCCCTGCCCCCTTCGTTTTGGGCAAAATCGTTGTTATTTTCAAACAAATTGTACATTATATTTCGAACAAAAATACTGCAGCCCCCACCCTCTCCCATGCATTTGAAGTCGTCTCGTAAGTTCATTCGTGCTACATTATTGCCCCCTTTCATTCAGCTTGGAAAGTAACTGCCCTTAAGGGATGCTGAAGTAAGTATCCCTTTAGGTTGTATGGTTTTAACAATGATATTTTGCAATTTCTTTTCGTGTGTCTTACCAGTTTTGTTGTTCTTTGCGTAGTTCAATAATTTTAGGTCTACTCGGGGAAATGTACTTCTGCTTTTAGGACTTTTACAGGTGTAGAGGGCAGTAATGAAGATAATGAAGATAATTTCTTGTTTTATCACTAGTTGTAGTCCCATGTTAATACGTTTTCAACATGAGATGTCAATTTCCAGATGGACTACCTCCTCTTTTTACCATGAAAGTTATTAGTTTTCTTGAGAATAATGAATGCGTCTCTTAATCATTCTTGTGACATGTTTATGAAAAGGACCAGGAATCTAAATTTACTGGCCATTAAAGAGTCGGAAAGTTTTCCAAATAAAAACCCCTTCGTGAATTTAAGTTTGAACAGAATTTGTACCTTCTTCTCTCCTTAGTGTTACTACAATCGTAAAATAAACCAGACTAATTTTAGTTAGTTATGCAAATACGAAGCATCAGTTAGACTAAATAAAATAATTTCCCAGAAGAATAATTAACTTCGTGTTTACTAATTTATTTAAATCGCGCACGACTCTGCTTTTATGAAACAAATATTAAAGTTTGGGTAAAATGATAAATCCCCGGAGTGTAAAGATAATAAGAATGTATATGAATAGATTGCATAGAACAAATCCTGACCTAGAATAAACTACGTCAAACCAGTCAGTTATAAATGATGAAGATTGGTTCATCCAGGGTATCACTAGACTGTATGCTGTCATTTGATCTTTGATGAGCAGAGAAAACTAACCTTTTGGGGAGTAATTATGTCCTGAGGGTTGTAGAAGATCTAATAAGTTCAAAACGCCTCTCTCGGAAGGCCGGCAAAAGCTATCAACTGAACAGCCAGAGGAACCAATTATCATGGATATTTTAATTTGCTTTTAGCTTCTCTGTACTAAAAATTTGTGTTACTAACCTTAAAAGGAGAAAGGTTATCTGATGTTATTATCAATGGTTAACTATCATTAATTTGACAGCATATCCTGAGAGCACAGTTTCTCTAAATGTAACAAAATATGGGTTTATGATGATGACGTATGGTATATGACTGAGATTACACAACACAATTTGTTTCCACAAATGTACCAAAATGTGGATTTTCTTTAAGGGGATAAGCAATCATTTCAAATTTATTTTGACACAGCAGTTCAGTCTAACGAATTCCCTCTTTTCCATTTCAAGAATCTTTCTTGATGTTTTTTTGAACATAAACGTTGAAAATTAGAGGTGAACAAATAAGTTATTTTGGTTAAATTTAATAACATACTGTCCCTTGAATAAAAAGAACCATTCATGAGAAGATATCAGGGTAGGTCCTATACTTATTTAAATTAGTCTGCTTTTAATCCTTAGAAGATATCATTCTAATAATGTTTTCATGTCTTTGACGAATTAAAATATTTAACATTAAGTGATCGACTGTAATGAGAAATGACACTATACTTTGTTCTAAGGTCGAAGGCAAAGACAAACATGATAATTGTATATGCTATGATGTGCCCCTACTAGTGTGCTCTTGTTAGAACGGGACCTTATAGGCACCTATAGGGACTTCTCTCAGTCCTCTACTTGCGTTTTTTTTTCTGCTTATTACTTCATAACATTTACTTTCTGGCCACTTTCTTTAAGTTTTAAGAGGACCGAATTGCACGATGAATTAGTATATTTCGTTATTCGTATAAACACCAGTGCAAATCCTTTCTTATGACCATAATAGGAACTTCGAACTTTTTGTAAGGATAAATACGTCACGTTTTAGTATCTTCATGATTAAAAGAACAAAATAGCACTTACCTATATAAGCACGGACAGAAAGTGTCAATGTCAGAGTTCTACCACACTCGGGATCTAATCATATTGTATGTAGAAAATATTGAACGAACAACAACCGACAATTTAAATGTTAATAACATCAAGTCCAGATCGATGCATCCAGGGCAACGTCAGACCTTGCCTTGACGATTTGATATTTGATGAAAGGAGAAAACTAAAGAATCATATAGTATATTACCCATCCTGGGCAAGACCTTTCTAGTAGTAGGTATGTTAGAAAGACTCTCATCAAGATCAGGTGTGGGGAACCTCGGGTTAAGGACCCCCGCGAGAAATTTCACCCTACCAGAGAGGCAGTTTATAAATTAAATTTCATTTTTTTGTAATTAGTAATTAGTAATAAGTTATTTACCCTCATGACTGATCTCTCTCCCCTTTTCCAGAAGATGGGGAACTCCCTTGTAGTGGGCCAACTACTGCCAAAAGTGCATACATTGTAGGATGATCTCTATGTAAAGTCATGGGCGGCTCTAAGAAATTTTGTTTGGGGGGGGGGCAAACTCAAGTCCGTATTCAGGGAGGTTCGGAAGACCCCCCCAGCAATATTAATGGTCAGCTCCGGATAGTAATATAGCCTCAATAGGAGTATGCATAGGCGTAGGGGCCCAAGTTGATGGGGGGGGGGGCTGTAACGATCTGCCCGAAAAATAGAAACAAAAATTTCCGCGCTCGTCCAAAATGTTAATGTACATATCATATAGGCATGCATCCGTTATCACACCGCATGCCAATTACATACAATAATTTGCCACGTTACTAGCTATTCCATATTGGTTATAATTCTGGGGGAAGTCGTTACAAAAATGCTGCTAATAATCAGTGGTGTAGCCAAGATTTCTCTCATGGGTGTGGGCAGGCACTATGTTGTGTGATCGCCGGCCTGGGGGAGGGGTCTAAGGGGAGGGGGTGTCCCCCTCCCCCTTTGAAAATTTTTGGAAAAATTAGGTGTCCATACATGCAATCTGGTGCCACATATGCTACCTTTGAAGTAAAATTTTGTGTTTTAGTTTAGGTACAAAAAAAAAAAAATCGGCGTCAGTGACGGGGACATGGCCTAATGGCTCCTCAAATACACCACTGATAATCATAATATATACGTTTAACCATTTAAAAAACACACTGGTGAATTAATACCGGATATATAGGTACTGGTGTAATCCAAATCAGATCTATGTTTTAATTACCAAGGAAGTTTTTTTTTAAAGTATCGACTTCCGTTAAGCTACATATTGCATTATTTTTCTTTCAGTAGGTGCCCGAAAAATTCTCAGGATATTGCCCGAATTTTCACAAAAATATTTTGTTGGGGGAGCTGCAGCCCCCAGCCCCCTGCCTCCTACGCCTATGGGAGTATGGTTATTATTATGTATTACAGCGATCCCCCATGTAGTTTTCAAAAGCTCTTCAAAAACCATTTCAGGCAGTTGGTCATGAGAAGACTACTTTAAAAATAAATACAACCATATAAACCTGTCGCTACCGTACTACCATAGGGGTGGAGTAAGAGCCAGGTGAAATGGGCAAAGCGGCTTGATCCATTTGTATAAAATGAGCCCCACCTTTTAATATTTTATTGTTTCTTTCATTGTGCCACAATATGTTTCAACTTTGCCAAGAGGCCATAAAATGTTGGTTTTCTGGATTGTTTTCATAAACTAAGGAAAATTTCGAGCATGAAGACACTTAAAAACGATGAAATGATAGCACTAGTATTTTGGATGTCAGTACCGTTCCGAAACGAATTTTTTTACAGGGGGAGGGGAATTCCCCTAAGTCAGAACGACGTCTCATCCTTTATACAAATAGCTAGGCCACTAGTCAAAAGTCTCATCACACTGAGCTTAGATTGACTGTTTTGTGTGTTTATTTTAAATCAATTGAAACGGTATATACTTTAGCACAGAGGCGGAGAACCTTTTGCTTATAACAGGCCATTTGACAGTCATAAGACCGCTCGTGGGCAAACGGCGCTGTCAATTTGGACAAGGGAAGGGAAACCTCTCCTTCTATGGGAAACACAATACTTTTAGACTACATGCCCGTTACAACTTTTTGTAGACAGGTACCTATGCTAATCTGGCCAGGTGACACCCTGGCAAAACTGCTTTTAGTCGTGGATGATAATCAACACGGCTAATGGGTTGTGTATCTAATGACCCCGAAAGCTCTGAAGTGTCTGCAAAACTATGGGCACTTAACTCCAGCATTACCGTTACACTCTGTAAATGACATTATGATGCCTAAGCTAATCAGATTACAAATATCACAACGTGATCATTTGTTTTGATTACCTTAGCTCGCACTAACGGCAGGTCCATTTGTGATGTCTGAAGAGTATATATATATATATATATATATATATATATATATATATATATATATATATATATATATATATATATATACGGTAGTAGCAAACAAGCAACTGGGAAAACGCGCGCGAAGCGCGCCGAAAAAATGGCGTTTTGAAAGCACTTTATTAATGTTTAACCTTCGTATTGCATTAAAAAGTTATTCACTCCTTTAATTTTAAGCCCACTAAAGGAAAAGGGAGGGCCTAACCCATCTCGAATTACATGTTTTTTTATTTATTATTTTTATTTTTGAAAATTGAAGACCATGCTTTGCAAACTTTTGGGGGGGGCAAGTGCCCCCCGTGCCCCTATGGCGAGCCGCTAATGTGTAAAGTGTCCCTTTACGTACAGAACCGTAGTACAGTACTACAGGAAGTGATATTATGACAAAAATGCCCTTCATAGGAAAAGGGTCCCCCACCCCTGTTCTATAGATCAACAGGTTTCCTATACAACTGGTGGACTTAACAAAGGGCACACGGGCGCATTCTACCCTATGCCAGAGCCCTTTCCCTGTTGCTCACTATCCAACGTCACACACACACACACACACACACACACATATATATATATATATATATATATATATATATATATATATATATATGGGGGTGAAAGCCAAAATTGGTCATCCTCATACCTCAAAAATAAAGTAACTTTTACAGAAATACTTCTCTTTTGGTTTATTAGAGTACTAAATGACTGTACTATATCAACAAAAAATGGAAAAATTTGCGTTGTTATTGGTACAGACAAGTTTAAAGTGCGAAATGTATTTCACCATGCGCGAGGGACGGAATTTGAATATAACTAGCTATAGATTAAAGTGAATGAGGTAAATTTGTTTTTCTGCACTTTGATGTCCACAACCACAGACATTTAACTGCATGAAAAGTTTTTAAAATTCTTGGTCTAAAATAGCGGAAATGGGGAAAATCTGCTCTCATTTGCGTACCTCGCATTTTTTGACACAAAAGTTGTGTTTTTTAGAGGAAAAATTGATGCAATATGTGTGAAAGTGTCCAAAGTATCAAGTATTTGTGACCTTAACGCCTGCTTTGAATATGGAAAAAAAAAAGAAAATGGAGGTTGCTATCAATGACGGAACTTTTAGTGAGGGACGGTTAGTTAGATGAGGTTTTACGGCTCAGTTTCCAACCAATTGGTTATAGTTGGGCCGGCCACGGCCTTTTTCTAGTTGTGGCTCACTGGCGAGGGACGGAATTATATATATATATACATATATATATATATATATATATATATATATATATATATGTGTGTGTGTGTATGTGTGTGTGCGTATACATCATTGCTTAAAGGGTAATTTTCATGATCCCAGACAGTGCCAATTCTCCCAACAATGCAACTCTCAGCTCCTCCCATAACTGTATGAAGCTCCTCCTTGTGCAGGAATAAACCTGTTTTATTGCTTAAAGCAAGGTCCTGGTGAGCATACAAGGCTATAAAATGTAATAAAAGCACTCTCTCTGCCTTGTGTGGAATGTGAGCTACTCTGCATCTTTCAAATTTTCAGACTTTGGTGTCAATCAAAGAGCAGTCACCAACTGAGAATTTTGATACCCCCACACTAAAAATAAACTTGGGGTGATGACAGTCTGTCTTTAAAAAAGAGTTTGCATTTAAAATCGTGCCCTCGCAAACTGCAACCCTGTACCACTCTTTTACCCACCCAAGCTCGTTGAGAGCTTCGTCTCCAGGAAGGAGGGACTCACCCATACCCCAGCCTCATCCTATCCTGTAAATTCTACTTCAAGAGATCCCCGTAAGATTCTTCAAGACAGATCACTTCACTCAAACCCTTAAATGATCCCAGTATTATAACTCTAACAGTGTACTTCTCAGTAAGACGAAAATTGTAGTATTTATTATTTAAGACAAACTGACCACAAAATAATAGGACTGAAAATCTCTTTTTCGTTGAATGATAGCTTACAATTATTAGAAGCGTTTTTCTTCAAGCAAACGAACAACCCTATGTAAGCAGGCCTCATGGTACGACCTATACTCTTGTCAAATTGAACGTTATAAGTGTAAACATTTGACAATGGGGAGCCTTTTATCGAGTGTGTTTTCATGGTAACGGTGTAGAACACTGCATTTCAGATACGACTTTACCCTGTTTGTGAGGAATTTGTTTACACAAAGCTAACGATCACAATAATTTGAGATGTGTTCGTTAATATTTCGCTTGGTTATTGTAAATCCCCTTCTGCAGAAGGCCCTATTATAGGCACGGGACAGAAGAAACACAACGTAAAAGGAATTGTAATTAAAAAAACAAGGGTAAACAATGAATTGCTTCGGAAATTTGGTATGGAATAGGGGAATTAAGTTATATAAAGATTTTAACTTAAATAACCTTAAGGATTCTGAGAAACTTTTAGATGTTAGAGTTTAAAATTATTTGCGGCTTTCAAACGGTTTAAGAGACAGTATCAATTGAAACTAAAACCGTGTCAGGTGAAATACAGTTTGCTACCTCGAAAATACTAATACCAATTACCGGTAACTATAGTTGTGGTATCATTTGAGAACTATGATAAACGTAACACTGTGTTGCTTTCATGCACTTCTCAAAAGAGAGTCTCTTTTGTTAATATTTAGACATCTCTCAGTGGAATCATATCTCAACACATCCCGACTGCTAAATTGCCCTTTCATACGAAGGAAAAGAAAAAACAGCCCCCAAAAAACCGTAAAAACATAGTTTAAATTAGCGGACTAATTGTTGAGTAGTCGTAACATCCTGGCAGTGACGTCCTCAACAGGAAAGATGTTGTCACTAAGCTCGTTTTGACTGGCAAGTTATGGCTTAATCAACTCTCTGGATCCGTTCTGCCTCTGTGGGCCCAGAGGAGTCCTGACAATTTTTCGCAACTGCTGTTTACGCACAAAGGAATTTGATGAAAACACATGGACTCTTGAAATGATATTCGGGAGAGACTTAGGCTGTTCTACATTTAAAAGCATGAAAAAGCCATTTAGAGCAACCGGTTTCCCTTCCTACTTTTTGTCTTCAGAGGCTCAAAGTGATTGTAGCCTATCAAACGAAAGTCCAGTGAAGTCATTTTACACTTTATAAGGTGATCTCCCAACTATGTACTTGGACGTTAAATTAATTGTGACAGCAGATTGGTGCCACAGTTGAATTAAATAAAGTTGTAAATTGCAATCCCCGACAGTTTATAAATACCCGTTACTTCGAATAAAATTACTTCGAATAACTCAAAGATCTGACCTCCTTGGAAATACGAGGCTTGGAATCCTCTTGAAATTCAGTATATATCAAGTGTAATGATGGGTTTTATTTTCATATTTAGCTGGTGGTCACGTTTTGTATCACGTTGGATAGTGCACAACATCAATAAGTGACAAAACTATCATGATCGTGAGGAAGAAGAAAGGTCTCGTTCCAAACCAAAAGATGCAAAAAGAGTAGAATGATATAAGTTAAAGTTGAAACGTGATTTCTTTACAAAGCATATCATGTCATACCTCTGGATGGTATCATTATACAAGTGGAGATGTAAGACCTTTATGGGAATCTTGTGGTATTTAGCTGCAAAGATTGTCAAGTTGCACAAACTAACCACCACTCCCTCCACCTACACACACTGAGGACGCTGGCTACGTCCTTGGTACCATTGCTGTCAGTTGCTCATAACCTTCTCTAGACTTATAAGCGCATTCAACATACTTCTTTAATGGATGAATTAGGGAATAAAGTCAATGGTGCCCATGTCTCTATATCAGATTTGAACCGGCTATGGCGCCACGCATATGGGCTGAGAGACCCGAGGCGCAGCCGTGGGTCTCTGCCTATATGCGTGACGTCATAGCCTGTTCGAATCTGACATAGAGACATGGGCACCATGAATTTATTTCCATTCATAAATACTTTAATTCTGGAGAAGCTAAAAGGAGAAAAAGCTTTCTTGCTAACAATTTTTCATTGATCATGAATTATTCCTAGTTGCCTAAAGTTTCGCAAGTGTCGCGATACGAAATTAATGCCGCGTTCCATTCAGGTCGTAAAGTGGTGAGTTCACCGCGTTTCTTTTCTTTTTTTTTTTAAGCACAGATAGCTCAACATTTTTGAAATGAGGATTTCTGTTCAACTTACTTGGACGAATTGGTAGTATACAGACGTTAACAGTTCTACTGAAATTACATGTACAGGAGAGAACATCCTAGCTTGGGGATCTGTAGATTTGGTGCTGTTGCTAATGGTGACATTCGACCTTAAACGTTGGGCCTTACTACCTTGTTGAAAAGAATTAGGATACGTTACCCCTAGCCTAACTAGCGTTACGTTGTTTTCAAACGTTGGATAAGTAACGTTACAGTTTGAAGACTAATGCGCTTGATCTGAGGTTGTCTTTTCATTTGTAAGCAATCGGAAATATCTCGCTTTTGCGATACGGAGGCGTCTCCAACGTTAAGATATGAAATTAAAATTGATGACATCATATTATCAAGATCACTTCCTTCAAAACTGAGACCAAAATTTGGCAAATCACTTTTTTGCATCTACTTCAGAGAAAGTTCGTCTAGAGTAAAGAATCGCTGTATTATTTCTTCTTATCAACAATAAACCAAAACAAGCAGACGATGATTTGACACACTTTATTAGACTGGGAGCCTACTCACGGTGATATTCCCTTGCGCTAGTTTTCTCTTGCAAAGCCAGGAATATCGCCCGTAGGATCTGATTATTTACCTAAACATTTATGCATCATTAGGCAACTGCCAATCCAGGGAGTTGCTAGCAGCCTAGTACATTGCATGCTGTGTCTACAGTCCGAACATGCTGATCGCACGCTTGCTCTCCATACACCCTATGTCTCTATACTGGGTTCGATTTCGAACATGAGTAAGTGACCAATCAGAGGCCAGCATTCTCAAAAAGTATTTATGAATGTGTGTTAACAGTAGTACATACAGTTTATAGTACCCTGTACAATTGTAGGTCTTGAAGCAAAAGCATAAATGTATCACTTGAAATCCTATCTACGCATACTAAGCCTCAAGTGTGTCAGCCAATCATATCAATTTTGTTGTGGGGGTGTCCTTTCTCTTGGTAATTATACTAGATAGAGTGTCTCCACTATTACCGTATCAGATCTGTCGTCTCTTCCATAACCGATAGCTGTTTTGCCCGCTTGATGGTCGTGTTGACTCCCACAGCTGTAATGGCTGCACTTGTTGTTATAATATGAATATGTATAAGTCAGAAAGATGTAAATATTCTTTATCTGCTAGAATACTGGAGAATACTGGTGGCACTGAATAGCTGCACCTCGTCAAAGTTTATGCTCTTGTTTTTACGTCTGTTTGTTAGAATTTTTAGGAGAGTTACTTTCTGCGGACCGTGCATGGTACTTTTTTTTTCGTTTTATCCTGCGAGTTTTCAATGTTTGTTTACTGTATGAGTGTCTCACTTTTGCTGTTATTCTTATCATGGGATCCTCTTACAAGTACTCCAGTTAGGTTCTAGGGAGTTTCTACCATAGACTCTCACATAGTAATGAGCTTAGGCTCCCTTCTGAGTTCTGAGGTGTGGTCAAAATTACGCAGCCTAAATCTCTGTTAGTTGAAAACAAAACGTAGTGTGAGAGCTGGTCAAAATAATCCACGTCCTATAAAGACAGTCTCTTGCGCAATATATAATATGGATCATACATCTCACATGAACTATTCCACCATCCACTTGGCTAATTGTTCTCATGAAAACAAGGTTACCAAGTTAATTTTCATCTCTTTATCGAAATGTACAGTTTTCTAACCCTATAAAAACTCACTTGAAGCTTTCAAGCCTATTAAGACAATCTTTCTCTATTTAAACTTGGTCTTGTAAATACCTATTCAGGGCAAGGCAGGAATCACCATCGATCATGTAGTTAACTCAGAACTAACTCAATGTTTGTGCTATAACGGAAACATGGCTTAAAGATAATGATCATGCTGTCAGGGCAACTTTGAAACCTACGGGCTACTCTTTCTTAGATTCCCCGCGACCCCACACCCCGCAATGGATTGAGGTTGGGGATTATTTTCAGGGATTGTATTAAGGTCAAAATCGATAAAGCTGGCGTCACAGATACTTTTGAATTCACTTATTTGTTGCTTAACTCCACACTATCACTCCGACTTTGCTTAATATATCGACCACCACTTTTGCAACAGCATCGTATTTCGCCGAGCACAATTTTTTCATGAGTTATCTAGAAACAGTTGTTCTGTGTGATGAAATACACTTATCCTGTTTCGGTCTCACACAACACGTAAAGGCTGCAACTCATCGATCTGGTCACACTCTGGACCTCATACTATCCAGAAATATAGAGAACATTCTTTTGGACATACCAACACCTATACTTTTACGTCTCTGGCCTCTTAGTACCTTTCGCCGAGTGCCCAACCAGTGTACGTATGCTCTTGCTGAATGCCGGACCAATTGGATTTATTATAATGGACATATCAATAAAAACTCACAATCCAAGAAAACTCTTCAAGGTACCGGTATTAAATGAAATCACCATTGGTAATAATTGCATTCATCTACTTTACCGGACACTGCTGATAGCTATCAACTTGCATGTGATTTTGGTGAATTCTTCTAGTTTGCCCGTAAGCTTGATTTGATACGTAATGATATTGATAAGACTGACGTTGCAACAAATTCTATAGCTGCTTTTGACACGGTTTACAAAAATATTCCATCCTTTTCAAAATTCGAGGCTTTAGCCGTAAACGATGTCAATAGACTTATAATATCTAGTTCAAATTTTTGTTGTGCTCTTCAACCCCATTCCCACTTTTCTCTTACAGAAATGTTAAGATGTTTTCCTCCAATCATCACACAGATAATCTTTCTCTTCTTACCCATGAGTTTACTGTCCCTTGGAAGTATGCCATTATTCACCCGTTCAGAAGAAACCAGGCCTTGATACACCTTTTGCTAATTATAGACCTATAAGTTACCTTTCGTTTATCTCTAAGATTACAGAGAAAGCAGGAGCAATTATGACTCATACTAACATCAATGGTTTACTTCCTATCTGCCAGTGTGCATATCGACCATATCATGGCACTGAGACTGCTCTAGTAAGGTTTCATCTGACATTTTGTAGAATATGGACAAGAAACATGTCACTTTCTTGGTGATACTTGATTTAAGTGCTGCCTCTAATACCTTTGATTATTCAATACTCCATGAAATTTTAGAATAAGACTTTGGCATTGGTGGACAGGCTGCTACCTGGCTTCGTTCCTACCTCCTTAACAGTACACAACGTGTTATGTTAATTAAGGAATAAATCACATTTGGCAGACTTTTATTGGTGAATAAACCGCCGAGACTCCAAATTTGGCAACATAACGGACGAGGCGAAACCGAGTCCGTTATTTTGCCAATTTGGAGTCGAGACGGTTTATGAGACAATAATAGTCCGACAAATGTGGTTTGTTCCAGTCTACCATCAAAAACGTGTGAAAAACTTCATTTTTATCAGTGTTTACGTTTACTGACCATATGTTGTGGAATAACAGGTCAGTGTAGTATTTAACCAATCAGAATGCAGGATTCTCAATAACGGATGGCTAGAGGTGGCAGAATGATTCATGAGACCTAGGTCTTGTTACTCAGACCACTCGAGTCCAACCAGACTATAACCAAAGCCATGGAGTTTCAAAAAACAAAATTATATTTGATTAGTTTTTCTCGATGATGTGCAAATTGAAAGATAATAAAACAAAAGGAAAGTAATTGCGTGATTCGTGCGAACGTACTATACAGCTCACTCCGATACACAGTAACTTGAACCTAAGATTTGGGCATTTTGTTTGCGCGGGGGACGATAATTTGTGCTTTGGAATAAAGTACTAAATTTAAAGACAGACAGTCATCACCCAAAAGTGTATTTTTAGTGAAGTGGGTGGCTACCGGGAACCCTGGGAGGTTCTGTTTGTTTGTTTGGCCATCTCGTGTCGAGGTTCCGATCATGACCGCCTTGCTGCCGAAAACCGCCTAATCATGAAACTTGGAACCCTGTCCCCACATGGTCTGAACGTTAGACTTGAACTGTTATAACGCAGCAATTCCTGCATTTTTTTGACTTGTGGTAACCACTTAACACTGTCTGTTTTCCTAGCCGAGGTTTACCGTGCCCAATTTTGATCATGTGACATATTTTTGTCAGTGAATTGTGAAATTCAAGGAGAATTTCTCCGTGCTTAACGATCAGTTGCATTTTTGTCAGAGGTGCTTGTAATGCAATAAGGGTTTAAACCCGAAACGTCGTGCTGAATTTTTCACAAACTTTTAGCACTATTTACTACTTTAAGAACAAAATTTTTACCCCTCACCATTACTTCATAAGTGCTACGCAGTACCATTTGACCTTATATATATATATATATATATATATATATATATATATATATACATATATACATATATATATATATTATATGTATATATATATATATATATATATATATGCAAACGACAAAATGAAACAAGCACAAGACACACGGCATGCTGTTAAAACGATCCAAAAGTTTTAATGATCAATTTGAAAGAAAAAGATCTTGTCCAATCCACGTAGACAACATTAAGATGTAAAACAGTAAAACTGTAAAAAGCTAAAAACTTTCAAAAAGCAAACAAGTTAAATGAAGAAGACACACAACGTATCGGAGAGATACGCTCTCCTTGTTCACGTGCAAACAATAAATGGCAGTAGACAATACAGACCCGCTACTAGATAGTACCAGGGAGTTGAAATAACAACTCCCTGATAATACGTTCTCTACCAAGCCTAGCGTCTTCTACATTAATACCTAAAGGAGTGAGGTATTCAGACGTTAAATCCATTTTAACTCAATTTCTTCTCTGGTTTTATTTTTGGTATTGTTGCGAATCTTCTTAATCCCTATTAATTCAAAATTTTTACATACCTGAAAACGTTTGCCAATGGGAGTTAAAGCCTTTTTAAATTTCTGTCCATGGCCTCCGTGCCTAATCCTAAGTTCAGATCCCGTTTCACCGACGTACTGCTTTTGGCAGTCTAAGCAATTCAATAAGTAGATAACCCCTTTTGTAGTGCATGTTAAATCTCCCTTGACTTGAAAGGTCTGACCAGTGCTCTTGCTCTGAAAAGTAGATGTTTCTTTTAGAACACTGAAAGTAACACATCTTTCATCTTGTGTCCTAAAGCACCCCATAAAGTTATGCTTTTCACGAATCTTAGCTTAAACTAGTAACGATTTTAACTAGGTGGCTGTTTGTAAATAACCGAGGGAGAGTTAGGAAAAGTTTTACCGAAGGTTTGGGCCAATTGTAAAATGGTAAAATGTCTTTTAATAATTTTACTTAAAGGAGGTAATCTGGGGTTGCGGGTAACAACCAAGGGGGCAATAATTTTATTTCGTAATTTTTTGACCCTTCACGATTGAGGAGAACACTTCTGGGAGCAGTACAAGCATTCCCAGTCTTATCGGTAACGGTACTAAGGGGATATCCTTTTTCAATTAAATTACTTTTAAGATTATCTAGATTTTTAGTTACAGAATCTTCAGTGGAACAAATGGTATGAATACGAAGAGCCTGACCGTACGCAATGTTATCAAGCGTATGCTTGCTATGGTACGAGTCATACTTAAGATAAAGATTTTTAAAATTTGGTTTGACAAAAAGATCTGTTTCAAGAAAACCCTTAACATTACGAGAAATGCGTAGACCTAAAAAAATAATTTCACTATAGGCAAACTCTGAGGTAAATCCGAGCTCACCAGGGTAAAGGTTGTTAAGAATCTCCATATAAGATTTCAACGAATCTGGCTCGTAAGGCCAAAGACCCACTGATATATCATCAATATAACGGGACCAAACAACGGGCTTTTGAGAGCATATATATATATATATATATATATATATATATATATATATATATATATATATATATATATATATATGTATGTATGTATATAAATAAATGGAGTAGAAAATATCAAACTCAACTACGTATAAGAAAAGAATGCACAAACACAGTGATGTTGGTTGGAAGCTTTCGGCTATCTTATCAGCTTTCTTCAGCCAACTGCATGACCCCAAAAAATACTCTCTACACTTATAAATGGGCTAAATGCATAAAGAAAGAAAACGTAAGACGTGTTCCTAAACAGAAGAGTAAAACACGCCAAGCAACAACAATAAGAGGATAAGAGAGTAAAATAGTCAAAGAAAGGATAAGCTTAAGAAAACATATTCTTTTACGAAAATTAAATTCTTTTCTTTTATTAAGGCCTAAAGGATATATATATATATATATATATATATATATATATATATATATATATATATATATATATATATATATATATATATATAATAGCTAAGAACTGTGGATAGCGGCTCCCCGATTAAATGGTGAAGGTGCTAGTGCGGCTTGTGGGCGGCAGATCGTGATTGAAATTGCATGAGGCTTTGAAATAATTATTTCTCCTAAGGCGTCCTTCATGAACTTGTACCGTAAAAGATGAGGGAAATATCATTCAAAGTATAAAAATGTATTTTCCTTAATTTACATTAAATTTGTAGAACATCCATTTCATTAAAATTTATGATGCAGGTTGACAGTTTACCGTTTATGATGATGTTATTTGTGAAGTTCCTTTAAGCTAACATTCCTTACCCATAAGAATTCCTGACAAGAAAATCATTTCCAATTAAATTGAGTTGGAGTGTTTGGAATCAGTTGGCGGGCTGCAGCTCGGACGGCGAGGCTTAAATTGGGTAACATTTCTCATTACCATCAAATCACCTTTCCATTCTAACTATTTTCAAAGAGAGAATTTTATTCAGCATCTTTATATAGACACGTGTACATGTAAGACAACAAACCTACATGTTTATGAATATACCAAACACACCATAAATGGACACATTTGATACTTGAAATTTGACACAAAATCAGTAAGCGTTTGACTTGAACAATGGCAATCTTAGAATTAGATTCCTCAGACGACTCGTAGATTTATTAGCGTTTAAGGATTCTTGAGTCTAACCTGCCTGTGTTGTTCATGTAAACAATAAGTAGGCCATAGAATTGACCAGTCGATAGACACTCCAGCTAGGCAAAGAATCAGTAATTTATTTCAAACATTGATTAGATATCCGTTCGACCGTCGATTAGTTCCGTTATGCGTACATCTTACATAAGATTACAGATCTATGAAATAAAGGGTATCAATCAGAAATGCGAAGGTCAGTTCGTAAAATCGTAGCAACAGAATCATTTTGGTGAAAAGCAAACAAAGTCAGCCGAAGCCTAAGCCATTGCCAAGTGGAAGTTAAACTGAAGAAATTAAAGATTTTCCTCAATGAGACAGACGAATCGCTCGCTTATGATCTCTTTGAAAACATACTAGACTGACTAAATCAACAATAATAGACCGTCAATCGATGCGAATCGCCAAAGTATGTAAGCGGTCTCTACAAGAGAAATATTAAAAGTAGTCAGAAAATAGATGCTATTACGGTGGGTAGGTGGATAAAATGTGGTAATTACGATTAAAGAAGTCAGTAGGGAAATGCTCATTCAAAAAAACAAGATGGTGTTAATATTTCCACAAGATGTGGTAATTATAAGCAGTTGATGAGGATTTAGTCACGATAAAGATAATTTACCATAAGACTTTTTTCAACATCGTGTTATAAATTCTTTGACTGAAATAATTTACATTTTGTATGTTATCTTGGTAAATGCATATACTTCATCATAGCCAAGGCCTGCGTCAGAATAACCATGTTCACCATATACTTGATTGGACGTTTAATATTGAACTGAGAGAGACCTTTTGGAAGAATCCAAATAACCAGTAGCTAACTATCAGTGTTGAAGTACCGTACACGAAAAGTACTCGCACTCGTCCTCGGATGCTAAAATACTTGTAATCGTCAGTCGGTACTCGTACTCTAATGTCAAAACACCCTTACTCGTATTCGATTTTATAGTACTTGTACTCGGCTCAGGACGAGTACTCTACGAGTACCGGTAAATAAACTTCTTGTAAAACTTACATTGTAAAGCTAACAATAAGTCACAAACCTGAGCGGCGTGAGCTTTTTTACCCTTTGGTAATACAAAATACTGTAACTAAAACAGTACTGGTATCACATTTTAGATTCGTTTAGATTTTAGTGGGTGTAGTTGTAGTGTGTGCTACCAAGGAGTTCTAGTAACAAATCCTAGTAATATATATATATATATATATATATATATATATATATATATATATATATATATATATATATATATATATATATATATATATATACATACATACATGTTAAACGTGTTTCTGAAGAAGGGACCGGAGGTCCCGAAAGCGAAAAGATTCTTCATGTTTTACCAGTCTTTTTGTGTACTCCTTTTAAATTTTTACTGGACTGGGGCTTCTTCTCACAGTATATATATAGATATACATATATATAAATTTATATATATATATAAGAAACCGAAAAGACTAGTGAAATATGGTGAATTCTTTAGGTTCTTTAGCTTCTTATAACTTCTTTCTTCCTTGTAATCATTCTGATGTCAAAAAATGAATAATCCGGGGCGAAAAAGTCATTCGCAATTTCTTTCAATACAATATAAACTCAGAGGAATGTTCAAGAAGTATTCTTTCAAATCACTTGGTTGTCATCGTAATGAAAATAATTTAGAATGGAAACAACACCATCTTACAGATTAAAAGGTGAGCCTAAGCTCTTTATAAAACTATGTTTGCCACCAGACAACTTGCCCTGCTTTCACATGGGTAATGAAAATGTTGCCCTCGTAATTTTACGGTTGGAACCTTTTACACATGCCAAGTTACTGTTTGTATTGATGAGATACCGTTTTCCTTTTGACTTCAAGCATATTCGCTTTCCTCAAATGTGTTTCTTTTTTCATTTAGTTTAGAGATAAGCAGAGATTAAGTTAGGGAA
Organism: Holothuria leucospilota; assembly: GCA_029531755.1. Lineage (NCBI taxonomy): Eukaryota > Metazoa > Echinodermata > Holothuroidea > Aspidochirotida > Holothuriidae > Holothuria > Holothuria leucospilota. The sequence goes on from CM055969.1 coordinate 19,288,538, forward strand.
TAGTTCGATCATCAAACTGACTGAAAGCCATAGAGGTAGGCTATTGACCTAAACTACACCAAGTTCAATAAGGGAAAAGCCATGTTAAGTGAATATTGTATTGTATATTGAATACGCAAACAGTGCTTGAAAAGTATTAAAAAAGTACTTGGGTAATTCAGTACCCATTCTCGATACTCGGATTAAAAAAAGCTGTAATCGGACACTGGTACTTGGTATCTGGGACCGTAAGTACTCGGAAGTACTTGGTACTTGAATCAGGGAACAAGGAGCACTTGACTACAACACTTCTAACTTTAGGCCTAAAAATGTATATTTTGTTCTTTTTTGCTTCTTTGAATGTTTTTTTTTCCTTTCCATTAACAGATCACCCGGCATAATTCACCGTCACTAAAAGGAAAATTGACAGCCCTTCGACGGAGTGACAACGAGCCTCATGCCTATTCCAGGGAAATTTGTAAGATTAATATGAGTTGGTACACTTTGAAGCTGGGATTTTAAAGTTTATTACAACACATGTAGTATGGGGAGTAGCTAGGTTGGTTTTCTGAGAGCGAGGGAGGGAATTACTGCATCAATTTAGGCAAAATTGTTTTACTGTAAATCGGTTGAAATTTAATGTGGCGTAAAATGGGAAATAAGAAATAATACGGTCAGCAAAAGACTAGGTCTGGTTATGGGTAGTGTTCCTCTAAGAAATTATCCATTCAGTCACAAAGTATCAAATACTTGAACTTTTTACTCATCACCAAATGTACGTAGAACCCTTGAAGGGCATAGCGCAAAAGCCCTTACAGCAAGGTTCTAAGGCTCGATAAGAATCCTAAACGCTGTGAGGGTTTCAGTTATGTATGTTGCATCCCTTCTGAGCTACTTTCGGGTCTACTTGCGGCAAACTTCCATATCCATTTCTTTGAAACGTATCTGTCTTTACGTTTTGGTAGATATTTGGAAGTTTTGTTGTTCACATTGTGTAAATTTCTGGAGCAAATAGAACACTCCTTTTTCGTTTCTCTAATGAACATGAAAGAGTCATGGGAAAGCCTTCGGACTAAAATCGCGTAGCAGTGGCTTAGGAGAAACACATGGTATGAGTGCTAACAGGTTACATTACTAAAAGCGGGAAGGGGAGTGCTGTGTTTCTTACTCGAGCCCCTTTTTACTGAAAATAAATAAATTCTTGATTGGGTCAAAAAAGGAAGTTAATAATAGTAATATAAGTAATATCTGAGAACTAGGAAGATGGGATATGACAACTCATTACATTTCAACCTCCTGTAAAAGGTGTGACCAAATTGCTTAGTTGTCTGGGAGCGAGGGGCGACAGCCTACTGCTTTTCATTGGGCATGCCCTTTTTACTGAGTATCAATGAAATCTTGATTGGGTGTTTTCAAAAACTGGTGAGTGTTTGATCTTTTCTACCCTGTACAACTTTGAAGATGGGTGAAGATTTCGCTGTCAGCGAATCGATTGCTACGTGAATGCTTGTCACGATCTACCAGAATCCTCAAAACGTTTCAAAATATTATATATAATCAACATGCAAAGGTAACTGTTGGCAAGTTGAACTTATGAAACCGAATGAAAATTTCAACTGAATCCGTAGATAAAGTTACTCTTTTACATATCAAAACGAAAATTCAGACAAAATCCTCCTATTGAGCATATATAGTCGATAGCTATTTATTTTGGAATTATAGCCTATTTATCAAATTTAAACATTTCAGGTCTATAGTGAATCCAGTGCTTGATGTTTATCAATAACATGATAAATTGGCTCAGCAGTATAAGTTGGAATCCAAATGCAGGATGTTAATTTATCGTAAATTGTATAATGATAGAAATAATGTTGCAGATGACTGGCTGAAAAACCTTATTTTATACATTATGATACAAATTTACTTAAGAAGAAAATGCAGGTCAGTTCCTGCAGGCAAAAACTTATGTTTGAAGAGACGGTCTATAATATGTTTTGACAGCTGTCAAGCAGTGAAGCAACAAGCGGCCACTACTTTTTACTTAAAAATTTGATGAAGGGCTCTTAACCTAGTATCTAACTCTAGTATACTTGCACGTGAACACATGGGATCACTTTGAGAGAAGGGACGGCCAAACATTTTTGTCCGACAATTTAAGCCCGTTTGCCCAAGAAATAACACGTATTTTGCTCGAAAATAGCAAATTTCTTACCAAATGGGGATGATGGAGGACCACCCTCTTTTGTGATGCTGCAAAGACTTTGTATTTCTAATGTAGTTGACTAGAATATGTAAATGTTTTATACATATTTGACTGCAAAAGATATCGAATTTTATCATTAGATTACATTTAAGAACAGGTTAATATTCAGAAATTTCTAGAGGAGAGAACTCCTCTTTCCTTTGACTCCATGCCAGCGTTTGCAATAAGTACTGCCAAGACCAATTTCTGGCTTCGTCTCAGTAAGGAAGTCATAATTACAAAGTGCGATTATAACACATGTAACTGATTAATAAAAAGAGGACTCAATATGAAAAACGACATTTCATTCAGGATGTGGTTTGCTCTTAGTTACAGATTAATGCTAATGTACTCGTAAAATAGATTGCACTAGACGTAAAAGTTTATCCCTCTGAGATATGTTTATTTACTTTACATTTTGTTTTGAAGAAAATATAACTTTAGGTAAAACGAAATTTGATTCAATATCATGCTCACGGCTCTTACGGTTCATATCTTTTTGCGGGCTCCAGTTGGCATTTTTTCAACGTCGATAAAATCATTTATCGTGGAAGATATATAAAACCAAACCACTAAATTATGTCGTTCATAATAATGTAACAAATTTCTCAGTTATGTTAAAGCGGTATCTTCAGTTCAGTACTTCAATTTGGTTCATTTCTTCCTTAGTTTGCAAAAATTTCCCAAAATCCATACAAACAATTATATGCAAGTGTAGTGGACAATGTTATTGAAGAAAGTAAACGACCCCTAGTGAAATGAAAAGGAGAGAGGAAAAAAGGGAGAAGTATGTTCTTTTCGAATCTGGTCCTGTTAAAGTAGTGAAGCAAATAAATTTGATTTTGATTTGATTCAATATCATGCTCACGGCTCTTACGGTTCATATCTTTTTGCGGGCTCCAGTTGGCATTTTTTCAACGTCGATAAAATCATTTATCGTGGAAGATATATAAAACCAAACCACTAAATTATGTCGTTCATAATAATGTAACAAATTTCTCAGTTATGTTAAAGCGGTATCTTCAGTTCAGTACTTCAATTTGGTTCATTTCTTCCTTAGTTTGCAAAAATTTCCCAAAATCCATACAAACAATTATATGCAAGTGTAGTGGACAATGTTATTGAAGAAAGTAAACGACCCCTAGTGAAATGAAAAGGAGAGAGGAAAAAAGGGAGAAGTATGTTCTTTTCGAATCTGGTCCTGTTAAAGTAGTGAAGCAAATAACGATCAAAACTTTTGTAAGAAGAAAAAAGGAAATAAATGATTAACGACGAAGTGTAATAAGTTTTTATCATACGTTTTAAAGGGGCTCGTTGAGTTGATATTGATTAGTTTGAAGGAAATCATTGCAGGACAATGTTTTTAATTAGCCTCTTACTCATGTATCACTTCCTGTAGTTACCGAAAGTGTGAGAAATTGTAGTTTTGTGGACAGGGTCTACATACGATTAAAACCTCATGGTAAAAAGTGTCTGGTCACGAATTTGTAAAAAATGACTTTAAAAATGATTTTAATCATTAATTACCCTATCATTGCCATTTCAGTAGAGTGTCAGATGTGCAAAATCTCTTAGTTTGACCATTTACCATCCAGATGTGAGTAAATCTTAGCAGATGTGGAAAACCATGAATTTTTTTACCAACTCAATAAGCCCCTTTAAGAAGGAGATACTTTAGTTTTTTTTTTTCTCAAAAAGAATTAAGGCTAAAAGTTTATTTTATGGAGCCATTTAAGGAGTTTAAGAAATGTGCCCCTGCGAACCTCTGAGGACTTTTTTACTATTCTTACTGTGTTGTAAATAAGTATAGTCTATGTTTAGGAAATATTTCTCTATCACTTTTTCCTTACAAATATGATCTGAAAAATTGTTGATACGTCTAAGAAAATGCGTAAATATCTTTCAGACTGTCCCGTTGATATGATTGGGATCCAAGGAGAGTATTACTACACAAGTCAAGGAACAGAGGACAAAATTTGTAATGTTTATTTACTCGCTGAACCAGACGAAGTTGTGGAGATAGAATTCAAAGACGCTAACTTTCAATGTGATGAAACCAATCAACTTCTGGTATGTGTTTGAACCTTTTGGCTTTGAACAGGCTTTATGCACATGTCGTCACAGGGTCATAGAAATCTAATTAGACTACTCACTGGACAGGCAGAGCCCACTTTTGTACAGTCAGTAATGCAACATGCACTCTTAGATGGCCGTTATCGCGTTGGTGATGACGTAAGGTCTATGACCAATAAAAAAGCTCAAATCATATGGAAGCTATCAGCTATGTTGAATATGAATGAGGGTAGTGCAGGATCGGTAAACGGCATTGTTAAAATTAAATATGCATTAATTGAAGAGGTCCAAGCATGGTAATGCTAGAGTATAATGTTGAATATGCATTTTTATAGGTTTGTGAGAAGTACAAAGTTGCCAGCATTCAATAAGAAGTCCCATGTATCAAATGGTATCAACTATGTTGAACTGACATTCATGGAGCATTTTAGGGGTACAGAGATATCGGTAAATTTTCAATAGGTCTACAGATTGATAAGTCCATAAATAGGTAAGACTATGTGTAAAGTTGATTATACGCATTGGGGTAATGCAAGAAAGACAAGAGGTCGTCCTCAATGTTGAATGTACATGTGAGATATCACATAGGTATGAGGTATCAGGAACGTTGAATATGCATCATGAGTCTAAAAATGTAAGAAACTATGACATTGAATATTGACTGACAATTACATGTCGATAAGAAGGTTTCGCACCTTTTTGCATTCGTTAGTCCTAGGTTTCTTATACACTGGGCACAGATTAGTAACAGTTATCAGTTACACAGGTGTCCGAGTATAGAAACTAGGCGTTTGGAAACAGTTCACAAGGGGCAGTGGGTATTTGCTATAATTTTTTCCTGCTTGGAAAACAATTATGACACAAAGTTTGCCCTGAAACAGGACCCTTTTTTCTGAAATTTGCAATTTTAGGCTGGGGATGGGAGCTGCCTTTCTCATTATAAACTGAAAGGCGTTGTCTCTAGCCTATCCGACATAATGACACAAAGGTTTCTCTCTCACATTAAAAACGTTGCTTACTTAACGGTCCGAATACTTACTTGGCCCAGAATTATATGTAATCACGAATCGCGTCACGTCTCTGCCTTGTGGCTAAGAACATGTGTGGTACTTTTCTTTTCTAGCCAGCCTATAGAACGAAACCATGCATGACAGACCTAAAATGTTAAGGTCTGAACGCTGGGCGGTTGGTCACGTAGGTTCTGTTTGGTGTCCCTTTGGGGGACCTAAATTCTTTGGGGTTGTTTAGTTGTTACCTTTCGGCCTCGGCTTTTGGGACCTAAGGAAAAGTGAAGCCAAGAAAATTGAAGTCTTCAATTTTAACTTGTCATTACTGGGATATTCCCCTAAATACTGGGATAAAAGAGATATTAATATTCTAAAATATTCTTAAACAACTAATCAAAGCAATCTTTCCAAAATTGTCACAATTAGCCAATGAGTTTGCAAATCTACTTTCGTACAGGCCTGTGGTAGGGGTCATTCTATTCAATTTACAAAAAAAAGCGGGCACTTCAAGTAAGACGTCAGCTAGCCACATCCTAAGTGAAACGATGTTTCAGGACGACAGAAAGACACACAAAAATACAAGCACATGGTTTACTTCTTGCAGGTATAAACTCCCTAAACTTAACACTAGTCTTGACATTGCTTTTGGATAAATTGCATTGATAGTAGGCTAGCTAAGGTAATTTGAAATAATCTTAAGGATTCGTGAAATGCAATAAGCAACTGCAAACCGAATGATCGAAGCCATCATATTTGAAGTCTGAAATTATTTAAGATGATCATTTAATATATCATTTAATGCTATCATTATATCATTTAATTGAAACTTGGTTGAAGGTATTCAAGACAGTAATTCCTTGAATAATCCCAGATTTTTTTTTCTTTTTTGTTTTTTTTTTGTTTAAGCCTTCTATTTAAACAAAAAACTGGGATTTAAAAGGGGTAATACGCCCTATTATTACATTCTTGGGAATAACTAGTCAAAATGATTTTCCAAAATATTAGCAATTTTTGAACTATTTTAATAAGTCTACTTCCCCATTTACATGGCCATTTTGTTCATTTCAAAGAAAAAAATAATAATAAAAAAGAACAGCGAGGTGCTTCAGATACGATGTTCGCCACATCGTCAGTCAAACGATGTCCCTAGCTGACAGACAGACAGAGAGACAGACAGACAGACAGACAGACAGACAGACAGACAGGTGCACACACACAAAGTACAAGTACTGTTAGGCCATAGCTTTAGTCCCTTTTTGTAAATGTAAACTTAGTATACCCTACACTAGTATAGACATTGCCCTCGAGTAGATTGCATTGCTAGTAGGTTAGTTACAGTAATTTCACATTTAAATATTTTTAATTATTGTTGATTAATGGGTTTACCTAAACGCTGAATACCCAAATCACTGATAACCATACTCTCGTTAAACTCATTAAACACCAAGTATCGGGCGAACTTTACCCAATTTCAGTATTTTCACGTAAGTGCCCAGCGTTGGTGATTTTTTTATTCAACTGTTTCTTTAGAGTGACGATCCTCAATAAGCTTGTTGGGAAACTTCGATGCACAAAGCATGCTGGGAAGGAAAGTGTACTATAACAGAGACTGCATGTGCATGTGCATTTTCGAGTTTAAAATTATGTTTCTCTAGACATCAGTCTCGGGTCAAAGAGAATTTCCTTTGTAGGAAATAGTTCTTTTTAAAGTTACTCTCTTTAACTTGGACCAACAAGGTTGGACAGTATGACGATAAATTACGCATAAATTGCGCAAGACAAGAAAAATGTCCCTCGAAAACTTCGTACCCGTACTGAAATATCCGTGAACTTGATATGTGACACTACATGCAGCAATATTCAATCTCCCAACTCGTCTATTGCATATAGGGGTATGAGGTGGGGATCTGGATACGACAGCTTGCCCCCGCAAGACGATGTTGATTTCAGCTAGGGCAAAATATAGTAGTTTTCAGGGCAAAATTCATGACGTGATTGTTTGCCAATTAGGTAAAATTTCAGGGTCAACACACCCCCGTCTTCCCATAACCCTAGTATGCTACATTGGGGTCCGGGAGGCAAAGCCCCGGAACATTTAAAAGGTTCGCTAAATTATGAGTATTAGAGTGAGTAATTAAGTATCTTCAAATGTCATTTTATAAGCATTAAAGGCAACACCAAAATTCAGTTTGACCACTTTAACATTTTTCTCCCAACTAAGTCACTTCTAGCCCCTCCCATAACTGTCTTTATCTCCTCCTTGTGCAGACAGAAACTAGTTTATTGCTTGAGGGCACATCCTGGTGAGCATACAAGGCCATCATGTGTAATCAGAACAATCGTTGTGCATGCTGTGTAATGTGAGCTACTCTGCACTTTGAATTTGATGACAATCAAAGGGCAACAACCATTTGACACTTTTGCTTTCCCCTAAGTAAAAGTGTAGTTTGGGGTGATGAGTGTCTGTCTTTAAAGTAAGGGAGAACGCCGACACAGTGTATTGCTGCGTGCTTAAACAGTGAAGCCACGAAAATTCCGCTGTACGGCAAAATGCTGGTTGATTGGCGTGTCCCCGCACGTACAGTGTTCATTCAACTTCATAAAATAAATGTCATTTTATCAATTTTTCGAAAGATTAGGAGTAATTTTCACACCAGAGAAAATTAATGGTGCCTTAAGTGTTTTGTTTTATACTTCTAACTTTTTCTCCAAATTGTAGTTTCTCCGCCAATAAGTGGGCAAAAGAAACGCCGTGCTGTTTGTATTACGCGCTGTTGCTTTGTTGCTGTACAGAGAGCGAAATAAGCGGCTTCAGTCCAGATCGCCTGACGTCGTTCTCCCTTACTTTAATTTATAAGGTTTCTGACCACTTTTAGAAAATGCATGAGGAAGTCTGCATCGACCCAACTAATAGGAATAGGCGTTTAGCATTGTGACCAATAGGTATTTTCATCTCTCTTTAAATATTGCGGATTGGTTACCTTAAGTTATACAGGTAGCGTGAGAAGCCCAAAGGTATTAATAGGAGGAGCGGGAATGCACCAGGGCGTAACACATGTTCCAGAATCATAGCGGTTGTGGAGCCAGAATTTGTATTTGGCCACAGATGACCAGGCTCCCCAACAGGGCGCAGCAACCAGAAGCCCCAACATTGGGGCCTCACTAAAAGACCTTATCTAATACCGTTTCGTGGTAGGGCTTATTTGATCAATCTACATATATAGGCTACCTGACTTAACGAGTTTGGTGCGTATTTACCATTTTCCAGACAATCATACTTGTGGAATTGCGTGACATGCGAAGCTCGCTGAAACTGTTATGGTATGCTCTATTTAGCTATGATGATCAAAACTGTGGAAGGAACTAACGCAACTAAACTTTACAGCGGTTGAAGCGAGCCGAAAAGTTTGTCTTTCGTTGAAGAATCTGCCCTCATTGAGAGCTAGTACAGCCAAACGGTTGGGGCGGCCCCTGCAGTCGGGCGTCGGGAATAACATGCGTTCAACCGTATCCTGCTTGTCTGTTAGATAGTGGTCAAACATTCCACCGTGCAAGTCGCTTACCGCACCGAAGACAAATTCAAGAGAACAATTACGTAATTGGGGAAGCTAGCTGACGGTTATTCTTTCAAAGTGGAGGGATTGTATGGAATGGAATTGTAGAAGAAACTATACCCATCAGCGCGCGAAGAGCGCCGAATTTTGCTGAAGAATCTGCCTCACTGTCAGAAAAATTGTGTTGGGTTTCTCTTTAGGTCTTGAAGGGAGTGTGGGAGAATTTCGATCAAAGTGTGAAGGAAGGGGGCATTTTGTGTTATAGTGTGGAGGGAGGGGCACTTTGTGTTATGTCTCCTCCACCTCAAAAAATTGAGGAGACATGTCCCCAAGCATTGAAGCTTTGTAAACGCCCTTCGTTCTTCATGTAAGCTGACAACCTTAACATTCAAATTCTAGCAACAATTTTTCAAAAACATTGCTTTGGGAGATATTGTTATGAATTCATTTGCTGTGCCATCTCAAAGCCACTCAGGTAGGAGTTGACTAACAGAATAACGGTACCCTTAAATGAAGTATTCCTTTCATCTGTAAGTTAGATAGTTTAAAGAGAAGCTTTTGTACAACTATCTAAGCAGGTACAATGTTCAGAACACATTTTTTCCAAGTATGGTGACACCATTAAAAACTAATATAACTCAAATTCTAATTAAACACGAATTTTTCAAGAATATTTCTGACACTCACGAAGCTTCGCTCCGTAGACAGCCATGATATTGCGTTGTTACCTACAATGCAACGGAGTTGTGATGTCATAGCTGCACCTCGCCGCGGGTTGTACAACTGCTTGTGTAGCTTGTACACATAAACACATCTACAGTATTCACAGTAACGACAAAATCATCTTTAATTTTCAAAAAATGTAACGGCTAAATTTCAAATATATTTTTCTTACTAAAGTGTCATGAAAGGTCCACCCGGGAAAGATCATTTGTGATATTTATATGTGTACCACGCATATGTGAAGGGTCAAATGGCTACTACTGTTCCCCTTTAAGTATTTCAACCCTTTTTAAGCCCAGCACTGTATTACTCCCAAGACTATTTGTTGTGTATCACCTAAATATCCTAGGATAGCGTGGGAGGTACTTGCACAAAAGCAAAGTGACTTCCATATTTCAAAATAGGTTGAATACGAGTGCCTATGACTTTTAAAACTCTAAAACATTGATTTTAACCTCTTAGCTGTTAGATAAAAGTCACAATGTTTCGAAAGAGCAATAATGTGACCAGTTTTACTGACATCGAAATGGCTCTTTAGTCTCTTTAAATTTGCAGTGTGTCGTACTTCGAAAATTTTACAAATTGACGTTAGAAATATTTTATATTGTTTCGTTGCAGTGGTTTGACGGCTGGTCGATGGGGATTGGATCCTTTCCAAGCATGAACGATCATCCATTAAATATGACTGAAAGAAGCCAAATGATTTGTCCCGAAGGAGACACACCACTCACTTTTCGCGCACACCAGAATGCTGCTATGATGAGTTTTATATTGCCCTCAAGAGGAGCTGGTTTTACCATAATTTTGAAACCTCGAAAAACCTCAGAACGTAAGAAATGAATATTCATACTTTTATTCAAATTTCCAATGACGTATTGTTTACGCTGTCAGTTGAATTGACGTGCATTGCAAGAGTCTTCAGTTTCACTTTAAATTCGGGATTACCAAGGAGGTTATGGGTAGGATTAAATCGTTTACTGTCCTGCAAAAAACGTCGTAAGGAGCTTTTAATTCAGATACCTGAAATTGACGGAGGTTTGGTATAACATAACGTGAGTGGGTACTAATAACAAATTCATTCGTTTTAATGATCAGTTTCACGAAGGATTTATCCTGCAATCTTTAGTGAAAATTAGGCTATGGTCTGGCTATGAATCACAGTAATAATTGCATGTTGTAACATGGCTTTATCAAAACACTACATTCCATGCCAATACAGACGCTTCTGTTTCAGACTCTGTTCAGACTGCACAACAATATAATATTTTCATTTGGTCTGTGTGTTAGGTTCTATAAAGCATAGTTTCTCAAGCGGGTGGGTAGCACAGGGCGGTCTCGCGGGCCGCGAAGTTAGCCGGTCGCAGGAAAAAATGATAAACAAAATTGGATAAGTCTGTATTTCAGTCATTACTTTTAATATAGTTTACTTATCAGAGACACATGGAATTATAGTAATATATGTTACTATAGTGTTGAAACTTGTCTCATATGCATGCTAAATTTTAAATATGAATTTCATTTTCGATTTACTGGTAAAAGGTGGACCTAGTTAGGTAATTCCAATAATCAAAAATGGGCTTCGAATGATTGAGAGAATCTGCTATGAAGTACTAGTACGTATAAATAGTTTAAGTTTTCCTAGTCTTTTATACCTCCTCATGGGTGAGAGAGTCAATACAAATTACACCACTTACACACATGATACTTAATGGTACACACAATAATCCACAAAAATGCAGCTACCTACAGCTCACAGATCAACAAAGAAGTCAATTGGAGCATACAAAGTAGTTAAGTTTTCAAAAGGAATCAACTTTTCGTCTAGTCAGAAGACCCACCCCAAAAATCCAGAGGAGGAAACGACACAATCATGAGAATACAGACACCAATTTAAGCAGACACACACGTACGAACAAATCTACACACAAACAGACATACAAGACATTTAAATTGATCGGTAATAACACCATAAAATGCAGCTAATTACTTTCTCTCCTATTGGTACATTTCCAGTGTAGCCTATTAGGGACAACTGTATAATAGCACTTTAAATCAAATTTTCTTTCATTTTTGAAACTCGGACATTGTAAAAGATGAAGAAATTCATCGCCAATTGAAACACTACTACAGAGCTCACAATGACTCTCATTCAGATCAATATGAATCGCCCAATAATTTCGGAGTACATCGCTATATAGCGCTATAAAGCTATGAAAGTGGAACACTGTTCATCTCTGAGCTATGTCCGTGATTGGCCAGGAAGAGTAAACGATGACCATATATGAATCTTATAACTTTATAAGGCGTGAAAATTTGGAAGTATAAACCGACCTTTAAGCTATGTTTTTAATGCGATATCCTTCTTACCTCAGCTTGTAACGTAATGGCCCCTAATCCGTCCGGCATGCACACAATTACCAATTATGGTGGATCAAGAAACTGCTCCCTCTCGGTGATTTACCCAACTCGCATTAGAGTTGTCGAGATGATGGTGGGACAGAACGAGGCAGAGGCCACTTTGAGGGTAAGTTGCTACACCGTGAGATGTTGTCACCTGTCAAACTGTCTCTTCATCAAGTCCGTTTATTATTAAAAATGGGCTAATATTGCATGTTAAGCTTACCGTGAGCACACCTATAGCTTCGTTTAAGAAATTTTGCTGCAGACCTCCCTTTACATAAGAAAACATCGTGTCTACAAATTTCAAGAATTATGTTGGTCACCCCAGTTTGAAGAAGTTAGAAGAAATCTGGAGAAGAAGTCCGTGGACTTATTATATCCTCATAAAGTATAGGCTCACTCGATGGCCGCTATCTTTTCATCAACGTACCGGCAATGCATGGATACTACTGATCAGGAACTTGTCATAAGAGAGTCTGTTGCAACTCCCTGGTTAGAAGGAGATACATCGCTTTGAAGTGTTTCTTGTATCTTTCGTGACATTTGTATAAGACTATCACTGGATTGCAAAGCTCATACAAAGGGTTTTTTCGTCTGGTACATCTACAGTAAGACTGTGGGTTTATCTCTATTGCTTTAGTATTGTGGTTAGGAATTTTAAAAATTAGGCCTACTACATCTTTGGAAGCTCAGTGACGCGGATGAAACAAATATCAATTAGATTGTATGTAAAAATGTGATGATGATTCTGTACCTGGTCATTTTAGGAAACTTCCGGAAACTTTCCGGATTTTTGTAACAAATATTAGACTTCTGCCTCTGCAGCTCATCTGCATGAGATTAGTTCTTTAGGAAGGGGCAAACTTCATTGACTTATTTCAATTAAACAGTCGTTCGAGTTTGTAGCACCTGCCATTAAAATGCAAGCAGCGTCACCCTATTCATCAAGCATTGTTCTGAGTAAGCCACGTGTGAGAGGGTTCTAGACGTAAATGATGTTGCTACTGAAGCCAACGAACAAAAGTGGGGCTTAAAGTAGGGCTTAAAATTTTAGCATAAATTAAACTTTCCTGTCAACCTTCCACAAGAATTTCAAAGTCCCCTCGACCCTCTGGCGAAGAATCCAAGGGCGAAACCAAACGTTACTACCGGAGGAGTTCCGCTCCCCCAAAGGAGCTACGGCTCCGGAAGGACAGCAAACTTAACGTCATCAACCTCTTGACCTTCAGGTCTCTACATCATAGGTCTGTCATGCGTGGCTCTATTCTCAACTGGCTGAAAGGAATAGATACTACGCGTGATTTTTTAGCCAAAAGTAAGAACTCGGCCCTCCCTGAAGTAACTAATGCCGGTCTATTATAGGTCACCAGTGTACCAATACAAAACTAGGCTCACTAACATTTCATTAGTGGTAACGGTTTTCTCCCTCAGTTCCCAAGACCATAACCTGTCTTTCTCACGAGCTGGTTTTCTAAACAAACGGTTTTGCAGTATTAAATTACATTCGAAAACTGGACGAAATCTACGTTATGCTTGCCCCAGTGAATCAACAGTGTTGCACTGGCGTCAAAACATCAGAGTAAAATCAAAAATCCTAATTTTAATAAGACTTTTATTAATCATTACTTTAATCGAAACATTACTAGGGAAAAATTGGATGAAACAACGTCACTCAGATCTCATTTTACATGTGCCGTCATCAGATTAGTTGTAAGTTGATGTCGATCAGATCGAAATAAATCACCTGTTGATTTAAAGGGAGAATGTAGTCGCCCAACTTTATTTTAAAAAATCTGCCAAATCTCATGAATCCCCTCTTATTTCGCTCACAAGTATCTTTCATTATGTTTGTGTATAAAAACATTGAATATTGAAGGTAAACCAAGGAGTAGGTCTGCACGAATTTAACAAAAAAGTAACAAAAATTTTGTCATATGATTGATCGAAGCCATTCTTAAATTAGGATGACAGGGTACAAATTCGGGGGACTGCATTTTCCATTTAAATACATATGGATCTGCCTCAGTGGTATTACAAATGGCGGGTGACGTTTCTGCGCGCGGTGATATAATTTGTGCTGACTGTAGGCTGTGCTTGCTAACTTGTATGAACCCTCAAAACTCTAGATGAGTTATCCCATGTAGGCATAGACTAGTCAGGCCCTGTCAGTGTAACCTTACTTAGAGGGACGTGCATTCGTTTAGTCATTTAACTTGCCCCTGTAAAACAGGCCAAAGGAAATCGGGCCTCTCACGGCAGAATTATCCCGACTAGGTCAAGTCTTGATTCCCAATACAATATAGAGATAAAATAGAAAGAGTGCGTGGAGAGAGTCACAGATTGTATTTGTTTAGTCCAGTCAATCGTCCTTTTGCAAAGTTCATCTTCCGTTGGCTAGTGGTTGATTCTACTTTAATTCTTCATCATTGAAGAAATTCTATACATGTTTGGGTTTATGCATGCTCTACTTTTACAGAAAAATGCATTTTCGTGCAACTGTGGAAGATTCCATTCCCCTAAAACCGTCTAAAGTAACCTAACCTTTGATCTTTTAAGACCGGTCCTCACTAATAAATTTATGCTAATCACCACCTTTACAGAAGATAGGTTGCCTTGACGTATTTTGGAACAACCTACCACTTAGTTATCTCTGTGGTGGAGGTTATTTCTAATCAGAGAGCTGTTTTGATAGGGAATAAAGAATTGAAGTTCTTCTGAATCAAAACTCTTTTCCCCAAAGTAGGGCCTAATCTTCCATTTGCCTTCAAACAGTGACTACCATGCATCGTGTCATTTGATACGAAAGGAAAGACAAGCTGTAACCAAATACGTAGATTAGAAGGCAACTAAGCCTTCACTCGTTTTTGCAATAGCATCGTAGGTAGATTTGCACTTTCGAGTTTTTGTCGTCATTTGTTACATCAATAATTGCCCTTTCCCTTGGTATTATTGGTGGGATGTTGTTAAACAGTGACATGTTTTAGGATTCAGCAATGTTGTACAAGGATTCACAGAGATCATACAGACGAAATGACAGCACACAGCTGTCAGCTGTTGTATTCAAAAATAGTTCGATTAAAAGAACCTGTGTCCCAAAGAGGTGGTGGGAAGACGTTTTTAATTGAGAGAAAATAGGATTTTCATCGAAAACAAATCTAAATTTAAAACACTGTCTCAGCCATGTAGTATTTTGCTTAAGATTATTGGGTTTGAAAGAAGGAAACATACTTGGAAAGGGTAAAAATACCTTAAGAATGGAAACTGGAAAGAGTGTCAATCAAATTGTCTTAACGTGGAAGTTCTCCACACACGTAGTTTCTGTCATGTTTGTCTGAAACTTTGGAAGTTAAATGTGATATTAGTGAATCCGCCTTTATGTAAAGAACCGTGAGCAGACAGTGATTATATGTCACTAATTTTAAGAGGCTGGTCTAACTACAAGCTTCTACATTCCGTACAAGAAATACATTTTTATCATAAGTTTTCCTGAATTTCGTATTTATGGGCGTAGGCATGGCCGGCGATCCTGGGGGTCCCATGGAATTGGATAGGGATACTGTGCACCATATCCCCCATGAAATCAACCGGGCAGATTGGGAAATCATGTAAAAAAGTTAGTTATTAAGAAAGGTTCTTTTAGGGAATACGTCTGACAGTTGCAATCATATCACGTTTCAAGCCTGGTAAGGGCAATTCCGGTGATCTTGGGGGTATTTTTGACCAAAATTTTTTTTGTGCGCTCCGCTCCAACGGATAATGGCGCTCCGCCTACCGCCTATATAGTGCTACTGACTATATATTCCCCCACTTTCAAAGGCGGATCGCCGCTCATGAGCGTAGAAGCTGTTTTCGACAGGGGATGGGCTGAACGTTGTTTGTGCCGCAGTCCTGGGGGAAGTATCCTCCTCCCCTTAGAAATTTTTTTGAATATTTAAGAGTCCTTAATTTGGTGCAACATATTGGGCAAATTGTTGAGGGAAATTACTGTAAATTTGTTGACATTTTTACAGAGGGAACAAATAAAGTGGTAAGGGGGAAGTATGCTTTCCCCAATTCAAGAACGAAAGACCTTGAATTGAGAGGAGCGGAAGCATACCTCCGCCCACCATTATTTGACTGGGGGCTAAACCCCCCAACCTAACCCAGCCCCCGCTTCCTAAGTCTATATTCGTATTACTGCCAGACAAGAAACACCATAATCAGAGATTATTTATTAGACCCCTGTACCCCACGTTTGTAAATTATAGTTTGTGGTTACCAGGTTTGTGGTTATCTTGAATATTCTCCTAGATTAACATTATGCTAATTTTCACATATTTGTTATTGTGGATGTGGCGAAAAAGGGGGTCTGAGGCCGGGACCCCCCCCCCCTTTGGATCCGCGCCTGGTTACCTGTGGTCCATGCGAATTAACGGACTTCTCTCGAAACGGGCCAGTAGAACTACTGAAGTTTTTGTGCCAACTTTATGATCGAGCAAAACTGAGACTACCAATTTGAAGATCGCTCTTCCATTGATAATATTTTACGATTTGTGCTGTCTACGATTTTACTATAGTGCGGCCTGAAAACTTTTGCACCACTGTTTCAACCTTGCGCGATGACTTATTTCCATTGCACAGTAGAGAGACTATGTGTGCAAAGCATCCCAAAGTTTCCAGAGTTCCAAATTTGCAGAAAATCGCACTTTTCAAGGCAAATTTGTCACTACAGTTTTACTTGTACAAGGTGTCTCCTCCTCCCCCGTAAATGCGACACTTAATTCGTAACTTGCTGACATCCAACGATCTGTAAATTAGCGTCAATACCAAGTAACTCAGTTGCTTTTCTCACAATGTACCCCTCAATCTGGCCTCCATATTCTTCTCTAGATTTCTAGTGGTTTCAACTTGAACGGTAATCTGATCACTTAGAAGAAAAACTCTACACTTCCCTAAAGCTATCGAAAATTATGCATCATATGCATGTTTTAGGAATAGTTTACTTTTCCCCTGATTTCTCTTCCTTTTTATCTTATGTTATTGATATGGCTTCTTTCACTTCCCTTTCGTTTTCATTATTGTTTGGTGCGGGTAGGGGAAGGGTACAGACCCCCCAGGCCCCTCCCCTAGATCCTCAGCTTAAACGATATTGTATCTTAAAATGCTCAAAAAGTAACCTTTATTTACAACTTTATTTAGTTACAATTGCAATCGGATCTTGTAACCAATACTCGCTACTCTATAAATATGGTCATCCTACTTTGAGAAAACAGATGCTAGTAAACAAAAGGGGTCAAGACTTAAAGAACGGTATCTTACACAAAGCTAAGTTGATCTTTGTTTGATATACTGTTTCAAAGTGAGAAGAATTTGAAACATAGCAGCGGGGGAATTTATACCCCTGATGGCTAATTAGGCCTACTGATAGTATCGTACTAAAATGGTTAACAGTAGTTTTATCTCCAGAGTAAATTAGCTGAAAGTATACTTTATCACTACACGCCTTTGATTTTGTTACTTTAAGTTTCCCCGAGGCAGCCAAAGGAACTGAAATTTCCATTTTACTTCTTCCCCCGAATAAAACCGAACATTTATCTCCCTCGTAACTACAATCATAGTAAACATTTTAATTTGATTCTGACGTCAAGGTGACGTCACTGGCAAAGATTAATTGTTGATTTGACGTTCTCAAATATAATCCAATCATTAAATCATGCATATCAAGTAGTTTGCATACTGCCTATTTGTCACAGAATGACCACACCTAGCAATCTCAACACTTAAGAGATAATTGAACCAAACTGTTATGTATCTATTTCGTACAGTGATGTTTTAAAACCATATAACATACCGGGCAATGCTGATAGTATCTACCGTAGTGACGTCATTTGTGGGCATAATGATGTATGTACGTAATCAATCGAATTCCAGATCCCTCTTTTTATGTACGGGGCACAAAACTGGAGATATTTCTTAATTTCCAATCCCAGGAACACATCTGGCTTTAATTGGGTTACCAGACTACTCGGCATAATTGACTACTTATCGTGTCAGCTTAGATATCATCAAGTGTTAATGGGTTTTTTCATTCAAGTGTGGACGTACGCGCGTATTTTATAAGCAACACCTGAGCGTATTGCAAGCAATTACTGATATAACTACTTGAAAAGTTGAGCGGCTGAAGGTTGTCCAAAGGTCAACAATTATCCTCAAATCAGCATAGAATTTCCATTAAGAAACATCTTCAAAAGAAAAACTTTCCCAATGAAAACATAAAACAACAGTTTTGAGGCAAAAAGACAGCATTTTTTAAATATGTGTGCAGACTAAGTAGAACACAAGACAAAGTGAATGGTTTTATCTTAATAATATTGGTAGATTTTATGTTGATACTGTTTCTCAATCTGACTAAATTGTTTCTAGAAAATTAAACATATACTGTGAAGAATGTACATTTAACCAAAACAACTGTTTTTCTCAACAGTGGTAGATTAAGATTCCTTGACCAAAAATCTGTTGGAAATATTGCTCTTTTAATTAAAAAACCTGAAATTAGTGACCAATCGGTAATTTATATTGGAATATACAATCTAGAAGATTGAGAATAATAAATCTTGTTCGTTTTAAAACTTTCGATCCAAATTAGAGTTGTCCCTCATCCCAATCATTTAAATTGATTTTCAATCTAAGGATTTAAGAGAGTGAATCTTTTTCACCGTTCTCAAGATACACCTCTCCAAAGTTTGGTTATTTCTGGGATTTCTAATTAGCAATGCAAAAATTGTGATTTGGAGTATTGCACAGTACCTGTATTTCTTTTGTTTATTCTTTAGAAAACAATCTGTTAATTACTTAACAGCTAGATTCTGGTTTGGTGTGTGGTGTCGTACTCTTCTAAATATTCGACATTTACTTCCAAAATAAACCTCCTAGGCTATGCCAACGTTACATATGTCCTTGAAATGGAGGTTAAACAAAAAAAAAAGACGTAATATACGATATAAGACTAATCTCATGTTTTCCTCTTTTACGTCACAAATTCACATATGTAGCTCATGTTTATTCCTGATGTAGGTGCAAAACAGAAATTGTGTAGTCAATATTTGATGCCAGGGATTTTGATGGGATTAATGGGTATTTTAACTTTTTTAATGTTTTTCATCAAACAAGGAGGTACGAAATTTAAGTGTTTACAAACCTTTAAGTGTATAGTAATCTAGTGAGATTCGTAAGTAATTTTTAGCTGAAGCAGTAGCAACAAATGAGAATAACTCACTCACCAGTACACACTCTTTTTTAAAGTTTATTTATATTTTTGTTGCTGTTCCCGAAAGGGAAAACTGTCCAGGTACACAGTGTTGATTATACAAAACGACTGCAGGTTCGTCAATCTAGTGTGTCGGCAGTGAGGCTTTGATTAACACACTCTACTGGTCTTTACCTTAACTATACACGACGGTAAAGTGAAGCTGTCGATGACCATCATACTTAATCAAATGGAGGTCATTTTTTTTTTAAATTATCTTTCTGTTTGCAATATGCTAGTCAGCCTTCATTGATTGCTACGCAATAGGTACACATCGCTCTCAAGAGTAGGAACTTCCAATACGTTCATACAGCCTTAAGCAAACTGGGTCAATGCATAGAGTTACCACCTCGGGGTAACTCCATGGTCAATGACAGCCACGCAAATAACCCTGGAAAAAGTCAAGGGACAGCTGTATTACACATATATCTGAGAAAATAGGCTGTTGATACAAAGAATAGACTGACTTACAGTGAGCTCTGACTTTTTGTAGATATCTTCACACTGAATGAAAGGCAACGGGATATACGGTATTCTTTCTGATATTTCCTAAATTGGTGCAAACCTTGCCCGCAAGTCCTCTTCACCTTGGTTTTAAGTCCCCTCTATCTTCCCCTTACCCTATAAAATTCAGTTCTTGTCCAAGTAGTGACAAACTTGCTTCTTTTTATGAAGTGGACAGATGGGATTTAGGGAAGTCTCCCCAATCCTGTAACTTTTTGAAAGCTTCTGCCTAACCTAAGTGGTCGTAAGTTGGCAATGGACACCACGATGGGACTCTAAAGTAGATCATAGGCGTAGGAAAAGGGGGACAGCCGGGGCGATCGCCCCCGCACTGTGATGGTGGGGGCGGAAACCTCGTTTAGCCCCCACTTTGGATGATATGCTGCCAAACTATGGCATTGAATAAGATGAAATTACTTTAAAGTTTTTCAAAAATTGCACCATTTTGCATCTAGGGCACTTTAAATAGCTTATGTATAGCTTAAATAGCTTATGCAGGCTTATGTAGATCCTGAGCCCCAAAAGGGTCAAGACAGCTCCAGGGTACATTTTCTCAGCATCGCCTGACAACGCGCCCATTAGTGGTGAATCTTTCTCCCAGGCTATTTGCAGATGCATTTCCTTTACTACATTCTTGATGCTCAGGCTCTTGTTATCATGAATAAAAGGAAAGCGTACATAGTCCCACTTTTTTCTTCAACTGGATCTCAAGTGATTGAAATGATCAGTTCTGTCAGGTGGTCAGTAAAGACGGGGGATCTTCTACTTTAAAGGGAAGACATCTATAATGAAGTGAAGTACAGGAGGTCCCGGCTAAAAGGTTACAAGTTGCCAAGAGTAAACTGGCCATACTGCCATTTGGACAATGATTGGTGTAGGCCGGTAGGTTGGCTGGCCGCCGGTGGCCGGGGAGGAAAAATGGGGTATATTCTGGTGATAAATAGACCTATTTTACACATAAGTTGATATAACACAACAGATATGTGTTGGAATCTGTTGTCACAGTTAGTAGAATCATTTATAACGTTACTGGAAAGTGCCATTTGTAACCCCCGCCTTGCGAAAACATTGGTCGTGCTATTTTCTTCAAGTGTTTACAGTGTATGGATATGTACATACCATTCTAAGGAGTGATGCAGTCCGTAATGAGAGTGTAAAATCAGGCATCGCATATCACATTTTTAGACCCAAAGTCAGGCATCGCATATCACATTTTCAGACCCAGTCCACTCTTGCAACCTCAATTGCATATCTATTTAACTCACCCCGGTAAAGGGCCGTTGATAAGCCAATTGGCTTCCTGAACCTCAAAAAGCTTTGCTTAATTAATCGTTTATATGTTTTACATTGTAGAAAATAAAATATATTACAATGTCATTTCAATTTTTAATGCTAAGATATACAGATTCGGGCGAAAATTGCATTCGTCACTATGCCAAAATGACCAAATATACAGATTCGTCACTATGCCAATTTACTCTTCGTCAGTACGACAAAGATGGGAAGAATTAATATCACTTTATGTCAAATTACTGCAATGCTTGATGGTTAATTTAAACCTTCAACTTAGAATAGTTTACATGGATTAAAAACACATTTTAAGATCCCTTTAACTCGGAAACTTTAACTACTGGTCTAAATGGAAAAGACATTTTGGAAGTAGTTTAGGTCGTGGCTACTCCTGAGTTAGAGTTAGATGAGGTTTTACGGCTCAGTTTCTAACCAATTGGTTGCAGTCAGGCCGGCCGGCCACGGCCTTTTTCCAGTTGTGGCTCACTGTTTGTTTCCCCCACTCTATTGCTTATGCTGAGCACCAAGCACAATGGCAGTGGGTTCCATTTTTAAAGTCTTTGGTATATGACCCGGCCAGGAGTCGAACCCCAGACCTTCCGGCTGCAAGTCGGATGCTCTAACCACTTGACCATGCAGTCGGTCTGGCTACTCCTGAGAGTATTAGTTGTGCCTCTGTGTGGGTGGAGATGATCTATCCGATTTGTGCTATAGTTTATAGGTATTGGAATGTTCTTTTCGTTCTAGCTGTAGAAGTATACTTTGGTCAATAGCTCAAGCGTCGCGATTTTTACATATCTTCAGAAGGTTTGGTAGAAATAATACTTTTTCCGAAGTCTCCATCAATATTTGGCGAAGAGCTGAAGGGCGAAATCAACCTTATATCCCCGAAGGAGTTCTGCTCCCCAAAGGAGCTACGTCCCCTAAAGGGGCACCAAGAATTAATACGTCCAACCTGTTGACCTTCAGACCTCTACATCATGGGTCTGTCTGCAAGGCCCCGTTCTGGACTGGCTGAAAAGAACACTTTATATTGGAAGTTACTCTTAAATAGTAAAATCATAGGCATATTTAAGGATGTTTAAGTAATCTTTTCTGTTTTGTATCACGAGACACAAAAAATATCACGTTGTTACATGTTCTTTGCAACGTTGATGAAGTGAAGTTAATTGGAGGAAGGTGAAGGGGACTTTTAATTAGTGCCGACGATTATTCAAGGGGAAAAGCAGTCGCCCCGATTCTATTTGGAAATTATCTCGTAAATCTTCTAAATGTTTTTTATATTTCCACTATATCTTTGCTCATGTTTTAGAAGACAAATATTGCGTACAAAAGGTTAACCTAGGGGTTATTCTGCATCGATTTAAAGTGAAAATGCAGTCATCCCAATTTGAATTAGTATAGTAGTCTATCCTATTTCATGAATGGCTCTTGAGGATCACGTGACAAAATTTTTGGCACTGAATTGTGAAATTTATGAGGGGTAACTGATTGCTTTACCTTAGATAAGTAATATTTAGGTTATGAAATAGAATGGAAAGTACTTGGAAGATAAATAAGAAGAAATTAGTTAGCTGTTGTTTCAAAATAAGTTTGGAGCGACTGCTCTTGCCCTTTAACAACTCAGAAACGCAGCTATTGTCACCCGATTGAAAAGAGGCATACTTGAATTAGAAAACTCTGGGTGTAATACTCAAATTTGGGACTGCATATTTGCCGAGTAAGTGTAAGCGCGCAGCTGTACATCTAGACTGATGATATCAGAGATTTCGGCTGTAGAAATGACGGCGAGAGGAAGGTGTGCCCTTTTTGGGGTAGCATAAACCTATGTAAAACATTACGAATACGCAACTGGAATACCTTTGCAAGTAAAAGAATTGCAAATGAAGGTGAGTCGCATAGAAAGCTCAACTATGATTTCCCTCGTAGAAGTTATACTGTTATGTAGTTTCACCAGAGATCCAAACCGAAGAGTCTAGAACCCCTCATGGGGTGAACATACACATGTTGAAAAGTATGCATCAGGACATGTTACGGGGACAGTCATGCCCTCCCACCTTCTGTGCTATAGAAGTCAATGGCCACAGCTAACTCAGATTAGAGTTGTCTAGTCAATTGGTATCGCCCAGCTTGAGGCAGTTTGATTAATGTTCGTGGACATTATACTTGAGATAACTTAGCCATTAGCGGCTCGCCATAGGGGTACGCGGGCAAACTACCCCCCAAGTCTGCAAAGCATGGTCTCCAATCTTCAAAAATGACATGTAGGCCCTAATTCGAGATGATTTAAATAAAACGTATTTCTAAATTTCGATGAAATCATCCCTGTTGTCTCACAAATGTCATATATTATTTATGAAGTTGTGTATACTTTACAAACTTTCTCCGTAAATTGTCAAGTACGTATTTCGTGGTGATTTCACCTAGGTTTGCTGGGTCATTCGACGACTGGTCATGCGAATTAATATTATTCAAGTCGTCATGATTTCAATTTATTTTCAGGCTCGTGTGCAGCTCCTTTGATGTGTGTATGTGTGTGTGTGGGGGGGGGGGATTCTACACTGTTAAAACGCTGGGCAAAGTTTTTGTTGGGCAAAAGCTATTGCTTAAATGTTGGTCAATGTTTGCTCACAAAATGGTTAAAATTTCCCTTCCATACACGTGTATTGTAATACCCAACTTACTGGTTAAACTGACGACAACCTTCCATTCAACAGTTGGGCATATTCTCACTTACCCACTTGTTGGGTGATTTTTGCTAATTAGTTGGGTAAATTGTTGGCTGCAGTGTTTGCGCCAAACAACAGTACACTGGACTCGATTTGTTTCACAATTCTTTGCATAATCAGCAATTGGTTCCAAAATCTGAATGATTCCCTTTGGCATCTTTTATATTGGCCAAAGAGGAAAACTCGTACATTATTTTAGACCATAAAAGCGACCGCTATTTCTATAAAATTGTTAAAATAGTAGTACGAACTAGCACACATTTGTATGAGATTCGACGATTCGTATTTAGCGCAAAACGGCTATCCAATGAAAGTTCAGAATCTTGTATATTCTCTTTCACGTCCGAATAAGATTTTATATATTGTAATTTGAAACATTTCGGCATAAAGAGTAAACTGTCTTTGAATGCTGCGGAACAGATACTTACCTGGCGCAGGAGTGTCCGTGATCACGACGGCGGAGCTCCCAGGGTGGGACCTGTTCTATTCAGCCAGTCTAGAACGGGACCATTGTGTGTCAGTTGTCCCTTGGGGACGTTGTTACTCCTTCGGGGAGCAGAACTCCTTCGGGAGTATTGTTTGGTTTTCGCCCCTGGCTCTTCGCCAGAGAGTCAGGGGACTTTTGGGAAAAAAAGCTAGTTCTCAGGATGACTGTTTCTTATTGATGGAACTACAAAACTTCATAACATCATTTTACAGTGCCTTAGGAAAATGATAGTTTTGGACTAATTTATATACGGAGCTCGGTGACAAACGAAACAGACTATTAAGCCAAAGATTTTTAACTGGGGCCGGTGGGTTGCCATTAACCAACAATGTACCTATCAATGTGTAGATGCATTTTCTAACGTCTTTTTTTTAACGACTGTTGTGCATTAAAGACATTTCATGCAAAATATATTGTAGTAATTAACGTATTTTACTCATTAGATATGACCTCAGTTACCAGTGATTCATTAAAACTATAAAAGAAAGCTCGAAAGGGATAGATATCATTAGCCAATATACAGTGCATAATATATATCAAAAAATAAGCCCCTGGGAAAGAAATTCCCAGTATGCTATATCTGGAGAGACTACAACCCTCCATATTTACCAAGTATTGGTTAATACGCTTTGTCCAACAAGAGGTATAAGCGCATTTGGCTTTAACCAACTGTGTGGGCAATACAGGATTCCCATTTATTGGGTACACAATTTCTTTCAATAGTTGGTTAAAGTACTACCCAACTACTAGATAATAACTTAAACCAACTGAACTGGTTAAATTTTTACCCAATTTGTTGGGATGTTGATATTTGGACCAACGTTGGTTAAAAAGTTGGTTAATATTTGCCCAACATTTTTAACAGTGTAGTTTGTGATAAAGAAAAATGATCAAATGTCACACTGTCTAACAGGTGAGCCATCATCAGTTGGCACGTAGAAACTTTCTTTTGCTAAAAATTGTCTCCTAAAACCACTGCCGGGGACGTAAGTTGTAAGTTGCTCCATGACATTTGCATGCAGTACTGCCAAGTCACCCGCATTGGGCAGGTGTCACCCGCATTTTCGGGTCGTCTCCTCTCACCCACTTACCTGTCCGAATCCCCCGCATCTTTAGAAATCTCCCGAATTGTACACAGTTTTCTTTGAGAAAAATAAATTCTTGCTCTCTGAGCGCCAAAAAGTAGGCCTCAATTCCAGTTCAATGTGCCTTTGTAACAGTAGACCAGACATGAGCAACGTTTGAAGCAAAAAAGGTCCTCGAAATTTCGGAACATTTCAAGTGCGAAAAAAAGGTCCTCGAAAATTCAATAAGTGGCGCTAAGCTTAGATACTGATTGTAAACAGGCCGTGTCAAAAATTTTCACCAGCTAAAAAATCATCTGACCTTGGCATCTCTGCATTTTTTTCATTGTATTTTCATGTGTCAAAAAATTTTTAACTTTTCTTTAAACTTTAACCGCCAATGATCGCGAAAGGCGCTTATAAGTATTCTAAAGCCATACGTGCCCGGCGTTGAATTGGAAGCTGCATATGTACCAGTGTCTGATCAGACATTACTTGGATGAAATTCTGAAGGAACACCCAGTCAGTATTCAATGTAAGATAGTAGAAGCAGTGCATAGAAGAACTCGGAGGAGCATAAGTCGTGTTTTGCAAGAATTTTTAGCCGAGTTGCGAGCATGTTTTAAACCAGTGGTGGGAAACCCCGGGCCCGCGAGATCATTTGGTCCGGCCCCCGAGGCAGTTCTGGAACGTAATGTACTTCTATGATTTCAGTACCACTTGAAATTCAATTGATAATGATTTGATATACTATTTAGGCTAAACATGGAAGTACTCAGTGGCGCCGGCATGGGGGGCATGGGGGCGCGTGCCCCCCGACGAAAATTTTTTGAAAACTTAAAAACGATCCCAAAAGGCGATTAAGCTATAGATTTCTGTAGGGGTAGGGTGAGGTGTACTTTAACCGAGTGATAGATCTATTTAATCATTTTCTATCATAAATGTTTCTCAAACTATCAGAATTTCGCAAGTCCTTCGCAAACTATCAAAAATTTCGCGCTCTCCGCGCGCTTCAAACTTTACCACTGTGTTCTTATTATCAATATCTTCTGATAGCAACTCCCGGAGAAGCACAGCAGCAAAAGTTGAAAGCTGTTCACGAATTAACAGGTAAAAGACTGGCTTTTTGAGTGGCATGTAGGTTTGTTGGGCAATTAAAAGTGTCTCTATGTAGATTCGGAATGCAGGTTTTGTCGTGGAAATCTCATTTAATGAAAAATTTCGCGCGCTTTGCGCGCATGCTTTACGGTTTGCACTCCATCTCATGACCATTATTAACATAATAATACATGGACCTATACTCACAACATCTCTAAGGGCCTATCGCATCAATATGCGATCTTTCGATATGAGTTGTAGCATGATTTGGAAAGTTGAAATTACGTATTTGCCGTTATATATTTTCCAAAAAACTTCACCGAGCGCTCTGCGCGCAGCCATTATCGTTATAGATGGTAGACACGTAGCCAAGGGGGGTGAAGGGGGCAACCGCCCCCTTGAGCATATTTTTGGTATTTTTTTATTTTTTTTTTTACAATATTGCTAGTGTTTCCCCTATTTATATGCGGTAAAATAGGCTTGGGAGGTGCCATTTCCAGCGATCTGGGAGGCACTTTGGGCCAAAATTTTCTTGCGCTTTGCGCCAACCCATGGTGACGCAAAGCTGAGAGTCCGTCTATGGGCTTCACCCCCTTGACAAATTCTTGGCTACGCCCTTGATAGATGGTGATTTTTAATCCACTTACGACAAAAAAGCATTCTGAAAAACGCCCTTGTTAGTCTTTCACCCCTTTTGCTATAC
Organism: Holothuria leucospilota; assembly: GCA_029531755.1. Classification (NCBI taxonomy): domain Eukaryota; kingdom Metazoa; phylum Echinodermata; class Holothuroidea; order Aspidochirotida; family Holothuriidae; genus Holothuria; species Holothuria leucospilota. The sequence goes on from CM055969.1 coordinate 19,315,676, forward strand.
CTATCAGGGAGGTCTAATATCACCTTCCTGCACCAATAGTCTCCCTCCCGCCCGTTCCCCATTGCTGGAAGCTGTTCATCTGGATTTTCGTTCAAAATTAGTAAAAATACGATAGTTATAAAGTGCTCTACGCTATGTTATTATTTGGATGTCAAGTAATAAGCATTATGTCATTGCTCCATTTTATGTACTTTATTCAGAGCTTCCGGAAGGCCTCATACAGGTATCTGCTAGCCTTAGATGCCTTTTATAATGCACAATGAAGAGGAGGAAAAATTTTGTTATAGTCCAACAATGTTTCTGTGGACTCCACGCACGTATTTTTGGGTAAAAACTTTGCCAATAGCGGAAGGCGGTAAAGTATCCAAAAGGGAGTCTTCATAGGAGTTTTGTTTACAACGTATTCTTCTCGCAGACAACATGCTCTCCTTTTTCACCTAACCAAAAATTAGAATTCACTAGATTATGGACATTTTCCAGCTATATATGATCAGCTCCAAAAATATCATAAAGATAGCACCATTTGCATCTAAGCAACTTTAAATAAACAAAAATTTCCCCTTAGACCCCTCCCCAGGACGGCACCTTAGTGCAGTGACATCTGAAAAAGGAAGGATCCCCACTGTATATACGAAAGCAGGGAGCGCACGGAAAAAACACGTATTTTGCGCAGACTTGGAAGGTTAACTGAAGTGCCATTACGACATAATCTGTTGTGCCCCCCCCCCAATCACCAAAGCCTGGCGGCGCCACTGGAAGTACTACCTCGGAAGTGGTACTTCCATTTGCTGAATACACTGCGTGATGCCGCTACTGGTGTAGTACTGTCATAAAAGTATGGTACATTACACCTCACAGGTTGCACAACCGTAGGATGCATTGTAAAGCATGTATTTACACATAAACCGAACTCACGGGAGAATAAGTGAAATTATTTCGTTCGCACCGTATCAGTCCCGGTAGATTCCATAGGTTAAGTCCCCTCCACCTCCCTTGGGTGGGTTTAAAATAAAAGAAGTGAGAATAATTCTTCAATGTAATGCGAAGATCAAACATTAATAAAATGCCTTCAAAACGGTATTTTTTCGGCGCGCTTCGCGCGCTCTTTCTTAGTTGCTTGCTTGCTATATACATATTTCAGACATCATAAATGGACCTGCTAATATGTTTAAACAAATGATCACTTTGTGATATTTGTAATCTGATAAGCTTCGCGCATCATGTCTTTTACAGAGAGTAACTAACGGTAATGCTGGGCTTAAATCCCCATCATTTTGCAGCCACTTCAGAGCTTTCGGGGTTATTAAGCACACACCCATTATCATCCACGACCTAAAGCAGTTTCACTTGGGTATCACTTTACCAGGTTAGCATAGGTATCTGACTACAAAAGCTGTAACTGGCATGTAGCCTACACCTGTGTTCCTCATAGGAGGAGAGTTTTCTTTCCCTTGTTCAATTGACGGAGCCTTTAGCCCACGAACTGTCTTATGACTGACAGATGGCCCGTTATAAGCAAAAGGTTCTCCACCTCATACCAGGGCTGTAGTCAAGTCCACCAAGCTCGAGTCCAAGTCCGAGTCCATAAGGTCAAGTCCGGGTCCAATGTTCTCGAGTTCGAGTCCAAGTCCGAGTTCAGTGTTCTCGAGTGCAAGTCGGAGTCCAAGTCCAAAATTGAAAAATTTTCTGGTACTTGGCTTTGACAGCTCCTTGCTAGCACTAAGCTCAACATGCTACGATAAACTGACAAACAAATTAAAAAAAAACCTCATGTCAAACTGTATGAAGTTACATATAGTAAGAAACTGATCAATTACATGTTCACAACAGTACCATAAACACTGTAGCTTATGATATCCTCCATAGGCCTAACCCAAGTAACACAATGTAGACCTTAATTGTAGCCTGTGAGAGGAGCTTGCTGTAGTAATCAGGACCTACTATTGGATTCAATCATGGCTTGCTAATCCATCTAATCTACGGTCCCCCAAAGAAAACTACAAAAATTAGTGTAATTTAAGAAAACAATCCAAGACACCACATTTTATGGCTTCTTGACAAAGCTGAAGTATTATGTGACTCAATGAAAGAAACAACAAAATATTTAAAGGTGGAGCTCATTTTACACAAAGAGATCAAATCGCTTTGCCTGTTTCCCCTGACTTTTACTCCGCCCTTATGGGGTAGCGACTGGCTGATATGGTTGTAAAGTTACTTTTAAAGATAGCTCATGACTGACTGCCTGGGATGGTTTTCGAAGAGCTTTTGAAAACTATAAGGGGCATCACTGCCATACATAAAAATAACAATACGCCTACTGTACTATCCCAAGCGGACCATTGGTATTGCCGAGGGGAGGGGGTATTCCAAACCTCCCACTTGACTTTGCCTCCAAACAAAATTTCTTAGATCCGCCCATGAACTTAACTGACAAAATTAAGTGCTATTTATATCCAAATTTGTTAGGCTTATGAACTAATGATTCCTATCACAAAATGGTAAATCACAAAAAGCAAAACTCCCTTAAGGGAGAGCTTCCGGTTGGATTTTACCATTTGACCCTTCGTTACCCCAAATGACATTAACATTAAAACAAAGTACAACTATGCCCCATCATCTACTGAACACTCTGGCCAACTTTGACAAGACGGGCAAAACCCCTTGGAGTTGGAGGCTTTTGCGTGATTCCACTGTTTGACCTCTCGATGACCCATAGATAACCTTTGACCTTCTCAGGGGCGGCACCAAGGGGCATTTGCCTTTTGCCCCCCCAATCAGAAGCTCTGCACCCAGATACCCCCCACTCAGCTCCCGAAGTAAAGTAGCCTGATGGGAGGAATAGCCTAATACATTGAAATTATTTGGAATCTTTGCATTAGATTATGTATCATATACCAAAATATACCTATCCTGAGGCTTAATTTTTTACCAAGAGATATGCTAAAACCTTAGAGTTTCCGGGGGCTTCACCCCCTGGACCTCCACCAGGGGTTCTAAGGTGGGCCCTTGAGCCCCAATCGATTAAAGGTATAGTGGTCTGGCGGAAGAATAGCCTAATACATTAAAACTATTTGGAATCTTTGCATTTGATGATGCATTGTGAACCAAAATATATCCATCTTGAGACTTAATCTTTCACCCAGAGATATGCTAATACCTTAAAGCTTCCGGGGGCTTCGCCCCTGGACCTCCACCAGGGGCTCTAAGGTGGGCCCTTGATCCCCAATCAATTAAAGGTATAGTGGTCTGGCAGGAGGAATAGCCTAATACATTAAAACTATTTGGAATCTTTGCATTTGATGATGCATTGTGAACCAAAATATATCCATCCTGAGACTTAATTTTTCACCCACAGATATGCTGAAACCTCAGAGCTTCCAGGGGCTTCGCCCCCTGGACCCCAACCAGGGTCTCTAAGGCGGGCCTCTGGACCCCACCCGCTTAAAAGTACAGTAGCCTGACAGGAAGAATAGCCTAATACATTAAAATTATTTGGAATTGTTGCATTTGATGATGCATTACGAAACAAAAATATCTTTCCTGAGACATATTTTTTCACCCAGTGATATGCTTAAAATACTCAGAGCATCCGGAGGCTTTGCCCCTGGCCCCACCAGGGGCCCTAGGGCGGTCCCTGGACCCCATCCGTTAAAGTTCGCGCTTCGCGCAAAATTTTTTTGCCCCCAACATTTTATTTTGCCCTCCATTTGCCCCCCCCCCCCCACTGTTAAAATCCTGGTGCCGCCACTGGACCTTCTTCAAAAGTACAAGTTTGACTACCCATCATCTACTGAAAACTCTGGCAAAATTAGATAAGATTCGGACTCAACCCCAATAGGAGTCGAAGGTTTTGAGTGATTTCACTGTTTGACCTCTCTTGGACCCCAAATGACCTTAAACCTACTTCCTGTTACCATAATTTTCAAACCCTTGATATGTGTTATAACCTTATCAAGTTTGACCGGAAACTTTCTGGTCAAACCATTGAATGGCCAAAGAACTTGCAGACAGCAGCATTTTAAACATTGTTGACGGACAGACAGAGGCATTGCCATGTCAATAACTCAACATGTTGAGCTAAAAATTCTTTGAATTTTAACAAACATAGGACTTCAAATCGTAGTTTGAGGTTTACAATGTAGATGAAACTCCGCTTCAGGGCCTTTTGAATTTAGAAAAAGTGCCATTTATGAAAGTCCACAATACGAGCACGTACTACAAACTGCAGTTCCAAATGTCTCCGTGCTCAAGGTATTTTATTATTAAAACCATTAAGCAACCAGCAATTATCTTATATAGTGTCTGAATCCGGCAACCTTTTAAAAGATCTGAACGTATCCTAAAATCGTGCCTACTCCTTTCGGAAATAATCTGAAATGTTAATGTTTCTTTTGTCCTCAAAAGAGCCAAGTATGAAACACGCATGTGAGCTTTTCACATTGAAACGAGGCATGATCATTGAAAAAAGGAATAAAAGCCATTGTGAATTTTCCCCAAGGCCGGTTTTGCCAACTGAATTGATTTCAATTTGATGAAGATGTATGCCAACTTATTCATTCTGACGTAGTGTTGATTGTAAATACTACCGTTACGTAACAAATGTGTCGGTTTCATCAGCACCAGTCAACAACAAATAATTAATCATGCTTCCATCTTTTCTCAAATTGGAACTGAAATTTCATATCAAATATGAATTTATTTTTGATAAAGTTATTAAAGCGTTAGTGCCAAAAATACCACTCAATCTTCAATTCTTTTTAATTTATTTCAACCTTGAAACTATTCTTAAATCTTATTACAATATTTTCTGGTATAACGCCTCTTCACAGAAATGAATTCAGTTCATCTCAATTTAGTTCTTTTGTCATATGTACATAAGTTAGGCTAATAATATGTATAGTATGGGGAGAGACAACCTTCTGTGAATCAATAATAAATTCTTTCTTGTTCATCCTCACCGTGTTCTGACCATAAGATTTTCCCTTCAACAGGCAAGACCTATAGGTATGAACCATCCATTTGTAGTTTCATGTACAGGAATCACACTCTTCCGCACAAAGGCGTAGGAAGCTTTTCTCAGCCGGGAAGAGGGATCTGAATGTTATAGACCGTCACCCGAGGGAGTGTTTAAAAGTAGGGGTGTTTACCTACCCAATTGAAAACTCTGTTGCATATTTGAGGGTCCGTACATGATAATTTAAATTTCACAGAAAAGACAAATAAGGATTTTTTGTCTTCATAAAATGGAGGGGGTTTAAGTATACTTATCCCCCACATTTTGTGCTAGGGTGATTTAGCCCCCAAGACCATATGCCCTTCCCACTTCGTACGTATATGCTTTTATAATTGCGTTTTCGTTAAAGCAGATATAAGCTTTACACTAAATTCGAAAGAGTAGCAACTTTCACATTTCTGACTTCTATTAGTTTGATGTGTTTCCATCATTTTGCCGTGATATTATCTGCTATTGGTTTGCAAAAGATTTAACTCCTGTGCACAAATCGCAGCCTACAATAAGATCAAATCTTCAAAATCTACCATCCTTTTTAACAGAAATAAATTATCTGCTGTATAATTTTTCCTTCCTTCTGTTTTGGTAATTTTCCTTAACTGATAGCTATATATTTTCTTTCACTATCCTTTAACTTGTAAGAAAGTGTTTTGCTTCTTTTTTAATTCTTTCAGACCCTACAACCACTAAACTAGGCCTACTGTATATATCTGTGAGACATACAATTCAATGCACTGTCATCTTCCATCACGTACCAATAGAATTAACATTATAGTTACTTCCCTAAAGATGACCCAAGGTTTTATCCGAGTCCCATAACCCTAGTTACAATCATTACGATTTCAGTGGCCCCAGTCCCTTGTAAATAGCGAGTCCGACCAGAGCATATGTAGCAGGCCCATAGCCAGACAAGGTACTGAAGGAAGGGGGCGAAACAGCTTCCACAGCGGCAGTATATTTTTCCGGGGTGGGGGAGGACATACTAAAATGCAAGTTAAGGCAATGGTAAGTTTGAAGTTTCTAGGGGGATAATTTTTTCTAGGGGAAGTCGCCCCTGTCCCCCTTCCCCTTCGCTACGGGATTGCAATGTAGTCTTTTTGGCAATGCAACATACGGCACACATGGCTTCATACCTTTATTTACATGCACAGTTAATAAGTTGGGGTTATTGTGAAGAAAGGATTCCATTGTTTGGCCCAAAGAGTAATTTAGTTGACTATATGTGATCTATCTTACGTAGCACTGTAAACCAATCACAATCGAGCCTGGGGTGATCTTCACATTGTTTAATTAAGTGGAGTTGGGTGGCATTGGTCGGAATGTTATTGTGGCCCATATCGGGCCAATACGGTTTCCGAGACAATCCATTCTGCGCCATTGCGACAAGGCTGTAGCCATGGGGAGGTCCCTTCGGGGGATGAGCCCACCTGAAAAATATTTCGCCACGGAATATTTTTAAGCTTTGTAATTGCACATGCCCAGTGTTGTCTGCCCCTCCACCCCAAATTCACGATTGCCCTTTTAACTTAGAATTATGGTTACTGGCCTATATTATGATACAATTAAAAATGTAATGTAGTCCGTTACCGCCCTGAAATAAGCTTCAGATAATGCAAGTCCCATGAAGTGAATTTAAATAGATGAATCAATTGCATGGTTTCCCTTTGATCTGCTTTTGACAGTGCAAAAATGTTGAAGACTACGTGGAATTTTTGGCAGGAAATGGTTTGGACGTCCTTGACATGAGACAAGACGCCGTCTTATGCGGTTCAGCCGGTCTTATCAATCCTGCTTCAAGAATCAGCTCAAGATCAGGTGCTGTTCCAACAGTTGTCCCCGCATCACTCCAATCTGCGTCACTAAGTGATCTCCGTACATGCACCCACGGTAACACCATTCGTTTCACATATTCTCTCTGTGTATTGCAGGGCCGTCGGAACCGATGGTCTGGGGCTGGAGCCCAATAATTTTCAGTTTGAAAACTTTTTGTCTTAATATGTCTAAAATTACATCAGCCAGTGTCAAAACTCGAGGTTTGAATGGTTCATCCCCTCCCCTCCTCATCTTAATAAACCTTCCCACGGCCCTGCTTCGTGTATTGTACTCTACTATTTTTTCACATATCTTGCACTCAGAAGAATCTCCACGAACATCATTTTGCATTTTTACGCCCTGTCATGGCATCGCACTACCATCCACGGTAATAAAGCAAACTTATCAAATTTGTTCAATATTTCCACCAACGAAGAGAAGGCACTGTTTCTTCAGACCTCTCCTCCTCCCACAGCTGCCAGCTCCAGCTGGAGGATACCCACTATAAGGCCTAAAGGTTCACTACAGAAGGTTCGCTAGACCGAAGTCCCGGTTGAACGAAAATCTGCTGTGGATTAGGAGTGGGCTTAGGATTGGGGTTATCTACAAAATATGGATCAAGATTAGGCTAATTATTGCCTCCTTTATGATTGTGTAAGGATTATGGTTAGGGTTAGGATTTAGAGTTGGGATTTTCGTTCTAGGGAACCTTCGATCTAGCAAACCCTGCACCCAAAACTGACTTGACAAAAATGATCATTTTCCAGGACCGAAGCCTGAACAACTCCCTAAGGGATGAGACAGTCCATTCACTGTCGGACACTAGGAGAGAGTTCACGGTATACCTAGTACGGTTGGCAATTCGGCGAATCTTTCGCCACCCAGTGCAGAGGTGCCGTCCCAGAGGAAAGGTCTATGGGGAGAGGGTAGGCCTAACATTCATGTAAGATGGCTTAAGTGCACAATGGTCCTATCTTTGGCAAAGATTTGAACTGATTATATGTTCAGTTTCTTTTCTTTAGGGAATTATATCTATATTTGGCTGGTTTAAGGAGAGGTGTCGTCAAAGTGTGGGGGTGACATTCCTGCCCTTTCAGACGGAAATTGTTGCATTAAGGTGGATCAGATGCAAAATGAGTGCTATGTTTAGCAAAGCTTTGAACTGATTTATTCAGAAATTTCACTGGTTATGGCAGGAGGGATATGAGGTGCGGACCGTCCCTGGTGAGCCACAACTAGTTGGCGATTACGTAGGCTTACTAACAGAGACTAAAAAGCTTGAGTCTGCAGGCTTCAGGCAGGGAGCTACTACTTGGACGGGAGAAGAAACTTCTACTTTATTTTATGCTAATCCAATTAGTCCCAGACATGCGTAAGGGGATGATTAGACCTAGGGCTATTCAGTTCTTTTGTCGAGCACTTACAAGTAGCGCTTGTTATCTTTGCAATTTCATTGTCTCTTGCTACCTCAGCAAATGGACGAAGTAAAAAAATCATTTGATGTCAAAGAGATTGCCGACAGCCTAATAAGAAATTCAGGCTAATAATTCAAAACGACTGGTTAGTGCTTTTAAGAGTAGATGCTGGTGATATAGTTAAGTACCATATGCAAATAGCTGACTAGTTACAAGTCTATACTTGCAGTTGAATTTTGATCACTTTCTCCAGTATTTCGCATATTGCAAAGGGTTTGTACATATTCGGCGTTTTACAAGGAATCATGGCAACCCTTATGCATAAGCGGCACTAGGCCACAAAACGAGCAAATTAATTTGCAATTAGAGCGACTGGCAATGCTAAAGTGATAGGCAAAAATTCTTCAAGATGTAGCTGACGACATGTACCTATTGTGCTTAGTTCCTAACACATTTTAAGCTTATTGAATCTTCAATGAAGTACAAAGGGAGAGGGATTAGTGGTGTTAACTAATTCTATGTGAGTTTGAACTTCGCGGCATGATGGTCGTCATCAAAGGGATGTGTGAAGTTTCTTCTCCTGTCCAAGTAGCAGCTCCCTGCTTCAGGTGAGTTCTGTTGGTCTTGGAATTAGGGCAACGATATAAGTTTCGTAACGGGTCATGTATGGGGGAAATCCCGGGGTGGGATATAGATCCTCCCTTCTCTTTGACGAAGGGGAATGACCCTCCAAAACAGCCCCCACATTTCCAAAAATATTACAAAATAATACGCCCTGTATTATTATTTTTGGTTATCGAATTGATAACTTTTGAATAGTTTGAACTAGAGTTAACCATTACTTTTTATACCATTACTTAAAGGAGATATGGCATTCCCCCCACCCCAACCAGGGAGGTGCTAGTAACTGCTAGTAACTCCCTGCCCAAACATTTTAAGAATAACCCTAGGTTTCTAAATAGAGTTTAATGACTGCAATTTTAATTGACATTCATTCAAACATAACTTCACTCTGGCTGAGCAAATCAAGCTCAGTGCAGCTAGGTTAGGTACTGTGCCTCTGTCTTGGAGGAGACATGTGTTTTGTTTCAATTGGAGGCATGAGCGTCAATCCTGGGGGGGGGAGGGGTCAAGTCCCCACACATTTCGATGGGTGGGGGACACAATATCAAATGCCGCCCCCCCCCCACATTTGCGTAAAAGAGTAGTGTCGTGGCTCTACTTGACTGGCTTTTTGAGTGGCATCTAGGTTTGTTGGGCAATTGTTAAGTGTCTCGATGCAGATTCTGAATGTAGACTTCGTCAGGAAAATCTTATTTAATGACAAAATGTCGGCGCGCTTCGCGCGCATGCGTCACGGTTTGCACTCCTTCTCATGACCATTAAAAAGGTAATTATACATGGAACTATTCTGATCACAACACTCTCCGAAAACAGACATACATCTCCAAACATCTGTAGGGGCCTCGCATCAATATGGGATCATTCAGTCAGTGGCGTACGCAGAGGGGAGGGCCATTCGGCCATGCCCACCCTCACTGATTCCGATTTTTTTTAAGTTCCTACAAATACGTAAGGTTTTTAACACAAATTTACTCCCAAAGGTAACATTTTCCATTTTCTTCAAAAGGTAGCATATTTGGCACCAGGATGCATGTAAGGACACCGAATTTTTCAAAATTTTTCAAAGGGGATGGGGACACCCCATGGGCTAATTTTACTTCAAAAGGTAACATATGTGGCACTAGATTGCATGTAAGGATACCTTATTTTTCAAAAAATTTCAAATTTTCAATTTAGTCAGCAGTCACACAACATACTGCATGCCCCCTCCCCTTGAGAGAAATCCTGGCTACACCACTGCATTCAGTCTAATTTGTAGCATGATGTGGAAGGGTGAAAGTACATTGTTGCCGTTAAACACACTTCAAAAATTTTTACAGAGCGCTTCGCCGAAGCCATTATCGGTATAGATGGTGATTGTTAATACACTTACGACTACAAAGCATTCTGAAAAAGCCCTTGCTAATCCTTCACACCTTTGCTATACTACGATCAGCTCCAAAGATATCCCAAAGATAGCACCATTTTGCATCTAAGCAACCTTAAATTAACAAAAATTTCTCAAAGGGAAGGGTTACGCCCCCTCCTCTTAGACCCTCCCCCAGAATGACACATTTATATAGCGACAAAGGAAGGATCCCCACTGCTGTATACAAACGCAGGGTGCATAAAAAGGTGCAATTTACGCGCCGCCACTGCAGCTAGTACAAACATCCAGCCAGTCGGAAAAATTAGAATTCACTAAATTATGGACATTTTCCAGCCATGTACGATCAGCTCCAAAAATATCTCAAAGATAGCACCGTTTTGCACCTAAGCAGCCTTAAATTAACAAAAATTTCTCAAAGGGGAAGGGACGCCCCTCCCCTTACACCCCTTCCCCAGGACGACACATTTTTATAGTGACAAAGGAAGGATCCCCACTGCTGTATAAAAAACGCATGATGCATAACAAAGTGTAATTTAAACGCCTCCACTCAGTTGGAAAAAACATCCAGCCGGTAGGAATTTGGGACCTTCACACCCCCAAATATATCACTCTAGCAAATATATCACCCTAGATAATTCTTATTAAATTAGGACAACGTCAGTCATCATAAGGGTGGGGGGAGGAAAGGGCCTATAGGAAGACGCCCCCTCTTCAAAACCAAATGGACTGGTTTGTGGTCATGTATGTCCCCCGTCCCCCCCCCCCCCCCACATTTGAATACGGATTGACGCCCCTAATTGGAGGAGGCTAAAAGTAAACTTGGTAGGGAGAATCTTAATGTCTGGGGTGAGATTGACTTAAATGCTATTTTTCGTCACTCTTGGCCTGTTGGAGCGTACCCATCGTGAACTGTTGTCTCATTATTACATGTCATCTAGAGGGAGATTTCAACACCCCATCATCGGCAACTCCTACCACTACCTATCAGCCTATCCTCTCGAACCACAAGCGGTAGGGTAGCTACCAGGGACAGCCCGTGAATATTTTGAATGGGACGGATGGCTCAAATTACAAACTGCTGAAAGGGCAAAGTGAATGTAAGAAGAAACGCGCAGTGACAGGACATTTAAATATTACTTGCATGGATAAATTTTGTAATGAAAGAAAAAGTAAACCGTTCTGCACTGTCTTTAAACTGCTATATTTTTCGCGCGCTTGGCCCGCACCAATCGCAGATAGTTGCTCTATTGCCAATTCCTTTTAGACATTTTGAGTAGTATCATTGTTTCAACGCAACTCCTATAACATCAACTACTTCCTTATTCAAAGTCCCCGGTTGCACCATAAATTTTAGGGGCAATTGGAACAAATACAATTACGAAAAACAATAGTCTAGTTTCAAATTTGAGGTCTATTTTAGACAGTGAAATAATTCACCCCCCCCCCCCCCGGAAGAACTGAACGCTTCCTCTCTGCTCCCTTTGAACGTTCGGTTACTTCAACTTGAACAATAGTCTAGTTTATAAAACAATGATCAAAACAATGATAAAATTGTATAGCCACAGGATAAAGGCCTTCCGTGTGCCCTTTTGAGTGTCACGTATTCGAACCTGGTCGGTATAGTTGTCATCGGGAAGCAAAACCGTTTTACCCCCTGACAAGTAACCTTATATATACCTCAGCCCACAAGCCCCGTGATCATCAAATTGACTGACTGTATGACAACAAAAGGTACCGTAAAATTATCAGTTTTGTGATCTATTTAGCCTACGCATCCAGTTTCCTATGGAAATAGTAACATTCGTCATTCTTATGCTCAGAATTATGTAAATGTTCCAGGGCTCACGTGGGTTTCTTTCCCTGAGCCCCTCCTTAGAAGTTGCTCCTCGAGACCACCTTTTCATAGGAAAGTGGTCAAGTTATCACTTCTGTGGTCTGCTTACTGCCCATCCAGTGTCCCATAGAAGTAGTCAAATGTTTCACTCTAATGCTCACAATTTGTAATAACCCAGAGCTTCAGGGGGCTTCACCCCTTAGACCTCCACCGGAGCTTTGCCCATGGACACTATATGGGGCCTTAAGCCCTAGGCTCAACGCCTTTAGGGGAAGCGCTTTACTCTTCGGAGATTCCTTCGGAGCCATAAACTCATTCCAACTCCCCCCCCCCCCCCCCATCAGGTTTCACAATAAATTTCCGGTCATGGCAGATCCAATATTCGAAGGAAGCGGGTTCCTACTTCGTGGCAAGTTACTTACATGACATCGTTCCTTCGTTGTGGGAAGGGTAGATCTGAAAAATTCCCCGTGAAAAATTGGGGAAAACGGGGATCCTTAATATGCGATTTCACAGGTTCTTGTGTCTAAATATCATCATAAACCATAAAGTTTCAGCATATTTCAGTAGGTCATCTTTTATCTACTGAGGTTTTAGAAATCTCCTTGGGAAGGGTGGTATATGCCCCCCCCCCTTCGGGCTACGGCTCTGTACTCGGAGAAAAATCGTCAGGTATTAATGTATTATATTTTGAAACGCATTCATAGTCCGGTGCCTCCCACCACCCCCGGTACGTTTTGTGCCCTTGTTAAAATACTGGAAGGATGATAGGCTACCTTGGTACCCATTACACAATCCTGTTGTTTACAAACACAACCTTTAAATTTACACTCCTTTATTTGGCAGTTGACTTTTTACAGCTTTTTGTTCTCACTAGGTCGTTAGTTCTATCTCCCCTAGATAAAGTTAATGGTTATTGACACGTTTTTATTCTTACCGTTAGTTTATGCCATAAATTAGATCCTCGCTAGTTTAACACCGTTCCTCGCGCGAACAACTTTGGCAATTAAAGAAGCGCCTATCACACTTAAATCCCTCTGCCTTTAAGCTTATCAACAATTTCCCAACAAATCTACTAATTTTCGAATACTAATCAATAGCGGTTGCTATTTCTGTCAAGTTTTACCCCTTAGCTCTGTATAACGCCTACAAACTGATACTTAGGCAACCTTATTGCATTTTTGTTGTTGTCTAATAATGTGTTTAGCCCTTTGAAACATTAGAACTACTTCAAAATTTAACATAGTTGATGTCCTCGTGCCGACGACCTAAATACTACCCTGGTGTGAAATTTATACCGGTACATTTTCCAATCCGATCGAATTTTCTTCGACAAAGAGTGAACAGGAAACAACATTAGTACGGTAGCATAATTAATGTATCCAAAGGGCGCCATCAGTTCAAGTCCCAAATCAATAAACTTTTTTTTTTTGCCTTCTTTAAATTAAGAAAGTGACAAACCAGTCAAAAAATTTTCAAAGTTGTTTTCTATTTTACACTGAGTTAGTTGTACATTTACCATAGACTGCTTTCCTGGGCATGTCGCTTGCGACACGCAAGTGATCAGTATTCCCAGACTATCTTCACAATCTAACGATCACTTGCCTCCAAGTTATAATCAACCCTCAAATCCCTTACAAACACAACGACCTTTTTAAAGTCACGCACTCTTGCACCAAATTTAGATCATTCAGAAATGAGTAATTGTATAGATGATGCCGTGCCACGTTCATGTGTACTTAAACTATACAAAAAATCCCAAGTGAAAATCTCTTCACGTTAAATTTACGGCAGCACAACATACTAAGGAAAAAGTTGTGATAAAGTGGGTTTTTTTTTGTCTTTTGAGTGAGAAGTAATCGTTTTTTCTAATTCTTCTCTGCCTTTAAAGACTACCCAAAGGTTCCTTCGGCTGGATGCCGAAGGGCGATAGCCAAACGTTACCCGGAAGGGATTCTGCTCCCCGAAATAGCCACGTCTTCAAAAGGGACACTAAAAATTCAACTGACCAACCTTTCAACCCTAAGACCACCCTACGTCATGAATGGGCCATGCGTGGCTCTATTTCAGACTGGATGAAAGAACAGATACAGCGCATGATCTCAGCCAAAAGGCTGTGAAGTCTTTCACACTAAATCTTTAGCAATCTTCAGCCTAATTCTCGAATAAAATGGCTTCTCATGAGCAGCTTTTAGCAAACCTCGTATGAAATTATGATATTAAACTGACGTTTTCTTTTCACTTTTATCTTAGGAATGAATATTAACTTGAACTGTCAGAATTCCGTGGTTAGACTGGTCTCGGGAGGCGAACAGAACAACTTCATCACCGTGGAGTTCATGAAAAGTTACTCAAGCAAAAACGATTGCGAATTTCCAGACTATTGAAATGGAGGCTTGGACAGTAGAAACAGACGAATATGGTTCCGTCTGCCCATGATCAGTCATTAAAATAAACTGTTTAGAGATATTGTTATATTTCAATCTAAAAATGGAGATTTTATTCACAAATGTATTAAAAACAAACTGCCCAGTTCACTTCGTGTCAAAATATTTTGTGTAAATCACTATAGAGCTAGGGAACAGTTGTTGATGTAATCAACAGAGATGTTTTCTTTTTAACTAAAGTAAGTACTAAGTTTAGCGGTGTTACAAGACTTAATATAAGCATATCTTCTATTTTTTTTTTTCATTTTTTCTCCAGGTGAGAAAAATTTCACATCTGATCATCCCATGTACTGTAGGGGACAACTCGATGTTCATAAGGTTTTTTAGTCATAAGGGTCACTGTTGACAAGGTTCTGTAGTCATAAGGGCCATTTTTATAAGGTTCGTTATTCATAATAGAAGAAAGGGTTCGCTATTCATAAGATTCGTTATTCATGATAGAAAAAGGGTTCGTTATTCATAATAGAAAAATGGGTTCGTTATTCAGAACAGAAAAAACGGTTCGTTCTTCATAATGGTAAAAAGGCTCGATATCAATGGGGGAAAGGGTTTGCTATTCATAATAAGAAAAAGGCTTGTTACTCATAATAAACAGGGTTTGTTCTTTATAATAAAATGTATGGTCCATTATTCGTAACACACAGGGTCAGAGGGGGATCAATGGTTTTTGAGTTGCGAATTCCAGAATAATATATTTTTCTTCCATTTTATAGGCTAAAATGGGCTTTCTGTTGCCATTGGAAATAGAGAATTCTCAGTTTCCTACTTTAAATAACAAACCCTTTCTCTATTATGAATAGCGAACCCCTTTCCCCATTATGAATAGTCTATCGAACATTTTCTCCTTTTATGAATATCGAACCTGTTTTTTGCTATTATGAATATCGAACATTTTTTAATAATGAATAGCGAATCCTTTTTAAAAATTATAAATAGCGAACCTTATGAACAATGAACCTTATTTTTGTAGAAAAGCACGTTATGAATAACGATCCTCATGAAAAATTACCCTTATGACTAAAAAACCTTTTGTTTAGCGGGTAGACCCTGTGCTACATGAAGAGTTTGTTTTCTAACAAAAATGCAAAACAACATTTTTTTTTTTTATTTTAGAATATTTTTATGTGTAGGGATGCTGTTGTCCAGAAAATCGAATCAGTCATGCAGTTTGTCAAAGTTTAAAGAATCCTTCAGTTTTTAGAAAACATGCAGTAGTGAGACCATCATTTTCAGGAACCACCTACACCCGCATACACAAACGGGCCAAAAACACTGCGCTCAATTACAAAATCAATCAACCTTCTCCTTCTATGTGCGTAAGCAATTAATTCATGTTCTTTTAACAGGCAAGTGATAATGTATTCAATAATTTCAGTTTTCGTGTCTTTATACATGCCGCGACAGAACTTATTGAAGTCAATTTAAAGCGAGCTTGCATGTGACCAGCTCTGTCACTAGTTTTGCTGTTTGGTTGATCAATCCTTTTCAATAGCCCTATAATATCCTACAGAGTCGTTTGAAATTAGTATCGATTGACGACAAAACGGGACACAGGTTGTGAGATTTCCATTTGTCTGTGTAGTAAAATACCTTAGCAACGAACGTTGCGTTGCAAGCCTCAGACACCGTAAACGCTCCATGTATATACTACGTACTAAACTGTATAATAATATGAACCAAAAAAAAGCTTATGTTTTCTCATGTGCATCGGTGAAGTTGTTATGGAGATAGGTTATATGGCTTTGCATATTTAACATTAAAGGCATTAAAGACATTAATTAAAGGCAAACGTTTAGAGTTTGGTTATTACATGTTTTGTCTGCTGATTGTCATAATTTATTTTGGAGCTTGTGTTTACTGCCGCGGCAGAGTTATATTTGTAATTGACACTATGCCGCTGTGTAAAAGTGCGCCCTGTATATCAGATCACTTGACCATCAAACAGCTTTTTCTTCATTTTTGTCATATCATAGGCCTAGGTACTAATGACAAAGTGTCTCATAAAAACCATTATGCACATCTTTAACGTGTATGCGTAAATATGCTTAATAAAACCGAGAGAATAACTAAAGCTATATCTAGTTACTTTTCTTACTACTTCTTTTATTTCTCAGGTGTTTCGTAAAATGAAAACGTTATAAGTGGACATTAAGGATACCTTCAAGCACCGAATGCAAATGCACTTATTGCAAATTAAAAGGAACGTGGCAAACTTAGCGCAGTAAAGGCCTTTTATGGCTCTGTCCCGCAAGACCAAAAGAAAATTTATTGGAGGGTTTTCAGATAACTCATGCGCACAAGTTATTAACAACAATAGAGTACGACAGAACTATGATACAATAGGCTACTTCAGAGTTACTGTTGAGTTTTACAGGTCACCCTTTATGTACAGGGCTGTCCGAAGTAAGGATACGTAATAGGCCCAGACATTTATTATTAGTATCCCGTAAAGTAAGCTCTCTGTCACTCATTTGATTGTCCCCTTCCCCAAGTCATTATTTCTGCCAAAAGGAACAAAGCTCCGTCTCATCTAATTAGCAGTTTTGCAATTACCACTAACTACATGAGCACATCTTGAAAATTTGGGGATAAGTAATAACACTGCCAAACGTACAACACAAGCCACAAAAAACTGAGCTTTTTTCGAAGATATTCCAATTATTCCTTTTTAAATCGAACACTTTTATACGGGGTTTTTAACATATGGGTTATTGTCTGGCATGAACAGTATGCACTCTGTCTTTTTTGGTCTAAAAAGTGTTTTATAATCTGCCAAAAATAACGTGTACTATTTTTCATGCTCTGTATGCTGAGCGCGGTTTTTTATCTTCCATACATCCTACATTATCTTGCACAAATTAAACTTGCAAAAAGAGTTAGACTATTGCCCGAAAATTGACAACGATTCAAGTTTCATGGTTGCTTTACTGGAACCTCAAGAAATTTTGGCTTGTCGGGAAATCAAAAAAAAAAAAAAAATCAGAAGTTGATTGTAATGATCACAAATTTATCACATCCACAAGATTTTCCAAAGGCGTCACTCTGGAGTTTCAACCAGGCGTTTACCTAGGCTTGCAGGGACCCTGATCAAGAAAGGACCGTGTACCTCGTGGCGCTGACTGCAAGGACCACTTTTCCCATCAAAGGCGGCTGAAGCGCTGACGGGAAAGTAAGATACATCCTTGTGACACACTGTGGAAGGGATGGCAAACCTACTTCCCATATCTAATATATACTAAAAAGGGTGGTTTCCTCCTCCTCTAAGTGTAAATAATTAGACGAATAGACGAAGCCGTCCTTTAAAGTAGGCCATCTTGTGGCTTTCTCTGAATTTCTCAGCGAACATTCAAGAGCATACAAAATGTCCTTAAGGTTATGGAAAACAAAACGTTTCCCGTCCAAATGGATGTACTATAATTATCAACTTACCCATCAAATTAAATACTAGGTAAACTTAATCTTTTCATAGTGTTAAAACGATAGAAAAACACGAAAATAATGTTGCAAAGAATAATACTTATGAAAATGCAAAATCTATTTCATCTAAACGCTGGAAATATTTCCTAGGCGTGCATGTGACTATTTGGCAACACTTTTAAAACCGTTAACCCTGGAAAAGAAAAAAATTACCAGAAACCAATATACAAGTTGTAAAACCCATTGTACTGTAAGGAAAATGACTAAAGTTACCGAACTGGAAATACGAAGGCTCGTCACTTTCACCGACCACCAGGCAAATTCTTGAGCAGAGAGATTACATAAGTGTATTCACAGACATCCTATACATATAGACAAAGGATCACGTGACCAAAAATGTCGCCACCGTTCGAACAAATTTAAGCTTTGCAAAATGGCCACCGGGCTACTATCGTAGCGTAATTTGACAATGAATCTGCCACATTTCAGACAAAATACAAACATGAATAGAGTAACAAATCATAATGCTTCACACTGTTGGTTGATTATAAACGAGCCTTGCATTTTATTTGAAAAACTCCGAAGTTTCTCGCATATTCTGTCCGATACTGAACCACTTGAGAAAGTCCAAACTTTACACAGAAGACACAGGACGCAGCCATATTGGTAAGCCTATGCATACCTGTACGAACGCACTATACGCATAGTACGTCAGTACAGGGTGCTTTGTGCATATTATGAAAAGCCCGTGGGTGTATCACGAAGTCTATTGGTTGGCAGTAACCGACTGAGTTTTCTTTCGACTTCAACGAGCCTCGACAAAGCATCATGTAGACTGGTTACTTTACATACACTGTATACGATAGGTAGCCACTAAATATCGGTAGCACCTCCTGCATGCAAAATTGAGAGCGAATGGACCCTACCTCAAGCACCATTTTGTGCCTTTCTAAACAGCCCTTAGGGACATGACCGATCAGGAAACCTGGTCTGTCAAGCAACATGGGACTACGAGTTCCTGGTTCCAAAATCAGGGGTGGATCTTGGATGGTCCAGAGGGGCACATGTCCCTCTTTTCCACTGCCAAAAATTGAGAAGTGTAAAGTAACCTCATTGTACAATAAAAAAGTAAAATAATATTTTGTTCAGGATATTCCCATCAATATGACTGTTGCGCACTTCGCTCGCTGTAGTTGTTTCTCTTATACTTTGGTTTCAAATAGATAAATAGTAACCCTCTGACCAGGGAGTTGCTCTGACCAAGTGGCATACCAAGACTTGCATAGGTAACATACCGGTACCGTAGCTTTTTGCAGAGGTAGGGAATTCAATTCTCAGTCGCATAGTTGCTCTTGTATTTGTGGAGCGGTAAACTACAGAAACCTATTGGGAAACCAATTCTCGAAGGGTATGGTACGATGCATATTATTCGTGGGGTGGCGCAAGGTTGAGACAGGGGCCCATGGCCTCCACGTCGGGGATTTTTTCAGTTTCGTCGGGGAGCCTTAATCGTGTACAATGAAGTATATAATCCCCAACGTGACATCAGTCGCCACGACACTTTACCTGTATTTTTTTTTTTTTGCAAAGAGGGCAGATTCACAAAAAATAAACTCAAATTTTGACCCATCTTTGCGCACTGTAGAATTTCATTGTCACAGTTTCTTCTATAGTTCCGTTTCATTTAGACTAAAGAGTGCGACTACCCCTCCCTTTACCAGTAGGCCTACCCTTTAGTTAGCCTCTACAGCTGTCTATAAAGTAACAGAAAATTCATTGTGTTTGCAATATACTATACGACAAGCGAATCGGGATGGGAGTTTTAACTATTTCATCTGGTAGATGGGTGGGATGTAGTACATGCTATCCCCGATGGAGCAGCCACCATTTTTTCTCTCAATGAGTCTATAGAGATTTTACCATTTGTACCTAAAAATTTCACTAACACCCCATATATACGACCTCTAAACTGTAATTTGTGCGCTTCGCGCGTTGTAGAGATCCGTTGCTTTTCTTTCATACTTTGGTTTCATAGCCTGATAAATAGAACCCTTCCCCGGTACCGAATGGCTTAACAAGACACAGCACGTACATAGCTTTTACAGTTTTCTGTCAAGGTCGGGAATTCGCGATCCTCAGTAAATTCTCTTGCATTTATTAATTGGAAGCCTACATTAAGTGTCAAGGGGGATTCATTTGTAGGAAAGACGTGTGGACACGACACGATTCATGATATTCCCGATATAGCCAGCCGTCACGACATTAGGTTCCTTTATTTTGGCTTTTAATGGGGACAGAATTTCTTACGTATCAATAAAAAGTATGAGCCCACTAGTGCTCCCTATGAACCTTTACAAGTTGCATTTTCCGACAGAACTCGGTACACCAAGTACGGTAAGTATATTGTGTGGTCAAATGTTGTATACATGTTGACCAAGCTCGTAACATATTCGGGACTATTGTTTTTGAAGACTTTGAGCCCCACCCCCTTGGGGGAAGCTAGCCCTGTCGGGCAGATTGTGGAACTACCCCCTCCCAGTTTGGGCGCACACGGGTTCTCTGTTCCGCATAACAAGGAGTGTCTCCCGTCCTATTTTGTAAAACCCTGGATCCACGTCTCAAATCATACACGGCAAAAACTCTGTCAGAAGGTTAGGTGACAAAGGCCTTCTTGGGTCCGAGGTTCTTTCAAGGATGTACATTTTAGGAAACATTTTAGGAAACTCCTCACGAAATTTCTCTTT
Organism: Holothuria leucospilota; assembly: GCA_029531755.1. Taxonomy (NCBI): domain Eukaryota; kingdom Metazoa; phylum Echinodermata; class Holothuroidea; order Aspidochirotida; family Holothuriidae; genus Holothuria; species Holothuria leucospilota. Next base: position 19,336,349 of record CM055969.1, read on the forward strand.
GAACTTTAAAGTTTGGTTAGGAAAATAGTGAGTGCCATTGTCCATGCAGGTGGTTTCTCATGTTTGTAATAGCACATATTTTCAAAGTTTGTGAGAAAAGCAATTTTTTCCGAAATTTTTATGCATGGTTGGCAGAAAACAACACTGTAGGCCAATATTTTGCCTGGAAATAGCGAGTTTGATGCCACCCCCTTGACCTATGACAAACACGAGTTCAGACATTCAGGTCACTTACATGAGCTTGTCACGGGTTGGCATATAGGTATTTATGGGTCTGTGCAGAGTTTGCAGAGGACAAAAAAATGTTCAATTAATGTTTCAGGCAGTTTCCTGGGAAGACATTAACACTCTTGAAATTTGCCTTTACTTCATATATGCTTCGTTATATCATAAAATGCCTCCTGGAATGAAAAAGAACAATGAAGGAACCCCATCCTCCTCCTCCGAAAGAAAAGATGCTAAAAAAGAAGTAAATCTCAGTAAAAGTCTATCCCTATCCAATGCTGAGCTTTCTTGTTGGGGTAAATTCATTTGCATTGTCTCTTAGATTTTGATTTAGGTTTCTATATTAATTACACCACTTATCTGTGGTATTCATATTATTTTCCTTTGTTGTGTACGAAGTCAGGCTGGTACTTACAAAAACCTTGCACAGCACAAATCTACAAAATGGTTATCTCAAGGCATGCAATACTTTACATTGTACTGTAGGCTGACTCAAAATTGTCATTCTGGAAAAACTGCGCCTGCCCTCTTTCTTTACGTCATTAGTTGTTACGTCAAATTAGCAAATTAGCAAAGTATAGTGTACTATTTCTTGCTTCTTCGTAGGGTAGAGCAATTTGAGTGATTATGAGGATAAAAGATAAAGCGTTTTCAAAAGCGCGAGGCTTTGGAACTAACTCGCATGTGATGTAAAGACCGATATCCAATGACAGTATTTAGGCAGTCTAACAATGAATTTATCCACCCTGCAAAAGATGTTTTCCATTTGGAAAAGACATCCTGTATTAATTTCGACTCAAGTAACTTTGGAAAATCAGCCGAATTAATCGTATCATCACAATTAATATTTCGCAATACATTGGTTATTACAAACGTTTTATTTAGAACAATGAGTTTTATAAGGATAAGTGTATAAATTATTCATAACAGAATATTTTCAAATGATTGAAAAGGATCATAGGCTTCATGATCTAACATACTAGGGTTTGTAAATTCCCTTTAATCTTCCACTTAAAGTATTAAGTTCAGGAAAACATGAGACTGAATGAACTCTTGTTCAGCCATAGTCACTTTGAAATCTGTCTGTTCGTCAAGATATCTATTAAGCCGCGGTCGCACTACAACGAATTTGGATCGGATTCCGATCCGATTTTTGTGAGTTTTTTTAAAATCTTCTCCATTTCGGGTCGGAAAGAGCCCAAAATTTGCCAGCCAGTGTAAATACATGATTTGCATCAGAGGTCTATGAAAATGAAATGTTAACTGATTTTTTCGTGACGTCACACCGACAGACAGCTTTTATCGGACACGCGTAGTCCGATAAAAGCTGTCTGTCGATGTGACGTGACGAAATAATTCGTGTAAATTTAATTTTCTTAGTCCTGCCATAAAAATCATATAATTACACAGTTTGGCTAATTTTGGGTTCTTTCCGACCCGAAATGGAGAACATTTTAATAAAAACTCACAAAAATCGGATCGGAATCCGATCCGAATTCGTTGTAGTGTGACCGCGGCTTTACAGCCACAATTCAGTGCTCTAGAGACTTAAGGCTTTAAAGAATCAATAAATATCAAAAAATTCTGTCTCGTAATAATAAGTTTCCTATTTCTAACATTGCTAAGAGATATTAACCATTCGTGGAACCATTGTATCCAAAAGCCTGAAGTTGCGAAGTCTTACCACTATAGTTCGCAACCTGATAAACTTACATATACAATATGCAACGTGTAAGAACGTACTCTACCCTTAAGTATGTGATAAGTGCTATATTGACACGGACTTGTGTAATTTTGTACATTTCACAAGTTCTGATAATGAGGGCGTTTGTCAAATGCTCTTTGCACGTCGAATTGAGGTAGGTTTCTTACACTGATCTCTCTATATAACTAGATAGCACTTGTTGCAATATTTTTGAAGACAAAGGTTTCCTATCTCGCCACTCCCAGAACACGTCTTTCGTCGACTAGGATACTGGCAGTGCGATACTGTATTAAACGTTAGACTTCTCCTTAGACTGAGGAACGAGATGAGTTGATTTACAACTTGGTTGCAAAATGGTGCCATCGTGTGTTGCAGTTGATTGAGTGACTGTCCTTTATATTCCTACCGATCCAATTGGTCGTCCTAAAGCCCGTTAGTCCATTTGCAGTGAAAATGGCAACTTAATCCTCAGCCCATCATGGTATCTGGGCCCTCCCTTTGGTTCTATGCTACAGGTAGCAGGAATCCACATTAGTGCACCATGCATTGCAGCGCTAATAGGCTGTAGGACCAAATAGCCTGTTAAAAATAGGACCAATGGCAAATGGTCCTACAGCAATGAGGTGTTGGTCCATAGATAGGGGTAATGTGCTCCGTCCCTCGGATTCCACCACAGAAACATTTTCAGATAAAAAAGTGATCTTGCCAGCTGAAAAATATCTTTCCCCCTCAACGCCTTGTCCGGCCACACTTAGCATTCCCAGGCAATGGCGCGATCATGGAAGAGGCATCCATGGGGTCCCTTGTAGTTTAGCTGACCCATATGGGCCCCACTGAGTTTTGTCCCCAAGATTTAAGAAAAAAATCAATGTGTGAGCCAGGACGTGGTACCCACTTATGGATTTCTCTAGAGCCAGCGACCGTTCTAGGCCAGATACTACCATCTACTTGACGTACATGTGGATGTTCCCTTATGGGCAAGCATGGAAAATGAACCATATGCAAAAATTATGCATATTGTCCACAGCTTGTTGGATAATTTGCTTTTCTTCCTAAACTATGCAAAGCAAAAACATATCTTGTCAACTGCTAAATGCTCAAGGTTCCGTTCATATGGACCCTATGGAGCACCTTCATTACACCCACATAACATGGCCCAGGTAACCTTGCACGGAGCCCCTATGGACGAGAACGGAAATAACCCATGCAGTGGCCTAGGATTTCCCCACATGCACCCATATGGCATTGCCTGTACCAGTATGGAGTGTAGCTCATTTTCATCCAAGATAAATCCGAAACAGCTACCAGACTGCTACGATTAACCCACTAGGTCTTTGTTCGCTCCAAGTAAAAAAAACGTAATGACCATGAAGGGTCACATGAAGACTTGATCACAGGAAGGTGCCCTTTTAGGCCCCAAATGGGAGAACTTGTCCAGTGAAAATGCACCATGAGGTTATATGGGGACTGCCCCTCGGGATCAGCCGGTCAGCTTACCCAAGATCATATTCCCAAATAAAACCAGCATAGTACCACCACATGGGCCCAGTTATTACTGCACCTTTTTAACCCATGTCCATGATTAGCCCATAATGCCTACAAATAACCCTTGTGGACCCCATGTTGGTATGTACTTTCGGAGATGGGCCAGCCAAATTAATGCCCGTAAATTCGCTCGGCCCAGGTATTGCCCGTCGTGTCCGTCCACCTATCAAATCGCATGCACATGACTTTGTCCAGATTTATCTCATATTTTCATTTTACATGTTCCACATTTTACAGAGTAGACACTCGGAACCCTTCGTAATCGTATCTTTGGTGTTCTGATGTGGAGACATCGACTTTAGCCCCACTGTCCCTACAGTTGTGTTTTCCTGCACATGGTCGGTGCCCTTCATATGCTGTTTAATAATAGTTAAATGCTTTATTCTAATGCTAACAATTCAAGGAGTATCTCATTTCTTCCCGTGTAAACGTCTCCTTCCCCTCACTTCCAATACCCGCTTCTGCGCGACTGCTTCGGTAGCCGAAAGCAAACATAATCACTCAAAATGCACGCACGGGATTGCTACATGCCGCGTAAAAATGGGAGTGGCATGGACTTGGATAGGCAAGGCGCTATCCAGTTATATATAGAGATCAGTGGTTACTCACGGAAATACGAATGACTCCTAGACTGCTAGAGTAGGATATAGGAATGCTCTATAGTATGACTAGAAGTGGCTTCGCAATTAGCCCATGTGGTAAGTTTCGCAGCGGATTGAATTGACGTGAACAAGTTCAGTATCTACCCAAAAGAAACATTCGCCGATTTGATTTCAACCTTATACCAACGACAAGTCGACGAAGTCTGGGACTCAAGGGCATGGATCCCTCTCCAAAGATGAGGAGAGGGACTTTTCGCCATTTGCGAATCACCGTCCTGGGAGAGGGGTCTAAGGGGAGGGGATGTGCCCCTCCCCCTTTGGAAAATTTTTGCTCACGTAAGGTGGCCTGGATGCAAACTGGTGCTACATTTGGTGCTAAATTTGGATTGGATATATCACCAAGAATTTCTCCTTTTTTAGGAAGTTTTTTTTTCATCTTCCTCGCTTATATGAATGTTTTACTTAGTTCTTGGGGTAAATCAAGACCACACCTGTGTGAAGTAAATGAACAGTAAATCGTTAAACTACATGTACTATTAGCCAGGGCTTATATACATGCATTTGCAGGGGGTGTGAAATATTTTGGGACCAACTACATTTCTTGGAGACCGACTCTCCCATTGACATACCGTAGTTGTACGACAATTTATATTACAATTATAGAACGGTCGTAATAATCAAAGGCGTACGGGACTCTTCCACTTTGGAGGCAGAAATTTTTTGCCCGAATTTCAAATAGTTGCCCGAAATTTGTTGCGGTTTAGGTGCATAAAATACACCACTAACCCATTACATGCGCGCGAAGCGCGCTAAAATTTTTGCGAATTTTTGGGGCAAAAAATTCGGAAACTCAGTAGAAAATTAGGGGAATCTTTCACTTCAAATGCTGTTCATGTCTGGTGTACTGTTAAAAAGGCATACTGTACTGGATTTCACTATACCACTACATGCGCGCCAAGCGCGCGAAAAGTTTTGTCAACTTTTTGGGCATTCGATCAAATATTTGGCAACCCAGTAGACACTTCGGGCAATCTTTTCACCTCAAATGTTGTTCATGTCTGGTCTATTGTTACAAAAGCATGCTAAACTGGATTTGAGACCGACTTTTTTGCCCCCAGAGACCAACTTTTGGTTTTCACTGGGGACACAATCCCTATATTTACGCCCCTACCATTAGCATGTTTACTCATATCTAACAAAATTTAGATATGTAAGTGATCAGGACTGTGCATGTCAGAGTTTTTGGAAAGTATGAAAGATGTGATACTGGTAGCAATCTTTATTATTACTCCACTGTGTACACCTTGTCCTTGCATGGTAGTCGACTCTCAACGAACCTTTCCAATATTTTTTTACCTTTTACTAGCATAAGTTAGTTTTAGGAGTTTTACTTAATAGTGCAAGTGGAAGTTTGAGTCACAGAACCGACGGCAAACTACAGGGGAATCACAGCCATTTTTGACGTCGGCGTTAGCAATTTTTAAATTGCTTTACATTGCTGTCTCTTACATTTCGAGCAATGAGTAAAGACCACAAACATGGAAACGGGGTGGAGGACCCTACTCTTTGAAAAAATGGAAATTGGAAGGTGTCTTGATGGCAAATGGTGCAATATTTGGGCACAGTGCTTTTAAAATGTATGGTCAATTTGAAATCTATGTTATATTATCTTCTTCACAGTTTTAGTTTTCAACATTTTTGAAAAAGTGAGGGGGACTTTTTGGAGAAGTCCCCCTTCCAAAAAGGTGAGGGGGACGCGTCCCCCCCCCCCCGTCCTCCAATGATCCACGCCCATGCTGGGATTAGTATCGAAATCAGCTTAAATTCCCAACAATAAATCAGTGTTTACTTGAAATTCTGCCCATTTTTGTGAACTTATATAACTTCCAAGTGTATTCAGTGGCCGATGTGGTTGAAAGCCTCAATCAATCGACAAATTTGAGTAATACTATGACTTTGAGGCACACACTACATAGTACTAACTATCCTTATTATATATACTGCAGAATGCATATGATACCCTAGGCCTTGCAGGGTACCCAAGGCTTACTTTACTATCTCAAATGACATTTCATAAGCTACGTAGTAACTAAGACATGGAAGCAGAGAGTGTGAATCAATGTATTTCCCTACAGAAGGCCAAGCGTATGGATGATAAAACTTTTTAGTTAAGTTTTGTATCCCCTTTTTTTCTAAGTATTAAACGGGTGGGAAACGGGGTCCTCTACAGAGTTTAAATGTTGTAAGTTTTTGGCCCTGCTTAAAACTTAAGCATAAAAAAGTTTGTGTTTGCTATTTACAACTAAAATACCTTTGACCTGACTCAAATTAATTAAAGCAATAGGTACGGTAGGCCTATAAAGTAAGTAAATTAAAAGATATTACTTTCACGGAAACTAAATGCTTGTCAAAAAGTCTACGACGTTTCGGGTTTAAACCCTTCATCAGGTGGCAAAAATGCAACTGATTGTTGACACGGCCAAACGTACAAATTAAAAAAACACACAATAAAACTGGGCACAGGCAAATAGGCTGGTGTTTAAGTGGTTAACACAGGCAACAACAATTGCTGATTTATGGAAGTTCAAGTCTAACCGTTCAGACCATGTGGGGACAGGTTTCAAGTTTCATGATGAGATGGTTTTCGGCAGTCAGGCGATCATGATCGGAACCTCGAGAGTACGAGATGACCGCTGAAACCATCAAGTCACGGCACAATCGAGCATGCTGAGGAGGGATTGTAGTGTGTAGCGACAGTGAACCCTGGGAGGTCCTGTTTGATTGACTTCAGGTCCTCGGTGACTGGGTCAAGACGACCTTTTGTTTCTCCCACATACTGACATACAGTATATTACAGCGTTCACATACGAGAACGTAAACAACAATGGCTGAAGTACAGGCACACTCTTACAAAGTTGGGTCATTTTAGTTGGGCAGTTGTGTTTATTAACAGTTTTGGGTGATTCTTTGGGCATTTTAAGAGAAATAAAATAAAAGGAATCGACCAATTTTGAGTAAAAGTTTTCCCCCAAATTTGGGCAGTTTTCCCGCTCAACTGTTGTGCACCTTCCTTGATAAAAGCAGTGATCACATGGACATGCAAACGGTACGTACGAATGTGAGCGTCTCACGTTTACAGTCGTAGCTAGTTCACCAAGCGACGACATACTCGATAATGTAAGTCTCAGATTACCTTGAATAATGGTGGCTGGAGGGTTCTAGATTGTGATTGAAGGTAAATATGAGCACAAGGTATTTTGTACAGCACTTAATGTTTATATCAAACTTACAGTCAAAACGATCAAGGAAGAATTTGGTGCTGCAAGTAAGCCAAATGCTTAAGCTAGCCATTCATAGGTACCGTAAGTAATGCGTAACGCGTAGTGCGTATGCGTGAAAAAAAGTCACATAGACTTATAAAAGATATCCATCCATATGTCCGTGATGCATAATCCGTTTTTGTGTCCGTCATGCGTATGCGCTTTGAAAAGCCTCCGGGACCTTTCTTTTACGCATACGCACACCATATGGACAGGGAATCTCCAGAAATGTGACGTCACATAAGGGGATTCACGGGCCTTTTTTCTTAATATCTTCCTCAGTATGGTACAGAACCTGTTTTAAATGTTCTCTGGTCAAACGAAAGTACTTCTGGAAAGAGATGTCATCTAGTTCTAGGACTAATCCAATATTTATGCTTTTTCTTTTTGCTTTTCCTCTTTGCCGGCCATTAGATGAGCGGTTCTCAAATGTTGGGTCGCGACCTAAATGTGGGTCGCCAGGTGTTTTCTGATGGGTCGCGAGCAGCTCTGTGGGTCACGTGGGTCGCGAACGATTTCTAGACTAGAAGAACCGCAGTCGCGTATTCTCGTGATGGACATTATGTACACTATACAGTGTACCATTCAGGACAGTTTCATCAACTTTAATACAATAGGGTATCAGTGATGTTCATCAATAATTCACTGGTGATGAGAAGTATTTAAATGTGCGTGGTTGAGAATGTATGATTGAGATACCGTTGATTGTCGTAACTAAAGGGGCGGTTCCTTTTCACAGGTACCAAGACGGCAGACCCGTCCGTCGAAACTCCCCATTTCACCTGCTTGTACTGTGTATGTCTCTTGTTGTAGCCTATTCGATTTTTAAATGTGTGACTTGATAGCGGGATCGTGGGTCGCGGGGTGACAGTGGACACCCAGATATTGGTCACGACAGAAAAGGTATGAGAATCGGGGCCTTAGATACAAGAGGGCTAAAATTGTCAATAGCCCTTCCTTCTCTTCCTCTTCCTCATACAAAAGTTTAAATTTTGACAGAATAGGAAGCATGCATGGCGATGGTTGTCTGGTCTGTTCTCTCCTGTCCCAACCAGTGAAAAGACAGAAAATTGGCGCACTGGGGACTATATACTCAGAGCATCACATACTTTTTGACGCATTCATAGATGGGACTTTTACGCATACGCATTACGCATACAAAATGCATACGCATACGAAATGCGCATTTCGCATTACGTACCAATGGATGGCTAGCTTTAGGCTTACCCAGGCTATAGGCCAGGCTACATTAACTTGTAAATGTGAGCTCGGTTAGCCTAGCCCTTCAACAGTGCTGTGTGTTTCCGTTGTGATGGAGTGTAACGGAAACACACAACACTATTAAAGGGCTAGGTTAGCATAGACTAGGCTACCTTAAAGACGTAGGGTTAGGCTTACTAGCAGCAAAAACTCATTCCCTAATCGTTTTGGTTATAAGTTCGGTACAAACGTTGAATACTGCGCAAGATACCTTATGCTCGTTTTTACTTCAACACAATCGTCGAGTCTCCAATCCCCTATTATTTATGATAATTTGAGGTTTATGCAATGTATGGCATGCCCACATTAGAGATTATTTCCTATATATATATATATATATATATATTATATATATTATATATATATATATATATATATATATATATATATATATATATATATATATATATAAATAAATACAAATAATAAGTAAACTCTACGACATTTTCAAGATACAAATTTGTTTCGTATGGGCTTGTAGCCCACACTCTTCAGTCTTAAAATGTGATATCCTAACCGTTACACAATAATAATAACAATATGAAAATCTGAAAGCGCGCCTGGATGCGTCATCAACAAGAGCAAAGCGTCTACAAGCCCATACGAAACAAATTTGTATCTTGAAAATGTCATAGAGTTTACTTATTATTTGTATTTATACTCGCTCCCATCGGTTGAGCACTATTTCCAATGTTGTTTCACAACTATGTATTCTAGCTTTGCTCCATTTTATGTTGAGCACTTTTGAATCTAACATGGAACAAGGAAACCTTTGATATTCTACCAAAAATATACCAATACCAAACCGGAAGGACTACGTACGATGTCTGATATCAAGAGCCGAAAAATTCATCAGATCGGTAAGATGGAGAAGTTTCTTCTTTTTGCACCCCGAAATCACCAAAAGTCAAAAAGAAACGTATGGATTCGGATCCCCTAATTCTGCACCATTCGTCCCCGAACTTAAAGAGTTTGAAGATGGCATGCTAGAACTAATTAAAAACGTTGAGTTTAAAAACAGTACAAACCACTTCCAGAGAAAGCTCTCCAACGATGTGAATAAGATTAAGGAAGATAACAGACTATTAATAGCCGCCGATAAAACAACGAACTTCTACAAATTAGAACCCGATCAGTACAACAAACTCCTTGCAGACAATATCACTAAATCCTACAAAAAAGCACCGAAAGCTACTGAGAATCACATCAACATGAAAGACAAGAAAATAGCGACTGACCTAGAACTAGATGACCGCATTGATACCACCGCCAAAGCCCAAGCTTTTGTGACACTGAAAGACCATAAACCAAACTTCGTAAACAAACCCTCGTGTAGATTAATCAATCCCAGGAAATCTGAAATTGGATTCATAAGCAAGCAAATCATCGACAGAATCAACTCCAAAATTGTAAGTTCAACTAACCTCAACCAATGGAGGAATACTAACGAGGTGATCGAATGGTACAATAAAACTGACGATGTGACCGGAAATTCTTTCATCTGTTTTGATATTTGTGAGTTTTACCCATCTATCACGGAAAACCTTCTTCTAAAAGCTCTCGATTTTGCCTCCGAGTATGTTAATATCTCCGAACAAGATAAGACCATCATACTCCACGCTAAAAGGTCCCTATTATACGATAATGAATTACCATGGTGCAAACGCGAAAACTCCAATTTCGATGTCACTTTGGGAAGCTATGATGGAGCTGAAACTTGTGAGCTAATAGGACTATATGTCCTGTCTCAACCTCAGCATTTAGACTTCAATGTAGGACTATATAGAGACGATGGTCTAGCACTCTGCAACAAATCCCCAAGACAAACGGAAATTATCAAGAAAGATATATGCAAGGTCTTTACGAGCAACAATCTGAAGATCACGATCGAGGCTAATAAGAAAACTGTTGATTTTCTTGATGTGACGCTAGACCTGAGAACCGGCACCTACAAGCGTTACATGAAACAGAATAATACACCTTTATATGTACACAGGGAAGGCAATCATCCACCATCTATCATTAAGAATATCCCAAAAGCCGTCAACAGACGCCTCTCCACCATATCATCTAATGATGCAGTATTTGACGCAGCGGCACCGCCATATCAGGAAGCACTCACAGAGAGCGGGTATCAGCACTAACTGAGATATGAACTACCATCCCGAAACAACAACAACGAAAAACGTAAAAGGAAGCGCAACATAACATGGTTTAACCCGCCATACAGTGCAAACGTTGCTACCAACGTCGGTAAGAAGTTCTTGAATTTGCTCGAGAAATGTTTTCCCTCAGGACATCAGCTACGTAAAATACTGAACCGAAATACCGTCAAAATAAGTTACAGTTGTATGCCAAATGTGCATCAAATCATCACTTCACACAATAAATCGATCTTAAGAGCTGAGAAAACTGCAGATCGTGCACGAAATACCGAAGCTGTAACTGCCGGAAAGACAACCCATGCCCTCTAGAAGGTAACTGCCTAGCATCTGGTGTAATATATCAAGCCTTAGTAACAAGACATGATAACCTTAAGGTGGAAACATACGTCGGATTAACTGAAAATTCCTTCAAAACAAGATTCAACGGTCACAGCAGCAGTTTCAGAAATGAAAACCAGAGGAACGTTACTACCCTGAGCCAATATATCTGGACATTAAAAGACAATAACGTACCGTACTCGATCAAATGGAGAATCCTTGCATATGGTAAACCATATTCAACATCTAGTAAAAGGTGCAACCTTTGTATAACCGAGAAATATTTTATCATCTACAGACCACATATGTCTTCCTTGCATAATAGGAATGAACTGGCAAGCAGCTGTAGACACCGTAAAAAGAATCTATTATCTTTTAATAACTTTCGTGATTTGCAATGACGTAAAAAGACGCTTCTACATTTCTATTATGTTTATACTGCCAATATCTTGCGCATATATCGTTTGCTTGTGACGCCGTTGTAGCTTCTGCATATATGAAACTGTTTCTCTATAGATGCATCGACGTCACTGCGCTGCGCGCCTCTTTATTTTAACGGTGAGGCGTCCATTGTACAACAGTGGTAACTAAGGTCCTTTCGTCCTTTGCGCATGAGCAGTGACGGCCAGTTGGCCAAATTTTAACGCACTGACGTCACAAAAAACTATTACTATACGGCTGCTACCGTGTGCGTACATGTTCGCACGCGATGCCGTTGCTCTGTAACCTACATATATTTTCATATAAGACGCTTTGCTTTTATTATACTACCGCTATCTTGCGCGTACACTGTTTGCATGCGACGCCGATAATAATCTGTTGAATACATAAAAGACGCTTTGCTCTTGTTGATGACGCATCCAGGCGCACTTTCAGATTTTCATATTGTTATTATTATTGTGTAACGGTTAGGATATCACATTTTAAGACTGAAGAGTGTGGGCTAGAAGCCCATACGAAACAAATTTGTATCTTGAAAATGTTGTAGAGTTTACTTATTATTTGTATTTATACTCGCTCCCATCGGTTGAGCACTATTTCCAATGTTGTTTCACAACTATGTATTCTATATATATATATATATATATATATATATATATATATATATATAATATATATATATATATATATATATATATAATAGTGAGTTCCACGTATGCTCCATTTCAAATATCAAGAAAACAAAAAATGATAAGACGACGAGATTCAGAGCACAATAGTTAGGGGATAAATGCGAGGGTGCCCGGTCTTAAATGTGATTTGAGACCGACGATGACGTCATCATAGAGGCTGAGCGGACCGAGGCGACACCCCATTCATAAACACTCAACATTAAAATGTTGGGAATCGACAAAAACATTGAATTTTCGACAAAATTTTACAGATCAAATTTTAATTCTCCCAGCTAACTTAGGACTCTATTATGACGTCATGTTTAGTTTCTTGCACTGAGCTATATAACTGGAGGACGCACGTCAATGCGGAATACGCGACGAAACTGAAGCCGACCTGGAGCATCACGTGATGTAGGTTAGCTTACTCAAGTCGGTTTCATTGCCATAGAAACCCGCAGCTACAAGTGAAAATAATGTAACGCAGAATCATTGGTGTACACGCTAAAGCAATCCTTTGTTACTCATTACGTCACTAGTGCTTTTGTTGTAATTACTTAGTAGGACATCTGTACACTATGATTCATGATTGTGTGATCAAAAGATTGTTATTTTTTACAAACTTTCCTTGTTTTTAGGAGTGGTCCTGCCTATTTGAAGGACAGCGCGTGTGACCGCTTCGTACGGTGCTTCGAGACGTGATGACTGCGTAACATTCGCGATAGCACCGTCACTGAACAGTGCACAGAGCAGGCGCGCTTGTTACTGACTGTCCATACCTGTGCACAGATAATCTGTACAATACGTCGAACGCGTCCTCTTGACAAAAAAGGAGCAAGAAGGGAAAGTAACACGCGCGCACATGCAAGAGTGTATTTTGGCCAATGATGTGCCTCAAAGCTTCCTACACGTAAGCGTTTGGTGCTCTGTATGTAATACGGCTATTGTGATGCATGCCTTTTCAGGAAGTTGCTAAGGCAACTTTACCTCGGCTCAATGGTGTGCATGCTAACGCGTGATAGCCGGCAAATTAGCGTCCAAGAGGCTGAAGAGACGCTAAGGCCGACTACGGCGCTTTAGCATGTACATCATTGCCTAAGCGTTTTCTTTTCTAGGTACGCGTTTCTACCGCGTTGGCGACTTGAGTAAGCTAACCTACATCACGTGACCCTCCATGATAGCTTCAAAACCTTATTGTGGAATGATCCTTCCTAGCATATAGTTCAGTGAGTTTCTTGCGATAGTAGCGAACAACTTCAAGCCAAAAGAAAGTGGACAACCACGCAAATATTTTCACTTAACATATTGTTTGGAATCTCAATTCATCGAACGAAATTTAATTGGATTAATTTAACGCAAAATCGTTTATCTCTGAATTATCATACATCGTTGTAGAGATGAGGCTGAGCATTAAAACAAGGAAACTAACTTCTAGCTGGCTATTGTTTACAGTGAAGTTCTACACCACGAAAGTTTCACAATACACAGTGCTGTGCAGTTACGGTGTACTGTGTGCAGTGCAGTGCAGCCTTCAAAGACATGCATGCGGACATTTGACTGGCTAATTGCGTTCAAGATCCATAAGTAAGACGGTGATTTAAGGTGTCTTTAGCCTCTTTGGAAGAGGATTATAGTGTTGGTAACTTTGAAAATGTGTTCAAGTTTTTAATACAGATTATGCAGGGCTAACGTTAGGCCTAGCTTAAACTATTTACAACATTAGTTCAAAAGAAGCCTAGCTCGGCGTAGAACTAGAAATGAAGACCGTGCTGGCCTGTTATGCCTGTTAATGTTAGCGGAATTGGTTCAAACGTAAAAACCTGTCAGTGATGTAATATATCGTTATGTAATTCTGCATACGCTAGGAACCCATTTGGCGTTCCTTAGTCACTAGCTGGATCGAGAGCCATGACATTGCCACTACCGAAATAAACAAGAATAAACGTGAACCTTCTAGCCTTCTCCAGTTATAACCCACGAGTATATTACATGGTAGTACGAGCAAGGGTTAATAAAGAACTGTTTAACACTGGTTATGTTCGAGATACTGTGTTGATTTGTGAAAACAAAGAATTTTCCAACAACGTCAACAACAGTGCTGTACTCACGTGTGTGAAAAAGCCCAGGCCTACCGTACAGTGTAAGTAGCCTAGCACTACGTAAATCAGGCTATACATAAAGCCTAGCATCTGGACTAGATACGAAGCTAACGTTGTGATATTACGGTAACAGGGCCACAGTTATAACAAGTTCTAGTAACAAATTGATAACATGGCAATTGATGAAAAGTGACAAACCAGCCATGAACTGGCAAGCCCAGGATTTACATAAAGAGTGGAGGAGGTTCAAGCAACACTGTGAATTTTGCTTTAAAGGCCCACTAGCTGGGAAATCTGAAATTGAAAAGGTGAACTACTTGATGACGTACATAGGTGACAAAGGCAGGGACATCTATCAAACGTTTCAGTGGCAACCTGCAAGAACTGGTACAAATGGTGAGGCAGTACCAGCAGAAAATGAAACCTTAGAAGGTGTATATAATAAGTATGAGACCTATGTCAAGCCCAAGAAAAATGAAATAAGGGCAACAGTCAACTTCCACCGACGAAAACAAATGGAAGGTGAGAAATTTGACAGCTTTGTTACAGACCTGAAGCTTCTGATTAAAGATTGTAACTACCAAGAAGAAGAAAGAATGCTAAGAGATGCCATTGTTGTAAAAGCCCTCAGCCAGATAGTGAGAGAGAAATGTCTTAATGAAGGGGATACTCTCACCCTAGCAAAAGCCATACAAATTGGTCAGAATTTTGAAGTGGCTCAAGATTCAATTAAAGTGATCAATAAAGAATCGGAAGTGCATGCTATGCATCAGAGAAGAAAAGATCACAAGAAATCAAAAGGTTATCAGAGACCCATAGAAGGTCAAAACCTAAAAGGAAAGGAAAAGAGGAAATGTTCAAAATGTGGGTACAATTACGACAGAAATCATAAATGCCCAGCAGAAGGAAAAACTTGTGCGAAATGTGGCAAACGCAATCATTTTGCTGCTGTATGTCGTTCTCCGAAGCCAGCACATGCAGTTGAAGAGACCACTCTAGAGGTACAAAATGAAGGAAGTCCTCTGGTTGGTGGCAACTATAGTTCAAGTGATGAGTCAGATGACTTTGCATATCCCATTTACACAGTGAATGAGGTTGAAAAGAAACCACCAGATATGGATGAGTGGTATGAAAATGTAAACATAGATGGGCACAGCCTGAAGGTGCAAATTGACACAGGATCAGCTCAGTCTATCATGCCTTATAATATTTTTACGAAATTGAAGTGCCAGCAACCACTTAAGAGATCCAAGCATAAATTTGCATCTTATACAAACCATCATCTAGAAGTAAAGGGCTGTGTTACCCTACCAGTGAAACACAAAGACAAGTGTTCGTATGTGAAATTCTATGTTGTGAATGTTGCTGACAAGTTACCATTGTTTTCAGGAGGCGCCAGTGCAACCCTCCACCTAATAAAGAGGATTCACAACATCGACCAGTTTCCTCAACTTAAGACTCTGTCAGGCACCCTTCCAGGCACATACTCACTTAAAATTGACCCAACAGTGCCTCCAGTAGTACATGCACCTAGGAAGCCACCACACGCTCTTCTGGCTAAAATTAAAGAGAAACTCAAAGAAATGGAAAGGGAAGGTCACATTGCAAAGGTCACAGAACCAACGGACTGGGTCAACTCCATGGTAACCATTGTTAAAGGGGGCAAAGTAAGAATCTGTCTTGACCCCAAAGACCTTAATAGAGCCATAAGAAGGGAACACTATAAAATCCCCACAGTGGAAGAAGTGGTAGCATCTATGCCAGATGCTAAAGTCTTCTCAGTGTTGGACGCAAAATCAGGCTTTCTGCAGATCAAAATTGACTATGAATCCAGTCTTTTGACCACCTTCAACACACCTGTGGGAAGATATAGGTGGCTCCGCCTACCGTTTGGTATTAAAAGTGCCCCAGAATTGTTTCAGAGAATCATGGATAACATGTTACACGATATAGAGGGAGCCAAAGCAGTAATGGATGACATTCTGGTAGCAGGAAAAGATTTAGAGTCACATGATAAGATTCTTGAGAAGATCATAGCAAGGGCCACAGAATGGAACTTGAAGTTGAATCTAGAAAAGTGTCACATCAGACAGACACAAGTCAAGTATGTGGGTCACCTGTTGACAAGTGAAGGGCTCATGCCAACCCCTGAGAAAGTGCAGGCTGTTAAGGAGATGCCCAGACCTGAAAACAAAGAGGAGGTGAGGCGTTTCCTTGGGTTTGTACAGTACTTGTCCAAATTTATGAAAGGGTTGAGTGAAATTGACAAACCCCTCAGAGACCTGACCAAGAAAGATGTAGTATTCCAGTGGGACCAACCACAAGAACAGAGCTTCCAGAAATTAAAAGAATTGTGCTCAACAGCTCCAGTGCTAACTTACTATGATGTCAATAAGCCACTTACGATTCAATGTGATGCCAGCAGTTATGCACTGGGAGGAGCTCTGTTGCAAGAAGGTCAACCCATCGCCTATACTTCCAGAGCTATGACTTCCGTAGAGATGCGGTATGCCCAAATCGAAAAGGAGATGTTGGCGATTGTACATTGTTGCAAAAAATTCCATCACTACATCTTCGGAAAGAGGGTAAAAATCGAGTCTGATCACAAGCCGCTACAGGCAATATTCAGAAAACCACTGCTGTCTGCCCCCATGAGACTACAAGCCATGATGCTAAGGCTCCAAGCCTATGACTTGGAAGTCAATTATGTTCCAGGGAAGGAGATTCCCTTAGGAGATGCTCTCAGCAGAGCAAATCTGAAAGTTACAGAGCCTGACACTCCACCACTATTGGTCAGCATGGTAGAGCACATTGCTGTTTCCTCAGATAGATACAAGCAATTTCAACAATCAACGGCCAACGAGATGAATGAATTATACAACATGATCCGGAAAGGCTGGCCAGACAACAGGCATAAAGTCCCACATTCTATCAGAGCATACTGGAGTGTTCGAGATGAGTTAGCAGTTCTGGACGGTGTCATCTACAAAGGTATGAGAATTGTGGTACCACCCAGTATGAGATCAGACATGTTAGCACAAATCCACAAATCTCACATGGGCATTGTGAAATGCAAGCAGAGGGCCAGAGAGTCACTATAGTGGCCAAGCATGAACAGAAGTATTGAACAGATGGTGAAGGATTGCCATGATTGTAATACTTATCAGAATGCTCAACACTCAGAACAGATGCAGCCAAGAAAACTTCCTGATCTTCCCTGGTCAGAGGTAGCATCAGATCTCTTCGAGTGGGAAGGTGAGCCGCACATAGTTACAGTTGACTATTACTCCAAATTCATAGAGGTTGATCAGCTCACCAACATTACCAGTAAAACCGTTACAGAAGCCTTGAAGAGACAGTTCAGCTGTCACGGAATTCCTGAGAAGCTGAGGACAGACAATGGCCCTCAGTATGTGTCAGCAGAGTTTAAAGCATTCTGTGATGACTATAACATTGAACACTCGACTTCGTTACCTCATTATCCACAGGCCAATGGCGAAGCCGAGAGAGCCGTTCAAACAGTCAAACGACTGTGGAGGAAGTGTGAGGACAAATATTTGGCTTTATTGGACTACAGAACAACACCTCTTGCTAGTTGCGGTTTGTCTCCATCGCAACTACTCATGGGCCGAAGACCACGAAACAAACTACCAACCAGCAGAAAACTTATGCAGCCAAACCCAGTTAATCCAGCAGAGGTGAAACATCGTATGAACAAAGACAAGCAAAGGCAGGCTTACCACTACAACCGTAAAGCAGGTAAAAATCTGGCAACACTTAAACCAGGCGATCCAGTGAGAATGTTGCCACTTCCAACAACCAAAGAATGGCTGCCTGCAACAGTGGTAGAACAGCATGAGACTCCCAGGTCTTATGTGATTGAACATAATGGCAAAAGGTACAGACGAAACAGACAACACCTGAAAACAGCCACTACTAAAGCCAATCTTCATCAACCGACTACTCAACCCAGTCTGTCCTATGGGGCACCACCGAACAACTCAGAACCTACAACAACTTTAGGCCCGAAACCGTCCGAAGGAAAAGTTGGTGAACCGGCTAAAACCACTTCGTCAGAAGGCTTACCAACGTCTCTTACTTCCTTGAGTGAGAACCAGGCTCCAGTCCACACCGAACCACCTAGTTACAAAACTCGAAGTGGACGCATGGTTAAAGCACCAAACCGCCTTGATTTGTAAATAGTTTAGTTATAGTTCTCTTAGTGAACTTTAGTGTTTCGTTGTCTTAAAAAAAAAAAAATGAACAGAGAGAGAGAGAGAGGAAAAAGAAAAGATTCAGTAGACATAGAAAGTTGAGTTAATTAACCAGATGTATTTATATGGGTAACAAAATAGAAAGTGTTTGAGATAATCGTCCATGCAGTAATCAGTGAACATAGTGTAGGGACCTGGATGGTAAAGATCCAGCGTGAGGGTGATGTGCTAGCAACCTCTCCCCTCTAAGTTCTTTTCTCCAATCTTGATCTGTAATTGCTGAACTTAATCATTCATTGCTCGATTGAACTCTTGAACTTTCATAATTGAACTCTCAATCATTACTCACTTTGATAATCTTGTTCTTTTATCATTTTCCCAGAAAAGGGGAGATGTAATATATCGTTATGTAATTCTGCATACGCTAGGAACCCATTTGGCGTTCCTTAGTCACTAGCTGGATCGAGAGCCATGACATTGCCACTACCGAAATAAACAAGAATAAACGTGAACCTTCTAGCCTTCTCCAGTTATAACCCACGAGTATATTACAAGTGACACTGCCAGTAAAACCTGTTTACCATTGGCTTTGCATGTCATAGTTAATAACACAGGCCCCATGCAGGCATTAGCAGCACAGAGACCAAATTCACTTTTCTTTACCATGCATCCAACTTAGGAAAATTAGGAGTGGAATATTTGTAACAGGCAGACCGTTAATAAAATGTACCCTTGGCATATACTGTAAGGTTATACGCTCTTTTAGCCATATACCACTGCCAGTATCCAAGAAGATGAATATGGTTTTGCAAGCATTCATTTATGGGATGAAATGAGCATTATGGTATGGAATGGTTATAGCTACAGGGGTGCTAGGCTTAACAGTGTAATACTACAGTAGTTTACAGTAACTGGTTTTCTTACTCAGATGTTATGGTTTATGTTGCTATGGTAACACATCATGGACAAAGCATAGTACACAGTGCAGTAGTAACAGTGACATTCAATTCACCTTGAAAAAGTAATTCTCCTAACTGGCAAAGGCCAGTCTCGAATGGTTTTCAGCCAATCAGAATGCAGGAAATCAATAAAGATGTTTATGAATCGCGATTCGAGACTGGTCTCGAATGGTTTTCCGCCAATCAGAATGCAGGAAATCAATAAAGGTGTTTATGAATTTATATTAAAAACGAATATTTCGGACACTCCTGTGTCCTTCATCAGCGTAACAACAAATGTATCAAAGTCAAAACAAAGCAATAGCAAAAACAGTCAAACGCGCGGAGAGGTATTCTTTACAATGCGTTGAATTTATACGCCCACACCGCGTTCCTGTGAGTGAAAAAGCGCACGCAAGGGAGTTGAAAGGTTGCTAAGGACTAACGGTTGCTAACAAAGCTGAAACCACTGAGAACTCCCAAATCTTTGTTCAGGCCCCGTTTGTGGGTATTGAGGGCCAAAATCCACTTACTACTTTGTCAATCATCGACAAAGTCGATCTTCCCGTTTCCAATCATTTTTGCAGAGCTGGGCATAATCTTTCTAATCTGCGTTACATACTCCTTCGCTCAGGTTTTACAACAACAACTCAACGGCTCCGAGCGGAGAGTAAGTGGATTTTGGCCCTCAATACCCACAAACGGAGCCTGAACAAAGATTTGGGAGTTCTCAGTGGTTTCAGCTTTGTTAGCAACCGTTAGTCCTTAGCAACCTTTCACCTCCCTTGCGCGCGCTTTTTCACTCACAGGAACGCGGTGTGGGCGTATAAATTCAACCCATTGTAAAGAAAACCTCTCCGCGCGTTTGACGGTTTTTGCTATTGCTTTGTTTTGACTTTGATACATTTGTTGTTACGCTGATGAAGGACACAGGAGTGTCCGAAATATTCGTTTTTAGTATAAACTATTGTGCTCTGAATCTCGTCGTCTTATCATTTTTTGTTTTCTTGATATATATATATATATATATATATATATATATATATATATATATATATATATATAGCGAGAATAAGAAAGTTCAACGTACCCAAACAATGTACTCCCAACAAAAGGATCCAAATAGGATGCCAGGGTGGAGCAGCAACAGTTGTGTTTCTTGCTATTATTTTTGCTTATATACTTTCTATATATATATATATATTTATAAGTTGCTTCCGTCAAAACTGATGAAGGGCCCTGTGTGGTCCGAAAATTTAAATATGTTTCACCATTTTCTGTTTATGTTATATATATATATATATATATATATATATATATCAATAACAGCAAAAGATAACACTGAAATCCAACAAGTGTTAGTAGCACGTAGGTGTATAAACTGATTAACGTTTCGATCTCCGAGAGACCTTCGTCAGAAGCGAAGATTTTAGATTCTTGAACGTCAGTCTAAATAAAAGAAATGGTACCTGACAATTCCTGTTTTCTGTTATTTGAGTGACACTGTCTCATGCGTAGTTTTAGTTTCAACAGCTGAAGGGGGGTATCAGGCTACCAGTACACCCAACCCTCAATCGGGCTCCCCTTGCTCCCGTGTCCGCCCAGAAGATCTCATACCCCTACTACATTTGTCAACGTCAGAAGGAAGACAGAAGGCCGGCAACGCGACAATATATATATATATATCGGGCATCAGATCGCCCAACGGACATTCAACAATCAACCAACGATTCTTTAAAACACTGCTTCTAAACTATATTCATTAACCAATACTGGGTAAACATTTTACCCAGCCACTGTTGGGCAAAGTATTTATTAACCAATTTTGGATAAAACATGTAACCAACTTCTGGGTAAATGCATTACCCAGCAGCGTTGGGCAAACTGTACCCAATTTTTGAGGGTATACATATGTGCCCAGTGTTGGTTTAAAGTTTGTTAAATTGTTACCCAACTTTTTAAGGGTGTAAAGTGCTGATGAATGTTAATGGTTGTTGTTGGGACCTGCAATGGATAGGATTTTGTTATGACTGACCACCGGGCTGCCGGGCAAGTACTGCATCTCCCACGGTTGCAAGGAAAAGTTCCTGGGGGTTAGGCACTACTGCTTGAGGTTGGGAGGCACGGACCAAGTGCTTAGATATGTTCTTTTCAATTCTGAATGCTGTGATGGGGAGGGGGGTCTGGGAAATGGTCACGAGTGGATGGGTCATGATGATGGAGGGTCTCCTATACCCTCTATAGCCTCCTATACCCTCTATAGCCTCTATAGCCCTATACTGAAAGAGGATATTTATATGAGAATGGAAAACTTAGCCTCAAGCAGGATTCGAACCAGCGACCTCCCGCATACAAGGCGGATGCGCTGTATTGCTATGCCTATGTTAGAGGTATAATGACCTAAGGTCCCCGTGCGACTATTCAATACAGCGTTGATTCACCCATTCATATAAAGTCGCTACGCACTCTACTTACTCATTACTTCATGGGACGCGTTCCTATGACGTAACAATGGAAAGCTTGACTCGACGGTATTTAAACTCAGTTGACCGCGTTCTACCACATAGGCCTCAATGGCTCAGTGGTCAGAGCATCCGCCTTGTATGCGGGAGGTCGCTGGTTCGAATACTGCTTGAGGCTAAGTTTTCCATTCTCATATAAATATCCTCTTTCAGTATAGGGCTATGCCTATGTTAGAGGTATAATGACCTAAGGTCTCCTTGCGACTATCCAATACAGCGTTGAATCACCCATCTATATATATATAGAGCTTATGCACCTACGTCACGTTTCTCTATTTTTCCATCCAGGCGTACATTGTGAAACAATTGTTACTAAGGTGCTATCGTGAGCGCGTATCTTTAACACACCTACTACGTATGGCAGTTCCATCCAGTAAACCAAATTGAAACGCGCTGACGTCACGTGCATAAGCTCTTTATATATATATATATATATATATATATAATATATATATATATATATATATATATATATATATATATATATATATATATATATATATATATATATATATATATATATATATAACGGATTGTTGGCCAAATTATCTTCAAAAAGTGCTCTACTTAGGTGAAGGAGCAATACACAATAATATATATATATATATATAATATATATATATATATATATATATATATATATATAGCATTAAAGCCCGTGTGTTGGATGCAACGAATAAGAAATGATGAAAAAGAGAGTGTGCATCATGATCCAACTGAATAATTTATTGAAACAGAAATTTTCGCCCCCTCCTGGAAGCTTTGTCAACTGTAGCATGAAATCCAACCGTTACAAAAACAAAATTGGGATGAAAGCTCAAGAAAGCGCGCATATAATATTAATTACGCTTTATAGGACGTTTGGAATGAAATGTAGTTAAGTGATGTCACAAACAAAAAAAAAAAACTATCTATCAGGATACAGTTTTTTCAATTAATTCTGTTTCCTCGGTATTGCAGCTACGTACGGTATTCCAAAGTATCTAAGTCAATTCGATTTTTTTTTTATATATTACTAGCTATTGTACTGGTAACCCACATGCTGTTAAACTACACTTTTTCATCATCTACTCAAATCGTGAAATTAATATAACGGTACTAAACAATGTGCCTGTTTGTTCTTTTCAATAAACAATGGCAGACACGCTTGTTTTGTAACTTGTGCTAAATATCGCTTTCACATTTACGTGGTGTTTTCGTCTAAGTAGCTTGATACACTGTGGATTTGATACTTAGACTGCTTCGTTACTTGATAATATTCAAAGCTTCCATATCTTGTGGCTATGCCGCTACTATATCAGACTATTCAGTTTTGATTTTGTATACTCACTTCATTTTTAACACGATTTTCGATTCAAACGAAGAGTTAAGCTGTGCAGACTGTATTTTGAGATTATGTCTGTTACGTACGTCACTTTACAATATTTTGACTAGACTAGCGTGCCATGGTAGTAGCATGATTGCGCGCTTCATATTAACTATTGTATAAGACCACACGCTTATTTTGGCTAGACTAGCGTGCCATGGTAGCACGTCTGCGCGCTTCATATTAACTACTGTATAAGAGTACACGCACATTTTAGCTGCGTACTTCTTTGATCACGTACCTACAGTTTGATATTAAATATTTTGTTTGTGACATCACTTAACTACATTTCATTTCAAACGTCCTGTAAAGCGTAATTAATATTATATGCGCGCTTTCTTGAGCTTTCATCCCAATTTTGTTTTTGTAACGGTTGGATTTCATGCTACAGTTGACAAAGCTTCCAGGAGGGGGCGAAAATTTCTGTTTCAATAAATTATTCAGTTGGATCATGATGCACACTCTCTTTTTCATCATTTTCTTATATATATATATATATATATATATATATATATATATATATATATATATATATATATATATATGAGATAAATAAGTGAAAGTTCCACGTGTACTCTTACAGATGAAAAATTAGATGAAAATCCGAAGGCATAAAGAAAAGGGAGTACTGTTTTTTGTTAACGTCAAATATTTCCGCCCCACCTGGGGCCTTCTTCAGTGACAATTGAAAGCTGTGAATCTAAACACACACATTAGTACATGCATTGCGTGTAAAAACAACTAGAGCGTAACTAGATGAGCGTATAAGATCAGTTACGTCACAGAGTTATCATAACTTCAAAATAAGGGGATAAAGACGCGTATTGAGTTGCGTCTAAAGGGAGATTTAAAGTGGAGTACACGCATATGGCATAACCAGAGGTACTACTGTGACAAAACGGACGCTTGCCCATTAAAACCAAATAAGCGCGCGGCCCCGCCCCTCAAAAACGCGAGAAAACGTGACGTCAGAGAAACTTCTCCATAGAGGGATTTCAAGTGACGTAACACGTGGTTCCAGACACTGAAGGGCAGAACACATACGTAGAAAGCGTACGCGCAAGGCATAACATAGATACCATTGTGACACAATGGACGCGTGCCGGTCAAACGAAAAAACGCTCGATCTTGCCCTTCAAATCAAAAGAGACGTAGGTAAAATCCCTCTAAAGGCAAGAATTAAAATTTTAGGATTGTGTTTGTAAAAGTAAAGAGAAAATTTGGTAAGTGCGCGTTACAGGTATAGATCTTACCAATGACATAGGTTAATAAAATAAAAAAATAATAAAAATAATATGAAGGCTTAGAAGGCTACTAGAGACAAAGCAATCTAGTTTGAAATTCAAAATCCTTGAGATGACAAAGTTTACAAATAAAAAATGGAGAAAAGAGTGAAAATTGTTTCCCATAGTTATAAAATGAGGCTACCGTAAAAAAATTGACTGAGTTACAAAGAATCAACAAAGGAATATCCCTTTAGTAGGCCTAAATCTCTGTTTAACCCTAATTTAAAGGATTTAAGTCGAAGGATCCACTTTAATTCTTGTTTTTTTCCTTTCTGAAGTGGATCTGAATCCTGAAGCCACGAGGATGCATTTAATATCGTGGATGTTGTGATTCGGTGAATCAAAATGTTCCGCCACGGGGAAGCCACTCCATTAGACTCCGATGGATTTTTTGTGGTTGTTGAATCTCAACCTAAAAGGAGTGGCAGTTTCTCCCACATAGTTGCCTAGTTGACATTTGGTACAATAAATGTAGATGGCATTATGTGAGTCACATGTGAGGTGGGCGGGGGGGTTGGATGGTAAAGTTGTTACCAGGTGGCCTGAAGGAGGGTTCGCAATTGATGAAGTTGCAAATTTGGCAACGTGGTTTTCTGCATTTGAAATTACCCGTATTATCAAAACCTCGAGGAAGGGAGGAGGAAGTGAGGATAGATTTCAAATTAGGTGTTTGCCTCCTACCACGCGTCCATTGTGTCACAATGGTATCTATGTTATGCCTTGCGCGTACGCTTTCTAAGTATGTGTTCTGCCCTTCAGTGTCTGGAACCACGTGTTACGTCACTTGAAATCCCTCCATGGAGAAGTTTCTCTGACGTCACGTTTTGTCGCGTTTTTGAGGGGCGGGGCCGCGCGCTTATTTGGTTTTAATGGGCAAGCGTCCGTTTTGTCACAGTAGTACCTATGGTTATGCCGTATGCGTGTACTCCACTTTAAATCTCCCTTTAGACGCAACGCAATACGCGTCTTTATCCCCTTATTTTGAAGTTATGATAACTCTGTGACGTAACTGATCTTATACGCTCATCTAGTTACGCTCTAGTTGTTTTTACACGCAATGCATGTACTAATGTGTGTGTTTAGATTCAAAGCTTTCAATTGTCACTGAAGAAGGCCCCGGGTGGGGCGGAAATATTTGACGTTAACAAAAAACAGTACTCTCTTTTGTCCATCTTTTGTTTATGTCTTCGGATTTTCATCTATATATATATATATACAATAATTATATGACCATTAGATAGAGTTTGTTCACGTCACTTTAATTCCGACAAACTTGTTTCGAAGAGGTGGATACTACCGCCTCCTCTCATCAGGGAATTACAGCTTTTTCAAACGGTTTAAAAAACATCTCATGTGCGTAGGTAGTTTAAATACTTGAGCGCGCATTATGGTTGCGCGGGGTTGTCTAGGTTACGCCGGCAAAGTTCATCAGCTGAAACTTAGACGCGTGCCGGCACGTGCTAACTAACTCTGATCTCTTATTCAAAGAGGCCATCTCTGGGTGGCAAATAATGAAAAATTTTTCAATTGTACACAGGTTACACCGTTTGCTAACATTTGAGAACGATGATGCTCGACTTAAGATCCTCCAAGAAATTTCGAAATTTTTGTTTCTGTCCTTAAGAGTCCAAATATGCTTAGATAGCTCTGTTTGGTTCCTGTATCTTTCCTTATTAAAAGACTGCTGGTGGTTTGCGAGCCTCAGTTTAAAGTTGCCCTCTGTCAGACCGACAGACGTAGTTGTCGCTTTTTACGGTGGCTTGGTACACAATGCTCGTTGCTTTGCACTTTCCGTCTAGCGGGCAATCTTGTTTAGCTCTGCAGTTGCATGGGTCAGTTTCGGGTGCGGGCATTTGGGCCTTCAGAATTTTCTTATTGTGGGCATCTACGATGGATTTCATATTTGGCATGCAGCTGTACGATATTTTAAGCGTATTCCTATTAAAGATTTTCTGTAGGGTGTGCCTTTTAGGAAAACTTTCGGTTACAATTTTCAAGAACTGCCGTCCGACGTTTGTCTTAACTCTCAGGTCAAACGGTGGGTTGAACCATGTGATGTTTCTTTTTCTGGCACGGTGCTTGCGCTTTGTTTCTTCCTTTGACTTGTATTCAAGCTCGTAATTGTGTCCGCTTTCTTTCAGTGCTTCCTGATATTGTTGGGTGGATTTCTTGAACTCATTTTCGTTCGATGAAATGTTAGAAAGTCTGTGATTGATGCCTCTAGGGATTGTACGGATAACGCTCGGGGGGTGGTTGCTCTTGGCATTTACATACAGTGGGGTGTTATCTGGTTTGAGGTATGGTTTATAAGTTCCGCACTGCAGGTCGAGAGTGACGTCGAGAAAATTCAAAATTCTTTTATTGGCTTCAATCGTGATGCGAAGACCGTTACTCTTGAATATTTCGCATATGTTCTTCTTAATTTGTTCTATTGTTCTCGGCGGCTCATTAAAGACGGCTAGGCCGTCGTCTCTGTAAAGTCCAATTGAATTTCCGTAGTAGGGTTTCAGTTGAGATAGCAGGTAAACTACAACTAGTTCACAACATTCTGCCCCGTCATATGAGCCCATGGTAATATCAAATAGTTCATTGTCTTTCTTTACCCATGGCTCATTCTGGTTGAAAAGCAGCGTTTGCTTAGTGTGAAGAATTATCCTTCTATCCAATGGGGTGATGTCTGTGTATTGCGATGCGAAGTTTAATGCATCATTAAGCAACTTCTGAGTAATTGAAGGGTAGAATTCTACGATATCAAAGCAAACAAACGCTGAGTTGTCTTTGTTTTGAATTTGATAGTATCTTAAGAGCATCGAGGTATTCCAGATCCCAATTACTCTTGTATAAATCTAAAGCCAGCAGTTCTCGCATCCCTCTAGTTGTCGATTATTCCCACAAATCTGAGAACTTGCACAATATAATTCGTGATGACTTTGATATACTTCGAAACGATAGTTCTATATCTGATTTGTTTCGAGATCCTCCTCTTAAAGCTAGGAGACAGCCCCCTAACTTAAAGACACTTCTGACATCATCTAAGTTGGGTCATTCTTTATCTACTGGTAACAAGAAATGCGGTAAGCCCAGATGTCAAGTATGTCAATTCATTATAACAGATCAATCATTCACTCCACCTGGATCACGTATTTCTATTCGACCGCCTTCTTTTAATTGTGACACTCCTAATGTTGTATATCTTTTATGTTGTACTGCGTGCGAAGAAGGTAACTATGTTGGTCAAACGGGCCTCAAGTTTAGGTTGCGGTTAAATAATCACAAAAAGTCAATCATCGACAAAGTCGATCTTCCCGTTTCCAATCATTTTTGCAGAGCTGGGCATAATCTTTCTAATCTGCGTTACATACTCCTTCGCTCAGGTTTTACAACAACAACTCAACGGCTCCGAGCGGAGAGTAAGTGGATTTTGGCCCTCAGCACCCACAAACGGGGCCTGAACAAAGATTTGGGAGTTCTCAGTGGTTTCAGCTTTGTTAGCGACCGTTAGTCCTTAGCAACCTTTCACCTCCCTTGCGCGCGCTTTTTCACTCACAGGAACGCGGTGTGGGCGTATAAATTCAACCCATTGTAAAGAAAACCTCTCCGCGTGTTTGACGGTTTTTGCTATTGCTTTGTTTTGACTTTGATACATTTGTTGTTACGCTGATGAAGGACACAGGAGTGTCCGAAATATTCGTTTTTAATATAAACTATTGTGCTCTGAATCTCGTCGTCTTATCATTTTTTGTTTTCTTGATATTTGAAATGGAGCATACGTGGAACTCACTATTATATATATATATATATATATATATATATATAAATAAATATATATAAATTGTATATTTGGGAGACATTAGCATTGACTTACACATTACACAGTAATTTCGAACGAATTTCTAACCCCTAACCCTGAAACTAACAAAACATGATATTTAGAGTCCAAAGACTCATTCTTAAACTATTTCCGACAACAAAAACGTGTACAAATAGTACCTAAACATTAGGGAGACGTTGAATATCTCCCTTATACCATCCTCTCTAAAATAACAAAGAGAATTGTCCCCCTGAGGGCTTATATAGATGTGTATATGTATATATATATATATATATATATATATATGTATATGTACAAGGCGGTTTACGTAATATATATATATATATATATAGGCCTATATATAGGTCGAACGTGGTAAAATCGACTGTCAATGTAGGTTGAAGAGTAAGTATCGAATCAGTTACTAAATCTTCGCCCTATATATATATATATATATATATATATATATATATATATATATATATATTTCGAATACGGTAGATCGAATTTAGAATATGTAGGTCGAAGGTGTAACTAGTATTAGTTTCGATCCCAATTATACCAATCCTAAGATTGAGTATAGTCCTTATCAAAGAAGGAAAGGTTGAACCTTTCCTTCTTTGATAAGGGCTATGCTCTGTGTTAGGATTGGTATAATTTAGATCGAAACTTATACTATTTACACTTACGACCTATATATACAAATATATATCCATATGTATATATATATATATGTATGCATGCATGTATGTATGTATGTATGTTTGTATGTGTATGTATGTATGTTTGTATGTATGTATGTTTGTATGTTTGTATGTTTGTATGTATGTATGTATGGATATATGTATGTATGTATGTAACTTACCCCGACTGTATTTTAGCCCAGTTGACTACGTTCTTACACATTTGAGGCATGGAAAACACAGGACAATTATGACTTTTCTTTCGATGTGATAGCCACGTTCACGGCCTTTCCTTTATGTCCAACGAGCGTGACCGCTAAGTTCGCGTGCACTTTCTTACTTCTGAACAGTGTGTAGCTTTCTTATCATATTGCTGAGGCTAGTAGCGTTCAGTTTACTGTGTTCTGTGCATTTATATGACCTGTTCTTCATTTTGCATTATACATTCGTTATCAGAATGTGCCGTCTTTTTCATTCATTTTGGTTGGTGACAGAGCATTGCTCCTTTTCAACTTATTTTTTT
Organism: Holothuria leucospilota; assembly: GCA_029531755.1. NCBI lineage: Eukaryota > Metazoa > Echinodermata > Holothuroidea > Aspidochirotida > Holothuriidae > Holothuria > Holothuria leucospilota. Next base: position 19,366,043 of record CM055969.1, read on the forward strand.
TTTATAAATCAACATCACCAACGCACGAACTTCATCATGTTCTACATACATACATACATACATACATACATACATACATACATACATGCACACACATACATACATACATACATACATACACCCATACATACGTATCTTTGCTATATGTTTGACAGGTAACCCCTGTGAGCTATTTAACCCTTGTGAGAGTAATAGCTTCACACAGTGTGTATTTGAGGGTGGTCAGATCCGTTGTGTTTGTCTACCTGGATACCAGCTGGACACAGCCACAGGACGATGTGTTGGTAAGTAAAGTGGTCACCACTGGATATACCCTAGCTATGTTAGACATTGCCATCTGTTGATTAAAACACAGTCAGGCCATCTGTTCACAAATGATTGATACATCCTTTACCAATATATCACATCATATACACAGTGTTTTATATGTATCATGTATCAGAGGTAGATGGGCCCTGTTCAAGATGGTAACAGTAAAGTTTCAAGGTCTTTTTCATGTGAGCAATTTTAATTAATAACTGTATTTATAGGACTTGGAGACACAAGTAAAGGGTTGTAACTGTTCTACAATACTGTATGTAAACTTCTCAAGAATTTAGTTTATAGAAGTATATATTTATAGAGTATCCTACAGTGGTTCTGCTGGGGTGGAAAACCTTAAAGTCTGCAGTCTTAAAAGTACAACTCTCAGGCACTGAAAAGTCTTGAGATGTTTCAAAAATTCATGCACAAAGTTTGGAGTTCTACATGTAAAGTACTTGTTGTGCAGACATTTTATCCTCAAAACAGTCCTGTGAGACCTTTATTTTTTATTGGATGTCTACTTTTTGAACTTAAGAATAGGGCTACTTTAATTACATTTTGTTTCTTATGCTTCTAGTAACTTGACAAGTTTTCCCGCATTCAGGTACATCCTTTGTAAACAGTATGATTTACGTCCCAGTACCAAAAGTCTTCAAAGTTTTATTCAATCACACGTCCCATTGCAGTATGTCACTTTTATGTTTCGTAGCTAGGCAAATGCAACGCACATAGGCATGGAATTAACACTCAATTCCAATAGAGCCATGTTTGACTTTTGAGTCGCAATATACAAGCCTGCAGTTGTTCTGGCAGTTTGAGGTTTCTGCCTGCTTTCTGGAGACAGATTGCGTGCTTGTTTGATGAACTGGAGAAAACCCCATTTGTTGTCAGAGGATTGAGCTTCAATAGGCTATTGCTTCAGAACCCCACTGGGGGACTTTAAGGAGGACCCGGGGACTCACAGATACAAGAACGCAGGGCTTTGGGCATGCCAGGTTCATGTTTAAACTTATTTCATAAATGTCCAGAGTACAGTATTTGTTTAATTGTTTTGGCATAAAGGCAGATACTCACCATCCTGTAATACACACTCAGTTATGTCCTTTAAATTTGTGTTTGGTCACCATTCAATGATTGATGTAAAAAAGGTGTTGGGGGGGTGGTATTAATGCATAAATCCAGTGTTGATTTACTAGAAAGGTACTTATTCAAAACATTCTGCTGAAATTCTCTTCAAAATCCAGTGTGTGGTTCTGGAGATATTAGTAGTAGATGAAGTTACAATTTGAATCCCAAGTGGACGTAAAACAAGCACAAGTGACATCACAACCTCACATTAATGAGCTCTTTTTTCCTTAAGATTTTACAACCACTTTTCTACTCCATAATGTCATGTTATTGTAATGTGAATGCATGAGAGATGAGGGAATTTTACAAGCTTCAGATTACCCATGCAAAGCTCATATTACTATCAACTTCAAGGTCAAAATGACAGATTGAAAACCAAAGAAAACAATGCTTTGTTCATCAGTGTGAGATGATTATAAGCCCTGCTTGCTTCAAGCTCACTTTAGGTCAGAAAGGTTATACTTCATTTGTTTATATCTCGAGAACTACACTTCAGAACTGAGCAGAAATTTCATTGCAATACTTAAATTAAGTTTCTCTTTCACATATCAAAAGTATCTTTTTGACCTTTCCTTTAATTTGAAATGTGCGTGAGCACTCTCATTGGCCAGTGGCATATGCATGTGAGTGAGATCAGATGTATAAGTCACAGCAGAGGGGCAGCAAGTTCAGGTATTCAAATTGCAATAGGGTTGGAAAGATTTTTTTGGAATGGGAATGACAAGCTACTGTAGTGCCTTCTTCAGTAGATAACAGCTATGAGTAGTAAAATGGCTAATAGCTGCAGGTCTTAAAACAATTACTAGGTTTGAGGAGTAAAATGGCTTAATTAAAGTAAACTTTCTGGGGGAGAATCTGTTCCATTGAGAATAAGGAAACTAGACCTTTAAACTCTGAACCAAATTTTCATATTCTTCACCATATATGGAAGGGTGAAGACTTTGTATTGAGTCTGTTTATATTCACAGAAAATAACTGATATTAGGGTCCCCACTAACTTGGAAATTAGAAAAACTTTGAAAATAAGTTTCTTTTTATTCAGTTACAGAAAAGTCACGAAATTTGTCACAAATGCCTCAAATCAGGGATAAGGTAGGGAACTTGATTGACATAAACATTGGATTAATTGTCTGCTGCATTTTGTTTTATGACCAAATGGCATGAAGAGACAGTAAACCTAGTAAAGGGGCAAGGTAGTTATCCTGGAATTTGAAAACTTCATCACAGAAAAGTCAGACAATCATGGATTTTTTTTTTTTTTTTTATCAGAAAGCTGGAAACCCTGTATTTTGTCTCTGAAGATAGATGATATGGATTTGTATCTTCAATTTACTACCAATCTTTTTCAGATATTGAATGCACACTAGACGACCCAACCACCTGCAGTGGCGACAAAGAAATTTGTCGCTTCACCTCTGCCAGTGCCAGGGGATTCTATTGTGACTGCATGGATAATTATGCAAGAAACTCTGAAGGAATCTGTGCAGGTTAGTTACTTAAGGATAGAATGTAGTCATCACAAAAGTTTCCTTCAGATAATTTATTACAATCTCATTTGTTTAATTACTTGTTATTATATCAGGTAGGACATGAAACACATTGCATAGTACAGATACTTGATACAGGTTGCATTCACATATGAGCAAGTGGTTGACAGGGCCATATCTACCATCTAGGAAGTCTGCAGTGCCTGTCAAAAAGTTCCCTCAGCCATTGGCATGTGTATAATTCTGGTAATCACAGAGCCAAGCTCAGAGAGATGCGTGTCAGTGGCCATGTTGGAAGTGGATTCAATTCTGTTGATTTTTAGGGTGGTGCCTTGATAGTTTCCAGATCTGCTTCCTCTGTATGTAGCTGGATAAAATGTATGCATGTTATGCGGTGTCCAGAGATTTCAATGTGCTCCACACCAATAGATTACTAAATTTTTTTTCATCTTTGTTCTGAAGTACTCATTTACTTGTCTGGTTCATTCATTCACAGTGATGTTCACTTGCAGCATTGTCTTATCCTCTTGATGGAGTAGCTTTCCTATCATTCTAAAAAGCTGTCTTAAAGTGTTCAAAACTGTTTACTCCTTCTGATATAAGATTTCTTCTATGCATTTAGTGCACAAGTAGTCTCTAATGTTGTGCATACCCCACACTAGTTCAGATATCATGGTAATGTCCGTTTGTTCAATATTTAGAGGGGGATTAGGCACAGTATCATTGTCAAATGAGTTTCAGCACATTTTAAGTTCCCTCCATGTATTAATACTCTCTGATGGTATTACTAAGTCATTACTCAACAAGTAATGTGTAACTGTTATATCACTGTTATATATGCATCTAGGTGCATTTGAGCTTTCGCTTGTTTATTAAGTACGCTTACATTCGTCAAACCTTTGACCCTCTTTATACTGTCATGTTAACAAACTTCGTTTCCAGTTTTCTCTTTTAAACCTCATTGCAAGTATCTACTCAGATTACCTCTGTTTTGTAGATATTTCAAAGCTTTCTTTTTGGCCTATTTTGCAGCAGGTAAAATATAAAGCAGTAATGACTCTTGATTATAATTATGATTAGGATATATTGATTATGATGATTTTGAAATACATAGTAAGTAATCTGCCAAAAACTTCATTCTTGGACAACAATGCGGTCTCTCTTTTCAATTACATTTCAGATATTGACGAATGTGAATTCACCACATGCCCTGGTTTGAACAGACAATGTGTCAACACAGACGGTTCATATTCCTGTATCTGCCGAGATGGGTTCTTCCCAAGGTTTAATGGGGAGTGTATTCCAGAGGGTAAGTTTTTCATTACAGCAGTGTTTGCATTAGGCAGCAGGATTGCGTGATTCCAACCCCGTACTCTTCTCAAAATCATATGTAGGAATTTTCTGTGCCTGATGGGTAAAAGCTTTTTATGTTGCAACTTCTTGAAATGTCTCCTTTTCAACCAAAATTCCCTCAAAATATTTGGAAGAGGTAATTTTACCCTCCCCCCCCCCCCCAAATTCCGAGGCCTAGTGCCAGCACTGCATTCATGCAGGATGTCATACTTGCTTTCTCAGATTAGTTAAAGAAATTTTAAGCTACTTTAAATCCATTTGTTCCAAGTGTTATTTAGTGTTTGTAACCCAAAATTACCTGTGCTATAATGATCATACTGAATCAGAGACACTTAAAATGTTGATTTCCAAACCTCACTTTTCTATTGTGTGGTATATCGCATTTCCAACTCCATTGCCGGAGGTCATTTATAATCGCTACACCAAGGCTCTTTTCCACTGGGGTAGCAAACAATAACACAGTAGATTTAGTCAGGATTGTAAACAGAACTCATCCAAGCACCTAGCTGCTTTCTCTTTGAAAGTATTTCTAGTGTCTAGATTAACTGTCAGTTCATGGGTTATTATTTTCTGCCTATCAGCAAAATAAGTTATTGGGCAAGGAAGGAACTCAACTGGGCATTTAAATGTGACCAACTCATCATGATGGTGTGTATGTGTGTTTGGTAGTATATGTGTGGTGCATTCTTGTGGATGTACATTATGGTCAAGGTGACTGATCATCTAGAATGTGAAAAACAGCAACAAGTCACTTGTACAGTTTATATAGAGTGATAGTGCTGTTTAGGTATTAAAGGTCATAGTAGCTATTGAAAGACGGCCTTGTAACATTCATCAAATACCATTCATTATGTTCCCATCTGAAATGGCCCTCTACATGTAACAGATTACAAATTCACATGCCATGAAAATGCCCATAAGCCTACAATCCCGAGTAGTCCCCCACAGCCCGGGAAAGTCTTATTAGTGATGGTCAGTAACTTTCACATTCTGCTGATTTAGTCCAGCGAGTTGTATCTTCACAACCATGCTCAATCAAGACATATGATCCAGCCAAGCCCTAGAAGCCACTGGAACTACTTATTAAGCACCACAAGTCATTATTCGCTTGAGTGCACATTGTGCTGATAGAGTTGGAGTTTTGTTACCTTGTTTTGATGCAAGCATGATTAACTATGATCAGCTTCTACAAGTATTTGGACTAAAAGGACTTTCATGTCATGCAGCCCAGATGTTAAAGTGGAATGCCCAATTTGATGTGTGGATCATCCACTTAAATTGTACCGTGCTGATTGTGAGTGGAAAGGGTGATATGGCATTTCAAGCAGTGAGGTCTAGTTCTTGGGAAGTTTGGGGTGGAACTCCATATAGAATAGACTGTCACGAACAAGCAAAAGTTTTGAAAACCTCAATGCATGTTTTCTTTCCACTGTTTTCAATTGATGAGTCATTCATTAGGTTTCACTAAGATTGTGAAAAGCAATTTATCTAGTCTGGCATAAATCTTTGACTGAAGTCTTTTTTTTTCTTTTCAGTCAATTTAACTAGACCATGTGAGAGTAACCCCTGTTTGGGTTCAGATGTGATGTGTATTGAAAATTTTGAGGAGTACCTGTGTGTATGTTATGAAGGCTTTGAACTAACAGCAAGAAATGGTGACTGTCGAGGTAAGTACATCAGTCATACTTGGGAGGGGAATAGCCTGGATATGAGTACAAGTAAAAAGAATTATGTAAAAAACTGAGTATGAGAAACACTGAGTATGAGAGTATGTGTAGTTGATTTCCATGTATACTTAATTTGAGTATCCATACATTGTCATGAGTTTGAGTACATGGACCAAGGTCAGAGTTCTAGTATGAAGTGGTACAAAAGCTGTGAGTATGCGACTACCTGCAGTTGATTACCATCTATACTTAATTTGAGTATCAATACAATGTCATTAAGTTTGAGTACATGGACCAAGGACAAGTTCCAGTATGAAGTGGGGTAGAAAGGTTGTGAGTATATGAGAGTACTTAGCTGATTTTACTTAGCTGATTTTCATACATTATATGAGTACCAATGCAGTGTAATGGCCGGGTTTGAATGCATACAAGTGCAAAAGACTGGGTTTTAGTATGCATATTGGTACAGAGTGTGAATCCTATGCTTTCAAATTTGCTCAGTATTAGTATGAATACAATGTAATGCATATAAAAGTGTAAAGGACCGGTATCTTAACAGAATCTGAGAATGAGTTCTTGATATTCAAGTATGCAGATGTAAGTCTTGATGTGTATATGTACTCATTATCAGTATGATGTCTCTAGGATGTAATATTTGTCCATAGTATGAGTGTAAATATAGAAAATGTGTACTTCAGAACTGATGGTGGATAGATGTTACTCTTAAGCCAGCCGTACACTACACGACTTTGCACACCGCAACTCAACTCAATCGTCAGATCTCCAACAGTCGTATAGTGTGCAAGAGTTTATGACTGCAACTGAAAGTTTTAGGAACAGTTTTAAGTTGCGCCGACTTCAGTCGGGAAGAACGAACATGTTGGTTCTTCTTGACTGAAGTCGGCGTGACTTAAAACTGATCATAAAACTGCCAGTCGCAATCTTAAACTCTTGCACACCTCACGACTGTTGGCGACCCGACAGTCGAGTTGGGTTACGATGTGCTAAGTCGTGTAGTGTCCGGCTGGCTTTAGTGTCACTGACTAGTATAATTAGAATTTAGAATCATGCCACATACTGCAAGAGAGACTGCCTTTGCAAAATGCAAGTTCTAAAAGCATGGTTAAGCTGTTCTGTGGACATCAGAAGCAATAAGATTGCTATGGTTTAGCACAGGGATGCCCAACCTTTTTTGACCCAAGATCAAGTAGCCAACCTCCCAGGATCTACCAGTCCAGTGTCAGCATTGCAAACTGTAAATGTGTACTGGTAGTGTGGTACTTTTATTAGTGTGTGCCAATTTTATGCACTATAGACGGCCCATTGCGTCAGCTAGGTTCTCAGTTTATTATAACAAAACAAAACATACACTGTGATACAGTTACACATAAAAAACTTTATTTTTTCATTTTTTCCTACACCCCTTGCAGTGGACTTGGGATCAGTCCGTGGTCTACCAGTAGACCATGATCGGCTAGTTGGGCACTCCTGGTTTAGCAGATAAATTGATCATAAATGCAAACAATAGGTCATTCATAAGTGTCAGCCAAGTGTGCAACTAAGCTGTTATCCATGACTTTCTGTCACTTATCCTTGTCGTTGTGAAAGCTTATTGTTGCCTGTGTGCAGCTTCTACCCACAGCTGCCTCATTAACTGGACCCGCGAAATGCTTGTGGTCAGTGAGCTGTGATGAATATCCAGAAGGAGCACAGTGCTGACTGCCATGGACTCTAGGAAAAGTCATGTTCCTTTAATTATGTATTCAGTTTCAGTATGATTACTAGTGCACTGGCATGAGTTTAAGGACTGGATTCTACTATGAGTTTGACAACAGGGGGTGGGAGTAAGTCCACAGCTTTTTTGGCCCAAAACAGGAGATTAAGTATCTACCTGGTTTTGTAACATTAGCCCCAGTGTGCACTCAACTGCACAAATTTGATTGTGAAATTATGACACTTCAACAATAAAGATACTTGAAGTTCTGTAGCTTGTGTATGTGGATACTATAGCAAGTTTACAGAATGAACTATACTAAGCAAGCACAACTGGCCAATATTATGTATATACATACTATAGCACGTGCAGAGAATGAACTATACTTAGCACAGCCGGCCAGTAAAACATTTATGTATGTACATATTATAGCACATGTACAGGATGAACTATACACAGGTAGCAGCAAGTACAGCTGGCCAATAGAGCAAGTGTATATTCACAATCAGAATTATGGCTGGGTTTCATTAATTAAATGCACTCATTGGTGAATAGTACTACTGGCAGTACTTTGGATAAGTTTATATGCTATTAAGTGACAAATTATTACTCCTCCAGAGAAATCTAGGAGTTAATTTCCTTTAATGGGTCAACGTGACCAGGGGTGTAGCTAGCAAAATTTGAGTGCCGGGTAATTGTCTGATCTGGGGAAACCACCTCACCCCACTCCATGGCATCTACCCCATTTTTCAGCCATTAAGTTTTCATTTTTCCCTCATTTTACTTTAGGGAGTAAATTTAGGGCTAGTTTTAGGTCTCGGTGGGCAGATTTTTGGTGGGTGGGGGGACGTGTGTTTGCCTGGAGTGCCGGGCGGGAATATCAAGTGTTGGATGTCACCGCCCAGCGCCGCCCACCGTAGCTACATCCCTGAACGTGACTGTCCTGGACTTGTTTTAGTGTGAGAGTATGTCAACCAGTACAATGTCATGACCTTTGAGTACAAGCACTTGGGACTAGTATGACTGTGAGTACAGAGGCTGCAACTGTGACAATTGATTTTCGGTGCACTCAGTATATGTTGTAAGATTTGAATACCAGGACTCGTTTCAAGTGAGTGTGAATACATAGCAGGTGGGTATGAGTGATTGGTTTTCTGTAACTGTGACTCACTATGAAAACCAGTGCCATGTCATTAGTTTTGAGTACAAGGACGTGGTTCTGGTAGGAGTGAGTTCAAAGATAGTGTGAGTAAGAGTGAGTTCAAAGATAGTGTGAGTACATGGTTTTTAAGATGTACTTACTGTAAGTATAAGTGTGTGTACTTGATTTTTATGATGTACTATTATGTGTATTAAGTATTATTGTTAGTACAATGTCATGATTTCTACAAGTATCATACTGTAGATCAGTGTGAGTATCAGTAAGTAAAGGGTAAGTAAAGTTCAGAATACAGGACAAATGAAGACCATTGAGGCCATGGCCTTCTTATTTGTGATTATGGCCTTGGTGCCCTACAAAATGGCATAATTTTCAAGGTCATCTTGGCCTTTGTGTAGTTTCTAACAAAATGCAGCCCACAGAATCTTTTGTTTGGCCTTGGTGCCCTTGGAGATGGATAAATGTGCCCTAAAAGCTAATATGAAAATGGCCTTGCCCTCATGATGTCATATTTCCAGCCCTGAAAATATAAGTAAAGGTAAACTTCCCAGGCTGTCAACACCAGCATGACAATGAAGGCGGTGACATAACCACAGATAATTGTGACTTTTATACTTTTGTATGTGTTTTAGCTGAGCTAACATGTGGCTAAAACTGATGGGTTTTAATTCCTGGACCAAGCACTTTGCATATAATAATAAGTACATGTACATTTTTTATTATTCCAAACAGATATAGATGAATGTGCCATCTTCCCTCCATTGTGTCCACTAAATTCTGCCTGCAGAAACACTCTAGGAAGTTACAGATGTGATTGTCTTGTAGGATTTACGGCAGTTGGTGATGAGTGTCATGGTAGGTAACATTTTGTGAGGGTTACACACCTCCTTGCCAGCCTCGTTTTGAAGTAGCGTTGTACTGACAAGTAGGCAGTATTACTGATAGCGATATTTCAATACTCAGTATTGGATGACATCGATCTGATACTGGTGTTGGGGAAATAAGGGTTGTGAATACTAACCATAGAGTACTAGGCACCACACATTGTTTTTACTAGGCAAATAAGTTTGCATCCCAGGGATGCAACGTCGCAAAAATATTTGGGTCCCAACCGTCAGTGCTTTCGTCCATGCCTGCAAAAAGCTGGACGCAAAGACGCATTGCGTCCGCGAAAATCATGCTGCAGCTAGAAATTTTCATCTTAGTCCCAAATTAAGTAGACCAGGTGAGCTAGAAACTTTGGTTTTCAAAGTATGTGCACCCGCGAAGTTTTGTAAGTTTTGCAGCCCTGCTTGCGTCCACTACAACTGACCGTATTAAGTTAATCCTTTATTTGACATTATTCAACTAGGCACAGACAGCTATACATATAAAATTTCGTCACACACAAATTCACTCTTCCATGTACGTAAAACATGGTGTGTGATTCATAGTAGTGGTGAAATTCGTAAATACAAAGGAAATTGAAGGACAAAATTGACGAATGCAAAACTGAAAATGAGACTTGGCAGAAGCTACAGTAAAATGCTCAACGTCTGTCAGTTTGGCCGGTAAATTCTTTGCAGAAAATCGCAAATTATGCATTGACACCAATTACTTGTTTCATATTCTTAAGTAAACATTTCTCTTGCTTGCAGGCGTAAATTTTCGCAAATGTAAATGCCTCTAGGAGGGGTCTTAAAATACGAAGTGCAAGTACTAACATGAGTCATTAGTGTCTGATCGATGGTCTGTTAGATAATCAGCATAATTGGCATTGGTATTTCTGTCATTCAACTGATTACCACCACCGATCATTTGAAAACTGGGAATGGGGCTAAAATATCCTTCAAAGTTTCTGTGAAACAAATGTAATTTCCTAAAACAAATTTCTTTAAGTTTATGCCCAATTCTACCACCTCTGGCCATCTGTTATTGAGAATCCTGCATTCTGATTGGTTAAACACCTACCTGTTACTCCACAACATACAGTCAGTAAACGTAAACACTGATAAAAATGAAGTTTTGCACACATTTTCAGTGGTAGAATAGGAATAAACCACATTTGTCGGACTATTATTCAGACCTGCCAACCGTTCCGATTTAATCGGAACCGTTCCGATTTTTGACTCAGTACATAGCAAAAAATCGGAACGTTCCGATTTCTAGCACCCACCCCAAAATAGTACTAGAAATATCCTTGCAACATAGTTATTTAAAACGCATGTCACGCATCTAAATGATTCCGTGGATTGAACTTGTATGGGCTTTACGTGTACATATATGTAAACACTATGACCAAGACTTCAGCATTATGCATGCGACATCTGGCGTGCACGCTAAAATGTCTCAGGATATGTGCACACTGACAGTACATATCCGTAACGATCGTTGTAGTTAATGCTTTACAAAGCACCACAGCTGCGCCAAGCCTACGGACCGACCGCGAAGTCCATGTAGCACCTGCGGTGGTACGTTCGTATACGGTATATACGCAATACATAGTGCATGTTTGTTTGATAACCAGTGGGACTAATCGCAATGCTGTTGTTTGAGGTTAAGAAGGATGAAAAAGAATATTTGAAGATTGAACAAAGTACTTATGACAGTGTTCAATTTTGAACGGAAGACCAGCAACGAAGTTTTTGAGTATTAAACTTTGGGACAGTAAGCTGCGAGCCTGCAGGCGTTTTTCGGTACCGTAGTTCGCCGTATCATACTAACGGTAACGTAGCGAAAGTGCGGCATAGCCAAATAGCACATGTGTGCAGTCTAGCCTAGGCCTAGGCTGGGCCTGAACTTAACGGTTACATTGAGGTCTAACTTTTGAACTACGAAAGTCACGGAGATTATGAAATAGGTGGGAATTTTTTATATGATTTTTTTTTCTGAATACATTGCATAAACCCCGCCAAGAATCGTTCACATAGGCCAAGGCCTAAACGAAGTTTGTGTTAGGCTAAGTGTGTAACATGACTAACATTACCATGCAGCCTAGCCTGCCCAGCCTAACAGTAACAAGTAACAAGATCTGAAAGTTTTATTTTGTGCACTTTTAATGCAAAAAGGGATGTAATCAGCACTGCCGGGAACTAGTTTAAAGTTCAATTTGCTTGCATTATAGACTAACAAAACCTTAGACTTATCACTGTGATGGGGTGTGTTGTTTTTTGCATTTTTGTTTAGGCTACACTTCCAGCAGACATAGCCTAGGCCTAGGCCTACCAATCATCCAAATTTTTAAAAATACAGCCTAAAAAATTTGTAATTTTGTCTGTTTAAAAATTTGATACATATTCCTTAAATATGCCACCGTTTTGAATCTAAGAGTATTTAAACTTCAAAAACCCCCTCCCCTTAGACCCCACCCCCAGGCCGGCGGATTCTCCAAAATTGCGCCACTGTGTTCCTATTTCCAGTTTTCAATGTTGTTGACAGGTCTGTATTATTGTCTCATAAACCATCTCTGCTCCAGATTTGCAAAGTAACAGACTTGGCTTCGCCTCGTCTGCTATTTTGTCAAATTTGGAGTCTCGATGGTTTATTCACCAATAATAGTCTGCCAAATGCATTTTCTTCCTTGAATGTCAACATAAATACTCACAAAACGTGCAAAATTTAAAGCTTCTCCAAACAATAGCGATCATTTGTAGTTGTTTCCGTAACTTCTAGTGCAACACAGTTCACATGCATCAAAGGACACATGCACAGTATTACCTACAGAACAAGCTTTGCATGTAACAGACCATGCTGCATATCTACATACAAATTGTACGACTGGAAGACAATGACTTTGAGCTGCATTTTTTCAAGTTTCAGTGCTAACCATATCATCTCATTTATCTGTACACATTTGGTGCACATAGCAACTTGAAATTGGGACACTCGAGGCTCGTTATCCTGCATAAATTATGCCACCTTCCATATTCCTTTTGTTAAGTTTTTAATTATCTATGATAGGCACATGGCCCACGTAATTACCTTACAGGGAAAAATGGAATACAAGTACGGTGTACTTAACTCAAGCACTCCAACGTTACGGAGAAAAAGAAGTAATAAATGCAACAGTTCACAGTTTAATTGTTTTAAGAACAGACACACTAATTTCACAAAGTACAAACCAAAATACAAAAGAACAATAGGAAAATATTAATTTGTATTGTAGTTTTAAATCCCCCCCTAATGGCATCGTCCATAATGTTTCAGAAAGTTTCTTGCGAAGTTGGGTTTGAAAGCCACCGAGTACAGTGCGTGATATATAATGCAGTGCTAGTGCATCACCCATGTTTTCACGGTGCACATTGGTCATGAACTACTCTGTTCCCTTAACTGATGATCAAAGGGAAGTGGGCCCATGTAAAATGCACACAGGACGGCAACAGGTTTTCGAATGTTAATGGGAATTTCTTTGGAATTAGTTTTGCTTTTCAATTGGACAATCTTTTATATAAGACATAAGTCTTGGGCAAGACGATTTTCAAAAAATTTACATTCATATCTTTAAGGAACCATGTGATGCATAAATCAAATAAATTAAGCGGAATGTTTCGTGGCTCCTAAGTGCTAAGGTAGTTTTGTAGTTTTGAACAGTCCAACACTATTTTGAAACAAGAACTAGATCTTTAATGATCTTCCCTGATTTCCCTTAACATATAACATTCTTCATGGTGTTCTGAATATCTGTGTTGCATATGAAAGGTGAAGAGTTATATGGTGGGACTTCAACAAGTCAATATCAAAATATTATGACATGATTTGACAGAGCCAAATGTAAATCAGAGAAGTGGGTAATACTTAATCAAAATGGGTGAATCTCTTTTTTTCTTTAATAACAAGAAAACAACACACCTGTTAACTAGAATTCACAAGGTAATTTGATGCCCTTATGTTCAGTAAAAAAAATGTTAAATTTAGGTATCATTTGTTTCTCAAATTTCATGCAATATAAATAACAAAAAGACTAAATAAGCAACAAAAGGCAAAGCAAGAGAAGTTTGAAAGGGTCACTTTGCACCAGAAGGACCTTTAACCCCTGCAAACTTTCACATATGTGCCTTACTTGCAGTTGCTTCATATGTGACTGAATTGATGATAACTTTACAGAGGAAACACTGTTAATGCCTTGAGTCAGTTGCTTCAGATCGCTCCAATAGATTCATTTGAGGCCCAAAACCATTGGCAGTAGCAGAGAAATGAAATCTCATGCATATTCACTTGATGCAAATGAGTGTCAGGGTAGGGGCTATTTAGCTTGAAACCATGCATGTCCAAATCATGCTATGTACCGTTTTAGCTTATTACCTTTAGACATGTACCATATTTGATGGCACTAAGCTTGAAAATGTGCATGTCGTGTCGTACGAATTGGATGTCACTGGTGGTTGCACCTGTAAATATTACAATCTTATCATTTTGTTATCAGTAATCTATTTTTCTTTTCCTTTTTCACTGCTTTTCCTCTTGAAACAGATATTAATGAGTGTTTGATGTCACCGTGTAGAGACCAGGCCAACACTGAGTGCATTAACTTATCTGGGAGCTACACATGCATGTGCCCCTTTGATGGTTTCTTTACAAATCAGAATGGAGAGTGTGTTGGTATGAACACCAGCTATCATCTTTATCAGGCTTTCAAGTGACTCCTAAGTATCCTACTTTCTCATACTTATTAAACATTCCCTCTTCTCCCTCTTTGTTCTTGAAACTCTGACTTTATCCTTCTTTTTCCTACTCTTCTTTTTTCTTTTTACTCAGGAGAAATGCATCAAATAGCATATTGAAATTATTGAAAAAATTTGTCTGTTTTTTGTACAACTGACTAAATTTAGAAAAGTTGTTGAAATTTTGGCTGTTGAAAGAATGGTCCACATACAACTCTAATATGTTTGAAGAGGAATACTTTGTAAGCATACAAATTAAATTTTTACTCAGTTCCTGTGTTCTGTTCTATAGCAACTTGACATACTTTCAGCATTACAGTTTTGATCAAAAGTGAACTTTGAGCAAGCTAGTGTAATTTCATTGCTTCATATATATAACCAATGTTTTGATCTGTTTTCCTTATTTTAATCTTGGATTGGTAAGGATTGCTGGACTGCCCCCAGGGTATGTAAAGTTTATGAATTCCATTGTCCAGAATATATGCATAATATGAATTAAATGATATTTGTGTAGTATAAAATAGGATAAATTTTGAAGCAAAACCAAAATGTTGGTCATCAGTGGGAAACACCTGCTTGGTTTAAGTTCACTGTTGATGTAAAATGTGGAATATTTGGCTCCTTTTATCTTTGGAACTGGCAATAGGAATAGGATGAATGTTTCAGCCGATTGCTTGGATACAGCTTCTAATTGACATAACTAACATTAATCAAGGTGTGGACTATTCCGAAGCACAAAATTCTTTGTATGGTTGAGTAAAAAGTGTTTGAGTAAAAAGTGTTTTATAACTCAGGCATTTTTGCACTGCATGTTATTATCAATTAGACATTCAAGAATGCATTGAAACACCTGACATTTGTGAGGCGGACAGGGTATGTGTGAACACAGTGGGGTCATACACCTGTGTCTGTGCTGATGGCTTTGATAACATTGATGGAGTATGTGTGGGTAAGTATCTGGAAAAATTAAATCATTGTAGAAAACAAACTAGATATATATTTTTATGAAACAGATGGAAATATGTCTCATTTATTTCAGTTCACACAGATTACATATACCAGAGGCTTTGATAATGAAGGTTGCTTTATAAAATAAAAAAAACTACATAGCTTGTGCACACAATATGTCAAGAACGGAAACTTGTATGAAGCTCAAACTTGATGTGAAGGTACCCCATATGGAGTAGAAAAACCCTATTGTTTTTGGTGGAGGTCACCAGAGGTCAAAGAATGAAAACATTGTGCACACGATATCTCAAGAAGACTAACTTCAGTGAAGCTCATACTTGGCATGGTAGTGCCCCATATAAGGTAAAAGAACCCCATCATTTGAGGTCACAAGGTCAGACAATGAAAAAGTTGTGCACATGATATCTCAAAGTAGGAAGCTTGGATAGATTTCATACTTAGGTATGTGGATGCATTATGGTGAGAAGCAGAACCCTATTGTTTTTGGTGGTCAAAGGTAATCTGGGGTCACCGAGGTTCAAACTGTGAAAACCTTGTTAACACGATATCTCAAGGTAGGAAACTTAAATAGATTTCATACTTAGTATGTGGATGCATTATGGTGAGAAGCAGACCCTTAATAGACCTTATGCATTGACATCATGCAACATCAGTTTGGAGGAAAACAATGAAGCACACATGCACGAACAGAGTAGATTTCACACTCGATTGTACAGTAAAACCCCGTTTATCCGAACACATCGGGACGGAAGCTTGTTCGGATAACGAAAAAGTTCGGATAAACGAGGTTCCAATGTTTTGCCTTAAGTACGGTACACTGGGTCCATATAAGACAGTGTGTCAACACATTTCCAAAATAATTCCGAAAAGGCTTAAAATTGCAGACAAAATCCCCCAAAATATTGAGTTACTATTTTTTGTGACCGATGATATGACAAATAAACTTTAAGACGTCTAAAACAGAGAGATTTTATTCCAAAAATTTGAGCCTTCGCTGGTCTAAATGACCAATGCTTTCTACACACTAAATGAATGTGTGTGCTCAAGAAAAGCTGTAACGATCTGGAGAGGTATCTAGAGTATCAATTCTGCAAAAATTTCCAAAATTGTTAGAGACACATGTGTAGGAGACTCTCAAACAGTAGTTCGCAATGTTTTTGTAAGGTCTACTTTCATTATTTTTAGGTATGAAGCCCACTACGTTACTAACTTTTCAGATTTAGTGAAACTAAGACTTACGCTAGCCTAACGTATTTTTGTATGAGAGGATATTGAGCCTATACCGACACATGGCTTCTAACAAGAATTTCAAAGCAAATACGTACGATATTTCTTCCAAATTTGACAAAGAGATTACAGATTGTTTTCTATGTCCACATGTCGGCTGTTTTAGCCATCGTGACATCTTTCCATTACTTTTAAAGTCCCGAGAAAAATTAGTGCATTTCTGCAAAAATTTACATTGAATTTTGCCTTGTAAAGCACTTAAAACTTGGTGTATACTACTGTAAATGTGTTGACTATTATTGTTGTTAAATCTGACGGCTAGTTCGGATAAACGGGGTTTCGGATAAACGGGGTTCGGATAAACGGGGTTTTACTGTAGTAGACTTTCCTGCGTGTACGATTCGTTGACAAATCAGCTGTCTGCATTTGTTGGTGTAACTTGCAATGATATGCGCTTTTCCTCCCAACGAGGGAGCTCTTTCTGCTCTGTGACATATGCATAAGGTCTGTATTTTTGGTGGAGGTCAAAGGTCATCTGGGGTCACCGGGGTCAAACCCTGAAAACCTTGTTAACACTTAATTTCAAGGTCAAAAGCTTGATACATTTCGTACGTGGTGAGTGGATGCCTAATGGTGAGACAAAGAATCCTATTGTATTTGGTGGCGGTCAAAGGTCTTCTGGTCACCAGGGGTCAAACTCTGAAAACCTTGTTAACATGGTATCTCAAGGTAAGTATATTGGATAGATTTCATACTTAGTGTGTGGATACCTCATGGTAAGAGGAAAAACCGTGTCATTTTTGGTGGAGATTAAAGATCATGTGGGGTCACCGAAGGTCAAACTCTGAAACTTTGTAAACATGATATGTCGAGGTAGGAAGATTGGATAGATTTCATACTTAGTATGTGGATACCTCATGGTAAGAGGAAAAGCTGTGTCATTTTTGGTGGAGATTAAAGATCATGTGGGGTCACCGAAGGTCAAACTCTGAAAACTTTGTTAACATGATATGTCGAGGTAGGAAGATTAGATAGAGTTCATACTTAGTATGTGGATGCCTCATGGTAATGCAAAGAGACCTATTGTTTTTTGATGGAGGTCAAATGTCACCTGGGGTCACCAGAGGTCAAAAAGCAAAATTTCCCAAGCATTCCCATGATCATCATCTTGGGTCACCAGAGGTTTAAACAGAATTTTTGAAGAACTCCCAAGATCAAATGTGAACACAAGACTATTTTTCCAACATATTCAGAATAAGATAGCGTTTGACCAGTGACTGAAAGAAATGGAATATTATGGCATTTCTTGGAATAAAACACATCGAAACCCCAATGCATTTTTGCGTTCTGTTTATATTATCCTTTTAAGTCAACCTCTATTTTATGGTTAGCCTCCATGTCTTAGAAGTAACAGTTACCTTTCAGCAAAATTTAGACATTACAGCCTCTTACTTGATGTTTGCTGCTAAGTAAATAAGACTACTTTACAAAGTTAGACCAATAGAAGTATTGACTTTGTGCAAATCTCCACATCATCAGTTTTGTATAGACATTACGTAATCTCAGAATTTATCAAACTTTTATGAGGTAAATTCTCAAAACCATAGGTAATTATTCTGACACATTTTTGATGTGAGAATTTTAGCCTACATTTTGGAATAAGAATAGCTGTTTTGGTGCATTCCACACTTTAAGGCACTACCAGACAAATCCATTTGAAATACTTAATCTTTAGAATTTTTTATGAGTAATGTCACCCTGCAAGATAAAGCAATATTTTTGTGGCATTATTTTACTCCTTGAATTTTAAAACTCCCATGCAGCCAATTCTGAAGCAGTCTGCTTCATAAATACCAACCCATGTAGTGATGCCAACAATGAGATATGTATCAATAACAATGGTGTTGCTGAGTGCATTTGCAGGCAGGGATTCTTCAGGAGTGGAGATTCTTGTTTAGGTGAGTTTTTCTTATGTTTGAGAAAGTTTTGGAGGAAGATCTAAACCAACAGTCTGGAAACTAGTATCAGTGGTGATGCAGAAAACTTTTGGAAGGCTGAAAATATAAGAAGGGTAGGGAGTAGCCTGTGGTATTAGAAAAGCCACTTAGAAATTCACCAGACAGTTGATTTTCACTGTAGTTTGGCAGAGTACGGTCTGATGAAGTTATTCGGACTGCCTGCTAAGATATTTGGAAAGGGCTGTTTTGGCAGCCAGCTAGTGAACTATCTAGATAAGGCAAACGTTTAACAGAGTTTCCATGCATTAGGGATACAAAGACCCAGGTAACATTTGGAATTTTCAATTGACTTCAAAGTCTTGTAAGTTGGGGTGAATGATCTGGCAAAATTGCCTTATGGTATATACAAGTGATATCTTATTGTACTATGGATGGTGTTGATACATGTGTCTGCTGTGCATTACTTATGTGCTTAGCCATTTTTGCAAAAAGTACATATCCCGTGTTTTAGTGGGAATTGTTGGGACATATGTACTGTATTTACCAAAGAGTATTTGAGTGGTATTAGAGTGGTCAGTATGTCATTGTACATACATTAAAATCGTGAGAAATTATGCTTAATAATAGCAAATATTTTTCCTTGCAAAAAGAACGTGAAAGGAGGGTTTTGCTGTAGAGTTTCTTAACGTGATGTCATAATGGGCCAGATTTTACCCGTACTGCTATTTTGGACGTTGGCACAGAGTGAACATGCACAAACATCACTGTGTGCACACAGTATCGGTCAAAACGTGAAATGTTCCTTCTTTTCAAAGAATATTTTCTTAACTCTTAGCGATCGATTGTACTTACTTGCACATGTAGGCCTGCAAGTAGGCTACATGTGTTGGGTGTGAATACTTTATAACAATGGCAATGAAAAATTCTGTTGTAATTTCTTTAGTCGCTCACAGGATATGAAGTGAGCACTAGGCAAATTAGTATACATGTGGACCGCAATATATTTCTTCCGAAGAACTGTAGAAACCCTTCACCCACTACATTGTATATTTGATGGAAATCGATAACAAAACTGCAGGACCTGTGATATTCCTAATGATTACGCAACAAAGTTTTGCCATCATCAAGGAAACATTCTTTAAAAAGGAGGAACTAAACATTTTAAGCTTTGACCAATACTCTTTGTACACAGTCTGCATGTTACGTGTGAAAAGTTTGACTCCAATATGGCCGACTTTTTATTATTAAATTACATTTCTATAGCACTTATTCTAAAAAGTAAGCTCTAAGTGCTTTACTAGTAACAATACTTTAAAACAAAAAGACAAGATCAAAGCCTAATACAAAAATTAAAAAACTGAAATCGACAAAAATCAAAAAAAAAAACTCAAAAATCGAAATCGACTTTGATACAAATGTTGATACAAAACCTTTCACTTGGTGATTATTATCCTGCTGCTCCATTTTCTTTTTCATCTTTTTCAGCTGAAAGTGCCTGTAATGCCAATCCCAATCAGTGTACTTCCACCCAGCTCTGTGTTGACACAGCACCAGGCGAGTTCAGATGTGACTGTAGACGTGGCTTTGTCAGAGATCTGCTGAATAATTGTGTTGGTTAGTATGTTCTTCCTTTTTGTTTTAATATAGAATATTGAGTACTTTATGATAATTTTGATAAAGTTTGTTAACATAATGGAGATAATTTGTCAATGATTCACAAAAAGGAGATGCAAAACGATATATTGCCAATGCAGTTAGAGTTTTCTTTTAATTTTCTGCAGATTATTAAGTGTGAAGTTTTCAAAATTTAGGTTGGTCTACCATGTCTTTTACAAAGTTTTTTGTACGAAAGTGGCAGTTGGTTTTCTAAAGCAATAGAGGCCAAATTAAATATCTTTTAGAAAAAGTAAACATTTGAATTATATTTTGCTTTCCAGCTGCTGATATCTGTCTCAGTGATATGTCTCTGTGCAGTGAAAATGTGAATGAAGTTTGTGTAAGTGTAGCTGTAGGAGCCTATGAATGTAACTGCAGGGATGGCTTTGTTCGACTAGATGGTGTTTGTACTGGTGAGTTTTGTGTAGCAGTATGATTCAGTACTGTACCATTATATTGGGAAGCAATCAGTGGAGTTAGCATATTCTTACACAAGGTGTTGGTTTTCATATACTTTTGACTTTTAAGAACTCACAAACAAACTTACTACACTTGTGCTCATTATATTGTACTTACACTAAAAGCCTGGTAGATACTGTAACCAGTCTTTGTTATGCTTTCACATAACCTTTGAATAGACCTTATGCATTGACGTCACACAACATCATTTTGGAGACAAAAAGAATGAAATACACTAGAGAAGACTATTTGTGTATCCAACTGGGTACACAAGTCAGTTGTCTGCATTTGTTGGTGAAAGTTGCAATGATACATGCTTGCCTCCATTGGAAGGGGTTTACACTTTCTGTTCCAATCTGTGATGTCATATGCACTTTTAGGCCTATAATTATTACATTTATTTATTGTATCAATAACTTCCATATATCTCCACAGTTCTCATATGTATGTGATTGCCTTGGGTGAACAATTTTTGTTGCAGAGGAACTAATTTTCCATTTTTTTTTTTTTATAACTGTAGTAATTTTTCTGTGATTATTGTCTCTCTCTCTCTTTTCTTTTCTTGTTGTTGTCATTGACACAGTGGACACAGTCTTTTTTACTTCCTCCAAAAAGCCATCTGTACTGGTATCAGTGTCTTGTTGAAAATTAGAATTACAACTTCTGTTTCACAAACTTTTGCTTCAAGTGCCCTTTTTGAGGGTAGTCAAACATCTGACCAAAAAAGCTATTTTACACATGTGTAGGTTACAGTCTCCTTATGAAAAATTCATTGCAAATATTTTTATTTGTTTTCTCAGTATATACCTGTTAAAGTTAAATAACTTTTAAAGCACAGCTTTTCAAAAATTATGAGTTAGAGTGTTGCTTAGTAGTAGTAATTTGTTTGTTAATCATGTAAATGATCTCTTGTTAGCTGATTGGCAGTTTGGTGAAAAAGGTTGACTTTTACCCAGCAAATACCCTTCAGTTTTGTGTAAACCTAGCATGGCATGACCGTGAAAAGTACAGGGCTGGATTTCAACAGAAGGAAAATGGCTTTGCCCCTATGCTAAAATATTACCTAACCCTGAAAGAAGTTTGTCACCAACAAAGGATAAAAAACCAAATATCTTGTGGATCACTTTTTGAATGTCACAGGTTTGCATAGTTGTAATGTGGGTGTAAAATAGAAAGAACCCCATAAAACAGTCATTATTAAATGTGATGTTATCATAATTGTAGCTGTCCTTCACATTTACAATTAATATTTTCTGTATGAAATAGATAGGTTTGACATTAACATTTCAAAGGAACCTTAAACATTGATCTTCTTCAATTGCTCACCCAGTATGTACAATTAACCATTATTTCATTTCATTTTATTTATGTTTTTGTCTCTAAATAGCTGAGAATGTATGTGCCATTAGCCTGTCTTCCTTGTGTGGTACAAACCAAGTGTGTGTGGCTACAGGAGTTGGTCAGTTTGAATGTAATTGTATCGATGGATTTGTACGTGTAGATGCCAACTCTTGCGGAGGTAAGTTCTCCTGTTTCAAGTGTCATATTAACTCCACAATCTCAGCTGATCTTGAGTGTTATCAAGCAGTTGTATTGCTCATGTATGTTAGTTTTTCATTGCCAGTCATTTTCAATTAATCAATCAATTGTTGCAATTTAGGAAGCCATGAAACCCCTCCCTTATAAAAAAGTCCCACATATTTCCTATATGAAATCAGCATGTGGGATTTATGTGGGTTTTTGGGCATGTGGGAAAAAATTCCCACATAAATGTGGGGAAAATTCCCACATAAATCCCACATGCTGGTTATCCCTTCCCATATCGGGTTCTTCCATTATAGAATGGGGGATATATGGCCTTTGCTCTAGCCTTCATCATCATTTTTCATTCATCATCCTCGGAGGCCCTCTAATGTATAGAACTGCATTGTACTTTCAGAGTAAATGTTCCTGTGACTTTACAGTGATTCCAAGAATATTATGGCCTTAAATGTAATTTCACCTTAAGTCCTTGCTGAAATGTGACACTTGAGTTGTTTTTAAGTAAAAAATTTTACCGGACGGACAGTCTATAGGTGGCATGCAAATCTGTGCGAAAGCCCGATGCAAAAGACAAAAATCCCAGCAACTTGTTTGAGTGTGGCAGCCTTTAAGCTAAATGATTATCCATATGTCCTTCTCAGATTGGTTACAGCAAGTGTCATTGTCTTCGCTAAAATTAACTAACTGAGCCACACAGTTTAGAAGTAGTTCCTTTTATAGGCTCCATCCTTAGTCCAGTATAATTAAGACAGCAAGATATAAGGTTATCCAAATTAGGCCACTGCATGGGCATATGTCCTTCTCACATTGGTTACAGTACCTGTATGTCTTCGTTAAAATTACCTATCTGAGCCACACAGTTTCAGTTAGAAGTGGTTCTTTTTAGGCTCCATCCTTAGTCCAGTATAGTCTGAATAAGACAGCCAAGATGCTATAAGAATACTCCATACCATTAAGCTCAAAAGAAATAGCACTGCATACAGCATAGTCCCTTACAAAACAACATACATGTAGTCCACTGACTAGCTCCACTACAACTGTGAGCAACCACTCTCACTGCTTGCTGTACACCAAATGCTGACCACTGTATTATACAACACAGTGTTCAAGTACACACTGTACTTGCTTTACTATACAGCTCTACACTGTGCATGTACCAACACAGAGAAGCCAAATTTGAAAAGGCCTTTGTTGTCCAAAGGGCTTTGAATAACCAATCACAATAGACTTCCTTCAAAGCTGTTCACTGCACAACTTACATAGCCATTTTGTGTCTTCCCATATGGGGAATTGGACTTCCTATATGGGGAATTTGGCTTCCCACATCAAAAGTTGTCTTCCCATATGGGGAACTGAAATCCACATATGGGAATTTAACTTCCTATATGGGAATTCAGTTTCACCATGTGGGAAGTTGACTTCTCATGTGGGAATTCAACTATTCCATGTGGGAAAACTCTCGTTTGTGAATATTATCCCACATTATTCCTGTAGGAAGTTGCAACTTCCTACAGGAAATTGCAAATTCCCACATACTTCCTACAGGAAGTATGTGGGAATTATGTGGGTTTTTTTTATAAGGGCTAATCAAACTGCATAATGGTGCTTTGACACAAGCAATGCAAAAAGTAAAACAAAACAAAAGAAAACTACAAGAAAGAAAAAAGAGTACTAGGAAAAAGATTACAGCTCATGAGCAAGTTCAGAGAGATATTGTTTGAGCAGCTTCTTGAAACCACTAAACAGATCCTGCATTTTGGATGCATTCAGGTAACTTGTTCCAAATGTGATCTAGGGGCTATAACATGATACAGACTGTTAAGACTGTGAAACCATTTTCTTCCTAAAACTCATGCTTTTAGACTATGATTAGCAAAAATACCAGTCTATTGATTGCATACAGCACATTAAAGCCCATTCTGCACTGCGTCACAACCAGTCAAATGGTCACGTATACTGACCCAAGTTTAGGCAGTGTTAAGACATGTCAAGATCAAATGGGCTCATCCAACATGTGAGCTAAAATTCTTGGCAACTAGTGAAAACATAAATGGTTTCCTTAACAAATGTGGACACACTGCTTACGGATTATGATTGATTGTTGAGACTGATTATAGTTTGTGGCAAGCTGTACAGTCCAGTGTGCCCTATGAAACGCTGTGTGTATCAAATGACAGCACCTGTCTACAATCTTGGACAAAAATGATGGGACACTTTGGCACATATGTAGCAAAATACTTCGACAGGTTCGCGGTCTTCAAAAATCCCTTCCCCCCCTTGATCATTGTTGTCCCAACCCAAAGATATTCCAAATTTAAAGAAATTCAACATTGAATGGGGGAGTGGGGGTGCTGTCCCATGTATTTTTGTCCAGGATTGTCTGAACTACTGCACAAGTCTGTGGGAGCATACGAATATACGTTGCAGCAGAGAAACGTTCATAAATTGTAGGACAAATTTTAGAGCTATGATCGAAAATGAAGATAATGAGTAATTAAAGATTGCAGTTAATTGTTAATTTGGAAATCGAGGAAACTTGGATTAAAGTTGAGGTGGTGGAATTTGACAGTAATGGAGGTATAAATTTGCCTAGTATTTAAGAAGTTGCGTTAGGACGTTTATTAAGGAGGACCATGTAAAAAAAGGTATATCCATCAATTGTATTCATGCTATTGTTCAGAAGAGGGAGGGGTGGAGGGACCGACAATTCAGTTGTTTTTTACACTTGCTTACTCAATACAGCCTAATATAACCAAATGTCTGCCTTTAGTTGAAGATTTTACACAGCATACAATATTTCATAGTCATGGACAAGTACAACTTTTTCTCACGGGAACTGAAAGCTCACATGAAATTGCAAAGGGACGCTTTCGAAAATAATATCAAAGTGCAGAAGTTCTTAGCTTTTCGTCGAGTTATTAGAACTATTATGATAATACCCGGTTAAATCATTGATGACATTATTGCATAAATGCCAGAGCGATTGGATTCTATCATTCCGTCAAAAGGAGGGGGGACAAAGTAATAATTCCAGGAATTTGAGACTAAGTAAGAGGGTGCCCTCATGCAGTGGCTATTTCAGAACTATGTTAAACCACATGATCTACCTAGTTATCTTACAGCATATTTTATCTCTAAGGATGACGTCATAAACATGCAAAGATGGAGTATGTATAGATGATATCACTGTACTTTTTATGGGTATAAAGCAATTCTTAAAACGTAGTTTACTCGTTATTTGGAACGGTCAACCGTAAAATTGCTGTAAATATTTCCTTTGCATTAAGCCCCTTCCCAAAAGAGTGCGGTCGACCGTCCGTCCCATTAAAACAGTATGTAGGTCAACGGTAGACCGTCGTCAGGTCAATGGTAGACCGTCCGAAATGATGTCGCTATATCATATTATTAGCCGCGGCAAGGGGTGTACAAGTGACAGTCCTTTGAAAATGAAAACGGGCTTTTGTGTACGTACGTAGTATATTCTTTTTCAGTGTTTGTAGTATGATATCAGGGCCGGGTTTAACTTTGTGGGGGCCCTGGGCACAAAATATAATTCACCACAAGACTACAAGGGCGCAAGTCATGAAAGGAAGGCAAAAGTTGTGGTCCTACCCCAAAAATACAATGACATAATTTTGTGGGGCCCCTGGGCACATGCCCCGCTGGCCCATACTTAAATCCGGCTCCGTATGATATTATGTTATTCTCAATTAAAGAAGTCACATTCCGTTTCCAACTATCATCTCAAATTCGGGGATGTGCACACCGCTACGAAAAAATCGAATCTTACCTGTGTTCATGTACCCTATATATAACTGACCGATATTCCTATGGACGTGTATGGTAGCTCAGACAATCTTGGACAAAAATGATGGGACACTTTGGCACATATGTAGCAAAATACTTCGACTGGTTCGCGGTCTTCAAAAATCCCTTCCCCCCCTTGATCAATGTTGTCCCAACCCAAAGATATTCCGAATTTAAAGAAATTCAACATTGAACGGGGGAGTGGGGGTGCTGTCCCATGTATTTTTGTCCAGGATTGTAGCAAGTTGTGTTAAAACTATGTGATTGGGAGCAGTTCTGGTATGCTTATCAATGGCTGTGCAATGTTTTGCTTTACACTGCTTTGAAGCCAAAGTTAAGGCTGCTGAAATTTTATAAAGATTTCACAGGAAGGAATTGATCATCATCAGCACAAAGTTGACTGAATATTGTCTAACATCAATTATTAACTGTGGGGGTTTAAAAGACTTTGTTTACCATATGATGATACTCTTTACATAGATATTGTTAACTTAAAAGTATTTATAATATTGAGGAATTGATGTTTTCCTTTAAATTGAAAGGATTCAATCCCTAGCTATTGTCTGGAATCTCATTGTATGCAATTATTGACTAGCCATGGCTCACTGTTGTGTTTCTGTCTGCTAGGTGTATGCTTCCTTCACTTTTTGTCTTCATAGCCTTGTCATTGAAAGGTTTCATCATTTTGAGGGTGCATGGCTGATGCCAAATGAAACTAACAATTGACATCAAACTTTCTCTGCATTTTAACCTTCTTTTGTCAGTTCTAAACCCTTGTGATGTGCCAAATGTCTGCGACACCAATGAAGTTTGTGTCAACACTGCCAATGCTGCAGTCTGCAATTGTATTGAAGGATATTCTAGACAGAATGGTGTCTGCGAGCCTGATGCAGGTATGTTACTGGGAATAAACTTCTAATCAACTGGCAGTTGCCATTGCTAATTAGCAGAACTTTGTGCAGTGCATAGATTAGGGATGGGGTTAGAGTGTAAGTACCAGCAAACTTAAATCATCTAGCTTTAAATTGGGAACAGATATTTGCCTTTGTTCCCCCCCCCCCCCATTCCTCCTTCTACCCCAAACATTGAAAGAGTTACATCTTTCTATAAACCTGCTCAAGGAGTCAGCTTTTGTGCTTTGTAAATTTTAAGGAAAATGGTTGCTTTTGTGTTTCTTTGCATATTTGTATTCGTCTGGTACTATTTCTTTTAAGTTTAAAGACTTGTACTTGTGTATGTAACTAAAAATCCTCACATTAAATCATCCAGAATTTTTGAGGAAATTCAAGTTAGAGAGGTGGCAAAATTTCATCTTAAAATTCCTTACTAGAGTTATGGGCTCTTATCATAACTTTTACAAGAGAACGACTGCTTCCTTTTTGACATAACAGAATTACAATGGCACTGGTCAGGCTCAAAGTTTTGCCAAACCAAGAACAGAGATCATTTTTTTAGTAACTTTGTACTAGCACACACAGTTGTTGCAACTTTGCAATGAACTCATAGGCTTCACTATCAGTGGCTGGCTGGGGTAAGTCATTTTTGAAGAAAGTTTAATTATCTCAAATGTGGGACTGAAAAGTTGAAATGGGGAAATGTTTTGATGCAGAAAGAAAAGAAGGCAGTCACTCAAAGCTTCAAAGAGTATTGGGACATTATTTGTGGAATCAGTCTGTTGGTGCTTCAAAATACATAACTGCTGTTAGTGGTTAATGTCAGACTGGCTTATTGTATTACTTTTTACAAGCTGCTCAGAACTTGTACTGAAACTTGATCCTCTTCTGCAGTTTTATCCACTTTCTTACCCTTCAGCTCAAAATCCTTGCAGCTCACCAGATATATGTGGTCCCAATAGGGACTGCATATTCCGTGAGAGTGGCTCTGTTGTGTGTGTCTGTACTCAAGGCTATATTGAACGTAATGGTGAATGCCAGCCTGAAACAGGTAGGTGGATTGTGGAGCCTTTATATAATTTTATGTGACTGTTATGTAATCATTAATATGAAATGACAGCAATGGGAATGGCCTAGCAGAGTGGACATCCTTTATTGTTGTGAAATATACCCACTTGCCATGATCGTGACTGTGTTCACTATGATGATACAACTAAACACAGGTCTATGGCCAGGACTTGGTGTTGGGGGATTCAGGAATAATGAGACAACAATTTGCCTTATTATGCCAAAAAATGGCATTTTCAACATTTTGGAAATGTTTTACTTAATTTCCAATTCAAAAGTTATGCACATATTAAGAAGGAGTTATGTTGCAATGTGTTTTCACAAAAAAAAAGCTGATTTGGGGCATTATTATATTTCTGCTCTTGGGTCCAGGGGATCTGAATGAGCCCCCTCTCTCCTCCCCCAGTGGCTCTGTGCCTTTGAATGTCAGTTTAAATTGCCATAAAAGTATGCCAGACTTTCAGCAATTCTACACTTAGGGGAATCACATTCGTTCAATCGTTTGGATAGATTGTTATGCTGACTTTCATCCATGCAAACAGTGTTTATGAGATGGAACATACTGTCAAACAGAGGTATCTGGATTTTATGCTTGCTTGTCACTTTGCGATATCTTTTATATTCATGCAGAAAAATAGCAGAGTATCTGTGTGTTGCAGGGGCATTCATAAGCTAATTATGGCAATTGTTGAATTAAGTATATTAGAGAACAAAGCAGGCTGGACCAGTGGGCCACTAGATGGAAGGTCCTCTAGACATGAGGTGCCACAGCACTAATCATAACCCTTGCACTCATTCCTCATGCTTACTATAGCAAGTGAACTAGGTATTTAAAAGAATAGGGCCTACTATACTAAAGGGCCACTAGATTGTTGGTCCATTAGATTGGAAGTTTATTAGACATGAGGTGTGCTAACCCTAATCATAACCCTAACCCAGCCTTAAAGAGTTCCAGAAATTTTTGGATTTCTGGAAATTGACATTCTTGAGTAAAATTCTCGGGGAATGCATTTTGGTAGAGAAAATTTCCGAATCCAGATGACCGTAAAGTTTTCTTGGTAGTTTTGTACTTGTGTTAAAATAGCTGGGCCGCTACAACTAAGAAATGTGGAAACTGTTGAATGCAAGAAATGTACTTCATTCATATGTTGCATGGCCCAAGCAGTATAGTATGTCTACACAAGTATGTTTGCAACACTTTGCGTATACCCACAATCATAACCGTAACCCTAATTGTAGTCCAAATCTTTATCCCAGCATCAATCACACTCCTTTCCAAAGCCATAGCTGTAAGTAACAATTTGGCTAATAAAACCTTTGGTCCAGTGCACCTTCATTTTTGTGGGACTCCCCTACTTGAGATGCATTCCATTTGGCAAAACCAGTAACAAGTTGGCCCCAGTATGAACATTTTACAGGCCCGTAGTGTCACACACTTAATGGCAACTTCAACTATGCAGCTTACTGTAGTCTTTCAACTTATGGTAATTATGATTAAAATGCAAAAAAAGGTCCAAAATTTGGTAACAGTGTGAGGGTAAATTTCATGTTGATGGAGGGTTAATGTGTCACATAGTTTGAATTTAATTATGTCTTGTGCAACAAATATTTTCAGTCCAGTTCTTAAGTTTGAGGACACCAGTTGATTGCGAAAAGCAGCCAAGTCCTTTTGTTAGGTATTTTGGTGTTTCAGCAGTCTTAATTTAGTAGTATGTAATTAATATATGACTGGGAACACCTAATAGCTAAACCCATCGAGGTGTGTTTCAAAGAAAGCTTCAGTTTACCACTGATTTATTCCCCTCAGAAATCAACCCATGTGAAGTACCCAATGTTTGTGGTGCCAATGAGGTTTGTACAGAGGTTTCAGACCAGGCTGTTTGTAATTGTGCTGCTGGTTACAGTAGGCAAAACGGTATTTGTCAACTATCATCAGGTAAGTCTGTATAAATATTTGAGGGAGTTCTATTGACATTTCTTGTTTTGCTTTAAAATTGTTTTTTTTTAAGTCTCTTGCTCCTAGATCTATACCTTCTAAAATAAGCTTGATAGAGCTTTTGCTTCAATAATGATATTAAAGATCTGGTTTCCATCAATTTTCACTGTTGTTGTTTACTGTTGCTCATTTTTCATGGTTTGGCTCTTTGCCAAAGAGTTGATGGGATTTTGGAAAAAGTACTGTTGCTCACTTTTAATGGAAATTTAATGATGGTAGTGGTTAAGACCATCTCAGCTAGAGCTAATGAAAGTTTTCATTACATAGTTTGCATAACTAAAACTCTTACAGCCCTTACAATCCTTACAGCTTTAGTATTTTATGTATTCCATGGTGTTGACAGGGAAGACCCTGGAGTTAACTAGTTTAGCATAGTACTTTGACATGTTATAGCTTTGTGTCTCTTCAAACTTTGTTAAAAGTTCAGCACCTCCTGTCTACCAGTCTACTGTACTAAAAGGAAGTCATTTGCCGAAAAGATTTAGTATGACTGTAATTTTTGCTTATCATACTTGGTAGTTTTCCTTCCAAATTGTTTTCCATATTCCTGTTTTACCTCTGTGTCTAGTTTGCAGTATTCCAGGTATTTGTGGTGTCAATGAACAGTGTGAGATTCTCAGTGGAGGGTCTGTCACCTGTAACTGTATACCAGGTTATAGTAGACAAGGTGGCCAATGTCAGCCAAATCCTGGTAAGTATCTGACTGAGCATTATTTAAGATAATAAGAGGAGTTCTCCCTGTAATGTTTTGGTTGCATTTTTAAACTTAAATGGTTATGAATGGTCTTTTAAGTTTTAAACTATAATGGTCATATCTTTTCAGGTGTGTTTCTGACCATGTGTGTCTAAATATCTCTGACTTCCTCCTAATAGTACCCTGTTACACAACCTATGTTCCATAAAGTGGTCCCAAACAGAATGGTGGTCTACAAAATTGTTCATGGAGTAGGAAATAGCCACCTTGGCCAAAAATGATGTATAGTGTGTTGAGTATGGATATAGTTATGCACTGTCAAATGCTTAGGAAGGCAGAAATTGATCAAAGTTCAAAAGCAAAGTAAATTCCAAAGGCTCTTTTGCTTAATTTCATATGGTAGTAGCATTACTTATAACTCCAGAATCTCCAGGGAATTTCAGTGAGGGTGACCAGTTTTTTTTTTTTTTTTTTTTTTAATTCTTAAGCAGTGGTGCTTATTTGGCTATTGATATTAACTTGCACAACATCAATCCAACATTATGATCCATTTCGTAGGATATCGTGGATATGAATGAAGTTGAAAAGGACATAAAGTATCACATAAAAAAATTCCATGCCTGTCATTAAGGCAAGCATACTCTGCTAGTTAACTGGTCCACCTGAAGGCACTTCAGTCCAGCTAGGCAACCAATTTGTTGGCAAGCCTCTTCCAAGTGGGGGCAAAGCTGGACTACCTAGACACCTAGAGATTAACCAATTTGCCTTGAGCAGAATTTGAACCCATGCACTTGTGAAACACATTGGTGCATGGCAGTGGTGTAAACCACATTCTCACTAGAGGGCACCTCCCATTAATGACTCAGGATGACCCTTTCAAGGGCTCATCCTCATGCAGGTTTAGATCAGTAGGTTAGCTTCAATCAAGATTGAAGTTTCTCCACCTGTCCCCATAGCAGCTTCCTGTTTGAACCTGGCCAAGGGAATACCAAGTGTCTGTGGTGATCATGTGATAGATGTATAGCAATAGACCCTTTTCCAAATAGCAACTGCAAAGAATTGTGGGATAGTGTTTTTGTATGAGTCGTTTTTTTGCCACAGTAATATGCCACTGACAAAAATGACGCATACCTAACTCTATCCCACAATCCTTTGTAATAATTATTTGGAAAAGAGTCTATGGCTAGTTCTTTACACTGAGAAAACTGTGTAAGAGATTACAAAAAGAAATACGACACTGAAATACAGTTTGTTTTGTGTTGCTACTGCAGAAATTGGACAACCTTGAAAGCAGAGCTTAGAATTTGCAAAATGTTAGCAAATTTGGTAAAAAATGCTTGCATGTGGTAGTTCAAAGTTGCTAAGGATAAAGTTACTATTTTTAAAACTTTTCATTAACTGATTTTCCTCATGTGAAAGATTTAAAGTGACGAGGTACAGTCTGTGGCAGATTTTTAATCAACATTTGTGAGACATTCAGTGAAATCAAATTGCAATATTTAGTGTCTGTAAGAAAGAGTGGTGTGATTGAGTGGTAGAAGGTTATGATCAGTGCTTAACTATTTGTCATATTTCTGTAAATTTAAAAGACAACTCTGATAATTCCAGTTTAATCTTCTCTCATATGTAAGTAGGTATGAATGGTTATTACCTTTTCATCAAATATTGCAAAGAAACATTTTTACTTTAGATGGTTTGACATTTGTAGGACTGTAAACTAACAAATCCATCAAGTAGTGTAATTTATTTGGCCTACTGAAATTTCTATAGGATTCTGTAACTGACTGTATGGAGTCACATGTGAGGATAACCAAGCCTTTCTTTCTTAGATGCAGTGATCCCAGTATCCATTTCTGAAGAACATTTTGAATATATGAGAGAGCTTACTACTCCTTTTATTCTGTCCTACAACAGAGTATTTTGTAAAGGACTAGCATACTGCAGACATGGTTTTGTGAGAGTTGAAAGGAAAGTCAAAATTGCATCTAATGAATGAGTATAAACTTGCTTAATACTGACAGTTTTTGTAAGAAAAAAAAAACTACCAGGATACAGAGGATATTGTGAAGGGCTGACAGCAAGCCATCCCTCCTGAAACTTTCCTTCACAAAACTTTTGTTTTCCATGATGTGTCGTGTACAGTTTTGGCCAGTGTTTGTGTGCGACAACAGTTGGGTAGGCATAGGTAATGGTTGTGGGTGTGGAGAGGAGATATGAATCAGCTTGACCGAGTATGTGCCTGGTATTCTGTGGAGGGAGGAGGGAGTCAGGTATTACACTTAAATATTTAGAATATTCTGCTATTTATGTATCGAAGGGTGGATGCATGGGTATGTAGAGGTGGGGAGAGGGCGCAGGTAGGGTTAGGGGTAATTGCTTGGCTGCTTTGTGCTTCTCCTGAAGCAGGAGGAGATGTGAGTTGGATTTTACATTGTATATTCAATATTTTCAACTGTTTACAGATCCCTGCTTGGCAGAAGATGCTTGTGGCTTGAATGAAGTTTGCACAAATGTCAATGATGATGCACAGTGCAGCTGTGCTGCAGGGTTTAGTCGACAGAATGGAGTTTGTTCACCTATGACTGGTATGTAACTTGATGGCAGAAATATGGTACTGCCCCCTCTTCAAAATACTGCATTACCTATCTTTTCTAGATTAAGGGATTGTGGGGCATTTGTGATGTTTTACTCTTTTCATGCCATTGATAAGCCCAGCTCAATAGATTCTATTCCACCTACTGTGGAATGGAGTAAACGTTGAATTCTTACTAAAATTTTAAGTCACTTTTCACATGAGAGTCTTTAAGTGCCAAAATCTCAAAGAAATTATATTTCTGGTAGAAATTGTCAGTCTGCCAAAGGCATAATTATATTCCCTAGTAAGTGGTAGTGTTTTAAAGTTTTATCCTTGAGTTGGTTAATTTTGTCATTCCTTGTAGTGGAGAAAGCATCAGCTTGGTATATGGAGGTGATCAGCATTGGACCCAGACAAACAAAGTTTTGCAGAAGTAACAGCAGTCTTCACTAGCAGTGCATGGGAAAATGGAAGTTAAAGAAGGTTATAATACTGTAATAAGAGTTTTTGCAGAATGGTTCCATGTCATCAACTATTTGTATTATTGAGACTTACAGAGTAAGAGTGTTCACTTGTCAGACAACTCCCCACCCCACCCCCAATTCCCCTAGGCAACCATATCGGAACTATTTCGGGCAAAACGATTCCTGCTTTATCACGAAATTCGCTGTGCAGCACAGACTGCTTTGCGGTTTCACACTTCACCGCACTTCAACGGGAGCTCTGTGAGAGAGTTTATTCCCCTGTGCATTGTTCTGAACGAACAGCGTGTGTGTTCAACGGAAGCCGGTGACGTCACTGACCTTGCCTAGCTATTCCGAACAAAGGGCAACAAAAGAAAAGATTGCGCCAAAAAGTCGATTTGTTTTTTGTTTTGTAATTTCGCGGAGGGTTCCTATGGTCCAAATGAGCCAAAATTTGGTACTCATGCTCGTGAATATGTATACTTTCAGATTCCGTTCGAACTAGAATTTTAGCTGAATGCAATAAAAAGTTACGGCAGTTTAAACGAGTAAAAATACTCCCAAAACAGCATTTTGACGACTAGCCCCATTGAAAAATCCTGAAAATTCACTTTTTTATTCGAATTTCGCATAGTGTTCCTGAAACACTTCTAGAAAAAACTTACTATTGGTAGAAAGAACACAAATTAAACATTCAAATTCCGTGCGAACTAGAATGATAGGGTGAACGAACGATTTTTGGTAAACAAATATATGCCAAAAATGGCAAATGCGCTACACAGTTAAGGATGAGTTCGGAGAGCCGGGAGCGCTATGTTCCGATATGTCCCACATGATAATTCTCACATGGGCAGTTCCTTCCCTTAATGATGTGCAATTGGGACAATTTCCCCTGTAATTCCCATCCATGACAACTACCCCTCAGACAACTTACTCTACCAGAAAATTTTAAATATTCTAGGGTGCGTATTATCCAGGGAAAAATTGTCTAGGTTAGGAATTGCCCGGGCGGGAATTGTCGTGGTAAGAATTGTACCAGAGAGTTGTCGGGATGGGGTTTGCATGGGTGGGGATTGTCCAGGGGAGGGGGTGGGGTTGTCTTGGAACCAAATGTCCAACATGTACATGTCAGTGTGATGATTGAGGATTTGCTGTCTGTCAGTGATTGAGTCTAATTTTGTTCTCCCCTAGCCTCAGACCCATGCCTGTCACCAACTGCATGTGAGGTGAATGAGGATTGTTCCACTAACAATGAACAAGTGGTGTGTACCTGCTCTGCAGGGTTCGTAAGGCTGAATGAAGTCTGTCAGCTAGATGGTGAGTTAAGATGATGGTCTCTTGGTTTACTTTAAGTCAACTGTTTTTAAATTTAAGGAGGAAATTACAATTACATTTCACCTTGGAATGATAAGTTCTAACAAGTAAGTCAATTAGTGCTATGAACAGGTGCAATAAAAAGTGAACATGTAGACATAAATACAACACAGAAGACAATACAATGCTATCAAACTCACATTAAGATAATATGCATCATCCTAATGGCTATTGGCAGACAAGGGCAAAAAAAAAGAAGAAGCCTACCAGCAGTAGTTCAATCTATATTGAATAATAATATCACGCCTTTGAAAGAAACTTGGTTTTACACTGTTCACATTAATACACCTATCATTTTGTAACAATTTCTTGTCTGTCCAAATTTTTGTAGTGTGTAGTGGTCTCGTAGTATGCAAAACTTTTAATGTATTTTGAGACTTTAGGTACAGCTAAGGATGAATTTATCACAGTGAAATTAAACATGGTGCATGTATTATCTTTTTAAGGGGACAGGACATGTACTGACTCAACAAGAGGTTATTATACCTATACCTTGTCACATATTTATTTGGGCATTTTTATTTGGACTAGATGACCATTCTGGCCTAAAGATTTTGATGACAACACACTATCATCATTTTGTAATTCATATCAGTTTGTCTACTCCAGAATAGCATACATATGGTATAACTTAGTCTTCTAATGCACAGTTAGGTAAAGAGTAGCCTTTGGGCTACGTAGGGCCCTCAAAAAATGAAAGAAGTAGGTTGATTGTTTGTGATGGCATGGTAAAAAGATATTTGACTCACTGCAAGTATAGGCAATTTAGGTATGCATAGGGCTTCATGAGTTGGTAGATTTCACAGTCTGACAACCTGTAGAAGGGTAGCAAAACTTCAATGTGCAGGGCCCACACAACCAATCCCATTAAGGCTTCTATTCTCATCTTGAGGGTAAGGTTTAGTGTATATATACCTTAGTTTTCTGACATTAACATTGACTCTAAGTGTGTGCACACTTTTCTTTATACACAGTTTGAACCCTTTTTTACTTTCACCTTGCCCTTGTCAAAGTTCTTGCAATAGTTGTAAAAATGTTTTGTTTCACATTTTGATTAAGATACTATTCTTAACATGTTCTTTTTTTATTTCACTTTAAGTTCCAAACCCATGTACAGCTCCCAATGTGTGTGGGACAAATGAAGGATGTTTCAATAATAA
This sequence comes from Holothuria leucospilota, assembly GCA_029531755.1. NCBI lineage: Eukaryota > Metazoa > Echinodermata > Holothuroidea > Aspidochirotida > Holothuriidae > Holothuria > Holothuria leucospilota. The sequence continues at coordinate 19,402,335 of CM055969.1, forward strand.
TGGAGAACCACTGTGCAGCTGCCTAGCTGGATATACGCGACAAAATGGTGTTTGTGTCGAAGCAGGTAAGCTCTAACTTGGATCCAGCCTAGAAGTGTTTGTAACCAAAGCAGGGTTCTAGCCTGGTGATTCAAAATGAGTGGTACACCTAGTATGGATTTAACATTTTCACTCTGAATCAAGGGTTAAAGGTACTCACCCTGTTAAGATTTCTAGCCCACACCCTTCCAAAAAAATGTGTGTGGTCAGTTCGTTCCAAATGCTAAGGTTTTCACATGTGTCTGCCATGGGTAATCACAGGTATTTTGTGTGGAAACCTGTGTTTTCCTAGACATTGACACTGTTTGGATAGTTACCGCACTGTGCCACAGGTTTTCTGAGATTTGACATCCAAAAAGTGTGGCAGTTAAAACCAATATTAACAAAGAAATCTGATACAAAACCTGTGGCTTGAAATTGAAGGCAAAAAAAAGTGTCAACCTGTGTTCAGAGGGTTCCAAATACAGAAGTTTGCCACCCAAGAACACATTTGATTTCTTTTGTTTTTCACGCTTGATCCTACATGTTTACGGGCACAGGTTGACACACATTGATAAAGGGCAATTGAAAACAGTCAACTGGGATGCAGTAGTTCAACTTGGAATGACAGCAGTATGACTCCCAACAATATTTTTGAAGTAGGACACCCACAATTCTGAATGGAGTCACACTTCCTACAATGACGTCATTACTGACACAGAAATACACAGTTGAGTACTAGCCTTACAATGAGTATTAATTAGGGCTGTGACCGTTTAGCCATTAATCGCTAAACGATCGCATGTGTAATAAACGTTTAGTACAAAGCTACCAGCGATTAATCGCAAAACCCGTTTTTCCTTACTAAATAAAAAACAATCTGCAGTCATTACAGAAAATTAGATGTTCAATTTAACTCTTTTCAAAAAAAGTGAAATACATAATTTTACAATTGGCACACACGTTAACATACGACATCAAAGTTAAGCTTCTATGAGGATCCGTGTTTGAGGTTCATGGAAACTATGTCCCCGGACGTCACTAACGCATTTTACATATTCATCATGTTCAAAAGCATGTTTATTAAAGTCTCTACGTTGATCATAGGTACTTGCGATTAATCGCTAAATGATCGCAAAATTCTGCGATTAAATGTTTAGTAATTTTGCTAAACGTTCACAGCCCTAGTATTAATATACCAGTAGGGTTCCAGTTTGGTCTTGTCAATGACTAGGGTGCCAAAAAGGCAATGTCTGGGAATCACTGTTTTCAACTGAAGGAAAAAAGTGCAACTAAATAGAGAGAAAGATCAAAAGTAATGTCTTAAATTTTCATTAAAACCTGCACAATAACACAAATGTTAACTGCAAATATGATTATTGTACATACTTTTGACAGCATTGAAAATGCTCAAGGAGTTGTCATTCAAATGAAAGTGGAGTCACTACTAGACTCTCAGCCAGGTGTCTTCCTCAACTCGTAGAGTTGGTAAACCTGCCCAAGCTTAGACTGCAATTGTCCTTTAACTTCAGAAGATTGCTTCATGAACAGATGATATAATTGGATGGGTTTATGAGTACACACTTTGAAGTAAAAAGCTATAATTTAGCTAAAATTGTCACTTTTCCGCTCACACAACTTTTTTTCATATAACAGCATTATCACAGTGTGCAGCATCTCCAAATCTCTGTTCAAATCTCTATGAAGAGTGTGTTGAAGTGAATGGATTAGTCTTATGTGAATGTATTCCAGGCTTTACACGAGCTGGTTTGACTTGTGTCCGTAAGTAACCTTTTATCATATATTTACTCTTTCTAAAACCCCTCATGTTGGCAGGAGACTTGTTTTGCAGTAGTCAAACTTCTTTTTTCTTTTTTTTTTTAAATTTTTTCATTGAATGCATGATGCATTTGTCCCTTTAGTGAAATCAGTCAAAGCTACCACAGTTTTGCATTACAAGTTTTTCTACCCATAAGAAATACCACCCGAGTCCCCTGTTTTTGGCCAAAAATGGGAGATTACATAAAGTTTGTAACATTTGCCCCATTGAAAGTTCTGCTGCTCAAATTGGTTCTTAAATAACCACCTCGTTACCTTCTGAGAGTAATGAGAGACTAATTAAGTAAAACAGGGCATTATCTAGCATGGCATAGGATCAGTATCGCCCGATGTTGGTAATTAAAATATCAGTATCCATAGCATCGGATACTGGTAATATCCTTACTACACTAACTGTGATACCTGTGTTTTTCTATTCAGCTCATGTTGCTTTTTGATTTACAGTGCATTTCTTCAAATGTGCTTGTCTTCCGTGAGATTTTGTTAATACTGTCACATTACAGTACTGATTATAATCCCCAATATAGTGAACTTTGAAATTACAAACTTCATTTTAGGGATGCCACTGAAATTCTCTTATGCGTTGAGATGCATTTCGGACCCATACCAGCGCAAACACAATGGATCCCGTCGGCGAGGCGTTGGCGTCGCAAATGCATCCAGCTTAAGTGTACAGTTGGTCTATGCAGAGAAACGAACACCATTGTGTACGTAATCACAGCGTAGCGATGCATCGCTATTAGGGGATTAAGGAGGTGCTCAATGCTCACGATATCGATTTTTTCCTACAAAGAAACGCTTTGCGAAAGTTTTGAGAGATGATACAATTCCATCGTACAGTAGGGATATTATGGTGATGAATTTGTTTATTCATTTGCGTGGGTTATTTGGTCCCGAAAGCAAAACGATCGTAGCAATTGAAGGCACCGAAAATGAGCACAGGACAACTATACCATAATTTAGGCCTTTGCCTACGACTTCGTTACGTTAGCCGTATCTTACAGACACGCCAAGGAGCGGCAAATTCAGTTTGGCCTTAAACACGTTTCTACTGTATTTTTTGACATTAGCAATATTTACTTAATCACACTGAAGCTATAGCCATCTCATACCAAGTATACTTTGAAGGAAATTGAAAAGAGACATTCCTCGATCCGATTGTAGGAACTTGCACCACCATAGATTATAGGCTACTATATTAAACACCCAGATGCAAGTTACTACTGACTGAGAAAGTGCGAAGACTGTATGTGCGGTCTTTGATAGTTTCTACTTCTCATCTTTGAATATCTTACACCTTAACCTAATGTTTCGCCCGTTTTTAAGCATTTTGTCAAAGGTGGGGTAGGCCTATACCGCATTTTTCCCCTAAATGATAACAGCCGAGTAAGCTCGCTACTGAACACGCAGGCCTATAACTGCCCAGAGATAAATATCACAAAAGCTACCTGGCGGTACGTCGCATGTTTGACGCCACACTCGCTGCTGTCTTTTTTTTTGGTAAAAACACAAGCCTTGAAAACGTGCAATAAAAGTATCCTAAAGTTTCTATGTATGTTGCAATGAGCTTTTGGGTTATAAGAACGACCAAATTTCCTTCGAAGTATTCTCCAAGAAAACGCGCACGTTCCCCGAACAGCTTGCCCCTAGGACAAACGATGCGGCCGTGAAAATTTCGAAAGTACCAACGATCATGAGATTAACCTTGTGTAGAGCTATATTTTTCGACTTGAACTGACAATTCTGGTGGGAGAGGGTGAGGTCGATCCTACCCACAGACTTAAGCCTACGCCTCTGCCAGATAGTCATTTAGACTGGGGATGCACAGTATGATGTCAGTGACACTGAAAAAAACTTTTGAGCTATTCAGTGTGGGAGGCAGACTTCCCTTTGGTAGAGAGAGGGAAGAAGCCCGGGGGAGGGGGATTGAGCCCCTTTTAACAAAAATATTAGGGGACGAAAAATTGTGCTTTGGCCCAGATATTGTTCCAGGGCTGAGAAAATCTCCCTTTTGTTCCCTTTCTACAAATAATTTTACAAAGGAAAATATTTTATGAATGAAACAAATTATTCTTCAAACAAGCGCAATACGAACGTTGCACCAACTTCCAACTTGCATGTAGGGCCCCTCAAGTACTGAAAAAATTCTCCAAGGGGAGGCACATCTAGGCCCGTAGCCAGGCAAGGTAGGCCTACCGAAGGAGGAAGAAATAGTTTCCAGGGGGACATTTCATTTACGAGGGATACATTCAAACTGCATTGAGACAATAGTTGTTTTGAATTTTTGCAGGGGCGAATTTTCTAGGGGCTCGAGCCCTGGTTGTCCTTAAGCCCGTAGCCGAGAGTGATCACTCTCAGCTACGGGCTTGAGGACAACCATTCCCTTGGACCCATCCCCCAGGACGGTGTTCCAAAGCAAATGTTCAGTTCAGACCCCTCCCCACTGAGCCGAGATCATACCTTCCTACGCTATGCTTCCCTAAAGTATATGTTTTAATATTGCTCATTGCAACTTAAGCAGTTTCGGTTGAGTATTTTTTGCGTATGACCGGGGAATTTTGTTTCAAATGTTAAAGCCCCTCCCCATCCCCTTACCCACAGCATGGATCCACCAACATGTGTAAAAATATGTTATGGCAATTATTTAAAAATATTTTGAGGGATGTTTGGAAGGTGGTGCTAGGCCATTTTTCAGCCGAAACACTCTAAACTTTAGGTGGGGCCACGGACGAGTCACCGGCCCCAGAGGAGAAAAGTCATTTGATAGCCTCAGGGCCAAAACGATAGGCCTAACCGTAAATTTGCGGTACACATTCCCGAAATTATTTGTCTATTTCCCAGTCCATGTGCCATATTTCCAAGATCATGGAAAATATCCCTGCAACCATAAATGTCTGCAACCAGGGAGCTACCACTACAGGCAGCTCTCTGCTGCAACTATGTAAGTGACATTGCGATGATTCGCCGTTTCCTTCCGGGTATAGGTCAACATCGAATGTGCTTCAAGTGAACATAGCCTAACAGAGCATTCGAACTACGTCATTATGAAGCATGCTGCCTGGACAAAAATATCGGAGACCAGAATTTGCAGCGAAAATGTGAATTCTGTGCAAAGTAAACCCATTACCATGTAGCAAATATTTAATTCTAACATTCCATGCGAACAGATTTTTAAAAGATGCCCAATGTGCTACTTTTTCGAGCAATTTACTTTTTCTCAAAATGGCGACCACGATCTGATCGTTGTTCATGAAGCAATAGTCAGGGTAACCCTGTCGCGAGGTAACGTACATGTTTTACATGTAGTCTTTCACGTATAACACCGACCAAAACGTGAAGAAAGCCAATTCCCAACCAAAAACAAAGTGGAGGGCCAACCACTTACTCATCTTGCTTGGTAAAACATAGATGCAGCATTTTCCCATCCCGATATGATACTGAAGGCCTTACGTAACAGTGCCCTTACTGGACAGGGCTGTTCATGACCTGAGATGTTCTACGAGTTGCAGGAAGGGCAGGGACGTACCTAAGGATCTGTGGGTTGGGGGTGGGGGTGCTGGACATTTTCCCGAAAAAAAAGTTTCATTCCCGACAAAATGAAAAATGCCTGTGCCAAGAAAGGTTTACTCATACGCAGTGGCGTAGCCAGAATTCAAAATATCTCAAGAAGTGTTACCTGGCGATACGTCGCATGTTTGTGATTCGCTTAGTTATTTTGTCATCTTTTTCTTTCTCTCTTTGTTTTTTTTTTTTCTTTTCTTTTTTCTCGTTTAAACACAAGAAAAGGTGCAATGAAATTATCCTATTTTTTTCTAAGTATGTTGCTATGAGCTTTTGGGTAATGAAAACGACCAAGTTTCCCGCGAAGAAGTCTCCAAAAAAATGTGCATGTTCCTCGAACAGGGGAAACAATGCGGCTATGAAAATTTCCTAAGTGGCAAACGAACATGACAGTAACCTTGCCGATAAAGGTAATTTTTCTAACTGAATTGACTATTCGGCTGGGGGAGGGGGAAGGGAAGGTGAGGAGCCATCCACTGAATAGCCTACGCCTGTGCTAGATAGTAATTTTAGACTGGGATGCACAGCACGATGTGAAACTGAAAGAAACTTTCAGCTCTCTAAAGTGGGAGTTAGACTTCCTTCTGTAGAGAGACGTTAGAAGTCGGGGAGGGATGGGGGAGGGAATCGAGCTTTTTTGTCAAAATGTGAGGGGACGAAAGCTTGCTTGCTCCAGTATTGTTCCTAGGGTTACAGCCCACAAGACCGAAGGTTCACGAGACCGAAGGTCCGCGAGACCGAAAATGAAACAGGGTCCACGAGACCGAAGGTCCGCGAGACCGAAAATAAAATAGGGTTCACGAGACGGAAGGTCCGCGAGACCGAAAATAAAATAAGGTTCACGAGACCGAAGGTCCGCCAGACCGAAAATAAAAAAAGGTTCGCGAGACCGAAGGTCCGCGAGACCGAAAATAAAATAAGGCCCGCGAGACCGAAAATAAAATAGGGTCCGCGAGACCGAAAATGAAATAGGGTCCGCTAGACCGAAAATGAAATAGGGTTCATGAGACCGAAATTAAAAATCCGCTCGTGAGGCCGGAACGTTCATGCCAGAAGGGTGGTGTTGCAAGGGCAACGCTTTAGTTTGCAAAATGTAAATACTACAGGGTGCCAGCATTAACTTAAAGCGGAGCGGAGCAGTACGGCGGACTGAAACTTCTGTCGGTCTCGCGGACCCTTTCTCATTTTCGTTCTCGCGGACCTTTTCTTATTTTCGGTCTCGCGGACCTTTTCTGGTTTTCGGTCTCGCGGACCTTTTCTGGTTTTCGGTCTCGCGGACCTTTTCTCACTTTCGGTCTCGCGGACCCCTTCTCACTTTCGGTCTCGCGGACCTCTTCTCATTTTCGGTCTCGCGGACCTTTTCTTACTTTCGGTCTCGCGAACCTTTTCTCATTTTCGGTCTCGCGAACCTTTTTTCATTTTCGGTCTAGTGGACCCTTTTTGTTTTTGATTTTCGGTCTCGCGGACCTTCGGTCTCGTGGACCTTCGGTCTCGTGGGATGACCCCGTTCCTAGATCGATGAAAACTCCCTTTAATTCCCTCTGTAAAAATAATTTTACAAAGGAAAATGAAAGGGAAGTATCCTTCAAATTAGCACAATACGAAAGTTGCACCAAATTGCACCCTCAAAGGGATTCAAGTACCGAAAAATTCTCCAAGGGGAGGGGGACATTCAGGCCCATTGCCCGACAACGTAGGCCTACTGAAAGAGGAAGAAATAGTTTCCAGGCCGGAGACATTTTATTGGGAGGGAGATATTTAAACTGCGATGAGACAATGCATGTTGCAGGGCAAACTTTTTCTAGGGGCTCACCCTCGGATACAGGCTTGGGGACAAGTATTCCCTTTGACCCATCCCGCCAGGATGGTGTCCAAAACAATGTTTAGTTCAGACCTCTCCCCAGCTGAGATCACTGTCTCCCCGGTACGCCTATGTTCCCCTAAAAGTATGTTTTAATATTGTTTATTGCAACTTGAGCTGTTTTGATTGAGATATAATATTGCGTATGACAACGGAAGTTTGTTTGAAAGGTTAAAGCGCTCTCTATCCCTCCCCCCTACCCCTCACCCACAGCATCGACCCACCAATATGTGTGAAAATGTGTTATGACAATTAATCAAAAATTTTAGGGGCCGGGGATTTTAGTAAGATTGTGGTTGGCTGTCAGTTTCAGCATTTTCAGCCGAAACACTCTCTAAACTTTAGTTGGGGCCACGGGGAAGTGACAGGACCAGAGGAGAAAGGTCATTCGACAGGGCCAAAATGATAACCCTAAATTTATGCAGTACACGCTCCTGAAATTTTTTGTCTATTTCCCAGTCGATGTGCCGATATGCCATATTCCCAAGATCTTGGTAAAAATCCCTGCCGCTGTACTGTAAGATTGCGATGTCTACACCCTGTTTCCTTCCGGGTATAGGTCAACATCGAATGTACATCAAGTGAACATAGCCTAACAGGGCGCTCTAACTACGTCATTACGAAGCATGCTGCCTGGACAAAAATATCGGAGACCTGAATTTTCAGCGAAAATATGAATTCTTTGCAAAGTACAGCCATTCCCATGTAGCAAATATTTAAAAGTAACATTCCAAGTAAACAGATTTTGAAAAGATGCCCAATGTGCTACTTTTTCGAGCAATTTAATTTTTATCAAAATGGCGACCACGATATCCGATCGTTTGTTCATGTTGCAAGAGACTTGTTAGCCTGCGTGGTGGGTTTCCACTACGTTAGATTGCTCAATTAGTTTACAACGAATAACAGGATTAAGAAAGTCGCGAAGGTGCCGCGGATTGAGATGGGAAAAGCTCACAAAGAGTCTATGGTGAATAAACTGCGGGCCTAGTGAAATGAGTTTGTGTGCATGGTAAAAGGTAACGTTGCCCTGCTAGAAGCAGTTATCTTCAGGCGCGGATCCAGACATTTCGAAAGGGGGGGGGGGGCTGAACGCCCCTTTGAATATTCTCCTAGATTAACAATACACTAATTTTCGCGTATTTGTTATTGTTGATGTGGTGAAAGGTGGGGGGGGGGGTGAGCCACCGGGAAAGTTCCCCCCCCCTTGTATCCACCTCTGATTTTTCCACAGATGTTGGATCATTTGCCACTATTGAAGTAAATAACAAAGTGGACGGCGGTAAATTTGTGAGATATCTTTTCTTAAAACATTTAGCCTACACCCACAGGCCTATGCCATAGGCCCCTATTGTTTTTATGAATCGCATAGGCTATACGGTCATGAAGCTCAGAGACAAACTTAAGCATTTTCAGCTTTTTGAAATAGGTCAAGGTGTACTTATTTCATTGTTACAGGTGATCATGCCCAGAAAAGGCAGCCCTGTGTAACTGTAGTGGCGCAACTAGGATAATTTTAAGTCGACCAGGGGGACGAACTTTCTGTTTGAGGGGGGGGGGGGCCAAAATTTCTTAGAGCATCTCTCACATATTGAAGACTGCTGTGGGAAGCATGGCACAAAAGCGATAGTGGGGGAGGACCGTGACACAGGGTGTAGAGCCACTCCTGACCCAATTACACTAACTCCCACCCCACCTCCAACCCCGTCTTTTATTGAAAGGATTTTCCCACCAAATAAAACATTTCAACAGCAGTGCATGCTGGGCATTACTCCATATTGTGCCCATGTTGGCTGGTTTAACCAACCAGAAATTTTGTCCAGTCCCATGTGGTCCGCGTGGCTCCCGGCCTTCGAAATAAGCCACCCCCTCCCTACTATAAGGACTTGAAATTAGAAGCCACAAAAAGCCCCCACGAGGTAAAAATTTATTCACCAATTTCCTTGCTATAATAACAACAATAGAAATCTTGCACAAGCGTACCCAGTTTCCAATGCAAACAATTCAGATTATGAAACCAACTTATAAACACAACCGAAGATCTGATTCGACTGCACGGGCATGCCGTTTGAAGTTTTTACCGAACGGTAAAATAATTCTCCTGATGAAGAAGTGCACGAAATTTTTAGGTGTATTGTTTAGGTGTATCGTGGGCTTGAAAAAAAGTTACTACCTAGACGGCTTCGTCAAACACAAAAAAGAGCTAGCATGATCCCATCCCTCATATATAATATAATAAGCCCTATGTGACAGTGGTACGTAAATTCAAGACTGCCGACATACAGCTTGTTATCAACCGTGGCTCAGCTAGGGCCAATGCATTGCGTAGACCTGTGCTGGCTGTATTTTCCGTCTGAATTTCGATTGGGTCAATTAAGCTGACGCATTTTTTTCGATGTAAACATAAAAGTTGCGTGGTGCATGTTTTTCATAAAAGTATATACATGATAGGCTGCAGCTTAGGCTGAGTGAAGGCCGTTTGTAGCGAAGTGTACGTAAATTAATGGCCATGGAATATTCACAAAGCTAAAATCTTAAGACCACAAACTATTTAATTGCGTTCTGCCGATAAAAATTAGTATACGATTAAAAAACAAGTAAATGTGACAAATGATCTGAAACACATGCAAAATGCTAAGCCGTAGTATACTTTCACCAGGGAACTGGCATAGCAAAAAAAAAAAAAAAACAGCTCAAAGTTTGTATAAACTAAAGAAAGATGGTATTTTCCGATCGTGAATAACTTGACAGAATGTTGAATTCTGTCAGTGATGAATAAGTCCTAACACCGTCGCTGCAAGCTTTGTGTTTCGGGTGGATTACCCTGCAAAATGCGGCAACAAAGAGCGGCACAGAGCAGCGCGTTGGTATTACGGAATGGCTATTGTTCGTCGTGAGGGAACTCTCGGAGCGCTACACAATGGGCGTTTCGCTGCCCACGGATTAAAATGCGCTGCAACGGGATGCAGAGAAATGCATAAGAGAATTTCAGTGGCATCCCTTACTAGTAGAATCTTGTGTTGTTTACAACTAGCTATGGCAGGAATTGAATGTATCCAAGGTAACAGGAGAGCAAAATGTTTTATTATTTTGGCATAACTGTTAATTGATGGCATAGCTACAAAGTTCATCTCCATTGTATAACAATTTATCATTGCAATAATTTCATACTCATAATCTTAAACAGCTGTCGGCGGTGACTGCACATTGAATGGCAATGACTGCATCGGAGCCAACGAAGAGTGTGCTCTTTTGTTTGGTATACCTGTTTGCCAGTGTTTTGATGGATATGCAAGGAATAGTGCTGGAGAATGTGTTGGTGAGTGCTCCCCCAATGTTTGTATGAAGTCTCCCTTTGTGTTGTACATTCTTGTCATGTAATATTTAAGCCAACATCTGGGTGAAGGTCAAGGTAGAGTTGATTTTCTTTTTCACTTCCTTCTCCTTTACCTTATTTTTACCCTATTTGCATCATAACCCCGGTTAATTTGATCCTGTTTGCATAACCCAAGTTAATTCCCACTGTTAGTAAACCCTAAAGGTCTGTGGACATGCAACCAATCCAGTTGTTGTATTGGACAATGTTAGATTAAAATCCCTCCATAAAACGTGTTGGAATTATTTTGAAAATTTTGTACCATTCTAAAGACATATCTCTTCAAAGTTTGATCATTTCTGAGATTGCTCATTAGCTATGCAAAAATTATGGTGCGGAGTGTTGCACAGTTTCTGAATTTCTTTTGTCAATCCTTTATGAATTATCTGTTAATTACTTACTAGCTTGTTTCTAGTTGGGTGATTTATGTGGACATTTTCAAAGTAGTGAAAAGCTACTTCCAAAAAACCCCTCGGGGTGTGCCAACATTACAACTGCCCTTGGAATGTGAACAAACAAATGATAACATAAAACCTATCTCATGAGTCCCTCTTTCTTTGTCACAACTTTGCATTAATAGTCAATATCTGATGGATTTTGATGAGAATTGCGGCTATTTTTAATGTTTTTAATGCTTTTTATACATCAATTAGGCAGGTAACATATTTATGTGTCCACAGACCTTTAATGTGTTAAAAAAAAACGTGATAACCACTGTATTACGAAATTTTTCCCTTCATTTTTGTGGTCCCTGACATGGCAGTTTTCATTCCAAAACTGTGGTAAGGAAGCTTCTAAACCTGACTTTCTGTTTAATACCTTCAAAGGCCTTCTCCTGATAAGCTAATTCTTCTTCACACAAAAGGAATTGCCACAGCTGTGTGTGTGTTTATTCAACAGTAAGCTGGACAAAATATAGCCATTGTGTTCTACAAGGTGTAGCTGAAATGAAAGTTTTTGAGATAATCGTTCAGGGAGAGATAAAATTGAGGTACATAAACAAAGTTTGACCAGTTGCAGTGAAGGAAAGTTTTTCCTCATGAGTGAAGATGGAGAAATTTTCATCTATTTTAAGCACATAATGCAAGCCACACACTATAGGACTTTGCATGAATAAAGCCATAGTTTGATGGAACAAACAGTGGTGATAGGATTTCTCCATGACAACCAATGGAAAGTTCACAAACTGTGAAAAGTTTCCTGATATGGTTTGACAGGTGATCCATCAGAAACAGGGTTTTTACTTGATCCTGGTGGTATTTACCTTTAGCAGGGGAATTCGGCACCAGTTACAGAAATCTAATGTTTCGAGTAATTCAGTAGTATAGGGCTGTTTTGTGATGGCAGGCTGGTATATCAGATGGCTGATTTGATTCCTTGCTGAAGGCAAAATGTATCTTTGAAATCATGCAGGCGAGTGTATGTTTGTCCCTGTGTATATGTGTGTTTGTGTTTGTGATTAGCTTGTATACATGATGCCTCAGGATATCAATGATGGATACTTAACAGACTTGTTAAACAGATTTTGATATTGAGAGGAAAGTTCCTATGGAGAAAAAGTTGTAAACATGATGCTTCAGGAAGGATAACTTTTAGGAATCTCATACTTTCCGTGTAGATGCTCCACATTCCTAAAATTTTTGGTGGAGGTCAAAGGTCATTTGAGGTTACCAAAGATCAAACATCAATATCTTGTAAGTATAGTATGTCTCTTGTACTATTAATTGTACTTGTCTAGGTCTTTCATTCCAGCAACACTTAGCATCACCAGGCACCATCCTCCACCACCTGGCCTATCACCACCCAGAGTGGTAAAACTTGATGTGTACTATTTTTGGGGGGCAAGGAATCATAGAATGAGTGTTCTGGTTAAATGGTCCCATGCACTGCCCCTGCCAAGGTACCTCTGGAATACATGATAGCTTATCTTTCCTGACAATATGTTTTTGTTACTCCACATAGCTGTAACACCTGGTATTACCTGTTTCATTGGATCCAATGACTGCGGTGTCAATGAAATCTGCATTCAGGACTTTCCAACTAATGTCTGTATTTGTCAGGAGAACTTTGAACGTAATGCCAACAATGAATGTACATGTAAGTATATAGTCTATACTCTCACCAACTAATGTGGCCAATGGATGAGGTTTGTGTGTGCGTGTGTATGTTACACTTGTTTTGTAACATTTTAATAACATTTTTTTATTTAAGGGTAACAATTACCTTTTTATACCCTTTGATTGATACTTTGATAAAAGTTGCTGCAACTTTAGAAACAACAGATTAACACAGGTGAATAAGAATGTGAATTTATGTCACATTTAATCTAAACCCATTTACTAGATTTGCGTTGTGTCACAGCTTGGCAAAGGCCTTTAAAGGGGCATAGAAAAACAGATGAGTCTGAGGGAAGAGTAGTGATGCAACCTTTGCTATAGACTTTGACACAACAACATTTTGCCATTGATCCTAAGGGAAAGTGAAGCCCTGTTAATTGCAATGTTTGAGTAAAAGTGTGGTGTCTCTGATTACAAATGCACACCTATAAAGTAGTACTAGCATTTGTACCAAACTTACAAAATCTACGAATACAAGTACAAATCTAGTCTCAACAGTGTGAGTCAAGGCTAACCTGCCTAAGTGTTAATAAAAGTATGTACTGGGTACAAGTGTGCTACAAAATCTATAAAAGGAGATCAAAATTGAACTTGTAAAAATAGCTTCACACACATTCATTAATTGATACGTGGAATCAGCTGCCAGAGAATATTGTGAATACTACCTCTGTCCATGTTGTGAAAAGAAACTACAAATTCGGTAATCAGCATCCATTCTTGTAGAAGAAGAGCTGGAGTTAAAGATACATAGTACCTGCTACCTGAAACTATCTATGTATTGACTAGATTCCCCAGCAACTTTCATATGTTGTTGTCATATTTGCCATAATCAAGGCAGCAACAAGTGCATATAAAAAAGAAATTCAGATACCTTTTAGTGCTTTATATAGTTTGTGTCTTCAGTACAATGATGTATAGCTGTATGTTACATAAATAAAAGTTTTCACTCAACTGCAGACCTTTCAAAGTTATCAAAGTAAAGTACAAGGAAAAGAAGTACAGAACAAGAAAAAGAAGTGGCCCAAATCATTTTAGAGTATTACAAGTTCCTACTTATGACTGCAGGAAAGCCTTGAAGAAAGTAAATGTGCTCCAACTTGATAAATATTACATTTCCTGCCTTTAAACCTCAATGTGAATCTTCATTTAAGATACATTGGACTCCAATGTGTTTCTAAATCATCATTTTGGTTTTCAAAGGAGCTGGCCATGACCATACATTTTGTCATCATTCTCCCATCATTATATACTTTCAGTCACTGGCAGCATCTGTGAAGCTAACCCAAACATATGTCCATCTAATGCCCAGTGTATAGATGATACCTCTGTAAATGCAGGATACAGATGTGAATGTATTGATGGTTTTATGCTAACACCCACTGGCAGATGTACAGGTTTGTTGAATGGTTTGAGTACTGTTACAAGCATAGGTACCAAACTCCTTTACCTACACTGTTATGAAAATGGACTCCTCATGGAGATGCACATGTTGCATTGGAAGTGTAAGTTTGTAATGCATGCTGTCCTGTTCGTCAATCTGCATACCAAAGTAAGAACCTGTTAGAGAAAATGCCATCATTAAAAGAGTTTGGTGTGCATGCACTTTTACAGCACATTTTATATGCACAGGATACATTTCTCTGTGTATTTATCCAAAATATGCAACACTCACTACTGTGCACTTAATAAAACCAATGCGGTTATTGCTTTTCCATTAAAAGTGTATAAGAAATGGATGCACATATTAAAGTGTATTATTAGATAATACCATGGTAACAGACCTATGAATGGGTTGTGGCCTTCAAACAGTCATTGTGCATTCATCATTAAGTATTTGTGTGCCATACCAGGGGGAAGAAACATACTTCTTCTTGAAAACAGAATAAACTGGGGAGTGTTGACTTGGAATAAAGAATGTTCTGAAGAACAAGTAGTATCACTGGTGTAAAACATTAATCAGAGTCTGTTTGTTTCAAAACACAACTGAAAAGTGATCAGTGCTTCCACCCCAATAGTTTCTTTCCCATGAGGAGTCAATTCACCATTTAAGGTCGGCATCTTTGGTTGTAATATCTTTGATTGATTAGATGTATACTGCCCTCATATTATGTATAAGGAAAACTACATTTGCATTCCAACTTATTTGAAATTGCAGTAACTGAGTCTATCACAACCAGTCTGCTGAAAATGAGACTGCAAGTTTTCATTTTGGGTGGGGGGGGGGGAATGCACAAATTCACACAAAGTTTTCAGTTTCAAATTTTCCATGACAGAAAGTGCAAATTCAAATGGAAAGAAAAGGAACCTTTCAGATGGTATGTATCATTTTCTGGTGTAAAACAGTATAGAAAAGTTGAAGCCCAGGCAAAGGATTAAACAAATCTAAGGTGTACACCCATGGAAAAGAGGGGAATTCAAAGCTGTGATGGAAAGGCATGGGATTTGTCATTTTATGAGAATAATGAGAATAATGGAAGAGTTGTGGAAGTTTTCACAACCTTCACATAGTGATGGAAACTGTTTGACTATTGCTGTGTGAGAATGAACTCAAAGTATTGATTTTAAGTGTTTCTTGACATTGTAATCAAGTAGTTGGATCATATGCGGCTGTAG
Source organism: Holothuria leucospilota (assembly GCA_029531755.1). Classification (NCBI taxonomy): domain Eukaryota; kingdom Metazoa; phylum Echinodermata; class Holothuroidea; order Aspidochirotida; family Holothuriidae; genus Holothuria; species Holothuria leucospilota. The sequence goes on from CM055969.1 coordinate 19,417,717, forward strand.
GGTGAGGTGGAGGTCATCTTTTTGATGATAATACATGTAGCTGTATTAATTTTAGTATAGGGACTCTTCAGTTTGCTGTATTAAAGTAGACTTTTTAAATGTTAAAAACACTTTTGAGATTCCTTAAAAAAAAACACATGGCAAATCGTTATTTTGTCATGAAAGGTACCCAATAACATCATAGAATGTCACCTCCTCATTAAGTCCAAGACCTTTAGTTTGCAGACACTCAATATGCAGATCAGTTACATACCAGTCTACATTTACATCCTACCTTCCTACCCCTGTGCCCCCTTTTCTGACCTAACCCTACTTATAACTTTTATGGTAGTTGTAGCAATGTAGGTCAATCACCATTGGAAACCACTATGCCAGGTACAACTTTTCAAAGCATGAGAAATTTTAACACTCAAATTCAGAATTACAGGAAACTGGTGGAAGGTAGAGAAATAAGTTGACATTTACACATTTAAGAAGTGTTATAATGTCACATACTTGTGTATCATTCCAGAGGTGGTGATAGATGTATGTTTAGAAATGCCACAGCTTTGCCCAGGACCTTTTGAGGTCTGTGTTACAGGGGATGCCAGCACGCACACCTGTGAGTGTCAGCAGGGGTACTGGAGGTTGACCCCAGGGGCAGAGTGCACAGGTAAGATTTCTTGTGTCTGTATATTTACTTTAAAAGTACCATGGTGTTGCTTCATTGACAGGTTGCTTCTAAACTTGAGAGTTACCAAAACTAAAAGGTTACTATGTAATTTAAGCAAATTTTATGACTTATGGAAAGTTTGTTATACATTAATACTTTGGATTTGCCAACTTTGGAGAAAGTATGAGATTTTTTCTTTCATGTCACAAGTTCTTTAATAGAGTGTGCCTTTTTGTGCTGTAAATCAGAAACATTACTGTTCATCCTTACTACTGAGAAAGAATATAATTGTTCTGAAATTCTTTTAAGTTTGCTTTTCCTTTACCACTGTTGTGGGACCGTATATCTGTGTTTGTGTTTAATTTCCATTAATGTCCTTCAAGGAGGTGAAATAGAGTTAAACAGATTTCATAGGCATACATGCATATACCATCTTATCTCTGCCATGTGAACAAAACATTGAATGGCAAATGATCCATGTGAAGAAATATCTGCTGCTTTCGTAGAGCTGTTTGCTCTCTCTAGCAATGAAAATGCGTGTTCTGCAATGAAAATGCACACAGGTTTGTTCTTCTAAAATAAATATTCATGCATGTTTCTTCACATTCAATGAAAATGCATGCATTTTCATTCTTGTAAAATGAAAATAAATGCATACTTGTTCTAAAATGTAGATTAATGTATGTTTGTCATTGTAAAATGAAAAGATATGCATATTTGCTCTTCTCAAATGAATTGCACATTTGTTCTTATAAAATGAAAATGCATGCACATTTGATCTTCTGAAATTAATATTTGTGCATGTTAGTTAATGCATTCAATGAAAGGCATGCATGTTTATTCTTGTTTAGTGAAAATGTATGCATATGTTCTTCTCTAATGAATATGCAGTACGTTTATTCTTGTAAAATGAATATGCATGCATATGACATCATTTGCAGTTACAACAGTCCAGGGTTGTACAAAATCTTTTGAAGGTTTATTGTGATTATAGAAATCATGGAATAATTATGACTTTTGACAGATCAACTGTGTTGCAGGAATACCATAATTTCTCTATAATCAATGGTCATGAAAGCAATAGATTGTTAAATTTACATTTATGAAAATGTCTTTTAGGACAGAAAAAGAAAGTTTCTTTTTTTGTTCAAATAGATTTATAGTCGTACATTGTTTGCATGATCCTATTATTGTAAAGACAGCTTTTTTCAATGATCGTTTCATAGTGTTGGTCAGATAATCACTCTCTCTTGATAACATCATGCAGAAATCATGTCTTTTGTAAAATCACAAGGTGCTTTCTCATACCCTGCCAGGGAAAGTTTTAATTGTTGCATACAAAACAAAAATTTAATCTTATTTGTGTCGAGAGTTGCTCTCTGATTTTTTGCTTCCTGTACCAACTTGTTAACCTTTTATTATGTTCCCTGCATGGTTTATGAAATGTTCATATTTAATACCTCTTTAGGGGCAACTCCCTCCTTCACCTCCTTTCCTCCCCCATGAGCACTCTGCATGTTCTGTGATGAAGCACAACTTTATCTTTTACACCCAGTTGTAAATCAATGCCTAATGAACCCATGCACTGGGAACTTTGAGGAATGTGAACAAGCTCCTGGCACAAACCTTGGGTACACTTGTGTTTGCAGCACTGGTTATGAGAGGGCAACACCAACTGCAGAATGCACAGGTAAGGTTTGCCTGGCTTTGTTAGCATGAATCCCAGGTTCCATCTATGCGATACATCAAATCATTCAGCTTTTAACCAGATTGAATCTATTGTTGAACCAATTATCACATTTGTATTGTGAGCACATAAACCATTTGCCAAATAGTAATTACAAATCCCAATCCCAATATTTATCTCATGGAAATGAAATGACAGTTGTTAGTAGTGCACAAAAGCCTAAAATTTTATGTAAAGGAGATTTATTCCTTAAATATCAGTATAAGATAGGTACCTGCTGATAAAGAAATTGAAATACCAGATATATCGGTATTATCGGGTATTAATTATGTCGGTTCATTACTAGTTGCTACACCAGTTGTTTGGTAGGACACAAGTTTCAACTTCAAAATGTGAGTGTCAACTTTTCAACTAATTGTAGTTTATAAAGAAAATTGCGTGCACACTGTTCCATTTTCAGCAATATTGGTGGTTAAAACTTTTGTAATTGTGCATTTTGTGAAAGTTGAATCTCATAGTTGGGACCCTGTCTAAAGGCATATGCACTTGTAATTTTTAGCTTTGAATAATTTGAAACCTCCCTGGATAAATACTTGATTAATAATAATTTTTGAATTATGCAGATTTACAATGTAAACATAGGGTGTTAAAACAAAGAAAAGTGCTTTTTGATTCCTTGCCGAAGGCAGGCAAGGAATCTATGCGATGGTGATGTCGTGTGTGTGTGTGTGTGTGTGTGCGTATGTGACGGCTTAGCTTGTTTACACGATATCTCAAGAAGGGAAAGTTGGACAGTTCTCAAACTTGGTACATAGATGGCCCATATTGAGAGGAAGAACCCTATTGTTTTTGGTGGAGGTCAAAGGTCATCTGGGGTCACTGGGGGTCAAAATCTGAAAACCTTGTTTACACAATATCTCAAGGTAGAAAGCTTGGATAGATTTCATGCTTGGTATGTAGATGCATTGTGGTGAGAGGAAGAACCCTATCATTTTTGGTGGAGGTCAAAGGTCATCTGGGGTCACCAGGGGTCAAAATCTGAAAACCTTGTTTACACGATATCTCAGGTTAGAAAGCTTGGATAGATTTCATGCTTGGTATGTAGATGCATTGTAGTGAGAGGAAGGACCCTATTGTTTTTGGTGGAGGTAAAAGGTCATCTGGGGTTACCGGGGGTCAAAATCTGAAAACCTTGTTTACACGATATCTCAAGTTAGAAAGCTTGGATAGATTTCATGCTTGGTATGTAGGTGCGTTGTGGTGAGAGGAAGAACCCTATCATTTTTGGTGGAGGTCAAAGGTCATCTGGGGTCACCGGGGGTCAAAACCTGAAAACCTTGTTTACATGATATCTCAAGTTAGAAAGCTTGGATAGATTTCATGCGTGGTGTGTAGATGCGTTGTGGTGAGAGGAAGAACCCTATCATTTTTGGTGGAGGTCAAAGGTCATCTGGGGTTACCGGGGGTCAAAATCTGAAAACCTTGTTTACACCATATCTCAAGTTAGAAAGCTTGGATAGATGTCATGCTTGGTATGTAGATGCGTTGTGGTGAGAGGAAGAACCCTATCATTTTTGGTGGAGGTCAAAGGTCATCTGGGGTCACCGGGGGTCAAAATCTGAAAACCTTGTTTACACGATATCTCAAGTTAGAAAGCTTGGATAGATGTCATGCTTGGTATGTAGATGCGTTGTGGTGAGAGGAAGAACCCTATCATTTGTGGTGGAGGTCAAAGGTCATCTGGGGTCACCAGGGGTAAAAATCTGAAAACCTTGTTTACACGATATCTCAAGTTAGAAAGCTTGGATAGATTTCATGCTTGGTATGCAGATGCGTTGTGGTGAGAGGAAGAACCCTATCATTTTTGGTGGAGGTCAAAGGTCATCTGGGGTTACCGGGGAGTCAAAATCTGAAAACCTTGTTTACACGATATCTCAAGTTAGAAAGCTTGGATAGATTTCATGCTTGGTATGTAGATACGTTGTGGTGAGAGGAAGAACCCTATTGTTTTTGGTGGAGGTCAAAGGTCATCTGGGGTCACCGGGGGTCAAAATCTGAAAACCTTGTTTACACAATATCTCAAGTTAGAAAGCTTGGATAGATTTCATGCTTGGGATGTAGATGTGTTGTGGTGAGAGGAAGAACCCTATTGTTTTTGGTGGAGGTCAAAGGTCATCTGGAGTCCCTGGGGGTCAAAATCTGAAAACCTTGTTTACACGATATCTCAAGTTAGAAAGCTTGGATAGATTTCATGCTTGGTATGTAGATGCGTTGTGGTGAGAGGAAAAACCCTATTGTTTTTGGTGGAGGTCAAAGGTCATCTGGGGTCACTGGGGATTAAAATCTGAAAACCTTGTTTACACAATGTCTCGGATGTAGATGCGTTGTGGTGAGAGGAAGAAGCGTATAGTTTTTGGTGGAGGTCAAAGGTCATTTGGGGTCACCAGGGGTCAAAGTCTGAAAACCTTGTTTACACAGTATCTCAAGGTAGGAAGCTTGGATAGATTTCATACTAAGTATGTGGATGTGTTATGGTGCGAGGTAAAACCCTATTGTTTTTTGTGGAGGTCACAAGCCATTTGAGGTCACCAGAGGTCAAAAACTGAAACTTTGTAAACATGTCATTACAAGGGAGGAAGCACAGATAAATCCCTTCTCATACGTTTTATTTTTTTTTTTTTTTCATTTTTTTGTGGTTATTCAAGTTTCGGTTTAAAGGTCATGTGACATGAGCTGATGTGAGCAGGGGTCAAATTGTGACCACATCATAAAAAATGATGTAGAAGAGAAGTATAAATTTGATGGATGAACCTCAGTGTAACAAAGCACCCCCTTTCGGCAAGGAATCACTAAGCCTTTTGGCTTTCTGGTTCATTCCTTGCCATGGTATCTAGAGATAGGTAATCGTGAGGGATCTCATACTTGGCATGTTGATAGTCATTTATAGTTTATGACAGTGTCTGAAAAGCATTAAATTGAGATTTATTTCTTTGTTTTCTTGGACTTATTTTGAAATTGAGAGATACAAAATGTATGGACAGATATTAAATCATTTCTCAAAATTAACAATTTCAAAAATAATGTGGAAAGAAACTGACTATTAATGTATAGCAGGGAAACTTTTCCCCTCTTACATTGCTATTGCAATTGCCAGAGATTAACAAATGAATTCAGTGCAGATGCATATGCATATAAAAAAGAAATACTTGTAAAGCCAGAGAAAAATATGCCTTCAAGAATCTACATTTAAGCTACTAAATATGCTGACGAGAAAATTAAACTCAAAAACTGCATGCTACCCTGTGTGTCTTCTTCAAACTTGTTTTTCAAAATATGTTTGTCTTTGTGATACAGTATTATGATGTTAGATGTAAAGATGTGTATACACACATATAACAGACCTACAAAAAACATATGTTTAATGAACAAACAATTTGAAGAATTAGGATCCATTTTGAAGCAGATGTTGTATCTCCCATTTGTAACAATCAATGCCAAAGATATGCAGTAGTGAGTGATTTCATGTTGTTTTACATATGCTAACACCATTCTTGTTCACAATCTGCAAACTTGTCTTGTCTATCACTTTAGAGCTTCCTAAGCTGAGTTATGCATAAAAAATTTTGTATACAAAAAATATTTTGTATACATTTAATAGTTTTATTATGAAGAAGCCAGTCCTTTTGTCACAGTTCACCTGGGTACATATGTACAGAATCTGTCAATAATCTCTGTAGCAAATTTGTTACAGTAGTTTACTCATAGCTAAATCTTGGTAAATATATAGTGCAACTGAACACTAGCATTGTTCTAGCACACTGGTAAATGGGTACCTGTGAGGTAACTTATCATAAGGTACATTATAAACTTCAACCACCTAAAGGGATTGTCTCTGGAGTAGGTTATCATTGACCAGCAGTAATTTTTAAAGCCCTTTCAGACTTATCTTTGGTGTAAAGCATTAAATTAAAATCAAGCATTATTATTGTTACTGTCTCAAAGAATTTATTCACTTTTAAGTGGTGTATTTCATGTAAAAAATATTTTCTGTTACAGCAACTGTTACCAATCCATGTCTGGCAAATCCTTGTACTGCACAGTTTGAGGTGTGTCAGGTGAATGGAGTCAGCTACACCTGTGCTTGTGAGGATGGGTATGCCAGGATTACACCTAGTGCTGATTGTACTGGTAAGCTATTTGATTTTACAGGGTTCCCAGTTAATCTGGAAATCAGGGAAAACCTGGAAGATGAGTTTTCCTCTTTTCCAGTCAGGGAACAGGGAATTGGAAAAAGATTCAAATCAGGGAAAAGTCAAGGAATTTGATTGACCTAAACAGGAAGTGATTGCAACTGCATTTTGTGTCATGTCCAGAATGTTTGAAGAGAAAATAAACAAGGAAACAGGCAAAATAATCCTGGAATTTTAAAAATTTTTCTTGGAGAAGTCAGGAAATATTTTCTTTCTGAAAAGCTGGAAACACATATCTAAGTCTTTAGTGAAATGGGGCTATACGGTTAGAAGGAAGACTGTCCATTTAGCATGATTGCCAAGCTGTCCTGGAAATTAGAGAATACATGGACGATAAGTTTCCCTTTTTGGTTTCGATGATAAGAGAAACCTATGCATTCATGATGGCGTGTGTGTGTGTGTTTGTGACACTTTGCTCGTTAACACGATATCTCAAGAAGGGAAACTGACAGTTCTCAAACTTGGTACATAGAAGCCCCATATTGAGAGGAAGAACCCTATTGTTTTTGGTGGGGGTCAAAGGTCACCTGGGGTCACCGGGGGTCAAACTCTGAAAACCTTGTTAACACAATATCTTGAGGTAGGAAGCTTGGATGAATTTCATACTTTGTATGTAGATGCGTTATGGTATGAGGAAGAACCCTATCATTTTTGGTGGAGGTGAAAGGTCATCTGGGGTCACCGGGGGTCATACCCTGAAAACTTTGTTAATACGATATCTCAAGAAGGGAAGCTCTGACAGTACTCAAACTTGGTACATAGATGCCCTATATTGAGAGGAAGAACCCTTTCGTTTTTTGCGGGGGTCAAAGGTCACCTGGGGTCACAGGGGATCAAACTTTGAAAACCTTGTTAACACAATATCTCGAGGTAGGAAGCCTGGATGAATTTCTTACTTTGTACGTAGATGCGTTATGGTAAGAGGAAGAACCCTATCATTTTTGGTGGAGGTGAAAGGTCATCTGGGGTCACTGGGGATCAAACCCTGAAAATCTTGTTAACACAATATCTTGAGTTACAAAGCTTGGTCATACTTTGTATGTAAATGGGTTATGGTAAGAGGAAGAGCCCTATTTCTTTTGGTGGAGGTCAAAGGTCATTTGGGGTCACCAGGGGTCAGACCCTGAAAACCTTGTTAACCTGTTATCTCCAGGTAGGAAGCTTAGATAAATTTCATACTTCGTTTGTAGATGCCTTATAGGTAGAGAAAGAACCCTATTATTTTTGGTGGGGTTCAAAGGCCATCTGGGGTCACCGGGGGTGAAACCCTGAAAACCTGGTTAACACAATATCTCAAGGTAGGAAGCTTGAATAAGTTTCATACTTTGTATGTAGATGTGTTATAGTAAGAGGAAGAATCCTATCATTTTTGGTGGAGGTCAAAGTTCATTTGGGGTCACGGGGGTTAAACTCTGAAAAACTTGTTAACACGGTATCTCCAGGTAGGAAGCTTAGATAGATTTCATACGTAGTATTTAGATGCATTATAGTGAGAAGATGAATCCTATTGTTTTTAGTGGAGGTCAAAGGTCATCTGGGGTCACCAGAGGTCAATGTCTGAAAACCTTGTCAAGATGATATCTCCAGGTAGGAAGCTTGAATAGATTTCTTACTTGGTAAATTGATGTGTTATAGTGAGAAGATGTACCCCATTGTTTTTGGTGGAGTTGAAAGGTCATCTAGGGTCACCAGGGGTCAAACACTGAAAACCTTGTTAACACAGTTTCTCAAGGGAGAAAGCTTGGATAGATTTTATACTTGGTATGTGGATGTGTTATGGTGAAAAGATGGACCCTATTGTTTATGGTGGAGGTCAAAGGTCATCTAGGTCACCAGAAGTAAAAAAAGCAAAATTTCCCAAGAATTCCCAAGACTAAATAGGAATACAAAACTGTATTTTTCCAACATGTTAAGATAGCATTTGACCATTGACTGAAAGATATGGGACATCATATGGCTTCATATGGAACAGAAATATATCATCGAAACCTCAATGCATTTTTGCATTCTGGTTGTAGTCAAGGAAATTTGACGACCCAAAAGAAAAAGTGGTCAGTCATTATGTTTTGTTTCATGTCCAGACAAGATACCCAGGGTGGGAAGAATTGTCAAACTGGGAAAAGGGTCAAATAATTGTTCTGGAATTTTGAAAATTAATTAGGGAAAATTAACTTGTGGAAAAATTAGGGAATTACATTTCCAAGAATCACTGGGGGTCTGTGAAATTAGTAGGGAACATGTCTATATTAAATTTTACACAGTACTTACCTAACTGTTGTATGTAAATTACTGTCACAGGGTGATATGCCATTTCCCACTTAGGATGGCCTTGTCACCTTAGTAATGGTTCATACTTATTCCAGTTAGCAACCATTCCCAGACAACCCCCCCCCCACAGACAATTGCCACCGTAGTAATGTTCATACTAATTCCCATTAGCAACCATTCCCAGACAACCCCCCCCCCCCCACAGACAATTGCTACCCAAAAATTTCCTTCTTGACAACTCCCCTGGACAATTTCCGCACTGGCAATTTCCTCCTGGACAATCCCACCCAGAGAAAATCCAATTTTCGGATGGGTGAAGTTGACTAACAGGTAATTGTCACAGGTGAAAATTTTCCTTTAGGATCTCATCTAGGGGGTTATCTGTGGGGACATTTATTCAGTGGGAATTTTCTAGGGAGGGGGCCCAGAGTTGGCAGGTCACTATCAGCAAGGTATTGTGTGTTACATATAAAATGATGCACAAAACTTCAGTTAGGTCTTACCATGTGTCTGGAATATACATCATGTGAGCCTACCTGAAATCTAGGGTGTGTTTGAACTATATACCAGGGAAAGGGTGTGTAATATGTATGCTCATTTAGTATACAGGCATATCCCTAGATATTTCAGGTACTAGGCATTAAATGAAATATGTATACAGTTGCTGTATTTTCATAAAAAAAAGTTAAAGATTTAATATGTTTTGTACCATGTTGTTGTTTTATCCCTGAAAGTCACCATTACCATTGTTTTGGCCATTCAAAGAACCAATGCCACTTTTCAAAACACAGAATTCACCAGGTACATTGCTGAATGTTAGGCTAGGCTAGTAGTTAGATGAGCTTTGGTACTTGCATGATTTGGTCACTGCTTGCAATAGGGCTGTGACCTCTACATGACACCTCAACTGTGAATTCCCTGTTCTCACCTTTGTGGTAACCTTCATTAATTGCTTGTCAATGATAAGTGATTCAGATATTTTGACACATGAAGGTACCATCATTTGTACCATACATGTGGCATTCACCTTCCCTATGTTCCACATTGGAGATAAAATATGTTATAAAACATTTATACAAAAGCTTTCTTTTAACCTGCATAATGCCAATTTATAATGGTTCTGCTTGGCAGAGGTCCAATTTTTAGAAATATTCATTTCTATGGTTTTGTAGAAAAAGTTGTATTAATGGAAGGATTCATTCAAACCTAATGACCATTAGGACAAATACCTTCAGCATAACCCCAACCACTCAAAGAACTTTTACAAAGGGTCATAGCTAGATCTCATATTTACAGAGGTTATGTACCATTATGAGCAAAAAATCCAAGATGGATGCTGATTTGAAACCTTAATACTGGATAGGCTTTGGTTATAAAAGTGACTTTTAAATTGGTAATTCACATGATTTGAATATTCATAAACAAAAATGCTGAATAGTGATTTCTGACTGTATTGGGTATAAATGCAACAGAAATACTTGAATTGTCAGCTGAAGGTGAAGAGAAGCTAAGATTTCTTTTCCTTTGTTCATGAACAATATGTCAACGTTCAGAGAAAGAAAGTTTGTTTATTTGCATGTAATGCTTATATCCCTCCTGCACTTCCAGCCCTATCTCCACCTGATCCTTGCACGCCAAACCCCTGCTCAGGAAATTTTGAAATGTGTATTGCTTTGGGCAATGACTTTAGCTGTCCATGCATCACTGGCTACTTTCGTGTAACACCTTCTGGCCCTTGCACAGGTAAGATTCATTGGTGGGTTGGTGCTTATAAAGTCCTTCAGAAAATATGAAAACACAAATATTGCTTGTGTGCTTAAGTCAATACATTGATTGAATCTTCAGTTTTCAGGAATCTGATTTATCAGCAGTCATCTTTCTGTTGTTCATTTATATAACAATGCAACCCCAAAACTACAGCAAACAAAATCTGTAATGAAATGTTTTGCTTTTATGATGAAAACTGTCCTTCATAAGTTTTTCATTGAGTATACAGTGGACTTGAATAATTATAAGTAATATTAATTTATGCATGAAAATCTGATCCCTCATAAGGCATGACTTGTTAAAGTGAAAAAACCAGAACCTGGGTGAATATATTTTGGAATGTTTATTGTTTCAATTATGGAAATGCTCTTGATTAGTAGATTTGAAATGACAGCATGAATACCAAAGTCCTGTGCCCTGTTTCATACAGAGTTATGCTTAATTCTAAGTTTGATATCAAGGAGACTATAGTGTGATAGGTTAAAGTTAAGATCAATCACAACTTTATGTGAAACAGGGCCCAGGTCATGAAGAAGCATAACCTTCACAAGATCTTGTGGAAGCCTCTCTGTTAAAAATGTATGCTGTCATTCCTGCATGAATTTTGAAATGCAGTTGCACTCTCCAGCATAGAAATACTTTTAATTGCATTCCACATCTTGAATGGAAACTGCTGTAAGTTTAGTACCAAAAACACTTTCTTCCCTTGGTGAAGTGGCAGATCACTTTCTGCTAAACATTTCCTCCAACTTTTAATGAACAGAGATTTCAGCATGTATCCCTAGCCCTTGCACTGGAATGTTTGAATCATGTCAGCTAGCACCTGGTACCCCTAGTGGCTACACCTGTGAATGCAGTGAGGGGTATACAAGGGAGACAGCAGGAGCAGTGTGCACCCAAGGTAAGGAATCCAAACTGCATTTTGAAACCCTCCCCCAAAAGGAGTCAAGCTTAAGCCTGTTATGACAGCAATAATATTGTTTCTTTACTGACATGAGGTTATATTCCCAAACCAAAAATTTGACCTGGCTTAAGTGCAATCTCTCTTCAAGAGCCAATTACTGAACACCTGGATCTGATTTTTAGTTGCAATGAACTTTGTCTTTATCCTGAAAGTAGTTAACTGTTGGAAATCACCCAGACATGTGAGGCTGTCTGAATGCTGAGGAGGTTTTCTCACTCCTTCGTGATGGTAGTTTACTCATCTTTTGAGAATAAGAACAGCAGGGAAATGAGAAAACAAACAAAGTATGTGATGCAATCTAATCCTTTTTATCCTGAGTTGTGCTTGCAGTTCGGGTAAGAGGTTGTAGGGGGGTAATCACACCATGAAAAACATATATATCTGATGGTGTGCAATTATTGTGTGTGCTCTCTTCCAATATGAAATGCTAGACCAAACAAGACATCAAAATCTTGGATGTGTGACCTCTTGTAAGTGGGTAATATGCCTTTATCCTCATTTTTTGTCCTTTAATCTTACTGTGCAGGACAAAGACCTGCTTACCATAGTTGCTAGGTTCTCAAATGGCAGCCTGTGGGCCATTTGCGGCCTGCAGCGTGAAGGGAAGTGACCTGTCACTGCTAAAAATTTAAATAAATGAAACCATTTGATTGAGCTTTGGCTAAAGAATAAAAAGCTCAGGTGAGAGCAGCCACCAATCCAAAACACTTTAAAACCTGTGTTATAGTCCATGATGACTTGTGTAACACTTCTATCCACAAAGGTGACTTGACTTAGCTGGAATTTTAACATGTTGGTTATCATGAGTGTTAAGGCTCTGCTAAAGAATAGTGTGTTTGTGCACATGTTCTCCAAAAAGTGTTTAAGATCCAACCCCAAGTCCCAGTTGCCAAGCTTCATCGCTTCAGATGCCACTATCTTTATCCACTCGGCCACAGCACTGGTAAAAACTTCAGATGTTGCACTGTGGAAGTGCTCAAAGGATGTCTCAGAAATGAAAGTCACTTCACTGTGTATGGTTCATAAAAAGTACCCCATCTCTGATAGTGTGAACATTACCGGCTTGGGGTACCCACAGTCCTACTGTGACTCTGAATAGAGTCGCGACTCCTACAGTGGTCACAGTGACACAGCAATATATACAACAGCAGTTCCAGACAGTCAGTTTTCACCCTTCCAACTTGAGTATGCAGTAGGCGTACACTACAGCAGCAATGGCTTCTCAATGGTTGTGGTGCTGAATCGCAAATGTCAGAGAACCTTGGTGACCAACTGAAGAGAAAACTTGGGATGGAGTAAAGGAAATGACCAGAAAAGCAAGTTTTTTGACAACTTTTCATTAAAACCTGCAACAGAACACAACTGTAAACTCCAAAATATAATTACTGTGCAAACTTTTGACAGTATAGAAAATTCACCAGGAGTCATAATATCAAGGAAAATGGAGTTTTCATTTGTCACCTTGCCAGATGTGATTACTCGAGTCTGCCAGTGGTAACCTGCCTAAGCATAGTTACTATAGTATCATGTTGTGCACAATATAGCAAGTATGTGAGCACAGCATGCGACTTAATTATGATTGCATTCTGTACTTCCTATGACCTTTGACCTGAAGAGACTGAGCATGCACAGTAACAACTTTGAACAGGTTTATTGAAGAGGAGACGCTAAGATGACCTATGTTACCTCCGTTCATATCAATCCAAGTATGAAAGTGTCAACCACTCTCCATAAAGTATTTTTTGTGGTACACAAATATCACAATTGATTTCTTTACACATTTAAAATGTTAAATAAATTAGGAGATGATATTTGGTGCATGTTTCTGTTTAGTGTCATCAGATGCTTGCATGCCCAATCCATGTAATGGTGCCAATGAGGTCTGTGAGAGGGACGCAAGTGCAGCTGGTGGTTTTATCTGTAACTGTCAAGATGGATATGAGAGGAATGCAGGCACGAACATCTGTGAAGGTACACAGCCTGACTTAAAGGGAAAATGCGGTTACCCCAATTTGAATCAGTGTACCCCAGTATCCTAATTCATGAGTGGCTGTGCTAAGTCATGTGATGATTTTTTTTTTTTTGTTACTGAAATATTCAATTCATGCAGAGTAACTATATGTTAGTTTACCTTTAATGTGAAATACTTTTGTTTGTACACATGAAACATATTTGTAAGGTGTATAGAAGGAAATTTGTGAGATGAAAGCTATGTGATGTTTCAAAATAAATTTGGGGTGACTGCTCATTCCCTTTAAATTTATGTCAAAATCAAGAAATCACCACTTTGTAGGATATGGAAGAATTGGTATTTTTAGGTTTATTTAATTGAAATGTACTGTAAAATATATTCACAACGTTCCTCATAGCAGGTGTTCACACAGTTGTGGGGAAACTTCAAAGGTAGAAATGTAGGACTTAAGTGATCACATACTCCTAGAAGAAGTAATGAGTGGAGAATTTACCAGCTGTAAGTAATGTAGGGTGTAATATTTACATGATATGTTTCTTCATAAAGAAGGGCTTTAAGTAAAACCATTCCAAAAGGAATGCTGTGATTGAGGTGATGGTCACAAGAAACCAACAACAGCATGGCATAGCAGGATGGGAAATATGCCACAATATATTGCTCATAAAACAATCTGCTGTGCTTTATAGTTATTTTTGCACAAAGCAGGAACACATGGGTCATTTAGTCTTCCCCAGTCTGACAGTATACTGTTTGTAATGTGAAAATTGTTTAGATCTGGGTGACAACTAAGATTAAATTCTCTTTATTACCAGTTATAAATAAAATTAAAAAATGACTTCAAATTAAGCCTTCAGATATATTCAATAGGCAGCAGGAATCTAAAATGTGTATAAAATTTTCAATTTTATGGAAAGTTCTCTTTTGCTAGGTGTTGTCTGTGTCTTCATGTTCACAATGTAACTATAGGATTGCACCTTTTCTATTTCTCACAGAAACTGCTTGTACTACAATCACTGCTTGTTCAAGTCAAAATGAATTTTGTCGCAATGGAGACATGCCTGGTCTTTTTTCATGTGAATGTTTGCCAGGTTTTGTCCGCACCAGTGATGGTCTTCACTGTGTCTGTAAGTTTTACTTCTGGTTCACTTCAGTGCATGTGGACATTTGAAGTGTATATATACAATAAAATTTGTAATAAATTTGACTTATTTTACAAGTTTTTCTTTTACACTTTGGGGGTTTCTAGATTTGTACCACAAGATGAACTCTGTAGGACTTGTACTTTACTCAACTTTTTAAAATTTACTCATGCATGGCTTTAGTCAAAGGCTGCTGTTTTAAGAATTATGGCACATAATTCTGTTGGCACTATGTTCTGGGAACAAAGCTCATAGGACATTACAATTTAACCTCAAGGTTATCAGGGATAAGTGTATGAAAATACAAAAATTATTTCAGAAATTGATACCAATGGCCAAACTTGTAAATCTTACTGTACTTCTCTCAAATTCAATTTAATCTACAGTCAGTAGAATTAATGTACAAATACATTAACAGTTAACACATTGAACCTTTGAAGCAGTAAAAGGTGGAGTGTTGAACAGTTGTACAAGAAAACATTTTTTAAGTATATCAAACTTAGCATATTATTAATCTGTAAATGAGATTGGAAAGAAAAAAATAGTTAAAATTATGGAACTGTTGGTTATCTTTACTTCTTATCTGCTTTCTTCAGCCCCAAATATCGATGAGATTTGTTCATCAAATACAGAGCTGTGCAACTCTGACCTACTTGTTTGCCAAAGTGGTAGTGTACAAGGAGAATATCGTTGTGAGTGCATGCAGGGATATGTAAGAGAAGAAGAAACAGGAAACTGCATTGGTAAACAAACATAATCTTGTACTTTGCATAGTAAGGAAAACTTAAAAGGATGGGTTTAAGCAACAATTAAAAATCATATGTGAAAGAAGAACTAAATCTACGCAATTTGGTGAAACTTCCATTCAAACTGGACATGTATTACTCAAGATAAAGCAAATGAAGTTCCACATTTGTGACCCAAAGTGATCATCAGGCAAACAGGGGTTATATCACTTCCTCAAATTGATGAGAAAAGCTTTAATTCCTTTGTTTTTTCAGTCTGTTGTGCTGACCTTGAAGTTAATATGGATAGGACCTCCAGCACAGTATGTAGAAGGTGAAGTTTGTAAAATTCTTATGTCTCTCATATAATCACATTCCAATAAAATGTGATTGTGGAGGAGAAAATTGGTTGTAAAGTTTAAAGAAAAACAAAAGACTGCTCATTAATGTGAGGCTGTGATGTCATATGTGCTTGCTTCAAGTTCACTTTGTGTAGAAAATGTGACAACTTTAACTGCTTATATCTTGAGAACCACACATCAGATGTCAATGCAAATTTCACCAAAATGCTAAGAATAAGTACCCCTCTTACATATCAAAACTTGATTTGAGCTGAGACCCTTCTTTTAAGGTAGCTGCATGCTACACGACTTTGCATGACACAACTCAATTTGATAGTTATGTTTCCAATAGTCGTGTAGTGTCCATGGGTCTGTCACTGCAACTGGCAGATTTACAACCAGTTTTAAGTCATGTCACCTTCAGTGTTCATTTTTCGTGACTGGACTTTGGGACAGTCATAAGGTTGGAGCAATTTGACCAATCAGGTACCAGCAATTATGCATGAAGTGGAAAGATGTGCCATATACCATTGCACAACCCCTTAAAAATGAGCTAGCCAGTTGTGTAGTGTGCATTGTCAATCTTGGGAGTGAAATTTGCACCTATTGCAAGGAACTAGGTCACAACAGAAGTTGAGTTGGGTCACCCAAACTTTGTGTGGTATGTTTGTGGCTAGCTTTAAAGTTCTCTTAAGACAAGTTTGGTGAGATATGTTTTGATTCACACATGTAAAATAAGATTAATTTACCACTTGTGTGATTATTAATGAAAAACATTTCTCATTAGGCAAAATTTGCCTTTGCTGGAATCAGTCATAGCTACCGCAGTTTTTAGGGGAAAACTGCAGTTCTCAATTAAAGTATCCAACCACTTGTTCATTACTTCTATTAGCTGCTCCATTGAGCAGCAGCTTTGTTAAAAGCTTTGATGACTATTCTGGTACAACAGTAGCCCAGCACTGTGGGGTTTACATTACAACAAACAGCAAATCCTGCCCTGCAATTAGTACTGGCAAAAAGGAATCAAACTACTTATGGTCATTGAAGGTTAGATCACCTTTCAGTTTTATCTGAGATAAACTGCCATCAAATGTCAACCTTTTGGGCTATTGACAAATGCTTGGATGAGCACCTAATTGGTATTGATATCAACTCTTGACAAATTTTGGCAAAGGAAGATTTTGTGAAATGTGAAAGCTGAAAACAACCAAAAAAAGAGATGATAAACTGCCCAAGTATACTTGAACATTTTCTATTTACGGTTGGTGCGTGATTTGCAAACTTTATGTCAGTGGTGTTGCAAAAACCAGCTATTCTGCAGTAAGTGCTGTTACATACATGCCATGTAATATGGTAGTGCAGATACACTCTCCTGGTGTTATTTACGTGTTGTGTTGCGGTGGTGGTGTAGTGTACATCATACTTTACTAGAGAAGATATACTCCATTTAAGTGGTGCTGTGATAGGCATGCTATGTTGGAGTGGTGCTGTTATATACATCATACTTAAGGTGTTAGTACAGTTATACTCCACTTAAGTGGTGCTGTGATAGGCATGCTATGTTGGAGTGGTGCTGTTGAATATGGATAGTACAGATATACTGTGGTTCTGTGATATAGACAAGCATACTGCAGTGGAGCTGTTTCTGTACAAAAAATTCAAAACAAGTTGCACAGAAAATGCAGATACCCTCTGCTTAAGTGGTTCTGTTACCAACATATTCTCTGCAGTGGTGCTGTTGCATGTACTCAGTACTTAACACAGTGGTACATGCTGATACTCTTCTTCAGAGGTACTGTTACAAACTCCTGTTCTGCACCTGAAAAAACTTAATGACATTCAATGTTTAAAACATCTCTCTGCCAATTTCTCCCAGCAAATGACTTAAGCATGAGTGCCTGTGAAACAAATGGAGCAGTCTGTAATGGTTTCCGTGAAGTTTGTGTAGATGGCAGTATTGCAGGATCATATCGTTGTGTTTGTGAAGCTGGATATGAATATATTAATTCTGTGTGCACTGGTAAGTCCAATAAAACCCATGGATAGCTTGTCATTCAGTTAATGAAGTAAACTGTGCGCACAAGAAAGTCCAGTACAGTTGTAGATAGTCTGTACATTTGTTACTGATGTAAAGTATGTGCACAGGCCGGGCTTGTCCCATAAGGTGATAGATTGTCTGTACCTCAGTTACTGAGGTACTGTACACCTCAATGGACCATTAACCCTAGATGGTCTGTACCTGATTTACTGATATAAAAACTGTCTTCACATACAAGTCTGATATGAAATGAAACTGTGTATACCAGTATGTTCAGTAACCCTACATATAGTCCATACTTCAGTTAATACTAGTGCAAATTTTGTGTGCACCGCTAAGTCTGTCCATTACAAACCCAAGATCTATTAATTTTGTGTGTACTTGTATTCATCTATATTTCAGATACTTATATAAACTCTGTTTACCATACTTGTACATTGAAAATCCTAGGCAGTCTTTACTTAGTGATTTGCAGTTGTTTTTCAGTTGTTTATCAGTTGTAATTGTGATTGTGAAACAAGTTGGAATTGAGATGCAGGGGATTTGTTTGTCTTTTCATCTTTGGTGGTTTTGTTTATTGTTGCAAATATTATTATGCATGTAGTGTGATAAATAGTGGTGATGGGGATGGAACTGATTTTGGGCACAAGTCACCTCAAAGTCATAAGAACATATTGTGTTAATTTACAGCACCATGTAATATATAACGGGAATTTTTTAGGGCAGTATTTATAACACTAATTCATAGTACCATTCGTGTTGCCATCATTGTATTGCCCTACTGATCAGCTAATATCCACATAAAAAGTTACATTTTTATTTTGTAATATCAGAACAAACAGCATGTGAATCTGATCCCTGTCCACAAGAAAATGAAATCTGCCAGAATTTGCCAGGAGGAAGGTTTAGATGTGACTGTGCAGCTAACTACACTAGAAGAGATGGTGTATGTGTTGGTATGTTCTTTTTTATGGTACCTTGATCCTTCACCACAGACTTTTATTGAGTATGTAGGTACTGTCGTGCAACCTTTATCATGTTTGCCTGTACTTGACATCATACTGCACTTTAAAATTTACAAATTTTGAAAGTTAATGGGTCAGCAGTATCCCCCAGACAGTAAAAATTCTCCCAACTAAGTTTCTGTCTAGCCCCCTCCTTCAGTTTTAAAACAGAACACCTGTGTAGTGCACTTTCCAGACAAAATTAAAGTAGGTCATACTTGGTATAAATCCCTCAAGGCTATCCACATACTTTTGATTATTAGTTCTCTGCTTTGCATTCTGTACCGTACAAAATTAACTGTGCATCATTGACCAATGAGTCAAGCTGTTGGTTCAATAAATGTCAACCAAAGCTCAGCCCTCAGTTGTTTATGTGATATGGGGATATTCTTAAATATGTTTGGAATGATGCAACTGCCCCTTTTAACATTGGTCATAGTGCAAAATTTTGTACTTGTACTCATGACAGAATATGTGCTCTCATAATAACAACAGCCATCAATGCCATTGTAACAATAATGTTATAAAAATAACAGTAAGAACCTCTTACACCAGTTGAAGTTAAAAGTGATTTACAAATCTTTAAAATGAAAAACCTGTCTACTGCTTTTTGGACAAAACTACAATGATTAATTTTGCTTAAGGCCATATCCACATTCTGCGGTGTGAGGGCTTTCTGGTATAGACATTTTCACCGATGTCTCTGTGTTTCCTAGTCTCTCTGTTTTTTGGACATTCTGAGGGCCAGACATCCATTGTATCACAATTGTATCTAAGGTCCTGTGCTTCGCTCATATCAATAACACACCTGTGCATGAGCTGTGACGGGCAGCATGCCAAATTGAAAGCCCTGACATCATGTGACAAACCTTTATACTGAGTAATCTCACTGTCCAATGAGAGTGCATGGTGATGCTATTGTTTGAATTTATATCAATGTATAGTCACCAATTGCTAATGGAGATGTGGGGGTATTCCCAAATGTGTTCAGGGTCAGTGATGCAACAGTCCATTTAGGTATTAAAAACTAAAGTTGGGTGAGTGTTCAGTTTCAAATTACAGAATCACAATTCATGGTCAAGAGGTCAGGCAGAGAGATTCTTCATTCAGTTGAATCAAAACATATTCTGTCTGAATGGGTGAAACTTTTTAACAAGTTTCGTATGAATCAATAAATTATTTCAATCAGACTGAAGCTCTGCTTGCCTCTTTTTCTTGAGTGTGTTTCGAGCAAAGAGAAACAAAGTCATAGAAATAAGTGTAAGCCTAGGGTGTAGGATTTTGATTATTCCAACTCATGAAATGCAACTGAAGTGTAAGGAAATTACCATTCTACAGTCACAAACAGGGTCAGTGATTGGAATTGGTATTCCCATCACATACAATTGAAAGTTGACTGACTATTCTACATTTCGTAGCAACTGGAAGACTAGTTTTGTAGCTTTACATTTTAGAGTGGATATATTGCTCTATGATGTTTGGTGTAACTTACAGATTTCAGATCAATTTTTCACATCGTTCTTTATCTGCTGCTAAATTAGGTGACCTTAGTTTCTCCATATCTTAACAAAAGTTAAGGGTAACAGGAAAATGGAATTGTAATTGTATAGGACTTATCATCTGTAGACTATTACTCAATTTTAAGGTTAAGGTTAAGGTTGAAAAAACTTGATATAGTGCACATTACTGTGTACCACACTCAATGGCACTGCACAAAAAAATCTCAAGAGTCATGAGAATGATCTGTTGAAAAATAAGTTTTTAAAGCATCCTTAAAAGAAAGGATTGTTGAAGACCGCCTAATATCGATCGGTAGGGCATTTAAAATCTTCGGTCCAGCGATGCTAAAAGAACCATCCGCAAAGGACTTGCGACTAGTAAAAGGAACTTTGAGAAGCAAGCCCTCCGAGGATCTAGTAGAATAATAGGAGGTTTTGTAGGCATTAAGACGTTGTCAAAGTGTTTGATAAGTTGTAGATATTATGTTAAGATTAGAGTGGCAAGTTTTCTGTGTTCTCAGAGGTGTAATATTATTTTCATTCCCATTTCTAATTGTATGTTTTCTGTTTTTTTTTTAAAAACAGGGCAAGTGCTATGTTTTCTTGTCAAACTCCATGTTCTATGTATCTTTGTTAAAACCTCTTACGTGGTTCACATATTAACAAAACTGTGTTTGGACATCCTATTTGAAGTGCTGCCTCCATGTTTGTGTTAATGACTTTTACTTAATATTTTTCCATCTTATACTTGGAAGGGAGGCTGGAGTTGTTTTATGTAAAAATGATATTTTGTGTTAATTTTGGTGTTTTCTTCCTCATTTCCATTGTTTTTCTTGTATTATGGAGAGCTTCGTACTTACTCTAGTTAACACCTTACAAGACTCTGACTAGACTCTTCTCTGTCTTCATTTCCACAGTGGTGTTACTGACCAAATGTGCATTGTTGGCAGGTCTTTGTGGTGTCAATGAAGACTGTATTGATCTTCCAAGTGGTGACCACATGTGTGAATGTACTGCTGGTCATGTCAGGTTTCCAAATGGAATTTGTGAAGGTAGTGTTTCTTCTCTATTAGAAACTAAGATAAGTTCATCTAAAATTGTAAACTACAGCATTATACAATGAGACAATTATGTCTTTCTGAGTCCTTACTTTTATACTAGGTAGTTGTAACTCTTTTAATGTCTTGACTTGTGAATTAATTGTTTTCCTGTTTTAACTGGTATCCTGTTTACATCTATTTACATTTTTTTAAAAAAAATATTTTTGTAATGCCATCATTCCTTCAAATTTAACCTACTGCTACTTTTGTTATTGAGATATTGTAACAGTCCTTGCACAGGTATGGTGATGTCAGTCCGCATACCCAATATTATGTGTGAGATCAGCTTATTCAGTTCAGAATGTAAAACTGTAAAGGACAGCTTTTTGCTAACAGTACCATGGTTAGTAATTTATTAAATTAAAGGTAGGTTTTTAGCAAAATTGGGTTTTGATGTGTAAAACATGAAATAAATTGAAAAATTCTGGTGAAATTTTTGTTCAATTCCTATGTGTAGTTCTTGAGATACTAGCAGATGAAGTTACAACATTTTCATATTTAGTGAACTTGAAGCAAGCAGGAGTATTAATGTCATTTCCACTCCTTGATCAGTATTGCTTGTTTTCTCTGTATTTCAATCTATAGTTTTGACCTTGAAACAGATAGAGATACAAGTTTACTAATGGGGAATATGAGGGAATTGTTAATTCCCATGACTCTTAAGCATTGACTGTACAAAAGCTGAGATTGCAAGATTGGTTGTGAACCTCATTGAAAAACATGGGGGTAGGTTTAAATTTGCTGTGGACAATTAGCAAAGAGAGCTGAAATTACATTTAGGTTGGAAAATATGTGAATATGGAAGAAGCTTGGAAAGAATGGCACGAATGGGTAAATGTAATTTAAGGAGCTCTTGTTGTTTCCAGGGGGAATTTGTGCCCTTTTCCCATTTTTTGAACTTTTATATTTAGTACTTTACTTAAAATCTCAACCATCAATGAATAAAAATTACCACTTGAAAATCCTAAAGTAGTATGCAAAATGAGGTGGGGGGGGGGGGGCAGTTTTAATTTGCTCTTCAAAATAGGACCCGAAAATGAATAAGCATTTGACACACTGGTTGTAACGTTTTAAGTCTTGGAATAACATGATAGGGTTAACTTATGTGAGGCCATAGTGTCATGTATGCTTGCTTCAAGTTCACAACGCCAAGTGTTGAAGATGTGAAAGTTTCATCTGAGAATATATCGAGAACCACACATAAACTGAGTGTGAATTTTCCCAGAATGCTTATGTTTACTTTCTACTTGACATATAAAAATTATATTTTAGGTCACACCCTTTTAAAGATGGTGCTGCCTTATTTATCAAAATCATTTGACATACATCTTTAATTTGGTGTACCCGTACTACACCGTCTTGTTGTAAAGAATACCCACTAGTATGATCATTGCCTTGTGATGGCTACTTTACTTCCTTAACAAGTTCTTGGCCTTTGCTTTTCAGCAACATGTGCTGTTGGAGTGTTGGAACTGTGTGGAGAAAATGCAGAATGTATTGACACTCCTGAAAACACAGTGAAGTACAGATGTGAATGCAATTATGGATTTATACAACATGAAAACAGATGCTTTGGTAAGTCTTGTGTAGTACACTTTTGGGTGGTTTTGAAATATAAGCTGGAAACCCTCAGTGAAGTCAAGGGCACAACATCAAAATAAAAAATACTGTTATTGTGGTGGCACCTGTGCCTGGTTCAGAGTATAATGGCAGCTATGATTTATTCAAGTGTGAGTACTTTGATGGCAACAGTGGTTTGTGAAATCATCATTGCCATGGTGGCAAGTGTGTATGGTTTAATGAAAATGAGATTATGTTGATCACATTCAAAAGGATACTGTGGCACCTATGCATGGTTGACAGTGTGATGACAGCAATGATTTATTCAAGTGTGGGTGCTGCGATGGCAGCAGTGGATCTTAAAATCACCATTGAGTTGCATTGTTCAATGAAAATGAGATTATGTTGATCACATTAAGTGGGATTAATAAAAAATGTGATTACCATCGTTGCAACTATGATTCATTAAAATGTCAGTAATTGGATGGGAGCTATATGGTTTTTCTAAGTGTGATTACCATAATGGCAATTATGATTCATTAAATGTAATTACCTTGATTGCAGCTATATGTTTCATTAAAAATTTGATCATCATGCTGCCAACTATGTAAGTGTGGTTACATCAATTGCAGCTGTAATGTTCATTATTAGCTCAACAAGTTGAGCTATTGTCATGGCAATGCGTCTGTCTGTCTGTCTGTCTGTCTGTCTGTCCGTCTGTCTGTCTGTCAACATTGGAAAAAAGAGCTGCTGTCTGCAGGTGCTTTGACCGTTCCTTGTCAAAGTTGGTGTGCTATAACACATATCAAGGGCTTGATAATTATGGTAACAGGAAGTAGGTCAAAGGTCATTTGGGGTCGTGAGAGGTCAAAGAGTGAAATCACGCAAAAGCCTTCAACTCCTTGTGGTTATGTTGGAATCTTTTCAAATTTGACAGGAGTGTTTAGTAAATGATGGGTCATCAAAGTTGTGTTTTTGAAGTAGGTCAAAGGTCATTTGAGGTCACCAGAGGTCAAATATTGATTTTTTGGGTAAACAGGATTAACTCTAAAAGTGAACAGTGGCTGATCTTGAAACCTACAATAAAAGTTGTTCTGATTGAGTTTTCACTCGCTTTGTGATGGCGTGGAAAATTCATGGCCATTTTCTTATGAAAAATGAAGATATAATTATAAACCTACTTTCTACGGTTACTCCCATTGACCATCATGGTGCATTGTTTGTCAGCATATTGTGCTTCCATGTAGATGAGTGATGCTCAAGCTTTAGAGATTACAGTGTTATGCACAGGCATCCGTATAAAACTTTGGTGGTTACATGTCAGCCTGTGTAATACATGTAATACGCACGCACGAAATCTTCCGCAATATGCAACCTATCCGTGTATGTACCACTGATGTATACTAACTGGATTGGATTGGCTTCGACACGTTGATTGGATAGTCAGTGATGAAGTCGCCGAGCGGCCATCTTACGAGAGATGAAAACGCAGTGCAAATATAATTATGGTGGAACACCTTGGGAGTTGAACACCTAAGTGTCCGTGCTTTTGCGTAGACACCTAAAAATTAGTTATCCATGAAAATAATCGCAATACAAATTAAAAAATTACCCTTGACAACGAATGCGCTTTGATTCCCGCATAAATTATAAAAAAGTATAATGAAATAGAAAAAAACATTGCACCCAATAAACTGCACATTCGCCGGTTTGATAGTCACAATATGGCAGACGCTGACTTCACAATGACACGGACATCGCCAATCCAGTTAGTATAACTTAGAGATCAGATCGGTCCTACTAATGCTCAGACTCGACCATAGAAATAAAAGTAAGGGAGAATGACTTCAGCCGATCTGGACTGAAGCCATTGATTTGGCCAGTCTGTACGGCAACGTAGCACCTGCGCGTAATACAAATATCACGTCATTGCTTTTGCCCCAAGTATTGGCAAATAAACTACAAGTTTTCAAGTTAGGAGTATAAAACAAAATACTTAAGGCACCATGACTTATTTCTGTTGTGAAAATTACTCCAAATCTTTCGAAAAACGCATAAAATAAACTATAACTTCTGCAGCAGAATGCACACTGTACGTACGGAGAGACATCAATCAGGTCTCTTGCCGTACAACGAAAGCGCCCTCACACTTTCCGTAGCTTCACCGGTTAAACATGCATGGATGCATTGTGTTAGCGTTCTCCCTTACTTTTATTTCTATGGACTCGACTCAAAGTTCGATTATTGAGTCGCCCATGAAAAGAGCGAAGGTAATCAGATATTTTTAATTTTAGTCCTAGGCCTAATTTGCAATATGATAAGAGCGGAACAGGCGTAGCGCGTACATTCACATTAAACGGGATATTATGAAATTGTTTTCTGTATTATCAATATCAACATCCGTGCAATTTTTAGAATATTTCATGTCAAAGTAAATACCGCGAAAAGTACTTCGAGCTTTAGCTAGGCCCTAGGCTAGGCTCGGCCTAGTCCGCAGTCTGCTGACCTAGGCCTAACTGTTACTAGCCCTAGTACTTGGGTCGCTTCCAGTCTGGAAAACATTTATGTTACGCCGTAGATCTTCGGCGTGGCACTCAAGCAGTCACGCCAAATTTCTGGCGTATTTTGTCAGCCTGGTTTCTATTTGTCGCACCTAGCCAACAGCAGATAGTGGCATAATTTTTATCCTGCCTTTCCTTTGGTGTTAATCTTCGGCGGCGAAAAAACAAACTTTCCAATATGGGGTCGCTTGGGGCTTCGAATACTACGTAGGCCTAGTTCAGGGACAGGGGAACAAAGTGTACATACATGTGAGAACTAGGCCTAGGTACCCTAGGCTAGGCTCGGCCTGGGTAGGGCGGCTATATAAGTTACTGCTACTAGCCTATTTTCAGTTCCTTCAAAGGAAAAAAAAAACACAAATTACAAATTAGGCCTAAGCTAGCCTAGGGTACCAAGGCCTAGTTCTCACGTACACTTTGCTCCCTGAACTAGTATGGGAATCCCCATACTAGGTCAGCAGACTGCGGACTAGGCCTAAGCCTACCGCTGCAATCATAGTTTCATTTGTTGTATTACGCTATAGCCTACGCGGTGGTAAGTACTTTTCTTCATGTGGTGGTATTACTGTTCTGAAAACCAAAAGAATTCACCAATTTCCCTAATACCCACTGTAGGCCTAGCCTACAACAAATCAATTAGAATTAAACTTCTCATTATTGAATATAAAAAGAGATTTTACGTAGGCTATACATATTCATTGGCAGGGATGTGTTGGTAGCTAAAATTAAAGTGGGGATGTTTTGCTAAAGGGACGTTTCGACTGGATACCCTTCACCCTGCACACTTTAGACAATGTCTCAATTACACAAGCAAGTTCTGTTGTTATGGCCAAAGTAAATTACCAAATTGGTGAAAAACTCCCAAATCATGAATCCTGCAAGTGCAAAAACCCTCATACAACAATCTGAAATGTACTCGCAGCTTTCAGTTGGAAGGGTTTTGTACGGGGTAATTTTCTCCAGAGAAGCATGGCACTTTTGGCATTACCTAAACATACAGTATCCAATGTATAGGCCTAATGTTAGGCTATGTGCACCATGAACCTAAGCTACACATGTGTCTCTACAGCCCAGCTACTTCTAGGCCTAGAACTGCAGGGCTTATTTGAACCTTCTGATAATTTTTGTTGTGAAATTGATGTGTTGTACTTGTTCTGTGATGTATTGTGTTTATTATGTGTGGAATGTCTTATTTATATCGATAAGATTAGGCTACATATTTACTTGTGTAAACTTCTTACATCATTCTAACACATTTTAGGCTGAGCTACAGTACATAACCCATATATGTTACTGTTATGAGAGAGCGTTAAAAAATACAGACTCACCAAATGAGCATTTGCTTGGACAAATTTTAATGAAACTTGGGCACAGTGATACAAGGATAAAGGGTTATCAGTGGTGGTCAAGGATGGACTCAAAGGTCAGATTTATGGGTCAGTTTGGGGTCATTTATAACAAATGTTACTTTGTGTCTTAAAGATTCAGTGACAGTATTGGGTGTTTGTCATTGTAACTTGGCTTTTGTGTATTTGTTTTATTACTGGTGTTGAGAATTTTAAGGTCAGTGGTCATTTTCATGCATGGTGTACTACCTGTGAGGTCATGACCATGTACGTTTATACTTTTGAAGTGGGGCAAGGGTCATTTAGGGTCAAAGAGAGGTCAAACAAAAGGCCAAACTGAGCATAATTATGCAAAAGCCTTGAACTCCTAGGGGTTGTGTTGAAATTTTGTCAGATTTGGCAAGAGCATTCAGTAGATGATGGGTCATCAACTGGGTGTTTTGAAGTAGGTCAAGGTCATTTGGGGGTCATGCAAAGGTCAAAACAGTGAAATCTTGCAAAAACCTTTAAGTGCTAGGGTTATCTGCAAATTTTATCAAATGTGGCTGGAATGTTCAGTGGATGATGGCATGTGCCAGTTGTACTTTTGAAGTATGTCAAAGGTCATTTGGGCTCTTAGAGAGGTTAAAGGTGGAATCACACAAGTCTTCATCTCCTAGGGGTTATATCCAAATCTCATCAAAATTGGCCAGTGTTCAGTAAATGATGGGTCTTCAATGATGTATTTTGAAGTAGGTCAAAGGTCATTTGGGAGGTCTTAGAGAGGTTAAAGTTGAAATCACACAAGTCTTCATCTCCTAGGGGTTATATCCAAATCTTATCAAAAGTTGGCCAGTGTTCAGTAGATAATGGGTCATCAAAGATGTATTTTTGAAATACATCAAAGATCATTTGGGGTCAGAGAGGTGAAAGCTGGAATCACAGAAGTCTTCATCTCCTAGGGGTTATATCCAAATGTTACCAAAGTTGGTCAGTGTTCAGTAGATGATTGGTCATTGAAGATGCATTTTAAAGTAGGTCAAAGGTCATTTGGGGTCATAGAGAGGTCAAACATTGGAATCACTAAAAAGCTTTTTCAACGCCCATTGGTTACATGAAAATCTTATCAAAGTTGGCCAGAATGTTCAGTAGATGATGGGTCATCATAGTTGCTCTTTTGCAGAAGGTTTAAGGTCATTTGGGGTATTAAATGGTTGAACAATGGAATCATGCAACAGCCTTCAACTTTACAGGTTTGTGTCTGAATCTTGTCAAAGTTGCCAGACAATCCAGTAGATGGTGGGTCATTAAAGTTATACTTTTGAAGGTCAAAGGTTGTTTGGGGTCAAACAGTAGAATCAATCAAAAGCCTTTAAATACTAGGGGTTGCATTGGAATCTTATCAAAGTTGGTCCATGTTCCATGGAAGATGGTTCATCATAGGTGTAGTTTGTGTTGATGTTAAATGCCATTTATGCCAATGCTTTTCCATATGAGTTTTGGTTTTGTATGATATATTGACAAAAGAATAATTTTAGATGGGCCTGACAAATTTGGGTATAAATACTTCATTTTCATTGGCACAATTACCTACTGTATTGTGCCCACAAGCACTAAAAATGTCCCAAGCTGGGCAACTCTAAAATGCCATTGCTGTGACCATTTACTGTACATGGACAGCACTGAAGGTACTACATCATGACTGTCCATGCATGATGCCTTGTTTTCAATCACTAATGAAGCTACATGAAAGAAATTGTTTGAGTGAAATTGTAGTTGAGCTACAGCATCATTGATGCTCTTGTTTAAAATTTGCTCACCTTGATGGCAATTTAATGGTTCACTAAAAAGGGGTTACCATAGTGGCAGTTATAATCATTAAAATCACTTTTCACTGATTTGATGGCAGAAACAGACAGTGTTCATTGTGAAAAGAAAATTAACATAGCTCCAAATATCCAAAATAATCAATTATGTTGGTACTTTAAAATGCAACTAATTTCCTCTTTCAAAGAGGAGGATCTTTAGTCTCATTTTAAACTTGTCATTCCTTATAGCCTTTGTTTTAAATTGGGTGTGACAGGGACCATTTACAGCAAGGAAAGTGCACAAAAATGTCCCCAGGAAGATTGGAACAGCCCAAAATTTTGATATGAAAAGAAAACACTTAATGAAGTTTGCTTATTATGATAAGTATAAAGTAAAACCTCAAATAAAAGTGACCATCAACCTAAAACATTTGAGAACCCCTGCTGTAGAGCTTCCTCGATTTGGACTGGAAGTAAAAGGGCTCAGGCAGCAAAATGCAAAGGCCATTAGTCATAGGTTTTAGGATTCCATTTTGGAGCATTAAGCAGATTATGAGATGATTATGGGAGTTTTCATGTTTACAAGTTAAGATTTATGGAATTAAAACTTGGTTGTAGATATGTTTTATGTTTGAGGTCGGAAGGTAAACAAATGTCTTTTTTCTACAGTGAGTCCAACTTGCAGCTCCAATCCCAATCCTTGTGGAGGGTTATTTGAACAGTGTTTTGATGTGGTTGATACTGGAACCTATCGTTGCGACTGTCTACCTCTGTACCACAGGGTGGAAGGTGTTTGTACAGGTAACTACTAATACCTTGAACCTGCATATGTCAGTTGTAAATAGTAATGCCATCAGCCTAAAAATGCATACAAGTTACCATACTGTGTGCATAGTCCTAGCTTACTATTTAAACCAACCAGTAGGCCTGAGTTATACACAGAATTCTGTGGTGAAGGGTTTTGTTGACTCCATGACTTGCTCAAACCACCACTTTTACTCATAAAGTGGCTCAGTGAATATACTATCCTCCAGTCTATTTATAGTTCACATTGCTTTAAACTTAGTTTTGTCTGTTATGTGGAAGCCCCAAGGAATTTTGTAAGTCACTTGACATGTTTATAGTTGGCTACATGAGCTATGATTGTCTGTTTAAGTGACCTTACAAGGGAGTTACTACTTATAGCTAAACAATCTCAGAAAAATGCTATTGAATTTTGCTGCATGCTTTGTAGGGCAATGTACATGTTATGCCGTATAGCCCAATACTTTGGAAGGTCTAAGACCCTTTTGTTTTGATGTTTATAGATTAATGATTGATATAGTTAACAAATGTACAGTATGTGAATAATGATGAGGATTCCCCATTAATCTAACACCTTGAAAAGGATTCACATAAAATCAGAACAGACCTCAAGATATCTTGCTGTTTTTAATTATGAAATGCCTTTTTATATGGATACAGCTTAATTTGATAGTCTTGACATTTGGACTAATTGTAAATGTTGTCTCGTTTCATTTTCTCCTGTCTTCTCCATGGAAACAATCAGGGTGTCTCATTTCTTGAGTGTAATTCATGATTCCTAACATTTAAATCCATTGGAATGTGTCTTTTCATAACTTCTACCAAATTTTGTCTTTTACTATTTGACACAGTTAAGTTGGACTGTTGTCCTCACAAAGGTACCTTTATTGAAGGTGTGTGCTATGAATTCATAGACAGTGAACTGACATTTGATGAAGCCCAAAACAACTGTTCCCTAGATGCCACAGGTGGATATTTGGCAAAAGTGGTCCCCAGCCGGGCACTGCAGGTAAGGTGATGCCTGTGGGAGTGTTAGGGACAAGGGGAAGGGTAAGGCACGCCCTTGCAGTGAAAATCTTTGCCAATCCCCCACTGGTCATTTTGTTCGAAACATGATACTAAATCATGTACCTGACAAACCTTTTTCCCCAAATTATTTCTTTTTCCCCACTGCCTTCCTGCCCTTCCCCTGCCCTCCATACTCACAACCCTGCTGCTGTTACTAAGCAATACTACCACAAACAACAGCTTCAACAATGTACACTTTTGAATAATTAGCTTTATTGCATCTGCTCCCTTCATTCCTTGTAACATTGGAAGGAAGGCCTCAAAGCTCCGAGCACATCTTTGTAAGAAACTTTGGAGCTTTATGTTTGACGTGACCAACCCTAAAGAAACTATTGGAGGGTGTTTTATCCTAAAGGCCTTTTATTTTGTCTTGGAGGCTTGATACGTTTGAATTGATTTATTGTGATAGGTGCAGTGTAACATTGAACATATGATCAGTATTGAATTATAAATGAATATATAAACCCCAATTTTTCAAAAAATTTTAATAAAAAACCAAAGTTTTGATATTTTTAAAAAGCCAAATTTTTGAAGGTCCTTTATCTCAAACACCAAATTCACAATTTTCTTAATTGAAACCCCTAATTTTTGGCCGACAGGGGCAACAAAAGTTCTGTGCACCCTGTCTTTGTCAGGGCTTTGGGTTGCTGGCCCTCTGTAGAGGAAATCATTGCACCACTACTGGAAGCTCTAATGTTTGTCACATATGTGTATTATCAGTATCCAGCATTGAAATGTACCTAAATTGCCCATGCTATACATACATGATATTACAACCTCGAGTTATGTTTCTTTATGTGTAATGAGACTGTGAATACTTTATCATAGTTGATGAAATGATCACCTAGCAACTGTGTTGTGTCAGGTTCAAATGACAGTTTCAAAAACCAAAGTGAGGAGGGAGGGAGGGAGGGAGGGACAGAAGGACGGACGTACGGATGCTGCGTGATCACAATAGCTCACACCAGCATGCTGTTATGAGCTAACAAGTGCTCAGCCACCTTGATAATGCTTAAAATATCTTTGATAATGGTTGGGTTTAATATGTATCTTCTCAAAAAGATAACTCTTCCCCCAACAAACAAAAGACTCATCCCTACCACCACTGAAAAGAAAAACTCATAGGTTAATATATTTAGAGTATGCCCTCATTTCGTTGTGGTTCTCTTTGGTTTTGTACTAGTTGTACAGTAAGGTAGTTCTTGCTCATAGTTTTATCATTCTATCTCTTTTCATGATCACTTCTCCTAAAATAGATTAAATGGTTGGTTTTCTTTTTCTTTAACCAGAATTTCATGTCAATTGGAATAAGGGAGCTTAGTACTATTTTAAGTGCTTGGATTGGCTTGACAAATAGTGTGGAGTGGAATGTACAGAATGGAGCATACACCTGGCTGGTGGACAGAGAGACAGTTCCACCAAACTATCCGTGAGTTTGGATTTCATTTTTCTGAAACTCTTATCTAGTGAAAATCATTCATAAATCCTGATATTAAAGGCAACATAAATTTAAGCAGTTATGAAATAATTTATCCCACTGAGGTGTTCTTTTTTCTATTTTGTTATTTTAACTTCCTTTTTTCATGATGGAGTTTTCAAAACAATTTATTAACTTAGGATAATAAATTGTTGGTGGCATTGAGTGTAGGTGATGAATAGTAATACATATATACACATACTATGAACAAGATGAAGGGCACCAGAAAAGACTAGTTTTGTTCTTATTGCTGTTTTGATGAAAAGATCAAAATAAGTTGAATTGAATGTATGTTTAAGATCACCATAATTAACTCTTTTCTTGATGTTTCTCTCATTTTAGATATATGAAATTCTCAACTTGTAAAGCTAATAACTTCAATATTTGGTACATGTCCTTGGCACCTTCAATTAAAATGTAATGTGAAAGATGAGAATAAGATATTGTGGCATAAATAGTCCCTGTAGTGAAAGAAAATGAGGAAGATATGAGATACTGTTTTCCTCAAAATTTGGCTGGATGTCTTGTGTAAATTAAGTTGCCCTAGATCTCTGTAATTCAAATCTGGGACATTTTGAAGGTAGAGCAGGCACAACAAACACATTATTTTTCTCATTTTATTTGTATGTAGGAATTGGCAAGGTGGAGCTCTAACACGACCATGTGTCGCTGTAAATGATCAGTTGAAATGGGTAACCATAATGTGTAGTGAACGTAGAGGACACTTATGCCAGTATGATGCCATTCCATGTGTTGATCCTCCTCCACCAGAGAGTAAGTCCATATGACATAAGATGATAGTGTACTAAGCAGACCATTTGCTTGTTCGTTGAAGTGTCTGTTGCTTGTTCATTTCTCTTTTCTTTTTCTTGTTTCTACACATAAAATCTTTTTCAAGTCTTTGAAAGTTATAATGCATATAGTTTGTTTCAGGAGAACATTTTGTATGCATTCATGAAAATAATGTAGCTTTGGAAAAAGGTTTTAAAGGGAATCAGCAGTCCCCCCAAATTTATTTTGAAATATCAGCTGAATCTTTCAAATCTTTTCTTATTTCACTTTTAAGTATCTTTAATGATGTTTTCAAACATATGCATCGAATATTCAATGTAAAATAAGGAGTTAACACTGCATGAATTTAACAATTCAGTAATAATTATTTTAACAAATGATTAAAAAAGAGCCATTCATTAAATACTGCAGTTTGCCTTTTGTGAGAGAACACTGAATTTCAAGAAATTAAAATTTTGGAAACTCTATTTTGGTATAGTTATCTGTTCATTCATAGCTTTTTCTAGTTACTGTGTTGCAATTGGCAGGAAGAAGGCAATTGAGGTTAACTTGGGATTTATGTGCTTTGAATATAAGTGGTCAGTTTAAGTGATGTGACAAGGATATAATGCAACAAGCATTCACCATCATTCTTTAAGAAAAGAGCTCAAAAATTGGAAATGTGTGTAAGATTGCAATGTCTAGGGCATGAAATAACCACCTGCACCGATGCCCTTGATATTTGAGTGATGCCGCTAAGTATGAAGGTGGTTGTGAAAGGTGCTGTCAGTGCCCTTTATCAATTAGTTTGGCTGTGCCCTTTTTGAGGGTTATGTCAAGCCCTGAATGTGATCCAGAGGCATCTGTGAACTGGGTGTTTTCAAACAGTACTTCTGTTCTCACCATATCACAAAAAAAAGCAAACATACCAGTATAACTCAGATGTTACCATTCAAGTCATGTTCTATCTGGTCAATTTATGTTTCAGGTTCAAACGAATGTCTAATGGATCCTTGTGATGCATCCAAGAATCTGGTGTGTGTCAATACCCCTCAATCTTATATATGTAACTGTAAACCTAAAACAGAAGAGATCAATGGAAAATGCCTATGTAAGTACAATGTGCTCATTGTTTACTTTAGTTTGGTTTCGTTTGGTGTAGTTTAGTTGAGTCAGGTTTGAGTAACTCTTTACCTACTTTGTCC
Organism: Holothuria leucospilota; assembly: GCA_029531755.1. Lineage (NCBI taxonomy): Eukaryota > Metazoa > Echinodermata > Holothuroidea > Aspidochirotida > Holothuriidae > Holothuria > Holothuria leucospilota. Next base: position 19,451,702 of record CM055969.1, read on the forward strand.
TACTTTTTAATCTTCCTCCCATGTGTCCTAATTTTTCCTTGCAAATCCTGTTTAGCCCTACATTTTCAGATATTATCCTAATGTTGCATATTAGAATTATTGTAAAGGTACATGTCTGAAGAGCCATTATAACTTCACCATTGCTGAGGATGGTTGAATGAAGCCTGAAAATGCCCTACTATTGTCCTAGTCTGGTAGTAGTTTGACCCTGGTCTTGGTCAGCAAGGTCCTAATTTCTCCTGTTTATTGTGAACTTTTATCCTAAGTTTATTATTTCCACTTGAGATCCTGTTTAGTCAATTCAGCTCAGATCAGTTCAGTTCAGTTCAACTCAGTTCAGTTCAGTTCAGTTCAGTTTATTTTAAGCTCCAGTTAAGGAATCCTATCCCAGGCTCATTTGGAACTCTTGTCAAGTAGATCAAAAGTCCATAAATTTTGAGCTGGTGGCCCTCTGCTGTAAATATCCACCCTACCACAGCCCCAAGTATCCTTACATTTTCCACTAAGTCTGCTTGCATGCAGTATTTATAGGTTCACATGGACTCTATTATGTCTTTGTGAAAGTTTTGGTTAAAGGTTTAAGGTTACAACATGGAATGGAGCTTTTCAAAAGTACCCTTCTGAGTTTAACTTGATTTGCTGTGACCAACTTATCTGTTTGCTAATGAACAAATACTTTTTTTCCAAGAGTAAGAAGTTATGATTGCCATCGTCTTGAAACTAGCAAATAGTTGATGTACCAAGTACTTTATGTGACTTGTTTATTTTTTCAATGCTGTTTCTTGCTTCATTGTTTATTTACAGATGTGGAGACTATAAATACAGTTGTTAAAATAGAGGAAATTAATGGAACTGAAGCAGCATTTACAAGACAGATCTCACAATCATTAACAACAGAATTCAAGCAGTTGTCCAACTTTTTCTGTGAGACAGTAAGTAACACTGTAATATAATTGAACTGTGAGGTTAGGTACTGGACTCTTACACAATGTAAATTTAGTATATACCCCAAGTGTGAGATGGACTACGTGAATGTAGTCAGAGACGTGAGGAATTTTCAGTATCAAGTTCAGCAAGAATGGCGGGTGTTAAGCACAGACACAGCATTACTGCTACATTGCAAAAATTCTGTTGGATATGTGATTTGGAAATGAGCCTTTTTTGGTTTCGATGAAAAGAGAAACCTATGCAGTCATGATGGCGTGTGTGTGTATGTATGTGTGTATGTTCGTGTGTGTGTGTGTGCGTATGTGTGTGTGTATGTGTGTGTGTATGTGTGTATGTGTGTGTGTGTGTTTGTGACACTTTTCTTGTTTACACGATATCTCAAGAAGGGAAACTCTGACAGTTCTCAAAGTTGGTAGGTAGATGCCCCATATTGAGAGGAAGAACCCTATTGTTTTTGGTGGAGGTCAAAGGTCATTTGGGGTCACCAGGGGTCAAACTCTGAAAACCATGTTTACACGATATCTCAAGGTAGGAAGCTTGGATAGTTTTCATACGTGGTGTGTGGATGCATTATGGTAAGAGGAAGAACCCTATTAGTTTTGGTGGAGGTCAAAGGTCATTTGGGGTCACCAGGGGTCAAAACCTGAAAACCTTGTTTACACGATATCTCAAGATAAGAAGCTTGGATAGATTTCATACTTGGTGTGTTGATGCATTATGGTGAGAGGAAGAACCCTATTGTTTTTGGTGGAGGTCAAAGGTCATTTGGGGTCACCAGGGGTCAAACTCTGAAAACCTTGTTTACACGATATCTCAAGGTAGGAAGCTTGGATAGATTTCATACTTGGTGTGTTGATGCATTATGGTGAGAGGAAGAACTCTGTAGTTTTTGGTGAAGGTCAAAGGTCATTTGGGGTCACCGAGGGTCAAAGTCTGAAAACCTTGTTTACACAATATCTCGAGGTTGGAAGCTTGGATAGATTTCATACTTGGTGCGTTGATGCATTATAGTAAAAGGAAGAATCCTGATATTTTTGGTGGAGATCAAAGGTCATTTGGGGTCACCAGGGGTCAAACTCTGAAAACCTTGTTTACACAATATCTCAAGGTAGGAAGCTTGGATAGTTTTCATACTTAGTGTGTGGATGCATTGTGGTAAGAGGAAGAACCCTATTGTTTTTGGTGGAGGTCAAAGGTCATTTGGGGTCACCAGGGGTCAAACTCTGAAAACCTTGTTTACACGATATCTCAAGGTAGGAAGCTTGGATAGATTTCATACTTGGTATGTGGATGCATTATGGTGAGAGGAAGAACCCTATTGGTTTTGGTGGAGGTCAAAGGTCATTTGGGGTTACCAGGGGTCAAACTCTGAAAACCTTGTTTACACGATATCTTAAGGTAGGAAGATTGGATAGATTTCATATTTGGTGTGTTGATGCATTATGGTAAGAGGAAGAACCCTATTGTTTTTGGTGGAGGTCAAAGGTCATTTGGGGTCACCGAGGGTCAAAACCTGAATACCTTGTTTACACGATATCTCAAGGTAGGAAGCTTGGATAGATTTCATACTTGGTGTGTAAATGCATTATAGTAAAAGGAAGAACCCTATTGTTTTTGGTGGTGGTCAAAGGTCATTTGGGGTCACCAGGGGTCAAACTCTGAAAACCTTGTTAAACACGACATCTCGAGGTAGGAAGTTTGGATAGATTTCATACATAGTATGTGGATGACTTATGGTGAGAGGCAGTACCTGTTATTTTTGGTGGAGGTCAAAGGTCATCTGGGGTCAAACTCTGAAAACCTTGCTTACAAGATAGCTCAAGTTAGGAAGGTTGGATACTTCACATGGTGTTGTATTTAATCAATCAGAAAATCCCTACAAGTTTTGTCAGAATCAGAGGCTGGTTGAAATCACCAGAGGCCAAAAAGCAAAAATTCTGAAGAATTCCCAAGGTTAAATATGAACATGAAACTGTAATTTTCCAGCTCTTTAAGACCACATTCAACCAATGACTGAAAGAAACAGGACATTTTGGCATTATTTGGGATTACACAATGACATTAAGTGCTATATTCATCGAAACCGCAATGCATTTGTGCATTCTGGTTACCTTATTCCATCCATTGTTCTGATGTTAGGCAGGCAAGGAATCTATGCGATGGTGATGTCGTGTGTGTGTGTGTATGCACTTGTATTGATATCCAGCCAAAGACCTTGACCAGAATACACACCTACCACCTGAGGACATTTTTTCCACCTGAGGACCTAAACCCAGGTCCTCGGGTAAATTTAGTTCCATTGCATTCTACACACGTTTTCCATTACACAATAGGTATAGGTATAGGTAAGGGCAGAGTCCTCTACTGGCTATGAATCTGAAACAGGTGTGTGAAAATTTCAGAGGTCCTCAGGTGTGTAGGATACAACTGGTAGACTTATATTATATTGCCAATATAGTGGACTTAGGAGATATATGTGGCTTCCCAGTTGGTGTGTATAGCGCCCTCTAGAGGGTAGTGATACAATGCATGTGTTCATTTGTCAATCTCATAGTTGTATGTGCTGGTCCGCAGGTGAATATGCATACATGACAACGTGCACAGGTCCTCGGTTTGTGATGAATACCAGTGTGTGTGTGTGTGTATGTGTGTTTGTGACGGCGCTTATAATCGCAATATCTCAAGATGGGATTGACCGACACTTTTCATATTTGGTATATAGATTTGTCATGTTGAGAGGAAGAACCCTATTGTTTTTGGAGGAGGTCGAAGGTCATCGGAGGTCACCAGAGGTCAAAAACCGAAAACCTTGTAATCGCATTATCTCGAGATAGCGATGACCGACACTTTTCATATTTGGTATATAGATTTGTCATGTTGAGAGGAAGAACCCTATTGTTTTTGGTAGAGGCCAAAGGTCATCTGAGGTCACCAGAGGTTAATCTGCGAAAACCTCATAAATGGTTTGTAATCGCGCTATCTCGAGATAGGGATGACCGACACTTTTCATATTTGGTATATAGATTTGCCATGTTGAGAGGAAGAACCCTATTGTTTTTGGTAGAGGTCAAAGGTCATCTGAGGTCACCAGAGGTTAAACTGCGAAAACCTCATAAATGGCTTGTAATCGCGCTATCTCGAGATAGCGATGACCGACACTTTTCATATTTGGTATATAGATTTGCCATGTTGAGAGGAAGAACCCTATTGTTTTTGGTAAAGGTCAAAGGTCATCTGAGGTCACCAGAGTCCAGAGGTTAAACTGCGAAAACCTCATAAATGGCTTGTAATCGCGCTATCTCGAGATAGCGATGACCGACACTTTTCATATTTGGTATATAGATTTGCCATGTTGAGAGGAAGAACCCTATTGTTTTTGGTAGAGGTCAAAGGTCATCTGAGGTCACCAGAGGTTAAACTGCGAAAACCTCATAAATGGCTTGTAATCGCGCTATCTCGAGATAGGGATGACCGACACTTTTCATATTTGGTATATAGATTTGCCATGTTGAGAGGAAGAACCCTATTGTTTTTGGTAGAGGTCAAAGGTCATCTGAGGTCACCAGAGGTTAAACTGCGAAAACCTCATAAATGGCTTGTAATCGCGCTATCTCTAGATAGCGATGACCGACACTTTTCATATTTGGTATATAGATTTGTCATGTTGAGAGGAAGAACCCTTTTGTTTTTGGTGAAGGTCAAAGGTCATTTGAGGTCACCAGAGGTAAAAAGCCGAAAAGCTCGTAATCGCGATATCTCAAGATAGGAATGACCGACACTTTTCATATTTGATATATAGGTTTGTCATCTTGAGAGAAAGAATGCTCTTGTTTTTGGTGCAGGTCAAAGGTCATTTGAGGTCACCAGAGGTCAAAGACTAAAAACCTTGAAATCATGATATCTCAAGATAGGAGTGGCCTGTATGGATTTGTCATGTTGAAAGGAAGAACCGTATAGTTTTTGGTAGAGGTCAAAGGTCATCTGAGGTCACCAGAGGTCAAAAACCAAAAAACCTTGTAATCGCGATATCTCAAGATAGGGATGACCGACACTTTTCACATTTGGTATGTAGATTTGCCATGTTGAGAGGAAGAGGCCTATTGTTTTTGGTGAAGGTCAAAGGTCAATTGGGGTCACCGGAGTTAAAAAGCCGAAAAGCTCCTTAATCACGATATCTCAAGATAGGAATGACAGACACTTTTCATATTTGGTATATAGACTTGGCATGTTGAGAGAAAGAATCCTATTGTTTTTGGTGGAGGTCAAAGGTCATTTGAGGTCACTAGAGGTCAAAGACCGAAAACCTTGAAATCGCCATATGTCAAGATGGGAATGGCCTATATAGATTTGTCATGTTGAGAGGAAGAATCCTATTGTTTTCTGTAGAGGTCAACGGTCATCTGAGGTCACCAGAGGTTAAACTGCGAAAACCTCGTAAATGGCTTGTAAACACAGTATCTCCAGATAGCAATGACCGACACTTTTCTTATTTGGTACATAGATTTGTCATGTTGACAGGAAGAAGTCTTTTGTTTTTGGTGAAGGTCAAAGGTCATTTGAGGTCACTGGAGATAAAAAGCTGAAAGTTCATAATCACGATATCTCAAGATAGGAATGACCGACACTTTTCATATTTGGTATATAGATTTTTCATGATGTAAGGAAGAACCCTATTGTTTTTGGTGGAGGTCAAAGGTCATCTGGGTTACCAAAGGTCAAAAAGCAAAATTTCCCAAGAATTCCCAAGATTGTAATCTGGCATCACTGGGGTCAAAAAGCAACATTTCCCAAGAATTCCCAAGATTGTTATATGGGGTCAACAGAGATCAAAAAGCAAAAATTCCCAAGATTGTTATATGGGGTCACCAGAGGTCAAAAAGCAAAATATCCCAAGAATTCCCAAGATTGTAATCTGGCGTCACTGGGGTCAAAAATCAACATTTCCCAAGAATTCCCAAGATCATCATCTGGAGTTATCAGAGGCCAACAAGCAAAAGCAAAATTTTCCCAAGAATTCCCAAGATTGTTATATGGGGTCACCAGAGGTCAAAAGCAAAATATCCCAAGAATTCCCAAGATCATGATATGGGGTCACCAGAGGTCAAACAGCAAAATATCCCAAGTATTCCTAAGATCGTCATCTAGGGTCACCAGAGGTCATCTAAAGCAAAATTTTCCAAGAATTTTCAAGATCCAAGATCCATTGGAGTTGAATCCCTTTCAAGACACTTCAGATTTTCTTTTTTGTTATATTTGGTGGGGTTCAAAGGTCATGTGAGGTCAGCAGAGATCAAATTGTTAAAACATAAAATGATGTAGTGAAGAAAGATAAATTTGAGGGATAAACCTCAGTGCAACAAAGCATCCCCATTCGGCAAGGAATCACTAAGCCTTTGGGCTTTCTGATTCAGGGTGAGTCAATGTTTAGTTACTATCAGTGCTGTCATGTATGCATGTTGTCAGTTAATTGTACAACTTCTTAATTGTCAAAACAAATGATACATCATTTGAATGACTGAGGGGTGTGTCATTTAAAGTAATATGTCAGTCACAGAATTGACTGAGGGGTGTGTCAGTCTTTATATTTTGTTGGCCTACCTCTGTGCAATGACTCATCATGTCCAGAGTTACTAAGATGAGTCACACCAAAGTTATAAGTTGCCTAATGTCCAAGGTCTTATGTCTTCAACTGAAAGTCTTCTTCAGCAGCATCTTGCTAATACTAAGTGCAGTAGTAGGTCTTCTTCATCTGCTGCCAAAATTTAGAACTATCTTTCTTCATCTGTTTGTTTCTCAACTTCTGTGGATAATTTTAAAACAAAAATTAAAACCTGACTTTTTTCAGACTTTAAATTTCTGGTCTTGACTGTCGGTGGCAGTGCTGTAAGCATGATCTGGGGGATACCGACACTACATTAAATTTTCAGTAGTATTGTGTTACATACATGTGTACTTCATGTTGTCTGATGGCCCTTTCATACTTCTTCCTCACCGTTTATCAGTTACAAGTGAAACCAAAAAGACCTACAATTATAATGACCCACAAATAGTGGAAGAGAAATTGTTTTTATTTGTCTTTCTAGCTAGAAAAAAGTAAAACTAAATAGAAACATTGTTTTCATTTCTTAGAGGGATGCTTCATTTGTAACAATTCTCTTTCTTAATCTTTAAAAGATGCTGAATGCCATAACAAAAATGCCAGCACCCAATGAAACTGATTGCAAAGTTCAACGCTTTGAGGAGGGTTCTATCATAGCACACTATCAAATAAGAGTTGGAGAACAGAACCCTGCACTAGCGGAGGAATATTTGGACGAATTTGAAGAGACCCTGCAGGAAATTGTAACTGAAGAAGGACAAACAATAGCTGCGAAGGATGGGCAAGGGAGTATCACCATTGAAAAACTCATTAGAGGTAAATATTTAAGATTAATTGTAATGTCAAATACGGGTGTCTGAATAAAGTTATGATGGTTAGGTTAAAATTAAAAGTGTATGAAGCAAAATCTCTCAAGAGATTTGTAATGTAACTCTGAAGAGCGTTCAGTGAGATGAAATAAGTGTAGGCGAGCAGCTAGGTCATTCACTCAGTGTTATAAGTGCAGTTCCGTAAATTAGTGGGGTGCATGCGAGATAAGAAAATATGCACCACAATTACATGCTTCAGTTTCACTTTATCTGAAACTAAAACAGACATTGTAGTATGTATTATTTTGCTGGAGGAGTGATTACTTCGGAATCTCAAATGACTCTGAATTTGAGAAAGGATATGTTAGAAAAGAATTTAAACAGGTGCCAGTACAAGCAAACAAAGGTAAACCTATGTAAGGAGAATTTGTGTATTTGTGCGAGAGTTTTTGTATTACAGATGCCATAGGCTTACACTTTGTAGATCTTTGAGAGTGTAATCATCAGTTATTGCTTCATACAAAACAGGCATGGAAGACTTATTGTATCAGGAAGAAAATGAGAATTGAGAGCAGAAGTATTAGGAGTGGCTGTGAGAGAGAGAGAGGCAGCTTTCCTGTGAGGTTAAAAGCAGTGGCAAAATTCAATTCAAAGAGAAGGCATGAGTTGTAGAATAAGAATTAAGCTTTAAAATATTCAGATGTGTGAAAAGTTTATGGGGGATATGAAAGTGATACTGAAGATGGTAATAAAATTTATTGTTTAGAATCCAGTAATAATGGTATGTTTACCAGAGTGTATGTAGGGTAGGGGATTACTTGAAATGTTTGGCCAAGCAGTATGGGCTAATAGTAACATCGTCTCTTCAAAGTTTGGTGCAGAAATCAGTAGCATAATTGGCACATGGTAAGAATCTCTATCTGGTAATTTTGAAAAGCAGTTTTAATGTGACAAGCAGGAAGAAACTTTTAACTTGTGTAGAGTGAACACAATGTCATTGAGTAAAAGTGTACCACATGTACTCACTGGGGGAACATGGTGTGCAGTGAGACACAAAAGTTATTTTTCCCCAAACCCCTTTTAAAGAACAGTATTAGTAAACTGAAATATGTTTGTTGTATACCTGCTACTATCTTTTCTTGGAAACCAGTGTCTGGAGAAAATTCAGCCACAGGTGAAGTTGCAGGAACCAAAACAGTTTTGACCAATCCTGTCTCAGTAGTGGGGCAGACCGAAACATAATGTGGGGCACAATGAGACAGTCAATTTTCCATGTATAGCTAATGAATAAGAAAACCGAAGAACTATAGTAAAGTGAGAAGAGACCTTTGGTGAACAATCATTTGAGGTAATTTCAAATTTCAAAAGTAACAATTGCATGTTGGGACACATTGAGACACTGCCTCATTATGCCCCAAAGGCCAATACCACATACTGTCTCACCGTACCCCACCAGTACATTCTTCCATAAGGTGCCCATTACACGGCTGCCATAAACTGTTGAGCCTAGTTTTAGTGCTAGATTTGAAGAGTACATTCTAGTCCCAACCAGTCTTTAATAGGCTCTATGATAACTATTTCTCTCTATGAAAAGAATTTTTTGCTAGTGAAACACAAAAAAAATTGATCAGGTTTATTACTACAAAAAATGCTGGATCACTTTGTTAACATGGATGGATCTGCTTATAAGATGGCTGATATAAGGTAATACTTGTGTTAGTAATAAAACCAACAAGAGAAGGACATATAACAATGTTCCAACAAATTTTTAGAGCCTTTGTCTCATTGTGCCCCATGTCTCACTGTACCCCACATTACCCTATACATCTGTTAACATGCACAGTGCAAGTCATTGTTATGCCCACACCAAATGTTGTGATTGTGACAAATCAGTCATAGTGCTGTGGCGGCCATTCGCTCAGCTGTAAGGTGAGATGTTTGGAATGGGATGCCGCTCACTATGTACATATGTAGGAGCCTTAAACCATTATAGTGTGTATGGTTTAAAGAAAAAAGGGTTGATGAAAATTTTAATTCATGAAAATCAGCTGAAAGAAGAGACCATTTATATAAAATTAAGATCCCCATAAACTAATGCTACATCGTTGAATTTGTTTGGTCTTCTTACAAAGAAGCATTTTGCCTTTGTCTTTTGTATTTTCAGATGAATGTGACAGGATTTATTGCGAAAATGATGGAAATTGTCTTATTGTAAGCTCTACTGGTAGAGCTTACTGCGAGTAAGTCCTGGCATGTCACAATTTTTCTTTGCTGCTTAATACAGATGATCTGTGAATGGTACTTTATTATCCACAGACGTGAAAAATTGATATTATGGAGGTTTGTTGTATTTTTCTGCAATATGCAGGCAAGTGCAATAAATTACTCTAAACATGGTATTTAATATTATGTGTAATGCATAAACTATGTCATGTACATTTCATCACTTATTGATACTATATTATTGTCATAGCCATGATACCACAGAGAGGTCAGTTGGTCACTGCCGTAACCACTAGCTCTTGCTATAAGTGATGCTGAACCAGTGCCCTAACTATTATACCCATACCTAATATTAGGGATATTATCACTCTCTTGTACAAAACAGTACACAGTGCTTTAATGCTAATGCCTAAGCACTTGTGAAAACCCATAACATACAATCAATGCTTTTAATTATTTCCCTTCTGTATTTTGCAAAAATCATAAGAATTTGTTGTGCCTTTGTGTGCAGCATGCCACATGTATGGACGAAGACAGTGTACAGGGTTTTCACTCATCATTTTTTTTCAGGAGTCACAGACCCTTCAAAATAAATTTACAAGAGTCAAATTTAAAAGAGAAGGAGTCAAAATAAATTTGAGTTTAATACAACAAACTTTACTCATGTCTTTTGTTTATTTTCTATATTTGTGATGATTTTCCACTATCTTTTTCTTTTAAGACATGATATTCAATCTGTCGATATTCAATATGGGAACTGGAAAGACTGAAAGTGCTACATTTTGTGAATTAATTTGCACAATGAATATATTGGCAAAATTATGTTATCATTACTGATTCTTGGGGCAAAAAAGCTGTGCGTCAGTTTGACCCCAGAGGTTTTGTGTCTGTGCGTCAAAATGAAAAGTTGTGCGTCACTGACCCGGGTGCCCGAGTCAGTGAAATCACTGAGTGTATACATGAAGCCTGACACTCACTGCTATGACCCAGGCTGTGACTCAACTGTAACTTAAAGCTAAGACAGTCTTGTCGTAGTCTGGTTATTGCAGTGTGCAGCTGAACTAGCTGTGAAACTTATTTTGTGGTCATGATGGCCTCCAACTCATCCCAAAAAGTAGTGTACTGAGTGTAAGGTCACAGGGTGGTGCAGTATATGGCTGCTTTAACTTTGAACCATCACTTTAGGGATGTGATCTTATCTAAAGCAAGAAGTGAAATCATGCTATTGGGGGAAATGTGAAAGTTGTGGGATTTTTTTTATGGTCTTGAAAGTCCTTGAATTCTGGGTGATTGGTCTAGACTAATAACAGTGTCATCTGGAAGACTGACATCTTACATTAATTGCAGTTTTGATCATGTTTCTAGATGTATCCTCAGGCATTAAGTTTAAAAACAAGTACATTTGTTTTGTCTTCTTCTCATCTTGATTCTTTATACTTAAGTGTTGAAAATGGCTATTTTAATATTAAAGAAAATTTTTTAAGTGTACTGTCCCAGAAGTGTGTAAATCAAACACTATCACTGTAAATAGGATCAGGTTTCTTGAAATGGTGTAAGCAACAAAATAAAATATTGATTGAAATGATCAAATTCATTACAGCTTTAGACTTAATAGAGTCTGTTTCTTGTTTGGTTTACTTCAGTGTTTCTTGCCATTAGCTCTTCTAGATTTTATACTAAGTTTAGTTGAAAGTTTAGTTTATTTTGATAGCATAGTCAGTTGTTACACAAGTCAGTGTCCTTACTTTAAAGGTTCTATTGTACCATCAAAGTGGGCAAAAGGGGCCAATTCAATCTATACCTGCAAATATATATATAAGCCACTCTGATTGGCCAATGTGGACATCATGTGATAAACAGTGCTATGAGTATGTCGTCTCTGCATTGCACAGCACATATGGTATTGAGTAATTGTATAGTGTTCAAACAACAGGAAGGTCTCCGTTACAAGATGTTACAAGGTAAACTTTTCATTGTCTTCTGCAGAATTGGTGTCGACCAATATTAAAGCTAGTTTGATTATTCATGTACCGACTGGAATTGTGAAACATACACGGGATAAACAAACTGAGCTCGTTTCATAGTTACACTGTGTTCTTGTATCTTTGTGCATCCGTAATTTTCATGTAGTACATACCTATATCAGTAAGCCTTGTCATTTTGTGGCCAGACTAACAATGCTACCTTATGACAGATTATAATACAAATTTTTTTACCAAAAGAGGCAGTTTATATGCAGTCCAGGAAACAAAATCACACATAAGAATCCTTCTTATATTTGCAATGGATTTAAAAATGTGTGATTTGACAAATTTCTAAAGTACTGTAGCTAAAAACGACGCATACTAAAACTCTATCCCACAATCCTTTGTAATTGCTATTTGGAAAAGAGTCTATGTGCAGTTCAACTATCAAACTTGCTTATTGAGCTAGGATACGAAAAAGAAAGTGTTTGACATTTGAGGGAAGGACCTAGAAGTAGATTTGATTGGAAAACCTTTAAGTGACTGGAATATGCAATAAGCACTTTAAACTGCAAAATGTATTTATACCTTGTGTTACATTTGGTGTGTGTTTCACTTTGTGTGGGACATTGATGGCTGAATTTGACTTTTAGAAATATGTGGCATTTATTAATTTTTTTTTACAGGTGTCCATCGGGTTATGAAGGAACATTCTGTGAGAATGAAGAGAATCTCGCCTTCCTTTTTAGTAAGTGATACTGTACACTTTCACCTTACACATCTGTCATCGAAGCATTATTTCCAAACATTTACTGATCTACTTGTTCACTGATGCAGAGTCAGGGTCCCTACACCCTTTGAAAAATGACTGAAGACCAGATTCTCCTTAGAAGGACATAGATAGGGTTGGGAATGATAGTACACCTATGACTCATTATGGTAAAATTAACAAGTTTGCATAGCATTTCAGATTATTTCATACTGCAAAAGTGTACTTAGAAACAACAATATATGCTGCAGTACTATCTGCCTAAAATCATGCTTGACTGTATTTGCATAAAGGGGACCTGAAGTCTAAAGCCACAAAAACATATGCTGTCAGAGATTGAAAAAGGTGTAAGTTCTATAGTCAGTAAATGTTTTTTTTTTCTTCTTCTTCTTTTTTTGAAATAGCCTTTTATAAGTCTTAAAACAGGTTTTTCCAAGTATTACCCCTAAATCAGCAACAACCTGTCTTAGAGGACAGTGACAATTAATCCCTCCTGTCAGTGACAGGATAACTCTATCTTTGCTGTAAATATTAAAAGAATTTGAACCCAAAATATATTGTTGCTTCCCCTAAAACACTCCTACCCAAAATGCCTCTATAGCGGCTTTTCCATTGGTGTAGCAGGATTTTCATTACAAACTCTTCTGCAAAAAGATTCAGACTCCATTTAAAATGTTTATCTGTGTCCTAATCCACTTAAACTTGATCTTGGGCTTCCTGTGATTACAACACATAAAAGACAGTGAGAGAAAATGTAAACAGTTTATCTGTTGTGTAACCAACTGGACAAAAGTCTTCACTTGGCTGGGGATTAAGTGTAATTCTAGAAGTGATGGTGGTTTCTTATTACAAGGAAATGATTTGATAAGTAGAATTTTATTACACCCGACCTCCCCTTTGTGAGGTCTGGTCAGAGCATTCTGATCTTTAAGCAGAGGAGTTCCTAATGTTCTCATTTTCAGCCAATGAGAGAACTCATTGCAACAGAGATTGGAGTAAAATTACTAGGAAGGCAGTTTCCATTTCTTCTGTAAGGTTTCAGATCAAATTTTTACAGAAAATGAAAAAGCAGGCATCTGAAATGATGTCTGCTGTGAGGGCTGTGGCATTCCACCTTCAAGGTGACTGTGGAGATTTGAACATGTCTGATAAGTGGAATTTTACAGTGACTGTAGAGATGGTTCAAAGACAGTTAGTTGAAAACTTAGCCTATGCACATTTTGGGTGGCACTTCCTATAGTAAATACTGATATCAGGAGGGGAAAAGCCTAGAGTAGACTTAGATCTAACATTGCTCTGTCAAACTGAGTTTGACTTTAACACTTAGGCCGAAGTATGCACTATGTATTAGGTTCAGGATAATGACTTTGCCAGCATGCAGATAATATCATCAGTGAGGGTTTAGATGATAATTATTTAATTATAAACAAAATAATTGAATTTATGAATTTATTAAACCAATAATTTAGTAACTCTTGTACCCCTCTGATTACATACCAGTTTTTCTTTGCTCTTTGTAAATTTTCTGCATGCACTTAGATGAAAAAAAAATACTACGGTTGCACTGTTACATGACTTAACTAAGAGAGCTTGCCTACTTGAAGTATGCAAGCTCTCTTTTATACACAGAATGCTTTGTAGCAAAGGGGTCATTTTCCTGGGTCATATGCTTTTTTTGCAAGACAAACAACAGTCTTGCACATTTTGTACTTGAAACTGTACTTACTGAGGACTACTTGTTAAATGCTGTGCTTGGTGGTTATGTCACAGTTAAGCATCTGATTTCACTAGCAATACCTTGTGATTCCATCCTAACATATGTAATCTATGTCATTGTGAATGGTTGTTCCCCTCCTCGATGTTCAAAAGTACCAGCACCCATGTGTGGCAGGGTGCTTCCAAAGGGCAGCAGTGGGTTGGGATGTATTCAAGTGTGGAGGCAGACAAAGCATCACAAGTTAGATGGAATGAAATAAAGAACCAGCAAATAGTAAGGAAGTAAGAAAATAAACATTTTAACAAACTGAACAAGTAAATTTATCTCAAAAGTTCCACGGGAAGGTCAACTTGAAATAAAAGGTAGGTAGGTTGGTGAAGTTTAACAACACATCAACACATGCATGCTATATTGTGTCTTTCAAGTTCTTATATGGTTCAAGTCCTCCTCTTTAGTCACCTCTTATGACAGGTGGGGAATACTGTGGGCATATTCTACAACCCCCAACCCACAGGGGGAGCTTAAAATAAAAGAACACCTGGACCGGGTGTTCATATTGTATAGTGAACTGATCTTATGTTTTGATTTTACAGGACTGTTCAGTGATTACTGGTTCGGTTGGTTGTTGTTTGGCATTCCTGTCGTTTGCATTCTTGTATGTTCAGTCTGCTGTTACTGCATCCGAAGAATGAGTAGCAACAAGAAACCAGGGTCTACCCTCCACACAGTGGTCGCCATTCCAAACCTCAAAAAAGATTCCGACCATCCGCACAATCAGCCATTGGTTCAGCAGATGGAGAGTGCTGCCTCAACACCAGAGGAAGAACGAAGAAAGAAAAAGTTTGACAATGATCTGAAATCTTCAGAACTCTTTAATGTAAGGGAAATATCAATACTATGCCCTTTCTAGATAAGCTCTTTTACTTTTCTTTAAGTGTTTTAATTGAACTTTGATTCTAAGCTCTGTGCAATGCAATGACAGGTATTCTTCTTGCACCTCTTAGGGTATGTTTTTATAGGCATTTGTTGCTGGAAAATCCAATGCCTCATCCCTATGAGAATGATTGAGACAAAATACTAACTTTTTATTACAAGACTACTTTTAATTTAATTTTTTGGTAGAGAATGAAAATTCTTCTCGAAGAAGCCTAATCATTTTATTTATTTTTTTTTTACATTACAAAGAGTTTGTGTGTGGAAGTCTGATTGAAAAGTTGGACCTTATATTCCTTAACTTTTTTTAAGGTTTTACCTCAAAGCTGGTACTCTCAGTTCTATCTCAGTTAGCTTGAGTTCTAAATTGTATATTATTTACAGAAAAATCACCAAAATGTTGATGAGATACCTATGAAAAAGCAGCCTCCACCTGTGGCACCAAAACCAGTGGGGGATAGAGGAGGGATTAGAGGGAGTTCAAGACAGACAGATGGACCTGCCAGCAAAGGCACAAGCCCAGGCAGTCAAAAGTCAGGCAGTAGCCCTGGTCCAAAATCTCGCACCCGTAGTCCTTCCCCATCAATGCAAAATCGAACTCCAAATGGAAAGGGACCAGAAACAGGCAGTCTGAAGAGAAATCAAACCAAAGCGGGACCAGAGAGAGGAAGTCCGAGAAGGGATCAAAGCAGGTCTCCTCAGAGGAACAAACCAAGGCCCCAAGGCCAGACAGGTCAGCCTCCAAAGGGTCAAGGTGGAAATCCAAGACCTCAGCGTAGTGCCAGTCGTGCATCCCAGGCCTCTGTTGGGTCAAGAGCAAGTCGCCAAGGGCAGCCGAGGGGTCGCCCAACTTCAGCAAGTCCTGCTGGAGAGAGAAATGGCCCAAATCAGGCAGGAAAACCACCACAGATGGAGGGCAGGAAAAGAAGTCCATCTGGCCAAGGATCACGCAGCCCCAACAATCGACAAAGGCGGAAGATTAATGGAGGCAAGGTTCCAAAGGTACATAAAGGTCCAGAGACAGCACCAACCATATACATTTAGATCTGTATCTTTGGGAAACACCTCTATAAATATAATACAATTAATTTAGAAAGGATATCAGTTGCATTCAATGTACAATGCTGAAGTAAACTGGCTGGACATTATGGTTAGGCAATAGTTGTTCTGTTACTTTTCATGACATCTCTACAGATGGCAGAAGGAGGAGATCAGTTTGACTTTCATAAATGTACCAAATGTTTTGGACTTCAAAAATGTGATATGAAAGTTTGGTGTTTATAACATAATTTGTTCATTTACATTTACTTAATCTCTTGAAGTTACAGAGTGCATTCTAAAGGTACTAAAATAATTGCAGTTTGAAGACATGAAGAGTCAGGGGTCGAAATAAGCCTTCAAACTTTGGGGACCAGCCGGGCCTAATGAGAAATCAAGGGGACCAAAGCTAACAAATAAAACAGGACTGTTTAAGTGTACGGGTGCTTTTTAAGTGCTTGGAAACTTGTGTAGTATGGGTATAATTAGGGGAAGTTGAGGCTGAAACTAGCCTGAAACCAATCTGGCCACACCCTCTGAGACCAGTGCTAAACACCGTACATGTTGCATACAGTGTAAGTCGTCATGACAGAGAAAGTTTACACCGAACGTATTTCAAAATCTTGTTGGTAACTCTGAAAGTTATCCTGGGAGCAGTAAAAAGGGCACTGAAATTCCCACCAGCCAGTCAGTCATGAACGTTATCCGATAGTTTACTACGTTCGCCGAGTTTTGCAATAGATAAACATCCCATAAATAGTTGGTACACATTCTTCTAAAAATCGAAAGACTTTAAAATGGCGTGTGATGTACTACACAATGTGCTGTACATGCAAAAAATTCATTCAAGTGTACCAAGAGTATATTTCCACCCTTTCCTGTTTACGTCGATCATTGAAGAATGTACTTCCCACCACTGCATAGTCTCTTGCATGTGTTGCATCCCATTTGCACTTTAGCAATGGCATACTCGATCATACTGTTTCCAGGGCTCCATTTCATAAAAGTTAAGAATATTCCTAAAATAAAAGTTCCTAAACTGCTTAGAAATGATTGGTCTGAAATAATTCCTTCCTTCAAATACTTAAGAATAAATCAAAAGTGACATGATTGTTTTTATTTGTGAATTTCCTGCCAAATCAATTACGAACATTTCTAAATCTACCAAAGATCATTCCTAAGCCTCAGAACAACTTCAGCATAAAGATAGGAATGAATTCTTCCTAAGTCCAAGATAGGAATATTCCTAACTTTTATGAAATAGAGCCCAGGTCTATATGCATTACAGCACAGTGTAAATTAAGTAATGCAAATGCCACCCTGTAGGTACGGAGGTTGAAAAGGAGATTGTTGTCAGTTATTAATCTTGTGAGACTCCGCCTACATTACTCATGACTGACATTGGTGTATGCCTGTGTGAGTGATGTTCCTTGTTGTGACAAAGCAGACTGTTTAAGAGCAATGTGAAGTGATTTCAGAAGTAATGTGTTTCACAGGTTTTTATTGACTGTCAGTACACAAAATACATGCACAGGTCGTGCAAGATATACTGAAGATCATGAATGTGAATGGAGAAGTTCATGTGCAGACTGTACAATTAGACGTGCAATATTTAGGAGCTAACTGGGCCCCTTTCCCTGTAGAAGATACGGGCCCAAGTGAATTTCTAGGTGCATCGGGCCAGTAGGCCCCCGTTATTTTGATCCCTGTCAGAGTAGGCTTACACAATGTCAAAGGTAGAGATAGGCTTAAGGTTTGGTAAAGATAGATGAAGATAGGTTGAAGTCTCATATGACAAGCTTCCTGCAGTCATTGTATATCTGCAGAGTAGGCATATTCATTATCAAGGACAACTGTCTTCAAAATTTAAATTTAAAGAGTTAAAATAAGGACATGTGGGAAACAAAGTGTGTTGAGTATTGACAAAACCTCTGCATTGCCAGTCAAACATGTGAGATGTAAACTATGCATATCTCAATTAAACCCACGTCTGGGAAATTCTACTAATCGTTACAATTCTCATTGCCTTTACCATATTTTAAGCTGAATTAAAAAGAGAAAAGTTGAAATATTGCTAGATTCTAATTCATCTAAAATATAATTTTAATATATAACAGCCATTCAAAGGAGCATTATTTTAGATCATAATGTTTCAAATTGTAGTGACAGCTTTATGTCTAATGGTCTATCTCCTATGCATTTTGTGAAGGGACTTCTCATTGTTAAATAAAAAAGTCATTTATGCACAGTTTTAACTTATTACCATTTTATTTTGTAGTATAGGAAGGTATGGGAAAGAAATTTGTATTACATTACCAACAGAATATTTTAAGTTGACTGCATTAACATAAATTTATAGTTTTAATTGTAATACTTTATGTGGTATTCTAGAGTACCGAAGAGAGTACTATTATTAAGTCTTGTTGTGTAGAGTGCAAAAGAGAATGAAAGATGAAGACAGATTATTTGCTTCACATAGCCAGAAAGGAAGCATGCAGTCATTTACAAGGAGAAATGAAATAAAAGTACAAGTTATAGATATAGAGGTGAATGTTTTCTCCCAATTTGTGGCATGCAAACTGTAAATGCTTGCACTAGGTAAATATCTTCTGGTATATATGACACATACCACATGGAAATATGAAACAGACAAACAATACAAGTATTTGTTTAAATTAATTTAATAAAAATCTTTGCATATTAACTCTCACACCAATTTTGCGGATGGAATACAAGACCAATTTCTAAAGCAGTCTTTGTTGGAAATAAAGTGAATTTACTCTTCAAGGTGTAAAACTTAAATGCATGTAAAGAATACTTAATGCATGTAACATGGATGGAATATAGGTATGCAACAATGTATCAAGGTATCATAAATGTAATATGTTTTAATTGTAACAACTCCTTCCCTCCTTTTACGTATGAGCATGACAAAACAGAAAATGGTTTATATTATAATTACAACTCACTACTTAAACTGGACAAACATTGACAAGGTTTAAAAGTTCTGTTTGTTTGCAACAGGAATGCTCCGAATTCAATAGTTACACTGAGCTTATATTTCCATCATGTTATGTCTGATATGTATTTCTTTTATATAACAATTATTTACAGATAAAATAATTACACCTATTGTACTTCATACTGTGTACCTTTACAGTCAACAATTGTGAACATTCAAGGTGCATTCCAGGACATGACAATAAGTTTTACTACTTTAATTTAGAGGTTTCACATTAAACCATCTTTAAACATTTCAGTAAAAATTACCACTGTAATTAAGTAGTAATAAAGACACACTATGTTTTCTTGTAACTTAACACTTTGAACCAACAAGCCATACCATCCCCAAAGCATGATAGCAAACTGTCACTTAACAGGGCTTTAAGAGCCTGAAAGTTCTATCATGTCATAATGAAACCATGTGTATAAATGGGAAGTTTTTACTGCAAAATCATATGCAGCCAACCATTTATGTGATCACTGGTCATTTTCGGGGTAGTATAAGTGTCCTCTCATAAGGTGCAAACATTCAAGTTGTGTATGAAAATAATAGGTGTTTTTCACTTAGTTCACATTAAACACAATATAACCAGTAGGAAGTTTTATCATGACATGGATGGAATTTTATGATGTGTATGGCAATCATGGTGGGGAAAGCTGGGAGGCTCCTTCCTGGGAAATTTGGGCATTTAGAGGGAAATTTTGCTTTTTTGAACATGAAATACAGCAAGAATTGTGGAAATTTTACTGTCTTCCTGGGAAATAAACATTCTTTCCAGCCCTTATATTGACAATGGTCTTTGATTGTTCGAATTCAGTGGTGGGAGGACAGTTGGCTATTCTACTTGTGCAATAACTGAAAAAAAAAAAAAACTTTTTATGAACACTTTGACATCACCTTTCATCGTCACCTGTTTCTTGAAAATACCTTTGCCCTACATAAGCCACTCAGTAACAACTTTTTACCTCCAGTGATGAAATATGCACACAGCTTTGTTGAAGCTGCCAATGCTTGCACCATTACAGGGTTGTCTGAGTACTTCTTAATCTTTGTCTCTTCATGGTTGCAGTTTACAAATGTCAGGTAAGTGCAACTGCAGGATTTTTCTTGGAAAGCACAATTTTCACACCACCAAGTGTGAAGTAAGTCACAGCCATTTCAGAAGGATTACTAGCTTGGGACTTGCTTATTTATAGTTTTCTTTCACTCTATTTCATGACTTTGTTGTTTCTCTTGTTCATGTAGTGCATTTGATAACTTTCAGTACATTGTGCATTATATTAAGTAGCAATGTACCGTATTTAATACTTACAATCACTCACTCTGAATTGTGCTCAAAGTACCATTCCATCACATTTTCTCAACAATAAAATATTTCCCATTGCCTCAATATGGCTTACAGTTGGAAATGCAAAGCACAAAGCAGAACGGTGACCCATGATCTCAATCCTCAATTTTAATTTGCAAACAGATCTATTGGTAAGAACGTACGTTTTATTCCATTGACCAAAATACACACCACTTTAATAGCTACGGCCAAGACTACAGAGTAATAGTTCCAAAGTCAAACACTGAAGGAATGCTGGGATCAGTGTTTCCACTAAGCCACTATGACGTGATTTTGACCCAATTGATTCCTAATTTGACCCACTGATGCTGGAGAAAAAATAGAAAAAAAAGAGGTTTTTATGGGCATTTAGGCGTATTATGCACATGCTCTGCATTTAACAATGAGTCAAATTTGCATATATTGAGCAGCTTGACCTCACTGGATAATTTCTTAGATGAAACACTGGCTAGAATTGTGTGTCTTTTTGCATGTTGACATAGAAATTTATTCACGCATACAAATAGTAGGCTTACAAACCAATAAACAAAAGGATGACAAAACAAGGGGGTCAACCAATGGAACAGGAGGAACTGACAAGGGATAACATTTCTTCAGGACATAATGTGATATGTTCACCTGAATATCTTACATTGAGCTATGTACAAGCCTTAATTACAGTAGCCTTGGTTAACACTTGTTTCAGTCAGGTCTTCAAAAAAGTAACATTTTGCACCTTCTTTTACAAAGTTCACAAGTAAATCCTAACTCAAGGATTTCAGTTTTAAAGCCGAAACCTGTTTTCCTTAAAGTTACTCATATAAGTGAATTTACATGATTTTCCTGACCTACCCTTTGCATGATACATACAGAACAAAATCCCAAGTTTCTTTTCAAATCATCCATTCTGTGACACACATTTGCCCCATAACAACAACCACAAAATATCATGCAGTATTCCCGAGTCATAAAATATTGTCATACTGATTTCACACCTTGAGGGGGCAGAATTTAGAGGTACAGGGTTCACTGTTGCCCTGTAACAGACAATTTGTGAACTTCATCCTGCGTCTAACAACACTTAACAGCATAAACGGAAGGTTCTCTTGTGTTTCTCTTCAATAACCAAGTAGGCACATGAGCAAATCATACTTCATCATTGAAATATTTCTATGAGGGCTTGCAAAACATCTTTCCACCCTAACATAGTAACTCTTAATATTACATTATTGGAAACAATGCAACCAATGAATCAAATTTAATGAAAATTTACCTCATACAGATGTGAACACACAAACCTAGCACATCATTTCAGAACAAGTATATGGGGAGAAATTTCAACAAAAAAAGCCACAACACATTGAAATATTCATACACTATCAAGACATAATCAAGACAATTATGAAACTCAATTCTAGGCATTTTTCAAAGACTAGGTCAAACATGGAAAATACTTTGCACTATTCTCATTACACATTAGTTCACCATTTTCCAGCCTCCCACTCCTGACCAGTACTTTTCTCAGTGTGATACCCTTCACAACACCTGGTACGTGCATGCTTCAGGCTGTGGACATTGTGACTTTCAATACATCTTTTCAAAGTCAGCCAGTGATCATCTTTGACCTTCCTCCTGAGCTGTATCCTCATTTTCCTCTTCACTTTCAGATGAGCTAGAAAAAAATCATCAGAGAAAGGAAACATGAAGTCAAGGCTGTCAAATCTCCAGCTCATTATCAGATAGAGCACTTCTGCAGAGGACAATGTGCACTCTCTCAACATGGTTTAATCATGAAATGGTAGAAGTCTGCAGGTGTACAGGATACTTTTTCCTAGGGAAGCCGAGACATTTTCTCCCCAAAAAACCTGTATTGCCCAACGATATTGCCTAGGTTTACATAAAATCTGTGTGAGAAATGGGGGAGGGGGCTGCAGGCCCCCACAGTTCCCTAAGACCATACACCAGTGTAAGTCCCATTTTCATGCAGGGAAATAGAGTCATTACTTCTCAAAATGCTTTCATAGGCAATTAACCCATATATTAATATCAATTGGCTACACAGGGTCTAGTATGTGACATGTAAGCACAGTGCTACCTACCACCAGCTGGGGCACTATAGCATACCAAAAAGGTTTGTTGCCAGGACCTTCCCAGGTCTTGTTAGTTGCATCTAAATATTGGTAGTGAGATTTCAAGAAATGTGCACTTCCAAAAGAGACAGACATATTTGAAACATTTCAAATTTTCCTCCCATGCAAGGCACAGTATGAGCCTTGTACAGATAATGATGAAAACCAATGAGTCGAGCATGATCCTGTCTTCTTTTCATACACAAGTAATGAGCATTGCTACTTGTACCATGTATAATCAACAGACTTGTAGGCAACTCTTTTCACACCACTCTGTATCTCCACATCTGGGCTCTATTTCATAAAAGTTAGGAATATTCCTATCTTGGACTTAGGAAGAATTCATTCCTATCTTCATGCTGAAGTTGTTCCTAGGTTTAGGAATGATTTTTGGTAGATTTAAAAATGTTCTTAACTGATTTGGCAGGAAATTCACAGATAAAAACAATGTCACTTTTGATTTATCCCTAAATATTTGAAGGAAGGAATGATTTCAGACAAATAATTCCTAAGCAGTTTAGGAACTTAAATTTTAGGAATATTCACGACTTTAATGAAATAGGGCCCTGGAGGCATTATCAATGAAGTCAGGTATGGGAGAAGGTTCTCACTTTTTGTTCATACAGGTTCTACCTCTCATTTCAATGGACCATTTCATTTCTGCATACTCCAGGTACTTCTGAACTCTCTCAGGGCTGTCAACTTTTAGTGACTGGTAAGAGTGAGATTCGTTGGGAGACTACTTACACGGAGCGCAACCATCGGTTCCCACAGAGCGTCCCGCCAGGGGGACTTTTTGCCAAAAATACCCCTAGATTGCAGGAAATGGCACTTCCCATGCTTCATTACTGCATGTCCACAATTGGCAGTTTTCAGATGTTTCATGTTCCTGGAAATTTTTAAGAGGACATTTTGATCACATTGTAAACAGGCCTACGAAAAGTTGGAAACTGAAGCCTACCGGTATGCATTGCTGACAGCCCCAAATGGAATATAAATGTATCCGGCGGTCTCAGACATGACTGTTCACATTTGGGTTGAAAGGGGCTAGCTTGATGATGGCAAGATTAATTATACTGTAAACTGCACTACTGTCAGCTCACTGCAGATTATGATCAGTTGAAGGAACTCAGGTAGCGTGATAGCTGGCGTTATACCGACACCAGACGCATCGATCCATTATGAGTGGAATTTTTTCACCACATTGAGACGTTGCGTGAGAAACTACTTCATTGTGAGAGCATAAGATTGCGCCGAAATGCATGACTCTCACGCTGAATGCATGAGAGTTGATGGCCCTGCTCTCTACCCTTTCATACAGACACTGATATGGCAAAT
Organism: Holothuria leucospilota; assembly: GCA_029531755.1. Lineage (NCBI taxonomy): Eukaryota > Metazoa > Echinodermata > Holothuroidea > Aspidochirotida > Holothuriidae > Holothuria > Holothuria leucospilota. The sequence goes on from CM055969.1 coordinate 19,475,500, forward strand.
GTTTACCCCTCTTCTGTTGATTCTTCAGATGAGCTTTCTGAACCTTCATCACTTCCTTCTTCATCATCGTCATCATCATCATCATCATCTTCATCCTCACTGTCATCCTCTTCATCATCATCATCATCATCATCATCACTATCATCTGAACCCCAAAGCTGGGCTTCTCTTTCTGCAAAAATTTAAAAAGCAAATATTCTCGTTTTATTTTTTCGTAAAAAATTAACAATGAATTATATGAAAATGTAAAAAATGTGCATAAATTAACTCATTTATATGTTACACAATGATATCATTCTTTAAAACAAAAAAGAAGTTACAACATGACTATCTGACAAAAATCTGAAATTATTAATTACCTTCTTACTTCCTCCAAGCACTCCCTCTGAGAGGCCTTATGCTACTCCCACATAACAATCACAGACATCACTTAAATAGGATAAACTATATATATATAGTATTTAACTGATGGATAAGAGTATTTCTGCATTGGCCATAGCTTTATGCAATAAGAACTTATTTCTAAACTGCATAATAAACTAGACGGTTTGTACTTGGCAGGCAAGTTCTGATCAAAGCCACTGAAGATGTTATGAAACAAAGAGAAAAAGCTCAAATATTTGTGCCACTTGATTTCAAGTCTCGATCTAATAAATATTTAGTGCAGTTCCAAAAGGAGCAAATGGCCTACCATGCTCTCTTCACAGAGCACAAATGTACTGCTGCCAATGCGACTTTTACCCATTGTATAAGAAAAGTGTCTTCCAAGCAGGTTATAGACAGCTGTAAGATGTTCCTACCCCAGATTTGGTCATTTGTGCATGCGCAGTTAAAGCTGAGACATTTGAACGGACTTTAGCGACAGACCAGCATTTTCAACAAGCAGGGATTTTCGATGGTAAGGTCATGGAGTCAGTGCCAGTGTTAGTCTGCATAGGGGCGCCCAAGGCTGGGACTATTTTATGAGTGATCAAACAAGCCAATATAAAGAAAGCCAATAGAACTGCGTAACAGCTTATCATCCTTAGAGAAGACTTCCTATCTGCCTCAAATGGGCTGATTATTCATAGTGGAACACTGTTAAGTTGGTGAAACCTGGGAAATGGTCAAAATTCCACCTCATGAAATAATAGAAATAACAGTGTGGCAGATGAAGAATGCTGAGTATGTTCGTAGTGATCATGTTCACATGGAGAGGTCTCGAACAGAAAAAATTCATACGCCGAGCTATAAAAGAAGGCACAAAAGTGATAAACTGAGCAAATCCAGTAATCAAACCTGTGGGCTTCAATTTAATACCAGTGGGGAACAAAATTGCAGATGGAGTCATGTCTTGGCAAACTCAAGATCCACAAAACTACAGAACTGTCTGGTATCACATCAAGTCAAATGTTTTCACATTACCTCTCTTAAGCATTTCTTCTATCAAAGGCTGGAACTGTTTACACTCAGAGTTGTCAGGCTCGTACATCATAACTTGAAGACAAAACAACATACAGAAAGGCACAAATTAATAAACATATTTATATAAAAACCTGTACCAATACCCTACCCAACATTCTTTTGCTAACTTTGTGATTAATTTTACTCCAAAAAAGCTGGCAAAATGCAAGCATATTCCAGCAGAGCTGATCAGTCTAACATGTATCCATTCACAGAGTACTTGATATATTAACTAAATCACTTTTTCTTTTCAATAGTTAACTGTTTGAGGTCTCTTCAATTCCACAGAAAACAAGTTCATAAAATGTATACAGAGAATGCTATCTCAAGAAATTAAAGTGTTTGAGGTTTCAGCTAGGTCCAAGTTAAATAATCCTTTCTTGAAACATTTAATCCCCTCCACCCCATCCCCTCCCCCCCCCCCCACCACCACCAATACACACACACACACACACATCTAACCCACAATAACTCTCTTAACCAAAAAACATGCAACTGAACTGACATTCATGATGGGTATTTTTCCAAAAGCCTCAGTTCTCTAATGTCTCTTAAGATGCAACTCACTGAAATTTCATCCAGCAAACACCCTGAGTTCAGAGAGCTGGAAGAGTATTTGTTTACGTACCCTGCATGTCCATTTTGGACCACTACTCATCCTATTGCAAGTAATTCTGTATCAGTTATAAATATCAACAGACAGACTGCACAACTGACTAACTGAAATGCAAATGATTATACCTCTTCACTCAGGTAACTTAACTGGAAATAATCATCATTTGGCCCATATTTTTATGTTACCTATAGCTAACAGACAATTTTGCAACATGCAAGATTGAATAATATTATCCAATCAAATTGTGCAGGGGTATTAAAAGACTTCCAACTTCTCATAGAACTGTCCAACTATGTACCTAAAAGCTATCCATTTCTCCTGTCAATGTGGTATAAAAATCCAAGTAACTTACTCATTTTACATAACTTGTCAGCAGTTTCATAGTCTTCATCCATAACTGCTTCCAAAAACTGCAATGTTTAAAAAATTTCACAAAATAATAAGAGCAAAGTAACATACAAAATAAAAGACATCTTAACTAAAACCAAAAGCCAACAATACAGATTCTGGGAAAACACAAAAGTTCCACACTTATCCCTGAGTAACTATTTTCACATGCATTAAATACCTCACTAATTTAGCCTAATTGCTGTACAAAAGTCATAACGAGCTGAAAGACATCAAGAATCTGAGGATGTTGCCACTGTATATAAATCAAAGATACAAAAATTTCACACTTAAGGTTATTTCAATTCTTTCGCATAAGTTAACTTATATCATACTTTTGCACTGTACAGTCAAATTTTAGCAACTAATTTGTTTGCACCGCTTGTAAGCTAGAAGTAGAAACTTCATTACAATCCACTTACAGTTACACTTGTAATCATATATTTGAATACTACTTTTCTCTTCTACCAATAAGTCAGTCCAGGCTTTACTCTCAAAAATCAAATCATCAAGGCTAGGACTATTTTCTGTACTTTTAGGCTTGTCAAATTTCCTGTCATGCCTTCAGTTGCACTCCCACTTTTCCCTCCCCACACCCCCACACTTAAACTGACATCTCATGTGGTACAATTCAAATTTCCACTTGAATCAAAAATTCTCTATAAGCAATCCTAACTAAAAAAAATTAATTCAGTCACTACTCTCATTACTTCAGTTGAAGAATTTACCTTCCCTTCCCTTCCCTTCCCCCCTCACCCCCCCCCCCCCCCCCCCGAATTGGTATTTCCTCACATGATAGAAACTAGTGTTGCTTTCATGCAATAAGTACATGTCGTATAAACATATAAACAGAAGAATTGTGTAAAATATTCAAATACTTCATACCACACTGGAGTTCCAAATATGGAATTTTACACCATCAATTGCACTGTTTGTATTAACTACTCAATGCACAGAGGTGGTGCTTTATTGTGTAAAGTGTACATATCATCTGAAGATATTCAATGTACATAATTATTTGCCTTTATTCTGACATTACCTGTCCATATCCACATAACACAGCTCAAAGACACAACCAGTGTAAAGTGTTCCAAGTTACAAACAAACTGACACCACTAGTAGAGATCATTTCATTACCTGCACTTCTTCATTAGAGTTGCATGACGAATGAAATTAACTAATTTGGTCACATTTCACTCACTTCTCCCATTAATTCAAATGGAGCTTTCTCCTCTTCCTCACTTTCATCACTTGAACTTGAAGTTGTGTCATCCTTCCTCTCCGTCTCCCTTACACTGGCACTGGATGATTCTGTTTGTGCAATGCTGCCCTCAATATTACTACTGGATGGTAAAGTTTCATCAGATGGGTGGATGGATGGAGTATGACTGATGTAGTAGGAATCTACAATGGAATTACTACCAGATGGACCCTTGCCTGCGGCAGCTATTCATAAAAAGAATAAAATATGTAAAGGAAGAAAATAGATGAAAATAAACCAAATACACAAATAATGAGGGATAAATAGCAGATGAATTTTGATGAGACAACCATTTACATTTGATGGTAATGTCTCAATACTGGTTCACTCCTTATTTAATTGCAGAGAATTTGAACACAAAGATGATATAAAATTATAATTTTTGATTTGATAATCTCCATCTGCATAAATGTGATATTCTATAAGCCTCCTTCCTGATCTCATCTTAGCCTGTTGGTATCATACAATAAATGTGCGCTAAACGAAGCTGATATATATATGGTACTGCATAGGGAATTCAAATTCATGCAGCAAAATGTCATGGAATGATGTAGGCCTTCCCATATACTACTGACTACAGTAAATTTACAGTAATTAAACAGCGGTCATATATGATGGTACCAACCATGTTCAAAAACTATGGGGTGGTAAATTTGCCAAGTCATCAGACATGTGTATTTAGCTATAAACATTACAGAATAGCTTACCAGATGTGAATGCTAAGCTGTTGTCAATATTTCTACATAACAAAATTTACTGGAATATAAGCTGGAATGAAATTTCACAATCACATTTTATTACCAGTTAAAAGATGTAACACCACATAAGATCCTAAATGTATAGAAACAGTAATAAAGCATACACCACAAGTTGGCAAAGCCCAGTACAGTAACAGTATAGGGAGTTTCACGCATGTCAAAAGTTAACTAATGCAACCACGTTCTGGAAGACAAACACAAGCGGATGCTAGGGTTATGTACTTAAAGCAATATGGTGCGTGGCACAGTGTCCTCCAGAACAACTAGCGCGTCCACTGAATTTGACCTTTTGACCTTTGGTGCAAGTTCCCTTTAATGAAATTTTTATGGAGCAGGCTGAGACATACCCTGCTGAGTGGACTCTGTTTGCTCAGCCCCTTTTTAAGGTTTCACAAACACTGTAAGTTCAAGTGAAGAGGACTAAATCCAGTTTTGGGATGCAAACTTGATTACTATAATATTACTTGTTCATGTACTCTTTCATTATTCATGCTATTGTATTTGAGTGTGTGTACTCTGGTAGTTGAAAAACTGAAGATCATTACTGTGTGGCATAGCCACCTTTGCAGTGGGTACTACGACATACCAACTCTGTGAGTGGCATAGGCTACTGTAAGATTGAAACAGAACCAGATGTTGCTTTCTTTTTAATATTCACTAAGAATCAACCAGTATTGGGGCCACATATTTGTATAAATATCCAAAAGAATTTGTTCTGTGTTCACTTGAGCAGGTGTAAGAGATATGACTGAACAACAAATATGCAGTACAGCCTGCTGCGTAGGCAAGCTGAGACATGATGAACTCCTATTTGAGGAGCATGCTTTATAGCCATGAGGGTCAATCAAAGATTTTGAGATCCCTTTTCAGTTTTGCAAACAGTAGTCCTAAACATACAACCTGTCATATCCTCATATCATCTTTTTCTTTTTTTTTCTTTTCTGGCATACTGACAAACCCTGGGCATAACCTGTGTTTGATGATGCATGTTGATTGCATATTCATCAGTATTTACACCAAAAAGGTAAACTGTACTAATTACTCAAACAATCATAAGTGTTGGCACTAGGTCCCACATTTTTTTGGGGGGGGGGGAATTTTCCCCCTCCAAAATATTTTGGGTTGGATTTTGGTTCAGAGGGGCATCTTCATAAGTTGCTACAGAAAAAGTCAACTTTTTCCCAACCGATTTTCCCAGCAGGTGCAGGATATTCCAGCATGCAATTTGAAAAGTGCGAGTCTTGTAAAAACTGTGTGAATCATGCAATCCCACTGCCCAATGGGAACACTAATTTACAAAAGTGCAGATCTGTACTAGATATAGCCCAGGAGGGGGCTTCTAACCAAAGAAGTATATCTGCCATATACACTACCTGTCTGACTTTTGCTACTAGGCTGCAATCTTTCCCCAACTTCTTCTGTCATCTTTAATTTTGATATTAATTCCTCGGCTTTCATCTCCATTGCTTTAGGCATCTCAACTCCATCATTGTCAGATAGCTGAACATGCTTGTCACTGCCTGGATGATGATTACTACAGTTCTGCTGGTCAACAGTCTGGATGGAAACCATTCCATCTATTGGTAATCCATGCCTTGAAAGATCAACACATTTAATGTACAAATACAGAAATACATGGAATGATTTCTATCAATATAACCAGGTGGTAACCAACCAGTCTATTATGAACTGAGTGATCCCAGTCCACCACAAAAAACCCTGAAATACACTACATTGTTCGGTTGGCTAATAATTATATGGCTAATTATGACAACTGAAAAAGTTAAATTTGGTTCAAGAAAAGTTGGGCACATCCTTTATGTTGCAGGAAATGTTAATGTTATACACATTTTGTTTTCACTTTTTAGAGTAGGGCAAAGGTTGCCAGAAATCTAAGGTACAATTTTTCTTATACTTCAAAGGAGAAAAGAATTGCATGTTTGAATGCAGAGAGCTTGGAGGTGGTGGTGGGAGGGGGGTTAAAATTATGTTGTGCTGTCTTCCATACCTACTGAGATTTAACAACATTGCAATTTACATTTTATGAAGGAGTCAATGACAACCAAAAAGTACAGTTGTAGCAAATATGCTGGGGTAGAGTACACTATTCCTATGCCATACTGATTTAATATAACAAGTATGCATGTAAAAATGCTTTTAAATCTCACTTTTCAAAATTCCTTTTCACAGTAGGTAAGACAACTTGCTTGCGTGTTGTACGATCTCCATGGCCTGGTGTTAGCCTGCCCTCACTAGAACTCCTTTGAATGGGTGGCGTTGATGATCTCAGTTCCCCTGTACAGGATCTTCTCCCATCAGAGCCTGCACTTTGTATCAATCGAGGACTTGATTCAGAATTAACAAGTGTTTGTACAGTAGAATTTGTAGGGTACAGGATTGTTTCGAAATCTATACAGAAAATGAGACATTTAACGACTTGAAATGTCATCTACGACTAAAATATATGTTCAGGTTCACTTGACTGCCCCCCCAGCCCTGTGTCACAGTATAGAACCACCTGGACTACCCCATGAAATAGCCAAGCTTTGCTCTGTGAGTTGCTCACCAACTGATCGTACAGCATGTCACACACAAGAGAACAGCAACTAGGCTTTGCGATATGGGATGAAATTTATGACGTCTACATAAATGGTGTACTCTTACTACATGTTACTTGGTAAGGTGGGCAGGGCTTGTGCTATCTAGCTATGTGCAATGGAACTAATGAATAAACTGGCGTGACTATACAATGCGTGTAGCGCGCGGAAAATTTTAGGTTCATATTACAGAAATTGTCCTCTTGAGAGCAAAAAATAGGTAAACTGTCAGTGCCACTAGTCACTGTCAGGGACTGCATACTTCATTGTAAATTTCCGAATTTCCAAATTTTTCATTTTTTGAGCCCCCCCCCGTAGCTACGCCACTGTGTATGACACCTGGTACAGTATTATTTGACATACCTTCAGGAGGAAGAACTTCTAGCTTACTTCCAGATCTCTGTATTGGTGGCTGCATGGACAAATAAAACAAAGTTTCATTACAGAGTCAAGACCTGTAGCCACTGTAATGTAGTACTACAATGCTTTAACACAGCTGAAATTTCAAAGGTGATTTGATAAGATAAGCATCTTTAGGAGCTGACAAACACTGGAAAGAAACATGCATGCTATACAATGTGACTGTATTCCCTATCCTTGTCATGTCACACAGAGGTCAAGAGGCCCACAACAGTCCATTGTTATAGGTCTCAAGGCCATACCTCAAGATAATGCTGAGCCAGCCTGAAAGCTAATGGTTGTGGCCTTAACTTTGGCCTAGTAAGGTCTACCTCAGCCCCATACCTCCTGGCCTCAGCAAATTTGGCCAAGACCTACCTGAGGCTACCCATTAGATGACACTGTACCTGATGATTTCCCAAGATTTATTCCCAAATGCAAAAGTTCACTGTAATCAGGTCCCACCAATGCTGTCATATGATAATGAATCACCTATATTAAATCTGGCTAATGCCCACACTGAAATAGTTAGGCTTAGGTCTATTGCATTGCAAGATTGCAAATTGATGGTTACCTTACTTCATCTCCAGGGTTTCACTACTCCACAAATATTAATGAATCCCATTGTTGTAGGCAAAATATTCACAACAATGAGAATTTCATTTAAAAGAAAAATTTTACTTACATGATTTGCAGACTTTCTTCCAGAGTTTCCCCTGATTTGAAGAAAAAAAAACAGGTCAAATTAAATACAACAATCTCTGATCTGAATGTAAAACCTATCCTAGATTCACTACAATGTCATGACTGTAAACAGTACTGCATAGTGCATAAAATTTTATAGTTTGAATGAGTGAAACAGTCTGCCTGAGTGGTTGTTCATTCCACTTCAGTCAATTGAACAACATAAACAATGACAAGTTCTATTGTGACTGTGGAAGAACTTCATTGTGCTGGGCTTTGTTGGGTACTTGGTTTCGTCTGAGATTTGTTTTGGGTCTAGATTGCAAGGCATCTTATGGTTTAATATGGTCGTAATAAAGAGGTCTCCCTATGGGTGAGCATCTTACCGGCCTAATGACGCATTTCAATGATCCATGTGAGCTGGAGCTCTCATTCTCAAGGAGCTCACCACTAGTACTTGGTAAATGTACCATTGCTTTTTAAGTAGTGAAACAGCCGGACATAGGCCAGGCTACAAAATTTAACTACAACAACAATCCAATAGCCTATGCATAACTGGTACGATGTCTAACAAACAGACAAATGGCACCAGACTGGAAAGTTTGCCTTGTGCGCACAAGATCTGGCCCACACAGCTTGCTGCGCAGTTTGATACCTATCTGCCAAAAAATTGCTGGTCATTGATCTGGCCACACATACCATGCAAATTGGTGGTGGCCGCAATGCTACGAGGCAAAATGTAGGCCTACCTGAAAGCTAATGCAAAGCTAACTCAAAACTCACTGTCCGACAGTGCCAGTATGGCCGCACATGGGAAAAGAAAAAACAAGTTACTTGCCCGCACAAAATGCAAACTTTCCAGCCTGGAAATGGCATACCGCATAGGCCTAGCCTACTAAAAGAATAAGAATCGATCATTAAAACAACGAAAATATGAATTCTGTTATTTTCCGCCCCCGTTACTTTCCGCCCCTAAAACAAGCTATTTTCTTCCCCTGGTTTTTAGGGGGGGGGACACCGGTTCGAGGGGCGGAAAGTAACAGCATAGAATGGAATACCTGCGCGAGTTGAAGGCTTGACAAACTAAAACTAAATTTTCTTATCATTGAACGTCTCTCCATATACATTGATGTCTTTTACACAACAATGAATAGTACATACGCTGACTTTTTTTCTCGCTAGCACTTAGTGCATTGCAGTGTGTACGCGAATACAGTACGTATATATACACATACGTTAACGTATACAGTGCTGTGCATGCATATGGACGTGTACGTACAGCTGCACTGTATAGGCTAAGGCTTGGTACACGTACTCATATACAATCCATTCTTTTCTACGTGATTTCTGAAAAAGTCCCACGATTTCATCATTTTTTGGTCTCAGAAATGAAAAAAGAAGTAGATACAATTGTAAGTTAATTATTGATTCCAAACGTTATTTTCCGCACCAGAAATTTTAGGGGCGGAAAGTCAGGGGCGGAAAGTAACGGTACCCCGAAAATATGGTTGCTATGGGAAACACTCAACAAAATTGGGCACGTACATATGATTTGAGTGTTCTGATTTTTAACTTACAAGAATTGCTTAAAGGGGTATCAACTTTGCATTCTGAATGGTAAAATAGGAAGACAATTTGTTTGGCATCTTCTGCTTTTACTAAGTTTGCCATTTTGATTTTGTCATAGGCCTAGCCTAACTCAGTGGAGAACTCCAGTTACAGCATGAGCTCACCAGTTCTCGACTAGTCCTTGAACAGGACTCTATGCTACGTACACTTTGTTTTACTCCGCACTAGAGTCCTTGTCCTGCCTACACAAAAAAACCCCGCAGTTGAAGTTTGAGAGGAAAATTAATCAGAAATTGATCGTTCCTACACTAATTGTCATTTCTCCGAATTTAAAACAATGCAATTCAGTTTATTATCATTAAATTGTAGAAAAAATGTGCATTCACACAGCTCACAGGTATGTTCTAACCAGATTGCATACTTTGTTAATTGCGCACGGAATGTAATTGTAAAGTTCCAAATTTGCGCACCAGTGCCGCTACAAACTGAATACACACAATACATTTAACTATATGTGTACGTATACATATACGCATATGTATACTATATTTATGTATACTACATACTATATGTACGTATGCTGTACTTACGTACACTACACTTATACATATCATAATACTGCCAAAATTTATGTACATTTTTCCTATTTGGCAGGAAATAATCATATTTTGTGTGGTACTCAGTGGGAATTAAGTGGAGGCACATTACAACACAAAATTGCATGGCTGCCGTGTGTGTATTGGATAAGGTTAGTTTGCATTGCACAGTACGCCGACAGACCGAGGTACTGTAACCGTTTCACCACCGCTATGCCGGGATGGAGTCTTGCTCTGCGCGCCCCACACCAAACTGAATTATTGCGCGCCAAATTCAATTCGTGGTAAAATCAGTATGTAAACTGAAAATGCGCGCGGAACTTCTTCCGCGCGACTGACAAATTATGCAGTCTGGTGTTCTAAGGCCAAAACTCACAGAACTCACTTCGCCGTTCGTCAAAAGACGGCAGCCATATTGTCAGAATGGCTCATGGTAGCTCTTCCACATTTTGATGTCCAATTTCCTAAAATTATTTGCAGGATTTCCTTAAATTTTGTTACATTCTCTTGGTTTCAGATTTTGAAGTCAATATCTAGCCTACCAGTTTGAGGTGAAGGTCCATTTCTAATATACAAATATTTTCTCCAAAGTCGAAAAATGTGCATCTATACGACATACTGTATCCTTTTGCATACTACCCTGGTTACAACTTTTTACAGGGAAGTCAGTCACGTGACTGCACGGGCACTCTAAAATCGCTGCTAAAATCTTGTAACTAACTTTGTGTTAAGGTCAGTTTTTACCTCCAAGTTTCACCTTCTTGCTCCCCTCTATTCCAAGAAAAACTGGTTAAGAAGCATCTAGATGCAATGACAAAGAACGTTCATGGAAAGTATATGGTAATCATAGGTGAATATTTGAAGCTGTGAGGAATGCCGGTCTGCTGGCAGACCGGCTAATGACCGGAAATTTTGTGTAGGCGGGACAAGGACCGTGGTATGGAGTAGGTCCACTGTTAACGTAGTACACGGTCCTGTTCAAGGATTAGTTCTCGACATGAATTAAACGTCTTAGGCCTTAGACGTTTAATTAGTCACACAGTAAATTTTACGGCGCGAAAAAGTTGCTGATTTCATTTCACAATTTTGGCACTTTCCAGAAATTCTCAGTGATCAAAAACAGATGCAATACTCCTGTAAGATCTGGAGAAGAAAAGACCAGGTGGTAAAATAGGATTTTTCTTTCAAAATTTGCTGTGAGAAGAAAGACAATTTCAACCATTACACAGACGGCTTATCCCCCCGCTATTTCCAATGGTCGGTGTAAGGACTGTGTATAGTGAGCAATCGGCGAACGACCACAGTCCTTTACTGAGGACTAGTCCTCAGTAAAGGCCCGTGTATAGCCGGTCGCCGATAGCTCCCTATACACGGTCCTTACTCCGACTCATTGAAAACCCGGGGTCTTCGACCAGCACAGTGCTGGTCGAAATTGATTTTCTTCTTATTGCAAAGTTAGGACCTAAAGTCTTAATAAACTACCATAACTTTTCCTTTCCATGTCTTACACTTTCATTGCAGTTGTGTTTTATCCACTTTAAACCTCGAAAAAGTTCCAAAAATTTGAAATAAAATCATCAACTTGGCCGCTTCTTAACAATTTACTGTAGCGCTCGAAATATTTGTTGACATCTGAATGCCGTGTGCGTAACATTGTGACGTCACGCACAACAATTTGATTACTGTAGTTCCTATGCATACACATGGCAACTGCCACTGCAGGCATTCTATACTGACGTAACGACGTAGTCATTAGCATACTGTTGTAAACAAAGTTCCAAATTCACACAGTAAATTTTACAGAGCGAAAAAGTTGCTGATTTCATTTCATATTTTTGGCACTTTCAGGAAATTCTCCGTGATCCAGAACAGCTGCAATACTCTTGTAAGATCTGGAGAAGAAACTTCCTGGTTGTAAATTAGGATTTTTCTTTCAGAATTTGCTGTGAGAAGACAGAAAATTTCAACCATTACACAGACGGCCGATCCCCTGCTACTTTCAATGGTCGGTGTAAGGACTGTGTATAGAGAGCTGTAGGCGAATGACCACAGTCCTTTACTGAGGACTAGTTCACCGTTAACGTAGTACACGGTCCTGTTCAAGGATTAGTTCTCGACATGAATTAAACGTCTTAGGCCTACATGCATTAATGCTTCACCATCCTAACACATTCAATTTCGGCCTAATGGCGTACTAGACAGCTAGACCTCAATGCCCCTTGCATTTATCTAACTTGTGTTAGGCCTAGGTGTTACTGTGTTAGGATAGACAAAGTTGTGTATCAACCTGCAACAGTAAGAAGCTTCTGATTTCGCGGAACTAGTACTACACATCCAGTAAGGCTTGTGCCGTAGCCGAGTTTCCATCGTTCTACCCTCTAAAACATCTTTAAGGACAACAAGTGATTCTCGCCACAACTTACAACATGTCTACCACGGAATGTTTAGCAAAAAGCTACAATTCTACTGGGTCAAATCATACCCTTACTTACTTTTTAGAACGATTCCAATCCGGTTCGTGCGTCGGACTCTCCATGACAACTGACTGTGAGATCACGGAACCTTGGGAGTTATTTTGCTGTAAAAGCTAATGTTTGTTCAGCAGCCTAAGCTCTGAACGTTCAGTTCAAACTGGCTTTTTTAGATCGAAATTCATTAGTTTCCCACGTCAATTTAAAATGAAAATGGAAAAGCTCTAAACGTCTTGCCTACGGTTGTTCAAGCATTTCTTCAAAAGTTTTGCCAAGTAGTAAACCGGATTGAGGTACAACATGAGTCGAGATTGCTTATTTTAGAGGCCACTTAACCCTAACCTAACCCCTAAACTGACTTAACCCTTACCTTATCCCTAACCGAACCCCAGGCAAAATCGAAGCCCCAGGTGGAACCCCTGAAAAACACCGTTTTAACAATAGGGTGACGTTCTCTCCTTAGTCGCATATTTTGAGGTACAGGTAGTAATGGTACGTTGAAGCTTTTCTGCACTTTGACGTTAGCTTCAGTTTCCCATTACACCCAAGTTAACAAATACATCGCTACGCATTTGGCTAACAAAGTCGAAATGGAATGTTAAGCGCAGTTCACACTAGAGCGATTTCAGATAGGATTACGGTCCGATTTTTGCCATGTGAGTTTTAGTTAAAATCAAGCCCGTAGCCAGGAATTCTGATATAGGGGGCACCGACACCTCATAGAGGGGCACCGCGGGAGAAGATTATGCATGTTGTCAATAGTGCCACCCAGGGCCGTAGCTCAGTAGGGTCATATGTTTGGGGGGGGGGGGGGTGTGAAGGTCCCGAATTCCGACTGAACAGATATATTTTCCAACTGAATGGTGGCGCGTAAATTGCACCATTTTTTATGCGCCCTGCGTTTACATACGGCAGTGAGGATCCTTCCTTTGTCACTACATAATGGTGCCGTCGTGGGGGAGGGGTCTAAGGGGAGGGGTTGAACCCTCCCCTTTGAGAAATTTTTGTTAAGGTAAGGTTGCTTAGATGCAAAATGGTGCTATCTTGGGATACTTTTGGAACTGATCATATATGGCTGGAAAATGTCCATAATTTAGTGAATACTAAGATTTGTTGAAAGTAGAAAGTACGTTGTCTAAGAGAAGAATACGTTGTCAACAAACCTCCTGAAGCCCCCCCCCCCCCCACACACACACACACACCTTTTGACTACTTTAATGCCTTCTATTCTGGCATCTATTGCTGGCATATACCTGTATAGGCCTCCTGGAAGCTCTGGATCAATAATATAAAATGGGGCAATGACTGACATCTAAATAATAATATAGAGTATGACGCCAAGCACTTTACATCTATCGTATTTTTACCAATTTTGAACGAAAATCGAGACGAACAATGGGGAATGGGCGGGAGGGAGAAAAATGATACTAGCTCCTCCCAGACAGGTATAGCAAAAAGGGTTTAGGACTAACAAGCGCGTTTTCAGAATGTACACATAGTTTATGCTATAAAAGTTCACTGGTACGTTGTGCTCATAATGTTCATAAGTGATACAACGTGGATTGTGAGGATTGCGCGCGAAGCGCGCCGAAATTTGGGGGTATACTTCAATGCCAAAATGAAAAACCTGCACGCAGGCTCAGCCAGGCGTGGTGCTTTGATTTGTCGACATGGGGGGGGCGCCCTGACTGGGGGCCAGCTACTCTAAGTCCCGACAGATGCAATGGGTTGCCGAACTATAAGGCGCGCGAAGCGCGCCGAAAAATTTGGAGTTATATTGAATTTTCATTATGGAAAGTTGAAAAAGTTTGGGCTTTTATTGAAGAATCTGGACAAAACCAAGAAATTTGTTCGCGTGACTGCATGGTCGTCGTCGGGGATTACATTCTTTATCTTACCCATTAAGGATCTCCTACGAAACTGAAAAAATTTTTTTCTTACAAAATATGTTTGCCACGATGGCGAGGCTGAAGAAAGAATCTTCTAAAAGTTAGGGAAAAGAGGAAAGAACTTCGGAATGATGCATGCATTTTCGTGTTTCTCTAGAATCACGCCTACACGGAAGAACAACATTTGTGAAAACGTTGAAATCCAATATGTTTGAAACGGAGGCGTTACCACTAGATAGAACTAGAGATGAAAGAGCGCGTAGCGCGCGAAAATTTTTTGAAGTTATAGAAAAAATCGTTACAGAACTTACTGGCTACGGGCCTGATAAATAGACGTTTGGAATATTTTCTGTGTATATCTATGTCTTCACCAATATTAGTCTATAAAAAGATTGGGGAGAGGGGGCTAAAGCGCCCTAACTGTCATAGAACTGTGTCTGGTATAATTACCTTAATTATGTTCATGAGATTGATTGTAAATCGTGACGCATGCGCGCGAAGCGCGTCCAAATTTTCATTAAGTAAGATTTTCATAATAAAACCTCAGTGCATTCAGAATCTCCATCAAAATACGGTTCAATTGCCCAACAAACCAACATGCCACCCAAAAAGCCAGTCTTTTACCTGGTAATTTGTAAACAGCTTTCAACTTCTGGTGTTGTGCTTCTCCGAAAGTTGCTATCGAAAGATATTGATAATAAGAAAAACACTGAGGTCAGGTTTGAAGCGCGCGGAGCGCGCGAAAATTTTGAGAGTTTGAGAAGAATTTGCGAAAAAGGACAGCTTTGATTTGATTTTACGTGAGGAAAATAACGTTTGGTATTATTATCACTTGGTCTAGTTGGAAAATATATACAAAGTTGAGATAGGCTTAGTCGGAAAAATGTACTAGACTGAGATATCAGAAATTCCAACTGGCATTTCAGATTTTCCGACTATCGTCGATCTGACGAACTTTGGGGGGTGAGACACCCCCCCCCCGGTCGCGACGGCCCTGGTGCCACCACATGATTACAGTTTGCCGGAACTACAGGGGATTATACCTCAAGCTTACCACACATAGCTTAAAGGTAACGTATACACATATGCGCGAAGCGCGCGAATAATTTCACTCTTCTGATGGAAATTTTTCCCTCCGCTTGCAATACACAGACGTAGAAATTCTCCACAAGTGAAGGGAACAAGACTATAATCAGGATAGGCCTATATCTTCAGGTCAGCAAGCGCAGGTGAAGCCGGTTGAGTACTTTGCGAACGGCGAGGCGGGACCAGTGGCTGCCATTAGACAGGCTTGCTGGTGTGATCCAGTATGATTTTGTTAGGACCCAGATGGAAATTCCCCGAATATGCGGCGGATTAACAATATAATATGGGAACCAGGGCCGTAGCTAGGGTCATATGTTTGGGGGGGTGTGAAGGTCCCAAATTCCGACTGAATAGATATATTTTCCAACTGAATGGTGGCGCGCAAATTGCACCATTTTTTATGCGCCCTGCGTTTACATACAGCAGTGGTCAGCAGTCAAATTGACCCCTCCCCTTTGAGAATTTTTTGTTAATTTAAGATTGCTTAGATGCAAAATATGGAGCTATCTTTGGGATATTTTTGGAGCTGATCAAATATGGCTAGAAAATGTCCATAATTAAATGAATTCTAATTTTTCCGACTGGTTTGATTCTTTTTCCAAATGAGTGGCGGCCCGTAAATTGCATTTTCGTTTTTATAGGCGTTACTTTTGTATGATACAGCAGTGGTGATCCTTCTTTGTCACTTCGTAAAGGTGTCGTCCTGGGGGTTAGGCCTAAGGGGAGGGATGTCCCCCTCCCCTTTGAGAAATATTTTTAAGGTAAGGTTGCTTAGATGCAAAATGGTGCTATCTTGGGATACTTTTGGAACTGATCATATATGGCTGGAAAATGTCCATAATTTAGTGAATACTAAGATTTGGTGAAAGTAGAAAGTATGTTGTCTAAGAGAAGAATACGTTGTCAACAAACCTCCTGAGGCCCTCCCCCCCCCCCTTTTGACTACTTTAATGCCTTCTATTCTGGCATCTAATGCTAGCATGATATACCTGTATAGGCCTCCTGGAAGCTCTGGATCAATAATATAAAATGGGGCAATGACTGGCATCTAAATAATAATATAGAGTATGACGCCAAGCACTTTATATCTATCTTATTTTTACCAATTTTGAACGAAAATCCAGACGAACAGCTTCCAGAAATGGGGAATGGGCGGGAGCGAGAGAATAGGTGCAGAAAATGATACTAGACCTCCCAGACAGGTATAGCAAAAGGGGTTTAGGACTAACAAGCGCGTTTTCAGAATGTACACCTACTTTATGCTATTAAAGTTCACTGGTACGTTGTGCTTATAATGTTTATAAGTGATACAACGTGGATTGTGAGGACTGCGCGTGAAGCGCGCCGAAATTTGGGGTATACTTCAATGCCAAATGAAAAACCTACACGCAGGCTCAGCCAGGAGTGGTGCTTTGATTTGCCGACATGGGGGAAGCGCCCGACTGGGGGCCAGCTACTCTAAGTCCCGACAGATGCAATGGGTTGCCGAACTCAAAATATAAGGCGCGCGAAGGACGCCGAAAAATTTGGGGTTATATTGAATTTTCATTAAGGAAAGTTGAAAAAGTTTGGGCTTTTATTGAAGAATCTGGACAAAACCAAGAAATTTGTTCGCGTGACTGCATGGTCGTCGTCGGGGATTATATACTTCATCTTACCCATTAACTGATTAAGGATCTCCTACGAAACTGAAAGATCTTTGTTTTACAAAATATGTTTGCCACGATGGCGAGGCTGAAGAAAGAATCTTCTAAAACTTAGGAAAAAGAGGAAAGAACTTCGCAATGATGCATTTTCATTAAATAAGATTTCCATAATAAAACCTGCATTCAGAATCTCCATCAAGATACTCTCAATTGCCCAACAAACCAACATAAACCACTCAAACAGCCAGTCGTTTACCTGGTAATTTTGTAAACAGCTTTCAACTTCTGGTGTTGTGCTTCTCCGAAAGTTGCTATCGGAAGATATTGATAATAAGAAAAACACTGAGGTAAGGTTTGAAGCGCGCGGAGCGCGCGAAAATTTTGAGAGTTTGAGAAGAATTTGCGAAAAAAGGACAGCTTTGATTTGATTTTACGTGAGGAAAATAACGTTTGGTATTATTCTCACTTGGTCTAGTTGGAAAATATATACAAAGTATAGGCTCAGTCGGAAAAATGTGCTAGACTGAGATATCAGAAATTCCAACTGGCATTTCAGATTTTCCGACTATCGTCGCTCTCACGAACTTTGGGGGGTGAAACACCCCCCACACACCCCGGTCGCGACGGCCCTGATGGGAACACCAGCATGGAGCTTTGAGCAGGACTTTAAATGACAGTGAGAGCACACCAATGTCTTCGCAGTTCACAATTCAGATGGTCATTATCCCATTTCTACTTTGAACGAAAGTTTGCATGAAAACTGAAAAACAGAAAAAGTAAATTTTGGAATAAATTTTTGGTACCAGTAAATTTAGCTTCAAACCGTATAGTCGTCGCGGAGCGAATGTTACTCAAGGTACTAGATTACTACATGAAAGTCCCTTGATGTCCGGGATCTTACTTTGAGCCTTCACCTAGCTTTGGCTGGCAGTGTTCACTTGAATTTTTGTACTAATAATGTTCATGGGTGATATTACTTCGCTTGTGAGAATTGCGGGCGAAGCGGGCGGAAATTTTGCAGGAATATTATTTACCACGGTAAAACCTGCATACAGACTCAGGAAGGGGTGGTGGCGGACAGATAAGCCCGACGAAGGGACCAAGCTCCCCTAAGAGGTCCAGCAACCCGGAGCCCCGTCAGAAGCAATGGGTCACTTGCAGATTGGATACCGAACGCGAAATTTTGGGCGACCGGCGAAAAAATTTGGGGTTCTGTTGAAGAAAAATGGAAAATATGTGTGAAAGTTAGAAAATTTGGGTTTCTATGGAAGAATCTGCCCCTCTTCGTCCTAGACAGTTCCAATTCTCTCGACTAAAGTTACTCCTTCCAAAACTGTGTTGAGCCCCTCCTTGTGCAGACACAAACTTAGTTTATTGCTTAAGAGCATATCCTGTTGGGCATACAAGGCCATAACATGTAACCAGAACATTCTCTGCGCATGCTGTGTATTGTGAGCTTTGATGTCAATCAAAGAGCATTCAC
This sequence comes from Holothuria leucospilota, assembly GCA_029531755.1. NCBI lineage: Eukaryota > Metazoa > Echinodermata > Holothuroidea > Aspidochirotida > Holothuriidae > Holothuria > Holothuria leucospilota. Next base: position 19,494,385 of record CM055969.1, read on the forward strand.
CTATGACCAATTGAGAATTTTGCTTTCTCCCAACCAAAATGCATTTGGGGTGATGAGTGTCTGTCTTTAAGAACAAACCAAGACGCCGGGCGACTGGTCGCGAGGGTATATGCTCCCTTCCACCACCCCTGAACATTGAGACACTTTACGTTTCATACAGAAATGATTATCATGATGTTGAGTCTGAATTAAGAATCTTCCCTATCGTAAGAGAAAGAGGGTGGAACTCTTTATGGATTCAATTTTGTGTTTTTCCGGGAATCACACCTACACGAAAGAACAATAGCCTAATTGTGGAACCTGTACATTTATAAATTAAGCCAACATATCTGAAACGGGTGTTAAAGCTATATGTAACTGAAGATGAAAGCGCGTAGCGCGCGAAAGTTTTTGTAATTTTAGAACAAAAATGTTACAGAGAACAAAATACGTTCATTATTAAACTCCTTTTTGGATCATTTTTGGTTACAAATCGCATAGGGTCATACCAGGGCCACCGTCTGACCGTTTACATGCACTTGTATTTTATTTTCGATCGATTTATAGGGGGGCACAGTGGTACGCACGGGAGGTACGGCCCCTTCGTGCCCCTGCCTGGCTACGGGCCTGGTTAAAATCTTCTTATCTTCTGGTCTGAAAGGGCCAAAAATTTGCCACCCTGTGTAAATATATAATTTGCACCAGAGGACTATGAAAATGAAATGTAAACTAATTATTTCCTGACGTCACATCGGCAGACAGCGTTTATCGAACACGCGTACAAAAATCGGATCGATTTTCAAACAAATACCGCTCTGTTGAGTACAAGTTATACAATGGTAGCGGAACAGTTTAATTATCATGAGACAAACTACGATCAGTCATCGATATAGTGTGTCAATCCTTAGAACAAAGTCTGAATAAAAACTATTGGTCCGGCGATTTAGGAAAATTCGGATCAGATTTCGGACTGAAAATCGCTGTGAGTGTGACCCACCCTTTACAGTGTATCCACAAATTATTACATATTTTGTAGCATATCTTCCATTTTTAAATCGCATGGACTTTCAAACATCTCATATAGAGTTAACATTCAGAAAATCTTTTCACAGCCCTAGCTTAAGGGCCATTGAGTAGTAATGTCACAACCCAGAATGTCAATCTAATTAGAGGTCCCCAGATCAAACCCCAGTGGAACCACTTGGAAATTTTCTGGGGACCAAATTTACTTTTTCAGCATAGCTGTTCACAGTGATGCTGATCGGGTTTGAATTGGTGAATTTTAATTAAGTACCGTATCTGATTCGGTCCATTTCAGGAAGTTGTCCGACTCAGGATGTTGTCCAATTCATGAAGTTGTCCGCTTTGTTCAGTTCAACTGTCAAGTAGTGGTGCAGAGCAAGGAGCCTGCACCCCTCCGAGCCTTTGGAAAAGTCACTAAAGACTGGGGAAACATGTCCATCTGATGGGGTCAATTGGCTTCCTGACCCTCAAACGTTTAACTTTTTCCCAAAAAATTATTGACAACTACTGTTTAAAGGTCGTGTGACAGGAAAATAACATAGTTGGATATTCGATGTAAAAAGCATTAAAAATCCAGAAAATAGCTGCAATTTCCATTAAAATCCATCAAACATTGACCATTTTACAGGGAAATTTCTATATCACACTTATATCCTGAATAAACATGAGGTAAATATGCAAATATATGTGACATTGAAAGAGGGACGTACTATATATGGCACAAGTTAGCCTTTGAATTTTCAACCTTAATTTCAAAGACACTGGTAGCATTGTTATTCCTTGAGGGGTTTAATATAAAAGTTAAAGTTTTTTCCTTGAAAAATATTGATATCACTCACCAAACTGTAATCTATATGATCAGTAATTTAGAGATAATTTATATAGGGTTAACAAAAGAAATCATAACACTGTGCAACACTCCACATCATTATTTTTGCATAGGTAATTGAATACTTTCTTCAAAAACCATCAAACTTTGAAGAGGTATATTTTGAGAACTGTAAAAGATATTGAAAAAATCAGGGCCGTCGCGACCGGGGGTGTGGGGGGTGTCTCACCCCCCCCCCCCCAAAGTTCGTCTGAGCGACGATAGTCGGAAAATCTGAAATGCCAGTTGGAATTTCTGATATCTTAGTCTAGCACATTTTTCCGACTGAGCCTATGTCAACTTTGTACATATTTTCCAACTAGACCAAGAGAGAATAATACCAAACGTCATTTTCCTCACGTAAAATCAAATCAAAGCTGTCCTTTCTTCCCAAATTCTTCTCACACTCTCAAAATTTTCGCGCGCTCCGCGCGCTTCAAACCTTACCTCAGTGTCGTTCTTAATATTATTATTAATATCTTCCGATAGCAACTTTCGGAGAAGCACAGCAGCAGAAGTTAAAAGCTGTTTACAAATTACCAGGTAAAAGACTGGCTGTTTGAGTGGTATGTTGGTTTGTTGGGCAATTGAAAGTATCTCAATGCAGATTCTGAATGCAGTTTTATTATGGAAATCTTATTTAATGAAAAATTGGGCGCGCTTCGCGCGCATGCGTCACGATTTACAATCTATCTCATGAACATTATTAAGGTAATTATACCAGACACAGTTCTATGGGAGCTAGGACGCTTTAGCCTCCCCCCTCCCCAAATTTTTCCGAGCCCCACAAAATTGCGCAAAATTTTATATAGACTAATATTGGTGAAGACATAGATATACTCAGAAAATATTCCAAACGTCTATTTATCAGGCCCGTAGCCAGTAAGTTATGTAACGATTCTTTCTATAACTTCATAAAATTTTCGCACGATACGCGCGCTTTCATCTATAGTTCTATCTAGTGGTAACGCCCCCGTTTCAAACATATTGGATTTCAACGTTTCCACAAATGTTGTTCTCCCATGTAGGCTTGATTCTACAGAAACACGAAAATGCATCGTTGCGAAGTTCTTTCCTCTTTTTCCTAAATTTTTGGAAGATTCTTTCTTCAGCCTCGCCATCGTGGCAAACATATTTTGTAAGAAAAAGATTTTTTCAGTTTCGCAGGAGATCCTTAATAGGTAAGATGAATTGTGTAATCCCCGACGACGATCTTGCAGTCACCCGAACAAATTTTTTGGTTTTGTCCAGATTCTTCAATAAAAGCCCAAACTTTTTCAACTTTCCTTAATGAAAATTCAGTATAACCCCAAATTTTTCGGCGCGCTTCGCGCGCCTTATATTTTGAGTTCGGCAACCAATTGCATCTGTAGCTGGCCCCCAGTCAGGACGCTTCTCCCCATGTCGGCAAATCAAAGCACCACCCCTGGCTGAGCCTGCGTGCAGTATTTTTTTCATTTTGGCATTGAAGTATACCCCCAACTCAATTTCGGCGCGCTTCGCGCGCAATCCTCACAATCCACGTTGTATCACTTATGAACATTATGAGCACAACGTACCAGTGAATTTTTACAGCATAAACTAGGTGTACATTCTGAAAACGCGCTTGTTAGTCCTAAACCCCTTTTGCTATACCTGTCTGGGAGGTCTAGTATCATTTTCCTGCACCTATACTCTCCCTCCCGCCCATTCCCCATTGCTGGAAGCTGTTCGTCTGGATTTTCGTTCAAAATTAGTATAATTACGATAGATGTAAATTAAGTGCTTGGCGTCATACTCTACATTATTATTTAGATGCCAGGTAATAAGCATTATGCCATTGCCCCATTTTATATAATTGATCCAGAGCTTCCAGGAGGCCTATACAGGTATATGCTAGCATTAGATGCCAGAATAGAAGGCATTAAAGTAGTCAAAAGGGGAGAGGGAGGGGCTTCAGGAGGTTTGTTGACAACGTATTTTTCTCTTAGACAACATACTTTCTACTTTCACCTAACCAAATCTTAGTATTCACTAAATTATGGACATTTTCCAGTCATATATGATCAGTTCCAAAAGTGTCCCAAGATAGCACCCTTTTGCATCTAAGCAACCTTACCTTAACAAAAATTTCTCAAAGGGGAGGGGGCACCCCCTCCCATTAGGCCTCCTACCCCAGGACGGCACCTTTACGAAGTGACAATTAAAGGAAGGATCTCCACTGCTGTATCATACAAAAGTAACGCCCATAAAAACGATTTACAGGCTGCCACTCATTTGGAAAAAGAATCAGACCAGTCGGAAAAATTAGAATTCATTTAATTATGGACATTTTCTAGCCATATATGATCAGCTCCAAAAATATCCCAAAGATAGCTCCATTTTGCATCCAAGCAACCTTAAATTTACCAACATTTTTCAAAGCTGGGGAGGGTTCAACCCCTCCCCCACGACGGCACCCTTATGTAGTGACAAAGGAAGGATCCCCACTGCTGTATGTAAACGCAGGGCGCATAAAAAATGGTGCAATTTACGCGCCACCATTCAGTTGGAAAAAATATCCATCCAGTCGTAATTTGGGACCTTCGCACCCCCCCCCCCCCAACATATGACCCTAGCTACGGCCCTGGAAATAATTCCAATGGATCTTTGATTGGAGGACTTAATTCTTTAACTGACAAGTGAAACAGCTCTTTTGGTGACATGTCACACAACCTTTAATGTAACCTGTTCTTCAATCATTACTTTTTCATGAAGAAAGCAGCATGCACTTCTGTCATTTGAGAATAGCTAATAGTTTCAGAGTTCCCCAAAGCACCTTGTTATTTAGGAGTTCCAATGTAAGGGAATGATCCTTCACAACTGAAGGTCAAATTTTTTGTCCACAAATAATTTCAAGAGAAAATACCTAACTTTGAAATCAATAAATCATGATGACACCAGAAACAGTGAAAAGTTAAGCAAGTGACCCAAAGAAAAGGAAAATAAACAAGTGTAGTCAAATGCCAGTTGCTACCTTGGAATGTATACTTTCCTATGATAGAAGCCACATCTGTATTTTATTTCAATTATGGCCTACTACTGTAAGTATAGAAGTAGCCTTGTTTTTGCCAGCAGTAAATGGTTGTTTAACATACTGGTTTAACATCCTTGTATAGGACTTCAGTTCACTGAACCTCAATAAAGCAAGCTTGTGCTCAGGCTCTTTTCATAGACTGGCATATAAGTCTACTATTATGGAAAAGTGCAAAAGTACATGACACAAACTATCTTAAGTTTCACTAAGATCCAAAAATTTTATTTTCATCAAATATATAGCTCCATCATGCTTTGTTTCAAAGCTGTTTGATTTAGCATGCATAGTTTTTGGTTATAAAACTTTAAGCAAATTAAAGGGGAATTTTCGTGATCCCAGACATTTCCAATTCTCCCAACTATGCATCTTCTAGCTCCTCCCATAACTGTATGGAGCTCTTCCTTGTGCAGGAATAAATCTGTTTTATTGCTTAAGGCCATGTCCTGGTGAGCATACAAGGCTATAAAATGTAATAAAAGCACTCTCTCTGCCTTGTGTGGAATGTAAGCTACTCTGCATCTTTCAAATTTTCAAACTTTGATGTCAATCAAAGAGCAGTCACCAACTGAGAATTTTGATATACCCACACTAAAAATATACTTTGGGGTGATGACTGTCTGTCTTTAAATCTCTCTACCAGTCATGATTGCAATCTGCACATACAGGTCAATACTATAAAAAGAAACCATGTGAGTGATAATCACATAATGTTAAGGTACACTGGCACCACAAAGACGTTTCTTTTTACCGACAAAGCTTGAAAATATACAAAACTTTCCTTTCTGCCTCCAGCAATGAGATCATTTTATATTTTCATCCTATTTTAAATAAGAATCATTGAAACACATGGTTTGTAAATCAGCAAGGTGATAGATCTGTTTTGGCCAGGTGATAATTATGGTAGAAGAAGGTTAAGTTCAACTGATGTTGGGCTGATGCCAGCGTACCTGTAAAGCCACCCTGTATTCCATTAGAACAGTTCTTCCTTCTTCCAGGTTATGTACAAATAAGACTGAAATCATGCTATGATTACTAAAGAGTACACAACAGTGATTTAGTATCGAACTGAGGAGTGAGAAAGGTGGCAATAATCAAAATAAGCCATAATTAACTTTAATTTGAAATTAATATTCATCAGATCATAATAAAGAGTTGCCAAAAACTATCAACCAAACTTAATGATGTAGCTATTTAAAGTAAGTATGCATATGAACTTGAAAAAAATTTGGTATAGTTCTCCAGTATGTTGACTGTTTTAACATTTTTATTCTTCTCAATACATTTCAAACACAACAGATAGTATTAACAGTCATGTAGGTAATCCTTAAATAATGTTTCTCCACAGGCATAGGGGACTATTCCAATGTGGGGGGGGGGGGCAGAAAATTTTTGACCAAATTTCATTGCAGTTCAGTTACATAAAATAGATCACTAAACCACTACATGCGTGCAATTTTTGCACACTTTTCAGGCATTCAATCAAAAATTTGGGAACTCAGTGGAAAATTTGGGCAATCTTTTCACTTTCACTCCATCTCTGCCAGAAGTTTTCCGTCTGTGCCCAAATTTTTGTCCTTCCTGCCCAAATTTTTGACTTCAGAATTTTTTTTTTTTCTTTGGGGGGGGGGGGCAGTCTGCACCCTGCCTTGTATCCCTATGTGTTTCTCAAACAATGTCAGCTCCAGGATTATGTCTCTGATAAATGCACTAGATAGAATAATGACTCTATAGAGCTGGACTGTTACTGCACTGTGTGAATGTCTGGGAGTATGGGATACAGAGATGAAGGCCCACATAATTCAATACTGTTATCTAGTCAGTAACTAGTCCATGGCAGTTGTAAACATTAAGATGCATGAGAAGAGTGAGGGGAAAGGGAGAGTTGAGAATGGGGCAGGCCATAGTGAGGGAAGGGGGTCAGATCATTCATTATAACTGACACTGACCCTGACTGAAAGATTCCCCTTAAACATTAACCCTAACTGGAAATATTCCCTTCCCCAATCAAGATAGGGCAGGAAATGCACAATTAACCAACCCCACCCTCCTATACCCTACTAGCCACAAAGATGATAGAAATTTTTCAGTTCATTTAGTACGAGAAAACTTAATTCATAAAGGCATTGTATTTCAGCCATTTCGACATTTAAGATTGCTGCCTTTCTATCATCATGGAAATCACAATCATAAATATGAAATGGGGAAGACTATAACCTGTAAATACCTGATATGTTTGCCTGTAAATACCTTATATGTTTGTGTCAAGCTAGCTCATGGACAGATATTTGCATCCAAGCCAAGCTCTTTAATGTTTTCATCAATAAAATTCAGGTATCCATGAAGAATATAGCATGCATGGCCTTTTTTCAGCACTAGCAAACAGGTTGCATTGAAGCAAGGCTTACTTAAATCTCTCGGAGTATGCAATTTGTCCAACAAAGTTTTGTCCAGGATTGTAGTTTGCTAAACTATACTATTGTGTATGTGCTTTTTTATGTACATCACTTTGCCACTGTTTGCAACTATTCTCAGAGCTTTCAACAGCTTGACATACTGGGCCATTCAGTTGCTTAAAGGTCAGCCTAGGGACCTCAAATCCATAGTAGGGAGCTTTCCTTTTCCTCTTGGAGGGGGGGGGAATATAGCACCATGTATTCAAGGTATTTCATCAAATCTAAACTAAGCAACAATTCAATTAAATTTATATTGCAAATTAATATAGTACTGGCAAGATTTCAAATTGTTGTAAACATTTCACAGCTGTCACATACAGTTGTTATCACGATTCTAGCTAAGCCAGGTGACACCTATTTGAAGCAACTCAGACTCCCATTGCCTGACTGGTGCTCTGTGTGAATTAGAAGTTTGTCAACAGGCACAGAACAGAATAAAAAAATGTTGCCTTACAAAACTGTCTGTATGATGTAGTTAGTTAGTTAGATGAGGTTTAACGTCCCAGTTTCCAACCAATTGGTTCACTGTATGATGTAAGTGTGGGTTTTAACAAGAATATACATTTTTGGAAGTCCAACATGTTCAGAGGGAACTCTGCTAGAGACTTTCACCTTTGCTCCTGGACTCTTGCTGCTGTACAAATCCTTTTCTTCATTCTATCTGAATCCTAAACGAGCCTGCACTGAACTTGGCCTAGGTAGAACCCTGCTTCTTTATATGAAGATAATGAACTGTGATCGATTAAAGCAAATTTCAGCCAATCAAGAATTGATATTAATGCATTAATAAACTCTCCAGAAGTCCTAAAAATTGATCCATCACTCAATTCTTCATCCATTAATTAACTCTTTCTCCAGACTTTGATACTTCAACAGTAGCTCATCATATATCTGAAAGACAAGTTATTGAAATCAGAAAACTTGAGTAATGATACACATTACTACATGATTTTAACACACTTCCTAATAAAAATTCCCGAGTTTTCCATTACTCTACTGAGATCAAAGTAAAAAAATTTGATAACTTCAATTTTGCAAAATGCATAACACGATGCACTCTTCCACCTTGTCACACAACCCAAAGTCTGCACGATTTTCATCAAAACAAACAATAAATTGAACATTTCTTCTGAAAACATGAAAATGAAAAAAACATGACATCTATCAAACTTTTTTCCTTTTCGTGGGTAGGGGGTACAAATCCTGAGCTAGACAAGCTTATGATCATCAAACTCACCAGATAGTGCAGGTAAGTAATAATCAAACATTTTATTTCAAAGGTGGTCACCAACCAGTTAGCAACAGTCTCCACCTAAGGGGAGACATGGATTCTGTATTATGGCTAAATGGAAAGTTACACACATAATTTGTTAGATTACAAAACACTTATTCACTATATATTTGTATGTTTGGATTAACAGAACAGTATTTACTGAACTATTTGTGGTTTTGGAGACAAGTGTATCACAATAACAAAATACTTACTGATGCTGTCCCTGGATCTGGCGATGCAGCTAGTTTAAATTCTGGAGCTCCTTGCACTGTGTCCCTGAAATTAATCTTATCACTTCCAAGCCAACCTGTGGTAAATCGAAAGTCAGTACCATGCACTGTGTAAATGTCATGTGCTATGTACGTACCCTTTTTATATCTGTACTCCACAACACACAAACCTTTGACAGTAACCTGATAAAATAATTCCTATTCAGAAAGATTTCAAACATTTGACTATTAAGGTAACCAACCAGTGATAGTCATACACTCATTCCCATAACATTGTAAGTCATTACAGTTACTGATTGTTAACCGACCATGTGGCCAACTGGTAAGGGCATCCACATGCATGAAGAGCGAAGCTGCTAGAATTGACAGACAGTTGTTTACATGATAATGGATGTGCAAGAGAATACCCTGCATTCTGGCCTCTGACTGGCCTCAAATAACATGCTTTAAATTTCTCAACAGCTTTGAGCTTGGCTTGCAGTCTTGGTGTCAGAAAATGTCCCCAAAAACCTGAGAAGTACTGGAACTTATAAAGAATTCAGTTTCTTGAATTGCTTACTTTCTTTACTTTTTCTTTTCTAATTTTCACTTTGAAACAAAACAAAATAATTTTTTGGTTACAATTTGAGTCTCCTTGAAATGATCACTACTTATCTATACACAGGTTTACATATCAAGTGTGTTATGGCGTCACTGTGAAATGAGTTCTTATTTAAGCCACCATAATGTCGGATACCTACGTACCTGAGAGGGATGTTGATCACTCACCTGGCTCCCATTTTTTCTAACTGTGAGAACACTAGTTAACGGTATTATAAGCACCACCCAGAATGGATACATCTGCTCCATAATCCCAAGGGGGTCATTATTATTGCATTGAAATTGTAACTAGTTGCAGCTAATTTTGACTGAATGATAAATAGTTACATTTCATAATAATTACTTTCTTAAAAAATCTTAACTTTTGCTAAGATGGTTTCCTTGCAATGATGAATCTTTTTTGCCTCTAAATATTTTATATTTAACTTTTGGGTTGAATGCCTGGTTTTCATACCTTGCCGAGCTCTGTAAGCACACCCCAAACATGCTGAGTTGGAAACATCCATCACAAATACAGGGGCCTGGAAAACATCTGATATCACTTGCAAAATGGCTTGGTTTGAAGATGCTCCACCCGTAGCGAGGACTCTGGTGTCTCTACCTGCAAAATATAACAAACAATGATCACACAAATGAAAACTGGTTAAAATGATCACTAGTTTTCTCCATTATCACACAAGTCTTTAGGAGAGTTGGTGGCACCTGACCTCTAAATCCCATTAATTCACAATACATACAGTTTCCAATACTTTGTACTTGTGGTAAGTCAATTTGATTTACAAAGAGGTTGCCCTTAAAACTTCTGGTGAAATATTTACCCATCTCAGAATTATCTGTTCACAGGACTCTAAAATAAAGGTGGTGACAAGATCCTTAGACTAAGTGAATTCCTGTTTGTATTTGGATAGTAGCATAAAGCTAGGAAAATAATCTTGTCATATCATTAGGACATTAAATTTTGATGTATGAAAAGTAGGTGGTAAGTTAACCAAGGTTAATAAGGTAATAACTTTGGTTGATTAACCATTATTTCATTATTTTGTTCTCTGAATGTTTGGTGAAAACAGTATTGTGTTCATCCATATAATACAGATAAACTTGGCTTTTTTCTTAATGGGCATGACATAAGACTAGACAACATTATATCCCAGCTGCACTGCATTTTGCTTGAATGAAACTTACCAATGTGATAGCCTAGTTTTTCTGCGTGAAGTCTTTTGGCTAAAAACTGGCCTTCTATAGCAGCTCTTACTTCCTGGGCATTTGAAAATGAGTCTGTTTTCTGACCAGCCTTGTTTACCCTGATCACTCCAACACCAGGAGGTGTGATTTCTTGTACATCTAAGTAAATACCTGATGGAATAAAATTAACAGGTTGGCATGCAGGTTGTGTTTTCTACCTTTGTAATGACCTTTGACATCCACCAAGCACAACAGCTTTCTTGTACTCGGTATGGGATATCTATGTGCTAACTATATGAGATAAATCAAGATTACTGTCCTTGAGAAAATGTTTACTGAGGTTTTGCGTTGTTTCACCTGTGAAGTCTTCTAATGACCATTAACAACGAAGCAAAACTTATAGAGTTTTAATACTCAATATGAGGCATCCACATGCTAGGTATAAAAGATCCATCGAGGTTAACCCTTTGAGATCTCAATGTTTACAGAGGATTTGGTAGTTTCACCTCTGTTGACATACCTGCACCAAAATAATAGGGTTCCTGTACTACAAATGGGACATCCACAAGCAAAGTACACGAGATCAACCTGGAATCTACCCTACTTGAGATATGTTGTTCACAAGCAGAATATGTTTTCATAGAAATGTGATAAAAATGATAACTACTTTTTTCTCTGCATACAAGAACCCTTCTCATTGAACAAGGTGAATCAAATCATACATTGTACAAATCCTCCACAAAGGTATGGTACAAACATGCACTTCCTCAGTACCTCTTGACAACCAAACCATAACCCTCTTGATTCAGTAATAACCACATACTGATGAGCTGGACAGCTCAGACAACAAGAGCCCAGTGGAGTGTGAAAGTATGCCAGCAATATCTCCTCAAGTTGACAATTGTTTGCAGAGCGCACTCGCCAGCTTAAGTGTATACTTTAATTATCCATTGCTGCATTGCATTGGATTTTCCTATCCATGTTTCCTACATATGAGTTGGAACATTTTGTTTAGAGTTTCAGGACAGCAAAAACCTCATGACATGTATTAGAGAGACCTAGTGAGTTTTCTAATAATTCAATATTCAAATTTAGAAATTCATGGTAACAAAAACTTCTAAAGGGATCAAGAAAACACTAACGATGTATTCTAACTTACTTCAGTTTGTGGATATGACCTTTACCCCGACCCAGTCTGAGCAGAACTATCACACAAGCACTGCTATAACAAGAATGTGTTTATGTACAATAGTAATTGATACCACTAAGTTGACTAAATCCAGTATGTAGTGTTAAATAACAGAATTAGCCAATACACAAATCCATCATTCATTAAATTAAATGAATGATCAAATCTGTAAGTTGTTTTTATTCTTCAAACAAATTTGCGGACAATGCTTACTACAAAAAACATAAACATACCAATATTCCCATCATTCCCTGGAGGAGTTGACAACAGAAGTTGATTAAATTTGTCCCAAGAATGATCAGCATTTTCATTTCGAATCCTCTCTCTGGTCAGAGAGCCATTCTTATAACTGTTAATAACAAAAAGCAAACATCACAGCTAACAAGAAAGACATCCACATAGTGTACTGTATTATAATATTTCATTCCTATGTTACTACACTGGCATGGATTTAATAAGTCTGAGGTAGCATTACTGTAGAAGCATTATTATCACTTCAAAGTATTAACCAAGAAACACAAATTTATTTAAATAACTGACAACACTGGAGCCTGATCAGTTCAGAGCTGTCTCCACAAGGCATTTATGTTTGTTACATAAAAATTTCACTGATTTTTCATAAATGTCCCATAGGGCATTGTTAAATGAAACATGAACTTTTTTAATATACTTGCAACAAAATTCAGCTGGTTCCACTTATATATTCTGAAATTTGATAGATGAGAAATATGGCATTACTGAGATTAAGTCATTTTACCTTATGTAAGTAAGAACACACCCTATTTTTCTAACTTCTACGTTCTTTCTTTTTGCCAAAATATCTCATGACTATTTCAAAAGATCCCTTGTCTGAAGAATGCTTTCAATTAAGATGTCACTTGCTATAAAGCTCACCTCAACACTGATATTTCTATAAAAGAACAACTTCAGTTTACCTAAACCACACATATAAAGAATTTCTTACCCACTGAAACCAAGACTGTATAGAACAAATTTACAAATTTAAGATTATTCAGTTTTTGTACTAAGAACAATGACAGAATTTGCTGGTGAATCTGATTCTAAAAATGACCCCCTACGAATCATTGCTTTAACTCCTTTTAACTGAACTTCTTCAGACTTGAAATGAGTACATGACACCACACTATCTTTGAGAGGAGTATGGCAAACTGAGCTGATGAGTTACAAGTATTTATATGACTAAGATAGTAGGTTAGACATCATTTGAGAGGTCGTCTTTTAAGGCAAGATTACTCACCCAAGAGTAAATGTGCAAAAGTCACTTGGTACCAAAAATACTAACAGCATAAACTGCTTTTCATAAATTATTTCAGTAAAACTGTTTGTAATTTTTACAGAAATGATATTCAGACTATTACTACCAAAGCAATGCCATATATGCTGCATCGTCAACAGGGTTTATGAATATATGCCCTTCAAGGGCTGGTCTTGGAGTTTTCAGCCACAGAAAGAGAGTATCACTGGTGCCCAGGCTTACCTGAAAGGAGACAAAAACGTACTTAATTCAACATTTGAAAATTTACACATAATATCACAATGAGCTTGAGTTCTTACAAATTATACAAGACTTATCACATCATAATACTTCAGAATGAAGGTGATGAAAAGGCAACTTACAGCTACATCACCAGCTTGTAGTCTCATCCCTGCCAATGATCCTAAATAGAATAGAGATAAAGAATTCTTTCTGCAAAGTCATGCAAAATACTATCTTGAGAGACTGCATTTGAAACAATGGAGGCTATGATCTCATTTCATACACATACAATGTTTTCTCATCATTTTGGTTCAACATTACAACTAGAAAATAACCTCATTCATGTAAAGAAGCAATAAGATATGCGTTCTCAGAACAAAATAACCCATCTACAGGAGCAACAAAGTAAATCTACTAACAACAAAAATAATAAACTCCATTCTCAAGTAACTCCAAGTTCCATTGATAGAAGAAGTAGCGGTTAATTCTAAAATGTGGCCTTCTGTCACTTCTATCTACAAATGTTCTTTGCAGTCCTGACAAGAGCCATGAATCTTACAACCAAGAAAGTGTGTGTGTGAGGGGGAGTGGGGGGGAGCCAAACTTTTCAAGGCCAAACTCTTCCCTTTAAAAGTTAATAAGATCTATCTGCCCAAACTGCAGTGTTTGCATGTCTGCCCCATTCTTTATTTAAAAAATATACAGTGAATTGGGCAAAAATATTTTGCAGAAAACTTACAGTTTATATAATTCACCTTGAGTGCAAACAATGGGCAGGAGATAGGGAGCACTGTGGGAAGGGTACCTTATAATAGATCCAACACTTCAATGAAATATTGCAAAAACCCGCATCAATAATTTGGCAAGGATTATCAAAATTCTTCATTTTACAGAAATGTTTTTCCATACCTGGGTTGTCTCCTGTAAAAGTGATGACTTGGCAGTCTGGAGAAAATCCATATTTGTCCACAAAGTAACTAGAAATATTCCCCTGGGAAGAATGAAAAAAATGCACAAATAATGCCAGTGGTGCCTACATCTAAACACTAAACTTCAAGGGGAGTAGGACCTTGTGGGGGGGTACAGACCTTTGTAAAACAATTAGTACCATGAACATTTCCAAAAATAAAAGTAGTCTCTGCCTTGAACCAAAATGTCAGGTCAACTAAAAATAAAACACCTTCCAAAATGTAAGATGCAAAATGCACTTTCGAGAATGTTTGCAGTAAAATAAATTTGCAGCTCTTCTTACATGTCAGGAATACAACACATTATAACAGTATGCAGTGTAGCAGTGATTTATAAGTGTATAGCGCCACCAAATTTGGGACAAAGAAGATCAATATGTCAAATGTTGATGCAAGAAGGGCTTCCAGTCATGTTGCCTTCAAGTTAATAGCACTTGCCTACATTTGTGGTGGAGAGATGAAACCATCAATAATATGTGCCACATGATTAAGAGTAGCCTACCTATTACTATTTTGTTACTTTGTAAGAAAGTACTGATCATTAACATAACTAACATAGATGTTTCGATAAGACTGTTCTAAGTTTTGGAGTGGGCAAAGCAGTAGTAGTTTACTCATCATAGGAAGACTGTGATATAAGAGTTAATAATTTCTTAAGTAGTGTTACTTGTAGCTTGTACTGCTGTTACTGTGTGGGGCTATGTCTTCAATCAATGAAGCAATGATGGTGCTCCATTTATTTATCTTGGCTAAGGTCTTCTGAATGTCAGATATGGCTCTTACTTTATCACTTAAAGTGTACTTTAGGTCTAGAGCTACAATAATATATATTTTAGAGGTTGGAAAATGAATTTCATTCATCCAACTCCCATTTTCATATCTTACTCTGTTCCTGAGATATAAAATGTTGAAATTTATTCACTAAATTTGAAAAAGTCAATTGCGCAATAATTTGTGATTTCCTTCTTGAACAACTCACATTACATTACCTGCTTTAGTTTCCTTTCAAGATCAAAATGTTTACATGACCTTGAAAAATTTACTGTTTTCTTGCATAGTGTGTTGTGTAGAGAGGGCTTATTAGGTCAAGTCACCCTGTAAAAGACAGTAATCGCCTTTTGAGACAAGGTGCAGTAGCTTTCGAGTAAAAAAACAGGGGTTGTAATTTGCCTAGTAAAAGAATGACATCACAAATTATTGTACAATCTGCCATTTTAAATTCAGTGAAGAAGCTTCAACATTTTATATCTCAGCTCAGGAATGTCCTCTGAAGATGGGAGTTAGACTGTATGGATTCATTTTTCAAGCTTTGCAACATTTATTTTTGACATTTTACACTTTAGGTACACTTTTAGAGATGCTTATTTAACATGCATGATTGCATAATGTTGCATCTTAACTGGGTGAATGAAGCTATTGTTTAACTCCTATTTTTGTGTACGTTATTTACAGTGAAACATCCTGTTGAGGAACATAATTGGTAAGGCTGATGGGATGTGTGTCACAATACTTCAATCCATCAGGTGTGGTTACAACAAATGAGCATACATTTCGATTTGAAAGGAGTAATGTACACTTTCCTTGTTACCCGCGTGTTCATGGGTGACTTCACTTTTGGATACGTACAACTCTGCAGTTAGGCAGCTTGAACTTAAAAAGATTCAAAACTTATTAACACAGAGAAACATGAATGTTACACTTACTAAATTAGTTGAAGATGAGACAGGCTGATCCAGTTTGGAGTTCAGGTTAGGTCCACATGCATCAAGCGCCTGTTGTGACCACTGCTTGTTATGTATATCCAACAGGTTCATGCCAGACCCTATGGCATATTGAAAAGAAGTAAGCGACTAAATTTTATGTTTGACAGTCATAAGAAATTGATGCAACAAAACATACCTGAAAAAATTTGATCACTTCAAAAAATTTCTGACAACAGTAAAACAATTCTTGTATAAACTGGAAGAAAGCGTCATGATTTTAAGAAGTATTTATAGCCCCGTGGTGTACATTTGTTCACAGACATATAGATATAAAAACTTTCAATAGAATCATCCCTGTCTTGAAATGTTTGTTCTTCATCTTTGATTCCACTTAAAATAAATACACATTTATTCAAAAGTATACCTCAACTCCAGCTTGAAGCTTTTGATTGAATTATTTTTGTTTTGCTCTTACTGGTTTATCTTAATTCTTATCCAGTGGAACAATGTATCTGTGTGGTTGAAAACAGAGCCAAGTATATACAAAACAAAGGCAGGGGTGAAACGAGGAACCAAAAGGAGTAAGGCTAAATGGCCTCTGGCCAGCAGAAAATCATCAGGGCACTGAGGCTAATCAAAAGAAGAAACACCACAAAACTTGGAAACTAAAGGACACCTAACAGAAATAATACAGAAGGACAACAGGCAATATGACCTCCAGAAAGCAGTTCTCTGGAATGTTAAAGCCAAGTGTAGGTCCTAATGGCCATGGCACCCAGTTCCTATAGGTTCTGTAGCTTGATTTATTTACATTTTATTGAAATAAATACACAGGGACAAAATTTCCTGACAATGTGATAAGGATTGGGTGGGTTACCCAACTCTACTTCAGAGTTCTGTAGGCAACTCATTTTCTTGGAATCACAACCCAACCATAATAACTATCAAAAGTATAAGAACTATGCATAAAAAGTACATTTCTGAGTTTATATCTGAGATATTTTGCAGGTTTAAATGCATATACCAGGTGGCTTTTCAGATCTTTGTCTCTATTCATTAGTAAGTGTTCTCTTCAGTTTGGTCACAACAATTTTCCAACATTGTCAGTTAACCACCTCAAAAGGTGAGAAACCTGTTGTGTAAGCCTACTGGTGTACTATTACTCATTGTTAAGCTAGTAATCCACAGTTTACTGCTGCTGAGGTATATGTTCCTGAATCAGTTATGATGTCATTGCAAGAGTTGTAACTTTTTCAGATGAGTTACAACTTAAACTCCTGCAGGTACCTGACTCCAAAAATACTGGGATCAATAGAGCCAAGTTATGATAGGTCAAGACACAATCTGTCATCTTCTATCGTCTTGAAGAAGATACTGTAGCGTTAGTCTTTCTAGTAAACACTGTGTGATACTACTTTAGGTCTGTAGTTTTGCCTATGCAATAAAATTCCCCATGAGTCCACTTTCTCAGAAAATTTTCATAACATTTCATGAGAAATTTCTCATTAGTGGTTCAGGGAATAATTAAGTATTCAAATGATGCGTAGCATTTGTGAGAATTTTTTCCTTCTGTAGTGTAAACTCACTGAAAACCCTATGGTTATGCACACAAAAAAGGGCTACACATTTCTGCATTTGTGTAGCAATTTGGCCAGCTTGTGTAGCAAATTGCCATGCGATACCAGATAAATTATTCCCTGTGGTTCTCATGAGAAATTTCTCAAGAGATCCTATTTAAAAATATTTATACGTCCAGTTTCTCAATTAATTTTGATAAGATCTGGAAATTTGCTTCTCAATCTTTAACAGCTGTTACAAATCCTGTGAACTTTGAGACTAAAACCCTGTGAATTGTTCCTGTGATGCAAAACCAAGATTTACCAGCCACAAAGAACAGAGGAGTTACAGCCACATGTTACAACACATTTCAGTGACAGGTTAGGGCTACTAGAACACAGTAAGAGACCCTGCTGTGAAAATAGGAAAACAGACCCCTACTATGAGAACATTTAAGTAAAACAGGCTGCTATAACACTTAAGCTATAAAAACTGTGTGAACAATAGCACTGGACTACTGGTTCCAGAACTGCATTGTAATGAAACACTGCTAAGGAGTACAGTTAAGTCCTACTACCACAGCAGTAAAGTTACAAACCAATGCTACAAGCTAAACGGACCACAGCAGTATTAACATGACAAAGCTATCAGGACAGAAAAGAAACAGGCCACTGCTTCAAGACCAGTGGGAAGGGCCATGACTCTGAAGTAATAGCAGTGTAAACAATTAAATGTAGAGGGATGTAAACCACTAGAACATGCTCTCAAATATCCGTATGTCTGTATGGGTATATATCAGAGTCTTAAAGGTTTCCATACAAGGAAGGGGGAGGCATACATTAATGCCAATCTACATACCTGTCAAAGCATCATTAAAGTATGGTACTTACCATCACTAAAGTCAATTGGAGCATATTTGCCACAAAATAATGAGGCTGCAAAGCTGCTCACCAGACATATACGCTGTAAAGACCAAAACAGATGATGTAGTATCTTCCATTATTAATTGAAAGTCTATGCAACAAGTGTGCCATACTTGACATGCTTATCCTATAGACATGATATGTTTACTATGATATATGGACATAGCATACACTATCTTGATTCAAAAGTGAGAAAACCGAAAAGGCAGAGATAGTCTGACATCTAGTAATAAACAGAGAAATGACTGTTCACAGTTTACTATTTTAACAATGTGAAATGGAAAATGGAGAAACAGATGTTATTCACTTATGAACAGCTTCTAATGTTTGCAAACAGGACGTGATTGTTAGACCAGTGAATGCATTCATCGCTGCATAGAACTATCTCTCTATTCATATAAGCATTGGCTTAAGCATGCATGCTGATCATAAACCCTTTTTGCCCAAAAGATGTGCATGATATCCAACACAAACATAAAGTCATTTTGAATTTCATTGAGGCAAAACAGATCATAAAATCATGAAGATAACACGGAGTTGCAATCAGAAGACCAAATTAAAATGTCACAACAAGGGCAACACCTTGCCAGTAAGGGCTCCAGTATTCCTCAGTTAAATTTTTTTTGGTTCAGTCACTTTTAAAACAAGCTTTTTCATTAGTTTGAGAATATTAACTAAGCAACTTGGGCAAACCTGCTTGTTGCACAGGTTCATGAAAATGTTGAATATAATTATCACTTTTGCTATTAATGACAGCTTTCACTTGGATTTTGGCTAGTTTCCTCTTGAGTCTTGAGTGCCAAGTATCAAACGCTTCTGCATTTAATACTTTTCCTAAAAGTTTCTGTTTCTCCGGGACCTGCAGAGAGTTCTACACTCCAACTAAAGTTATCATTATGTCCTGAAATATTTAAGTGACATGTGCCTGAATCTGCATGCTCAAGTTGACATACAGGCCACTGTAATATTGTACTGTGAGATATTTACTAAATTTTGTCCTTTCTGCAGGATTTAAAAGCAACCAATTTTAACTGTGATATTTTAATACCTTACAAAGTACTTTTGACATGAAAAGGAGACATGATTAAGTAAAATCACAATATGAAAGTGACTTCAAAGTTGTGTGAATAAGAATATCCTATGTGTCCAGAACTAGACAAAAGTGTGCAGCCTAGTTTTACCTACATTCAATGAAGTGCAATATGTACTTCACAATAAAGCAAATCAACAAAAACATGAAATTTAAGAATACATGTTACAACATATCCATTGTCTAAATTACTCCATGGTGCTATTCTTTTTAACTATGTTTCTCTGTTTAATGTCATTCAACCATTCACTGGCAGAAATCTGCAGGAAGGGAAGGATATACTCCCCACATTTTGGAGATGCTTGCATTGACTTTCACATAATAACATCTGCTCCAAGTGCTCTTCATCTCCCAACCCACCCCACCCACTCCCCCACTCCCCCACCCCCCACTCCCCCACTCAAGTTTTTCACTCACATTTCTGCTATGGCAACCATTGTACTTTGTGACACCGTGCTCATTATGTTTCCACTTTGCATGTGAGTCTTTTACTTAACGGGCACCAGTGCATGTATTTTAAATTTGCAGAGTAACATCTTTGTAAATAGCTTGTTTTGAATGATATTGGATAATTAATATTAACTATGATGGTAATGTTTATAGGCAAATTTACAAACATTAATAATTACTCATTAGTAAACATGCAAAATGCAAAAGACTGAAAGACAAAAAAGAAATTAAACATATTTATGCAGGTACATTAGCTAATTAAGCCCTTATTGACGCATGGCTCACATGATTTTCAAGGACACTATTAATAAAATTCAAGAGAGTTCCAGTCGATGAGACTGTGTGTGCAACTTTTTACACAATAGGTACTTAAAGAATGCTCTTAATTAGGAACAAATTTTGCAATAAAGGTATTTGAAGAATGGCCCGAGCCAGGATTTAGGAATTTGGAGTCTTACTTGTTGTGTATGAAATGCCTGCCATTACCCTGGTGGGTTCAAATGCTTGTCCATTTAAGATGAACAATGATTTGGCATCTCAAAGATGTCAAATCGCAACACTGACTAATGCATTGATGCTTACGAAGTACAGCAATGCCAAAATTAATTTCAAATGCTGACTTGAATTTTGGACAAATTTCTTTTTCTAGAGGGCTATGGGTGAACGGAATTACCTGCCAATGTCTCTGGTCCCATACATGGGCATCAATGGATTTAAACATGCCTTGGACATGTTCTTTACTGACTATCAATGAATATAGCATTGGGACTGTTTCAACTGGTTCCTTGATGAGAGGTTTCATTTTTCACAACCTTTTCTTCAACTACACTAAAACTAGTAAATTTCTCTGACAATTTGAAAGTCACGGAACTCCTCAAGAACCTTCTAATGAGAATCATATGAGAATCTCCTCCCAAAATCTTGCAGATCTAAAATTCTCATGAAATTGCACAAGAAATTGCTGATGAGTATTCTAATGAGTGAAGTTCTTATGCATTTTATGTTTCAAGAAATTTATCACTTGATCTGTCATGACTTTCTATGGAGCAAAGTTTGACAATGGATTGCACAATGTGACTAACATGATTGAAAAATTGATATACTCACTCAAAGGAACAAATGAGATCATTTGTTGCTAAGTTTTCAAGCCAGCCAAAGAATAGATTTTGAGATATAAAGATAAATACCCATTTCCTAAGGAAAGGTTGTTAAACTGAGGCCAAGAGTAGCAATGTTGTGGTACTTAAAAGCAGGTAAAATACGCATCCAGGCACCACTGAACTGTTGGAACAAGCTTACGTTTACTGATTGAACAGATTACATCAGCGTCAAGGCAGTGGATGATTATTCCCTTCTGTGTCCCTGTGAATAATTGCTACGGCGATTTGCAAGAACTTAAAAGAGCTGGTGGTTGATCTTCCCAATAAAACAGTTTCATCAAAATGGTTTGTCAACCATTTACACACTGAAGCAGGAACATTAGTTTCAATTTTATACCTGTGAAAACATTGTTTGCAACAAAATACTAGAAAATGATCTCACCTCAGTACTGTTATACACCTCTGGCTTATCTTGAAAGACCTTAGCAATTTGATTTCCTGTGAATCTCTGTCAAAAAATTAAATATTCCTCAATAAATCTGTGCCAGCATTTTGGATACATATTAAGAGAAAATCATGATGCAACTGTTGCCTGTGACATTGCTTTTTCTGACACTCAATTGGAGTCAAATTAATCCGAAAGGCTTACTTATGGTCAAACTTTTATCACCTAGGAAGAAGGTAGATGCCACATGCCCATGAAATACCATAATGGTAACTGTAGAAATACTTGGTGACCTTGCTTCTACATACCAGAAATAGGTCGTACATTTCCATCTATTTCTGCACATTTCTGAAGCTGTCCTGCCCCTGGGATGGTTATTATGGACAGTCTAGTATTTCTGACTTAACCAAACATATGCTGCCTTGACCACAAAACCAGGAAAGGACATGCTGGTGGTCAGTCTGTGACCTTATTGTCACTCTAGCACATTCAAGTCGTATGGTTCTCAGGTGTATTCAAAGATAAACTCATCATGATTCTCTTGTCTACGTAACACTTGTATGATCAACCAGAATGCAAAACTGCATTCAAGTTTTGATGACATATGTTCTATTCCAAATAATGCCATGAGGTCCCATTTCTTTCAGTCAATGGTCAAATACCATTTTAACATGCTGGAAAAATAGTTATGTGTTCATATTTGATAATTCCTCCTAAGTACACAAAAATAAGTATAAAATCTATTGAAGCTGCCTGCCTTGAGATATCATGTTAACAAGATTTTCAGAGTTTTACCCCTTGTGACCCCAGATGACCTCTGACCTTCACCAAAAACAACACGGTTCTTCCTCTTAATATGGGGCATCTATGTATCAAGTTTGAGAACTGCTGAAGTTTCCCTCCTCAAGATATCGTGTTAACAACCTAAGCATCACAAACACACACCCACACACATACACATGCCATCGTGACTGCATTGATTCCTTTTTGCCTTTGGCAAAGCAATCAATAAGGCTGCTTGGTATATCTTCCTACCTTGAAATCTACCACAGGTATTCAACACAATACCCAAGAATGTCAACAGCTTCTGAAAAGTGAGGGGGGGCACAACCTTCATCAGAACTACTTCAAACACAAATCACAATGCTGTGAAAGCAAGGGATCCAGGGATCACTTAATGGTCCTGGAAATATTTGGAAGCATTTTCACACAATTTTAATCCATTAATAGCTGTTCCACCAATTTTGAATTTTATTTCATAAAATCAGTTTATATTGTAAGCTATGGAATTTAACATATGCCTTCTATTTTCATTAGGGTTCTGGCAAACTGTGGGGGAGATAATCTCTTCCACTTTCAAAAGTAGGGGGTGATATGTCATACCCTTATCCCACCTGCTGACCCTCATGACAATACCTCATATGCCCTCGATCCTGTGATATCTGCTAGAGCTTGAGCACCACCTAGACTTGCTTCAAGTTGCTGGCATTGCACAGAAGTACTTGAATCCATCCACACAGGAGAATCTTGGAGACTGAAAGCATTCTATAATTGTGTAAAGGTAAAGAAGCACTACATTAAATTTTACTTAAAACTGATTTTACTTCACAATCTAAATCCAGACATTTGTCTTAAATAATTATCCAAACCTTGAAGCCGATACATCCTGCACCGACCCAACTAGGACCTGACTACTACATAAGTACAAAGTAGTTGTCTCTTAATCAGATCAGTGCAGAGTGTGCCAACTTTTGTTCCCTCCCAGACAGCAACAATCTGAACACATCAGGCATATCATATATGTATGATATTCATCGGGGGCAGTTGTATTACAGTTGAAATGGATAATGGCAGTATGTGGCTGTCACTGACCCATATTTGTGACCTGATTCTTTTGCCAGCCAATAAAGAAGCACTGTGGAATTTGAGGATGGTTGCAGAAAGGGTCAAAATGGCTGCCCCATATGGAACAGTTATCCAAAGAGAGTTAATCATGTTGCAGTTTGATCTGCACAGTGGGCATAAATCCTTCGATTTGACTGCAATCAGACTACTCCACAATCAAGTGGTTATGATTGCATCCAACTTAATGCTTGATGAGTAGGCGAGGTTAGTAGGCGGATCAGTGCACAATGTGCAAGCATTTAGTTTGTTTAAACTGTAAAGGCAGGATGTATTTCCAACTACTTTTCATGCTTATAAAACATAAATTGAAGGTTATCAGTCTGATGGCATAGACATCCATGGAAATAATTTCAATAAACGACATGTAAAGTCTATAGTTGCAAGTTTCCCCAACAGGTGAACCAATAAAATCTTTTTGCTACCACCAGTAGAAAGTGCTATTTGCAAAAGAAGCACACCCTCCTAGATGGACCCAATGAATAAGAAGGGGAAGAAAATAGCTGTTTGCATATTTTTCGGGGAAAATGTGGTCACATCTACTTAAGGTTTGACTCTTTTTAATCATGTGAAAATGATTTTGTTATCGAATTTTTCTGGTTTTATTGAATATACTCTTTAATTTACCTTTTATAAGCAATATGTGTACATTATGAAAGATATTTAATTGTACAAAAAGTAAAAAGATTTGTGGCTTTGTTTCACAAAATTCCAGCTTTCTGTAGTACCTTTAAAGATACAAGTGTTACTAACTGTCATGAGTAAGAGACAGTTTGAATTGCAAATACAAGACTATGCAATAAATAAAACATTTTAATGACTTTTTGAAAACTTCTAGAAAACCCTCCTTATATTTTTCATGACCCATCCTTGCATTGTGATCCACTTCTTGAGGAACAATATTTTTCCCATATAACAAATAATACTACATCTACAAATATTTCAGTAATTCCCAGATTCTTCAGACTCAAAGCCCATCTTCTCCAAAATCATAAACCAAGTAGGATGCCATTTTGAAAAATAAAAATAAATGACAGATGTCAGCAACTTCTGTCAGTAAGACTCATCTACTCACTTTCAACTGTTCTTTCAGAGAAGCACTTGGCTCTAAGTTTGCCAAATGAGTTTCTGCCCCAGTCTTCCAGTATACGCTCCCATGTTGCTGAAAATAAAAACCAAGTTAAAAGTACTCCCTAGCAGTAAGGAATCCACTGGCATCATTCTGGGCTTAAATTGGTCCCACCCCCACTTACAGTACAACTGAAACTATCATAATATAAATGTATGACCTGAAATGGCATCAAAACCTCTCCTTCACATGGGCTCTCAGGGTCCCATAACCACATGCCAAGGGTACACAACTTAAAGTATTTATCTGTTATTCATTAACACACTTCTTTCACACATAAAATTTAAAGGATGATAAGGCCTACAAAGTTTTACCCACAGAAATTTGCACATTTTCATGACACTTTAGTTGTATAGTAAAATACTGATGTTTAATGACTCTCATGTAATGTATTAGGGTAAGGGATATTACTTTGTTTTTGATTAAATGAAGACGAAGAATCTTTAACTGAATACACAATATTCAAATGATGCAAAACGTGAAACGCAAGTCATGATATACAACAGGGTTACAGTAAAATGAAAATGAATCTATGATGAAGAGCAAGTAATGAATTACTGTATGAATTGTCGGACACAGCAAATGTGCGTACTATCTTAAAGTTATCTTACAACTGTTATACAGTAACAATTTTCATTTCTTTTTTTTTTTTACTTCTTCTGAAGGGATCAGACTTAAAATAGTTTGTTTATTCTTGTTCCTCTATCAACCACATTTTAGCATTTTTTATTATTACAACATCAAATTACTCCATGACTGCTTAAAGGAAGGGTTAAAGCAAAAAATTAATTTTCATGTGTGAAAGAGGAACTAAATCTACACAATCTTGTGAACTTTCCATGCAAATCACACATGTAGTACTTGAGATAACAGTAAATGAAGTTACTACATTTGTGACTCAAAGTGAGCTTGAGGCATGCAGGGTTATATCACTTTCTCACATTGATGAGAAATGCTTTGTTCCCTTTGTTTTTTCAGTCTGTTGTGTTGACCTTGAAGTTAATAGGGATAGGACCTCCCCATGGGGAATGCAAAGTTTGTAAAATTCCCATGCCTATCATGGAATCACACTCCGATAACATGGGACTGCGGAGGAGAAAACTGGTTGTAAAGTTTGAAGAACAACGAAAGACACTCATTAATGTGAGGCTATGACATCATTATGTGCTTGTTTCAAGTTCACTTTATGTTGAGAATGTGATAACTTTAACTGCTAATATGTTGAGAACCACACATCAGATTTCATTGCAAATTTCACCAGCGTGCTTAGGATAAGTACCCCTCTAACATATCAAAACTTGATTTGAGCTTAAACCATTCTTTTAGTTAAAGATCTGTTTTACTTCCTTATATTAATGCGTGAATGATGAATTACAATGAATTTTATTGGAAAATAATTTTGTTCTATGTGATAATGATAGAAATAAACTTGAAACTTAAAAAAGTACTTTCAAGTGGTAATTCTGTTGTTATATCAACTTTTATCCAGCAAGAAGGAATGATGCAAGCAGCAAGTCAAACATGACAACCACAATTCCTAAGTCTTCAACCAATGCTATGAATCTGACTTTTTTCATTGAGCTGAACCCATGACAAATTTGCCTCCCTAAAAACAATCAGCTGTTACTACCATAGTTTTGCCTATGCATTTTCCATAGAAATACTCATAGCTCATTTGCTAAAAGGTCCTAGGAAATAAGAGAACATGAACCCTACTATCCTAGAGCAGAAAAATACACCATGCTCCTTGCATTTTGTCACACCCTTCAGCAATTTCACTAGTAACATGATATACCCCACTTATACAAACCAACGTTGGGGTTTAAAAAACTGTCTTTAGCACACAGTCAATACAGCATGCCAAGCAGGATGTGTTTTCAAGGCATAACCTGAACTAAAGGGCCATATTTGCATTGTTCTGTTCATCTACATATAACTACAAGAAGAATTTAATCTCATGAACCTCTTCAACTCTTGTGCAGTCCAAACTCTTTTTCCCATTTCCCCTGTGCTATGGACTAGGGAACTTCAATATCATTAGTACTGAAACAATTTTTTCTGTGATTTAACCACCACTACTGTAACCATACAGCTCCCCTTCAACCCCAGTGCTTGATTCATAATGCCCCTCTCAACTTCTCTTAAGATACTAAAGAGTTTTAACCCCTAACTTTGGCAGTCCAGGAATAACACCAAGCTAACTTCTGTCAAATGCTACAGTTCTCTGTCCTTAACTTCAGCCCTTCTTCAGAAAAATCCTTTTTATGAAACACCCGAACTTCTCCCCCCTCATTAATCTACTGTATGACGATGCAAAGCTCATCCCACACCTCAGTGCATGAAACATCAACACCCCCTCCTCACCATTCTGTACGTGCTGCCTCACCTTGGTAGTGTAGGCATATCATTCTTTTTCTCTAACTTCTCCCCTCTTCATCCTTGCCATTACCAGCTTTGTTATTACATGATATGAATATTAACAATTACCTGACCAGCTCCAGAGAGGGCAGCAACCTTTGAAAAGTCAAATTTTTCCCTCTTCATCGTGTCTAGCAATAGATCCAGGGCATCCACCCACATCAAGGTAGGGGAGGTAATGGTCAGTCCATCTTCTCGAATGTGGACACCACCTTGAGTACTAGGAGAAATGAACCAAGGAGGTACGTAAATTTAAATGATACATCAATGAAGATGACAAGAACTAGTTTTTTAAAGGGCCGTCTACACGATCATATACGATTTGTCCATAAACACCATCATACAAATGTTTGAACACTTGTTCAAAAGATGAAACATGCAGCTAAAAGTATGAGCACCATCATACATGTTGGACATTGTTCAAATTTGTTGGGAAAGCAGTCCACATGATTATAGGTTTGTCCTTAAACCTTTTTTATGGTAATATTAAAAAACTCCTGAAACTGTCTAAAGTATCCCCACTTGAGGACACAGACAAAGGTGGGGAGATTATTTTTCAAAAAGTTCCATCCTTGTTCTTGTTTATTTCTAGTCTTTTATGAAAACAGTTTAGGGTCTTTTATGAAAGCTATGCTAGGGACAGCTTAAAAACATATTTTCCCACTCAATGAACTGAAATGATATGTCCGGGCATCTAAAGTATCCCCGACGCCTGTGTAGCTTGAGACTGTCAAAATATGTGCGAAAGTTAAAAAGAATAAATGAATTGTCCAACAAATACAGGTCTACGACAAACCCCTAAATTATGTGTAAAAATGACCCAGGAGAAGCCTGCAATTTTTGTGCTTCATAAAATTAACTTCTGAAACTGTCTCAAAGATCCCCACTTTACGGTACATGTATTCACCTAGCTGCATCTAACTTCTCACTTGTTCCCCCAACATGGCGGATATTTGGCTGCCATTCAAAATGTGACATAGATAAAATAGATTTATTGCATGGTGGTATTTCTTCTGCAGGTTTGGTGATCAATGGCTTGCAATGAAAAGCACAGTGAACTACTATTACGGCAGACACAAAATTTTCTCAACTCCTCAATGGTTGTTACATTCCTCTTGCTCATTAAAATCATTAATTATAAATAATGCTTTTGTATGTACCACGTACAGGGCTCTGCACTATTAGATGTCACATAAATACTTTTTTACAAAAATGAGGTTAACCAAAAAGTTAACTATGAACATAAATTTCGTAAAGTGCAGGCTGGTTCAATATCATTTCAAAGTCTTATGAAATGAAATACCAACCTTAGTACATTATAATTATTAAGTTTTAAGTTTTGTCCTAAAAACCTAAAGGGTTGGTGCAATTTGAATGTCACTTGGTTCCAAGAACCGGGGGGAGGGGCATAGCAAGTGAAAATGAACAATCACTGTTAAAAAGGTTTGTAGTGTGTCTCCTGGCACTCATTTGCTAGTATTAATTTGAACATGTTGGTCAGGTCAATCTGGGGCTAGTCCATTTAAGCACTTCCAAACGAAGGTAAGAATCTTAAATTGAATTTGAAGTGTAACAGGAAGCAAGTGCAGTTATTTTAAACAAGTGGTTGAACTATCTAGTCTATTTCTATTTAGGACAACCTCAGCAGCCATGTTTTGAATTTGCTGCGAGAGTTTAACCTCACAGTTTGGGAGGCCGTAAAGGAGGCCTTGACAGTAGTCATGGTGTGCTGTATTAAATTAAACCATGTACAATTTACTTGCAAGCATCAATGGTACAATATCTTTGATACTATCCAACAATAATTCGTCACAGCAATCTACATTTACCTAAACACGATATCACCAAAAGGTTCTCATCCAGGTAAACTCCTAAGTATTTTTATAACATTATCTTATAATATCTCACAGTTATAAACTGCCAATTTTTGAGTAACACATTTACATTACTGCTTAGTAGATCCAACCTTAATAAACTCAGTCTTGGAGTCATTCATCTTTACATATGTGTAGTATACATATAATTACTACAGATAATCTTTACCTGGTGGACCTTACATGAAACCTTTACTAAGAATATTATTCAAATTTCCCTCACTTGCTGGCATGTGCGCAGACATATTCAAAAGAAGATCCGACTAGATATCAGCTGATTGCTGATGTTAAACGCGCACCTCACAATTTCCTGTGCAAAATATTGCCAGCTCAAACAAATTTAAAGAAGCCTTCTTAATTTTTCTGAGTGGTCGTTAAAAATTTCAAATTAATGTATTTTAAATTATAAAAAATATAACAGAAATGTCTGTGGGATTTTTTATGCCCCACAGCTAAAAATACTAAATAGTTCTTCCCCATTCATTTTTCATAGTATTGCAAGAGGATGCTATCAAGGAAAACTTTCTTTCAGTGCCTCCATTTTCCAAGATCATCGTATCACACTGAAGGGCTGTGTTCATGCAGTGTTTGGATAGTTCTTCATTAAGATTTCTATATGTAAATGATGATTATCTGTTTCTACTCTTATGTTACCAAGGGAACATTAAAAGATTACACTCTTTGGTAGTGGTCATGAAAACTTAAGGAAATTCGGATCCACTGAGGGAAATTTTTGTCTAACTTATGGAAACACTATTCTCCTTAAAAAACCTATACCTGTTCGCTAGGGCCTCGCATTCATTCGAGATGAAAGTTTTGTGATACTGTCAGATTTAGTGAATAAAATGAGGATTTTGCGTGAACAATGTTAAGTATGATATCGATTATACCATATTTGGTGGAGTAATGGCCACATTCTTACAGCAACACCTTGAAATGTCAGTCGACAGTTGTATTTGAATCTACCGTAAGCAAGCCTAACCATTCTCCGTGATGTGTTCCCATCATAGCTGCCCGGAGCTATCGGTAACAGGCACAGAATTTCTTTTTGGTTGAGTAAGCTTCAATCAGATGCATCTGGTCTGGTAAGAGACTTCTGTGTATTGTTTGAATATTTTACTTTGAATTTTACAATTTTTATGTCAGATTGGCTACTGAGAGTTTAGACAAATCTAAAATGTTTTGACAAGTATGATCGAATGGCGGCGAATGCAGTGCAGTGGTTAGAACCATGCATGTGTGTGGTATGCCATATAGAGTTAACATGGATTTCGAGCTGCCCTTACAAGTGTAGGGTGAAGGGTTTTCTCAAACTTTTTAACAAGTTAAAAATCATACATATCAAGTTAGAAGGCTGCATAATGATTTTAGATAGTAATGTACAGATTTCTGGATTTTAATGGCAAATTTAACGGTTGCATTTTTTGAAAATTAAAGATAGTTTTGGCATTACCGTGAATACAGTAGACGTGTACGTAAAAACTACACAAGCAGTTGTTGTACAACCCGCTGCGAGGTGCAGGTGTGACATCACAGTTCCATTGCATTGTGGGTCATAACACAATATCATGACTGCCTACGGAGTGGCGTTTAGTGAGTTTCAGAAATTTTTTTGAAAAATTCATGTTAAACTAGATATTGAGTTATATTAGTTGTTAATGGTATCACAATGCTTGGAAAAATGTGTTCTAAATGTTGTACCTGCTTAGAAAGCTGTACAATTGTTCCCCTTTCAAGTAGATGTTTAGTGGACAACTGCATTCTCCTGATAAAAAACTTATCTTTAACCTTAGTACACTATACTTGACAAACATTTCAGGTACATTTGAGTTTATAACTACAAAAATTACCACCTTTACACTTATTACCGATCATAACATGCCATGTGCATATCTGAGCATATCAAATATATTTTTTGCACAAAGTGCTGATACAAGTAGCTCACCCATACTGGGGTAGGTCCTTGTCAAACTGAACGGCAGCTTCATAGACAACACTAAGGCTGTTATTAATCACAATGGCCTTGACCTATAGAATGAAAGAAATGGCAAAAAAGAAATCTTAAATCCTTAAACATCACTTCACCAGCCTTGCAATTCCCAAAGACAGAAATGTCAGTTTTTATATTGGAGTCAAGTCTCAAGTCCAAATTAGGCACTTCAATTTTAAAGATAAGAAAAAAATTTTGAAAGCAATCTGCCAATATTATATAACATTTTGTCACCTTGAAGCAAATGGAATCTGTTTTTGACAAGGATTACTTATCTTCAAATAGGAACATCTTGAGTTATGAACATGCTAAGGGTGTGGGGTTTGAAGGGAGGGTGATGAAAAAATTATTCTCTTTCATTAAGAACCCCCTAAATTGCCACTAGAATATTCTTTTTAGGATCTTTTTACTCTTTAAGAAACAGAGCCCAGTGTGGTGTACTTTGAGTCCATTCACCTAGTGCCTGTGATAATGTAAGTTGGGTTGGTTTTGACTTTTGAGTCCCCCAAAAGGTTATTTCAGTTACTTTCAATTACTGTAAAATACTTTCAATAAAAGTTCATATAATATATGCTGTTCACACTTTTCTGATATGAGTCACCTAGGTCTCCTAAGTTTTGAGACTCAAGTCACAGGGAGCAGTCTTTGTGGCTTATCAGATGTTAGAAAGTCTACAAGTCATGTCCAGTCCCTCAAATTTTGGACTCAAGTCTCCACTGACGAGCAAGTACCCTCTTTGCCTGGAGTCATTACAATACTTTTTACACGTCAACAGCCATGATACAAAGAAGTTTACAGTAGAAATTAACTCACCTGTTGAGTGCTGAAGTCAAACCCCAGAAACAGTTGATCACATTGCTTGGAAGAGTTCATATCTGGTCATTCCAATCACAAGAATTTAATAAGCTGGGAAGTGTTAGAAACAAATTTGGCAGACAGTTAAAAGATACAAACGGTATCATATCAGAGGATAGTTTAAACTTAAACTGAATGTATCACACGGCTCGGCCACAAATCATAAATAATATGAATACTTTAGACGGTACAAAAACAACTATTGCTAAGGGTTGGCAGGCAACACTGGATGTTTACAACAGAGGACAATTCATGTTAATCAAGTCAAAATAGGAAGTCAAGCTACCAACCATAAAAGAGACCAGACTCTTCAACACAACTCTGTTAATGGAACAAGCCTGATGTTTGCATCACAGTACAGTCTAGTTGAAGCCTGCATATATGAGGAATAGAGAAGGTTAATGTAAAGACCTTATATGTTCAATGGCCCATGGCTTATGAAAAGTCTCTTCTTATGCCATCAGGTTACAGACTTGCATCATATGTACTACAGGAGATGTCTGGAAGCAGTCGAGCTGTGGCCCACTGATAATTCATAGAGTGCCTCCTGGTTGGCCTTGAAGTAAGCCAGCAAATTTACAAAATTTGGATGGGATAAGTCTTCATTTGTACCATTACCATATATTAAAGTTTATCCCATCAGACACATAAGAACTTTTAGAGGCAAGCATTGCTTTATGGAAACTTGTCTCATATGGTTTACTAGCTAGAAGTACTCATTTATTTATTTATTTATTTATTTATTTATTTATTTATTTATTTATTTATTTATTTATTTATTTATTTATTTATTTATTTATTTATTTATTTATTTATTTATTTATTTTTTTTTTTTTTTTTTTTTATGGTAAAATGTGGTTCTCTGGTAATTTAACAATGGAAAGTAGGCCTCAAGTTACAAAAGGATGAGAAATCCTACCTTAAACAGACATTATGTTCCACCTCATACCTGATAATAATCAGCATTCAAAATAGCTGGTATCACATGGCAACAAAATGTGACATACTGTACCTTCTTGCCACACCATCCATTTCAATGATTTCAAACAGACATACATACATACATACATAGATACATAGATGATTTCTGGTAGAAGGCAGTTGGTGCCTATAAAACCAGCTCTACTTCTTCATCATCTGGTGTTTCTAGTGGGACATCAGTTATATAGGTGTCCTTGAAATTTTAACAAATGGGTTGGTTTTCCAGTGTTTGTCTCAAGACGTCTTTCAAATGCTGCAATGTTTGGTGCAGTAACAATGTTTGCTGGAAGATTGTTCCATGTGTCCACGACTCTGTAAGTAAAACTATTCTTACGCAAGTGTAGCCTTGACCTTCTTTTATAAATTTTGTATTGACATCCACGAGTGGAACAATCCTGTACAAAAGGGAATAAGTTGACTGCTGTATCGTATTTGCCACTAACTATTTTGTAGACTTCAATCATATCTCCCCTTAGTCGGCGATGACTGAGTGTAGGTAAATCCAAAACTGCCAACCTTTGATCCTATGGCAAATGTTTTAGTCCAGGAACCAATTTTGTAGCATGCCGTTGTACATTTTCAATCAAATTGATATGCTTCACTAAATGAGGATTCCATACTTGGTTTGCATACTCTACATGTGGACGCACAAGACTAGAATAAAGAACCTTAAAAGTTGAATGGTTCAGATACGTAAAAGACCTTCTCATCAGACCCATCACAGAATTTGCTTTATTCACCTTTTCAGTAATATGTTTATCAAAGGAAAGCCTGTTGTCAATTACAATGCCAATGTCTTTTTCACAGACTGAGTGCTCCATCACTTTACCTCTTTCAGACAATTTATAATTATAGCAATCCACTGGTGTTTGTCCAATTCTCATGGTCTTACATTTGTCTGGATGAAAACTCAATAACCAGGTTTTAGACCACTCATACAAGGAGTAAATATCCTCTTGAAAGCTTTCACAATCATCCCTTGTTACTGTTTCATGGTAAACTTTAGTGTCATCTGCAAACAGGTAAGGAATGCTAGCATTGTGTAAAGACTGTGGAAGATCATTTATATAGATGACAAAAAGGATTGGACCAAGGACAGATCCCTGAGGTATACCACTTGTCACAGGTTTCCAGTCTGAGATAGCACCATTAACTATAACTCTTTGTTCACGTCCACATAAAAATGCTTCAATCCATTTTGAATAAATGGGACCAATATTATATTTTTGCAACTTGTGTATGAGCCTTCTATGAGGGACTGTGTCAAATGCCTTCATGAAATCAAAATATGCCACATCCACACACCCTCCTTTGTCTAAGATCTCTGTCCACTTGTTGATTACATGAATTAACTGTAAACTGTTGATCTTCCAGAAATAAAGCCCAATTGTCTGTTGCTAAACAGCTGGTTTTTCTTCATATGCCTTACGATATAGTCACGTAGTATGCCCTCCAGCATCTTACAAGCACTACAAGTCAAACTGATTGGTCTATAGTTTCCAGCGTACTTTCTATCTCTTTTTTTTGTACAAAATTGTTATATTTGCACATTTCCAAATGTGTGGTAATCTACTGTTTAAAATAGATGTATTAAATATAATGCTTAGTGGCAGAGCAATAACATTACTCAGCTCCTTTAAGACTCGCGGGTGTATATAGAATCCTGGCCTGGAGATTTATCAATCCTTAATTTGTGCAACATCTTCATTTATAATAACTGAGTCCCTTCACAACAAGAAACATCTGGAAAGTTAAAATCCATTTCACTTGTAAAAACTGAAGTGAAAACTTTGCCAAGATCTCTGCTTTTTCCTTATCATTTGTAGTCAATCTGTCCTATTCATCATCAATGTAAAGGTTAGAAATTGGGGATTTAGCACAAGTTTTTTCTCTAACATACCTCCAAAACACCTTGGGGTTGTTCTTAACAGTAGCAGCTGGGCTTGTCTACAGTAAAGGAAAATATTCAGTGTGTGTTTTTTGCTTTGATGATATTTTGAAAGATGTCACAATGGTTTGGTGATTTTACAGGTCACCATACTTGGAGGACTATAGAGAGATAATAAAGTCAATTTTATCAATGTCCAACTTACATAAAGGACGTTTTGGGCAGAATTTGGGGCTATTTTGGCCTTTTTTACCACCTATAAGTGTTACATAGGATGTGGAATAAATTTATGATGTGAGTGGGACCTTTGCAGATGTGACTGATGCAGATTCTTTGTCTTCATTCATAAATGTAATGTACAAAATAAATGGTAAATGATAAATGAATATTTTTAGGTGCACAAACACCGCAAAATTTTATCAGCAATTTGGAGTAAAATTTTGAGATTTGTCCGTCCATCTGGATATTAAATCTTAATAGTTGATATTTTAACTAAAAGAAAAGATTTCCAGAGCTAAGGTTATGATGTAACACTTAACCTTGATCATGTGCAGTACCACAAATAAAATAATCCAGCAGTAAATGCATCATAGTCAATTGCGGAGCACATGATGGTTACGTTGGTAACATGTCTGTCCCCTAATGGTTACGTTGGTAACTATCATATTAACAGGCCTGTATGACACAAATTACCAGAGAATTTGATAAAACTGCATCTGTTTGCAGATGGCCATATTTGTCACTGGTTTGTGTGCTTTCCTCCATCTTTTTGCTTACAACAAGGGTATGAGAGCCTTCAAGGCGATGTCCGTCCAGATGTTACCAACATAGCCATGTCCTTGTCGGTAGTATAACGTAGGCACATGGGGCATTGGTTTTTGATGAATGTTTCACATGTCATCAGTTTACACTTCAGGAAAGAGCAAAACTTGTGTCACAATGCATTCAAGTGTTTAAAGTGCTTAATTTTCTCGAACATAGTTTGGTTACGTTGGTAACGAGGACGGACATGTCCGTCCTTGTTACCTTCGTAACCATTGATCTCCATACTAGTCCATGTTTAACTAATGGTAATGCAATTTCAGTGAAAAAGTGTTTGTTCTTTATCATTCTATTAAATACAGGGTTTATTTATACATATTGTCCTCCTTAAAGATTTCTGGAGCAAAGAGTTTCCATGTCTGTCCCCGTTACATACGTAACCAGTAACACTTACCACTTAAAAAGTAGTGATAGGTGAAAAGAACTATCTTCCTGCTCTCAGGAAAAAATTGAGACTACCAATCAAACAAAATAACACAACAAAAATTTATTCTTAGAGGACTTCAAATTTCACCACCTTTGTAACACTTTTATACCCCTTTATTGTAGACAAGCCCAGCTACATTTTGTTCTCTCTGATGAACGAGTTTATGTGTCATTCGTCTAACTTGGTTTCATAACTGCTTGTACTTTTCAAAAACTGTGGTATCACTGGTGCTAATCCACCTATTCCACACGCGTTGCTTCTGCTTGATTTTTTTCCTTCAGCTTTTTATCAACATGCCTCCTCTGCGTTCTTCTATTAACTACTCTGGGAACAAAATCGTCTATTGCTGACTGCAATTCATTTGCAAACATGTTCCACTGATCATCTACATCACAGTTTCTCATATTTTCTTTCCAAGGACAATTAAGTCTATCTTTCATGCAATTGTAATCAGCTTTTTCTAAAAGATATCTGAATTTCTTGACACTAAAACTTTCAATGCATCCTTCGACTGTAAAGGATATAACACAGTGGTCACTTTTACCTAATGGCGCATCATAAAAAACATCAGTAATCATTCCTTCATCATTGCTGAGAATCAGATCCAGCCAGGATGGTGCATTTGTTCCTCTCCCATGGGTAGGTTGCAAAACATGTTGATGTAAAAAGCAATCTCTCACAATTTCCAAAAAAGTGTAGCCACAGTCTCCAGTTCCTTTATGAGTATAGTAATTTGTCCAGTTTATATGTGGAAAGTTGAAATCACCTACAAATATGATATGTGAATAGTTCTGGCCTATAACACCTTTAAAAAATCATGCAATTTCAGTATCTCAGCATCTTTGTTACTACTAGGACTCTGGTAAATGGATGTTGACAATAATTTGTCCTTGCCAACAAGATCTATCTCATGTATAGTGTAAAAATTGCAATGCACTTTGATTGTCATTCTAAACAATAAAATTGCAAGTTTGTAAACTAAGTGCACACAATGAGTCAAAAACTGCTATGCAAGAGTGAAAACTTGCAATTCAGAATCATTTTTGTGTAGTTTAGGTGAGTTGGCTACACTGCCTCAAACCAGGGTAACACATACAAATGGGGCAAATGTAATACACATATACTATCATTTGCCATCCACCTGGGTCAACAATGCACAATTACCAAATACTGCATTGTATGTCTTTACCAGTATCAACAAAATGTTACTAAAGTACTACATTAACTTGGACACAATATGCATTGCAGAACTTTAAGTGAACCCAAAACACTCCTGACTGTACTAAAATGAGAATCCCGATGTTTTTACTCCAAATTTCAATGTTTTAAGTAGCTGAATTTAGTAAAGATAGTTCTCATGTGATGTCATAGGAGCTTTTCATGTGTATTATTTCAGCCATGTCTTAGGGTAACCCCGGCATGTGTGTACAGGCTTGCCCTCAGACATGGCGGTTACTAATCCCTAGCTGTGATGTCACTGAGAACTATCTATACTCATGAATGCTTTGGGGTCACTTAAGGTCGTACAGGTCCTATAGCAGTGGGCTCAGGTTTTAGGCATTAGCTTGTAAAACTTGTTTTCATCTGGGCAGCACAGGATGGTAAGGGGTGAGAGGGTGTACTGTGAGTAGTATCATGGGCGTCCGCAGAAAAAAATTCAAGGGGGGGGGGATTTTTTAGGCGGGCAACTTTTTTCATGGGAAATATTTTACTCCCAGAAAGAGTTTAGATGCTACTTTCAGTGTTGACAAAGGCGTAGCCAGGAATTTGTCAAGGGGGGGGCAAAGCCCATAGACAGACTCTCAGCGCTCCGCGCCACCATGGGTTGGCTTGGAGCGCAAGAAAATTTTGGCCCAACATGCTTCCCAGATCGCTGGAAATGGCACTTCCAAGGCCTACTTACCGCATATAAGAAGGGGAAACACAAGCAATATCGTAAATATAAACTTTAAAAAATACCAAAAATATGCTCAGGGGGCTGCTGGGGCCTGAGTGCTGATATTTTTATTCAATTCCTGTTTTGAGAGTAGAAATTCACACTGATTGAACTGTTTAGAAATGTTATATTTTCTTCGTTTTTTTCTTTTTTTTTCAAGTTTTTGATTTTCCAGGGGGGCAAGTGCCCCCCTTGCCCCCCCCCCCTGCGGACGCCCATGAGTAGTATCATGACCTACAGTTAAAGGCCTTATAAAAAGAAAATCCCCCATCACAACTGGTAAACAGCTGAGAACTACATTTACTAATTACTTGCAGTTGTTGGTACAATGATAACCATACACTTGGTGAACATTTGAGCAGTCAAAGCAGTCAAAATAAATTTGGAGCAAATTTCATTTTCAGTTGAATGGCATGGTGGAAAGATGCATGCACAGCATGGGCTCTGGGACATCCATTAGCCCTTTACATTAGGCTAGAATAAAGCACCAAGGGGTTCCTAAAATGATCTTGAAGAAGAAAATGCCACGAAAAGCTCCCAAAAATAGAAGACATTCGGATTTAACAGGTAAAACAATTCATGCCAGGTCATTCTCAGGTATTTTTTGGTTATTTCAGCATAATTTCTGACTCTGAATGATACTCATGAAGTGCAGTTTTGTAATGTAATCTATACAGTGTTTGAGTGCTTCGATCATGACCACAAAACTCCCCTCCCTCTCCCTCACCCGACAATTCCCACAAAGACAATACCCCCGTCTCTTCCAGGACAATTTTCAACTGATCAATACCCATCACACTAACCCTTCAACAACGACCCACCAGAAAATTTGGAATTGTCCAGGCTGGGAATTATCTGGGGAGAAATTGTCCACAACTCCATGGTGGACATAGCCTGGTGTGGAATTTATCTGGGTAAAAGTTGTCCCAGAGGAGTTGTCCCAGATGGGTTGTCCAGGTGGCAATTGTGCAGGAGGGAATTGTTGGGGGGAGTTATCAGAGAACCATCTGCATGTATGGCGAAAGTAATGTTTTGCTAAAATCAGTGCACATAATGCACATGCAACTGGTACCAAAGTGGCAGCATTCTGTTATTTCATTGAGATGATATGTGCTGAGAGATACAGAGCTAGGCTCCCCAGCAGCTCTCTACTCTAGCTTCAGTTGCAGTAAGTACTGTGGAATCTCTACTGATAGTGCCTCTGCCATCTCTAGTATATAAAAGATGAACAGAAAGTCGGAATGTTTCATACATATTTACAGGCATCAAATGCTTGGTAGTTTTGGGTGTATTAGCTCGTATAAGGCATTCCCAGATGTACAGTAGTTTGCTAAAATTTGCTATAAAAATGAAAATTTAATTTGGTAAGTCAGGAAAAAATGCAAAAAAAATTCATTCAAAAAATGCATATTGAACCTTAAAAAGTGAAACTGCACATTTGTTCAATCAAATGATATAGCCTTCCTTCAAAAAGACTGGAAGCCAGGGTGTATTAAAATGCTCTTTTCCTCACTGATTTTAAGTCAGGCTGACTTAGTGTATACTGTGGTACATTCTACCTGTAAATGAAGTCGCATTATCATTTGACTTTATCTTGCAGTCAATGCCATGGTGAGAAATGAATTTGCTTGAATCTCCCTTTCCAAAACAACATATTCTCAAAGGTCTGGTGGCATGCAAATTACATAGTTGGCTATAATGTAACCAGAATGCAAAAATGCATTGAGGTTTCGATGATATATATTCTATTCCAAATAATGCCATCATGTCCCATATCTTCCAGTAACAGGTCAAATGCTATCTTAATGTGTTGGAAAAATACAGTTTTGTGTTCATATTTGATCTTGGGAATTCTTGGGAAATATTGCATTTTGACCTCTGGTGAACCCTGTTGACAATCTTAGGAATTCTCAGGAAATTTTGCTTTTTGACCCTGGCGACCCCATATGACCTCTGACCTCCTTAAAAACAATAGCATTCATCTTCTCACCATAAGGCATCCACATACTAAGTATGAAATCTATCCAAGCTTCCTACCTGGAGATATCCTGTTTACAAGGTTTTCAGTGTTTGACCCTCTGTGACCCCAGATGACCTTTGAACTCCACCAAAAATGATAGGGTTCATCTCCTTAAGAAAATGCATCAGAAATCTATCCAAGCTTCCTACCTGCAGATATTGTGTTAACAAGGTTTTCAGTGTTTGATCCCTAGTGACCGCAAGTGCCCTTTGACCTCCAACAAAACCAATGGGTTTCATCTTCTCACCATAACACATGCACATATGTGAGTATGAAATCTATCAAAGCTTCCTGCATTAAGATATTGTTTCAACAAGGTTTTCAGTGTTTAACCCCAGTGACCCCAGATGACCTTTGACCTTCAACAAAAACAAAAGGTTCCAACTTACCATTTTAATGCATCCACATACTACGAATGAAATATATCCAAGCTTCATACCTGAAGATACTGTGTTAACAAGATTCTCAGTTTTTGATCCCGGTGACCCCAGATGACCTTTGACCTTCACCAAAAACAATAAGGTTCTTCTCACCATATCACATCCACATACTGAGTATGAAATCTATCAAAGCTTCCTGCCTTGAGATATCATATTAACTAGGTTTTCAGTGTTTAACCTCCAGTGACCCCAGATGACCTTTGACCTTCACCAAAAACAATAAGGTTCAACCTACCATAATGCATCCACGTACAAAGTATGAAATCTATCCAAGCTTCCTACCTGAAGATAATGTTAACAATGTTCTCAATTTTGACCCCTGGTGACCCCAGATGACCTTTGACCTCTACCAAAAACAATAAGGTTCTTCTCACCACATCACATCCACATACCAAGTATGAAATCTATCAAACTTCCTGCCTTGAGATGTTTTCAGTGATTGACCCCTGGTGACCCCAGATGACCTTTGACATTTTAGTGTCAGTGGGAATCAACTTGGCAAATGGACTTTTTGATCTAAAGAAGAGTCACCCATAAGATCAAGTCAAATTTACACATTATCTAATGGGTAATTACACCTTGGAACAAGTAAACCACCACCCATATTTACACGTCGTAGG
The DNA here is from genome assembly GCA_029531755.1 of Holothuria leucospilota. Lineage (NCBI taxonomy): Eukaryota > Metazoa > Echinodermata > Holothuroidea > Aspidochirotida > Holothuriidae > Holothuria > Holothuria leucospilota. The sequence continues at coordinate 19,535,273 of CM055969.1, forward strand.
AGTACTTTCTTCTAACATGAGCTGGAAAAGCAAATCAACCAAATAGCAGTCATTGCTAACCAGCCAACTGAGGCAAAACCTCTCTCATTGTGACAAAACAACTAAGATAACAGCTTACTTTGGCTTATTCGACCCATTCTAGACTATTGTAGTTTTGTTTGGGATCCCTATTCTCAATCTGAAAAGACTGGGTCTACCACTGAAAAGGTCCAGAGGCACGCTGCCAGATTTACAGTATTCAAAATAATTATAGTCGTCAGTCTAGCATTTCTGAAATGATTATAAAGCAACTGAAATGGGACAGTCTTGAGGCTCAACAACTTAGGGCTCATCACAGTGTTTGCACTAAGGAATTGAAACTGGGAGGGAATTCACTCTCTAAAAATTTTTTTGTGCAGGATTTTCAAAATCAAGGCGGGACCTCATCCCTCCCATAAATTGTTTTTGAGCGGGCTTTCCGTCGCCATCGCAAAACTACTCCCCACGCTATACAGGTACCATTTGCTGTTAACAGCAGTTAATGTGTGTCACTAGTGCTTCTCTGCAAGTTCAAAGCCTCCTCCGATACAGCTCCAATTCATTAGGTGTTTTCCTTCTGAAGACTGAGTGAGCATAAATCCGTGAACTTGAAGTTGACGTGGAAAATATGAGTGAACTTCATTGGAGCTACACATACGATCAGAAATTAACGAGAGCAATGTACGACGTAAAAATGAAGAAAGTACATATTGTACATATTCAATACAACACATGTGAGACTCCACAGTGCATTACAGTCTACAGGTGTGTAACCAAACATAGTGTACACGATACAATGTTGCGTTTGCAACCCTGGGACTGTGATTGAATTTCAATCCAATTGGATTCGCTCTTATTTATACAACAAGCAGACAGCATATAAGAGCTGCACTGTGAATGGCTAGATTATGATGATATTTGTTGCTACCATCAGTGTTCAGCTTGGGAGTTGCGATCCGCTTGCTTGGGAACGATTCTATATTGCAATTTATTGTGCATATTATAACTGCAATTTCTCTCTACAATAACAGCTGCGGAGAAGTGCGCTGGAATTTGGGCAGGATTCAGAACATCAGCTGCCCGCTTATGATTTATTTATGTGCGGGAGTGGAGAAGGTTTGCGGGATTTTCCCGCATTAGATTTAATTATGTGCAGGATTCAAAAGATAAAAGTGGGATTCCCCCAATCCCGCGCCTTAGTGCGAACACTGGCTCATCACCTAGTCATCTATAAAGAAACTCATGGTGTGCTCCAAATAGCGTGTCTGATCTTCTTATTGACCCTTTCAACTCTGCTCAACCGGTTACTTGTCATATTACATTGTCAGTGGTAGATATATACTTGTACCATCACCTTTCCACTCACAAACTTTGTTATCAAAAATCACTTTACCCAGGGATTATACCCAGTTGAGACCTATTTAATAGCCTACCTTAGCAAGTTTGCTGTGCCCCATCAGTTGATATTTTCAAAAGCCAGCTTTTGACCATACTGTAGAACCTTACTCAATGTAGCTATTCTTTCTTTTTTTATCATTATCCAGCTCCCTCAGCCTTAGCTAAACTGTATGGGATTGGTCTTACTGGCATTTTTGCTTTGCTTTACCATGTGTCTTCGCGTGAGAGCTAGATGGCATAGGTAGCTGTGCAGGCTGCTGTCCCAGAAGCCACCAATTTGTCATTTTTTTTTTAGGAATAATTCCATTTAGAAGTAATTTTATGTCCAGAGACAGGGAGATGTGTCCCAAGAGATGTTTGATGTTCTTCTCTGGCAACAAGTGACATGATTGAAAATGTTCAATAAGAGTGTTAAAACACAGTAGGCTAAGTTTTGTGTTTCCTCCTGAGAAGTGCCCTAACTTCTTAGCATACATGCGTACATAGGCCAATATCATGTATAGACAGAGAGAGCGCAACAAGCTTTCCTCATGAGGCATAGGCCAAGGAGCCCCAAATAGGACTTGGTGGGGTCATAGTTAATATATACACATTCCTGGTTGGGAAACTCGGCAAACTACACTGTCTATGTTGAGATCCTGATTTTCAGTAGTCACTTGACGGAAGTTGATGCTAATAATACAGTTTGGACTCTTCCAAACAAACTATGCAGCATACATAGGAGTATTGTGACCTTTGACTGGATCAGCATACTTTGATACGAGGGGTTTTTCAACTATTTTGTGGGATGTATAGTTTGTTTGTTTGGGCGGAATTTTGCGAGTAGTTTCGACCGTAATATTTTTCCATACATTAAAAAAAGATCGCTGACACTGCGATGGGGATGATCCTGCAAAAATAGCTGCGTAAAAGTTCTTATAGCTGCACTTGAAAGTTTCGGGAAAATTCAGACATCCCAGGTACCGGACACGTGCAAGAGTGCCAAGAAGCTGAAGCAGCTAGCGAGCTGCAGACCTGCAGTGGACTGCACGGTGCCTGTATTTTCACTACGAGCAGTACTGCATTCATAGATTATTGGAATGTCTGAATACAAGAGATCAGCTAGGTATAAATATTGACTGCTAGTAACTTAGTGGTTATAGTTGAGTGTAATACCGAAGAATAGTTGATATCAAAAATATCGGCCGGTATTTTAGATATATAGTGACTAGCTAAACAAGGCCGTTTTGATGCAGCATTGCATAGTGAACTACATGCGAGGTATTTTACGAGAGTTAGGTAAATAGGTACGTACTTCTTAGTGACAAACTGAATAACAGAGAAGGCCCCTGGCTTACGTACGTCCAAAAGGAACACTTTTTGCTTATCCCACAACTTGCTAATCAAAATATGCCATATTTTGTTTGAAAGAAAAATATTCAAAACACAAGCTGTTGATAGTGGAAGGAATCGGCGTAGCACATGCTAGTAAGGGGTGGGAATTACGCTAATGTTTGGGCCACTCGCTCTGAAAATGTTTGTATGGTCAGTGAAACCAGTAATCACAGATTTTGAAACTATTTTGTAGTTATACTGGGGCAGACCTACTACAGATTTTTTTTTATAGATCATGGCTAATGCTTTAGCGAGATGGAGGGATATTTGATTGTCCGGTGTGATGCTGAAGTAACACCAAAAGCTATATAAGACATATTCCCAAAGAAATAATTGAAAGTTACTTCGCGACTGCAACTACTCAAATGTTAAATGCAAACACAGTTTTTTTTTTAAATTTTTCTGTACAAATCTTGATTTATTTTTCACTACCAATGTAGTAAAATTCGGCATTTAAGTCGTCAGGGGCCGGGTACATCGTAATACCTTCCCATACTTCGTTTTTTCATATGTATAGTGTGCGTACCCATTCTGCAAAAACATTATTACCGATATTTTCAGGTTGGTATATCGATATTTTATATTGGCAATACCGCTACACCTTAGGCAGCTCCCTGCTAATATATATACTGGGCGTATCATGAGTCGATCACCTAACCAACATTGTGACCATAAAAATATTAAAACATTTACAAAAATCAATAAAACTTTGCAGTAATATTTTGTTATATGTCTTCCTCATTGTGCTATATTTTGGTGTTGTTCGGATCGCGTAATCCATAGAAAATGAATTTTGAAATGTAGGTGGGAGTACATGTAACAATGCTTATGAAGGAATCTTGAGTCAATCGCTACAAAAAACAAGCAAATAAAATCCTGTAAATTACCACATTCAAGAACAGTTATGCAAATAAATAAATAATCTTAGAGAAAAATGTCTTTTCTATCAAAATTTTTAATCAGAGCTTCATCAAAGACACTTTGGTCACCATTTTTGGTAATTTTTGCAAATTTCTATTTCATACTTGTGCCGAAACTTGAAAATTTGGCCATGAGAAACATTTTTGCTTTAAACATCAAAAATAATAAGGCAAATCATTCTTTTAGATACTGTTCGGAGAAAATGCATTGCAGGTCATCCATACATTGCAATCACATCGCGCCTGCACGCTGTACTGGCATTTAGAATGCAGTGATCGACTCATGATACTGATCGACTCATGATTACTTACTATACTGATAGTGTTTGCAGCAGTTTTACGTGAAATATCCGGAAAATGATGTTAGCCTAGCACGATAAATGGTGGGCCAGATTGGAAAGTTTGCCCTGCGTGGGGGATTTATGCCCATGCTAAAATATGAATTTCAAAGTTGCCAGCCAGGCAAATTTAACAAGTGACAACTGCAACCGCGCAAACTTGTTGGCACCAACCACACGTTGCCTGGGAACTGGCAATTTGGCCTTATCCTACCTGCCTAAAAGGTGGTTTTGGCCAAAATTTTCTCAGTACGCTCCATGCCACCGATGGTGGCGCTTCACTTGGGCTGTATAGTATGAGCGATTCTCTTGGCCAATTCCCCTGCGCACCATTACAAGCTCTTTCCAATCTGGGTGGGGGCAACGTGGGTAAAAAGTTTAGGCCTGGCCTAGTATTTTCATTTACTTTTCAAGTGATTCTGTATTTGCATATAAGAATTTCCTTGCAGGCCGGATAAAATGTTCTCATGGGCCTGAGGTTCCCCACCCCTGTATAGCCTATACAGTGCTGAGAACGCCTGTGACACTGACAGTTACCGAGTAGCGAACGCCTAGCCTAACGTTAGGCTACAGTAACTCTATGACCTACCCTAGCTTGGGAATTTTGTTGAATTGCACACGACCTGAGTAGGAACACCTCAGACCTCTGTTTAAAAGTTGTGACTTCACTGGTCAACAAGCCCCAGTCCTCTTTTCTTCAACTTCCACCTGCGCTTGCAACCCTTTCCACCTGAACGAAGGTAGCCTAGATGTGCTTGTAAGCCCTAGTTGTAGGCCTACCCTTGGATTGATTGATCGTGTGGGTTGATCCACAGGCGCCCCTTAACATTGTATAGTATACCATATACTATGTAGTATATATATAATACAAAGTATATGGCATACTCCTGTGGGTTGATCCCACTCCCAGGGCAGCAAGGTTGTATAAAATGTTCCAGATAACCAGTCTGAAGCTAGCACGGCGTTCATTTTATATTCAGTCTCACATCCGGACTCATATTTGTAGTATTTGTGCAACAGTTCTGTGATCTAAATGGCAGGGGGAGGAAACCCGGGGAAAAGCCCGCAGACCTCGAACTCGAGCGGGTTTTGGGTGGACTCGCTTGTGAAACAAATTCGTGTATGGACAGCACAGCAGCGTTCTGACACCTTAGGTGTTACAAGTACTCCTGCTTTGACGTAAATACTCTACTACTCTTGGTATAGAAATACGGGAGTAGCCGATGTAGGTGCAGGAAAAATGATAATTACGCCCGCCAAGACTCTAATCTAACACCCTGCCATGGGCGTCAATCCTGGGGGGACGGGGGGACACGTCCCCTCCTCCCCCACATTTCGATGGGTGGGGGACACAATATCAAATCCCCCCCCCCACATACACACACACACAGACACTCCGTAAAGAGGTGTCGTGGCTCTATTTGACTCGCTTTTTGACTGGCATGTATAGGTTTGTTGAAAGTGTCTCGATGCAGATTCTGAATGCAGAGTACGGTCAGGGAAATCTTATTCAATGAAAATTTTCGGCGCGCTCCGCGCGCATGCGTCACAGTTTGCACTCCATGTCATGACCATTAAAAGGTGATTGTACAAGTTACTATTCTGATCCGACAACAATTTCCAAAAACAGAGATACATCTCAAAACATCCGTCTGTATAGGGGCCCCGCATCAATATGGGATCCTTCAATTTAATTTGTAAGCATTATGTGGAAGGTTGAAGGTTGTTGCCGTTGTGCATTTTCACTGAAAACTTTCACCGAGCGCTTCGCGCGAAGCCATTATCGGTATAGATGGTGATTGCTAACACACCTACAAAGACTGAAAAAGCTGAAACGCGCTTGTCCTTCACACCTTTTGCTACACCTATCAGGGAGGTCTAACATCACCTTACTGCACCTATTTTCTCCCTTCTTGCCGATTCTCCATTACTGGAAGCTGTTCGTCTGGATTTTCGTTCAAAATTAAATACGATAGATGTAAAGTGCTTGGCGTCGTAATCTATATTACCATTTGGATGTCAGGTAAAAAGCGTTACGCCGTTGGTCCTATTTTATATAATTGATCCAGAACTTCCAGGAGGCCTTAAACAGGCATTTGCCAGCCTTAGATGCCCTTTTATAATGCACAACGAAGGAAAGGAAATTTTCATAATAGTCCAAGAAAGTTTCTGTTGACTCAACGCAGGTATTTTTGCGGAAAAACTTTGCCAGAATAGAAGCAGTAAAGTAGCCAAAAGGGGGGCTCCAGGAATTAAGGTTGTTGAAAACGTATACTTCTCTTAAACAACATGCATGGACGACGACCATAGGCGTAGGAGCCCAAGTTGATTTGGGAGGGGGGCTGGAATGACTTGCCCGAAAAATATAACCCAAATTTTCCGCGCGCTCCACGCACGTTCGACATGTAAATGTACATATCATATAGGCAGTCATCGTTTATCACACCGCATGCCAATTATATACAATAATTTGCCGTGTTACTACCTTCCTTATTGTTTTTAATTTTGGCCGATCGTCGGTCATCGCCGGCCTGGGGGAGGGGTCTAATTTTTAAAAAATTAGGTGTCCTTACATGCAATTTGGTGCCAGTGGCGTAGCCAGGATTTTTTAGTAGGGGGCGCTGGGGGGGGGCTTGACCATTTCATGGGAGGGCGCCTTGTTACTATCTAAGCGGAGAGCCACATGAGTTAGCGCGGAGCGTACCGAGAAAATTTGAGATTTTAATACATCCCAGATCGCCGGAAATGGCACTTGCCAGGCTTGATAGCAGCCATCAAGATGTGCAATTTTGGTGAAAAAACATAAAGTTTCATTTTATTTTATTCTCACGAGGTAGCGGTGGGCTAGGTTCCTGCACATACTGATACTCGCTGTCAGTGACAAAAGCCATGCACCTAGGCCTAGACTATGGTGGGTACTTTAATAGCCTATGATAACCATTGCATTCGGCGTAAATTGTGAAGTTCACATACCATTGGTCTCTTTGTAATTTACAGCAGGGGTGGTGCTAGGATTTGCCCGTCGCGGGGCCAGCGACCCCAAGTGACAACATCCCCGATTTTTTTGAGGGGTTGGTGAGGGGGATTTGAAGAAAATCTGTGTACTATACCATGCCATACTGATATATTGCATAAAATTTGTATATACTAGAGAAGCAAAGGCACTGATTTCATGTTTCTCCCGGAATCTAACTTCGTTTCCCTTTTCGTTTCGTTTCGTTTCGTTTATTTGTTTTATCATTTCACGCATACATACAAAAATACATGATGAATGGCAAAAGAGACATATGTACATGAGGTGAAGGGAATTACACGAAAAACCCTGCTGGGCTTGAAAATATGAACTCCCCAGAAATACAAATCAAACGCCGTGCAATAGCAGAATAACTTCAGAATAACTTCTGAAATTGCAAAGCGCGCGAAAATTTTTTGGGTAAGCTTACATTAGAAAAGTCTGTAGGCCTACTTATTTAAAGCTTATATAGGTCAATTGTCCTAGCAGTTGGGCCTTATCTTGCATAACGTATATTGTACTTCCCTTCTAGAATCACTAGCCGTACCGCCCGACAGTCACAAAAGAACATTAACTATAGGTTTAGCGAAATGAGATGAAATTTCCGACATTTACATTAATCCATGTATTCTACTTATTAAGTTACCTGAAAAGGAGGAAAGGGTTTGTACTAAATTTAGCTATTAGAAACGGAACTGAGGAAGAGCGTGCAGAGCGTACCGAAAATTTTGGGTTTTATTGCAGAAACGATCCTTTTGAAAGCCAAAATAGTAAATGGACCATGGGTAGCGACAGAATTTTCCCCACAGGGGCCGGGTCATGCCAGTGAGCCGAAGTTCCGACAGCCCCTTCATTGAGGGGTGGTGAGAAGGGGATATGAAAGAGCCGAACTATCCAACGCCACTGCAGGACATATTTTGCATAACATTACTTAATACTTTAACAGCCGAGTTGTGCACTGATAGTGTTCTTTTGAATCTGAATTTTGACACTGCAAAGCGCGCGAATCGCGTGAAAATTTTTGGTAGGCTTACACAAAACCCATATGAAATCATTGAGTACAAAGACAAAAAAATAAAAACGGTTGGGGTTGTAGACCGTATCGGAGAAAACATACGTTGTGTCGACACCACCTGGACTACCTGATGAAATAGCCAAACTTTCCTCTGTGAGTCGCTCACCAACTGACCCTACCGCATGACACACACTAGAGAACAGCAACTAGGCTTTGCGATATGGGATGCAATTGACGACATCTATAACCTGTGTACTGTGCCTACATTTTTCTTGGTAAGGTTGACAGGACTTATGCTATCTAGCTATGTGGAATGGAACTATTGAAGAAACTGGAGTGAACCTAAAGCGCGCGTAGCGCGCCAAAAATTTTGGGTTCTGATTAAAGAAATTGTCCTCTTGGAGCCACCCTGGCGCCACCCCTGCCTCAGAGTCTGGAGTATAGAATTTAAATGTCCAATTTTCCGCCCGACTGAGACAAAATATCTGCCCGATTTAGTCAGGTTTCTGACATTTGGGGGCGGCTGCCCCCCCCCGGCCCGTACGGCCATGCCTGGACTACCAGATGAAATAGCCAAACTTTGCTCCGTGAGTAGCTCAGCAACCGACCGTACCGTATGACACACACAAGATAACAGCAACTATAGGCTTTGCGATCTTGGGATGATATTTACTATCATCTCTATATAAACTGTGTCCTCTACCTACCGTGTAACTTGTAAAGTGAACAGGACTTATGCTATCTAGCTATGTGGAATGGAACTTACAATATATTGGAGAAACAAGAGTACGCTCGCCGAAAATTTTTGGTCATTTATAAGAGAAATTGCCCTCTTCAGAGCAAAAAAAATAGGTATATCGTATATCATTATCAAGTTGAGTAGTGAGTTGAGTGAATTTTTTTTTGGCCCAGATCGCCAGTGGGGGGCGACTGGGGGAGCGACAAGCTTTCATGGGGGGCTCCCCCCCCCCTACGCCCCCTGGCTACGCCACTGTCTGGTGCCACATATGCTACCTTTCAGGTAAAATTTGTGCTAAAAAATTTACGTATTTTAGATAGAAAAAACCAGCATCAGTGAGCCCAATGGCCCCTCAAATACACCACTGATAATCATAATATAAGTTCAACCATTAAAAAAACACACTGATGAATTAATACGGAATACATATGCAGGTGATATTCAAATCAGAACTTCATATTATTTACCAAAGAAGTTTTTTAAACTATTAATACCCTTTAGCTACATCATTGCATTATTATTTTTCTTTGAGTAGGTGCCCGAAAAATTCTCAGCATTTTGCCCGAATTTTCACAAATATTTTTGGTTGGGGGCTGCAGCCCCCACCACCCAGCCCCACCCCCACCCCAGCCCCGCCTCCTACGCCTATGACGACGAGCTAAGTTCCAATGTCAAATTTGTGATAAAGTAGCTAAATGGGGCCAGAAGGCCATTGAGTGTGATAAATGCCAGGGCTGGTTCCATGTCACTTGCCTTAACACGAATGAAGCTATTTACAACGTTTTGTGGGCTAGCACCCATCTTATTCGTGGTCGGTCATGCTGTAACTATGGCTCACCATACTTTTTCTCATCTTTTATTGAGAGTTTATTAGATTTTGAGCTCTCAAACAGCTTTTCTTTGCTCTCTCAAGACTCTGCAGAGCATATCATACTTTATATGAGTTAAAATTTTGGAGAGTGTCACTCGGTCCTCTTCCAGCACAGGCCCGTAGACAGGAATTCTGATAAAGGGGACACCGGCACCGCATGGGGGGCGGCGCTCGTGGTTAATCAAAGGCGGCCGGCCACAACTTCCCAAGATGCAGTCTCCAATGAAAATTACTTTCCTGGCATTATAACTGCCGACGAAAATGGCCATGCATTTTCATGTAAAACTACACAGAAAAACATTTCATTGGCTTTTTGAAGTATCATATACTCTATAACCTTCAAAATTGACACTACCTTATTTTTCACGGTAATAAAAATTGATGGGGCACTTGCCCGAGGCCATCGACAAAAGTGAATCATGGAAGAAAGAACCATAGAGCAGGAAATAAGTCCATACATCTTGCTATGGAAAGAACAGACACCTGGGGAAAGCAGATTTTTTATGTAATGAACAATACTGCATTTAAAAATAAAAACAATAGGGCTACAACTAAATGTCTCCGAACAACGCAGTTTCTTCGGCTCGCTTCGCGCGCACCCGCTTTAATATTGTTTTGGGATTCGGGATATTAATCTCTTCCATTATCATTGCAACCACCAATGCTCCATGGCCGTACCCAGCGAATGGGACAGGTTTCCCCTTGCTAGAAATTTTTAAAGCAAATTTTTATCACATCGACCCGTTTAAATTTACCGACTTCTTGAAGATTGTTTAGATGCAAGTTGTAAGGCACGAAAAGTGCCATTTCTGGTACCGTAATATGAGACAGGAGCTTAGCGAAGAAGGATGGGGAAAGCGCCCCTTCTTGGTGATACTTTTCTTAGCTTTCTACTATTCGTGTCACTAAAAAGACTAAGAAAGGCAAATTTTTCAGTGCTCTTCGCGCGCACCCACTTTGAGCACTAGATCTCCTATTTTGAAAATTATTACCCAAAGTCCTTGGAAACCCTCAAAATAATTCATCCTGTCCTCCTTCCTACGTCCACCCAGTGTCATTTGAACTTAAAGCTAAAAAACGCATCATTTTAATGCCTACAACTCCGTAAATGCCCAGAGCTTCCGGGGGCTTCGCCCCCTGCGTCCCAACCTGGGCTTTGCCACTGAACCCCACCAGGGGTCCTGAGGCGGGCCCCTGGACCCACGCCTTTAGAGTGAGCGATCCGTGCACCCTCGGCGCCGTTTGGCAGAATGCCTCCGTTCGCCCCCACATTCAGACATCAAACCCCTCCTCTGGTTACAGCCGTATATTAAAGTAGCAAATGTGTAAACTACCATTGAAGAAATCAGTTAGTCAATTTTGGATAAAAGCTGGGGAGTTCAACATAAATAGGGGTCTCACCCCATCTATATTTGTGCCACAACTCATTTTCTTTTTTAGCCAAGGTCGTTAAGATGCGTTATATATATTGTGTTTGTCATGATTGCCAAATGCTAGAAAGTCCCATCTTTCTGATCTTAGGTTCCAATGTGTATGTTTCATGAAAAGTTTCTCCGAAAACTTACCTTGATTTCCAGAAAGTAGGGAATAGCATAACATTGTCAGATTGTTTTGTTTCACAATTTGAATGGGGAAACCCGTAGACTCATTTGAAGGCAAATGTTGCATTTAAAATGCACCAACATGGCACGCAAAGAAAATACGTTAATCACTTTTAAATCATTCCTTTTTATCAATAAACTCCAGCAATTGCTTTATCTCCTCAAAATATTATGCATTACAAGAGGTATGGAAGTTGTATCATTTAAACTTTTGGAAGTTTTGGCCAGCATTTATTCTTGAGCAACAAGTAAACAAATTTCCTTCTGTGAGAACCTTATTTCTTCAATGGGTACTGCTTTTTTTAATTATCGACCACTCTGTATCTATAATACTGGTTTTACAAATATTTAAATTTTCTGTGAAACAAACGCAATATTTCCCTTTAAGCTTCGAGCCTTCTGGCGGTGGTTTGAGGCCGGGTCCCTTTTTCGCCGACACAAAGTGAGCCCTCTTCTTGTTAAACACAGTTACTGTGCCTGATACTCTCATCCAATCATTAACTAAATTCAAATTAGTGTAAATCATCAGCAGGTTAGTAGCCCACGGGGTGCAGAGGGCAACCGCCCCCTGAGATTTCCAAATCGTTAATGAAAGTTGGCCTCCTTGAGAAAAACATACCAAACTGCGGAAAATTTCACTGTCCAAATTATGATTTCAAGGCCTCAAAAACCTGGAAAATCGCATATAGCATAAGGGTTCCTGTTTTCCCACATACCCCTGGAGAGGTCCCCCGACCCCCGCCATAGATACCTGCTTCTGCGGGTTTCTCCTCCTGAAGAATGCACCATCTTCCTCCAATAAGATACACCGTTAGAGTACACCGGCATATACGCTGGCTAAAGGGAAAGTAGTCTACGATTATCTTTAATTATATTTAGTTATTAGCTAAACTAAATGAGCTGTTAGAGAAAATTTTGATTTAAAGAGCACAAGCAGTCGCGGCAAACTTATTTTAAAACAACAGCTAAATCTCACTTGAAGTATCTTTCTTGATATGTTAACATATAAATATTTCATATTCAAGGTAACTAAAATTCAGATCGGGGTGACTGCACTTTCCCTTTAAATCAAATCTAAGTTTTCTTCTTGAAATGAAATTTGTTTCTTAAGCATGAAATCTAAAAGTAAAGAATATTTAGATGCAACATTGAGGTCTAAAATGTGTCACTTCTCCCCCCCCCCCCCCCCATCTGGGAGATGTTTCGACCGAACATTTTCTTGCAGGCCAACGCTACGGCTAGGCGCAAAACAATGGTAGTTTCCCCAGTGGCGCACTAAGAGCGCTAAAGAGAAGCCCGCCCGAACCAGATAACAGCCTTGTAGGGATGCTTTGCCAAGCCGAAAATATCAGTAAATAAGTAACATTTCAGGTTATTTCATTAGTCCAAAGCTTTACTAAAGTTAGATCAAGTAAAACTTAGAACACGAAAAATTTCTTAAAGAGTAGACGTGTCATTTCCCCCCTGAGGCAACATCTCCTTCAATTACACGCAACCAAAATAGAAAAAATACTAAATAATGATTCCTAAACATATAATCAATTTGACGCTTTACAAAGCTTTACCACAGATAGCACCATTCTCCATCCAAGCCGCCGTCCAAGGACAAAAAATTCTCGAAGAAAGTGTCATCCTCTTCTCTTAGACAGCACCTCTTGACTTACGCCCTGCCAAAAAATATCACCAAATAATGACAATTTGTGAAGATATAATCTTCCAAGGCTTTGCAAACGATAGCACAATTTTGCATACAAGCCAGGCCTTACATGTACCCATCCCCTCAGCGCCCTCCTCTAGGATGGCACCCATGCACAAGTGAAAAAGGAAGGTCCTCCCGGGTGTCATCTATCTGTAAGCAGGGAGTTGTCAGACAACTCCCTGACAACTCCCTGCTGTAAGCACGCCACTTGGTATTCCGCTGAGCTACCGTCATCAACTGCCCCTAGAGGTTTCGAAAAGGCTACGGCCCTGATCAGTGTCGCCGCTTAACCACTATGATGTACACTGTTCAGGGGCGGATCCAGGTTTTACTGTAAGGTGGGGTTTTGACGATGACTTTTGAAAGAGTAATGACCATCCCAGTAAGAAAATTATAAAAAAAATATTCAAAAATAAGCTATTTTAAAAACTCAGGGGAGGGGTTTGAACCCCTAACCCCTCCCCCCTTGGATCTGCCACTGACTGTTGCGAGGTTGGAGTGCTGACTGATTTGCAGTACAGGACTTTCCATGACGGGTGTCATTTTTGTCATTTTCCCTCTGTCTACAATAATGTGTCAAAGTGCTAAAACTCAAAATTTTTCTGGGTCGACAGCCACATCCAAATTGTTTTGGTCATCTTGACCGACACATGATCATTACTAGCTTACCAAAATTGCACTGTTACGTACGCAGACTGGTCGCACTACATAATAACGCGAGACTCCATTCAAAAAGTTTATTTGTGTAACGTTACTTATTTTGATTGCTAGATGCCAGGAAATGACTATCTAAAATCGTGTTTGATTTCAAAATTATCTTTCGGAGAATACCTGGGCTTGATTCACTCATCTAATTACCCACTGAAATGAATTTAGATTTCGCCCATTGCCCCTGACCAACCTAGCTATATGCTACTATTTACTCCTTCCGTGTATCAGTGTATGCTCTGTTACAATGCTGTTGTAATGCTGGGCAGTTTCTCCCCCCCCCCCCCCCCTTTGGAAATTTTTGGAATGTTTGAGAGTCATTAAATACAATTTGGCGCTATACATTTTGCATTCTTTTAAGTTCATTTATTAAAAATTTGATATTGTATTGAATAAAATTTGATAAATTTGGCAAAGTAGACATATTATTGGTTTCATCTTTGAAAGGTGGGAGGACGGAAGCATACTTTAGCCCCACATTTGAAATGGAGGGATTTAGCCAGTCAGCCCCCTCCCCCGGCTTCCTATACTACCTTTTATTGTCTGAGATTAATTGTAACTGTTGAAAACTTTCATGTGAAATCTTCAAAAAGTCCCCATATGGGGAACTAATTGCTACGTCGATGATCGCTCGTGCCTTGGCACTGAATGGAACCCCAATATTAAAATCCTAGATGCCCCCCTGCATGGGGGCTTAGATCACTGACCTAACTTAATATCAGTACTAGCCAGTTGCCGATTTGCAGTTTAATTCAAAAGGGGATGTATTGTTTATTGATTCTTTTCACCGGGCCCCTTTAGCCTTGCGCCATGGTGCAGCTGAATTTGCCTAACGGAGAGAGCCTGTCAAGCTCCCCGAAGGAGGAGACAGCAACCCGACTCAGCCCAAACCGGCGACAGCCGGTAGGACGACATTGTCGCAGTCCGCACGTAGATACTTTTGAGCGACCTGTTGAGAAAAATAAAAGTATGGGGGGTTTCAATTCAGAAATTTGGAAAGTTATGCTTTTCATTGGAGAAAATTAAAACATTTGGGCTTTTGAAGAACATTTAAATTAGGAGGGGGGCCTATTTCGAAGAATCTGCCTTTCCTTAAAGTAAAACCAGCTAAACTGCAGAAGCAATTGGTCTTCGTCGAAAATTACATACTTTATCAAACCCGGTAAGGTTCCTCGGCGAAACAGAAAATTTCCCTGAAGGGAGGGAGACAGCCTTTCCCGAAGGGTTCAAACACCTCCCGCTCGCCCCTTGGAACCACCCTGGATAAATGTTCATTAAAATTTGTCGCACCATTGTCCTTTACCAGCACATCTCTGTAATCTTCAATCCTACAGCTATGTCTAGGATAAATATGGCATGCATGATGCACTAATGTTTTCTAATCCGAGCGTAACGTCAAGATGAAAATATAACTTGAAGTAACCTGCAACTTTCTTGTGTTCCATTTGCCTGAATGATTCCACAACAGACGGCCTTGACAAGTCTACATCACAAAAGTCATGATAAAGTCAATAGCATTAGGTCGGTCTGCTTCAACCTGAAGACCAAGGACAATTCTTAAAGTACAAATGCGAGACAATATCGCTAAAGGCCCGTCTACACCATCATATACATTCGTCAATGAACATTGTCATACTAATGCTTGAAAACTTGTTGGGAAGATGAAACATGCAGATGAAAGTTTAAACACCTTCATACATGTTGGCCGTTGTTGAACTTTGTTGGGAAAGCAGTCCACATGATCATAAGTTTTTCCATGAGTATCGTCATACAAATGTATGATGATGTTTTTGACCAAATGTGTGATCGCGTAGGCGAGGCTTGCGTGTCCTAACTGCATGAGAACGAAAATAAATATCACATCATCATGTTGAAAGGACAAAAGTTATTCGTTTTGTTATTGTTCTTAACTTTATGCATTCATACTTTTTTATTTCGAAAGGGGTGGTGTTGAAAAGTAGAATAATACTGGAAGTTGTCAGTGGTTCAAACTTACTTTGAAAATACATACGGAGTGTTTTAATTGAACAATCATTTTCTCGATGTTAGGGAACGTTTCTTGTTTGTAGTAAATTGTGACAGGAAAGTATTCAGAATTTCAACATGAATAGAAAGTTAAGGCAGCAATTATATTTAAAATAGAGCAAATTATGTTTCAATCGGCTTTACAGTCACAAAGTGAATTTGTCTGTATCATGGAAAACTTAAAGAATTTGTGGGATAAAAAGTTTGGGTTTAATCACTATAGGTAACGCGGTATGGATGCAATTGGTATGAAAACTTTCTATTTTGTAATATTTTATTCCAGTTATAGTTATCAAATTTGGTAAAGGTCCGAGGGTGTGGAAAGTAAGCTATTGTGTGTTAGAGTGTTTCTTTATTAGTACCAAAAGCCTACGCTGTTGGTAATCTGGGAAGTCGATAACGGGTGCAAAGCTAGTCTCCCCCACCTTCCTAAGCTTGCTTAATTTGACGATAGCTCGGCAGTCAGAGCATGGCAGTCGCTATTTTACACTCTTAAAGTGTCCTAGTCAAATTTGAATAGAATCTAATCAATAGAGGCACGAACCGGAGTCTTGTCAAATCTTTGACTAGATTTGGGTCATTCGTTTCATTTTTGAACCATTTCTAGTCAATTTTGAAACAAATCTTGTCAAGTTTTTGACAAGATTCCGGTTCGTGCCCAAATTGACTAGATGTTTTTTTAGAGTGTAGACTGCCGCCCTGTTAATTTCTAATTATGGAGCTACTCGTATATTCCTGAAACAGAAAATTTTGATTCGGGGGTCAGAGAAATATGTAAGGTTTAACTGCACTCGAGAAACTTTCTTAAACAGAACACATATCCTTCTGAAAGTTCAGAAAACTCTCCACACTGACTTACCGTACATCCAGTTACATTTTTGCTTTTATTATCGCAATTTTATCCTATGCAAACTATCCATAAAGACGCAGTCTTGTGCCTCGTAAATATCCATTCGCCAGGGATATTTCTAACCGTTACTGGCACAAACTCAGCATGAAATACTCTAAATGAAGCATTGAATCGTAACACTTAATTTTTTCATTTCACCCCCTTCAGCTTAAAAAAGGAGGAATATTTTCATGAATTTTTTGGTTAATTTAGAAGAACATTCTCTGCAAGAACCTATATATCATTGTAAAGAGCAAAGGTGGGGACTTTGAATGAACATTTTATTTTTGTCAACTAATCTCATTATGTATGCAAATATGCAAATTAGATGACGTCATACGGTTTTTCATAGAAAACCGTAGAAAACCCATACAGATCACAATTATTTTGTAATTTATGGTACAGGAGATTATTTGGCTCCCTTTTCTCTTTCATGTGATACCAAATTTGAGGAAATTGGATCAAAAATGAGGAAGATGTGCCCATTTTACTCTTTGCTGAACGGCCCACACTTGAACTACACACACTGACCTATATGACCTTTACATGACCTTTACACACTGTACTGTGGCCTCAGTGAAACGTAAACAGCGGCACTCCAGGTTTTGTAAGGTAGCTCTAAATGGCCATTTTGGTGAGTGAAAAGGTGAGAGGGGTGTTGTGGCTTATATTTTTTGATATTGGCAGGGGATTTTTTGGTCAAAAATGTATGTTTTTGGCCCAAATTGACGCATTTTTGAAAACTGATTATGTCTGGATCTTTGAACCTCTCTAACTCCCCCTACCCTTGTCCAGGGGCGTAGCTAGGATGAAATTTTTAGGGGGGCCGACACCGCCGAGGGTCAGGCTTGTCAGGACTATCTAAGCGGAGCGCCACCATCAGTTGGCGCGGAGCGTGCAAGAAAATTTTTGGCTTTACAAACCCTCCAGATGGCCGGAAACTGCACTTCCTACGTGTTTTAAGCTGCATGTACCCAGCCTTGAAATTCGAATCTCATGTCTGCTATTTCTCAAATAATGGGAAAAAATCAGTCCATGAAAAATGGTAATACACAAGGCTGCACATACACTTTTTTGCTAGGGGGCAAAAAGTGGGCATTACTGATCTGTGGCCTGGGGGAGGGGACTAAAGGGAACGGGTGTCTCCCTCCCCCTTGGAGAAAATTCGTAATTTCAGGAGGATGTGTAGATAGCAAATGGTGCAATGTTTGAGGGATATGAGGGAAAAGTAGTTGTGACTAAGTGCGACAAAAGTCATTTTTGAGAGCGTGGTGGATATGATGTGAAGCATGATCTCAGCCATTGACCTCCGTTGTGGGGGAGGGTTTAAGGGAAAGGAGGGAGTGTTATTGGTTATAAAACGTTTTTATGACTAAACTGGTACGTTTTAAATACGTTTTTAAGCCATTGATGATTGAAGTTACCTATAACAACAACAGCAACATTGCAGCTATGTATAATCGCGCGCAGCGCGAGAATTTTAGAAAAGGAGCCTAGAAGTACATCCTAATAGAGCTGTAAATGATTGGTGATGTGTTCAGATATAGGCATGAAAATATTGATCTGCCTATTTGAAATTGTTAAAGTTCTATTATTACGATCACGGCTATTTCTTATATTTTTACTGCGATTTCTCTGTATATTCTCAAAGTTGGAAACGGTGTACTTTGAAAATTTCTGGGGGGTAATTGCCCGCCCCGCTGTGTACGGCCGTGGATATCATATGAGCTGAGATAATACAAGAATCCTACTGAATTATGCATCCCTTTTCATTTATTTTGCCTGCAATTCTCCCATATTCACCTTCTAGTGTATCTCTGTTACATTTGTCTATCACCCTGTCCGTAGGCTACATGTCCACTACTCAGTTACATATCCCCTATATCATACCATTTGTCTCCAACCTAGGGTTACCATATTTATTTTCTATAGCAAGGAGGACATAGATCACTGTCCTGATGTGGGTGTCCCCTTCCCTTTGAAAAATTTTCCGGTTTTCAATGGTGTCTAGATGCAAAATGGTGGTGTATTTGTTCACGGACTCAAGTCATCGGTATATATTACTTGGTCAGACCTATAATACTACCAGTAAATCTTTCAAACTATTTAACCCGCAAAGCAGAAGCAGGGATCATGTGGGAAACACATGAGATCCGGACCTTGTTGACAATTTTACAAATCCGTCCGGACCGTCACGCCAGTGAGAAGTACTAAAAAGAGGACTTCTCGAAAACAATCGTTCTACAGTGCACTTGTCATGGGAAAGGAGAGAGACACGACATACTAGTTAAGGATAGAAGAATTATTCGAACGCAGTACCTTACCGTACGGCATATTTTGTGTATGATACCGTATAGGAGTCGTGTAAGAATGGTCTTCAGTGTATGGTTGCCCTGTTTTCAGTAAATCAACCAGCTATCCGAAAGGCAGAAAGGATCTAAACCTGACAATGTCACATCCGAGTTTGTCGTCGGGACGTTCGTTTCATCGTCCAAGTGAATTATATGCGAATTAAACGACAGAGCAGATTTTATACCTAATTCAGTAAAAGTAGGCATTTTAAAGTTACAAGTTGATTTTATACGTGCGTAAAATGTGTTTTTCACACTTTTACTTTTTCTTAATTCTTACACATTTTATTTATTTATTTATTTTTTGAAGGAAATACTTCAAAGTTTATTTCCGTTCAAACATTTATTTTTTCTTAGTTCTTACACATGTTATTAGGACACAAAAATATGGGGGGTGACGAATATCTGGGGGGCCTAGGCCCCCAGGCCCCCCCCCCCGTAGCTATGCCGCTGCCCTTGTCATTTATGCATATCTTTTGGTATTTTTTCATAAGGAATCTTGTAAAGGACATTTTAGTGTTTGAATGAAAAAGATGGGACTTTCCGTTGCTGAGTTATGACTTTTTTGTTGGGTCGTGTATTTGGGCTTGAAAACCTCGATTTTTACCGAAAATTGAAAATTATACTTGAAATATCTCTAAATTCTCTAAAAAAGTGAGTAGGGTAACCTTTTCCTAAGTGCCTGAATTAATTTTTTGAAAATATTTCGTCATTTTTAGCAATTTCGGGGCACTTTTTGAATGTAAACAACTATTTTTCGATGTTTTGTGAAAAATTCTCAATATACAACCCCCTCCCCCCCCCAAAAAAAAATGGTGGCATTGCATAGAAATTTTTGTAAGCTTTATTTTGGTGGTTAAATGAATGAATGCTGAGGAGTGTATATTGACAAAGTTATAATTTTTTTAACAGGCAGTATTTTTTGGATACAGGGCGTACCCAGGTGAAAGGAAAAGGGTTTTAAATCACTGTGAAGTACTGTTTTAGGAAGCGGTCTTGTTGTTTTCATGCAACCGATTTGTTTTTCTCTATTGCTAGCTGTGCACCAGCTTATCGAAAAATACGAGAATACAAATTTCACGATTTATTCACCAAATTTCTACGTGACAACTGGTTGGCATTCTATCGCCGACTTAACCGCACCGCTACTGATGAGACCGGGTACCATATTTTCCACGGTCGAAACGCTTCTAGCAATAGCATACCTGCTATGGCTTACTACCACGTAAGGTCACTCTATACGTACCTCATTTACCCATATCATGGTAATTTGACAGTTCTACGATACATTATCTGTATCTCGTACATCCTGACATATCATCACTTCAGTCACGTCACTGAGTTCTGGAGAGTCGACCACTCTTTTTAATAGTGAACAAGTAGTGTATCTTTTGATTACCTTATAGATATCTTTTGTTTCTCTTGTATCATAGGCCTATGTTATCATTTTTCCAAACGCGAACGTTGCTAGATGGGATCGGTCGGGGAATAACTAGTGATGGGTTGTTTAATTTCGCTTATGAGCTGGTTTTACCAGTATCTGGAAATTTGTAGTATCTGGTGTTTGAGATCTCCTGGCAAGAGCTGCGGCTGTGCTAGTGTGGGCTGTCTTTTCGATTGACTGATGAGCATCATGTAATTATTTTCTGTCACAAACTTTTTGATGGGGCCTTCAAGCTGATAATTAGATTGCATAACCAGATGGAGGCTCGGATGTAAGTGGGGGTTCTGTTTTCTCAGACGTTTTGCCTTTATTACTAGTGAACATGAAGAAAACTTCATTGTCCTGATTACTGTAAATCCATCAGAACCCGGGGAACCGCATGTGAGCAGACTTCTTTTTCCACATTCACCAGGTACTTGAATGTGAGGGCTTCCTCCTTACGAATAAGCCCCTTTCTCGATCTCCAACGTCCCCCCCCCCCCCGAAGATAATGAGTACGTTGTGAAGGGAGAGTGAAAATTTATCAACAACCACTCTTGCAGGGGTTCTCAAGTATTTTCGACCATGGGCAACATTTCCTTGAGTTATGCTTTAACATTGTTGCAATAGCTAAAAGGGGCTGATCTAGGGTTGAAGAAAGGGGCTCATTCTTTAAGGTGAAGCCTACATATAAGAGCTCCGAAAGTGCCTGCACACCAGGCTGTGGTGAGTCTAGGGATTTTTTTATTTGGATGGTGGTTCTTCAAAGGAGCCGATGTAAGGGATCAAATCCATCCTCAGCCCCACCCAGGTTGGGACTGAGGTGACAAAATTTGATATTCCAAACGCACAGGAAAACGCACTGTACAATGCAAATTCGCCCCCGTAATTCCACCGTAGTCACCAGTAAGGTGAGAAAATTTGGCATTTCTTAAAACACAAATTTGTCATACGAATTTTTCTTCTACCATGCGAGAGTCACCACTACGGGGGGAATTTTGGCATTCCAAAGGCTCTAGATTTAAGGAAGTTCTAATTTAAGAATTAATTTGAAACTAGAGCTTTGCGTCTGTTCCATGTGTGAATCACCAGTTGGCCCAAGGGAGAAACTGTTTCATCCAAATGCTCTATATTACACTCCGAAAATTGCTCGTAACAGTTTGCTGCTCATCGAATCTTCCGAGGGTCACATTAATGGACATCGCCGGCCAAAAATGGCCCTCAGGCCTCTACTTGAGACCCTATAGGCATTAAAGGGTATTTAGTGGGGCAAAAATAATTTTATGACGGCGACTTTGAAACTCACGTAGCTGGTATTTCAGCCTTTACATACCAATCATAACATACTGCTTGTAATTCTTGATTTTTGAAGATTACATTATCTCTCATCATATTTATATTTCGTGGTTATGAAACAAGTAGATGAAATGAAATTCTATCCAATTTTATTGTCAAATATTGAGTGGCAGGAAAAGTAACTCTCGTCCGTAAAGCTACTCATCATATGAATTAGAGGGCTCTGTCAAAGGGGATGGATATTAAACTAGACAATCTAAAGTTAATTTCAATTTCATTTAATTCCAATTAACTCTATTTTAAATTAAACACTGTTAGATGAGAATTCCTGGCATCTGGCACTGAGGATAAGTACTCAAAGAAACGTTAGTTTTTTATTTTATGAAATCGTGTACCATAACAGAGTGACGAATCTGCAGTATACGGATGCTGGCCAGTAATTATGGTCGTGGATCTGTCTCGTTTAAAATGGCTAAGATGAAAGATAAGGTCTGGATTCCTCACAGAGCTTAAAGCCCGAGGAAACGCGAGTCCTCTGTGTACAGGACTCAGAATTAGCCCGCCAGGAAGGTCCCCTAATTTGAAGCTGCAACTAAATAAGGAACCGATTCAAGCCGAGCCCTTGTCAATAAAATGACACGAAGAAGATTGCCTGTCGAGGGCTCATTGTTCTTGGTGTATAGTTTTCTTTACGAATGGTCACTCACAATCAACTAAATTACAGTAATTCATTTTCTGGCCCACTCAGTAATTTAATTACTGAGTGGGCCAAAAAATGAAACTGTCTCCTAACAATGAAGCAACTAAATACATTGTACACGTGACGGTTTATAAAAGTCATGTGTATGATAAGCTACCTAACTACCTAAATGGCTTTGAGCGAATTAAAAATTGGCCTGGAAATGACGCCACTGGAGTCGGAATTGGCTCGAACTCTGGTTAGGTGGTCTCGGATACAGTCTTGGCTCCTCCGAAGGAAAATTTTGAAATTACACACCTTCGTATGAGGTTTCCTAGCATCGTATTCTCAAAGAAGCATTTCATTGCATTGTAAATTATTATGCAAAGGTAGGTGACTGTAAAATCTGGACCAACGGAAAAGACGCGCCAACAAGAGCTGCTTTATACCTATGTTAATAAATAGGACGAGTCTGTTCATCAAATCAGATTAGTACATTAATTCACTCAAAGTTCTTCAACCACACCGGGGCTGGGATGGGGTACCTCCACATTGGACTCGGTTGAAAAACACTGATCAGAGGAAATTGCCACTAGAGGTTGACGTTTGTAAAAAAAATGTTTGGCTTATAACTCTCAGATCACTGCTAATGACCATTCCCACTTATATACATAAAGTGCCGATCATGTCAGTCATGTAAGCATACATGTGTTTAGGTCCCAAATAGCACGGTTAAATAACACAATGTCAAAAAGGCGAATAGATAAGACACTATAAAACTATAGTTTGCAGTCTGCTGATCTCATAGGCGTAGGAAGCAGGGGGCTAAAGCCCCCACCCCCTTCAGAGAAGTGGTGGGCGGAAGTATGCTTCCCCTCCCTCCATAATTCATAGACGAAAACTCCTTATTTGTTCCATACGTAAAAATGTCAAAACTTCGCAGTAATTTACCATGAATTTGTACCATATGTCGCAGTAAATTGCATCTGAGCACTCTCAAATAACCAAAAATTCCCCAAAGGGGAGATGTCACTTAGACCCCTCCCGAGACAAAGATCCGAAGTAGCGGCCAGCCCCCTCCCCCACTGAGAACAGCTTCCTTCGCAAAGGCTGACGTAGCACTTTGGTCGCTTTGTGAACTTCCATACAAGTTCAGCGTACAAAGTAAGCATAAAGAACTAGGCCTAGGAACCCTAAGCTATAGGTAAAAGTATGAAAAGGACATCTGCAGTCGGTTTTAATCCGTCCAGAGCGGTCCCCCCCCCCCCCCAAATAAAAACTATATAAAAGCTCCGCCATTGTGGCCGAGCTATCCATGAACAGAACTTCTCCTTTGAACTAGGGAATTGTGAGTGAAACTGTACTTAACCACCTTACTGTGTTCTTTTTGGTCTTAATAAATCTTATCAAATCTTTAGTACATGACATTCTTTTTCTGCGGGGGTAGCTTTACTAATGACACTTTCCGACTTGGTGCTGCGATCGAGTAGATAAAGGCGGTGGCATTTGAAGCGATGAAGCTTGACAACCGATAAGTTCGGGGTTCGATCCCCGGACGGGTCAAAGTAAGCAGGTAAGGTGGGTCTTTCATCCAAGAGCAGTCTACGATTTTCCCATCTGAGCTAGATTTTCAAAAGAAACCAAATTTGACCTAAACTGTTAAGCTGGTCAGCCACCCGACGTGAAGTTGTAATTCATAAGCCACATAGGCTTCTCCCACATTTGTGGTAACTTTGCGTCGTAAAACAACTCCCCTTCAAGTCCTGAATTATTACTACTATATTGATAACATCTGTGTTTCTACGTCAATCCGCCAAGTATGATTATCTATGCTCTAAATGCCGCATAAAAGCATTCTGGCTCTTTTTCTCATTTCTAAAAGCACTTTTCTTACATTTTATCTGATCGTTACATTGCTTCACACCTAACACAAAACATAAAACAATCATTGCATCCTTGCATGTAGTATACTGATAATTTTCAGTAAATGTGATCATCAATATACGTTAGAAGTATACAACAGGATACAACGTCAGCACTGAGATAAGCGTTCTTATATATTCCACCGTCGATTTCTCCGTTGATATGGTACAAATAGAGGGATTTCATGTTACGTCACGGGCAATGGATCCCCAGGCACTGAAGGGCAAAACGCACACGCAGTGAGCGAATTTACAGCTCACGCGCACGGCATAACCATAGATACTACTGTGACACAATGGACGCGTGCCCGTCAAAACCAAAGAGACGCGCGATCTTGCCCTTCAAAATTGCGTCTAGTTGGTTAAAGTCACGTGGCTGAAATCCCTCTATAGGGATATAACTGTAGAAGACTAATGTACACGGAATTGGTTCGAAGCATATCTTCTTACAATGTAGGCTAAGACTCGTAACTTTAGGGAGTCGAAATGCATGCATGGTGATGATTATGACGATGAAAATGGTGGCGATAGTGATGGTGGTGTTGGTCATGATGACGGCGGTGACGGTGACGGTGACGACGACGATGATGATGATGATGATGACGATGACGATGACGACGATGACGACGATGACGATGACGATGACGATGATGACGACGACGATGACGATGATGATGTAATATGCTCAATATGAACATGACATGATGAGAACAGCTATTTCGATAATGTTAGGCCTTCAAACATTAAGTTATATACTGGTCTATAATAATAACTCAAGACATCAGCATCTAGTTTCTTCGTTTTGGGAACTGGTATAGCAATGACTTGTTGGCATTAACCACGAAAACCACCACTACCTAAGGATCAATTGATAATTGGGGATCTATTGATAATTGAACATAACATTTAGAGAAAATTCACATTTACATTTCCTAACCAACCATTGTTGATACCGGGTCAAGACAGATTGGTGACAATATTATTTTCACCACCTCTTCTGTAGAAAGTTATCAAAAGCTAGGGAAACCTTCATCTGCACTATTGCCAGACGTTCCACGTTGGTACTTGAGACGCAAATTTAGATGTTATGACACTCGCCTGGATATCCTCAACTTTCTTCTCAAAGTCACAATACTGAGCAAATTAGCCCGGTATTTTCGTTTCCCATAAGTTTCAAGGAAAACATGACTGTGATAATTTGGATTCATCTGTTAGTTCTCTAATAAAATCAAAAAGTGATTTTGAGTTGTGAATGAACTACGTACAGTAATTCTATAAGAAAGCAAATTTTCTATATGGATTATAGAGGACTTTTTTGTTACTGCTTAATATAAACTTTCGGCCATTCTTTTCAAGTTTTATTCATTTTTTTCTGTTCGGAAAGCTAAGTCTCATAAACACAGTATGGGGACAAGACGTTCAACCCTGCGTCTCTTGGATGGAGCACAAGCGTCTGAGAGCTTACTCAGTGAATCTTTATAAATTCAGTCTTCACTTTCAATCAGGGCTGAATACTAAACTCTTTTGGTCTCATTGGCGACCATTTTCATTTGTTCCACTCGAACATGGCGAGTGACATATTTCACTTTTGGGCGCCCGAAATAATTTCAGAGAATCATTTTTTATTAATAAGGTTACACAAAAATTGCTCATAAGCCCGCTTCATATTATGTTCTCCTGGCACCCCTATACTTTCCAGACACACACAGTGTCGTCCCCACAGTCGAGTAAAACCCCAAACATAGCAAAATTTTATTTCAAGATGTAACTTGTGATTGCAGGTGTGCATCGGTAAAATTATTTTTAACTAGCCTGGAAGCAAGTCTGACTAGACTGAGCATTGCCAAGTACTGAACTTTAAAACTTGTTTAAGGCCCTTGTGTGATTTCCAACTTTGGTTAGGCTGTCGACCAGTTGTTTTATTATAGTAGCCAGAGGCCATTGTTCATTTTCTTTCTGTGTTCAGCCCTGCTGTCGATGTCTCCTTCTCGGAAGTGAGAATGGTCACGGAACTCGGATTCGAAGGCAAATGTACGAAAGTTTCGAAACTTCGAGACATGATGTTAAGTCTCGTTGGGTGTTCGCTTGGATAAATCAAATGTGGCAAGCACTAAGTGATGAAAAATGTTATTGAAATTATGCACAGAAATTCTACTGATAACATGGTAATCACGAAGGCCAAGTGACAGACCACCAACATGTGTTGGCTCAGCAACATTTCGTCGAAACTCGAATGTCTCAAATCCACGGGAAAGACTTCCCACCATCTTGAAAGCTTCTGCAGACACGGGGTGGTTTAAATACGGGGGCATTATACCATTTCAAACTACACAGTCATTTTCCTAAAACCACGCCCCGTGAAGAAGGCTGTGCCGAGGGAACAGTTTGTAGGCTAATATAATTCAGTAAATTATGGCTGTTTTATTCCTGGCAAATCTACAGTTCGGTAGAATCAAGTTTTATGGGCCTTGGTCATGGCTGATAATATTGCCATCACGTCGTATGTGAAATCGAACAAGAATGATTGCCGGGTGGTGATTGTGTTCTAATAAATCAGGTTACCGACCTGGACCTAAGTAGACTCTAGCGACATTTTCAGCACGGATGGCACCAGGTGGGGCCATGCCCCCTCCGGTCGAAGGAAGCTCCCCTCCCGTCGAGGAAATTAATTTCGCCGGGAAGCTTGAACGGGTACCGTAAAACATGCAATCTCCGACGACAAGAGCCCCCGACGAAGCACTTGTTTTAGCCCACACGGAAGGCAGATTCTCCAATAAAAAACCACAAAATTTCAAATTTTCTTTAATACAAACCCAATTTTTTTATTTTCTTCCCTTAAAGCCAAAGGTTTTCAAATTTTCTTCAATAAGCGCAGTTTTTCTGCTGGCAAACTTTTACGTTCGCCATCCTTCCGGCAACCCACATGGGTTCAAATTATTTTCCCTCCCCCACCCATCGGGATTCCCCCCCCCCCTTTGGGCGAACCCTGGCTTAACCCCTGATTTTCAGTAGTCTTGACTCGATTCGAGTAAACCTCTGCATCATTCAATTGACTTGACAAACGAAACTGGCTTGACTCGAATCATATAAAGATTTCTTCACGAGGATTCGACCGTTCTCTGAATACCAACGTTCGTCGATGTGCTGTTACACCAATAAATCCAGGGCAGGGTCGTAGCCTGGACGAAATCTATAGGGTTCAGTTCATGATAGCGTCCAGTGGCGTACCTAGGATAGCTGACACCCAGGCGGATCCTGTCTTTGTCACCCAGTGCCGCCTGAGGGGGGTGTCTAAGGGAAGGGGTCTAAGCTAGGGGAGTGAGTGGCATTTATGAAAGGTCGCATAGATGCAAATTGGTGCTGTCTTTTGCAAAGCTCTGTAAATGGTTACATTTAGTGCCACTTTTGGGGGTGGAGGTTGTCTAAGGTGCAGGGTGACACACCGACTCTTGAGAAGTTTATGTGTATGTACAATGGCTAAGTTGAAAAATAGTGTTCTCTTTGGGAAAGCTTTGAACAAGTCACATGTTTAAAAATTCGCTTTTTAGTGCCTATTTGATTTTCTTTTGGCTTAATATAAGGGAGAGGGTGCTATCTTACCCCCTTCCTTTTGAGAAAACTTTTGACTTTGTGAGGTTGCTTGGATACCAAATGCTACTAACTTTGACAAAGGCTTGAAGTGACTTAATGCTTTAGAAATTTTCATTATTTAATTTATTCTGATGCAGCATGGTACGGTACCACAACCATTTCGTGCTGCTGTCGAAGACTGGTACCTGGTGCGGAGTATACCCTTAGAGCGCTGCTTGGAGCGCCATCATCGTTTAGTGCATATGAAGTAGATCTATTTTTGTCAAAAAATGCTTCCCACGTTGGCGGAATGGCACTTTCCAGAACTCCAGAGTTGCATCTGCTAAAAGACTTATTCAGTAAAATCACTTTGTAGAAGTAAACACGACTAAAGGGTATATGTTGACAAGCACATTGATTTTAGCATGTAATCAATGGTAATCATCTGATCATAGGCTGTTTTATATAAACATGCTTTAGCACCGCGTGAGAGACAATACTAAAGATCTTAAACTTGAAGGCTTTAGCTGTGTTGTATCCAACATACATGAGCCTGGTTTATCCGTACTTACAAGAAGCTGTTACAGAGGGTGATACCCAAATGTGATCCTTCCGATTTGGAGGTCGGTTGGCTGCAATAAATGTCAGTAAGTTCTTCTGAACCCTGCTTTTCAATAACAGGACCATGAAGAAAAATTTCAAGAACATGAACATTTTACTCTTGTTACTAAAGGCTTGACTCTTATTCGGCATGCCCTTAGCGATATCGTTTTCATTTTACGTCTCTTTACATTGAAAACTATCGGTATTAAACTCAATCGCACAATCCCCCCGGCTTAAAAACGTTCCTACGTCTATGGCTTTATCAACTTTTAATTTGGTTGTTTATTCTGTAAACATACAATGGAATGAAAATGGGCCTTTTGAGTCATGGCTAAACATGTTAAAAACGAAGTAGGAAAACTTGTTGTAGTGTGGCGCAAATGAGATCGAAAGAGGGAGAGAGATGGGGAAGAGAGAAGTGGAGAAAGAAGTGCGAAGACAGATATGGAAGCACGTCAATAGTTTCTGTGTTGTAAAAATAGGGGCAGGATGCAACAAATTATGGGGGTGGGGGGTGCAGAATTATGATGCTATCCAGTAATTGCAATTTTAAAGGAATATTGACAATGGAGTGAAAAAGAAAGATTACCACGATGTGAAATATCTGAGCATTTCACAGTCTATGACCCCACCCTATCGCTATTTATACGCTCTTTCTACCTCTACCCTACGCTGCAAAATCTCATGTTAGTCTCATACCAGCCATGGTCAATGAAAAAGCATGTACTGCTCAATTTCTTCTGCAGTGCAAATACGCCTCACACGTAGTCGTACAAGTTTAAGCGAGTAGGCCTACTGAATATCTCCCCTCCTATAAAT
The DNA here is from genome assembly GCA_029531755.1 of Holothuria leucospilota. NCBI lineage: Eukaryota > Metazoa > Echinodermata > Holothuroidea > Aspidochirotida > Holothuriidae > Holothuria > Holothuria leucospilota. The sequence continues at coordinate 19,564,544 of CM055969.1, forward strand.
ACTCACCCCTCCTACTGTCCATTATTTTCTTCACTGGAAAATTTGTACATCGGACACTGAGTTCTTAAAATGACTTTTCATCCCATTTATTCTTGTTTTCTAAAAACAACCAACTTTTTTCCAAATTAAGCCAAAGTGCTTTTCCGTGTCTGCAGCCATTATTTCAATAAAATACCTTCCTGCACAATGTATATTAAAATCACTTCACTGTGCATGGCTTCATTATTTGGTCACGAAACAGACCTTCTAAAAGCGTTTGTACTTTTTTTCGTCGTTATTCTATTGACTTAAGTGATGGTTCATCTTAAAAAGCAATTTTAAACTGACCATTCTCTACAAAGTAAGAATAGTTGCTTGAAATATTCTCATATCTTTTGCCGGTGCTGCCGACAGGTCGTATTTTTAGTGACGCAAACTATATAACCATACATCCTGTCAAAGACTTAATAAGTGTAATTTCGTAGGCGGCCATCTTCCAGGTAGCAGCAGTCTTTTTTAAGTGATTAACCAGTCGCCGAATTCCAAGGTAGCGAGAAAAGGAGTTTTTTAATCTAAAATTGCATGAAGTATTACGGAAATTGTTAATGGATTTGGGAGGATTTAATGGGCTTTTTCTTATTTTTTAGGTGTACAGTAACACTGAAATATCAACAGGTTGTGGAGAGAGAAAAAATGACAGAGAGGATTGAAATTTATTTATAAATTACCTTATTGGTATTTCAAAGGAGAGAAAAACTCGGTTAGCAAAAGTGCTAATTTGTCCCTCATATACAAAGAGTGAATATCAGTAGCGGGTGCAGGATCCCTGAGGTGGAAGCGACTTGTGGTACCCAGACTGACATAGGGAGGGGTCTGAGGGGATGTTCCTAATCTGTTTTTAATTTTGTACATGGAAAATTACCTTGCCGCAAAATGGTACTACCAATTATTAGTTTCAAGCAAGGATCGCGTCAGGATTTAGTTTTTGTATGGCGTCATCGTGACATACCTAAAATATTTGACACTCGGGTTAATCCTTCTCTTATCACCGTCTGTAGGGGATGCCGTCCCTGCTGAGAAAGTTTCGTTCATGTAGGATGGTTTAGATACAAAATGGTGCTATTTTTGGCAAAGTTAAACTGAAAATATATTTCAAATTTTCCTTATGTAAAAAAAATGTTTCATCCATTGGGGTTCACTCTAAGAGGAAACCTCTCCTCTTTGATCAATCTAGCTTATTTAAAGTACTTTAGATGCAAACTCGTTTTATATTTGACAAAGCTCTAAACTGATCATGCGTTAGGAAATTCTCATTGCTTAGTCTTTTGGCATGGTACTCCCAAGGCTGGTACCCGGGGGAGATCCTTCCCTCCCCCACGGTACGCAACTGGACGAGTCACTTACTTGCACTTTCATTTTCAACAGGGAGCTGCCACTAGTGGCAGCTCCCTGATTAGAACACCCCAACTCCGGCCTCAGACTGAAGTTTCTGAAATCCACGTAAAATGCAATTACCTACAATGAATCGACCTTTTATTCCATTAGTGGACATGACATTAAGATATGACAAAATATCTTCTGAAACCAATATGCAGGGCTGTAACACCCGAGTCCGGACTCGGACTCAATTCCGGACTCGAGTCCAGCTTTTTCTGGACTCGGAATTGGCCCGGAATGGAAGGTCCTGGAATCGGAATTGGCCCGGAATGGGCTGCAACTGGACTCGGACTCGGAGCCGAGTCCAGCCGAGTCCACTGAAGTGAAAATTTGATGCCCACCTAGCATATTAGCTCATATTTACCACTGGGCTATCAGCCTATTATCTGGAAAAATGCCCCTGGGAATGTTTGCAACAGTGGGAGCGTGGGAGTTATTTATTGAGAATCAGCTGGGGTTGAAACTTCCTCAGGTTGGAATTTTGTAGGTGGGGCAGGGCTTTTTCTTGGGGAAGGATTTGCTAAGTCCTCCTGGGGCTCCAGGCTAGCCAGGGGTACATGGGAAAATTAATTGGTCTGGTCTTGTAACCAATGAATTATTCAAGAATGTATGAAATAAAGAAGAGAAGGTTTTAACAAAAATGGCCCTCTAAGTTAGTTGGAAAAGTGCTACATGATACATGCCTGGTTGAACTTGTATCATGCCTAGTTCCTGTAATGGCAACAGTGGCATTAACCATTGTCATTACCCAGCTACAGAAATTCTTTGATTGGAGAACTGACACAAGGTTATTCAACTTAAACTGATTCATCTATCCAAGCAGTGACCACTATAGTCTGCAAGATGTGAAGTTAAATACAACAAAAGTGAAGGTTACTGTTGGGCAGGGTTGGAGTCCACCTGTCCCAAGTCTGAGCAAAGTCTGAGTCGATGGTCAGAATCCAAGTCAGAGTCCAGAAGGCCTTGAGACCAAGCTGTGTCCGAGTCAAACCAGGATCCGAGTCAGGATCCGAGTCAGAGTCAAGTCAGAGTCTGGCAGCATTTTTGAACATATCTCTTTTCTGGGGTGTATGTACAGGTAGTGGGGGTGCTCACTGACCTCTAACTGACTACCGGAGACCTATAGTGTTTACTTACAACTCAAAAGCAGTCTGAGAATTGTGCAATAGCCTATCAGTGATTATGCCAGGACTGCCTGAGGGGGCAGGATGCCCAAAAGTGGGGGGGGGGAGGGGGGAGCAACCTGAAACCTGACAATGGGGAGGGTTGTGTAAGCACATCAAATATAATACAGGCATCACCTAGGGGTTGATTTTTTGGCCTTCAGAGGTAAATTTTTATCAACGTCATCATGGTAAAGTGAAATGGCTTGAAGGCCAAAGTGCATGCAGGCCCCAGTGTCTCTGGTTATATTCCAGGCTCTTTAATATATATGGCATGCTATCTCTGCAGCTACTGCAGGCTTCAGGTTGCATGGACACGTTAGTCACTAGTAAAGCCAACAGGACAGTGGTTGTCAATGCCCATGCAAAACCAGCTGCAGTCATATATGTCTTCATTCATGTATAGTGCAGTGTATATATGTATTGAACCAATGAATCGTATACAGCACACATAGTTAACTTGCATAGGCCCAACAATATACTGCGGTTCAAAGTCCTTACGCTGGGCTGCATGAAAGTTCTACAGTACATGTCCAGTATATGCAGCAGCTGGGCTTGGTGGCAAGTGGTTACGAGCATTAGCGCTTGCTAGATAGGTTTAACTTAAAAGTTTTTAAAAAGCTTCTTACTCATACTGTGTCTGCATCGTGTGTCGTCCATGAGGGAGATGAGTTAATCATGCTGCAGTACTGTACATGATGATGAACTCATAAGAACTGAACCATAAAAGTTAAAACCGTACCAGTCAATGAACTGTTTTCCCCAGGTAAGGCTGTAGTATACTATAGGTAGCAAGGAACGACTACATAACTTAATGTAACGCAGAACTTTCTAGCAGAACTGGTACTACATGTACAAATTAGTCTTGACTTACTACAGGTGCATTCTACTAATACTGTGTGATACAACATGTACTTCAGATCACGTAGGTCTATATACTAGTGCAAGTGGGGTCAACTGGATCTGAGGACTGCCTTTAATTGTAACCAAGATTTGTAATGTTGGCAATATAGGCCTAAAGGCCTATAGCCTACTCCCCCAGTTGATCCCCATCCTGCCACCACCTGCCCTCTGCATATTACCCTCATCAAAAGTATAGTAGGCCTACAAAGGTCATTGAACTACAGTTTTTATTTAAGCTCCATTCATGACATGACTGATCTGTACAGTAAGTACTGCAAAATTCATATACATCAACAGAAGCATGACCTATATGTTGTTATAGACAGTTTGTTTACATCTTATCTGGATAAAACTTACAAATGCAAGAACTACCCCCTTTGTAGCAGTTTAATGCTAAGCCTTCCTTAGTATAGTCTACACAGTATGGCCTTTTTGTAAAATTTGTTACAGAAGACAGGATGCAAAAAAGTATCACCTCCTTCAGAGCCCATAATAACTTTATGGTTTAAATAGGGGGATTTTAGGAGTTTCACTGACAATGCTCTGCAAGGCAAGGCACAGACCTATGTTCATTGTTTGCATTGTGTGAGGTGTGTAACAATCAATAGGCACATATTGTACCAGTGAATGGATTAGGCACAAGTCAAGGTATTATTAGGTACCATACTGCTATAGTGTAGTTTGTATTTTCCTTGAATCTTCCAGCTTTGGAGATTTGTATAGTCTCCTCTTAAACTCTCAGACCCAGCAAATCTGACTGCTTTTGTTGTAAAAACTGTTAATTGGCATTGACTGTACTGTAAATAGATAGGTAGTTGCTCCAACTTACATCCTTGGTTCATACAACAAGCCCATGGTTCAAGTTGATTAAGCTATTCAAGCACTGACCATCAGCCTTTAGGATTACAAGGTGTGAAGTCCAATCACACAAAATGGCAGTGAATTAGCTATATGTTTATAGGCATCAGAAAATAATCAATACTAATTTCCCAAAGTTGTAAGTTTTGTGTACTTGAAATCAAGTAGTGTAACAGGTATGAAAATTGCACTTTACTTCAAACCATGTAGAGATGATGATGTGTCAGTACAGGCATCAGCAGGCGCAATTGTAAGGATGTTGCAACATATTTTTGGGGGGTGGGTGGAGTGGGGTGGGACTATAATATGTAGATTTAATTTGCAGCTGGGCTTTAATATATTTTAAGCTAACATTTCTGGGGATATCTATGTCTTCACTACTAGCCTTTATGAAATTTGTGCAATTTTTGAAGGGCTAAGAGAAATTTAGGGATGGGCATGCCCCCCACAGAAGGGCACCTGAGTAACAGACATTGCAGTGGTTGTGTTCTAGAACTTTGTAAATATTCCAGATACTGTATATGATACTCATACAGAGTGGCTGCCAAACTTATTACTAAGTACACCTAATGTTATTCTTGTACCCATGATAGTAGCTGGTGGTGCCTATAATTATACTCATGACCATGTAACTGCACCCCCTTACTCAAAATCCATATATGGCCCAGATATGGGATTTTATATCTGGCCCATATCTGGGCCAGATATGGAATTCATATCTGGCTTGTACAAGAATTGGGCAGATATAACTTGATATATTATAAAGGCCATATATGGCCCAGGTAAAGTTTCACTTTTATATGGCCCAGGTATGCCCCATATATGTCTACTCCATTTCTGGCCCATATATGGAAAATCCATATATGCCACATATAGGCCTAAAGAGATTTATATCTGGCCCATATCTGTGCCATATATGACCCATATAAAACTTTATATGGCTCACTCTTTATATGGCCCATATCTGGCCCATATATAGAAATTTATATCTGGCCCATATCTGCACCAGATATGGAATTTATATCAGATCGGATAAACAGTTAGGCAGATATAACACAGATCTAAACCAGAACCAGATCTAAACCATATATGGCCAGATAAAGTTCTATCTGGATCAAGCCTTTATATGGCACAGATCTGCTCTAGTTATGAATCATAGTTAGGACTTATAGTCCACACTCCTCATGGAGACTTTGAACACCAGAAAACAATGTTTAAGTGCTCCATGAATTAGAATTTAATGTACCTATTAGGTTGAATTGACTTAAGTACATAAATTCAACTTATTTCATAACAGTGAACAGAAAAATGCCTTGAAATTTCCTATTTTATGTAATCACAGTGATATGGGCTTCTTATTTTAAACTTAATTACGTATTTGACTCTAAATTTTGTTTACTGCGTGGTGCATATTTTACTTTCAACTTCCTAAATCATGAAAAATGTAGGTTTAGATACAAGCTCCGCCCAAATATGCAAATTATTTGCCTAAGTTCACTTAGTACACTGCGGTATTAACAGAAGTGTAGCCACTAAATAACTGCAATGTCTGGGAAGGTGATGCTGTATCCAAAACATGTCTTAGTTTGTAACAAGCATAACCCAAGAATCAAATCAAATAAATAATAAAACAAACTAACAAAATGCTCATTTGCATATCTAGCATATCAAGTTATATCTGGCTTGATATGGCCATATCAAACTTTATATACATATCTGGATTACGATTATATCAAGTTATATCTGGCTTTATCTGGCTTTATATGGCCATATCCAACTTTATATACATATCTGGATCATGATTATATCAAGTTATATCTGGCTTTATATGGCCATATCAAACTTAATATACATATCTGGATCACAGTTTTATCAAGTTATATCTGGCTTTATATGGCCATATCCAACTTTATATACATATCAGGATCACGATTATACAAGTTATATCTGGCTTTATATGGCCATATCAAACTTTATATGCATATCTGGGTAATGTTTTAATCAAGTTATATCTGGCTTTATATGGCCATATCAAACTTTATATACATATCTGGATCACCATTTTATCAAGTTATATCTGGCTTTATATGGCCATATCAAACTTAATATGCATATCTGGGTTATGTTTTAATCAAGTTATATCTGGCTTTATATGGCCATATCAAACTTTATATACATATCTGGATCACCATTCTATCGAGTTATATCTGGCTTTATATGGCCATATCAAACTTTATATACATATCTGGATAATGTTTTATCAAGTTATATCTGGCTTTATATGGCCATATCAAACTTTATATACATATCTGGATCACGATTATATCAAGTTATATCTGGCTTTATATGACCATATCAAACTTTATATACATATCAGGATCACGATTATATCAAGTTATATCTGGCTTTATATGGCCATATCGAATTTAATATGCATATCTGGGTAATGTTTTAGTCAAGTTATATCTGGCTTTATATGGCCATATCAAACTTTATATACATATCTGGATCACCATTTTATCAAGTTATATCTGGCTTTATATGGCCATATCAAACTTTATATACATATCTGGATCACAGTTTTATCAAATTATATCTGGCTTTATATGGCCATATCAAACTTTATATACATATCTGGATCACGATTATATCAAGTTATATCTGGCTTTATATGGCCATATCAAACTTTATATGCATATCTGGGTTGTGTTTTAATCAAGTTATATATGGCTTTATATGGCCATATAAAGTCTTTAATCAACCAGATATTTCCAGATATAAAGCCAGATATGGATTTTGAGTAAGGGCCCATACCACCTGGTCAGATCCTGTACCAGTGCTCATTAGATTCCTTCAAGTTTGAACTTATACCTACACTTGGGTATGAAAGTTCTTGAGCCGTGACCTGGTATCCATACTCCTGTTGTGTTATCCCTAGTCTGTGCTCAGGTTCGTGACCTGGGACTTGCACCCATACCAGCTTCTCATGACCTAGTTGGCACACATACCATACCCAAACTCAAAACCACGTACTCATGACCAGTACCCGTGTCTGGGCTCATGACCTGTTACCCGTACCTGTACCGGCCCCCATCCGTACTCATGGCCCGGTTCCCATACCTGTACCCACCCCTATGGCTTAGTACCTGTACTCATGACCAGCTGGTACCTGTACCTGCACTCATGCTCCTGTATTCACACTACACCACGGCGCTGCCAATTTTCAAGGATTTTACTGCACATTTATTTGTGGGATGCACTCGGACTCGGCTCGGACTCGGGTCCTCTGGACTCGGACTCGGCTTGGACTCGGGGGGTACCGGACTCGGAATTGGCCCGGAATTGGGGTCACTGGAATCGGAATTGGCTCGGACTCGGATTAGGTGGACTCGGTTACAGCCCTGCCAGTATGATTCTGTAACGTCACGTCGTTGTCAGTCAAATGGAAAAGACTAAAGATGTCTGGAAGATGGAAGGCTCAAAATATGACAGAAGAGGGTATTTTACCTTCTGCAAAGATCTCACTTTTATTCTGATTGATTTGAAAAGATTGGTGCAGCCTCGTGAGGCGGTTCACATGATCAATTATTTGTTGTAGCTAACAGCTTAACTTATGTACATATATACACTATACAAGTTAATAAATGTCTTGCACAACATCTGCACAACAGTAAAACCTTGATACGGCGCAGCGCATGCATCAACCAGACGATGATAAGTAACTGAGGAGCACAACGCACCAATTCCGCGGCACTGTGGGACTATCCGCGGAAGCTCCGCACCTGCCTGCGCAATGATGAATACAACTTGGGCCAGCAGCGCACCAACTGCGTAATTGAAATACTTTATCTGCGGAAGTTCCGTTCTACCTGCGCCGCACTAGAGACGTAATGCGGACGCAGCGCACCAGCTGCGTGAATAGAAACACTTGATCTGTGCACGCTCCGCACCAACTGCGTAATTGAAATACTTGATCTACGGAAGCTCCGCACCAACTGCACCGCAATAGATATCCCGTAAGGACGCAGCGCAGCAACTTCGCCGCACTATTTGTCCCCGATTGACGCAGCGCCCCAACTGCGCAATGCTAAATACTGTTTGCAAAGTACACTAGGCCTAACGGCAAACTAACAAACTGTGCAAGGAGCTATTTACACTTGCAAAATTTGGATGTCTTTCTTGTTCTTTCTCGCTATGAAATGTGTGCGTTTACTCATTAAAAGCTAACTGAAGAATGATCCTAAATTAATCTCAGCTCAGCTCCTGTCCGATCCAGGGTTGCAAGATAAAAAGAAAGCTATGGCGCCAAACAACGTTTAGAAAGGGCCAAATAGAACCAAAAAGAACCAAACAAAAATTTTTATCCGCCAAAAAAGCGCCAAACAAAGTTGTCCAAAAATTAATACTCACATTACAAAAAAGGTCGTAGTCTAGGTCAAGGTTACGCATTTTTGGCTCACTTTTGACAAAAACAAGTTTTCCCGAAATTTGGAAAAAAATGTGTACACAGCGTTTTCAACCGAAATTTGGAAAAAAAATGCGTACACAGCGTGTACGCATACACTGTACATAATATCAATATCACATTCTTTGCACATAGCCTATACTACGTAAACAATATGTGCTGTACGTCTCTCTTGAGGACGTCCAAACGCACATGGCGTCTTCCGAGTACAGAAACACATTCTTGTTATAGCCTACGTACTACATTATAAGAATATACCATTCTCATACAAGGCAAATTAGACTTCAAACATAGAAATGGGCAACGATAAGCAAAAAGGATGTTAAATTGAATGTAACATAGTGTTTGAATGAACGTATTTCAGACTGCAGAAAAGTGCCAAATTTACACTTAAAAAGCGCCAAGCTGTCAAATAGATTTTTCTGCGCCAACCAATCCGAAAAAGCGCCAAATTTTAGGAATTTGGTGGAAAAGCGCCAAAATGGCAACCCTGGTGCGATCCAGTAGCTGGGCAGCAAGCAAAACACGTGGTTGCTCTTACATACAAACAGCATATAACGTTTTAACTATGATTGGTTAGACCTACTTCCTGACACGCCTTCATGAGTGCCGTCTCAACAGTAAAGCTATATACAATACGAACATTGGTTATTCATGATTACATTTGTACAACATGATTGGTTTATCTAAAATATACGTTGTCACACGAAGATTGTAAACACGTGCGCCTAGTTCTGAAACAATGCAGTCTGCCGTCGAGCGGAAATGACTGCGTAGCCTGCCATACATTTATAATTGTGTCAAAGAAAGTACGAAATCATATGAGAATAACGGCCATACCTCAGTCTTATGTACAAATGACAGTGAAGGTTTCAGCATAGAAGAATTTCAAGGGAACTAGAAATGTGGTTACGGGAACCGTAACCACTGTTTGTGGAAGCGATTACTGTAGGTGGAATTTTCACTTCACTAAATTATTGAACTGAAAAAGAAATCACTTTACAACAGATCACTTTAACAGAACTGTCTTGTTTCAAAGAATCAGACTAGAGGTTACTAACACACTATGCCTGGTGTGGGGTACAAGGCAGTGCAGTATGAAAACTGTTCACAATATCAGTTCAAATTGGCCCACCGTATAAAAATGGTCTTGCCAAATATTTAGGCCAGGGCCGTAGCGAGCGGGGGTGTGGGGGTGTGACACCCCCCAATATTTGGTCGCCCGTCGGCAAATTTTCGGTCTGTCGGCAAAAAGAGGAAAGGGAAAGGAAAAGAAGAGAAAAAGAGGAGAGGAGGAAAAGAAGAGAAAAGAAAGGAAAAGGAAGGAAAGGGAAGACCGTGGAGAATGAAAAGAAAAATGAGAAAGAGAGAACGGGCCTGTCTGTTATCGGTTATTTCGATTTTCGGCTCTTCATCTAATTGGTCCATTCAAATTGAATTCCCGTCGGCAAATTGATTATCCATGTGACGGCCTTATACGGCCGTATCAACGGCCGTCGGTGTAATTGGACGAGTGACTGAGTCCGTCGGGAACTCGGGAAAAGAAAGGAAATTAACGGCTTCCGTATAGGTGCACTATTTCGGGTCATACATCATTCTTGAAAAACCACTTTCTGCACATTATTCCTCACTTTTATCATCACCATGGGGAGCAGCACCCGATTACCTAGGGAGAGGGTATCCTTAGGCCGTCTTCTAAACACTAACCTTGACTACAAACACATTTTGCAAACTTCTGAGGATCCGGTTTACCCACAAACATCCCGGGGAAAAAATAATGCTTGCCGCGCTTGTCTCCCTTCACTGCAGTTTCAGGCTTTTAACTTTTGAACACCGAAATGAAACAGATACAGTACCCATCTTTAGATCCTGGCTTTCAAAGCATATTTTGAACGCTTGTGTTAAGATTCTGAACATTTTTTCTCCCTTTTTGAACGCCGGACGCCTATCCACTTATCGTATTTGAACCGCCTGACGCGTCAAGTGTTCAAATGCTGAACACATAGTGTTCCAATTCTGAACGACAGGTTCAGCACCTGAAGTATAGTGGCATGACTGGAGGAATAGCCTGACTCATAAGAATTAACCCGAATCTTTGCATTGGATAATGCATTATGAACCAAAATATGCCAATCCTGCATGACACTTAATTTTTTACCGAGAGATTATGCTAAAATCTCAGAGCTTCCGGGGGCGAAGCCCCCCCGGACCCCCCACCAGGGGCCCTAGGGCCGGCCCAGTGTTATAGCCAGCCCCATTTGTGGGACACTGTCGCCTAAACGGCGACAAATGTCGCACAAAAAAAATTTGACAAGCAAAATTCTACCCGGGTGTAAATTTTGAAGTTCCTCATTAGGGCAGAAATCCACTCAAATATTGCACCATTTGCGATCTAGGCAACTTGCAAATTCCAAAAATTTCCAAAGGGGAGGGGGACATCCCCTCCCTTAGACCCCTCCCCAGGACACAGATCAGTGAATGTCGCATTGAGAAAACGTCCTAGTTAAAGCACTGGCGGACCTCTTGATCCCAACCGCCTACAACAATGGCGGCCTGACGAGAGGGATATAGCCTAATACATTAAAATTAGTGGGGATCTTTGCTTTTGATGATGCATTATGAACCAAAATATATCCATCCTGAGACTTAATTTTCCACCCAGGGATATACTTAAACCTCAGAGCTTCCGGAGGCTTCGCCCTACGGAATCCTCCTTAGGCGGGCCCAGTGTTTTAGCCAGCCCCTATTTGTGCGATAATGTCGCACAAAAAAAATTGACAAGCAAAATTCTACCCGGGTGAAAATTTTGAGGTTCCTCATTAAATATTCTCATCAAATATTGCACCATTTGCGATCTAGGCAACTTGCAAATTCCAAAAATTTCCAAAGGGGAGGGGGACCCCTCCCCCAGGCCACAGATCAGTAAAAATGTCGCATTGAGAGAACGTCCTAGCTAAAGCACTGGCGGACCTCTTGATCCCAACCGCTTAAAACTATAGCGGCCTGACGACAGGAATATAGCCTAATACATTAAAAGTAGTGGGATCTAGTTTGTATTTGATGATGCATTATGAACTAAAATATATCTATCCTGAGACTTAACTTTTCACCCAGAGATATACCTAAACCTCAGAGCTTCCGGAGGCTGCGCCCCATGGGCCCAACCAGGGGTCCTTAGGCGGGGCCAAGGACCCCACCGGCTAAAGCTCGTTTTCGCACTACGCATTACCAGATCCGTCGGCAAAACATAATCTCCACACCCCCCCCCCCCCCAAAGATAACACCTTCGCTACGCCCCTGATTTAGGCCCAGCCCATGATGGTTTAATCACTCAGATGCCTCGTTCCTTGTCCAGGCTGCAACAATATCACTGCGTTATAGGCCTAGGCCTAAAATACAAATCTCTTACATTACGAAAAAAACTTCAGAAAGGGTGATGTTATGACAACCACACTCTCGGCTGCATACCATGGCCCTACGGGACTGTGTTTCTCAGCCTAGGGAGGACGGTGAGTTTTGCCCGACTCTAGAGTCTGGAGTATAGAATTTAACTGTCTAGTTTCCCGCCCAACTAAGACAAAATATCTGCCCGATTTAGTCAGGTCACCCAGGTGTCTGACATTTGGGGGCGACCGCCCCAGCCCCCTCCCCCTGGCCCGCGCGGCCATGCTGCCGACATTTTCAAAAAATCCTTGTAGGCCACTAACAGTCTCTACATGTGGGCCTAGTATATACAACGAGAGTAAGGACAACACAAAGTGCATGGTATCCCTTTTGACTGAAGAAGGCTAAGTCCTAACAATTAATAGGCCTGAGTTGGTTTCAGTTGTTTATTTCTGTGTCAGTTACTGCAGGGGTCGATAACATAACCTATGCATGCCGCTGAAATGGCTTGTTAGCTTACGATAGTATCGTAAGCTTATGTTGCCGTATGTTACTTTTGGAGCTCTATGACGTCATCAAACAATAAAATACAAAAGATATCGCGGATTTTCTCTTCACACCATGTCGAAGAATGTTACTACGACAAAAGAAAAAATAGCACCAAACTGTGTCCCCATTGACAGTTCCCATTGTGGAACTTGCAATGCCCTTTTGCAAAAAAGAATTGGTCATTTAAAGGAAGGTAGGAAAAAATTGTTAAAATCATTCAAAATTTTGCTGAAAACACAACTTGGGAGCCTTAAAAAGGACATTTAATGTATTATTCCGCTAACGATTTGCAGTTGTGTACTGGTTTCACTACACTAGGGCACTACGTGAACCTGTTAGTAAGTCTGCAGCAGATATATTATTCTCAGTACGCGTGAAGTTGGTCACATGACTTGTACGTAACTTCTGTTTGACGCGAACGGCGACCACCAGGGACAAAAAATTTAGAGTCCAAATCTATTAAAATTGAAGCCATCTCTGCAACATTCTGAAAAATTTATGGTTGGAATGTTCAATTACGTCTAAAAGAGCAATATAATGATAAAAATATTAGCACCTGACCTTTATTGTGTATGTTATGGGATGTTTTGGTTTCGAATTTTGAGATCGTAGCGAGAATGTTTACATACCGAAGGCACTGCAGATATTGCAGTGCTTCCACACTCTAAATTCATTTTTCCTGAAATGGAATCTAACATTTCCTAGCATATTCCTTGTTCAGTGATATCCCAGTTTTGGAGGTCTTAATTTAAATGGGTCCTAACAGAGTCCGCTCCGCGAGGAAACTATTCCTTGTTACCGAACTGTGTCATAATATCTGAATACATGAATGGTAACTTTACTCTTTTGTATTCTCGTGCTTTTTTCATAATACAAATGCCTCCACAAATTACAGGCTGTTCCTAAAAGCAGGGAGATGGATTACCAGCTCCTTGTCGCTAGGAACTTCTTGAACTTTGCGGCGTGCGTCCTAGACTTGGCCAAGTCTCTCGTGAGTGTTCTCGTACTGCTAGTACCTACAGCTCACCATATTTACCTTGGCTTAATACGCCCTCTATCGGCTGCTTATTTCTATTGCTTCTCAACGAGAGACTTGGGACACTTGGTTTCTGTGACGTCATACTAATGAGCTTAGTACATTATTCATAAGGAGTGGGCGTCAACCTCATAATCCAATAAACAGTCCTCATGTGCAGAAATTAGTATCGTCCAATTAAAGAGATTATTATTTGATATGACATATTTTTGACAATTGGGTTGCCGTACTTATACTCAAATAAATGTTTAGAAACTAATTACGTTGGAAAATTACACAAATATAATTTTTTGGATGACAAATAAGACCTTTGTAATCCATTTTAGAGAAACGTGTGTCAATACATTTTCCTATGCATAATGGTACTACTGAGCGGTTGGTGTACTTCACGGACTTCTTATATACATGGACAGAGCACATTGCACTATCGTCCTATGCGTAAATTGTCTCCACCGTACGTACACGAATAGGCTTACCAATATGGCTGCCTGCTATAGTCTTGTGTGTAAAAGTTTGGACTTGCTCAAGTGGCTCGGTATCGACAAATTGTGTGAGAAACTTGTAGTATTTTCGAAAGAATGCAAGCTCAGGTCAAATTCAACAAATAGAATGGAGAACTGAGATATTGTTCTTCCATTCATACTGATATTTTGTCTGAAATGTTGCAGATTCATCGTCAAATTGGGCAAATGGTAGTATCCCGGCGGCCATCTTGGTTAGCCAAAATTTGTTCGAACGGTGGCGACCGTATTGATTGCGTAATCCTCTGTCCATGTATTGAAGTCCGTGGTGTACTTACTCCAAACGTAAACAAAGATTAGCAGAACGGGTACTTGTGAAGTTTCGTGCGTCCATACAAAAGTAGCTGCCAAGCCGTAGCACCCGTGAGATAATCGAAGAGTGAATGCTCTATTTATTTTCCTCTGTGCTAGCACATAGTTACTATGCGTTATGATTCTAGCCACAATTAATTAAAGTTAAATCTTGTAGGTGAACAACGTTGGTTCAGCATGTAGTCTGTAGCAACTCCCTGCTTGAACCGTACGAAACTGACGTACATGATAGGCCATATGTATATATATCATATTATCACGGGGCAGGCATTTCTTAATACAGAACTAAGATCGAGTGACTAAGTGATAGAAGAAAAGAAAAAAATGAGCATGTTTATTTACTGGCTGTTAATTATTTTTTGATGTTGGGCCAATCAATTTACTTATATGAAACCTTTGTTTTCCATGGATCCCTCATTACTGGAAAATGTGAAGGTATGTAGCTAACAGGCAGTTGTGAGTTTGTCTACAGGGCCTATAGGTTATGTAAATGTAGTAGCTCAGTTTGAATAGTGCAAGGAGTACTACAGTGCCCAGGGTTATCTAGACCTTGAAGTTTGGAGAGTGCATTGTATTTCTGTTACACATTCTCCATCATAGCCTGGATGTGAGAGACTTTACAGATTTATCACATCTCCTGACCTTAATTAAATGGGAAACACATGATCTTCAAAAAAGTCATGATTTCATGACTAAATTCAGACCATGTACTGTGTCTTTGGCAAAGTATTTTTAGCTTCAGTTACAGTATCATTGTGGCTTTTCAATCCTTATACATGCCTTTTATGCATGCATGTTTATATCTTTTGGCAGAACTTGATTGCATGACCTGACATGATAATAGCTATGTGTGTACCATAGCCAACACGTATACTGTAGAGTCACATATCGCAGTCACCTTGAATGTCTTAAGGGTGGCTGACAGTATTCGAGCCCTTCTTTACTGCTTTCTTTTTTCTTGTTGGTGGGGGTGGGGGGGGGCACCCAAAATTAGCCTCCACCAAGTAAGTTAAAATGTGGCAAATAAAAAATTATTAGCTGTCAGAGTAATGCGTAATGTACAACAAATGCCAGATGTCTTAAGTTTGATATAAGTTGGAGAGTTTCAATTTAACTCACAGCCAATCTTTGTGACCATGTGTAACTTCACACATGCTCTACTTTGGATATAATGTACAGTAGCTGCAGTATTTGCCAAGGCAGTACCACATTGTGAACTTAAAAGAACTAAGTTAAAAGTGCCAGCCAGTGTGAATGAAACAGAGAACTGTTTGGCCGATTTTTTAAGGCAATGTATATTGCCAAGGCAGGCCATTTAGACATGTGAATGTTGCGGTACTATACAGTACTATACAGTACTGTACAGTATGTATATATGAGCAAATTAGTATATGAAAGACAGCAGCTTCCCATATGGAAATTGTTTCCAAGCCTTGCTGAGTCATTAATGCCTCTGTCATTGCAGTTCTGTAGACTGAATTTGAGAAAAAAAATCTTTTTGAAAAGAGTTATCCATATTTGTAACAGTCTTCTGGCCTCAGATGTTTTAGCAAGCACTGTCAGTGTATTTTAGGGCCATATAAACAAATTTTTGAGTCAAACGTGCTAGCCTATATGAGCCAGAGAACTGGTTCCCTGCCCCTTCATCCTCCACCTACCAATCCTTGAGAAGTGGAGGGTACAGGTAAATTCAAGCATCTGTTGTAATTAAATAGTTGACAACTTGCATATTTTCATTTTCCAGAAGTCAACTATACTTCTATGGACTTGTAACTGTTACCTGTACAGTTTAACCTCCTCAGTTCCTACCAAAAGAAACACTGTGAAGTTCAACAGTACATGGTCATATGCTTTATCCTGATGCAAACATAACAATTGACATGTGTGGTACTTGGTCATATGTGTCAGGGAAGGCAATTGAACTAACTTAGCAACAATTAGTGCATCTTCTTGAGCTAATTTGTTTGAAGCTTGCCTTCTCAAGACCATTTTTATTTTACATCATGACCCAAAAGTGAGCAAGACCTGATGCATGAGTATTAAAAAGTTGGGTACATGACACATACATGTACCAAGATATAACAAATCTTCACACTGCCTGGCAAGACCTCTTCGTAGGGTTGAGACTTGAGTTTACACCAGAATCTTTATCTTTGATGCTGCATGGATTGAGAGCACTGTGGTGGTCACATGTGAGATTCTCTACAAAGTATTATGCAGTATGTTAGCTTAAAGTATGTTAGGCTATTACTTCTAGAGCAAATTTGACATGGAAGTTGTTTTTATGTACAGCAAGGACACCGTAATACCAAATCTGTCATGGTCCATCACAGCAAGCATTTGAGTAATTATCCAGTAAATAATAATGTGTGTTGAAATTTAGGAGGATAATTAGAATTCTTTATTTTAAATGTAACTATAAGGTGACTTGAGTAAAGCTGATTCATTTCTACATTTTTGGAGCAAGCTGACGTACTTATAAACCAAATTCTATGCAATACTGAACACACTTTTCCCTCCTCAAAAGCAGAATTCAAGTACTCTTTCATATCACATAATGTGATACTATATTTCATTATGGAAGATATTTCAATATATCAGTCACATTGTATTCAATCTTTAAGCATTGAGTGAGCACAATGTGTTGCTTCTTAAGTCTTTTTTTCTTGAATCAAACTACAAGTACATTAATCAAAGAATATGTTCAGTTTCAGTAATATCCTGCTGTAGCATAGCATGTGTGTGTAGGGCTTAAAAAATTTCTAGAGCTTTGTTGCTTTGTTGAAAAAGGACAAGGAAAGTCTCACTGTTTTAGTTGTGGAATGTTGATCTTTGGGAATTTGGGTACCCAAGTTGTCATGCTTAGTGTGGTATTTTTTCATTTATTTCAGAAAACAGTTAAAACCAGTTTGCAGTAGAGCAAGTATTTCTATAATGATGACTTTGTGGAGGCAATGTTGCATTGCTGGCCCACAGGTTTCCTTCTAACAGAAGCAATTGGTGTTGGTGAGGGAGGGTGTCTGAAAAGAGGTAGATGAGAATGGGCTGAGTTGAATTATTTGGTTACATTCAATCTTCTCAGAGAAGGAATCTTACTATAGAGCTCATGCATGCTGTTACTTCAACCTGGTTTCCATGATGATGACATGAAGTAGTCTAGCAGATTAAGATTGTTACAATCCCTCAGAATGGGACATCATTGGGGTATCACTGGATAAATCTCTAGCTGAAGCTAGTACCCATATCCAGGTGGTTATACTGAGGAAGTCCGTAACTGTTTTACTTAATCACACACTGTAGTAACCATGGTTTAAAGGGACCCACAGCCCTTCAATCAAGAATTACAGGCACTATCACTAGTAGACTACCACATAATCTCCTTGAGGTGAAGGAGAATAGGACTTTACTTTGCTATGAGATGTTGCCCTCCTAATACGGCTCTTAAATCAGGATGTTGCAACTTAAATGGCAGCTCCCTGCATGAATGTGGGCCTAAGGTATAATGAAGATTTGAATCGAATAAAGGAAACAGTTTTAACAGTATTGATCTCTGGGTTTACATTATTGACCTCTGGGTTTATTGAGAAATCACTGTTTGCTCAATTAATTTCTCTTCACAAGACTGGAATTAAACAAAAACTTTTTTGATGGTTAGTGAGAGCCAAGTTCCCACTAGTCATTTTACAGTACATGCAGTAGGCCACTGCCTTATTAGGAATCATGATAATTATAAGAATTACAAGAATTATAACACTTACTATAACACTCATGCAAAAAGTGTGTACATTTTCCCTCTACCCTTCCTTCTACCTCCTTACCGGCCCACACCAATGTCTTAATCTAAAAAATTTGACATAAATCAACACTGCATCTGAAATCCACTTTCAAAGAAAGAATCTTTTCAAGTCTCTGGCTGCATTTTCTGCTTAACTGAAAAAGAATTAAATAGCACCCATGAGAAGAACAACCCAATTGAAAAGGGGCTATAGGATCACCTCAAACATATTTAGGGATATGACCATACCTCTAAGTGCGTTTAGTGACTGCTCTTTGATTGACATTAGTTGAAACACTAGCTTCACTCTTGTTGGTCAATAATGACTTGAGTCTACAGTCAGTTGTGTTCCCAATTAAGCTCAGCTCACTCACAGTACTGCATGGATGTGGCTTTAAACAATGTTTACTCAGAGAAATGTACCATAACTTTGTATGGGAGCTGTAATAGACAGATATTTTTGTTCATTTGGAGGAGAGGCTAGAAGAAAATTTAGTAGGGGTAATTTTTACTGTCTGGAGCAAGATTGCAGTGCCTCTAAATCTCAAACTTTTGGGGTCAGGAGTACTATGTCTTTGAGCTCAGTCATTATTCTGTTGTTGTATAAACTGAATTTTTATTTGCAGATTTTAATGCCTGATAGTATAATTAAGTCAACGTTTTGTAGATACAGGTAATAAATCCTGAAAAGTGGGATGGAAATGAGGGAGGGTGGCAGTTACCAATTTCCTTATCCTTCTTGTCTTAAATTAGCAGGGATCTTGAGTCAAGGATTCAAGAGAAGGCTTCCTGAATAAGGGGATGTCCTAGTATAAAAAATTTCAGGTTTGTAATCTCTTGGATCTAAACTGATGCAAAATTTGACTCATTTTGTACCGACCTACGTACATCAACTATCCTGAAATCAATTTTCAGGTAATGTTGCACTAGGTGTGCTGCTTAAAACAACTGAATGGTTGCACAGTACCATGGTTAAGGCTTTGGTCCACTACTTTCAAATTAGGATCCCTCCCCTCAGCAATGTGACCTGAGTCTACTGAAACTTGCATTCTCTTATGTTATTTCAACTAAATGATTGCATTATCTTTAAATGACATTGCAAAACATGTATTTGGTCCACTTGTAAGGCTGTAAGTCCACTACAAGGGCATATTAAATAGTGCTAGTCATCTTAAATTTTCACTGGATGTACCAGACACTTACCATCTCTAGCTGATAGTTAAACCAATCCCTGTACGAACTGTTTTGCATTTGGTAAATACTGCAATGGGCTCAGCACTTTGAGGGCACAGTCTATATGACTTGGAAAGGCAACTTACGCCTTCAGGTTGATATAATGTCTACACGCACAAGCCATAGACATGCTTTCATGGGCTGCAAGGCTCATGAGTCTAGATGACAGGTTCAGTACTATATCAATGTTTCCCTAGAATAGACCAAAGATATTAACTCTACTGTAAACTTAATAATCCTAAACATAACCATAATCCTTACCCAAACCCTAATCTTACCTGAGGCTAGTCCTTAGCCTAAAAATTTTATACCTCAGTGGAATCCTAACCTTACCACCAGCTGGGCCAAAGAAGATTTTTGGTCCATCCTTTGTCTAGTGAACCTTGCAAGTGAAAGTTTAGTCTAGTGGGTATCCCACTTTCATGTAGAAGCCTAATGCCTATCAAAAAGGCCCTTCAAATTGTCCTTCAATCCTGGCTCTGTCCCTGACCTGCCCAATGTAAGGATCACAAAACGGTAACCTCTAAGGTTTTTAGCTCTTATAGTCATGCTCTTAGCTGGAATTTGTGGATTAAGATAGGCCTAAAATTTATGTAACTTCACCAGTGATTTAGTTAACTAGTATATTTGTATCAATGACAAATGTAGCCTATAATAATAAATGCAAAGAACTGTCACATAAAAAAATATGAAGAGCAATTTCTGCCCATGCAGGTATTTATTTTAAATAGGCCTATACCACCTTGATTCAGTTCTGCAGAGAATCAGTGAAATTGTACTGCTCACTCTTTTGCAAGAAAAATTTTTGTCAAATATTGCACCATTTGTTATATATAGGCCTAACGTTAGGTACCTCTTAAAATAAAAAACTTTTCAAAGGGCAGGGGGACACCCTCTTCCCTTAGACCTCTCCCTTAGTCCATCAATTCAGAATGTTGGTTACATTGGAAACATGCTAATTCCCAAACTACTTTGTTAATTTTGTGGTTTTCCAAGCTCAGGTTTACTGCTATATTGTTCTCACAAGACACCTCCAAGAGGAACAAGCAAAGCTACTGTAGCATTGCCTGGCATGCATGAGTGATTTTTAACAACTGGTCTAATATAAAGTCTTAGTCATTACCCGCTTGAGGGCACATTGAGCTAGCAAGATGATAAAGCTGATACATATTGGCCTATAAGTATACGAACAAGGTAGTAGGCCACTTCGAATCCCAGCCAGGCTCCCGCACTCGCGATTCACAGCAATGGCGTGTGTTGTGATTTGCGAGTGACGAAGGTTACATCTGCAAAGCGGACTTGCCTTCTTCTACTGTGCTTTTCCTTACATTATGCGTTTTGTGAGAGAGACCGTATGGATGGCTACGCAGATAATAGCGAGTGCCGCGATGCCTAGGATCCAAAGTGTCCTACCTTGCTTGTACACAGAGCTGTATATGTATTTGTGTATAACGCTCCGAACGCCTGAGAATCAGACCGCTATCGATACCGATTTCGAAGCAAAACATTCTTCAAATTTAGTCGCTGAACCAACGATTTTGTCTTTCTTTTATGAAAATCAAATCATGGCACGGTTTCGCTCCTCGTGAATCCTGTCCCGTGAAATTTCCAGTTGCAAAAACCGTCATATTGATCAATTCTTACGGCTGACATTGATGAGTTTTCGCTATCGGCAATGTCGTAAACCCTGCAGCAATTAATCACGTGATATAAACTTCATATATGTTTATTCATATATATTGTTTATTCAGATCACGCTCAATTTACGGATTTTGATTGAACTAAAAGTTAACAGGCTACTACATATTATTCATCCTTTATTGCGGATGAATAAAATAAAGAAATAACATTAAAATTATGACGTCACAGAAACCAAGTGTCCCAAGTCTCTCGTTGAGAAGCAATAGAAATAAGCAGCCGATAGAGGGCGTATTAAGCCAAGGTAAATATGGTGAGCTGTAGGTACTAGCAGTACGAGAACACTCACGAGAGACTTGGCCAAGTCTACGTGCGTCCTGGTAGAGTGAGTTCTCATACTGTCATATAGTGACTATCGTAAGCCTGGAAGCCAATGGCTTTTGATTTTCGATAAACGCGGCTGTGATTATGGAACAAGATATAGGAACGTTCCTATATCTTGCTGCATGGCTGTGATACGGTAGTGCTGTATGGCTGTGTGATACGAAAGTACGAAGAAACAACCTGCATACTTGCAACGCTGTTTCAATAAACACAGCTGTGATACGTACACAGAACTCTGTGCTGTGTAGTTGGAAGTACGGAGGAACCACTGCTTGCGCAGTAGATAATCGTGTTGTTTTATGCCCAGCTAACGTATCCTACGAAAAGACGATACCATTAACCTACAACATTCATACGTTTTTATAATGAAATATTTTATATTTCCTCGTTATTTAGTGAAAAATCCTTTATTCCGACTGTACTTGCTTCGTTCTGATCTACAATTTGTCACAAATGTATGATGCAAACGACATGCCTAATACTGAAGAACTTTATCCGAAAACCCGGTACGCGCCCGGGACAAAGAACTTGTCACGTGACCTGAACCTGGGTAATAGCAATATGTTTATGAAGCTTTGCTTGAAACATAAATATTGCGTTTAAAATATACCAACATGACATACAAAGGAAATGCTCTTAATAATTCTTAAACCATTCAGTTTCATCAATAAATTCTGGCAATAGCTTTATCTCCTCAAAATATTAGGCATTACAAGAGTAACAGATGTTGCATCGTTTGAATTTTTGAAAGTTTGGGTGAACAAATTACTTTTGTGCAACAAATTACCAAATTTCTTCATGTGGGAGCCTTATTTCTTGAAAAGAAAGATACCGTAGTGCCTTATTTTGTATTTTTCTACCATTCTGTTTTTATTAATATTGGTTTGAAAATATGAAAATTTTCCTTAAAACAAACGCAATATTTTCCTTTAAGAAAAATTCGTGCCCCAGTGGCCTACTTTATAGTGACCCTGGTTCGTTACAATTCTTTATGGAAACATTTGCTGTGCCAACACATGCACTGCAAAGGACAAAGCTGTGATCATCTTCTCAAAATTGTTCTGAAAGAAAACGCGGGCCAGCAATACGAATACTCAACTGGGAGAAGAGGCGCTTGTTAGGGAGTCGTGGGAACTATGGAGGCGGGAAGTTGGACAAGCTAGGAAGGCTACAGGGAGAGGGGAAATCGAGGAGAGGAGTAAGAAAACATTTGAACAATACCATTCCATGCTATAGCATATGTTGCACAGCACACAAGCTTAATGTACCGAGTTTAGTGCCGATTGTTTTTTTTTGGGGGGGGGGCACCAAACTTTTTGAGGATGCATAAAAGATTCTCTATACGTATTAAGAACCGTTTAACTACCTGTCAGGGTAGATGACCTTTCATGGAAACAGCGTGTATTTGTATCTCTCCATCCGTCGGTACTTTGGACAGGTGTCTCGAGTCATTTACCGTAGGCTACTGATATTACAGAAAACTGTGTAAACTGTGTATTTCTCGGTGTGCCACTTGCCCACAAGGTGACTCTCTTTATATTTTTATAAGAAACCAAACTAGGCGGGTCGGATCCAGTATTTTACAAAGGGAGAGGCTATGGCAAGCTAAATGTGCAATAATTCGAAAAACAAGGCTTTTCACCGATAAACTCGGTTTTTAGAACGAAAAACAAAGGGAAACACTTTATCGCAAAAAACTTTGTTTTCGATCAAAAACCCGAGTTTATCGGTGAAAAACCTTGTTTTTCTAATTATTGCACATTTAGCTTGTCATATTAGGCACTCTTTTGTGATGGCTAGCGGAAACCTGTCAGCAGCACCGAAGGTGCGAGTGGTTAAGATTACTTCGGGGATCTGGGCAGGGATGGTGTCTGGATTTGCTTGAAGCCTTGTCTTAATAACAGTTGTTCAAGCCCCATGGGTTAGTGCACCAGGTTGTATACAAGATTTTCCTCTTTCAAGTTTTTCATAAAAGGCGTAAATGGACCTTGAGTCCACTTTTGAGGGGTGTTTTGTCTAGCCAGTGTGTAGGTATTTGTGTTGTGATTAATTCTCCTTGAACAATCGAACCTCTATAAAAAAAAAAAAGTCGTCTCTACCCACGATCCTCTGCATAATTAAATCATTAGTCCGATTCAGGTTGTGATAAAAAAAAGTTCAAGTTGTGAATTTTGTGAACTGTCTGGTGCGCCACAATGCCATTTGAAGAAAGTTCTGGTCCAGTGAAAAACGGGCCCGATTCCGCTCTCGGGCATTGTTATTTCACTGACTTTGAAAACAACGGGCTTCAGACTTTGGGAAACTACTTGCCTGTCCAACCAGAGAATTTGAACTAGGAAACTGTGCTTTGTTGGTAATTTATGTTTGAAACTTAAGAAGCAAACCGTATGCACACACCCAAGTGTAAGGACTTCGATAAATTGGTATACTTTGACATGTAACATTTAAGTAAAGAAAGTAAAATGAAATATTTAAGGAGAATATATTTCAAATGTCAGTTTTGGTTTAATTTATTCTCTACAAATCATCACAGAGATAGGTGAACATTTTTCTTGCTCTTGAATATGTATTTAGTTTCCACAATTCATATTAATGTAAGCCTGATCGACTTGTAATACTGTATCTGCTTCATATAGTTGGTTCCATTTAGGAGATATCTTATCCGAGAATTTGGTTGGTACGGTTGATATATTATCCGCGTGTAAGATATAGGCCTATAAGTTAGTGGAAAAATCTTCTTCCGCATGCTGGTAATATTATCTCTTAGTTCATTACTTTTAAACCTTCTTCGTAATTAAAATGAAAAATTAAAAGGGGTTATCAGAATTGCTGTTTACCATTTAGTTCAGAACCACTTCAGACACGGATGTTTACACATTCCCTGGTCAGGGGTGGCCCAGGTGGGGGAAGGCGGTCATGACCCCGTCGGGGAAGGTTCCCTCTCCTGTCGGGGAAATTTCCCAGTTTCTTCGGGCATCTTGAAAGGGCACGGTAACGTATTAAATCCCTGACGTCCGCCAGTTAGCCTACAAATGTCTTGATTTTGCCCTTAAGGAGGGCAGACGTTTCAAAAAGAACGTTATTTTCTCTAATTGCCCTCTCTCTAAATGTAAAAGAGAGAATTTCACTCTTCGACGATTGCCTACAGTGACCACTCTTTCTTCGAGTGAAAATTTCACTCTGCTGGGAGATGTAATTTACTCCAAATGAGTGAATTACTACTCCGGGCAGAGTGGAATTCCACTCGAAACAGAGAGTGGTCAATGTGGGCAATCGTCGAAGAGTGAAATAAAAAAACACATTTTCTTCAAAGAAAAACCCAAAATAGTGCAAAAAATTTTGCATTCTGTTCTTTTCAGCCAGTCTAGAACGGGACCACGCATGACAGAAGCATGATGTAGAGATCTGAAGGCAAAGGTGGTTGGTCATGTTAAGTTTTGTTGTCCCCCTCGGAGATGTAGCTCCTTTGAGGAGCAGAATTACTTCGGAAGTAACGCCTGGTTTCGCCCTTCGGCTCTTCTCCACAGAGTCGAGAGAACTTTAGAAATAAGTAAAATTTAACGTAAAATTTTGCACTCGCCATCCTTTCAGCAACCCATGGCATTTGTCAGAGCTTTGGGTTGCTGGCCTCTGTCAGGGAACCTCCCAGTAGCGTAACGTAAGGGGGGCAGGGGGCGGTCGCCCTCCCCCCCCCCCATTTGTCGTCCTGGGAGGGTCTGTCGGCAAATCTGCTGATCTTGTCGGTGCATCCGCCCGGTGTGGAAGACGACTAGTCTCCCTGACGGTTTACCTGTTTTTGCTCTCAAGAGGACAATTTCTCTAGTAAGAACCCAAAATTTCCGGCGCGCTACGCGCGCTGTACAGTCACACCAGTTTCTCCAATAGTTCCATTCTACATAGCTAATAGCATAAATCCTGTCACCCTTACCAAGTAACATTTAGGCAGAGTGCACAATTTATGTAGAAGTCGTAAATTTCATCCATATCGCAAAGCCTAGTACTGTTCTCTTGTGTGTGTGTGTGTGTGTGCGTGTGTGTGTGTGTGTGGGTCATGCGGTATCGTCAGGTGGTGGGACTCACGGAGCAAAGTTTGGCTATTTCAGAGGGTAGTCCAGGTGGTTTCGATACAATGTATGTTATCCCCGATAAGGTCTACAGCCCCTACAGTTTTTATTTTTTTTTCTTTTTGTTCTTAATGATTGCGTACGTTTTTATTGTAAGCCTACTAAAAATTTCTCCCGCTTCGCGGGCTTTTCGTTGAACTTAGTTAATGTTCTCTTGTGTCTGTCGTGCGGTACGGCAAGTGAGTCGAGGAGGGAAGTAGGCTAAAATGTAAGATGTGCCCGAAAGGGCTCAACTGCCCGGACAATAAACCTATATATAAGCTTTAAATAAATATAAATTCTTTTTAGTGTCGGCTTACCCCCCCCCTCCCCCCCAAAAAAAAAATTTCGCGCTCTTCGCGCGTTTTTTCACAGTTTAGATTCCGGGAAAAATATTAAATCAGCGTGGTATTATTTCCCTCTAGTTTATTACAAATTTTATGCAATATATGATCCGCAATGGCATGGTATAGTACACAGGTTTTCCCCAAATCTTCCCTCACCAACCCCTCGACGCTATCGGGGCTGTCGGGGGGCTTGGGTCGATGGCCCTCCTGTCGGGGAGTCTACCCCCCCCCGTCGGGCAAATACTGGAGCCACCCTGGGTGGATGGAGGGAGGGTCACGATGCGAGGGTGACTTGTTAAGTGATAACCCTCTGAAAAAGTGTCGGTACATTGACTTTATGCTGTCGGTACATTTACGTTATTTTCATCCCTGCCCCCCACTTCTGTCAACCCAGTTACGCTACTAGAACCTCCCCCTCCCCATACAAATCCTGGCACCACTTTTGTTACGGCTGCTTTGTAAATGCGAGAACGAACCAGTGAAGGATGACACGTTGAAATTTTTCAGAGATACATATATTTTCCTCAATTAGAGCCAAAACAATGGGCAGCTTCTTATAACGTGGATAAAATGCATTGCCTTGTAACTATTCATCTGCCCGACGAATAGGTTTTCTTAGTCATCCACTGTAGACTTCATCGTTCTTTTACTGTAGGCACAGTTTTTGGGCATATGACGGCATCTATATTTCATGAGGGGGCCTCGCGGCGAAGCCACTCTAATAAAACCCTTCACTATGTCTAAGGAGCTGTTAATAGCTTCCCCTGCTATGACAGTCTATGATTATATCGTGGTGTGTGGGAGAGAGGATATCGTTGGTGACTTGGCAGGAGCGTAACCAGAGGGTTCAGAGGGTTCGGGCGAACTCCCTTACGGCGAAACCTTCAATTGTCTTGAGTGAACCCCCTTACATAGGACCTAGAACATTATTGTGTTAGAAATGATGCTGTCTTCGGAAAGAGGTGTGTTTGGTTATCATCTAAAAATAGGGCAGATGAATTGTTCACAAAGAGAAGAATAAAAGTGTTAAACAACTTGTGTAATAGGCCTATCTGCGTAAATATTGTCAACACACTGCCACACAAAACAAACTTAAAAGTAAAATAAGAGAAAAGAGCTTTGTATCCCGCCTGTTGGCAGGCATTTTCAATTTTAATCAAGATCATGTCCATCCCCTTCCCAGCCTTAAATAAAAAGTGTGATTCGAAGGTGGATCGGGGTTCAGACGAACCGCCTCTGTCCACCAAGCCTCTGTGAAACATGAGCAGTAGCGGAGATTTGTGTGAAACAGTGTGGGGATAAACGGCAGTTGAGGCAGAACCGAAATTATTGTGTGAAGTGACTTAAGTCAATGGGAGCATTTCCAAAAGGGGGTGGGATATATTCCCCATCCCCCCTGGATTTCCGCCTATGCTGACATGAGCGAACCCCTTCCCAGTCTACAGGGCCGTAGCGAGCGGGAGGTGTGGGGGTGTCACTCCCCCCTCCCCCCCCCCCAATATTTGGTCGCCTTCGGCAAATTTTCGGTCTGTCGGCAAAAAGGGGAGAGGGAAAGGAAAAGAAGAGGAAAAGCGAGGAAAGGAGGAAAGGAAGAGAGAAGGAAAAGGAAAGGAAAAGGGAGGGAGTGAAAAGAAAAATGAGAAAGACAGAACGAGAGCGCTGGGCCAGTATGTTATCGGCTATTTCGATTTTCGGCTCTTCATCTAATTGGCCCATTCAAGTTGAAGTCCCGTCGGCAAATTGATTATGCATGTGACGGCCGTCGGTGTAATTGGACGACTGACTGAGTCCTTCGGCAACTCTGAGAAAAAAGGGAGTTAAAGGCTTTCGTATAGGGCCACTATTTCGGGTCATATGACATTCTTGAGAACCCACTTTCTGCACATTATTCCTCACTTTTATCATCACCATGGGGAGCAGCACCCGATTACCCATGGAGAGGGCATCCTTAGCCCGTTTTCTAAAATATAACCTTGACTTCAAAACATTTTGCAAACTCCTGAGGATCCGGTTTACCCACAAACATCGTGCGAAAAAATAATGCATCCTGGGGAAAAAATGTGTGCCGGGCGTGTCTTCCCTTCACGGCAACCTCAGGCTTTTAACTTTTGAACACCAAAATGAAACAGATACAGAACCTATCCTAGCACTCAAAGCATATTTTGAACGCTTGTGTTAAGATCAGGGGGATTTGATGTCTAAAAGTGGGGGCAAAGCCGGGTGGACCCTTCAGACGGCGACGAAGGCTCCGCGGGAGCGCGAAGCGCTCCCCCTGACGGCGTGGGGTCCAGGGGCCGCCTTTGTAGGAATTAAAATGATGTATAATGTACGCTTCTCTGCATCTTTAAATTTTGTGACTCTGATGTCAATCACTGAAGAGCAGTCCACCAATTGAGAAGTTTGATTGCCCCCAACCAAAAATGTATTTGGGCTGATGAGGCCTGTCTTTAAGTTTTTTGATAGTGTTGCGAGTGTTGGGATCAAATCTGATATGATAATTGGAAGCTTCGCAAATTTTGAAAGCGTGAGTTCTCCAAATAAAGAATGTCGATACAACTACCAGACATTGGAAAGTTTTATTTCCTGCAATCAGGAAGACATTTTAGGAAGTTCCCCCCCCCCCCCCGACCTCCGCCTCCATAAAACAATTTAGAATAACCGGAAGGATACGTCAACTATTTTCCGCATCGAACGTGACGCGACCCAACGCATCCTGTGTGGACAGGCCGAGTGATTTGCTCAATTGCAATTGTGACTGCGGAACTTTCCGTAAAAAAGACTCTCAATACAGTGTCCATATACTGCATACTCTCAGCATACATCATGCGTTCAGCTCTACCAGCGAAATTTACGGTAAAGTTCATCTGGATAAGTATTTAATCTTAACCGTTAAGGTTTCAAGGCTAGTAGCTAGACTACTAGGCGTTTACTGAAATCAGCGACTCACCGTAAATTGACTTAGGTTTTGATATATATATATATATATATATATATATATATATATATATATATATATATATATGTATACATATAAAGTAACTACTAGGACAGATGGAGGAGACATGATACAACAAACCGTAAAAGTGTTGAAGAATTCAGTGAAAGATTGATGGGCTCCCTGACTAACGTGCAGGTTGCTTAACCAGTTGGGCCATGAAAGCTCTCTCTTCTTGTCCCAATCTCTTTTATGTAGGATATTAACTTCCTTTCTTCCTTAAATACTAAGCAGAAAACACATACCGGTAGCCCAGACAACAAAAATTGCCTTAAGTTTACCTCTAGCACCTTTTCTGACTCAAATTATGACTGTCATTTAAATGCACTCCTCAGCGAAAAGCTTTCCACACTAATTGCTCAAGGCCATATTCTGCTGAGTTCACTACGGTGTGTGACCTGCACAATTTATTGACCGGCCAATCAGAGTGATTGATTTTTGAATGGCCTACTTGAAGTTTATTGCAATCAAAGTGCAGTTACTATTGTGAATTTTCAAACACCCATTTTTTGAGTGATACATTTGTGCTGCCCTTAAAGACCAAAGTGCACCTTAAGGTAGAAATGCTAAGACTGACATTTACCTGACTCATTTGAATTGACTTTCAATTAGAATCAGACACTGCTTTGGTTAAGGTAACAAGTAGTCAATTGGCGTTCTCTGTTGATGTCTAAAATACAATCAGTAAGAATATTTGTCACAGAGATATGATATAAATTGATTTGTTCAGTTCCAATCTTCATAGCTTACTACTCCCTTGCTAGGATGTAAAACGATAGAATTCATTCACTTAACAATTGTAAAACGGTTTGTTATATCCTTCTTGTACTACTTATATTGACCGCTTTTGTTCCTTTGCCATAAAAATGTTGAATTTCACCTTGAAAGATGACTCTTTTCTTTCACAGCATCTTGTTGTGAATGGAGGAACTGTAGTGTCTCCAAACAGCCTGTAGGTGATCACATTTTGAAACCATATGAAGTGGCTTTCTGGCTTTAAGAATAACAAACAGAACAAGGGAGAGAAACCTCAATGTGATTTTAAAGTTTGTGATAAGAAATAAGCCTATCTGAAAGTCGTGGTGATGAAGGGAGTATAATTAATATTTGCAAAATTTGTGCGTTAATGTCCAGGCCCGTATGCAGCTTTTTCTGTGGGGAGGTTCGATTTTAAGCGGAACAAAAAATTTTCCGCTCTCTGGGCGCGCCGTATATTGCCCTTCTCAGCTGGTATTTGGATTTTTTTTTTTTTTACCCTTTTAGATGCCTATTTTGCGTCCCCGACGAAGTGAGGACTTTTTTTCGGGCCTTCGGGCGGAACTCATAATGTCCGGGGCGGAACTCCAAGTAGTGCTGGGGGTTCGGACGAACCCCCTGAACCCCCCCTGGATACGGGCCATTGTCACAAACCAATAGCAAAGTTTGTAGTGTGCTTGAAACAGCTAAACATTGACGACAGCACAGGCAAGCTTCATTTTATAGTTGAGTCTAAGAACATTGATCTGATATACATATTATTTTCAAATTGACAAGTGAGATAAGGATAGTAACCCAAGAGCTAATCACTAAAGATAGTTTGTCTGTATCCTTGTGGTGTGGTGTTATTTTTTACGTTTTATTGTTCAGTGTTAATATCAGATTCCCCAAGACCAGCGTACCCACGATAGATGGAAATCGGGCAGCTCCTCCCTTTGTCAACCGTGCAGAATTGCCGCATTGGGTAAATTGAAAATGGTAGCATCTTTGACAAAGCTTTGAACTGGTTATATGTTAAGAATCCTTATCAATATTCAAGGACTTTTTCCTCGGGGGGGGGGGGGAGATCTGGGTGTAAAGGAAGAGGTCGTCTAATGGGAGGGGTACACTATTTTCTTTCAGAAGTTTTTTGTTCATGTAAGGTGGCTTAGATGCAAAATGGACTTGTAATTGGGAAAGCTTTGATTTCAATGATATATTTAGAAATTCTTATTTTTATTATTATTATTCTTATTATTAGGTGTCTTCTGAAGGGAAATTCCTTTACTGTGAGAAATTTTTATGCATGTTGGCTTATATGCAAAGTGGTGCTATCTGTCACTGTCGTAACTTCTTTTTGACATGTTGGATGAAGACAGTCACCATCTAAGCGGAGCACCACTTGTTAGTCGGCACATAGCAAACCAACAAAATTTGTTCCAAATGCAGGAAGTTGCACTTTTAAGGCTTTGTGACTTGCATCTAAACATTATTTTGATATCTCATGATTCGGACATTCAAACTTACCAGAGAAAAGATACGTTTGACAGACTTTAGTCCAAAAAGTCACGTTGTAGGAGACACAGATGTCTACTTTTACTCATCGTTTATACCAAACAAACAAATGGTTTAACTGGAAATTGTCCAATATTGACATCCTGCGATATCATAAACGAATTCAGCACATGTCCTTGTGAAAAGATTAAGTGTTTCATGGTCGGAGTTTTTTCAGCAGGTTGGGAGCACAGGAGGGAATGGGCGTATGATGCGAGGTTAGGGAAATAAATATGTTATTTTGTTCATGGCAAAGTTCATGTTACATTCTTTTATATTTTGACCAACGAGGAATAATAATCTAGAAACGCCTGTAGTCATCTCCAGAATGTCTCTCCATACGTTTAAGCCGGAGGACCACATTTGCTTGACGTCGTTTCTCCAAAAGTGAGGATGCGACAAGGACGATGGGAAGAGGAGAGTCAATGGGGTGGCTGAGGTGAGCAACACTGGGTTGGGGATGAGACAAACGCTTTTACAAAATACGTTACTATAGCTTTTACAAAATAGGTTACTATAACTTTCTTTTTATAAACTAGACCAATTGGGAACAATAAGAATACTTGTATCAAGTCAAGTGTTAATTTAGTCTCAGTAAATCTGGCTTGGACAGTTGCAAACGCGAAAATGGTAGAATCTCTTGTAATTACCCCTGGAGAGCATATTACAATAACTGGGCAACTAACCCCTACGGGAATAAAATGCTTGATACTCTGTCCGACAAAACGGCCAAGCCTTTGTTGTAGTTTTCGGTAACATACGACAAATACAAGGAAAACCCATCTGGACTGAGGGTGAAATTCCTGAAGTGTTTAGAGAACACCATATACACTGGCTATGTATGTCAAGGTTACATTGTAGGGGTCTATTCAGCTATTTGAATCCCAGGTATGAAAGAAGACCGATGATCTCAAAAGCGGGCGAAGCGCGCCGAAAAATTTGGTCGTTATTTCTGCGGAATCTTGGAAAAAGAATCAGTACCTGCATTGATCAGTCTCATTAAATCTTCTTGCTGCGTAAGAAAATTTCAATTTAACAAAGGTACATTTGGAATATTGAGGGGGGTCCGGACGTCGCCAGCCCCCTTGGATTCGCCCCCGCGTGACTTAAAGACATCTCCGAAACAAAATTCCTTACAGCCGCTATGTAGGCAAGAGTCAAGTCCTGTTGAGTTCATAAGGTACATCTTCATAAAAAATTGGTTTGTAAACTGGAAGAAAAACTTTGCCTCATAAAATTGACAATCTTCCGAAAAATGTCGACATAACAACATTATATCACGTCAACCCCTCTCCCTCCAAAAAAGAAAAAAATATCAATTGCTAGTTGACTTATATCGACATGTAAACAATTTTTAGCAAAATGTTAAGTTATTTAAATCTTTCGATGTGAGCATTTCCACACTTTTCTGCAAAATGTTAACTTGTACATATCGTTTGAAGCAAGCAATTCAACAATTTTCTGCAAAATGATAATGTGTTCACATTTTACGAAGTGAGCAATAAAATTATTTTCGGCAAAATGTTAAGTTCTCACATCTTTTGAAATTAGCAGATTCAACAATATCCTGGAAAATGTTTACTTGTTGACATCTTTTGAAATGAGCAATTCACTGACATTTTCCTGCAAAATTTTATTCTATCCATATCTTTTAAAATGAGTAATTCAACAATTTCCTTCAAAACGTTTACTTATTCGCTCTTCAAAATTCAACAATTTGTTTTTGCAAAATTTCAACTTATCCACATCTTTTAATACTCGCTGAGGACTTTTTGTCTATATCTGAGGCGGCTCAGATAGATCCAAATGGTGCTATTCCCAAAAGAGCGCGAAGCACGCCAAAATATTTAGTCTTATAAAAGTATCGGTCCTCATTGAAAGCAAGGTAAACCGTCTTTCTGGTGTAACATACATTATGCCATCACAAAAGCTCCTCGACGAAATTTGAAACTTCTCCCTTTAGGGAAGATGATGTCATAATTCCATCCCAGATAAACAGGGGCGTAGCGAAAGTGTTATATTTGGGGGGGGGGGTTGTAGAGGTTATGTTTTGCCCACAGATCTAGTACTGCGTAGCGCGAAAACGGGCGGGTGGGGTCTAGGGACCCGCCTTAGGGCCCTTGGTTGGGTTCAGGGCAGAGCCCCCCGCTGGGGGTCCAGGGGGCGAAGCCCCCGGAAGCTCTGAGGTTTAAGCATATCTCTGGGTGAGAAATTAAATCTTAGGATGGATATATTTTGGTTCATAATGCATTATCAAATGCAAAGATCCCCCAATTTTAATGTATTAGGCTATTCCTCTTGTCAGGTCGCTATAGTTTTAAGCGGTTGGGATCCCGAGCCCCGCCAGTGTTTTAGCTAGGACGTTTTCTCAATACCACGTTTACTGATCTGTGGCCTGGGGGAGAGGTGTCCCCCTCCCCTTTGGAAATTTTTGGAATTTGAAAGCTGCCTAGATCGCAAATGGTGCAATATTTGAGTGGATTTCTGCCGTAATGAGGAACCTCAAAATTTACACCCGAGTAGAATTTGCTTGTCAGATTTTTTGTGCGACATTTGTCTTCGTTTATGCGACGTTGTCGCACAAACAGGGGCTGGCTAAAACACTGGGCCCGCCTTACGGCCCCTGGTGGGGGTCCAGGGGCTTCGCCCCTGGAAGCTCTGAGGTTTTATCATAATCTGTGGGTAAAAAAATGTCTCATGCAGGATGGGTATATTTTGGTTCATAATACATTATCCATTGCAAATATTCCGGATAATTTTAATGTGTCAGGCTATTCCTCCCGTCATATCAATATACTTCAGGAGCTGAACGTGTCGTTCAGAATTGGAACACTATGCGTTCAGCATTTGAACACTAGACGCGTAAGGCTTTCAAATACTGTAGGTGTTCAAATATAGGCGTACGGCGTTCAAAAAGGGAGAAAAGGTGTTCAGAATCTTAACACAAGCGTTCAAAATATGTTTTGAACGCCAGGATGGGTTCTGTATCTGTTTCATTTTGGTGTTCAAAAGTTATAAGCCTGAAACTGCAGTGAAGGGAAGACAAACGCGGCACGCATTATTTTTTCCCCGGGATGTTTGTGGGTAAACCGGATCCTCAGAAGTTTGCAAAATGTGTTTGAAGTCAAGGTTACTGTTTAGAAGACGGCCTAAGGATACCCTCTCCATAGGTAATCGGGTGCTGCTCCCCATGGTGATGATAAAAGTGAGGAATACTGTGCAGAACGTGGTTTTCCAAGAATGTCGTATGACCCGAAATGTGTGCCTATACGGAAGCCTTTAATTCCCTTTCTTTACCGACGGACTCAGTCACTCGTCCAATTACACCGACGGCCGTTGATATGGCCGTCACATGCATAATCAATTTGCCGACGGGCCTTCAACTTGAATGGGCCAATTAGATGAAAAGCCGAAAATCGAAATAGCCGATGACAGACTGGCTCCCGCTCCCGTTCTCTCTTTCTTTTTTTTTCTTTTCATTCTCCATCTTTCCTTTCACTCCCTTCCTTTTCCTTTCCTTTCCCTTCTTCTCTCTTCTTTTCCTCCTTTCCTCTTTTCCTCTTCTTTTCCTTTCCCTCACCCCTTTTTTGCCGACAGACCAAAAATTTGCCGTCGGCGACCAAATATTGGGAGTGTGTGACACCCCCACACCCCTGCTCGCTATACGGCCCTGGGCTCACCCATTAGACAGTGTGACATTTTATAATTTCTTTCTTTATTGCAAACTAGAATCCCTTCATTGAAGGGAACTGCATACAAGCCTGAAAATAAATTAAAATCATGACGACTAGAATAATATTATTTTACATGACCAGTGGTCGAGTTACCCAGTAAACCAGAGGTTGAATCTTGCAATTATCACGCAATACATACTTGACAGGTA
This sequence comes from Holothuria leucospilota, assembly GCA_029531755.1. NCBI lineage: Eukaryota > Metazoa > Echinodermata > Holothuroidea > Aspidochirotida > Holothuriidae > Holothuria > Holothuria leucospilota. The sequence goes on from CM055969.1 coordinate 19,599,798, forward strand.
CGGAGAAAATTTGTAATAGTTTACAAAACTTTATAAATAGTATATTACATTTGTGAGATAGGAGGGATGATTTCGTCCACATTTAGAAAACTTTCTCTTTAAAGCATCTCGAATTACATGTTTTTTTAAAGATTGAAGACCATGCTTTGCAACCTGTTGGGGGCAAGTGCCCCCGTGCCCCTATGGCGAGTCGCTAATATGGCCCTCCCACACGGGGTGCCATGCCACAACCGCAAAATGCACTTACTCAAAAGAATTTCTAAACATATAACCAGTTCAAACCTTTACCAAAAATAAAACAATTTGGGATCTAGGAAAACTTTGGACAAACTTTTTCATCAGGGAGAAGGCGTGTCACCTTAGGGGGTATCCCCTTTATTCATTTATACCCTACCAAAAATAGAAAACATCACTTAATAATGACGTTTCCTACACATATATGCAGTTCAAAGCTACCTAAACTTTACCAAAGATAGCACCATTTGGATTTGTAAAGCCACTTCAGACTATAGACAAAAATTTCTCAGCGAGTAGGTGGTGCCGTGCCCTCCTCACTTCAGAAAATAAACAAATTATCATTTTGCAGAAAATTGTTGAATTGTTCTGTTCAAAAGATGCCAACAAGTTTCCATTTTGCAGAAAATTTTGAAATTGCTCACTTTAAGATTTGAACAAGTCGAGCCTTTGTACAAAATTCTTGAATTGTTTACTTCGAAATATGTGAACAATGCTAAAAATTGTTTAATTGTCGAAATAACCCAACTGTGCAATTGATCATTTCTTTTATTTTTTGAAGTGATATAATCTCGTTATGTCCACATTTTTCAGAAAATTTTCCACTTTATGAGGTAAAGCTTTTCCTACCTTAATGTCCTTTGTACGTTTTCGTAGGTCTCTCTGTTTTGAAACTAAAAGAACTTCGCATCTTCGAAGCTTACTCCTGATGGATCTATGTGTAAGATTTCCTGGGTGAACACCATTAGTGTATTATAATTAATTATGGATTTTCCTCAGGGTATAAGCGTACGTAGCGCGGGGGGTATGCTGCCACCCCTACTGTTAAAGGACCAGGCCCCCTTATACGTCTGCATTGTAAAATTTATGAAATTTTTTCAATAAAATATAATCAATATCAAACTTCCTTCAATGAGTATGCTTAACAACCAGGGCCGTCTTAACGCATGGGCCCACTGGGCCCAGGCCCAGGGCCCCGCGATGTCAGGGGCCCCGCAAATTGACCTCTGCGCAAAAAATCATATCTCCCCTTGCGTAAAAGATTTTTGTGTGGAAATACTTTTATATACTCTTGAACAAGATTCATAACGGATTCTGAGTGTCAATTTCAGCAGCGAGTGTCAATTTCAGAAAGCGACATCCTCAAAAAGATTGACTTTCAGCCAATCATACAACAGTTTACGATCAAGAAATGCCGCAAGTTCCATTAGTCAAGTCAACAGTTTATACGCGATTTTACCACACATATCGTGAGACATTTTACCGCGTTCGTTCACGCGATCTATTCTACTGTATCAATATCATTCAACACCACCAACCAACATTCGACTATTTGTGGAATCTTGGAGTTTCTAATTGTAACCGTGTTCAGGGCCGTAGCGAGCGGGGGTGTGGGGGTGTCACACCCCAAATATTTGGTCGCCCGTCGGCAAATTTACGGTCTGTCGGCAAAAAGAGGAGAGGGAAAGGAAAAGAAGAGGAAAAGAGGAGAGGAGGAAAAGAAGAGAAGAAGGGAAAAGAAAGGGAAAGGAAGGGAGTGAAAGGGAAGACGGAGAATGAAAAGAAAAAAGAGAAAGAGAGAATGGGCCGGTCTGTTATCGGCTATTTCAATTTTCGGCTCTTCATCTAAATTGGCCCATTCAAGTTGAAAGCCCGTCGGGAAATTTACTATGCATGGACGGCCGTATCAACGGCCACGGTCGGTGTAATTGGACGAATGACTGATTCCGTCGGCAACTCGGGAAAAGAAATGGACTTAACGGCGTCCGCATAGGTGCACTATTTCGGGTCATATGACATTCTTGAAAAAACACTTTCTGCACATTATTCCTCACTTTTATCATCACCATGGGGAGCAGCACCCGATTACTCATGGAGAGAGTATCCTTAGCCCGTCTTCTAAACCCTAACCTTGACTTAAAACACATTTTGCAAACTTCTGAGGATCCGGTTTACCGACAAACATCCTGGGAAAGATAATGCGTGCCGCGCATGTCTCCTCTTCACTGCAATCTCAGGCTTTTAACTTTTGAACACCGAAATGAAACAGATACAGAACCCATCTTTAGATCTTGGCGTTCAAAGCATATTTTGAACGCTTCTGTTAAGATTCCGAACATTTTCTCTCACTTTTTGAACGCCGGACGCCTGTCCACTTATCGTAGCGTCTAGTGTTCAAATGCTGAACTCATAGTGTTCCAATTCTGAACGACAGGTTCAGCTCCTGAAGTATAGGGGCATGACGTGGAGAAATAGCCTAACACATTAGAATTAACCGGAATCTTTGCATTGGATAATGCATTATGAACCAAAATATACCAATCCTGCATGAGACTCAATTTTTTACCGAGAAATTAAGGTAAAACCTCAGAGCTTCCGGGGGCGACACCCCACAGACTCCCACCAGGGTCCCTTAAGCCGGCCCAGTGTTTTAGCCATCCCCTATTTGTGCGACAATGTCGCATAAACGGTGAAAAATGTCGCACAAAAAAGATCTGACAAGCAAATTCTACCCGGGTGTAAATTTTTAGGTTCCTCATTAGGGCAGAAATCCACTCAAATATTGCACCATTTGCGATCTAGGCACCTTTCAAATTCCAAAAAATTCCAAAGGGGAGGGGGACAACCACTCCCCTTAGAGTGTCCCCCTCCCCTTAGACCCCTCCCCCAGGCCACAGATCAGTAAATGTCGCATTGAGAAAACGTCCCAGCTAAAGCACTGGCGGACATCTGGATCCCAACCGCTTAAAACTATAGCGGCCTGAAGAGAGGAAAAGCCTAATACATTAAAATTAGTGGGTATATGGTTTGTATTTGACGATGCATTATGAACCAAAATGTATCCATCTTCAGACTTAATTTTTCACCCAGAGATATACTTAAACCTCAGAGCTTCCGGGGCTGCGCCCCTGGACCCCACCAGGGGTCCTTAGGCGGAGCCCTGGACCCCACCCGCTAAAGCTCGTTTTCGCACTCCGCATACCCAGATCCGTCGGCAAAACATAATCTCCACACACACCCCCCAAAGATAACACCTTCGCTACGCCCCTGACCGTGTTATAAGGATTTCGATTTCATCAACTGTAATCATTTTCATTCAGGCTGAAAAGAACGCAAGAGGAATTAAGGTAGGCCTATTACTGATGTTTTATTAACTTAGCCTTAATTTATTAACTTGGCAATCATTCTCACCTGTTAACGTAACATGCCAAAAGTCCAGTGTTGTTATTAGGGATGGAGAGCAACTGGAAGATTACTCTTCTATAATGTATTTCAGCTTTTAGATATACCACATATGTTATTCAAATAAAAGTTCCAATTTCCATGCTTGATGCGCGACATGGGGGGGGGGGGGTAAATGCAGGCATGTCTATGCTTGAGCGATGGTCAAGGATGTCAATTTTTCACGCAACTTTTTTCGAACACACTTAATTGAGGGGCCCCGCTCCAATGCCGGGCCCAGGGCCCGGTGATCTCTTAAGACGGCCCTGTTAACAACTGCCCAGACTGTATCGTCAAATTGCATATATTCACCTTGAAATATTCACCTTTTTCCCAAAAGAGAGGGGTGCAACCCTTCTTCCTATAAGCCCTTCCCCTAGAAGGTAGTTTTAAACACACACCCCCCCCCCCCGTTAGTACAGCTTACTACGCCTATGTCTCATGGAGAGGGGCTTATCCATTGAACAAAGATGTACGTTTTTCATTTCACTTTTGTTTACTTCACTAATATAGGGAAGGGATCTAGGGGCCGTCCATTCCCCTCTATGTGTTTTGTACGAATTAACAGGCACAAATCCAGTGTTTTGCAATAGGGGACTTATCTGTTAGTGAGAAGAGATAACCTAATAGCGATGAAGGCACGAATCTCTGGTCCAGGCAAAAGTGAATTTAGACATATTTAGATGTGATGTACTGTCGTCTGTCAATTAAGAAAGTAAACAAAGGAAACACTTCCATAGAACATTTCGTTAATATGTAGCGTTACCTCTTGGACGTTTCGGGTTAAGATAGCAAATAATTATCATGTATCATCCAAATAGCCAGTGGCGTACACAGGGGGGAGACCATTGGGCCATGGTCCCCCTCACTGATGCCGATTGTTTTTTTTTTTTTTTTAGTTCCTAAAAATACGTAAATATTTTAACACAAATTTTACTTCAGAAGGCAGCATATGTGGCACCAGATTGCAGTAAGGACACCTAATTTTTCAAAAATTTTCAAAGGAAGGGGGACCTCTCCCCTTAGACCCCTCCCCCAGGCCGGCGATCGCACAGGCATACTGCATGCCCCCCCCCCACCCGTGAGAGATATCCTGGGTACGCCACTGCAAATAGCTGAGGCTCAAATACTGGGTCGTTCCCAGGATATTTTCACATTAAACACTGTTAGATGCAATCTTTTGACAACTAGCGATCAAGTATACCATTTATGAAAGGTTAGTATTTAACTTACCTTAACTAAACCGGACAAAACTTTATGGACAGATGGATGGCTTTGTGTTTAGAGTAAAATGGAATTAATATTCTCCCAGGGGTTGCTGGAAAGCCTTAAACCTGGGAAGCTGCCATGATTTATCGTAGTAACCAAGAAGGCTACTATGCAGATCTGAGTTATACGGTGTTGTGTAACCTTTTTGCTGTTATTTTTGTAGTACAGTGTCGAGGATACAGGAATGCGAGCAACATAGAAATATTTTCAGTCATTAAGAAGCCTTATCTTTCAAAATAACCCAGGATCCCAAGCTAGGGGCCTACGGACTGCTTGTAATGCCAAGGGATATTTACGTTCAAGCGTTCACTGGCAATTATGGTGTCTCAGACTAGGGCCTACCAAATAGGCCTTCTTCATCATGGCTTGCAGAGCCCTGCAGGAAAGTATTAATATGAGTCAGTGTCTGCAATGTGATGGATCATATGAAAAAGTTTCTAAGCTTGCCTATAGCGAGTTGCAACTTAATGTCTATAGACTATTCACGGCATGGATAAGTGGGAAGTAAATCGTGCCGTTATCCAAATTGCTAATATTAAGTATGGTGCATTGACCAATCCCACCCAGATGACGTATCTAAAAAACTAAGAGCTTCTGCCAAGTCCTAATTTTGATCTCGCTGGTATGCTCAGAGCTTTTTGTGTAAGTACCACATGAATCACAAGGAAGAATATCGCTTTACGCTCTGCGGTTGCATGCAGCAGGGAGTGCAAAAGACCAAACGCTACTGATAGTTACGGTACAGACAGGCGCGTAGACAAGGGGGCGAAGGGGCAGCCCCCCCCCCCAACATATTTTTGATATGTTTTAATGTTTATTTTTACAATATTGCTGGTGTTTTCCTTACTTACATGAGGTAAATAGGCCTGGGAAGTGCCATTTCCAGCGATCTGGGAGGCATTTTGGGCCCAAATTTTCTTGCGCTTCGCGCCAACCAATGGTCGCGCGGAGCGCTGAGAGTCGGTCTATGGGCTTCGCCCCTCCACAACAAATCCCTGGCTACGCCCCTGGGTACAGATGCGTTAATATTAGTTTCCATCTAAACGCTGGTTAACTTAGAGATGCTGATATGTATTGTGTGATATTTACGCAAGTTTGTACAGTCCTTTCCGTATTTCACGTAATCTGTATATCAGCAGGTTTTTACTTTTTAATTGAGAGTAAGATGTTAGTAGAGGCGGCTGGTAGTAAGCCGCGTTTGCTCCGCATGTACCTCAGAAGGGTCATTGTAGCAGATCTATATCTTGTGTTTGTTTTAATTATGGTATAATCAACTGTACCAAGGGAATGTTTGACCTTATTAGTAGGCGCAACTTCCCATCGAAATTCTCCTAGCGTGAACGGTCGCTTTTCAGCCTTCCAACGGAACTCGCTGGCGGTTAGTAAAATCTGTAAAACTGAATACATTTTACAAAAACAAAATGCGTTTCAACCATCGATGGGGTGTCGTCTACTCGGGAGGGGAGGGGAAATATTTGTTTCGAATATCAAGAGCTCGCGATCTTCTTGAAGCATTTTGAACAAGACTGGTCAGCCAGGATGGAATTCCCTAGTAGTCTACAATGGAAAGGGGTCATCCGAACCGTCGGACCCCAGAACTCTGGCTACGAGCCTCAAGCAAACGTCGGCAACAGGTATGGCGCCCAGACTATATAGCTATTCAAGTAAGGGGCATGCAACTTTTTCAGGGGACTCTGGGTATGTTAATTACACTTATTCTCAGACAAATTCAAAGTGAAAAAGAAAATATCCAGTGTTTTTATACATATTTACTTTTAAACGTGCCGGGCTACCTATCGCAGTATAAGCATAGTATTATCTTAAGAATCTTACAAGCTCTGTTCTCAGAAAAATTCAAAGTGAAAGGAAAAATGTACCGCGTTTTTTACACATTTACTATAAAGCACTAAGGGTGCCGGGTTACTTATTGCCGTGCGAGCATGGCAAAGTCTTAATGATCTCACAAGATCTGTTCTCAGCCATATTCAAAGTGAAAAAGAAAATATTCAGTGTTTTTACACATTCACCTGTAACGGGTAACCTGTCGCAGTGCGAGCACGGCAATGTCTTAATTATCTAACAAGATTTGTCCTCAGACAAATTCAAAGTGAAAGTGAAACTATACTGTGGTTCGACACATTTACTTTGAAAGGTGCCGGGTTACCTATCACAGTACGAACACGGCGATGTTTTAATTATCTAACAAGATCTGTTCTCGGACATTGTCAAAGTGAAAGAGAGGATATTCGGTGTAGTTTTTCACATTTACCTTTAACTTTGCTGAGTTACCTATCGGAGTGCGAGCACGGAAATTTCGTAATGACTTAACAAAATCTGTTCAAAGACAACTTCAAAGTGAAAGGGAAAATACACCATTTTTCACATTTAACTTTAGGGTGCCGATTTACCTATCCCAGTGCGAGCACGGCAATATCTCAATGATTTAACAAGGTCACTTCACAAGCAAATTCAAAGTGAAAGGGAAAATATACCGGGTTTTACACATTTACTTTAAAGGGTGCCGGTTTACCTATTGCAGTGCGAGCACGGCAATGCCTTAATGATTAAACAAGATCTGTTCTCCAACAAGTTCATAGTAGAAGGAAAGATATATCAAGTCTTTACACATGTACCTCTATGGGTGCCAGGTTACCAATCGCAGTGGGAGAATGGCAATGTCTTAATTATCTGACAAGATCTGTTCTCCAACATATTCCAAGTAAAAGAGAGTATATTCAGTGTTTTACACATTAACTTTTAAGGGTGCTGGGTTATCTATCACAGTGCGAGCACGGCATTGTCTTCATGACATAACAAGATATGTTCTCAGACAAATTCAAAGTGAACAGGTGAAAGGGAAAATATACCATGTTTTTACACATTTACCTTTAAAAGTGCCGAATAACCCATCGCATGCAGTGCTAGCACTGCAACGTCTTATAAATGACCTAACTGTTTTACAAGGTATACACTCAAACAAATTTTTTATGAAGGAGGGGATCCCGACTACCTCTTTGATTACCTTGAGAACACTTCATTTCCCTTTTAGTAAACTTCATATAGACTTATTTTAGATGAATTATGTGCAATTAAAGGTGACTTTAAAGGCACTGCGATGCCCTAATCATGGAGCAAGACTGCTTCTCAGACGTAATTGGAATGAAACATCTGCCAAAATAGTTTATGTAAAAATTGTCTGTGAATGATAATGATTCTTTCTGGGTAGGCTGTTCCGTGTTTGTATGTGGAAAGCCTTTATTATCCGAGAAAATTGCCCAACTTTTTCCACAATCTCTACGAGAAATGGTTTCGCCCCAATTCAGTTAGAGGGAGGAGTGTGCACCTCAGATCCCCGGCTGGCACCCCTGTCTGACGTACTCGCTTGAATGACGTTTACAGGTATTTCTTCAACCTAAAACGTCATAGCAATTCTGATAAAGCTAGAGGGGAACGATTTTGTGACTCAGTTGTGATATGATCACGATCACAGGGTCGTGTATTGTTGTCAAAGGAAACATTTGATCCTTTTTTCACATTTACATATTTGAACTTGCGTGAGCAGGTAAATGAAATAAGCATACATGGAAGGGGCCTAATTCCGCACTTGTCATCAGTTTATCTATTACTCTCTCGACCTTCGCACTTTTTGTTTCTTGCAAAGATTTGACAGATGACAAGTCGATGATCACATTTATTATTGAAACACTTGTCGTTGTACAGGCTGGTCCATAAAGTGTGTTAGTATACGAGTTTGTCTCAAAAAAACCTTTTGCTTCGCCAACATAAAAACCACCAGGCCAATTATCGTATAGATGCTTAGCAGGATGATTATCATTTATCATCTAATAATAGAAACTTGTTCCTCTCAAATATTTAGGGCAAAATTCTTTGCCATAATAAGTGAGTTCAGGTCAAAAACCCGTTTTGCTTAGGTTGTTACGTTAAGTAGTCGGCCTTAAACTTTCTTGTCGGTCAAAATAAGTCTCTTTAGCAGGAACCATGGAAGTTTTGAACAACCATCTAATGCAGTACTTGAAATCTATTAAAGTTTGCATTTTTCTGTGAGTATTGTTTTCGTTACTTTCTGTTTTCTTTCAGAAGACATAGGTTCTGGAACCTCAATTGCAAAAGGTTAATTTGAGTGAGGGAAAAACAAGCAAAAGGTTCGTGCCGATCAATTCTGGGTATATGTCAAGCAAATGCCTTAGTGCAGTGGCGTAGCTAGACATTTTTGCGGGGGTGGGTGGGCAAAAGCCAAAAATTTCCGACAGATTATTATTTTGAAGTAATGATGTACTATCTAAGCGTAGCGCCACCGTCATCTGGCGTGTAGCGCGCGGAAAAATTAGATTAAAATATCTCCGAGATTGCCTTAAATAACACTTCCAGGCCTTGTCAGTAACCATTTTGATATGTAATTCTGCTTAAAAACATAAGAAGTGTTGTAAGTGTTTCAAATGAATTGTTTTTATTTATTTCCGATAGAGACTAGAAATTTCCGACAGAGGCCTTTGGAGGCTTTGTGTGGGGGGCGACTGCCACCCCTGCCCCCTCCAGCTACGCCACTGCCTTAGTGAAGTTGGTAATGACAATAAGGTATAGCTATTGCTTTAGAAAGGCAGAAAATAATTACTGACCTGGCTAATAGACTGATAAATACGAAAAAATACTAAAACTACTTCCAACACATCTAAGAGAAAGCGAGCTGAAAGATAACCATTTGTTGGTTCACCAGCACATGCAGTGGCGTATGCAGTGGCGTAGCCAGTGGGGGAGGGTAGGTGGCAGAATACCCCTGAAAAATTGAGAGGGAAAATCGGAAAGGGGAAGGAGAAAGGGGAAATGAAGAATGAGGGCAGAAGGAAAATGAGAAAGAAGAAAAGAAAGAAAGAAGGAATAGAAAAGGGGAAGAAAAGTAAATAAACCTTAGACCGTCACTCCCGACACCAGGCTTCTCCCGAATACGCTAACACTCTGCGTTCCGAAACTGGGGTTCCGGGAAGTCCGGGACGGAATGTCAAAGTCAGGAAGAAAATTGTCCTTGCCCCCACCCCCTCCCCCGACTGGGAAAGCTGGCCACGTTACTGAGCACATGGACTGTGCACGAATAAGGAACACAGAATAGTTTTGCAAGGACGTAAGGAGTCTTCCGAACATTCTTTTGCAACATATGGTGCCTATTAAATCCATATTCCACCACCTCTAGCCATCCGTTATTGAGAATCCTGCGTTCTGATTCTGACCCGTTTTTCCATAACACACTGTCAGTAAACGTAAAAACTGATGAAAAATAAAGTTTTTCACACATTTTTCGGTGGAAGAATACGAATAAACCACATTTGTCGGACTATTATGTTGTCTCACTCATAAACCGTCTCGACTCCAAAATTTCGCAAAATAAACGGATTCGGCTTCTCGTCCGTTGTTTTGCCAAATTTGGAGTCTCGAAGGTTTATTCACCAATAATAGTCCGACAAATGCGATTTATTCCTTAATTATTCTCCCCACAAGTATTCTCTTCTGTCCAGTGGCGCTTGACAGATGTTAAAGATGTTAGAAAAAGTCTGAACAGCAAAGATGAACGAACTTATCAAAATGGAATGGGTGTGATTTATATTAAATTGAATAGAAATGGAAAACGCCATTACAAGTTGAAGTGATCACCATCCATTTGCTGTTTAACATTTTTTTGTTTATCACTTTTGCATCTGCAACGGTGTTTTTACAAACTAAATGTGTCCTTTTTTACAGAATATCTTTATGCTTTGTAGGTTAAAATATGATTATCAGTTTAATTAATATGCTGTTATGAGTATAATTGCAAATGTTTTTAAACCGGACAAAAAATTGCTTATCAATTGCGTTTTTTATTTTAAGTGTGAAAAAGACCCACGAATTGCGATTACTTGACGAAAAAACATTCCTGTGTATATCCCATCTGTTTTACCTTATTAAAGAGGCTCATTGAGTTGATATCGATTATTTTGTGACGAGTTTGAAGGAAATATTGCATGACAATGTTTCTTATTAGCCTCATTAATGATTTGTCATTCCAATACTTACCAAAAAGTGAAACATTGTAGTTTTTATGGAGTTCGCAACACTCGTCCAAGCTCTTGATAGACTGGGCTCTCTTGACATATACAACACATAGGCGTAGGAAGCTTTTCGAGACTGGGGGGAGGGCTGAACCTTGTTTTGGATCGCCGTCCTCGGGGAGGGGTCTAAGGGGAGGGACGCCTCCCCTTTTGAAAATTTTTGGGTATTTGAGGGTCCTCAGATGCAATTTGGTGCAACATTTTGGACAAACTTTAAAGAAATTACTGCAGATTTTTGACATTTCTTACAGAAGAGACAAATAAGGGGTTTTTGCTCTTGGATCTGGGGGGCGGAAGCATACTTCGCCCCCACATTTTTGACTGGGGGCTAAAGCCCCCACCCCCTTTGCTTCCTACGCCTACGATACAACATGTACAACTGAAACCTTGATTACAACAGCTGTTCGTTTGAGGATCGAGCTGCAAGCCTGTCAATCAAGTTGTTATAAGCTTCACTTATTAGTTGATTTTTAACAGGTGTTGCATATGATTACCACAATAAAAAGTGTCTGGCCACGAATTTGTAATAAATGATTTTCATCATTAATTACCCTATCATTGCTGATTCAGTTGTGTGTTAGATGTGCAGAATCTCTTAGTTTGACCATTTACCATCATGACATGAGTTTAAACTCAACAGGTGTAACAAAAAAATCTTGAAATTCATGAACCAACTCAATAAGCCCCTTTAATTATGTAGAATGACAAAATACGTCATTTTCCGCCCAAGGGGCCCTAATACCTGATTCATTTAAGCTTATAGTTATCGTAACTCATTTATGTTGTTTATTTTGGACATTATACTGTGTTTGGGTATATTATACTCCACATTTTTTCATGTTTTATATTTTTGTTACTCATTTAGTGTTCACTATTGAATTTACAATTATTTTCTTAAAATTCAAGCACGGTAATTATCACGTTAATGAATATATCAATCGATCGAAATTTCATAGAATTTTAAGAAAAGTATTATTAAATATGTACATGTTAGATTCAGTTACGCGACGAAATAACCCAGGTATGACAACCGAATGGATATATATTTAAATAATTATGGAAATGTCTTACTTATTTCTGATCGTGACTTATTGAACATTCTTTCATGTTCTTCAGCTACATTTCCCTGTTTTAGTAAGCGGAACAAAAGTACATTATGTATACCGACAGAGGCCCTCACTCTTATCCGGTTGAACGTGAATTATTGTAAGTCATTTATGCAGTGGTAAATTATCAACGTGTTTATTTTGTGCAGTGCATTGTGCTAGGGTTTGTTCTACTTTACATATTCTCGTTTATTCTACTTAATATATACTCTCCTCTCGTATATTTTCTGGTACAGTGTTACTCACCATTCACTGTTAATTGTTTGATTACTTGATTAAATTTCGTGTATAGTTATAACCGCGTTTAAGAATGTTACAATCGAGATGTTTGACAAAATTTAAAGAAGAATGATAAACTTGTGTTTGTCTTAATTAGTTTGTGTCACTTCTTACTTTGTACAGATTTAATTCTTGATATTATCTACTCATAGTACGTGAAATATATTATGACTGCTAGATTTTCACAGTTTGACCTCTCATGACCCCAAATGACCTTTTTACATCCACCAGACTCAACAAGGTTTTCTGTTTCCTAAACCAAAACCCACTGAACGGCATTCAAGGGCTTCTTTTTCCAAATTCCCCCCCTAGCCCTGGATCCGCAGCCGTGTAGCAGCACCTTCGATGCTCTAATGTGAAAGCTCCCTCTCAATGGCATATCTGGAAGATAGTTTTCTCAACCTTAATTCCTTTTGGGTAGCACGAGTGGGTTTATTTTTAAAGCTCAATGCACACTTTAACATCACTCCCTCCACCCCTTCCATCATTAAATCACTAGTTCAAGTAAAGCTATATAACAAAAACATCTTCAAATAGTGATTTCCATAGGTCCATTATGTGACCTGTTTAGTGCGCATCCAGTGCCATTTTGGAAATAGTCAAATGCTTCATTCTAATGGTCACAATTTATAAACGCCCCAGAGCCTCCGGGGTTCTCCCCCTGGACCCCAATGGAGCGTTACCCGTGGGCCCACAGTGGACCCCTGGGGCCAAGGGCCAACAGAGGGACGCTGTGCGTCACTACGACGCCTCCATTGACCCTCAGTCCTCCTTTTGGTATGCCCCTCCGACGGAACGCTTGGTCCCCTGTGCCCCCCCACTTCGAAAAGTCTGGCGACTGTTGCCCTATCCCCTTCGAAAAGGAACCAAAAAGATTTGAATAGATGTTAAGTAGAATGTATTTCAAGTAAGAGAAGCTTTCTCTACCACGTAAGATATCAATGGTTCAACCTTCATGTGGCGAAGAGGAGCCCTCGATGCGCGGGGTGAATTTTTTAAATTTAAGGTTGCTATGGGGTTACGACAGTGCGGTTGCATAGATGGAATTTGACTCGGGAGATCTGCTTTTGGCAATCCCTCCGGGTGAGTAGCTCCTTGAATTGGAAGCTGTTTCTGTCTTCGCCTGCTGGTAGGTCGCCCACGGGACTTGTCATAAAAAAGACAGCTTAAAGCCAAGAAATTGAGATCATCTTGTCAGGCCAGTAGCAAGGCGGGGCATGGGGGAAGCCCCACCCCACCGATTTGCATACTACCGTAACCAACATCCCTCATATTTAATAAATTGATTACTCAACAAAATAATGAGTGCGTGGAACAATCCTCGTTGATCCCCTTTGTTGTAGTGATTTCGTTCCCCCTCTCCCACGTTTCAGATGCATTGGCTTATAGGCCTGTCTTCCCACGGCATACCGTTGACAAGGCTACTCACTGTCACAAACTGAGCGTGAGAATTACGCATTTCAAGTTTTTTTTTTTTTTTTTTTTTTCACGCTCTCACGCTGATACGGAAATTTTTCACGCAAAAAATATATTTCACCAAAAGTGAAAAACGTGACACCTTTTTCGTACTTTTACATCGCGATTGGCCGATAATGGCGAGTAATGTATCAAGGACGCACAACCAGGGGTTCTTGAACCAATCTATCACGTCAACATGGTAGATTAACTATCTTCCACTTGAATTTTGCACCGCGATGTGTTACGCTGTTGTTAGCGTGTATTCGACTTTGTCCTATCACAAGTTGTGAACGTACATTGGTACGTACCATCTGCCTCACGCTGGGTTAATTGTTAAAACTAGGCTTGTACAACTCGTGTGACTGCTGGGCCACATTGAGCTTCTGTAATATGCATCGAGTAGAAGATGGGAGGGGGGGGGGGTTCTAAGCCACTCCAAGGTGAGAGGACGCTTTCTCGTAGTTACGAGTGCTTAGATCCAAAATGAGGACAGGTGCTAAATTTTGGAAACTTTTGGAATGTTTAATAAGAAACAGGAAAGGTGGGTCCAGGGTTTGAAGAAGGGAGCTCATTCGTGAGGGCAAAAGACATGGGTCTACATCAGTGGGGTCTTGGGCCTCCCTGAAATCTGACAAAAGAAGTCCTTATATGCAATTTTCTAGGTTCTGAGTGCCTGTCATAATCAGGACAATGAAAGTTTCGGCATTTTCACCAGAGATTAGCGCAAAAGAAGCACATTTTTGTGTCCTCATTATTTTTCAAGTGTTCGCAAAACAAGGAAAGGCCGACTAGTTGAAGACACACCCTACATGGATCGGCTCCTGTTACGATCGTTTCATTCAGTTTCCTGCACTGTGTCAAGAAAACCTCACATTACGTGAAATATAGCCCTAGTGACCAATGTAGTGAAGCCACCTAAACTCATTTACAATAGCGTAGCTAGCCAACTGTTGTGCAGGGGTATCCAGTTTCAACTGCGCATGGTTTAAAATCTATGATATCAACCATAAGTTTTGTACAGTTAAAAATGATAATGCTATAAGGACCACTATCAGTTTTAACTGCACAGGCTATGAAAATCGGGTGGCAGGGGCAAAGAGCAAACTTTTCCCACAGATTACTATTTTGAAAGTCATTTTGTAATTATGTTGAAGCAGGAAGCGTCCATTTTGCTTTGCAAGCATTTGAGGTCGGAGTTTGGCTCAAAGTTATAGCGCTGTCTTAGGAAGGGGTATTTGGTTCCCCTCTCCTGTGTAAATGTTCAAGAAAATAGTAGTGCTTAGATGCAAAATGGTGCTATATGTTTCAATATTTTTGGATACTCAGAGCCTTTTCAAAATTAGTTTTTTAGTACATTTTGTGGGTCAAGTACATTAAAGGGAGAATGCAGTCACCCCAATAAAGAATTGTATAGTAGACTATCCTATTTCCTGAATGGATCTTGAGAATCATGTGACAGTACTTTTCTCACTCAATTGTAAAATTTACAAGGAGCAACTGCTTGGCTTACCTTGAATATGCAATATTTATGTCCTTAAATATTATGAAAGATACTTGGGAGAGAAATAAGAAGAAATTTGTGACATTTAGTTATCGTTTCAAAACAAGTTTGGGGCGACTGCTTTTGACCTTTAAATTAACAAAGTGCTGTTTTTGTGGGTATTTCTTACACAAACTTGACCATGAGCGTCCACAGAAAAACAAATGCCATTTATAAACGACTTTCTCCTACCCGACAAAGCCTTTCAACACCGAAGGCACGAAGCTAGTAGCGGGATGTCTATAGATCCATCCCGAGAATTTTGCTTAAAATAAATGGCTTTTGCGGCTATTCTGGACCATTTGAAGAGAAAATTCTGTGTCCTCAATGTATTTCAGAAAAACCAATGGAATCTTTTGGCTGACGGATGATTTCAAATGAGGTACTCACAGATAACATTCATCAGTTCATTGCAGTTTGCAAAGATGCTGCTGGAGGGCTTCGCCCCCCCCCCCTTGCAAGCGTGCCACCCAGGGTACACTTTAATGCTTCTGGGTTCAAGGGAAACCGATTTGCATGGTGAGATCCAGTGGCAAAGCCCTGGAACTTCTGGGGTATTTACAAACTTGTGGTGATTAGAACGAAGCTTTCAACTGGCCACAACTGGCATTGATAATAAGCAAGCCAAAGAGATAATTGATCAAATTTTAAATTTAAATAACTCAGACTATCCATCGGTCAAGTGGATGTATGGGTAGTAGTTGGTAGGAGAATGGGTTACAAGAGAGGTTGCGACATTCTTCGAAACAATACCCCCAAGGTTGCCGTACAAAAAGTTATATGAAACAAGTCCTATAGTTTGTCTTACACAGATCGCTAAAACTTGACGCCGATTTGTACTTAGTTTGCGCGAAAACGCACAGAAAATTTTTATGGAGTACTTGGTCAGGTTTTTGAACACTGAATGCAAGGACCGATAGAAGTTCCATGAAAATCGAAGACCATGCATTGCAAGAATATTTTAAGGTGGCAAAAATTTCGACAGACGACGTTGGAGGCTTTGTTCCGGGATGGGAGGGGATGTTACAAACCTATAATGCTGCACACGCTTTGCGGGAGTGTTTATAGCCGTGTGCATGGGCGGCGATCACGGGGGGACAGGGAAGACATGTCCCCCCAATATTTTTAGTGGGGGGACATAATATCAAACGTCTCCCCAATATTTAGAGGTATGTAGAAAAAAATAAATGTTGTAACACACACTTTCGATATGAACAATTGCGATAATAGCCCATAATATTAATGGCAGCTGGGGAGAACTTTAGATCAGAAATATGTGATCTGTGTCCTCTAGAGACTAGAATGCATCAAATTGCTTATCTTCCATGGGCTTTGCCCCTGGACCCCAACAGGGGACCTATGATCAGACCCGTAGTACAGAGGGCGTTTTGATTACATGTGATGTTACGGCTTCGTATGCACACCACGATATGACCATAGACAATGTATTATAGGTTTGTTTCTGCACAAGAAGGAGTTCAAGACAGATTGTGATTGGCTAGGAGTAACTTAGTGGGGAGAATTGGAGCTTTCTGGGACGAGGAAGGGCAGATTCTTCCATAAAAGCTCAAATATTTTTAAATTTTCTCAGCAAGAGCCAAATATTTTCAATTTTTCTCCAGCAGAATCCCAAATTTTTCGGCGCACTTCGCGAGCCCAAACGTTTCCGTTTTGCATCCTTTTGGTACCCGTTGCTTCTGGCAGGGATTCAGGTTGCTTGACTCCTTATTGTAGCTTGTTCCCCACATCTGGCATACCCTTTCACCACTGCCAGCTGAGTCTGCCAGCAGGTTTTACCATGCATGGCAAATAATTTTAAAATTTTATTTTAAAAATAATTGCAAAATTTCGGCCCTCCTCGCGTGCAATTCTCCGAGTTGTATAACCTATGAGCACTATTAGCACAAAATTCCCAGTGAACCATTCTAGCCAAAGCTAGGTGAAGGCTCAAGGTTATATGCCGGGCAACAAGGGGTCTCCGTGTAGCAAACGACCTAATACCTTGAGTAACATGTGTAACAAGAAGGCGTCTATAAACTAAAATTACTCATATCACAATTTATTCAATATTTGCTTTTTATCTACATGCAAAATTTCAGTCAAAAGTACTGTAATTATCATCTGAATTGTGAGCTGTGAAGAGCTTGGTGTGCTCTCACTGTCATTCATAGTCCTACTCAAAGCCCCATGCTAGCGTTCCCACTTTGTTAATTCCTCGGACATTCGAGGAATTTTCCTTTGGAAGCTAACAAAATGATACTGGATCACACCAAGCCTGCCTAATGGCAGTCCCCGGTCACCTCGCCGTTTGCAATGTAACTGACTCTTCACCTGCTTTTGTGGAGTTGAAGAATCACCATCGTGATCATAGCTTAGTTCCCTTAACTTCTGGAGACTTTCCAGTTTCCCCGTCTCTGTATTGCAAAAGCAGGGGAAAATTCCCACCAGAAGAGCGAAATTTTCGCGCGCTTCACCCGCATGTGCACACATACCACAGATAAGTTTAAGCTTTCTGTGGTAGGCTTGAGATATCTCCTGTGGTTCAGTCAAACTGTTATCACATGGTGGCACTACGGACTGCAAACATAATATTCTTCAGTGCCCCTATGAGGTACCGGTGCCCCCTGTATTAAACTTCCTGCATGGCTACGGGTCTGCCTATGATGTTACTCGGTACCCCTGCAGGAGCCCCAAAGTGTTCACTCTAGCAAGTGTCCCCCCAATAACTTTAACAGATCGTCGTCCCTGGCCATGTGGGTGTCAACTCCATACTGTGGTCAAAGAACATGTCAAGGGCTGCAGATAAGGTGGGCCGCAGAAGAAGGAACAGCGGGTAGCACTTCGCCCGGGGCAGCAGGTTGTACACCAATGGCTTAAAATGAAACAGACATTCACATAGCCTGGAAAAAGGTTTATTTGTTAGCAAGGTATGACAATTTATAAATTGTTTGTGCTACAAATTTGTTTGTTACCAATCTTAATCCCCGTCCTCAAAATAGTTGATGTGGAGCTTTTGTTCATATCCAAGTGCATATGAACGTATCAATGTCTATACACATCCGTTTTACCCTCCTGCCAACGTGCACGGTCTAATTATCTTGCCAAATCACTGTGTAACACTAGACTTACGGCCCGGAGCCAGTGAATCTAGCCTAGGCCCAAAATAGACAAATGTTTTAATTTAAGCAATAACTGGCTCTTTTGGGTGTAGGCCTTATGAAACTCTACAGGTGGAGTGTATACCTTTTGTACACAGCAGACTCCATGCGCCCTCTCATTTTCACCAGTAGTTGTAATTGGCTACAGTTTATGGAGACATTAAGTGTTTTCATGTAAATGACTTTTAAGTAACAGACAAATTTGCTCTTACTTATATTTCTTTCTCTTATGTGATTATTTATGTAACAATTGTTAACTACAAAGAAATATTTCTCCTTCCAAATTTCTCTTTTTTTTCCTTAAGCCATCAGATGTTCAAAAAATGAGCGTTTAAAGGCAAGAACAAGACATGGAAAATGCTACTTCCTGCCACCAGGGAGGCATTTTTGGCAAAATTTTCTTAGTACGCTAAGCGCCAGCTGACGGTGGCGCTCCGCTTAGATAGTGTCAAAGTCCCGCACCAAGCTCTCACTAAAAGCTGGCAGCCCTCCGAAGAGGTGAATAAAGAACGAAACAAGAGCGTCAACAACTTCTCAAAAGTGCCCCAGGGGTGGGGGTGTGGTGAGGGGGGTGAGGGACATGACATTGATCAGAACTACTTCAAGTACGAATAGCAAAACCTAGACGCAAGGGATAAGGGACTCACTTAAGGTCTATGGAAAAGTTTGAAGGCTAAAAGATCTGTGGTATAATCTGTGGTGTAATCTGAGGCATTGGTCCACAATTTTAATCCATTAAATGGCTCTTTCCACCATTTTAGAGGTTGATTTTATTGGATAAGCTAAATTTACAAGCTTTAGAATTAAACATTCCTACTGGGGAGGGGAATCCCCTCCACTTTCAAAAGTGGGGGCACATATCCCCCTCGAACCCCGCCTGTTTACGACCATGGAACGAAATAAAGGTAAAAGACGTCTGTGGTGTTCCTGGGCCTCAAGAGAAATGAAATAATTTTGCACTGTTAAACCTTGAAATATCTGTCTGTCTTGCATGCCAGTATTTAAAGCAGGCTAATCGGTAGTTACGTGGTAAGCGCACTATTTCAAACAATCTGATTTGCATTGTATGGTGGTCTTGCTAGAACAGAAGAAACAACTGTAAACGAAATACGAAAGCATGACATAGAAAACTTAGAGGAGTATTTTACAATAGCGTTGTCTCCCAAGGATTCATAATAAAAGCAACTTTGCATTGAAAATTTATATTGCATTGATTATTTATGAATAACTTTTGCAATAGTTGTTGTAACTTGTAGTGACGTAAGACCAACATAGACCTCATTTTGGTGTAGTGATATCCGTTGAATATTATTCATAAAGCTTTTAATTTTTACAAAATATGGCAACTTAGACATTTCACTCAGGCTGATAACACACTCTTCTTTTTTAGGAAAAAGCAAAGATTTCTTCCACTCAGGAGTGACGCCAGGAGGAGGGCAGTGGGTATGCCCCCCCCCCCTTGGGGGCAATTTCCGATTTTCGTCCTAACGCCTAAAAAGTAAGATAAAGCATGTAATCCCCAAAGACGACTAGCCGACGGATAACTTGATAATGCTCTCAAAAAAGGCAGCCTTCAAGAAAAATCTAAAACGTCAAATTTTCTTTACTAAAACCCCCAAATCTTCAAGTTTTATCAGTAAAACCCCCAAATTTTCAACTTTCTTCAATAAAAAACCTTAAGTTCCAATTTTTTTTCCATTAGAAACCCAAATTTTTCACTGAAAACTCAAACTCTTGCAAGATCGCCCGAGAAATAGCCTAGGGTGCTTTTACCACCCTTCCGGCAACCCGTCGCCTTTGTCGTGGCTTCGGGTTGCTGCAATCCCCCTCTTGTCGAGGAGCTCGGCTCCACTACCGGGTAAATTCTGGCGCACCCCTGTCCCTACCTTCAGGAATGTTTTAGCTGTTAAGACTATTTGCCATTGTTTTATTATATACCGACATTTTGGTACGTACGGTACGATATTTCGGTATCGGTACAGACATTCCGGTATATACCGATACTGTTTAGAAGTCCTACTGCGGTGATAGTACACTACACGGGTACAGCTTTCGATTGCATGCCTTGTTTTGATTGCATATGAAATTGAACCAAGAGATAAACTAGGGAGGACATACTTGAACCTAGCAGCCTGGGACCATTTTTGGCAAGTCACTACCACCAATTTTATGATACACCGCCCTACCGTCCCATTAAGGTATATTTTTACGATTATAGTTTCAAAAAAGGTGGTAAGGGTGTACCCCAAGTATTCCGATGAGCTTATTCACTGACATAAAACTTAAGTTGGAATCATCCTTAATATGTACTATTCCTCTGCATCTGAATGACAGTGTTGCCAGTGCTACAGACTGCAGCTACTTTACCAAAAATGCTAATAGACCTATTCCACATCACGTGACAGTTATAAAAACCAAAGTGCGCCTGCTCAGAGGACACGCATGCACACACTTTTGTACACCCGGTACTGCAGCATGTTCTCCAAGAGTTATCAAGTCATGACGTCTATAAGATCTAACTAAAACACAGATTTAACAAACTTACGAACATTCAACAGGCGTTTGGTTTTTACCTACAGAGTTTGCACATATACATCTTTGAAAGATAAATAGCTATAAATCTGAATACGAATACAAAACGATTAAAATAGCTGCATTTGCAGCTAATATAACAAAAAGGCACCAAAAAATCGATTGAATTTTGAACAAACCATGAAAAATAATTGTAAATCTTCGTAAAGAAATATTTGGTAGGTTGGAATTCAAATGTTTCCTGAGAAACTTAAATATGATACTCTGCTACCTATAGTATTCTACATTTTTACAGATTCCTGATACCCTCAATAGACAAATCTGAACGGTGATAAGATTACAACATCTAATTAGAATATATCGTACCTATTCTCTCTAGGCAACTACCAAAAACGTGATTCATGGTAGAAAAATCTGTCGAGGATAGGGGACTATATCCCCACCCTCACTTTGTGGAAATGGTCTCATTGACTTTCAACTTTTTCATACATTAAACTGTGCTTCAAGGGTACTGTGCCCCCCCCCCAACTTTACCACTGTGTCCATCCCCCCCCCCCCCAACTTTACCACATATATCTCCGCTACTGTCATGATTCGAATGTCATTGAAAGTTTAAGTGAGGATATTTGTTCTGCTTTCGCCAAACTTGCTAAAAATTGACTCTTTGTAAAATATTTATGCTTTAGTACGATTAATGAATATTGCATATTGTACTTGTCTCAACTCGGTTTTACATTTCAAGTAATATTGCATTATGTTTGGAGCAGATACATGTGGTTGATACGGCACTGGGCATACATCTATCCCTTTAAGTAGGCCTAAAGATACATTCATTATAGCAGGGAGTTGTTGCGGACTCTCTGATTATAGTAACCATTTGGAAAGGTGGTAGCTACGAGTCTAATCTGCTCACTGCTACTCCGAAGGGTTTTGCTTTGACTCGGCTCGTATTGATCAGAAATATTTATCAAGTTAAGGTAATAGACCTCGTCTCTTAACAGTCTAAAGCCAAAAATTCGAAAGTCTACTCTCTAAATTCCAAAGAGTGAAATTAGGGATGACTCCAAAATTAAGATTGAATATTCACTCTAAAAGAGTGAGAATGACTCTTTTTTGATTGAAATTTTTCACCCCAAATTTAGAGTGATCCCTAATTTCACTCTAAAAGAGTGATTTTCACTCCAAAAATTTTAGAGAGTATATTGTTCGGGGGGGGGGGGGTATCTGGATTTAGGCTAAAGGAAGTCTCCCTACAGCCCGAAAAGAATATGATATCCTAGTTTATGGAGACCCCCTTTGTGCGGTTTTCCCTGGTCCATGCTTAAATTCGACCCTGATGATGGCTTAGTTTGTTTTAGCAACGTACTACGGGGAAAAGCCATACGAGTCATACATCGTGTTTTGTTTAATCAAGGTACTAGAAGTCGTTACTGTTGTGACCATTAGTCCGGTGTTGTAATTTGAGTTTCAGTAGTAAATAGTATTTGAAATTTGCCACGAATTATTGGCATACAAATTTTACCAGAAAATTCCAAAACTACCCACTAAAATTGTTCGTATAGATTACAAAAAGATCCATTTCCACAAGTACACCCTTCCTGAGGAGCGAATTAAACGTTAGGCTATTCACTGGTCTCCTCCTCCGCCTTTGTCCTTCGGAATGCTATTGCAATTGTAGACATCAAGACGAAAACTGAACCGACTACGCTGAACAAGTCTGGGGCTACATGTAAAAATAGATATTGTAAAATAAATACAAATATAACAGTGGACGAGCCTACGATGGCGACATGAAAAGTCTTTTCTGTCCACAAAGCTATCATTAAACACACGTTAGCTAGGTAACCTAAAATTCCAGACCCGATGAGAAATACCCTCATCTTCATCGAGTCTGGCCATGACCACTTCTGAAAAGCAGTACAAAGGACACTGCTGGTCAGGGCAGATACCAAGGAAAAATAGAATATAGCTACTTGAGGTTGTACCTGCTTCAGCCCAAGTACACGTTTTAATACTGCCGCCATAGCCGCAAAGGTGGTTCCACCGACAACTGCTAAGAGTCCATATACATTATCGTCGTGATATAAGGCATTCTCGTCAAATATTATAGTCGGCTTGGACAGAAAAATTATCCCAAGAATGCAGCTAATCCCAGCAGCTAGATCCAGTAACGTCGGCACTTCAGTGAGGAATATCCAGCCCAGAAATCCGACAAAAACTGGTTTGGACGCTACGATGGCATTAGCGTCTCCTACATTGATGAGTTTGAAAGATAGAATAACGAGTATCATGGAAAGACAATTGACGATACCAGTTGCGCTAAGGATTCCAAAAATAGGGGCCGAAAGTTTCATGGAATACCTCTTGATGATAATGACCGGTATGCAACACAACATCATGGTCGCCCTCTCGACAACAGCTATCTGGACCGGATCGACCTCTTTAGTGATCACTTTGGCGCCTAAATTACGAAAAGCGTAAAAAATGGTGGAAAGTAAGACTAAAAGTAACGCCTTGCGTTCTGCTACCAGCTGCACAGTCAAATGCCAACATCTCAGCGATCCGTCGACCAGAGCTGTCAGCTTAGCTCCTCTTTGTTTCTCCTTCTTCCAAAGTGGTCTCTTCTCATCCTGACTTTCATTCATAGAGAGGGAATTGGTTGAATTAATCGACTTGTCCATCT
Organism: Holothuria leucospilota; assembly: GCA_029531755.1. Taxonomy (NCBI): domain Eukaryota; kingdom Metazoa; phylum Echinodermata; class Holothuroidea; order Aspidochirotida; family Holothuriidae; genus Holothuria; species Holothuria leucospilota. The sequence continues at coordinate 19,623,377 of CM055969.1, forward strand.
CATACAGTCCCTGTTAAATACAAGAAACAACAAAAAATTAATAGGTTTAGGCTAAAAATTGAAGAAACATGTAAAAGAAATAAGCTGGTCATTCGTTTAAAAGGCCCCATCAAACAGTGTGTAAACACTCGTAGGATGAAAGATAGATTGATCTCTCAATTTTTTCTTTGATTCAAGATCATTTGACTCCTCTTCCATGAAGGTTTTTCAGTAAATTCAAAGTCCAAGGCTAGAGGCCGGAAACCAATTATAGGCTCAGAAGAACATAGTAGCGTCGTCTCCGAAGAGTACTCAGTTATCCTCCGTCCTGTTGCCTGATAAGGAAGGGGCTACTGGAGTTACACTGCAGTCATCCTCACCCTCTCCTGTAATTTATTGTAATTATTGCCTCAACCATAAAGTACATCTCACTAAAAAGGTGATCAAAAATATTTGGGACCCTGAATCCAAGCCCCTTCACCATACCAATTTTTACGTGGTTTACATATTTGGCAGGTGTGTGTTGTTGTTTATTGATTTTGCTTGTTATATGGTACGTAGGCTACGACACCGACTGAACTGGGGGGCAGTGACGTTTGGGTAAGCTTCACGTCGTGCTTTGCCGTTGCTTCCGTGTATTCCCTTGTCGTAGGCCTACATGAGTATATTTACAAAGACCGATATACACTATTGAGTACGTTTCAACCAGCAGCTCACTGACTAAACCAGATAGAGTGAAATTCACTTCCGGACGAGTTACTACAGTGATCACTCTTTTATCGAGTGAATATCGACTGAAAAGTCACTAAGCTCGGAGTGGTAATTCCCTCTGTTAGGGTGAAAACAGCACTCGGCGAAGGATAGTAGATAGTCACTCGACAGCAGAGAGCGGCAGAATACACTCTGTTCGGTATATGGAGACTCCAAAGTAAATTTTTTTCCAAAAGTCCCCTGACTCTCTGGCGAAGAGCCAGGGGCGAAAACAAAACAATACCCCTGAAGGAGTAACAACGTCCCCAAGGGACAAACTTTGACTTAACTGACACCACCCGACAGTGGTCCCGTTCTAGACTGATTGAATAGAACAGGTCCCACTCTGGAGCTCCGCCGTCATGATCACGGATACTCTTGTGCCAGGTAAGTATCCAAAGTAAATTACTGTGATGACTCCATATAGGTACTTACCGTTGATAGCACTGAAAGTGAAACAAGTTGGGTTTTGTAACAAGTAAGTTCCCTTTGAACTATACTACAGGAAGTATTAATTAGGCAACCATTTCAGGCGTATTCGAGGCGAAGCCCCCACCGAGAAATGGAGCACTTTATAGCAAAGTCAGGGTGTTTTTGTAATTTATTCCTAAATTTATTTCATTTTTTTCTTAATTTATCTCTTCTTGATTTTATCGGCCGAGTACGGAAGTCGAGAACATCGCGGTGGTGTGAAATTTGACATGCCAGTTTTCCGTTTCTTTGGTAAACATGGAAAGGAAAAAACAAGATACGATTTCTCCTTACCATTATCCACCGATAATGTGGAGTGGAGAAAACCAAAGTTAGTGAGGGGGTACTTCAAGAAAGGACCATTACACAGTGTCTATTTTCGAACACCCTGTCCATAAATGGACGAGCCCGCACATGACACGGATTAGAGCTATATAACTTTGGTTATATTATTACCAACGTAGGATGATCCCACCGTGGTACGGAGAAATCGTCGACGAGCGAGCTAGCTATGCTACTTAAATTGAAAAGAGGATCGATGGACATATTTATTTTCTAGCAAGGAGTACATAGATCACTGTCCTTTTAGTTTTTTATTTTACTTCTTTCTTATTTTACCAGGGTAGCCCAGTCAACATCAAGTTGCTCTTCCCTGGGGCCCTGGGTTAAAAATATCAACAATATAAGTATAAGACAAAAAATTAAAATAGTAACAAAAACATAGAGTTAATAGCATAAAATATCAAAAAGTAAAACATAAAACGAGACTTAACAAGAAAACAATAAAAACAGTTTTTTAAATAAAGGAAAGAAATGGTTAAACTTTGACAATAAAAACATAAGAGTTAAAAAAGTCAGAATACAGCTAAGAACATGACACAACATACAAGTATAAAAATGATAGACACAGATAAAATGGTAAAAAAAAGATAATATAGATTATAGAATGCAAAAGAGGGGTTAATTAGATAAACCGTATTTAGAGGGAATTTCTTGTCTTAGTCGTCTTTTGAAAGTTTCAACTGATTTACTGTCTCTTATTATGTCATTAATGCTGTTCCATGATGGAGGTCCTCTTGCCGTAAAAGATTTTGCATAAAGTGACGTGCGAAATCGAGGCCTAAAGAGGTCGTGCTTAACCCGGGGTGTGCAACAAGAATGTACATTTTGGGGTTTTGTCCTGATGTAAGGGTCTAAGGGTGTCCCCTTCCCTTTGGAAAATTTTCCGGTCCCCAGTGGTGTCTAGATGCAAAATGGTGCTGTGTTTGTTCACGGACTCAAGTCGTCGGTATATTACTTGGTCAGACCTATAATACCACCTGTTAATCTTTCAAACTATTTAACCCGCAAAGCAGAAGTAAGGATCATGTGGGAAACACATGAATTCCCGACCTTGCTGGCAATTTTACAAATCGGCCCGAACGCCAGTGCGAACTAGTAAAAAGAGGACTTGTCGAAAACAAACGTTCTACAGTGCGCACTTGTCATGGGCAAGGAGAGAGACACGACATACTTGTCAAGGATAAAAGAATTATTCGAACGCAGTACCTTACCGTGCGGCATATTTTGTGTATGATACCGTATAGGAAAGGTCGTGTAAGAATGGTCTTCAGTGTATGGTTGCCCTGTTTTCAGTAAATCAACCAGCCATCCGAAAGGCAGAAAGGGTCTAAACCTGATAATTTCACATCCGAATTTTTCGTCGGGACTTTCGTTTCATCGTACAAGTGAATTATATGCGAATTAAACAACAGTGCAGATTATATACCTAATTTAGTGAATGTAGGCATTTTAAAGTTATAAGTTGGTTTCATACGTGCGCAAAATGTGATTTTTACACATTAACTTTTTCTTAATTCTTACACTTTATTTATTTTTTGAAGGAAATAATTAAAAGTTTATTTCCGTTCAAACATTTATTTTTTTTTCAAAATGTTTTTTCTCTTAATCCTTACACATTTAATTAGGACACAAAAAATCTGGGGGGCTGACCAATATCTGGGGGCATAGGCCCTCCAGGCCCCCCGTAGCTACACCACTGACATAGGCTACTTGGTCAATGTACAAATATGATGTACAAAGTACCCCTCCCAACACACAAACACACAGATTGTGTCGACAGTCTCATACGACTGCAGTGACCAAGTGGTTAGAGCATCCGACTTGCAGCCGGAAGGTCTAGGGTTCAATCCTGGCCGGGTCATACAATAGACTTTAAAAATGGAACCTACTGCCTTTGTGCTTGGTGCTCAGCATAAGCAGTGGAGTAGGGCAAACAAGCCAGTGAGCCACAACTGGAAAAAGGCCGTGGTCGTCTCGACTGGAACCAATTGGTTGGAAACTGGGACGTTAAACCTCATCTAACTAACTAACTCAAACGAACTGTAGACACTACATGATGATGTAGTAAATGTAGGCCCCTACAGTGTTTCCATATCATATGCTAAACCCTTGAAAGACAGAAACTGTTGTTCCAACACCTGTTGCTACCACAGTTATTGAGTGAAAAGTTTAGATTTGCGGGAGATGGGTTTAGCCTACTTCATGATTTCTTGCTTTCATTACTTATAGCTCTTTTTGGCTTTGTTTGGCTGTTTGGCTCTGTTTGGCTGTGTGGACCACAGATACTGAGTGAACAGTTTAGATTTGCGAGAGATGGGTTTAGCCTACTTCGTGGTTTCTTGCATTCATTACTTATAGCTCTTTTTGGCTTTGTTTGGCTGTGTGGACCACAGATACGTGAACAGTTTAGATTTGCGGGAGATGGGTTTAGCCTACTTCGTGGTTTCTTGCATTCATTACTTATAGCTCTTTTTGGCTTTGTTTGGCTGTGTGGACCACAGATACGTGAACAGTTTAGATTTGCGGGAGATGAGTTTAGCCTACTTCGTGGTTTCTTGCATTCATTACTTATAGCTCTTTTGGCTTTGTTTGGCTGTGTGGACCACAGATACTGAGTGAACACTTTAGATTTGCGGGAGATGGGTTTAGCCTACTTCGTGGTTTCTTGCATTCATTACTTATAGCTCTTTTTGGCTCTGTTTGGCTGTGTGGACCACAGATACTGAGTGAACAGTTTAGATTTGCGGGAGATGGGTTTCGTACACGGTCTCTTACATTCATTACCTTTAGTTCTGTTTGGCTCTGTCCATGTTTTACAAATGGCCAATTTGACGTATTGCCTTTATGCATGTACATGATACGAAATTATATTTTGAACTCCTTTTACTTGCAAATATTGATTTAGGCACTCTAATATGTTTGTAGTTTCTTCACATGACCCTGAGGAGCTTGAATCTTGCTGCATACAAACTACCTGCAACAATTACAAAACGGAAATATTAAGAATTTAATCAGACCAAAGATCCCTCTCTCAGCCTGGGTCGCGGGTATAGAATACCGAAGTGATGTCGTCACTTCCGCATAGTTGCCCATGGCGATGACTCTAAACAAACTTCGACCTGATTAGCCTGACGTACTTAACGCAATACCTTCAAAAGCTGTGATTTTCACGCGTACATATAAAACCACATGGGACAAAGTAGGGCTGAATATTTGTCACAATGGCACTCTTACTACCTATGGAACAATACTATTTTACTTATTTGTTTGAAAATCCCTGCAACTGGCGAAAAAAAGTTAAATTCATCAATGCACAGGTTCCCCGTACAACGGGATAGGAACTTTCGGAGGCCTAGCCACTACACTTTTACGTGCAAACATATTGAAGTATACCCATCATTTAAAACGATGTACTAAATGTAGCCGTCATTGACTGAGAAATTAAAACTTGGGCCAAGTAATAATTACCAATATGTTCCTAGTCGTATGACACCTTATATCATTGATATCGTTCTTGAAATGAGATTAACTTCAGTCGGTAAAAAAATGTTAATGGGTTCATATCCTATTACACCGTAAGACACGCACTTCTGTGTAAAGCTCCCTATACCAGATCTACGAAACCTCTTAAAAGTTACAGTTCGAAAGTAAACGAAATTTAATCCAACCTGAAAAAATTTGTAAAAATACTTCGAATACATAAAACCATATATTGGACTCTCATTTCTATTAAACAAGCCATTTCATTGCAATGAACTGAAGAAGTTGAGTCCTACGATAAAGCAATAGGGGTTTTTCTTCGTATGGAGCCAGTGGCTAAAATGACGTCATACCTCGGTACTCTATTGGTTTGAGGGTGACTAGAGATTTTTATGGGGGTAATGCGTAAGTTTGCAGAAAGGTTTTCACATGATAACTACTTTGTTGTAACATACCCATGGTCTGTTTTTATTAGGCCTATTTTATTTCCTTCTCAAGTAAAGCATTGCGTCGGTCTAATCCAATATTTGAGAAATAAATGGTTTTCTGATACTGCAATACATTTAAAAACTCACCAACTTAGACAAAATTTACTGAAACTTGAGTGAGAGAGTCGATCGATTAACACAGTATATATTGCGTAAACATAGCCTATGTGAGTGGTGTGACTTGATCGAGTGGTGTGACTTGATCAAGCGAGCAGTCCCACTTGATTTTTGTTCGATTCTGACATGCACAGTTGTAATCATGAAACGGGTTATTTCCGTCCTTATCACTAATTTATCCCCAAAATTCTGAGCAGCTGGTTACGGGCCCTCCAAGCATGAAGGAGGGAATCTTAACGGGATCTTACCTACCCAACCCCTTAATATGCGTGTACTTGAAAATAATTTACTTCCCCACTCTTTTTCAATTTTCGGACATTCTGTGGTGAATTTGTCATTTGTTACATTTGATGCCAATGAATGCGCTAAAAACTCCATGCCCTGACCGTAATCCTAAAGGGTAACAAGTCTCGCCCAAACAGTAAAATTCTCCCCACTCAATTTACTTCTACCCCTCCGCCAATTTAAAACACTGTTTAGTGCACTCCCATGTCAAAGTTACAGAAGCCTGCAATGAAGTTAAATTGACCAAGGCCATATCAACATATAGCTGTGTGTGAACTTCGTTGGGAACATGGCTGACTGCACAAGTCATCATTGATTGACCAAAGTGAAGCTACTGTTTGAATTAAAGTCAATCAAAGTGCAGTCACCAATTGTAGTTAGAGATAAAATCATATTTCTGAATATGTTTGAGGTGATGCTATAGCCCCCTAATAGCTTTTAAAGTACAGAAAATCGCACATTGGCTTCCTTTCTCCAATTTGCTCTCACCGTAGATGAATCTTCTGTGCTCTAATGCAAAGGCTTCGTCCCCACGACTTGTCCCCTCCCCTTCTACAAACCTTGGGCTTGCATCTGACATGATTAACTGGCTTCAGTGGCGTTTCCGGGAAAAGCGCCCCCACACATAAAGTGAAGAGGGAAATGGAGAAAACAACGTAAAGAAGCATAAGGAGATACAGAGGAACATAGTTGAGGCCAGCAGAACTGCAGTACATATGGGCGGCCTCTGTGTCCTTAACTCAAGTATATCTCCACGACTACGCCTGGTAGTTGAAATTAACACGAATTTGGTCCTAGCCAGGGTTGTCACTAGAGAGGGTGTGGGATGGGCTGAGGTGTCATACCCCCAAGCTGGTAAATCTTACCATAGATTGCAACGTGAGTGTGACAGTCGGACCGACTGCCACACTCAAAGTTTACAACAATGCCCATTGGCATCTTCCTGTTCGCTGGCTAGTAAAACGTTGATACAAAAGTCAGACATTCAATGCAGTGAAATCATATACTAACTGCGGATATTAAAGACAAAAATCCAAGAAATCTGGTAATAAGGGAGTGATATGAGTTGCTACTTAAGATATAAAATACCTATGAAGTAAATGGTATCTATAATACAATAGCGGTCACTGACCACAAGGAGAAAGCGGGCAATTCTTACCTATCTTGAGCGTTTTCAAATTAAGGTCCCAACAAGTTAAGAACAAGAGGATGGTGGAGGTTGCCACCCGCTCCAACCCACTAGAATGAGTCTTCGACCAAAACTTGAAATTATCCAAAACGGCATTTTCATTAGCGAAGATATTTATGAAAGAAAAATGCAAGCAGCCCCCCATACTTCCGGAAAGGAATACATTACCTTTGATGGATTACCATGCTTTCCTGTTCTAGATCCACCATTTTTGCATACTTTGTCTTTATAAGATACTTAAAAAAATTCTTGTAGTAAAGGTCTTGTTTCTACAGGTGTTGGAAACGAGGCTGGGGCTTCCCCTAATTTGTTTCCTCTGTTAAAAAAATGTCAAAAATTTGCAGAAATTTTCCTTAAAATTTACCCTCAAAGTACCCTGAGATATTCAAAAAAATCTTCAAAAATTAGGGGACACAACTTTCGTTAGACCCCTCAGGACGTCGGTTCAAAACCACGTTCAGCCCCCAACGTCTTCAAAAGCCTCCCACGCCTATTCCTGTATCCAACTATTATCATGGAAATGAAATTTGAAGAAATGCAAAAGTTTGAAAAGTTTAAGCCTTAGTTAAGCACGAAATCTTCACAATGCTGGTCTGATATTTATTAAGGACAACAATACACTGGATTCTGTCTTACAGAAATATTTTAATAGTATACTTGTCACCTACTGCATCCATCAGTAAGCCATATCTTTTCCCACATCAACTTGTTGGGACGAGTTACCGTACTTGTCAAATGGTGTTAAACGGATTTTGTTGTTACCAAGCTTAAAATGTCGATCGTACCATTGCTATTTGGGGACATTTTAATTACGTCATCCTAAGGTCCACAATTGGATATAAACTCTTCATGTGTTTGGTTTTTATATCCATTACCTAGAGACGCCAGAACGGTGGGAGGAAGAACAGAATATCGCCCAAAGCTCGGATCGTACTTTCTTGGGTCTAAAAAAGTAATGCTTCATTCACGGTTAGATAAACGGCAAGAGAGGTCAGACAATGGGGCAATTTTTATAAGGCTGAATATTCTACGAATGAAAGACGTGATCTGATGGATAACCTATTTCACAAACTTAACGAAAACATATTTTTTCGCCACGTTTCGCGGACACCCATTACCTCTATAGGCTACAGCTAATAGAATAAGCATTCCGATGTTAAGAAGTTACCTTCTCAGTGTTGTCCCCCTTCCCATAAATACTTCCCCTCGAAACTGTTTGTCTACTTTCTTGTTCAAAATCAGTAAAAATAACGATTTTGTGAAGTAAGCCTGATTGATGTGCAGCCAGTGAAAGTTAGCAATCAGCTCCAGCTTCATGCTTGTGACGCCATTTTGATCCCCAGCTAGACCCCACGTCTGGGAAGAGTTCCTCGTTCCAACTATAGTATACGATCTAAGAAGGCTGGGGATGGAGCCTTTTCGCCGTTCGGGAAAAAACAATTTTTCGGGCAGTTTTTTGAGAAAAATTCAATTTCAAACTCCATTTCGTACGCTAATGTTTCCAACGGGTTTGATAGCACCGAACTGGCATCATTAGGCTTTTATCTTTCATTCGGGGGAGGCTTGGAGGCCACAGCAGGAGAGAATGTGTACGCAAAGCAATTAAAATAGTACAGATCTATGAGAAATGATATCTATGAGATGATTCATCAGATGTCCATTTTAGCGCTTCTGTTCTCCAAGTCACCAGGCACTGAAGGCGTCACTCTAATAAGGTTAATACCGATTATCAGTTTTGGTCGTATTTCTCCGAATGCTTTTCTCTTTAACAGCCCTGAATGGAAACTCTGTCACCAGGACTACAGTTAATATTATTGCGGAGCTTATAAAATAACGTGAAGTCATAATACCCCTAAAAGGTGAATTTCCAAATCATTGTTTTATATGTTGTTTGTAAGTATATTCCGTATGCTACCCCCACCCCCCCCCCCACACACACACAAACTGATAAACTTTCGCTTAGATGGCGTTGGAAACCTACTTCACTCCCTCCTCCAAGCATACAACAGTTCTGTTCGTGCCTTTGGTCGGCCTCAGGCCGCCGAAAAATGCTCTGTCCAGATCTCATTGCGTGCAGGGAAATTTCCATAGACAAAACTGGCTACATGTTCTGTATATACATGCAGCCGGAAGACAACATCTAGAGAGCTATATTGAAATTTCCAGGAAAAAGAACAAGTATTTACTTAAATATCCGCCCACGGATTTTTTTTTTAATAATGTAACTTTTGATATCGTTCAGATTTGCATATAAAGAGTGGGATGACAGAAGTAACTTTGACTTTTTTAAGTTTATCTAAGTTCAAATCAATTTGATTCCTACTGTTAAGAAAAAAATGCAGTAAATTCTGTCAGACTATGTGTAACCAACTACTATTGGTAATGACGACTGAAAAATGGCGGGAAAGTTTCATTTGTTAAAAACTACAATAACTGCAATAAATGGATAAACAGATCTATGAGAAATGACATCTGTGAGATGGTTCATCAGATGTCCTTTTTAGCGCTTCTGTTCTCCAAGTCACCAGGCCCTGAAGGCATCATTAGTCAAAACTTTAGCAAGCTTTTAGTAAGGTTTATATCGATTTTCAGTTTTGGCCGTAAGTTCCCCAAATGTTTTCCTCTTTGACCGCCCTGAATGGAAAACTATCTCACCAGGACTACAGTTAAAATTATTGTGGAGTTTATAAAATAACGTAAAGTCCATTACCCCTAAAAGGTGTAATTTCCAAATTATTGTTTTTTACGTTATTTTTAATTGCAAATTTGTAAAGCATGAGATCTCTAGATAAAAAAAATGTTTGATGAAACTTTCCGGCCTTACAAAGTGACATTTTGGATCGGGAAACATTTTCGGTACGCTACGCCCCCCCCCCCTCCCCCAACTGATGGACCTTCGGTCAGATAGCGTTCGGAACCTACTTACTCCCTCGTCCACGCATAAAACAGTTCCGTACGCATAAACACTTCTCAGGGCGTAGGAAGATGTTTGACACGGGGGGGGGGGGCAGACCAGATGCGATTTCTCGACTTTGATCCCCCTTCCCACACCAGAACATCATATTTGCTCTTTACAATTTTTCCTATTTTAATTTAAGCAAAATGAAAATATTCAAAGAAAAAGGAAACAACTACAACATCAACACCATGCAGCGGTGGTGTAGCTAAGATTTTTTGTTTGGGAGGCTCCGGAGGAGTGGACTTATTTTTTTTGGGGGGGGGGGGGGACTCCCGTTTACTATCTAAGCGGAGCGCACCATAGGTTGGCGCGGAGCGTACCAAGAAAGTTTGAGATTGAATACATCCCAGATCGCCTCAAACGGCACTTGCCAGGCTTGATAGCAGCCATCAAGATATGCAGTTTTTGTGAAATAATGTAAAGCTTGATTTGATTTTATTCTAAAACACATTTCTGTGAGGACGGATTAGTTGAGCTGGCCGGACTTTGGGTCCGAGGATTGCAAGTTTGAATCCCATTTATCATCTAAGCGGAGCGCCACCATAGGTTTGCACGGAACAAACCGAGAAAATTTGAGATTTTCAAGTAATACATCCCAGATCGCCGGAAATGGCACTTGCCAGGCTTGACAGCAGCCATCAAGATGTGCAATTGTTGTGAAATTTTTTAAAGGTTGATTTGAATTTGATCTAAAACACATTAAATTTGTCACAATCTATCCGACTTTATTCAAAATTATTCAGAGTGGTGTTAGCCCCATGTATTTTGGTGGATTGATTGGAACGGGGATTTTCCACAGACAGAGTCTACTATCGTTAAGTTGGTGTAGCCAAGATTTGCCCGACGAGGGCCACCGAACCGAAGCACCGACAGCCCCAATGCCGTCGGGTATAAATGGGATTTGAAGGAAACCTTTGTACTATAGACCATTTCATTTAGGGCATATATTGCATAAAATTTGTATATACTAGAGAAGCATAGTTCCGCGTTGATTCAATGTTTTCCCCGGAATCTAAGCTGTAAAAATTGCAAAGCGCGCGAAGCGCGAAAATTTTTTGTAGGTTTTCACAAAAAACATAAGTAAACATTAAGAACAAAATAAAAAAGAAAAAAATCTGTAGGGGTTCTAGATCGTATAGAAGATAATATGCATTGTATCCAAAATACCTTACCTATTCGATGAAATAGCCAAATATTGCTCCGTGAGCCGCTCACCAACTGGCCGTACCGCTTGACACACACAAGAGAACAGTTACTAGGCTTTGCAATATGGGATGAAATTTGCGACCTCGACATAAACTGTGTACTTTTCCAACATGTTACTTGGTAAGGTGGAAAAGACTTGCGCTATCTAGCGATATAGAATGGAAATACTGAAGAAAGTAGAGTAGCTCTTCTGCGCGCGTAGCGCGCCGAAAATTTTGCGTTCTTATTAGAGAAATTGTCTTCTTGCGAGCAAAAACGGGTAAAATGAAACTGGAAACTGTCGCGATATTGGGGCTAAAATGACATTTGGCCCCCCACAAATCATATTGGGGGCCATGGCCGCCTTGGCCCCCCCCCCCGGTTCCTACGCCACTGGTTCTGTTCGTGCCTTTGGTTGGTCTCAGGCCGCCGGAAAATGCTCTGTCCAGATCTCATTGCGTGCAGGGAAATTTCCATAGACAAAACTGGCTACATGTTCTGTATATACATGCAGCCGGAAGACAACATCTAGAGAGCTATATTGAAATTTCCAGGAAAAAGAACTAAGTATTTACTTAAATATCCGCCCACGGATTTTTTTAATAATGTAACCTTTGATATCGTTCAGATATGCATATAAAGAGTGGGATGACAGAAGTAACTTTGACTTTTTAAAGTTTATCTAAGTTCAAATCAATTTGATTCCTACTGTTAAGAAAAAAATGCAGTAAATTCTGTCAGACTATGTGTAACCAACTATTGGTAATGACGACTGAAAAATGGCGGGAAAGTTTCATTTGTTAAAAACTACAATAACTGCAATAAATGGATAAACAGATCTATGAGAAATGACATCTATGAGATGGTTCATCAGATGTCCTTTTTACCGCTTCTGTTCTCCAAGTCACCAGGCCCTGAAGGCATCATTAGTCAAAACTTTAGCAAGCTTTTAGTAAGGTTTATACCGATTTTCAGTTTTGGCCGTAAGTTCCCCAAATGTTTTCCTCTTTGACCGCCCTGAATGGAAAACTATCTCACCAGGACTACAGTTAAAATTATTGTGGAGTTTATAAAATAACGTAAAGTCCATTACGGCACCCCTGAAAGGTGAATTTCCGAATCATTGTTTTTTACGTTATTTTTAATTGCAAATTTGTAAAGCATGAGATCTCTAGATAAAAAAATGTTTGATGTAACTTTCCGGCCTTACAAAGTGACATTTCTTGCGATCGGGAAACATTTTCGGTACGCTACGCCCCCCCCCCCTCCCCCAACTGATGGACCTTCGGTCAGATAGCGTTCGGAACCTACTCACTCCCTCGTCCACGCATAAAACAGTTCCGTACGCATAAACACTTCTCAGCCGCGTAGGAAGATGTTTGACACGGGGGGGGGGGGCAGACTCCCGTTTACTATCTAAGCAGAGCGCACCATAGGTTGGCGCGGAGCGTACCAAGAAAATTTGAGATTGAATACATCCCAGATCGCCTCAAACGGCACTTGCCAGGCTTGGTAGCAGCCATCAAGATATGCAGTTCTTGTGAAATAATGTAAAGCTTGATTTGATTTTATTCTAAAACACATTTCTGTGAGGACGGATTAGTTGAGCTGGCCGGACTTTGGGTCCGAGGATTGCAAGTTTGAATCCCATTTATCATCTAAGCGGAGAGCCACCATAGGTTTGCATGGAGAAAACCGAGAAAATTTGAGATTTTCAAGTAATACATCCCAGATCGCCGGAAATGGCACTTGCCAGGCTTGATAGCAGCCATCAAGATGTGCAATTGTTGTGAAATTTTTTAAAGGTTGATTTGAATTTGATCTAAAACACATTAAATTTGTCACAATCTATCCGACTTTATTCAAAATTATTCAGAGTGGTGTTAGCCCCATGGATTTTGGTGGATTGATTGGAACGGGGATTTTCCACAGACAGAGTCTACTATTGTTAAGTTGGTGTAGCCAAGATTTGCCCGACGAGGGCCACCGAACCGAAGCACCGACAGCCCCAATGCCGTCGCGTATAAGTGGGATTTGAAGGAAACCTGTGTACTATAGACCATTTCATTCGGGGCATATATTGCATAAAATTTGTATATACTAGAGAAGCATAGTTCCGCGTTAATTAAATGTTTTCCCCGGAATCTAAACTGTAAAAATTGCAAAGCGCGCGAAGCGCGAAAATATTTGGTAGGTTTTTACAAAAAACATATGTAAACATTAAGAACAAAAAAAAAAGAAATCTGTAGGGGTTCTAGACCGTATAGGAGACAATATGCATTGTATCGAAAATACCTTACCTATTCGATGAATAGCCAAATATTGCTCCGTGAGTCGCTCTCCAACTGACCGTACCGCTTGACACACACAAGAGAACAGTTACTAGGCTTTGCAATAAGGGATGAAATTTGCAACCGAGACATAAACTGTCTACTTTTCCTACATGTTACTTGGTAAGGTGGAAAGGACTTGCGCTATCTAGAGATGCAGAATGAAAATATTGAAGAAAGTAGAGTAGCTCTTCTGTGCGCGAAGCGCGCCGAAAATTTTGCGTTCTTATTAGAGAAATTGTCTTCTTGCGAGCAAAAACGGGTAAAACGAAACTGTCGCGATATTGGGGGGCCAAAATGACATTTGGCCCCCCACAAATCATATTGGGGGGCCATGGCCCCCGTGCCCCCCCCCCCCCCCCCCCGGTTCTTACACCACTGGTTCTGTTCGTGCCTTTGGTTGGTCTCAGGCCGCCGGAAAATGCTCTGTCCAGATCTCATTGCGTGCAGGGAAATTTCCATAGACAAAACTGGCTACATGTTCTGTATATACATGCAGCCGGAAGACAACATCTAGAGAGCTATATTGAAATTTCCAGGAAAAAGAACTAAGTATTTACTTAAATATCCGCCCACGGATTTTTTTAATAATGTAACCTTTGATATCGTTCAGATTTGCATATAAAGAGTGGGATGACAGAAGTAACTTTGACTTTTTAAAGTTTATCTAAGTTCAAATCAATTTGATTCCTACTGTTAAGAAAAAAATGTAGTAAATGCTATCAGACTATGTGTAACCAACTATTGGTAATGACGACTGAAAAATGGCGGGAAAGTTTCATTTGTTAAAAACTACAATAACTGCAATAAATGGATAAACAGATCTATGAGAAATGACATCTATGAGATGGTTCATCAGATGTCCTTTTTACCGCTTCTGTTCTTCCAAGTCACCAGGCCCTGAAGGCATCATTAGTCAAAACTTTAGCAAGCTTTTAGTAAGGTTTATACCGATTATCAGTTTTGGCCGTAAGTTTCCCAAATGTTTTCCTCTTTGACGGCCCTGAATGGAAAACTATCTCACCAGGACTACAGTTAAAATTATTGCGGAGTTTATAAAATAACGTAAAGTCCATTACCCCTAATAGGTGAATTTCCAAATCATTGTTTTTTACGTTATTTTTAAGTGCAAATTTGTAAAGCATGAGATCTCTAGATAAAAAAAAAAATGTTTGATGTAACTTTCCGGCCCTAAAAAGTGACATTTCTTGCTATCGGGAAACATTTTCGGTATGCTACGCCCCCTTAACCAACTGATGAACATTCGGTCAGATAGCGTTCGGAACCTACTCACTCCCTCGTCCACGCATAAAACAGTTCCGTACGCATAAACAGTTCTGTACGTGTCTTTGGTCGGCTACAGGCCGCCGGAAAATGCTCTGTCCAGATCACAATTGCGTGAACGGAAATTTCCGTAGACAAAACTGGTTGCATGTTCTGAATGTATGCAGCCGACAGACAACATCTAGAGAGTTATATTAAAATTTCCGCCCACGGATTTTTTCATAATGTAACGTTTGATATCACTGATATTTGCATAAAAAGTGGGATGAGGGAAGTAACTCCTACTTTTCAAAATTTTATCTTAGTTCCAACAAGTTTGATACCTACTGGTAGGAGAAACGTCTGGTAAATTCTCTCAGACTACGTGTAACCAACTACTGGTAATGACGATCGAAAAAGTAGCGGGAAATTTTTATTTTTTAAAAACTAGAATAACTGCAGTAAATGGATAAACAGCGTAGTCTTAAGGAAATACTATTTGTGTTATGTTTCTTGCGTACTTAAATGTGAGAAGAGCCCGTAAATCACCTTAGAAATAAAAAGATTAAACATTAGGCTTAAAGAAACAGACAAGATTTAAATCCAAAAAAGTGTCTCACAATCCCAACTGTCAAACCACTCCCCCTTCTACCCCTCCCTCTCGTTCGAAGAACATTATATACGCCCTCAATACCCCCACCCTCTCAATTATTCAGAATGATTACTTATCAGAACACTCAATTACAACACATTTATACGTACAATCTTCTCATCCCAGACAGAAAGAAAAAAATCCCTAAAATCCCTAACCAAATTTTCTTCTAGCCCCTCTTTCATTTTGAAAAGAATTGTCTGGATAGCACCTCTGCAGAAAAAAGTCTTTACTTATTAGCTCAAAACCGTACCCTGTTGGGTACACAGCTGCTTTTCATCTGCATAAATCATTGAATAAGCAATCAGAGTAGCTTACATGTTTCATTTTATCAATTTTTTATCACTTTTCATTTTAATCAAATTGCTGTCACCGATTGTAAATTTAGACACCCGTAGTCCCTGAATACATTTAGAATTATGCAAGTCCTGCGTTAAGTTAAAATCAACTTTCAAATAAAAGATGCTACGATTTGCCGTGTTTGACCGGATAACTTATTTGAAAGGACTCATGTAGAGTAAGACAAGGCCTTGGTTTAAATTTAAAAATATAGTCAATTGAAGTTCTCGACTGATCTTTTTAAGCTCTAAATTGTAAATTTTGAAAGCCTAAAAACATATTTATCACAAAGGTTGGAAAATGAGAATTATTTATTTATTTATCATCTCCATAGCTTACTCTAGATGGGATGTAAAGTTGTATTTTGTTTACTTACATTGAAACAGTCCATTGTACAATAATTTGTGATATCCATAGTACTGTCCACGTTAACTCTTTTTGTTTCCTTTTGACATATTAAATGTTGAAATTCATCTCAAGCATTTTGTGAGCAGATGAGTATAGAGGCTTGCATAGTCAAGTTATTAAATAAAAGTGGGACCGATCAAGGATTTACAAGGGAGGAGGAGGGCTAATTTGGTGAGGGCAAAGTTCGAAGCTACGAGCGTTACGTCTAGGAAGCCTCAGTAGGGACCAGGGGGGGCTTTTATGGGGAACATTTAAATTAGACACTGTTTAATGGCGTTTCCTGACATCTAGCGATCAATATTAGTATACGTAAACTTTGTAGTGTAGCTTTAGAACCACCGTCTCAGAAAAGAAAGAGGTGCCGAAAATGGGAACTGAGGAGGAAAATTTCCCCCCTGTGGATTCGCGCCTGTGATCACATTTTGGAACAATCCAGTGGCATTACTAGATAACAAAGCAATGCAAAGAAGGGAATCTGAGTAGTACAAAAGTGACGTCATCACTGAGTAATATAGCATTTACATGAAATGGAGAAAATTTTAAATTTTATATCTCAGCACAGAGTCCTGTAAAGATGATAGAAGAACCAATGAAATTTGTAATTTTAGACTTTAGGCACCGTACACTGAATATAATCAGTAGCTGAATACTTACTTTTAACTACCCACTGCAGAGTTTGGATTACGATTTCATGTACATATAATGTCATAGGCATATAAGGAGCGGGACGGGACTGGGAGAAACGTTTGATTTTCGCCCTTCGGTTCCTTTCCAAAGAATTGAGGGGACTCTGGAAAAAGAAGGGTTAGGGCTGAGACTAAAGGGCCCAGTCTGCCCCCCCCCTTTTCAAGGACAAAATCCTCCTATTTCTCTCTGTAAAATTTATCAATAGTTTCAATAAAATATTAATTTTGTTCAATAAACTTTCTTCAAAAAAAGGGTACAAATGACTTCAAATTGCATTTAAGACCTGCAAATGTTCAAAATTTTTCCAAAGGTTAGGGGACACCCCCTTTTTAGACTCCCAGGAGGGTGGTATGAATCTTTCATCCCCCAGTTGAGAACAACTTCCCGCGGCTATGATTTTGCATGATATTAGTTTAACTGTAAGTGGGTGGAGGAACGGATTACGAAAGGTCAGCCTTGGAGGTAGCTTAAAAAGACATAAGCCAACCAGCCATCGTAAAAATTCTGGTCTCAATGTTGTAGTTTTTCGAAGCTAAATGATCAAAAATTTTGAACGATCCAACAAAGCCTTATGCATTACAACTTCAAATCGGCGGGTGATTTTCCGTGCAATGTTTAACTCAAATTTGTAATGTTTTCAATTTCGATCTCACAAAAAAGATTACTGACCTCGAAAGCTTTCTAATACGGAGCGGCTGAATCCTCCACTAACAGAATTTTGGTGTTTTCAATGTAAGTTTGGACATTTTTTGGACCAAAACCCTTCAAACTGAAAACGATTGGGGCTGAGGCCGCCCAGTCCCTACCCTTTCCTTTCCGATGGCACTGTAGATTGCACTTTGATGAAAACTCCACCTATCTATGGTCCGATCGAGAATCGAGGCCTAAATCTCCCAATTGTTAAATCTCACTTCTTCAGCCTCCACAGCCTTCATTCACGCTGTCATGACATTGGTGGGTGAGAATATTAAAAAATAAATATGTTGCATGCTTGTGGGTGTATTAGCCCGAGGAACAGACTCTGCTGGCTCAGCCCCTCTCTGTTCTCTGTGGCTCCCAAACTGATATGTGCCGTATAGCTGGCTACGTAGGCAGCACATCCTAAATGCCATAGATATTAAAGAGAGATTGTAAAGAGAGATGATGGAACCTTATGATACGATATGTTTGATGCAATTCTTGCTTCACATTTTTTGTCATATACAGACTATTTCAGTAGTTTATCAGGAGATATATTATCTAACTGGAGGATGCAGGAAAAGTATAATCGATGGTAGCACCAAGCAATTTAATATTGATACTAGACAATCGTAGCATGGACAAATGGACAGTAAAAATTAGTGATCTTCAACTGTTTGACTTTGAAGTATATTTTATGGCTTTTGACGTGAAAAGTTAAATTATTAGTCGACTGAAAAATAATGGAGACTTAACATTACTACTGTGATTATTCCTCGCACATTCTTAAGCCTCCTGTTCTGATCAAAGGGGCATTGAGTAGGGATCTCGTCATAGTTTGACTACATTTGGTTCCTTTGGACCAAAATTGGTTTATTTTTCAACCAAAACTACCAAAATCTCTCTTCCGATTTCATTTCGTGGTCCATAAGATGCGGTTCAAATTTGAACTCCGCGTTCAGGGGGCCTCGTCCAAAAGGCGGGGATTCAATTTTGAACAGGTTATTTTCGCTGGCCCTCTTTCCGCGACTTATCTTTCTGTCTTGATATGGGTGGAACGTTATCCTTGACAAAAAAAAATGTGTCAGCCCCCTGCTCCCATGGGCACGATGCCTCCACGCCTGTTTTGAGAGTGTAATTATCCTTTTACAGTACTCTGTATGCAGGGGCGGCGCCAGGGTATTTTGAAAGGGGTGGCAAACCTGGGGTGAGTAATCGCCGTCCTGCGAGAGGGGTCGAAGGGGAGATGGATACCCCTCCTTTTTGAGAAAATTTTGTTAATTTAAGGTTGCGTAGATGCCAAATGGTGTTTTCATTTGTTATATTTTTGTACTGTCACCCCACCCCCACAAAAGTATGCCTTAAAAACGTTTTTTACACGATTTTATTTTTTGAGCTAAAAGCCATAGGGGCGGCAAATGCCTGCCCTGCCACCCCTGTGGCGCCGCCTCTGTCTGTATGGTTCAGTCATGGTCGTTTACGTTTTACTTGGTATCCTTTTTAGGTCACAGACGAAAATATGAAGAAAGAAAGAAAAAGAATCTTTCAAATCATATACATAACGAAACCATTAACCCTATGACAGGACCTATGGACTTAGGAAGATAGATTAAGTACGCTACACAAAAATAAATACACATTGCAAAAGGAAAATGTACCACTAATTGTTTAACTGATAAAAGAGGGGACTTTGAACGATGGATAAAAATGATCACTGTTATTGATTTATGACTGCTATGCAGGAAAAGCTGACGATGGCGGTACCTATGTCCCAGAACATTTCACAGTATCTTGCAGACTTGAAGCGTGAGTCCAAAGTCACCAGTATAGGAACACCAATGCAGTGCATATGTCTTATCTGGTACGATCACACGTTTTTCTCACGAAGACAGGCGTATAAGGCAGGGAGGATGAGGGTTGTAACCCCCATTTGGGAAGAAAATCTGCTATTTTCGGGCAAACATTTATTCAGGCTGGGTACCAAAGTGCTGCAGCCCCCTTTTTGTGGGGGTAGTCCCGTACTCCCTACGCTGATGAGTACGTCGAAGGCTGCAAAAGTTTGCGGTTGTAACATTGGATAAGTATCGAAACCTGTACGTACGAGCATGAGCAGCACAAAGCCATTCCAATCAGTACGGTACATTCGGAGGGAAATTAACCTAACTATATATGCTACGTACAAAATCTACAAGTAGGACACAAAGTTGAAGAAATCTTCTTTCACAGCAAAGTGAAAAAAAAAATATCTAAAAAGAGGGAATTTTAGAAAGCTACTTTTATTAGAAGAAAATTAGGGAAAACAGAGTAGAAATTTACAAAGTCGGACTAATGTGGTGCCGGGAATAAGACTCCGTAGAGATCCCAGATGTGTGTATTCACATATTAGCTATATTGGCACTCGCTGTATTCGACAAACCTATTGGTGCACTGATACAGTGGATTCGAAAGAGTACCTTCGAGCAGGGTAATACCTCCCTTTTCAAGGTAGGTAAGACTTTTTCAGTACAGGCATGTAGGTCTCATGCTATTGGGAATAATTTACTGTTATAAAAGAAAATCAGTGTAAAAAAATCAGTGTTTAAACCGATTTCTTGCCAAGTCCGAATATATCTTACTGCCATTTCCAAGCAAAGCGGTCTTACAGAGGACAAATTCTCAATCCTCCCCCCCCCCCCCCGTGACAGAAGGGAATTTGTTTTTTGTAATGAATTGGTGACATACTTTTTTGTTTGAACTTAATTTCAAACAAATATAATATTAGAATTCTAGTCGAATTCTAGTCCCTCCCGTAACTCTTCCCCCATAGACCCGGGAGGTGGGGTCTGGGGCCTGCTGTATCCCTATCCCCAGTCGAGTAGCACATCCTTCCCTTTTTGCGAACATACGTTCTTGTTCGGCAAAGGTATGAAAACGAAATTACTAATATTTCCGCTTAAGTGCGGAACTCCCTCCTCCCAAATAATGTAGTCCCGTACCTTTATGTCTACCACCTCCGCCCAAGGACAACTAGCTGCCCCTACCTCCGCCCATAGGACAACTAGCTGCCCCTACCTCCACCCTTAGGACAACTAGCCAATATAACTACGGATAAACTTGAAACACTCGTAAAAGGCTTCTTACCTATTGCACTGCTGCGAGTACTTTCTACCAAAGCGTCACGAAATGTCACACTTAAAAAGTGTCGTCCGAATTATGAAAACTTGATCACCAGAATATACCTCTATTTCTACTAAATCCTTACGATTCGAAAGACGTGTATGAAATCCACAATTCAAAATCGTGGAAAGTGAAAGAAGGCATAACGTCCCGGTTTATCGAATAAAGGCTTAAATTGTTTCAATCAACAATAACTTATTATTGATTCGAGTCGATGAGCGTAGATCTGTATAAGCTGACAACGGCTAAGATGGACGAAAAGTTGAACTAAAGAGTAGGCTAGTCGAATACTTCACTGAAAATTCCACATTAATGTAAATGATATGATTGAAGAAAAAACTTTTCATAAAAGCACTCTGCGTACTTACACAGACTCGGCGACCACCGCTTTAATCGTTGTAAGTATGTGTGGGTTTGCAACACCTCATGAGCAAATCAAGTGTCAAATGGATTTCTTGCAAAAGAAAGTCAAAAAATTGCCCCGACAGAGAGTTCTCCTTGTAGAGGTAGGTCTAAAGAAACGGTATGTGGTGATACATCCCTACTCACGTCTTTACTTATTTAGCTGTACTACTCATTTGTGATCTCAATGACAGAATGAAGCAAGTTTCCAAGTGCAACCCACGATCAAGTGTTGTGAATAATACTTACATTATAAATGAAGAATTGTACGTATCTGCGCATGACGATAAAACTTGTGTGATGTGTGTATATGTATATGAATATACACTGTCAGAAATATCGATATTTGTGTGTCATCCATTGATGCGAACGGACAAGCAGATTTATCTTTGCAGGGTTTGATCCATACGTGTTCAGTTGATATAATGCCAGAGCAAACAGATTGTTTGTGAAGAGAGATAAGGAAACTGAATTCAAGTGATTATCAGAAAGACTTATAATACCAGCCTTTTTGATCAATTTTGTATATTGTATGATACTGACTATTTAAATTGCTTCGAGGCACGGCAACTGTGTAAAAGGTGTGGAAAGACGATTGTCCGTTTCCGCAAGAAATAAAATTCGTGTCTGGTGTAATATCCATACTCCAGGGCCCGTAGCCTGGGCAAAATCTCTAGAGGGTAGTTAATGACTGCATTCAGTGGTGTATATTTAGCACCAAGGTGGATCCTTATCTTGTCACCCATGTGTCTAACTGAGAGAGGGGGCTAAGAGGACTCGTCTAAGGGAATGACGTGGCATTTATGTAAGGTCGCTAGGATGCAAATTGGTGCTGTCTTTGGCAAAGCTTTGAACTGATTAGAAGGTCCCAATACTTATTGTTTTGTTTCTAATACTTATTGTTTTGTTTCTAATACTTATTGTTTTGTTCCTAATTAGGGCGGGGTTGTCTAAGTGCAGAGGTGACACACCTGCTACTCTTTGAGAAGTTTTTGTATATGCAAGATGGCCGAGGCACAAAACAGTGCTATCCTCGGGAAAGTTTTAGAATTGTTTTCGAAATTCTCCCTTTTGTGTGTTTTTCGGATGCGGCCTGGCACGGTGACGTGCCACAGCCGAAGACTTGTACCTGGTGCCACGACCTTTCCCCTCTAAAGGCCGGCTTATACTTCCAACTTTTCAAGCTATGGGTCTTCCGGGGTGTTACAACTGATAATGTAGTAATTGACCGATAATGTATCATTAACCGATAGTGTAGTAAAAATTGACCGATAATGTAGTAACTTTTACTACATTTTCGGTCAAATGGTAATACATTATCGGTTAAAAATTTTTTACTACATTATCAGTTTTGAGGTGATACATTATCGGTTAAAAATTTACTACATTAGGCCCCATAAAAAAAATTACTTGTTTCTCATCACTGACTTCTGAAAAAATCCGTCGCCCGGTCCTTTTTTATTTTTTGTTACCAACCAATTTTCAGTGTGTTCTGTCTGGGCCCTATTTTATATACTGTAGTACACACACGCTAAAGCCCAACGTTCAACTGGCACAGTATAGTACTAACGTTAGTAGCCTATGGTGCGAAACCCCCGCAGCTGGTCAGTTCGCAACGTTGAAACATTGCATTTTAATATCATTCTCATTCCTTTGTACTGAATGTACTACACGGTCTGCACATTTAGTCTAAATATATTCCCTTCAAATCGATGTAAAACTTCAACTCACCGATCCCTGTTACTTTTTGTGTTGTCACTTCAAGTTCAGTACTCCGTGGTGCAAACTTTGCCAATAGGTTTTGCTATGACGTCATTCGAGCGAAATTTCTCCACGCGAGTGGCAACTGAAAAACTTACAGTATCGTACTTGCTTGACACGGCATGCTGGCACTAGCCGACCGCGCAGTTTGTGACAGTAGTATGACTTGCAGCACATTTTCGTGAATCCACAACGGTCTGTGCGCGGCAGAGCATATTGATACAGCAATGATCGCAAGTACGGGAAGAACGTTTGATTGTGGGATTTGGTCGGAGTGATTTGGGGCAATATATTTATGCAAAAAACGTCAGAAACGATGTCAGAGATCACATTTTCTTATTTAAAAAAAAAAATGCAGACATGGAAACGATAACGTCGGCCCGGGAGGTTTTTATTTTTTAATAAAAAATAAAAAAAAAATCCACCCGGCGTCCAAAATCGGCCCGGCCGGTGATGAGAAACAAGTAATTTTTTTTTATGAGGCCTTATCGATCAATTTTTAAAACATTATCGGTTAGTGTTACATTATCCGTCAATTCATACTACATTATAGGTTAGTGATACATTATCGGTCAATTACTACAATTATCAGTTGTAACACGGGGCAAAGACAGACATAGCTCAGATTTAAACAGTGTTCAACTTTTATAGTGTTATAAGATCTGTACTAAAGTATGAACCTGCCTTTAGTGTGTCATATGAAGAACAGGAACTGTTGGTGCGTAGCGGAGGTCTAATTTTTGTCCAGAAGACCTATATACCATTATCTGATTGGTAAATGGCACTTTCTAGACCTCCATAGTTGCATATATAAACATTTTTAGGGTAATCTTTCAGTGACGGTTTGGAAATCTCCCAGAGGGGAAGGCAGGCTACGGTACTGCCCTGCATACCATCCTTCTTGTAATATACTAGAACACACTAAATACTTCAACACATATGTAAATACTATAAAATACACATTATGTGTATGCATGTATATTGTAACGAAAATTTTCTTGGGGGTTGGGGGTCGGGATCCTTGGCCTCAGATCTTGTATTTTGATGGGCCAACGGCCAGTCCAGGAGGAAGGGATCGGGGTCTTGACGCGGCTGCTAATAATTACAGGCTGCAAAAGTCCAGGCTCCAAAGAAGAACACAATAAAAAGAAGAACACGCTTTGTACAGTTACTTGTCTGTGTTAAAATTAAATCCTTCTCAGAAATAGAACACAAGAAAATTAAATCAGCACTAATATAAATTTCAGGTCGACCCTAACAAACTTGAAACCCAACTAAATCTAAGCTAAAATAAACCCTTAAACTAGACTGAGGCTACTTCCTCTGCCTCTGACTTTCAGAACTTAACTGACTAGACTCTCTTGAACTCTAGTCTTGCCCTCCCTGTGACTGCATGTGTTCTTGCCTGCAGTCACTCCCCCTAAGTGACAACTCCCAAATTTCTATTGGACAACTTAAATCTTATTCCTCCCACCCAACCAGAGCCCAAATGAATAAACATACCCCAGACAGATGCTACAGACCTGCTTCCCAAGCTAACAATAGACAACAAAATTCCCATCCCAAGCCCAACAATACACTATAAAATTCCTTCCCCAAGCTA
Organism: Holothuria leucospilota; assembly: GCA_029531755.1. Taxonomy (NCBI): domain Eukaryota; kingdom Metazoa; phylum Echinodermata; class Holothuroidea; order Aspidochirotida; family Holothuriidae; genus Holothuria; species Holothuria leucospilota. Next base: position 19,647,901 of record CM055969.1, read on the forward strand.
ACACAATGGTCAGAGATTCTAACCTTTCCCCTAGCCTACCCTTGAACATTCTTGTGATTTGTAAACAAACTTTGTTTCAATATGTATGTATGTATGTATGTGTGTATGTGTGTATGTGTGTATGTGTGTATGTATGTGTGTGTGTATGTGTGTTTGTATGTATGTATGTATGTATGTATGTGTGTATGTATGTATGTATGTATATATATATATATATATATATATATATATATATATATATATATATGTATATAAGCATTTCCCATGCGTTAGCACGAAACCACTGGTAGTGGCTTGATATCCAATTGTACTGATTCTTATTGATATATATATATATATATATATATATATATATATATATATATATATATATATATATATATATATATATATATATATAAAGAGAAAAACTGTGACACTGGAAAATCTTGCTGAGGTGAAAAGAAGTTGACTACACCGGGGTTCGAACTCGGGACCTCCCGCTTGCTAGTGCGGACGCTCTAACCACTGAGCTATGAAGCCAAGTTGGTTTGGCCTTTGTTCAAACACCATATGAAGCACTCACAATTCACCTCCTGAGCAGGCACCTATTTTTGGAACAGCACTAGTTCTCCATTGATGCAAGCCCAACCAGAGATCACGAATGATGCAATCCAGCTGAACACAATTGTCAATCCGCCAGCGGATCTCCGAAGAGATGCTGAAACGTGTGAGAGCACAAAGGTGACAGTGAATAAACGCTGACGGCAACTATATATATATATATATATATATATATATATATATATATATATATATATATATATATATAATATATATATATATATATATATATATATATATATATATATATATATATATATATATATATATATATATATATATATATATATATATATATAATATATATATATATATATATATATATATATATATATATATATATATATATATATTATATATATAATAACAACAAGAGCAACGGTAATGCCTTAGCAGCCATTGTATTGAAAATAGTTACGAAATTTTCGAAGCCCTGCTTCTTCCTCAGAGTAAAGTCAGACAGTGAACTACCAGAAGGTTACAAAACAAAAAGTTATATGTAAAACACGAAAAAGCTGGTAGCTCATCGGAGGCAATTGAAAGCACCCAAGTGCGACCGTTCCCTATTCAGACCATGGTCCAGCGTATTAAGCTTATTGATGAGCTTTAGTTCATACGATTTACGTTCGGAATCAGATTTGAATCCTCCACGTAGCAGACAACAGTGTAAGTTTTCAAGTCCATGATCTGGGAGATAAAAGTGAAGTGAAATAGTGTGGTGTTCAGATTTACTGCGAATTGTCTGTTTATGGTTATTAAACCGGAGACGGAATGGAGTTTTGGTCTCGCCGACATAATTTCCATTAAGGCATTTGTCACAATAGAAAAGGTAAACCACATTGGACGAGTTGCAGTTGAAGGGACCTGGATAAAGCTTAATATTGGTGCCGGGAGGGGTCACAACGGTGTCAGTAACCAAATGCTTGCAAATCTGACAGCGGGGGGCGATTACATGGTAGGTTAAACGGTGGGGGAGGGTTCAGTGGGGTTCGAACTGGAGACCAGAAGGGAACTCACTGAGGGTGGCTGTTTGAGGGCAAGGACTGGCTGGTAATTGAAACAGGTGGGGTCGGGTGGGGTCCCGATTGTAGAGTGGGCCAAAGGGACTTGAAATGTCTAAAGAGTCTTCTGCATTGGGGAAAATAAGTGGTGACAAAGGGAATGCCATCATAGTTAACCTTGGACTTATACTGTAACAGCTGTTCTAGAGGGAATTTTTTGGTCTTTCTACAAATAGCATTGATTAAGCGAAGGGGGTAGCCACGGTCAAGAAACCGTAGCTTCAGTTCAGATAATTTGGCACGGAAGTCCGTCGGGTCCGCACAAATTCGCTTAAGTCTAAGGGCCTGGCCATACACAATAGACTCTTTGATGTGGTTAGGGTGAAAACTCGTATACTGGAGATACGCACGCCTGTCAGTGGGCTTGCAGTATACGGAAGTATGAATGGATGAATCACGCAAGCTTACTAGAACATCTAAAAGGGTAAAGACGTTGGGAAAAAGTGGTGTGTGAATTTGATGGAGCTGTGGGCATTATTAAGGTCCCGGATGAAATTAACTAACTCTGCTTCTCCCTGGTCCCAGATTATAAAAATATCATCAATAAATCTTAAATTTAGAACAGGTCTGTGAGGGCGACCTTCTAGGAAATCCTCTTCAAGGGTAGCCATGAAATATATATATATATATATATATCATGCATATATATATATATCATGCATATATATATATATATATCATGCATATATATATATATATCATGCATATATATATATATATCATGCATATATATATATATCATGCATATATATATATATATATATATATATATATATATATATATATATATATATATATATCATGCATATATATATATATATATATATATATATATATATATATATATATATATATATATATATATATATATATATATATATATATATATATATATATATATATATATATGAGAAAAACTGACCTTCTATCAATTCAATCGTTATATAGTAGCCGGTTTGCTTTCGACGTCAAAACCATATGTGATTTTTCACAGGCGCGGATCCAGGGGTCGCCCCTTTGAATTTTTATATGGACACAACACTAAACAATGTTCCGATATTTTGTGATGTGGCCATATTTGCCACTGGACCACCTTTCGGCACCGTTCTGAAAATCCTGTATCCACCTCTGCTCCATGCAATGTATTTGAAGTCTATAGCAGACGTTAAGACGGCCACCTGTGTACCGGGTCTGGGAGAGTTGACCAGACACTGGTCCACATTGCATGGAAAGATGTATCTCTTAACTGATCTACTCGGCCATGGAAAACAATCCCGGCCCATCCAGTGGACCGCTCAGGTCAGAAGTGACTGCTAAAATGGTATCGACATCATTGAAACCTTCCGTAACAAATGCAAGCTCTCAGAAAGTCCATCTTAGAACTTTTACTTAACCAAATCAATCGGGTCACGTTACCCTCTTTTAGACCAGTTTACATAGGAAACCAGAAAGTCCAAAGGCTTAGTGATTCTATGCCGAAAGGAAATGCTTTGTCGTAGTAATGTTTATCTTCAAAGTGATACCTCTTGAGGTATCATGATTTACGATGTTTTCACAACTTGACCTTCTGGTTACCTCACTTGACCTTTGACCTCTACCAAAAACAATGGGTTTCTTGTAAACAGCGTGGATCGTCCACAAGCTACGTATTAGATCCCACCACATTAATATGTGGTTTTCACAATTTGACCTCTTTTGACCTCAAATGACCTATGGCCTCCACCAAACAATTGATTAATTGAACGCAAAAAGGGCGCATCCACATGCCAACTATGAGATACCTCAAGATAACCCTTAAAGCTTAGTTTATGAGATATCGTGTTTACAAGTTTTCACCATATGACATCTAGTGACTCTAAATGAACTTTGACCTCCACCAAAAACAAAAGTTATTGTAATCAGTGTGGGCCATCCACACACTAAGTATGAGACTCTTAATGTTACCCTTCTTGAAATATCATGTTTACAAGCTGTTTACAAGGTGAGATATGGTGTTTAAGAGGTTTGCAGTTTTTATCTCTGGTGACCTCAAATGACATCTGAGCTTCGCCAAAACAATAGCTACCAAAATAGGGTACTTTCTCTCAATACGACAGGTCTGTATCCCAGGTATGTGAAATATCCATCATTTCTGTCCAAGTAAGTATCCATGCTTCCTATCATGAGATGTTTACAAAATTTTCAGTCTTTGACTTCTGTGACTCAAATGACCTCTGACCTCCACTAAAAGCAATAGAATCTTTTCTCTTAATATGATTAATCAATATACCAAGTATGAAAAGTATCCATCATTCCTACCTGGAGTTATCGTGTTTACAAGCTAAGCGTCACCAGCAGACATACTCATATAGATTTTCGCACACACATGCAAAAACTCGCCAGTGTGATTGCATAGATTCCTTTGACCTTAGGCAAGGAATCAATCAAATAATCTTAAAGTGCAGAGTATTCGAGCCACACCTTGATTACAACAACCAACTTAAAATGTCACTAAAACATGACTAAATGCGAGAAACATCTCAGTGGCGGATTTAGGCGGGGGCGCACCCGGCGCGCCCCTCCTAAAATTTTCCAAAGCTTATTTTTTACTTTCACTAAATAGATCATTTAGCCTACTTGTTTCTTCATAATGTTGTATTATCTTATAATTTTCAAACTATGTAATTATAATTGTTACAAACTAATAGCAATTTAGAGCACACAGTTTCAAGTTTTCCGATAAAATGTCAATAGAGTGATATCGAAGGTCTCAACCCTATTTCGGACCACGCTTTATGTAGAACACTAAACTTTTTCTTACAATCCATCTGCTATTTGGGTTCATCAGATGTGGAGTTTTTAATCAACGGAAATCCTCATTAATGTTATCATACACTCGTCATGGAAAAACAAAAGAACCGTGAAAATGTCCATAGGCTACGCACCATCGATAATGGAAGTTCAAACTGTATGTAAATGTAAATTATGCTATCAGTTGCAATCCCATTCCTTTCAAGGTAATTACGAGGAATTCGGGAAAATTGGTCAATTTCGGGAAATGTAGAATAGTGACAAAATTTCTGGAAATTCTCTGTATAAACTCAAGACATAGTAAAGATCATGTAAAAAGTGATATAAACTACTCGAATTAGCTGTACACATAGGATGGAGGAGAACTGAGTAGATTAACGAGGGCGTCACACCTATTTCTCGAAATGGTCAAACGCGGATTTCAGGAGATGCGAGAGCACGTTTCGGAAAAATGTGGAAACACTCTGCAAAGCGTTTAACAATGTTTATCTCTCATGCACATGACAATAAAGTGGTATATTTCATCAAGCAAAAGACTTTAAAAGCTACTGCGATCTCAAATATGAGTCTTACAGCAGTGCATCGTATTCTTGGTCAGATATTTTCACCATCGTCTTTGAAGCTGTTGGAGACCCCAAAATTCAATTCTTTCAGTTTTTTTTTACGTTCATAGAATTATAGGTTGTAACGAATTTTTATTCAAAATTAAAAAGGAAAGATTCTCCTCTCTGTACCTTGTGTGAGGATCCCCCTTATCTTTAGACCACTTTTTCCGGACCTATAACATTACGACATATTTTTGGAAAGATATTTCATCAAAAGTGTTTAAAGAGTGATCTTAGTTTAAATCAAGATCAAGTAAATTTTTGTTTAGTTCATGAAGCAAGTTTCTGCAATTTTTCTCACTTTTAATTGAAGGGAACATTTTTGGCAAACAAAAGCTCAAAGTAACGACTGCTTAGGTGCTACTTACAAGCCTGGGAAATGCCATTTCCGGCTATCTGAGGGGTCGCGATTTTTCAAAATTTTCTGTACGCTCCGCGCCAACTGATGGTGGCGCTCCGCTTAGATATTCGTTCGGGCAGATGATCGACCGTCAGCGCCCCCCCCCCCCTAACGAAAAATCCTAGATCCGCCCCTGCATCTGTAAGAACTAATTCAAAGCAGAAACAACCCCCACAAAGGAGTGAAAATATACAAAGCCTTACTAATGAGCAGGGCTGTCTTTATGGCAACATAGTCCACTTGACATAGGAGTGCACTGGGGCCTCCTAAAAAACCATTAATATGCACGAGTTTACGTTGTGACTGTCACGTATTGAATACTGTCACGTTTTATACTTCACACAGTTTCTTCTAAGACCGGATTTAAAAAGCTTGAAAACATTAAAGACAATAGGCAGTCCACCAAAGTTGCTTTGAAAAATCAGCAGTCTCTTGCAAATCTGTTTTTATTTGCCTTACAAGTATCTCAGAAGATGTTTGAACGTAACTATTACAAACAAAAGGTAAACAAGGAGTTGTTCTCCATGGATTTAACACTTCAGTAACAAAACTATTGTCACATGATCACATTTCTAATTCTGATTGGGGTGACTGCACTGTATTATCGGAGAAAGCTTGGGCTAAGAACCTTTGCAAGAAAATATTTTCGTTTATTGCTACGCCCTGGTTAAACGAGTCCGTTTTTTGAACGCTTGCAATAATTTTACGTCCCTTTCTCGCTCTAAGTTTATGCGGGTCCTGCAGGTAACAAACTTCTATATCTCACCTCCAAACCAATGACTTTTCTGCTCAATTAATTCCGTATTGGCATAAGAAACATGTATGCACACAAACCAGAGTATACCGTACCATATAGCTACTATCTGCTGTTTGTGCTGTCAAAGGCTAACTGGGTGAGCTGTCAAAGGATAACTGGACTTCAAAAGGATACCGCATGAGAGCTGCTTTTACTGTTTGAGTTACCAAATGAAACTGCAAAGGTGCCGAATGTCTTATTTCAACAGCTTCACAATTGCTCATATTTGACTTAAAACTTGTGCACAACTCTTTCTTACCACACGCTTCCCCAACCTATTTGTCAACGCAATGACACAAAGCTTTAGCGACACTTTGGACTCTACGAAAACATTTCTTTGTGAAAGATTTTATTAAACCTAACTTTGTTGTGATAAAATGTCGCGCTGCAGCTACACTTATCATCTAAACACTACCGCTACCACCACTAAGACTGTGGCACAGAATGTTAGGTACACTATAGGTGTAGGGTTCAGTGAAGCTTTACATCGTAACCCCTCACTGAACCCCATTAAGTTAGTGTACATAACATTCTGTGCCATTGTTAACCTCCTAAGTATGTGGACGGGGTACATGAGTGCACAGTGATAAAGATCGTCCATAAAAGACATGTCGGCAAATACTGTGGACAAGTTAAATATTGCAAGTGGCCTATGACCGTGGCCTTGTACTGCCCCCTATAATCATTTAGTATTTCTTCTATATTTTGCGATTACCACTTACCCGCCGCCAGCAATGCCCCATAACCCCTCACAAATCATTCCTCTAAACATCATAGCACGGACTCTAAGAAGCCGTCATTATATTTTGCCGAGCTAAATCCGTTAGAATACCTATCCTACAGTGGTGGATTGGAGTCTAATTGTCGTAGCTGGGGTAGGTATCTAAGGGGAAGGGTATCCCTCAGAGAAAGCTTCCATGAAACCCCAGTATGGTGCAGTGTCTACAGAGCAGTTAACAAAATGACCAATAGTGGGGAATGTGTAGGGAAGGAGAAGGTGGAACTGGTGGAATTACCTCTGGAACGTTTCAGGTCCTCCAAGTTACACCTCCCTTGTTTCTGGAATAATATGAAAAGTGCCATTATTTCACCGGCAGCAATCCATCCTTACTTCACCTGTTTCGGAAATGACTCGTTCTTGGTACAGTACCCCTTATCTCAAACAATATTAAATTCTCCACCGTCTTACATTCCTCAAAATGAAGGTTTCAAATGGGGGTCATGGTGTCGTTTCGGGTGGGATTATATATAGTAACTGTGATTCTCGGTGACTCCGCCCAGAAATTTGTTCAGAAACCAACAAAAGGTTGACAGTATAAAAAATAATGTGGGAATCATTTAGGTGTATGGGGTTCATGTGAACCCACCAAACCCCCCTGAAGGCACGAGCTTATATCTTCAGTGGCGCCGTCACGGGGGGCATGGGGTGTGTTTCCCCCATCGATTTTTGAAAATTTTCAGTTTTTTAAGGAACCCAAAAGTCGTTTAAGCTATAGCTTTCAGTTGAGGGTAGGGTAAGGTCTGTATAAGAAATGAATCTATTTTTATCTTTTTCTATAATAAATCTTACGCAAACAATCAAAATGTTCGTCAATCCTTCCCCCACTATCAAAATTTTCACCCGCTCTTCGCGTTTCAACCTTCGTTTCTATTCTTTTGTTTTATATCATACCGAAGGTGTTTGTTCAAAGATACGATTTTTATAAAAAATTCTAATGCAAAATTTCGGTGCGCTTCGCCCGTAAATTTCCACTCTGTGTTCTTCATACCTAATGACCATTATTACGACGATAATGCAGGGAATCGTTCTTGAGAGAAATATTTTCCGAAAACTAGAGGAACAAGTCCAACCACAAGCTTGCATAAGATTGCCAAGATTATGTGGCAATCTTATATTATTGGCAGCATTTGTATCGTGATGTACATGGTTTGAAGTATATTACTCATCACACAAGCTTATTCAAAGGTCATTCAGTGCATCTATAGAGAACACGCATCATGAAACATGCTTATCAGTTCATCTCGTCCCATTTTGTTTTACCTTTACTCCTATCTCGGTTATTTCTCATTGGAAACTGTTCATTTAGATTCTCGTATAAAATAAGTAAAACCACGATTTTTGTGAAGTGCTTGGTGTGATCTCCTGTAGTGTCGTTTGGATGTCAGTTGAAAGTATCATACTACCTTTCCAATTTGTAATTACCCTGGAGCTTCTAGGAGGCCCAAAGCCGGTTTCATGGTACCAGCATTGAAAGGTGCCATGTCTCATCCAAAATATTACTAAATAATAAGTAATTTACTAACATGCAATCAGTTCAAAGCTTTGCCAAATATAGCACCGTTTAGCATCTAAGCTACCTTACATACACAAAAATTTTTCAAGGAGAGGAGTTTCACCCCCTCCACTTAGACATCACACCTTTTCCTTACACCAAACAAAAAAAGAAGAATTCACTTACGTATGTTAGTTTTTCAACAGATTATCAGTTTGAAAATTTGCCAAAGGCAGCACCATTTTGCAACTCAGCCACCTTTGACGAAAACTTTTCAAAGGGCCCCTCTCGTTAGACCCCTCCTCAGGGACGGCACTTCCACAAAGTGACACAGCAAGTTTCCATCCGGTTGCACATTATTGTAGATAAGTATATGTACACTTACAAGGACTTTCTGGCTTATTTAGGGTGGGATTACGATATCATTTTCCGTGGTTTCCCCAGTCATCAAATCCTAGCTGTGCCACTGGGACTTTGACTGAAAAGTTGCTGATTCCGTTCTGAATGGGACATAATTACAGCCAATTTAATGTCTCTGATTTACTTTGTAAGGGTCACCAAATTGCAAGATTTCATGCAAAATTTTCAAAAAGTTCCCACTGTCTCCTCCTTTGAACTCATTAAACCCTTCCCCCATCTCTGATTCACGGCTTACTTGTGCCTTAGGAACCCAGTGGACACCCCCCTTTTTTTTTAATCTTGCATCCGCCCCTGGCTTTATTCTTGATCACTGTGGTTTTTCCCCACAGATTGAATGCTGTTTACATGAAAAAGAACGTACCTTTTCAAACAACAAGTGTTTTAAAGCAAGCCGTTGACCTTAAAAACTGCAGAGGATTGTATTATCATTGATGTATTAGTAAAATTGTACTTTGTTTATCTGCCTACTCATTCTCTTCATCTTCCATGTTCAAATTAATATCCTTATTGACTGCGATTCTTCGACAAAAAGACACCGTATCCATGGGAACGAGTTATAATGCTCATTCGCACTTTCGGTATATTGATACAGTAAGGTGATTGTCGCATCAGAACTCTCATTCAATTTATTTAAGATTCTTTGCTTTAGAATGAGAAAAAACAAGAAACAGTAAAGAAAGAGACAAAGCTGCACCGATGTAATCAAAATGACAAAAGGAAAGCTAAGTTTTTGAAAACGATATCACACAAACGTGAGGGAAACTACTTGTGAAATGACAAGAAGACGGTTATGCAAAGTATTCCTTTGAAACTGGCTTTTTCGAGCAGACGATGGAAAGGGCATGTATGAGCAGGTCTGTAGATAAGAAGGTGAGTAGGCACCCCCACCGGAAAAGTCTCGCCCGCTAAAAATTGTTAGAAGACGTGTTACTAAGGCCTTAGCATCAATAATTCGCCCTGACAAATGTACCACACTTAACCACCTTGTCTTCTTGCATAAGGGTAGAAGCTATGCTGATAAACTTGGCCGGCTTTATGTGTATTTTGGTTGTCAACCACATCGTAGGATTTAAGGTTAAAGAGAAGAACGAGACTTTTTTCTAAAAACAAAAATGGTAAGCATGTTTAGTTTTAGGTTAATTAAAATTAGCAATAAATAAATAGATTAAATGTGTTTCTGAAATCACATTCATAAATCCTTCGCGGGCCGGATCAAATACTCTCGAGGGCGGTACATGGCCCGAGGCAGAAAGTTCCCCCATCCCTGATCTGAACTGCTACGCCTTCTTTTCCCTCCATAACATCATGCTTTCTTTACGTCAGTGCAGTAGGATTATGTGAACTTTCAAACTACATATTTCCCATGGGGATCTCCTATATCTATTTTTTCAAGTTTATAAAAAAAATTGAAAAACAAAGAAATTTAAGCAATGGTCATCAATGTGAGCAGATAACATCAATCCTGTTGTCTCACTGAAGTTATGAATGTAGGAACCAAACCTCTAATATCTCGGGAACCAAGCGTTGGAATGGGGTTTGTTTCTCTTTCTCACATTAAACAAACATTTGCTTAAACCCTTCCTTTAAAGCAGTGGTTCCCAACCTTTTCCAGCTAAACGTCCCCTTTCACCAAATGAGGATGGGCAAACACCCCCCCTCTCCCTTGTCTATAGCCTACTATTAGTATAGAAGAAACGACGATAATAAAACATGCTGAAATAAAGGGTAGACCTACCGTGACATGCATCGTTTTTACGTGTGGGTTCGACCCAGGGTAGCAAAACAGCAATGCGGGACTTAAGAAACTGACACCCTTTTAAGATGGCGACTCTTTAACCCACGATTTACAAAAGCTGCTCTTTGTATTTAACTGACTTTGCCAGGACCCCATCGAGTTGTGTACTGTTCCCCAAAAAAGAGGCCAAAGGTCAACATCCCAGTGGGTGACTGGGGGATTCGCCCCCGAAAGCTGTAAAGTATTTACGATATTGTTGACATGAGAATGACGTAATGTCAGTCAAAGTTTGGCTATCTTCCGATTACCTAATAACCTTAAATACAAACTAAAAAGATTGCAAAATCAGCCTTAGCCCAGTTTGTATTTCAATAGTAGATAACGGGAGTTCCCTCTGATGCTATAAGGGGAATGTCCTGTCACGGGAGGAAGAAAGATGGTAGGGGTAGCATGGGGAATTGAAAAACTTGTGCCAATCAAGATGTCCAACAGGAAGAAATAATGAAATTATTTGAAATAATGGCGCACCGAAAAGTGCATTTGTGAAAACATTTTAAAGTTTTACTTCACAGTATATTGCCAAAGTTATCTATTTTGTTACAGTTACCTACAATAGTCACTTCTGTCAGTAGTTTCATGTTTATAGACTGCAAGGAAGAAAACTTCATTCAAGGTTAAATTTGCAGGACGATTTTTAGCTATGACCCCTTCTGTCACCGCTTTCACTGTCACCACAGGCGTAGTAGCCCAAGTTGATGGGGGGGGGGCTGTAAACACTTTGCCCCCAAAGTCCGCGTGCTCCACGCACGTTCAACATGTTAATGTATATATCATATAGGGATGCGTCATTTATCACACCTCTTGCCAATTACATACAATCATTTGCCGTGTTTCTCTCTTCCCTGTACATATTGATAATAATTTTTTTGATTTTTCTCATAGGGTGGGGGTGGGGAGCATGCATTGTGTTGTGTGATCGTCGGCCTGGGGGAGGGAGGGAGGGGTCCCCCTCCCCTATAAAATTTTTGAAAAATTAGGTGTCCATACATGCAATCTGGTGCCACATATGCTACCTTTGAAGTAAAATTTGGGATAAAAAAATACGTATTAAGGTAATAAAGGGAAAAAATTCGGCATCAATGATTGAGGCATGGCCCAATGTCCCCTAAATACACCACTGATAATCATAATATAAGTTGAAAAATAAGGTGACCTTACATGCAATCTGGTGCCACAAATGCTACCTTTGAAGTAAAATTTGTGTTAAAAAAATTATATAGTTAGGTACTACTAAGGAAAAAAACGGCAACATTTAGGGAGACATGGCCCAGTGGCCCCCTAAATACACCACTGATAATCATGATATAAGTTTACCCATTAAAAACACACTGTTGAATTAATACCGAATATATAAGTGCTGGTGTAATTCAAATTAGAACTTAGTTTTAATTACCAGGGAAGTTTTTTAACTATTGATTACCTTTAGCTATATCATTGCATTATTTTTCTTTCAGTAGGTGCCCGAAAAATTCTCAGCTTAGTGCCCGAATCTTTACAAAATATTTGGTTGGGGCTGCAGCCTCTCGCCTCCTACGCCTATGATTGTCACTGATGGGAATATGATGTTCCTTGCAGGAAAAATTGAAATTAAACACTGTTAGGGTAGATGCGATTTTGTGGCATCTGGGAAGGGAATATTAGACCTATTCAACTTGTTGACTCCATTCATCTCCTTTTTGTGCGAACCAATTTGAGAGTTAAGCTAGAGAAAAGCTTTTGGAATCTTGTAAAACCTTGGTTTTAATTGAGTATCCCATTTTTTCAAAACTCCCCCTGCTGCCCCCTTAGCCCTCATTGCCCCCTGATACTAGTGCAAACGCCCCCGGGGCATGCATTTAATGCATGCATTAGAGACTTCAGTAAACCATATTTCCGTATAGTAAGGAAGAGCCATTCATGAAGTCAGTAGCGCCAACACGGAGGGCATGGGGCGCGTGCCCCCCGCACCCCCCCCCATGGATTGTTAAGTAATTTCGACATTTCTTTTAAATGAACCTGGATTGGGTGAGGAATGTTCTTATTGACCGATGGAACGTTTCAATCATTTCCTTTCACCAACCGTTCCCAAACTATCAAAATTTTCGCAAATCTTTCGCAAACTGTCCTCCGCTCGCTTCAATCTCCAGTCGTTAGTTAGTTAGTTAGATGAGGTTTAACGGCCCAGTTTCCAACCAATTGGTTCAAGTCGAGACGACCACGGCCTTTTTCCAGTTGTGGCTCACTGGCTTGTTTTTTCCCACTCACTGGCTTATGCTGAGCACCAAGCACAAAGGCAGTAGGTTCCATTTTCAAAGTCTTTGGTATGACCCGGCCAGGATTTGAACCCTAGACCTTCCGGCTGCAAGTTGGATACTCTAACCACTTGGCTACTGCAGTCGTATTTCTTCTTTAATACATACTATTTCATAAGTAAGGGTAAGGGTTTTATAAAAGTTCTAATACAAACATTTTGGCTCACTCTACTTCAACTCCACCCCATACCTGATTATTATTATATGGTTGAAATTATAAAGACGAACTTATTGAGGGGAGAGCTATTTTCCGAGAACTTTAAGTCCATCCCCAGGGTTGCATCAAAAGGCGATAATGTAGCAGTTTTATACTATGGGAAACATTTTTAGCGTGATACAAATGATATATTACCTATAATACAGGTTTATTCAAAGGTCATTGAGAGCATTTACAGGGAATAAGCATTATAAAACATGCTTATTAATCCTTTTTCCGTTTTGCTATACCTTCACTCGATCCCCTCTCGGTCATTCCCCATTGGAATGTGTTCATTTGGATTCTAGTTGAAAAAAAAGAAAACTATGATTTTTAAGTGCTCGGTGTGGTCTCTTGTCAGCCTGTACTGTTATTTGAATGCCCTTAAAGGCATCATACTAACGCCCCCCCCCCACGGACTCAGATCGCCAGTCCCCGCCCTTTTCAGGTTTTTACCGTACTTTTTGTCTCATTATTGGCATTGCTTCCAGATAACATGATTTAATAGTGTTATTTTTTAAGCCCAGACAACAAAATGCCCAAACAGCGGCCATTATCTATACTACCAGTATATTCTAATGAGAAGGGTCATCTTCTGTGATCTGGGAGGTAGGTTTCGCCCAAACTGGTCTACACGCTGTACACGCACTAATGTATGGTTGAGCTTTGCTCAGGTCATTGCTTCCCAACCAGGCGTGATAATAAGCTTACAGGATACACAGAGTGACCTTTAATTCACCCTCGCAGTCCCAAGAAAGATGTTGAGAAGCGCGCAAAAGCAACCGATGCGAAAATAGCCCTGATCAGGTCTGGGATAATTGTTTACATGAACAATAAAAATAATCTATGCAGATCCCCAAATATCTCCGATATACTGTTTCCCCAAAACATTTAAAAGAGCCTTGTGGTTAAAATGAAATACTGAAACTGTTGTCCTGGTGGGAATGATGGCTTTAGAGTACTAGATATCTGATAAGCAGTTTCCTTTCTGCTTTCCTGCAAATGACCATTTTTAAAGGTACATGGGCATGATAACCGGTTCGCTTACTCCCTAAATGAAGAGTGGTCATCTGCATCTGACTCTGCATGGTAATGCAACAGAAATGTTTCTTTCTGTACATTCTTGATTCTCAAATGCCAGGAAGTCACATCTAATAAAGTTTACTTTCATTTTTCATGAAGAAGGTACTGTAGAGGGCCAGGCAGACCTTCCTTCGTGGCCTTTCCAATAATGAATTTAACTACTGGTTGTTGCAAAGCGGTCACATAATGATATACGATCTCATGTACGTATGGTTCTTTGTGTTCTTATCTTGATTTCCAAATGACAAAAAATGTACACCCAACTGCGAATTTCCCAAATATTGTTCTCCTCCCCCTTTAGGTTTCTTTCATTTGGCTCTAGCAAATTTAATTTTTTTCCGCACAAAGTTAGTCCCTTTTTACGTAAAATCTTGAATCTGGACCTGACAAAAATATGACCATTAAGTGTATTATAATGGTCGCCTTTATACTAGAATGTGGAAGGAAGGGATTGAAAATGGAAACATGTTTTAATAGAAATAATTGGGGCCTAGGAATGGGAAAGCAGTTTTCTACCAGGTGGGGAAATCTAAAAAAGCCGTGACTTAGATGATGTTGAGGCATAGGGCATCTGCCTACTTCAAAGCGCCCCTACACAGGCTATTCTCGCCCCCTGTAACCGAATTCCCTAGCTCCGCCACTGTCCAGGGGAAGAGATTTACTTTAGAAACGAGCTATGGCAAGATGTACTATGGCAATAGTAACTTTTGGTCTCAAAGCTTTTCCTAGGGGCCTTTCTCCTGCCCCCACCTTTTAACTAACAGCCTGAGATTTGTATTTAAAATATTTAAACGATTTACCTAGTTTAATTATGTTTCCCGATACAATATTGCAGTGGCATACCTGAAAATGAATAAGTGAATCCTACACACATGACAGAAGAATATAGCTACCTGTGTGTACAGGATTCTAACCAACCTTAAAGTTTTGGAACACACAGTCTATCAATATGATTACGACACTTCCAGATCAGACTGAGATCAATGTAGGCTAAATACCAAGCAACTTGACTTTGCAAACTACGATGACTTCTTCGCTGGCCATGAATAACTCAACAGTGTCAATTGTACGCTGCAAATTGGACACTTTAAAAGTTGATTTACTTTTTTTTTTCGTTTATCTAATGACATAAATGTATTGAAGGACATATAGACCCTATTCAAAGACAGCTTTTTCGACCATGGCAACGTAAAAAATGTAAAAATTTGCCCAGCAAAGACTGGGTATAGTTTTGTAAGAATATCTAATAGGAGAAAGACTGTCTCATATTGAAGAGAGGTTGCAAATGTGGAAGCTTTAATACTACCAGTATCACTGCAGATAAGGACAAAACCTATAAACCGATGCCATGCGATTTTAGTTGTAGACTGGATTGATAAGAGTGTGAAAGCTTACGATTTATACGTAGGCCTATATATATATATATAAATATACCTTCATACATGTACGTATAATTAGACAGTACTTGTTTGTATATTTATGTCTGTCTATATACGATATATATTTATGTCTATGTCTATACAAGATTATGTAGGCTATGTATGCATATAAAATGCATAGACTCTGTATACACAAAGGCAGGAATGCCCACCTTGTTTTGACCCAAAATCTACTTTTCAAGTGGTCACCCTCCCGAGATCTACAAAACATACACTGTCATACAGTTACACACAGAAAAACTAGTCTTTTTTTCCCTACATCCTTCGCGGTCGACTTGGGATCGGTCCGCGGTATACCAGTAGACCGCTATCTACTGGTTGGGCACTCCTGCACAAAGGTAATAGGCCTAAGTGTGCATTTTTTATATTTAAGCGTAGGCGTACAAGGCTGGGACTGGGGACTGACCCCCCCCCCCAGATAATTCGAGGTAGAAAATTGCTGTTTTAGGAAAAAACATACGATTTTACGGAAAAGCACGCATTACAATTTCGGGCAAAAATGCTGTAGGTCCCCCCTTCCACTGGAATAAGTTCTGTGCGCTTATGGATTGAAGTAATAGACCTTATGCATAAGTTGCCACAAACCAGAAAGTGCTCCCTCCTTTTGCAAGCTTCACCAACAAATGCAGGCAGCTGATTTGTCAACCAATCGTATACGCGCGTAAGTCAGCTAAACGTTCGTGCGAAATCTCCGCCATTCGTGCACGTGTGCTTCATTGATTTCTTCCAAATTACCAGTGACGTGTGCAGGATTTTGGAGTTGGGGTCACAACCTGTGATTCCCCCGACTGACATGGAGGAGTGTCACAAGTGCACCGAAGGTGCACCACGAGCGCGAAGCGCCAGTTTGCAAGCGTGGGGTAAAGGGGTGGGCGCTAGGGCTCCTGGCGGGCTCCAGGGGCATGGGTCCAGGGGGGAAGCCCCCCGGAAGCTCCTGCAATATAAGGTAATAAAACCGCCGTAAATTGGTTCTAGAGGCCTTATTGATCAGGTTTCGTTTGTTTCAGATTTTGTGAAATTCGATATCAATGACGGAGGGTTCAAGTTATCCTCTATGCGTTATAAGCTGTAGTGTGCTACAGTATGTGTCACATACATTGAAAAGACTGTACGTTTAAGATCACGAGGCCAGTCAAGAAGGCTGCTTGAGATGATCGCAAATGTTAACAGCTCTGTTTCATCCTTAAACCTATATAGTTTACAATTACGGATGGTTAAAGTGACTAGCGCGAAGCTAAGGAAACTTAATGATAGTAGGCCTACCTGCACCATGGGCCAGATACTGATATTGATAGAATTCTGTCTAATTATTCACTGAAGGGAGATCCTTTGGTAAACGATCATTCTGTAGGCTATATCTAAGTTCTGAGTGCCAGGGATGGCTGCAGGATTTTGCCCGACTGGTGGCCAGCCGGGCGGAGGCAGCGACCCGAAGCCCTGACAGTCCCGATGCCGTCAAGGGGATGGTGAGGAGGGATCTGAAGAAAACCTGTGTACTAAACTATTCCATTGTGGGGCATATGTTTCATAAAATGTATATATACTAGAGGAACGTAGTTTCGGCGCTGATTTAATGTTTTTCCCCAGAATGTAAAGTGTGAAATTGCAAAGCGCGCGAAACGAGCGAAAATTTTTTGGGTTATCCCACAGTACTAAAAAGAATCGGTACTTATTAAAAGCTAATAAAGGTCAATTGTCCTGGCAGTTGGTCCCTATCGGGCATAGCTTACATTGTACTCCCCTCCTCGTGTCACTATGGCCGTACCGCACTACAGACCCAAGAGAATATTGACTAAATGAGGTGATATGAGGTGAAATGAGGTGAAATTCCCAACATTTACCTAAATTCATGTACCGTATTCTACTTCTTCAGTTACTTGAAAAGGTGGAAATGAATTGAACTATATTTAGCTATAAGTAACAGAACTGAGGAAGAGTGGGCAAAGCGTACCGAAAATCTTGGGTTTCATTGCAGAAATGACCCTTTGAAAGCCAAAATGAGTAAACTGATCATGAGTGGCGACAGAATTTTCCCTACAGACGGTTGGACCATGCCAGCGACTCCAAGCTTCGACAGCCCCTCTGTCGAAGAGGTGGTGACAAGGGGATATGGCTGACTACCCCATGCCATTTCAGGACATATTTTGCATAATATCACTTAATACTTCATGAGCCGGGTTGCCCACTTTATATAGTGTCCTTTCGAATCTGAAACTTGAATTTGCAAAGGGCGCGAAAATTTTTGGTAGGCTTTCACAAAAAAGATATGTGATCATTAAGAACATAAAGAAAAAACTGAAGGGGTTCTAGACCATATCGGAGATAACATGCATTTTATCGAAACGCCTGGACTACCCTATGAAATAGCTAAACTTTGGTCCATAAGTCGCTCGCAAACTGACCGTACCGCATGATACACACAAGAGAACAGCAACTAGGCTTAGCGACATGGGATGGAATTTTCGACCTCCACATAAAGAGTGTACTCTGTCTGCATGTTTCATGGCAAGGTTGGCAGGACCAGTGCTATCTAGCAATATGGAATGGAACTGATGAAAATCCTAGAGTGACTGTACAGCGCGCGTAGCGCGCCAAAATTTGGGGTTCTTATTAAAGAAATTGTCCTCTCTTAAGCGCCGTCGGGGACTGCGTACTCTATCGTATCGATTAAGACTCCCCGATGCGGGCCCCCCTGCCCCACCTGGCGCAGTCCCTGTTGAGTGCTCAGTGTGTCTCTTCAATCTTTTTCTCTCCCCCTAACCCTTAAATCCCCCGACTAAGGGATTTTCCCCTGACTGACTTCGGAGGTGGGGGCCTGTGCCTCCCGGCCCCCCTTTGAACACGCTACTACAAATTACGTCACGCTGGTGTCAATGCATAAGGCCTATAAGCAGAGAGGTGGGTATAAGGGGCAAGAGGGATCGATCTAACCGGGTTAGTTGTCCCTTAATGGCGTCAGGTTTGAAACTATTTGTAAATGCAACAGATATACTCTTAGAAGTCAGTCATTAGCAATCAAGCTTGTACAGGTCCTATATTGAGTGAACTAATCAATGGTCTTTTGCAGTGTTTAAAAAAATTATACAAATTTTAGAAAAGTCATTATAATCTCTGACAGTGACATGACAATGATGTGTGCCCTCCCGAAGATACTCTTGTTTAATACAACATTATCGGATCAGTTGTGTGTAAATGGGTTCAGTGGAGGCAATTGTTGAATAATCATATCCATGGTAATCTACTGATGTAAACATAAAATTCGAGAGATTGACGAGATCTAGATGAATGTAAGAAAAATATTAGCCTTTCTAGCTAAAAAGCTGTACGATCATGCAGTAGCGGAAAATTGTGAGAACAAGTGGGGTATGAAGGGCCCTTGAGGTAGACGCTACTGTATATGGGGGCCAGGCCCTTAGCCAAAGTACTGATGGAGCGAAATAGCTTCCAAGGGGGCCAAATATTTTCTGGGGGAAGAGACATAAAAATGTATTAAGGTAACGGTAATTTTGAATTTTCTAGGGGTCGAAATGTTGTGTGGGGCCCCTTCCCTCCTCCCCTTGGCTACTGGCATGATGGGAGAATCTCCAAAAAGTTGGGGATATATCCCCAGTCCGGCGGGATTTCCGCCTATGCGATCATCGCATGGTGAAATCTAAAATGTCATAAAAAGCCTTTGTGTCCGCTGTCATGTGAGAGGTAGCTTGCGACTGGTGGAAACTTCAACAGAGATTTACTGACCACATAACAATAATCACAGTTAAGTATGTGAGATTTATATGAGAGATTTATAGTAGGACCTTGATGTACCACTTGTAAATGCCGTGTTTAGAATTCTGGTGCTCCCCAAAATAAATGTATAGAGGGTGTGACATTGAGGATGATGTATAGAATGGGCCCAAGTTGGTGGATTCTGTTAATAAAACCGTTTAGTACACGTACAACTGTAGAAATGGTAAAAACAGAATTTTATTGAATATCACGAAATCTGGCCATGTTCTGGACAATATACTTTTCCATAGCCCTCTCGGCTCTCTGGCGAAGAACCGAAGGGCGAAGCCAAACATTACTCCCGAATATAATTCTGCTCCCAGAGGAGCTACATACCCCGAAGGGACACAAGACAGACTTAACATGACCAACCTCTTGACCTTCAGACCCCTACATCACGGGTCTGTCTGCAAGGTCCCGTTCTAGACTGGCAGAAAAGAACATATACTACACATAATCTTAGTCAAACCCCGAGAAGTTCTGGACAATCTACGCATGTCGACTAGGTTTCTTTTCGGAATCCATAGATGCTTTTCATTCTAGACTGCAAATAACAATTCTCGATCGATCAATATATATATATATATATATATATATATATATATATATATATATTTACATATATATTTACATATGATATAGATAGCTCCTCAATGCTTGAATCAGGGAGATGGTTTTAGCTAATAACACCTCCCTGCTTGAACGAATCAGCTCCAAAACCCATAAAAGTGTGATAAAAACTTACGAATAATTGATATGACTGAGCAGCAGACAAAAGCAGTCATCTCATCATTATTGAAAATACATCTTTTCACTTTTGGATACTAGAGATGATTTCTATTGGTCCTGATATTCATTCTTTGTCCTCTCGTTTCGTGTCAAGCTTATTTCATGTAATTAGAACGACAAAACAATGATGATTGCGTGCTTACCACGGTGTAAGGGACGCCAATATTGTAATTTTTTACTTCACTGGGTTTTTCGGGTTTGTTATTGCGATAAGTTTGTTCAAATATTAATATTCCGTTGGCGACACCCACGAAGAATCACAACATCAAAGGGAAGAAACTGAACTAAAGAAACATCAAAATCATTCGACCGATAAAAGTATGAATAATTAAGATGAGTTAAATCAACTTTCGATACTGCGGTCTGAGTTACAGCCTTAGATGGTACCGTACATTTATTCCAACAGCACACTATTTATCTATTACAGTCATGCAGTAAGTATATGACAATGAAATTGCAAACATTGCAGGTGATTTCGCTTCATCAGGCAAAGGATCATTCATTACTCTTAAAGGGACTAAGCAGGAGGCACGTAACCAGACAAGTCACTGAAGGGGTTGAGATGGCTTCCAGGGGGCGAATATTTTTTTCAGGGAGGCGAGATGTGTAAAAGAAAAATTTGCGTACTTAAGGTAAACTTTTGAGTTATTCTGCAAGCATTAAGCAACTCAGTGTTTATAGAATATTGTCACATGATTAAATAGGTCCAAACACAAAGTAAGATACCAGGGTATAGGTATACTTATTCAAATTGGAATAAATTTAAAACATTTGGCCTGCAGATTATTCATTTTTTTCTCTCATATTCTTACTGACAAAGTTAATTTAAACGAAGACTTGGTTTATAATACTTTAAGGTGGACACTAAAAGTACAATAACATTAATCAAGAGGTAGTGATCAAAGGGGCCGAATCCAATCAGAGGTGTTGCGGCACTTTTGAGCAAAATTTTAATGCAAGTTTGGTCGGAAATAGAATATATATTTTTAAGAAACAGCAAATTTTCTGCACGAATGGGGGAAGGGGTTGCAACCCTCCCAGTCTCCCAGTTCTTATGCCTATTCTAGTGATCATGAATCAAAAGAACGAACAAAAGAGTATCAATTAGACAAAATAAACAAACTTAATAAAGGCAGTAATCAGGGTGAAACACTAGAGCTTGAAAATGATAAATACTTACAAGGTAAACTTTGAGTTTCTTTTGTAAAGATGAAACACTGACTCTTACGTAAGAAAAACATTGTGCCAAATATTACGGAGAAATTTATATTCCGGAGAAATAATTTCCCTTGCACAGTTTAATTACATGTTAAAGAAACGAGAATATTATTATTATATGTGCTAAAATTCGGTTATGGCGTCGTGTTCCAACACATTTTGGGGCCGTGAATTTAAAGACGTGTTCGTCTGTGACTAACCTTTCTATTTTTATTGCAATAAAATGTTATCCGTTACAAATATAAAGGATGGGCCTAGTTCCCCATCGACCAATGGTACGATACCTTTGGTTGCATTCAGAGGGTTTATATACATTAGCCAGTACCTATGGTAACAGATCTTGTCAGTATTTAAAGCAATTACCGCAATAGAATACATGATGAATATCTTAGACTTTTCCATGTACAACTAATCACTTGTGTAACACCTTTGTGTCTCCGTGAGGAGCTTGAAAAATTTATTTTGCATACTGGCTGAAGAGGTTTAGGGACAGTGGTACAGGCTGTATATAATAAACGGCAATAGCGCAAGAAAGTCTTCAACAAATGAACGAGTTAAAAATCAGTAATTAGTGAACCACGGAGCCTTGCCACTCATAACATGAAGTAGTTCCATGCTCATACAATAAAGAAAATACCAATCGTCTAGGTGGGGTGCTTCATAATTAATTCACATGCTGCTTCCAAGCCGTGACGTTTTTGTTAAAGGTCAAAAGCAGTCGCCCCAAACTTATTTTGAAACAATAGCTAAATTTCACAAATTTCTTCTTATTTCTCTTCCAGGTATCTTTCATAATATTTTAGGACATAAATATTGCATATTAAATGTAAACCAAGCAGTTGCTACTTGTAAATTTTACAATAGAGTGAGAAATATACTGTCACATGATTCTCAAGAGCCATTCAGGAAATAGGATAGTCAACTATACAATTCTTTATTGGGGTGACTGCATTCTCCCTTTAACAGGAGGGCCTAACCTCAAATCAAGTTTTGATATGTTGGAGGGGTACTTATTCTAAGCATTCTGGTGAAACTTGCATTGAAATCCGATGTGTGGTTCTCAAGATATTAGCAGTTGAAGTTGTCACATTTTCAACACAAAGTGAACTTGAAGCAAGCAAATATGATGTCATAGCCTCACATTAATGAGCAGTCTTTGTTTTTTAAACTTTACAACCAATTTTCTCCTCCATAATCAATCACATGTTATCAGGACGTGATTGAATGATAGAGATGAGTATTTTACAAACTTTACATTCCACATGGGGAAGTTCTATCCCTATTTACTTCAAGGTCAGCACAACAGACTGAAAGAAAAAGAAAGGAAACAAAGCATTTCTCATGAATGTGAGGAAGTGATGTAACCCCTGCTTGCCTCAAGCTCACTTTGGGTCACAAATATAGTAACTTCATTTGCTGATATCTCGAGTTCTACACATCCGATTTGAATGGAAGTTTCACCAAATTGCATAGATTTAGTTCCTTTTTTACATATGAAAATAATTAATTTTCTTGCTTAAACCCTTCCTTTAAGTATCATCTAAGAACTTTGAACAATATGACTAACTAATTTTGGTACCTTTCCCAAGGGAGTGTCCTCTGCTCATATGTCTTTTGCTCTGACGTCAATGGCTTGCACATCCGATCGAAAGACGGGGAAGGAGCTGCACAATCTCATGATTCTCATGAAAAACAAATTACATGGATAAGTTACACAAATATATGCTCATGAATTCAAAATTCTTTGAGAGTTTGCATCAGAATGACATTAAAAGTTTCCAGCTGAACACTTTTGTCACAGTCACAATTGAATTGAATACTGTTAAATTAAATCATACATTCGCGGTGCCGGTGTAATTGCATTTAAAGGTAAAGTCATTTCTCGGGATTAGGACAGGGTTAATAAGGAGTTATTTACTTTCACTAAAAGTTTCAATGAGAAAAAGTTAACTAGAATAGGCTGATTAATTATGAAGAACAAAGTAAGGGACAATTATCATTAACACTATCATGCCAATAACCAGATCACATGACTCATGAATAATAACATAAAAGCATCTAAAGACCCTATAGTGGGAGAGATTGGCCAACTTATTTCATGGGCGCCATTTTGGAGCCAAATGGTAACTATTGCCAGATATCATATACACTCTGTGCGTACAGTTTTCCGTACAAAATGTAAAACAAAGTGAGTTACAGCGTTCTGTTTTCTTGTGACAATCATTCGTATTTGTTGACTCTGGCTGACACTGTCTCCCGGATCCTTTATTTTGTCACCCGGTGCAAGAAAAGTCATCCTGGGAGGGGTCTAGAGGGGGGATAACTACCTCAGGCTCCATTTTGAGTAACTTTTGCTAATAGAAAGTGACGAAAATGCAGAATGGTGTATGCTATTTTGACAGTTTTAAAAGTGATTTTATTTAAAAAAAATCTCATTTTAGTGTGTCTTATTTTTGTGCTTGTAACAGAGGGGGAGGGGTGGGTCTATTCTGGGGCTGGGTCTACCCCTTCTTTCTAAGAAAACTACTTGTATGTTAATGCAGGATGGCATACATGCAAAATGGTGCTTTTTATGGAAAGTTCAAGCAAGTTGAACTAATCATTTGAGATTTTTCATTATTTAGTGAAAGATTCAGGAGAGGTCTGGGGGAAGGGGTAAATATAGGGGTGCACTTCGTGGTGAGATTTTTTTATTTTATGGAAAGGTCTAGGTATGGGCGTCAATCTTTACTCGAGTGTGGGAGACATGGCCACCTCTGTCAAAAAATTTACTGTGTAAAAATCTTAGGTCAATGGGTGTATTTCCAAAATGTGGGGGACGTGTCCCCCGTCCCCCAGGATTGACGCCCATGGGCCTAGGCCTAGGTTTTATAAAATGGTGACTGACCAGGGTGTATTCCATGTAAAAACCTACATCAAAGTCAAAGTTACGCAAATGTTTCAGTTTTCTCATGTTACTAATAGATCCATGATCAATGTTTGATCTGTTATTGTGTCCCCCTCCCCTATGAAAATTTTTGAAAAATTGGGTGTCCTTACATGCAATCTTGTGCCACATAGGCTACACTTGAAGTAAGATTTGTGTTAAAAAAATTGATGTATTTTAGGAACTAAAACAAAACTATCGACATCAGTGAGGGGAACCATGGCCCAATGGGGTGCCCCCTCCCCTTTGAAAATTTTTGAAAAATTAGGTTTCCTTACATGCAATCTGGTGCCACAGTAGGCTACCATTCTTTTGCAGTAAAATTTGTGTTAAAAACATTGCGTATCTTTAGGAAGTAAAAAAATCGGCATCAATGAGGGGGTGAGGGTATGGCTTAATGCCCCCCTAAATACGCCACTGCTCCTACACCTATGACTGGGGACTGCAGCTCTGGTATTCCAACGTCTCTATGGGGATGTTCCGACAACTATAGGGTTAGTACTAGGATTAGGGTTAGCCGGTTAGGCCAAAGGGTTCATTAGGAGTTGTATTTGGGTTTATGTGTTGGAATATCAAGCAGTCGGAATATAGAGATGGAACCGCCGTATACGGTATAGGCTAGGCCTTGTACAGAACGTCGTAATCTAACTCTAAGCCTCCTCTAACGTTAGGCATACAGTGTATTACTAAGTTGTATACTCTAAAGTTACGTCGCATAAGCGATCGCTATTTGATGGATTCCAATTGAACCTTTTAACTTTTACAGTGCACCGAAGCCTTCTTTTTGTACAGGATGGGAATCTATTCAACTTGTAACCCTTTTCTGGTCTGTTCGTGCATCCAAATGCAGCACAACCTGGCAGCAATTTTGGAAACAAAACATGTCTATCTTACATAGGATGCGTACGTTCTGCCGTACGTACAGTACAGCCTGCACAAATTCTCGAATGTACATAGGCTACGCAAGCTCGTACTTTGCCTCCAAAATGGTACCCATACATTTCATCCAATCAGAATGCGTATCTGAGAACAATGGTTGGCCAGTCTCTCCCACTATAGGGTCTCTAAAAGCGCCATAAGTAGAGCGCCCTCAATGAAAGGAAATCATCCCGCCAAAAAAATTGTTGAAGGAATTTTGGGGGAAATTTTTGAAAGTTAGGAAGCCTTAATGGTACCGCAATATAGCATGTAAATCCTGACAGTGATAGGTCGCCCCATGAATTACTTGATTTAGCTCTCAACCGAGGCAGATTCTTAAATGAAAACCTAAAATTTCAAATTGTTTACAATAAAAAAAACCCTTAAGTTTCAAATTTAATTGAAAGGAAACCCCACGTTGTTGAAGTTTCTTCAATAAAACCCCAAGGTTTCAAATAACAGCCCAAAATTGTTGGATCGCTCCGTGAACCGATTTTCTTTCATTTGTCGTCCTTCCGGCAACCCGTCGCCATTGTCGGGTCTTCGCGTTGCTGCCCCGGCCAGCAAATAATGGCGTCACCCCTGTTGACGATTATAAAAGACCACGTTTATTGGTTTTCTGAGTCATTGTAATCCAAAATTTTTCCCTTTGCCAATTACCCCATTGTCCCTCACTTTTCCAAGTTGAATTATACCGAATGAAGTATAGATGGTCACAGCTAGCACATTGTATAATAGCTACCATTATATAACCTATACCGCTCAAAAGATCGGTATTTGTTTGAAAATCAATCCGATTTTTACACGCGCGTCCGATAAACGCTGTCTGCCGATGTGACGTCACGAAATAATTTGTTTACATTTCATTTTCGTAGTCCTCTGATGCAAATCATATATTTACACAGGTTGGCAAATTTTTGGCTCTTTCTGACCAGGGATGGAGAAAATTTAAACTAAAACTCACAAAAATCGGACCTTAAACCTATCCGAAATCGCTCTTGTGTGACCTGGGCTTAGTTCGTGGAAAAAAACTAGTGTATTTAAATTGATATGTCGCCGTTATTTTCTCTTTATGTAATTGTCTTTGTTGAGTTCAAAACTACTCATCTTCCTTCCGATTGTCATATTACGCCACAATTTTGTTCACGGTATTTTCTGTTTTCGACTCAAAGTAATCATAAGAAAGAACAAAAAATCGTTCAAGTGAAATCAAATATAAAATATTTTGTTTCCTTTCGTAATGTTTCTTGTTCCGCACTGTTGTTTATCTTAAAAGCTCTCTTGGAGCGTGAAATATAAACATAATTTTCTCACAATTTGTTTACAATAGTCCGTAAAATCCATTAACCTTGTAATCAGGAAAATGGATTTAAGCTTCCCCGAGCATCATCCAGCATCGCACGCAATCACGCTAGGCGGAAATGAATAATTATTTCATGTCAGTTTATGTTTTCCTTCTCCTTTAAATTTAAAAGCCAATGGTTGGCTTATTCTGTAGAGAAATTGTGTAAATTATTTAAACTTGCTTTTACTGCAATAAGAATTAATTTAGTAAAATACATCTTCTGGAATAGACGTAGGTAAAAGGGTTCTTCATTTTATGATTAGGTGATCTGATGCATAATCTGGGCAAGTTGTTTTAAACGCATTTATCTAAAACTAAACTTATCATAATATGTAAGAAAAAAGTATGATGAAAGGAAAAATAGAGACAGGTAAAATACAAACAGCATTTTCATGACAGTCTGTTATTAAGATGACATAATTTACTTGATAAGATATTTTGTTAGTTGTCATTTGTCAAAACAGTGACTAAGTTAATCTATGACGGTGTCATGACTATTTGCAAACTATGATGTGGTGAAGTTTTGCCCATAGTTCCCTTCCTTCGTGCATATAGACAAGATTTTACATGGAAGGGACACAAAAATGTCCCAGTATCTTCTCGAGATTATTCCCAGTCTAGGGGATCCGATCCATGACGAAAGGGGGAGAAGTGGCGAAAGGGCGCTCGTACGTATCGAGAGCCGTTTTAACATTTAATCAGGAATTTCAGATATCTCAAATTATGCACTGTTTTAAATATCTGAAATAAAGTTTAAGATATCTTAAATTCATTTCGAGATATCTAAAATAGAATTGGAGATATCTGAAATAGAATTCGAGATATCTTAAACTGAATTCAAGATATCTAAAATAGAATTCCAAATATCTGAAAGTGATTTCTAGATATCTAAAATACTAATTTCAGATATCTCAAATTCCATTTTTGATATCTTGAATTCAGTTTCAGATGCCTGACATTCATATTCATTATATCCGAAACTCATATTCATGAGCTCGTAAATGTAGTTGTTCTTATACAGCTTGCACAAGGAGCGAGGAAAGCAACTTGTATGCATTGCACATTCTACGTACGTAGAAACGCACCCTCTCCCTTCTTGTCACCAATAGATACTAGCGGAATGCAATACAACCATGTGTCATATTACTAAACACGAAAAAATTGTGTTAAGTTATACTTGGTGCACTTGCAGCTGTGAATGTGCTGTGAACGTAACAGACGACAGTATTACAGGGAAGTTGCAATTGGTTGTAAGTCCATATAGGCCTATGCAAGCCCAGCTGTTTCGGGTCTGCCTGTGCCCAATAGTCCTAGGCTAAATCCTGTTCTACGGTTTACGTTACGAAGATTCTTAAAAATACCTCTTAAAGGAACATCAATTTAAAGTTCCATTCTAGTGCGAGTCAAGCACATACACTCAGTATGTAGTACATACGAGTCGAGCACTCGCGCCAGACATCTGCACAAGCGTACAACGAGCTTATGAATATGAATTTAATTTATCTCGAATTGAATTTCAGATAACTGAATTTGAAATCGAGATATCTAAAATTCATATTCATGAGCTTATGTATATGAATTTTACACTGTAAAAAGAGACGTCTTCATTTTCTAACACATTATGGAGTTTAAGAATTAGAAAACGAACAACAAAATGGATAAGCACAGTAAATGACTGAACGAATATTAACACATGATAAAGATAATGACGTCAATTGAAGTGCACTCCGCAAAAACGTTTATATGTTTTATATATATTTTAGTTTTTTCTTTATTTAAAACAACTTGATGTTTACAGTAGTCATGAAATAAACGCATAAACGTGTTTACGAGATGGCGTTAAAGTGGCGTCAATGTGTTAAAGTTGGCGTTCTAGACGTTTAATTTGCTGATGTATTTTATTGTTTTTTTTCGATTACATAAATGCCAAGACGAGTTTATTATCTGTTACAAAAAGTGTTAATCTTTTTTACAGTGTAGATATCTCGAATTTAATTTAGGATATCTAAAATTGAATTCAAGATATCTATGATTGAATTCGAGATATCTGAAACAGAAGTCGAGATATCTAAAATTTAATTTGAGACATCTTAAATAGAATTCAAAATATCTTAAATTCAAGATAGCTTAAATTGAATTAGAGATATCTGAATTAGAATTTTCGATATCTGAAATTGGTGGTTATTTCGAGATATCTAAAATTATTTTAAGATATCTGCAGTTATTTTGAGATATCTGAAATAAATTCGAGATATGTAAATTAAAATTTGAGATATCTAAAATTAATTCGAGATATCTGAAATCCTGATTAAATGTTAAAACAGTTTTCGATACGTATGAACTAAAGGAACGCACAGAACGTACAAACCTAAACTTAACCGAGACCATCTGAGATCACAGTTGCTTTCAGATGGTCTGGTATTTAAACCGGCATCGTTTTGGTCTAGAGTGGTCTCCAGTGCAAAGCTCCGTCGGTCCCTGGTGCTATTCATTATAATAAACCAGTGCATATAGAACACTCTAAAAACTAGACCACATATGGTTTTTGGTAGCTCCCGAATCGGGAGTTGGTCTAGTCGAAGGTGGTCTGGTAAAAAGTTCTGTAGGTTTCGGGTGATTCCGTTCATGTCCAGAACAACATTTGCAGGGTTTAAGGCTTTAAAAAGCCAGACCAAGCCACACCTTCAGTTCAAGCTCATTGAACCTCTTCCTGGCTACACCTCCGTCCCCAATTGCTCCTTTTTGCAAAAGACTTAATTAGAAACCAATCGACACCTTGATTGCAGTCCACTGGACAGAAATTAAAATCTCACTCGACTTAAGTTTTGTTCAGTCCAAATTCGCATTGGTACTTAATCCTAATCTTTATGATTAATCTTGTAATCTAAGATTTAAGAGCATTACTCTCTAGAGACAAGTCTGTACATTTGACAGTTAACATTTCGAGATCCGTTCATCATGTACGTCATCCGTACACGGAGACAATGTTATTGTGTTACAAATGTTCCCTCATTTCCTCTACATTGAATAGACTAAAACTCTACTGAGAGGGTAAGTACATCGATCATCTTCTTTTATTCAGTGACATTCCATTTAGAGTGACATTTTTACTTTTTTAAGGCGAATTGACACTCCCAAAGAAGCGGAAGTTCATTTGATTTCCGCCCGATACAAGAGTGATCGATGTTGTCACTCTCTCAATTGAATTTCACTCCTTCTACACCAGTACACATTTAAAAGAATTCCAAATGAACTTCGGATTCTCAGACACCAAGTTTATCTCACATTTACGATAGTGACATGTATAGCGTTGCATACATAGAGCCATGAAATCCACTACTAGGAAGCCAAAAGGCTTCGTGATTCCTTACCGAATGGGGACGTTCTGTTGCACTAAGGTTTATCCCTCCAATTTATCTTTCTTGACTATGCCATTTTACGATGTTTTAACAATTTGACCTCTGGTGGCCTCACATGACCTTTGAACCCCACCAAATATAACAAAAAAGAAAAAAGAAAATGTCTTGAATGGGATTCGACCTACAATGGATCTTAGATCTTGAAAATTCTTGGAAAATTTTGCTTTTTGACCTCTGGTAACCCCAGATGACGATCTTGGGAATTCTTGGGGTATTTTGCTTTTTGACCTCTGGTGTCCCCAGGTGACCTTTGACCTCCTGCCAAAAACAAAAGGATTCTTCCTTGGACCATAAGGCATCCACGTACCAAGTACGAAATCTATCCACGCTTCCTACCTTGAGAAATCGCGTTAACAAGGTTTTCAGTGATTGGCCTCTGTGATCCCAGATGACCTTTGACCTCCACCAAAGACAAGAGCAATCTTTCTCGGACCATAAGGCATCCACGAAACACGTACCTTTGGCCTCAACTAAAGACAATATGGCTCTTCTTACCATGAGGCATGCACATACCAAGTATGAAATCTATCCAAGCTTCCTAACTTGAAATATTGTGTTCACAAAGTTTTCAGTGTTTGACCCCGTTGACCCCAGATAACCTTTGACCTCCACTAAAGACAATTGCATTCTTTCTCTCAACGTGACAAAACTGCATACCAAATATGAAAAATGTCTGTCATTGGTGTCTTGAGATATCGTGTTTACAAGCCATTTACAAGGTTTTCGCTGTTTAACCTCAGGTGACCTAAGATGACCTTTGACCACCACCAAAGACAATAGGGTTCTTCCTTGCATTATGACAAATCTATATACCAAATATGTAAAGTGTCCTGAAATATAATGTTTACAAACTTTTCGGTCTAGACCTCTGGTGACCTCAAATGACCTTTGACCTCCACCAAAACAATAGGGGTTTTCCTCTCAACATGACAAATTTATAAACCAAATATGAAAGGGTCCATCATTGCTATCTTGAGATCACATACACACATAGACACACGCGCACACAGGACATCACCATCGCGTAGATTCCTTTCTTGACTTCGGCAAGGAATCAATAACGAGTAATTAAATACATGGTATCATAAAAAATCTTTAGCCTGATCGTTGCTCTAGAATTGGATTTTGTCATTCTCGTCTTCAATTCTTTTATATAATTCATTTTACTTTTTTATGCTAAAATTTCAAGACTTAGTGCTAGCAATGAGTGCAAAGGCCACACAGTTAAATTATTTGACATGACTTTAGGTCTTAAGTCAATAAACATATAAACTTAATGAGATATGAACAGTTATTTGAGACAAATCTGCCGCAACATGTGGCCCAGGCACAACGTATAAGCTTGAAGTTGTTCGCAGCCAAAAAAACCATATTGCCTACGATCTATAACGTATCAATGAAGGCACGTTTTTATAGTATGTGAAGGCAAATAATTTGGGACCTGATTGACAATTGGACCAAATTAGTCTTAGAGAAGTTGATGTTCCTCTGCTGGAATCCCTTTCAAGTTTTAAAGTAGATAGATGTCATGCAGCCCTACCTAACCAACGCCATACTCTACAAAGACACAGCTGAGCAAACGAATTCTCAAAGCAAGGCCTTATGTTGACCACCTAGAAGGGAAATCATAATGGGTTCGTCAGTCATTACT
The DNA here is from genome assembly GCA_029531755.1 of Holothuria leucospilota. Taxonomy (NCBI): domain Eukaryota; kingdom Metazoa; phylum Echinodermata; class Holothuroidea; order Aspidochirotida; family Holothuriidae; genus Holothuria; species Holothuria leucospilota. The sequence continues at coordinate 19,679,687 of CM055969.1, forward strand.
TATATCAGGGAGTTGCAACAGATACACACCATGCCGTAGTATGACAAAACATTTATTTTCTGGCAAGATATATATTTCTTGGACAAACCTTGTAAGATTTTTGCATCAAACTTTCGGGTAAAAGTACCCACTCCCACTACTAAATTGAAAGTAGTCCAATACGCTCATAAATACAAAGCAATGGGAACCAGGGCGGAATTTAAGCATGGGCCAGAGGGGCACGTGCCCAGGGGTCCCCATATCTCATATCCTTTTCAGGCCATCAAAAGACTCTGTCTACCCTAAATCCAGAGAGGCCCAAAATGTGGGCTATCATGCTATTGGTTTCGCCCTTTGAGGGCCATCGTACCTGTGTTCCTATAGACCTACTTCAAGACGTGGGTGTACGTTTGTACTTATTATATCATTTTTTCTTTTGGTCTGAGCCCAATGAGTGTTCAAGGAGCCGTACAAAGGTTCGTGCCGAGGGCCTCCACATTTTTAAATCCAGCCCTGATCGGAACCAGTTTTATTGGTATAAGGACGGCTTTACTGCACAACGTTATTAGCTCAACAAAGAGGGCTTTACGACAACCGTAAGATTCGATTAAATCTGTGAAAAAGTTTCCTTTCGACGCGAATAGTGTTAACAACCGCTGGAACAATCAATGTAAGTACACGTAACGCGACAGAGAACGTACAGTACTTTACGTTACAACTTTAAATATCCTATTCGAATTTCAGCATTGCTCGTGCTTTGCCACATCTCAAAGGGGAAATGTTGTGTTTGCAATACACCAGCATGTCACAGACAGAAAGTATCTTCGATCATTATCAAACCATTAAGTCTCACTAGCAAACTCCGGCAATAGTTTTTCTTCCCAAAACTTCACGCAGTACAAGAGTTATGGATGTTGCATCATTTGAAATTTTGAAAGTTTGGGTGAACAAATTATTCATGAACTACAAATCAGAGATTTTCTCTCTGTGAGAAACTTATTCCTTAAAAGTAAAGTTACCCAGCTGATTAAGGTTGAATTGCCCATTCTTCTGTATAAATTATGGTCTTAATGATATGAACATTTTTGTTCCACAATCGCATTATTTTTCTTTAAATAATTGTAACTTGAATACTTCTGTGCGTTTCAGTGACATTGATGAGTACAACTGGGACATTTTTAGTGACAATGTTATCAACATTTCCTAACACATGCATATGTCAATGAGGAACGACTAAACCAGTCAAACAAGGGATTGGACGAAAAACAAAAATTAGCAATTTTTCAATTTATTATCATATGGTTGAAGGACTTCCCAAAAGATCAGTTAATATTAGAATTGTGAAACTTGACCTATCAGGGAATAATAATCCGTATTTGACATCCTCGAGATGTGCCATGCAATTACAGTACAAATAACCTCCTGGGACGGCGGTTCAAGCTGTAACTCTACCGTAAGGAAACCAACAAATTTTCTTTCCCATCTTTTGTTTCATATCAAATCAAAGACACTTTACTACCACACTGTATTGGAATGCAAGTTTACACAAGTCACTCATTTTTTCAGACTTGGTATTTAGAATTATGTATCTAAAGAGAAGGGGGAGAAACTAGATAAACCGTTTTGCCCCTGCGCAGAACCATACAGAAGAGGAATTTATGGGAAATTATTTCAGAAAGATGCACAGTGATGAAAGTATTATACTGGCATTTTAATCCACTAAAAAGTACAGTATGACCCTGGGAGGAAGCACAAAGTCACTTATCTTTCCTTCAAATTTTCATGAAAATATCAAAATGCCAAATTTACGCCAAGTTAAATGCATCGAAGAAAATTAAGGTTTCCGCTGAAAAAGCTCGAGCTTAAATGGCCATTTTATGCCTTTCAATAGCTCTTAAATTTTTCATGAAATGATCAAAACAAGGTATGGATTAATTGGGTCAATATCAAACTGTAAATTAAATCTAGAGCAATTCCTTTGATGGTCTGTCACACCTCGTTCGGCTAAAAGGTGTGAAAGAAATAACCCATAAGTAAAATGTTAAAGTGCATTTCAATAATGGCTGTTTGCCCATCTTTTTCCCTCAATCTGCCCTTTGAATATAGACATGATACTTCAAACTGACGAAAACAACACTTTAACTCCATATTTATAGGAAGTAAGCTCGTGTGTCGCAAGTTTCGAAGACTTGGCCTCTCCTCGATGCCAGCGTCAATACCAAATTTGTGGCCTTATCCCTTTAAGCTAATACTTCGGCGTAGTTCACTTTGACCCAGAAAAATAAGCCGAGATCTCTTCTATTATTTGATACCTAATAATGACCCAAACATTCCGTGCAAACAAAATGTTTCTCTAAGAATAATATTCCTGCAAATCTTTAAGAGTGTACTACAGACAGAAATATGCATGGAATATTGCAAAAGCAGGTTCAGATATATTGCAATTTAAATCACGTCGGTATATTTGATTAACAGTCCTCTGCCTCCTCTTCAGCCTGAAAGAGGATGGGAAGGGGTTTAATTACAACACTGGTAAGCCCTCGGTTGTTTAAAACTTACTTTGAAGGTGAAGGCTAAATCTTTTGTGATTCGTCTTTTTACCTCTTATTAGTATCTTCATGTTTCGGAACATATGCATTGCACCTATACAATTAGGACTGTATTGTGTGTAGTAGTAAACCCTTCCATCAAAAAAAAATAATCTTGAAAAGAATCCTACACAAATCAATGAAGGAGGTACATGTAAAGTGAGGTTACTAAAAACCCAGAGTAGAGGTTGACCTTATAAACGAGCCCCATGAGCACAGTTAAAGTGTGGCACTGTCAGGGCCGTCGCGACCGGGGGGGTGTGGGGATGTCTCACCCCCCCCCCCAAAGTTCGTCAGAGCGACGACAGTTGGAAAATCTGAAACACCAGTTGGAATTTCTGATATCTCAGTCTAGCACATTTTTCCGACTGAGCCTATGTCAACTTTGTATATATTTTCCAACTAGATCAAGAGAGAATAATACCAAACGTTATTTTCCTCGCGTGAAATCGAATCAAAACTGTCCTTTTTTCGCAAATTCTTCTCAAACTATCAAAATTTTCGCGCGCTCCGCGCGCTTCAAACCTTACCTCAGTGTTGTTCTTATTATCAATATCTTCCGATAGCAACTTTCGGAGAAGCACAACAGCAGAAGTTGAAAGCTGTTTACAAATTACCAGGCAAGTGACTGGCTTTTTGAGTGACATTTGTTGGGCAATTGAAAATATTTCGATGCATATTCTGAATGCAGGTTTTGTCATGGAAATCTTATTTCATGAAAATTACGGTAATTATACCAGGCACTGTTTTACGGGGGTTAGGTGCTTTAGCCCCCCAAATTTTTCCAAGCCCCACAAAATTGCGCAAAACTTTAAAATAGACTAATATTGGTGAAGACATAGATATACTCAGAAAATATTCCAAATGTCTATTTATCGGGCTCGTAGCCAGTAAGTTCTGTAACGATTCTTTCTATAAATTCAAAAAATTTTCACGCGCTAGGTGCGCTAGCTGCGCTATAGTTCTGTCTAGTGGTAACGCCCCCCCCCCCCATTTCAAACATGCTGGATTAATTCAACGTTTCCACAAATATTGTTCTTCCGTGTGGGCGTGATTCTAGAGAAACACGAAAATGCATCGTTGCGAAGTTCTTTCTTCTTTTTCCTAACTTTTGGAAGATTCTTTCTTCATCGTGGCAAAAATATTTTGTAAGAAAAAGAAAGAAAAAGATTCTTCAGTTTCGTGGATAAAGAATGTAATCCCCGACGACGACCATGCAGTCGTCCCAATAAATTTCATGGTTTTGCCCAGATTCTTTAATAAAAACCCAAACTTTTTCAACTTACCTTAATGAAAACAAAAATGTGATTTTTTTTTCAAAACCCCAAATTTTTTGGTGCGCTTCGCGCGCCTTATATTTAGAGTTCGGCAACCCATTGCATCGGTTGGCACTTCGGGTAGCTGGCCCCCAGTCAGGACGCTTTACCCCCATGTTGGCAAATCAAAGCACCCCCATGGCTGAGCCTGCATGCAGGTTTTTCATTTTGGCATTGAAGTATACCCCCAAATTTCGGCTCTTCGCGCGCAATCCTCACAGTCCACGTTGTATCACTTATGAACATTATAAGCACAAATGTACCAGTGAACTTTTGTAGCATAAACTAGGCGTACATTCTGAGACGGAGACGCGCTTGTTAGTCCTACACCCCTTTTTGCTAATACCTGTCTTGGAGGTCTAATATAACCTTTCTGCACCTATACTCTCCCCCTTCTCCTTCCATTTCCCCATTACTGAAGCTGTTCGTCTGGATTTTCGTTCAAAAATTAGTAAAAATACGATAGATGTAAAGTGCTTGGTCCCATGCTCTATATTATTATTTAGATGTCGGGTAATAAGTATTATGTCATTACCCTCATTTTATATAATTGATCCAGATCTTCCAGGAGGCACTAAACAGGTATATGCCAGCCTTAGATGCCCGAATAGAAGGCAGTAAAGTGGACTCCAGGAGGTTTGTTGACAACGTATTCATCCATTAGACAACATACTCTCTGCTTTCACCTAACCAAATCTTAGAATTTACTAAATTACGGAATTTTCCAGCCATATATAATCAATTCCAAAAATATCCCAAGAATAGCACCATTTTGCATCTAAGCAACCTTACCTTAACAAAAACTTCTCAAAGGGGAGGGACACCACTTCCCTTAGACCCCTCCCCCAGGACGGTACCTTTATGTAGTGACAAAGGAAGGATCCCCACTGCTGTATACAAATGCAGGGCGCATAAAAAAACGAAGGTGCAATTTACGGGCCGCCACTCATTTGGGAAAAAGAGTCCAGCCAGTCGGAAAAATTAGAATTCACTTAATTATGGACATTTTTTAGCCATATATGATCAGCTCAAAAAATAGCACAATTTTGCATCTAAGCAACCTTAAATTAACAAAAATTTCTCAAAGCGGATGGGGAGCGATACCCCCTCCCTTTAGACCCCTCCCCAGGAAGGCACTTTTATGTAGTGACAAAGGAAGGATCCCCACTGCTGTATATAAAACGCAGGGCGCATAAAAAATGGCGGGGTGCATAAAAAATGGTGCAATTTACGTGCCACCATTCAGTTGGAAAAACATCCATCCAGTCGGAATTTGGGACCTTCACACCCCCCAAACATATAACCCTAGCTACAGCCCTGGGCACTGTTATACCGGAGAATTCCCCTTCAGCTTTTTTTAATATTCTGTTTTGTACATAAGTTTGCGCCATAAAGATTCATAAACTTTGTTCATTCTATAAAGATTATCTTATAGGTGAAATTATGTGTGCAAGGAGTCACTTGCCTCCCCCACTTTTCCCCAGACCTTGGAAAAATAATAAAACATATAATAAAAATGAAAAACATGAAGGAAAGAAAGCGAAACCAGGGATATTATGAGAGATCTTATATACTGTAATGGATAAAAATTGCAATGTCAAATGAAAAAAAAACATTGATATCAAATGTTTAAAAATGTTAAAATGATTTTTCGGAGCGCTTCTCACGCAGCTGTCATGTAATTTTTTCGGGGCACTTTTCATCTAGCCATCATGAAAACTAATTATCACAATGACGTGGATGAAAGGTCAGGAGGCAACGGGCAATGATTGCTGGAAAATTTTGGCAAATTAATTAAACTTTCCTTTAAAATTTGAGTTTTGATGCAATTAGCAGAAAAGCAAGTACCAGAAAAATTTAGAAATATTTTCCCTCGGAATTTACTTTCCCATCACAGTATTGGTACGTCATTAGGAGGCCTAAAGTGTTGACTTTATAGCAGGAAATGATGTCATCAAGAATAGGGCTTGGATAAGGAAAGGAGTAACCAGAGTACAATACTAGTACAAGGTTGAATAAAATACAAACTCCATGTCTGTAGTACTGTATGACACATTAAAAACCTTTGTCTACATTATGAAATCAACGTTAATTCTTGCTTTGTTACCTGTGGTCGAGTGTATGGGAGTTATTTGTGTACATATATGATTAAGCTTCCGATTTAGAGGTCATTTAAGTGCAACAGACACGAAAATAGCCTAGGCTTTCTTGCCATGATTCTAAAGTTGTCATGAAAAAATATCTTTTAAAATTTGATTAATTCCTTGTTAAATCTTGGACGTTTTCGGAGACACTTGTTAATACAGTTTGGTCTCCCCATGCAGAATAAACCTTACTAGGTTTGGCCTGAACTGGGGAATAACGGCAATTGTAGTGAAAAGAAGGAACCCAATTGCAGTGTTGTAATTTATTTACAATGTGATACGCCCCGCCATGTAAGGTGGCCAGACTCTTCCGATTTCGGGGTCAGTCTCTGATTCCAGTGTCACGTCTCTCATGAATGTTCCCCAAAATGTCCCAGATTAATTAACCCTTTACCGCCGGATTAATCCACTCTAAAGCATATATACTTATTGCATATAAAATTAATTAATTAATAGTTACTCATTCATATTATATCATGTACAGGCTTTAGTTTTCTATATACAAGTACCCCTCATGACTAGAATGAATACACACGACGATGTTGTTATGAACTTACTGAAGAAATAACGTTTTTATGAGGGTAGAGCTTTCATCAAAAAGATGAAATGATAATTACTTGACCCAATTATCATTTTATCAACAAGAGATTAAACAAACGAAATTCACTTTAGTGAAACAGGTACTGGTTTTATTCACGGTCACTGCACCCTTTTCCTACCTTTTTGTATTTGGAACTATCTGTGTTTCAGGATACGCCCTTTCGCCCCTTGTTCAAGGGACTTTCAGCTGAGCCTTTCCGACCCGGCCCTAGCTTGTTTGCTTTGGGACTATGACCTTTCCAGGCTGAATTGACTGTCTATTTTCCCTTATACCTTCCGTGCATACTACGGGCTAATTCCATTACACCATTTTTAAAATTGCATTATCTTGTACTTGAGGCTTTATGTAAGCAATAATCTTTCTATTATTCATATTGGTATAAGTATCAGGGCCGGATCCAGAAATATGACAAGGGTAGGGCGTAAACGTCTGCGGAAAGTGATCATATCTTTTTCATGGGCTTGGAGATGTAAAATTTTTGTTACAAAAATTATTGTTTTGTCAAAAATAGGGGGCGTAGGGCCCTTACAGCCCTTGGATCCGGCCCTGAATATGATTTATCTTTGCAATCTAAGACCGACTCCCAACCATTCTGGAAGATTTATCATTCTGGCTTGCTTTACCCTAGAAATGTTTATTTCGTTTACCATTATCTATTGTCGTACAGTTGTGAGAAATTTTATTTGTATCGTCCAAACAGCTGTCACTTAAGTACGGGGTAACCTTTCATACTCCTCCTGAACCAAACTGCAGTAATCTGGTAATGTCCGACATTAATATAAGAAGTTGCAATGTCAGAGGGCCTCGACAATACCAGAAGCGTCGAAAAGTACTTGCCAAAGTCACAGTAAAGATATTTCCTGTATTCTAGAATGCCATATTGCTTTTTCAGATGAGTCTTTATGGAAAAACGAATGGGATGGGCAATGTACTTTCGCTCACGGTTCCTTTTTCCAGTCGGGATGTTCGCATTTCTCTTTAAGCCTAGTTTAGATGTCGAAATAACTAGTTCTTTTCGCCACTCAAATGGTCGATTTATTATTGTAGATTTAATTATACAGGCAAGGGTTTTAACTCTTGTCATGCGTATGCACCGAAATTTGATACTCCTTTCTTTGATCAAATAGCAATCGAAATTCAAAATTTCACAAGTGAATTAATAATTTTCTGCGGTGATTTTAATTTCGTTTTAACACTAACTTAGACAAAAAAGGAGGAAACCCAAGAACTAATATCAAGGCTAGAAATCATTGTATTGATCTAATGAATCGTTACCACTTGATTGACATTGGAGAGAAAGTTTCCCACACAATTTAGACTTTACTTGACGTTCTAATGTAACTTCTGTTACCCTGTGCAGGTTGGCATTTTTCCTTTTTTCGAAAGCTTTGGTAAAGTCTGTAGTAAGTGCTTATTTTGAACTTTGATTCCTCCCCTGACCACTCTATTGTTCATCTAGCCATACGACTGTACCATGAGAAAAGAGGACCGGGTTATTGGAAGTTTAATAACTCCCTTCATAAGGATCAAGTCAGTGGGTTAGCCAGGATTTCTCTCACGGGAAGGGGGGCATGCAGTATGTTGTGTGATCACCGGCCTTTGGGAGGAGTCTAAGGAGAGGGGCATCCCCCTCCCCTTTGAAAATTTTTGAAAAATTAGGTGTCCTTACATGCAATCTGGTGCCACTTATGCTATCTTTTGAAGTAAAATTTGTATTAAAAAATTTAAGTATTATAAGGAACTAAAACAAAAAAATCGGCATCAGTGAGAGGGAACATGGCCCAATGGGGTGTCCCCCTCCACTCTGAAAACTTGAAAAATTAGGTATCCTTACATGCAATCTAGTGCCACATATGCTACCTTGAAGAAGTAAAATTTGTGTTAAAAAATTTACGTATTTTTAAGAACTAAAAAAAAATCGGCATCAGTGAGGGGGCATGGTCCAGTGGTCAGCCCCCTAAATACGCCACTGGATCAGGTATATATTAATCTTATCACTGAAACAATTACTTCAGAGATCATTGCTTTATAAAATGTTAATTCCAGTCTTAGGTGGGAATTACTAAAATTCAAAATTCGTTGTTTCCATTAACTATTCAAAACGTAAAGCTACAGAAAGACGAGCTCAAGAACTTGATTTGATAAAAAAAATCATGTTTAGAATATGTGTATTGTTGGGGTGCCTCAGCCACCCTTTCAAGTGAACTCAACGAAGCCAGGCACAGCTTAAAATATTTGTATAACTAAAACTACAAGACACAATTGTACGTTCAAGAGCTCGTTGGGTAGAAAATGAGGAAAAGAGTTCTATGGATTTCCTCAATCTCAAGAAGAGAAATAAAGGTCGAAATATTCCACCAATCTGAAACGTAATGATGGTAATAATTTAAGGAGTAAAACAGAGATCTTGGCTGAATTAAGACGGTTCCATTGTAACCTCGATTCGTATAACAATGTTAATCCAGAAGCTATTTTAATTTAACATACAACAATGCGAAACTTGACTCTGACGATGCTAACTTATGTGAGGGAGTTTTGTCCCAGGATGAATGTAGTGATGCACTTATATCTTTGTCAAATGGGAAAACTCCTGGCTCTGATGGATTGTTAGTTGATTTTTATACATATTTCTGTGTCCCAATAGGTAACTGTGTTACGGAATCTTTGAATTATGCACACGAATTGACCAACTGTCTGATGAGCAAGGGTGTGCTGTTATATCTCTTATTCGAAAGCCCCGGAAAGATCCTTTATTAGTCCAAAATTATCTCTCGATTTCCTTGCTAAACACATATTATGAAGTTTGTGTCAACGCTCTAGCCACAACACTTAAACGAGTCCTCCTTAAAATTATTAATTCAAATCAGACCGGTTTTATGAAAAATCGCTTCATTGGGGGAAATATTCCTTTGTCCTTAATTTGATTGATTTTTGTACTCATCATAAGAAAGAAATGGTCTACGTTTGTTTGTCGAGTTCGACAAAACCTTCGACAAAATTGAGTGGAACTTCCTACACAAAAGCCTAGACTACTTTGATTTTGGTGATGTATTGGATTAAGACCCTGTTTGCAAATACATGTGACTCAGTAGTAAACCACGGTCTTTCTTGTTATGTTTTTAAATTTCAAGGGGTGTCAGGTAAGGTTGCCCGATTTCTGCTTACTTTTTTTCAACATTAAAGGGTAATTCGGTTAAAAATCTCACCCGAGGTCTTATTAAAACAGTGAAACAATAAAGCATAAATTTCAACAAGTAATAAACAAATATAAAATAAAAACAAATCAAAGCAATAAAACAAGGTAAAAGAAAAAATAAAAAAATTAGAGCTCTAAAACACTACAAACGTAAAATAGAAACAAGCGGTAAAGTGAATATTAAGCCAAAGGTAAACCAATACGACAACTAACTTAAGAGTGATATATAATACAACGGTACAATAAAACATGAAAAATAATAAGTAATAAACATTAGTAAAATTTTCGTAAAAGATGTTTAAAAGAGGATAGTGAATTTGCATTTTTAAACTGAGTAGATAGTTCATTCCAATCTTTAGTAGCAATGTAGGAAAAGATATTTAAATGATATCGAGTATTTCCTCCCTCTAGAAACAGGTTATTACTTGTAGTGGACCTGAGCAGGGAGCTGGAAGACACAGCTCCCTGACCTGAGGGAATGATGATGAATATCGTTCATCTATCAAAGCATATGTGCAATGTACTGATGGGCTAGACCATTTAATGCCTTGTACATCATAGTTAATGTTTTACCTTTTAGACACATTGCGAGTGATGACCAATTCATAGTTTTAAAAAGAGCTTTCAACCTGTCATCAAAATTTTCACTTAAAATAATTCTAGCGGAAGATTTCTGTAATCGACTGAGTCTGTGAGCGATGTTAGCATTGCTTGTGTGACTCCAGACTAAGCGTCAGTATTCCAAGATAAGTAAGATGTAACCATTGTAGAATAGCATACAAGTATTAATATCAATAAAAGGTTTAATACATCTTAATAGAGCCTATCTACAGGAAACGAGACTACAAACTGAGTCCACCTGAACATTCTAAGATAATTCATTGTCTACATTGACCCCAACAATCTTTTCATTTAATATGTCTTCTATTGCTGTATACTCAACAACTATGTGCAAGTTGTTGCTCTGCATAGAATTGAACCTTTGTCTCGAGCCAATCAACATACTTTTAGTTTTATTACTGTTTATAATAATTTTGTTATTCACCATGTGTTGGTATTAGCCATATCCTCATTAATTTCAATACTTAAATAGTCAACAGACTTGGTCTTCAGGTGAAATGTCGTGTATAGTCTGCACACATATTAGCGGAACAATAATTAATAATTTGACCTATGTCATTTGTATACGACACAAACATCAGAGGGCCTAACATTGGCCACTGAGGTACTCCACATGTGACAGGCAGTGGGATTGCCTCAATTAACATAAGTAAATTACTGGTGATTTGACAGATATAGCTTTAACCATGCTACAGATTCTACTCAAAGACCGTACATCGATAATTTATCAACAAGTATAGAATGGTTGACTAGGTCAAAAGCTTTCCTCAGGTCTAAGAATACTGATCCTATTATACACCCGCTATCGATAGATTTATTCCAATCATCGATAATCTTTAGCAAAGCTGTCTCGCAAGAGTGCCCCTCTCTAAACCCAGATTGTGACCCACGTATTTACCCATGCGAATTTAAGAACTTAGTTAAGGTGGCCCTTGAACATGCTTTTCGTATATCTTAAATAAAACAGGCAAGACTGAAATCGGTCAATAGTTGGAGTCACTTTGGAAAATGGGGACAACTTTTGCATGTTTCCACTGAATGGGAAAAACAGAGTTTCTCATACTAGGCTATTATTTAAAACATGGGTGATACTATTTGAAATTACCTCAACAGATATCCTGAGAAAATGGCACTTACCTCATCCAAGCCTCGGTAACATCCAGAGAAGTAGGCGATTTAAGCAGGGAGTTGTTATAACTCCCTGAAGGGCAATTTTCGTCATCCCAGACAGTTCTAATTCTCCCAACTATGCAACTTGTAGCTCCTCCCATAATTGTATAAAGCTCCTCCTTCTGCAGACACAAACCTATTTTATTGCTTCGGCCATGTCCTGGTAAGCATACAAGGCTATAATGTGTAATCCAAACACTCTCTCTGCATTGTGTGGAATGTGAGCTACTCTGCATCTTTTGAATTTTCAAAATTTGATGTCAATCACAGAGTAGTCACCAAGTGAGGATTTTGATGCCCCTACACTAAATATATACTTTGGGGTGATGACAGTCTGTCTTTAAGCACAAAGTCCCGAGACACTTCTGGAATTTGAAAGGTAACGCCATTACGTAACTTACAAGAAACAAAATCTTAAACTCTCCTAGTGCAATCTTTCCTCTTGATGGGGTTGTCACTAACAGCATACTTAGATCAGAGTGTTATTCGGATAACAACTCCCTGCTTAGATGATGCAGATGTGGAGAATTCATTGAATGCATTTGCAATGTCAATGGGTTAGATAAAAGATGATCATTTTTTATTCCTTGCTGTAAGCAAGGGAATCTATGCAATCAAGAGGGAGATTGTGTGTGTACTCGAGTGTGCATGTATATGTGTTTGTCACGCTTTGCTTATAACACGATATGTCAAGATAGCTATGATGAATAATTTTCATACTTTGGATATAGAATTATCACATTAAGAGGGAGATTCCTATTGTTTTTGATGAAGTGGAGGTTAAAGGTCCTCAGCAAATCGACTGACGGTTACTATCTTAAATTTGCGATCATCATAAAATTCATTAGCATTTCAAATTACACCAGGAGGAAGTAGGATTTTCTCAAGAAATGGTCCATAATAGCAGCAAAAGTCGCCGATTTTTTCTGTTAAAGAACAAATTTCGGAAAGGACCCTCAGTCCCCAGCTGCCGGCTTCGCGCCTTCGGCGCTCGTGTTTCAAGGCTTCGTGGCCAAAACTTCCCAAGATGCAGAAGCCCTCCCTCTAATGGCGTGGGGTCCAGCAGACCCCACGCCATTAGGGGGAGGGCTTCTGCATGAAGAATGAAAATTACTTTCTTGGCACTTTGAACGCCTATGCCCTTGGCCATGTTTGTTCATGTAAAAACTACCCATAAAATATTCATTGGCTTTTCAAAGTATCACATAGTCTATAACTTTCAAAATTGACTCTACATTATTTCTCACACTAATCAAAAAGTTGAGTGGGACTTGTCACAGACCATCAAAAAAATGAAACATGAAAGAAAGAACCAGAGAGCAGGATAAAGGTTCTATATCCTGCTCTATGGAGAGAAGAAGCAGCTGGGGAAAGTAGGAAATTTTTTATGCAATGAAAAATGGTGCATTTAAAACTTAAGAAAAACAATAGCCCACAATTAAATGTCTCAACACTATTTTCTTCGGCGCGCTTCGCCGCACCAGTTTTAAATATTGTTTCGGGATTCGGGGTTACTTCCTGTAGACCATCTTGCTTGTCATAGCTTCGTACAAACTCTTCTATTATCATTGAAATACCAATGCCTCCATGGCAGTACGCATCGGAAAGGAAAGTTCCCTCTCCCCCAGAAATTTTAGAGCAAAATTTTTATTACCATCGATCTGTGTAAATTTACCGAATCTCTATAGGAATCAACCGTCTCCTGTATTAAAAAATAAATAAAAAAAAAAACTAGAAATCTGAAGGGAGTGGGAGGAGGTTGCTGGTTTTCCAGTGACTTTTTCCCAAGCAAAAATCTTCAAAGTCATAGATTTTCCTCTAGTATATATAAAGAAATGGCAAATATGTAATACGGACTGAAGATTGAATGATTGACAATTACGAAGAAAAGTTAGCAATTTAACAAGTCAGAGTTTATCACCAAGAGCCGTATGATGTTCTTCTCTAAAGTACTGAATGTGTCTAAAGTTCATTTCGTACATGAGATTCAAAGTCAAAGCACTACATATTGGAAATATTTTCTGCCCGTAGGCAAAAAAGAATGTTACAAGTTGAACGTGTAAGCTGCAAAGCAAAACTCAGCAATGTTCTTAAGATCAAAGACTTTTCTGTGATCATATCTCATAATGCCCAGCTTGTGGCACCTGTAAAATAACCACCTCCTGGGAGATTATTCAACAAAGAATTTCCCTTGTGAAATCTTTGCATATGTTATATTCACTAGGATCGAAAATGTTATTGACATTTACCAATTTTTGTTTATTTTATTTATTTTTTGCCTATTGGAGTGTCTAGCTCAAGGTATTTTGAGCTATTGTGCTCTGTTACCATCACTTGGGTTTTGACTGTCTGTCTGTCTTTCTTTCTGTCTGTTTTCCCGTCTGCCTGCCTGTGTGTGTGGCTGTCTGATTCACTGTCTTTCTCTCTCAGTTTGACTGTCTGTGTGTCCTGCCTGTTTGTCTAACTGTCTGAGTTACTGTCTGTCTCTGACTGTGTGTCTGCCTGTCTGTCTCAGTTTCTCGGGTTATCTAATCTCGAAGATCTGCATACACGCCATGTATTCTATACTGAATTATCAAAAACAAACAGTCAAGTTCACCATAGGCACATAAACGTGACATCACTCATGGATGAAGTAGCACCTTGCTCATTGACAGTGTTGTAGTCGAGTCCCTACGAGTACGAGTCCGAGTCCAAGTACGAATCGCTGGTTATCGAGCCCAAGTCCGAGTCCGAGTCACAGGGTACAAGTCCGAGTCCCCCTATGAAAAGGAGAACACTAAGAATAAGCATTAACAAATGATCAATATTTACATCACCTTTTATTCAATCTTGTTGTGAGTTATGACATGAGCTAGACTGCTAGAGGTTCTTAAATTATTTTTACTGGTACTCAGTAGGCCAGATTTTTCATCACAAAAGCCTCGCAGTGGCCACAGACAAGGGTGTACTTTGTCCTTGTTGTCCCCTGTCCTTGCTGTTCTTGGTCCTTGGTGTCCTTTGTCCTTGTTGAAATGATTGTATGGCACATTGGGAGTGGGTAAGGTCCTTGGCTTGTGGTCCAGAGTCCGTTATAGGGCCCTGGTCGACTTCATGGCATTGCCCCGATAGAATACCACGGTGAAGCCCTGAAAGTTCGTGGGTATTCACGGTATTGCGAGTTTCAAGAAAAAAATCACTATATAGTCTTCAAATTGTGCTAGGTTGCACGCTAAACAGGTCATGGATCACAATTACTACAAACTGACATTAGACTCTGATTGTGCCATATTCAGTTGCCAGCTTCAGGTGGCGCTTAGCCTACCAAGACAGTTTTTGTCAGAAATGTCTCCTTGGTCGCCAGAAATACACTTCACAGGAGAGGTGAGGCTAGGATTTGCCAGGCAAGGGGCCAATCTTCCTAACTTGGGGCAACAAAATGGAGCTCCGACAGCTTCGAGGGGGTTGCGGAAAGGCGGGGAGGAGGGTATGAAGAGAGTAACAAGAAAGAAGAAAAACATAATACCACTCTATGGCTTAGCATTTTTGAGATATAATCAGCTTGATCTATCAAGTTAAGTGCTAATTTAGTGTTTTCCCGCAAAACAGTAGACTTGTAGAATTCTCCCCTTCCCCCTTTCGGAAAATTTTAGGTACAATCTGTTCTTATTGAAAGCAAAAATAGGTCAGCTGTAGGGTCCGATGACCAAGGCCTATCGGGGATAACATGACTGAATTGGAACGTTTGCCCGACAAACGTCCCGAAACGCTTACCGTTAAATAAATAAATATTAGAATACTATGCCATTGAAGATTAAAATTTAGTAGGCTACCTGTACGTTTCTTGGTTACAGGGAATTGTGCTACTAGCCATATGAAACGAAACTATGAAACAATCACAACGGAACTCCATGTAGGCTACGCTTGAAGCCCGCCTAAAAGTTTGGGGTCTTATTGAGGAATATGCCCTGATAGGGATCAACAACATAAATGTCCGCAAGGGCAGCTGGTCGCAGTCGGACGTTTACAGCACTTTGCCGTTCCCATTAAGGCTCCCAACGAAATCGAAAAAAAAATCCAACAGGTTCCAGTCTCCCACCCCACCCGTTTGGCCCCGTTTCGGCTGCCGATAGGTCATGTAAGTTTGATGTACAGTCTTCCTCAAAAGTTGTTGTTCCTGCCAACTGCCCATTCTGCAACCTCTTCCATCGAATCTAACGTGCCTAAATACTGAATTAAGGCCTGTCAATAGTAATGTTGTCGGCAGGTGCTAAGGGTAGGATGCATGGTGGTAGACCTTTCACGGTGGTGCAATACATATTGGTACTCATATACTGGATTTAATAGTGATACAAACATTGAAGATGGATGCAAGGGCAATGCGCCGCAAAGATAGAATTTTAAAGACACTTAAGGTATACGTTTTACTTCATTTTCGTTGGAAAAAGTGACTCAACAGCCTATATTAAAATGTCTCGAATAACACTGACGGTGATTGCTTGCGAACTTCTTTTTCGGGCCCTTAAATTTTGACTCCATCTCAATTTTCTTTTGTGGCCGGATTGGATTGTCTCAAAGGCTGGGGGATATGGCCCTGGGCCGCCAATTATGATAGAGACTTTTGCCGTAGAATGTTTACGAATACCATCTACACTAGACTCCAATAAACACTGGAGCTGTAGAGAAAGAGATAACTGCCATATGATGACGGATAACGTGCATAAAAGTGACAGAAAATTCTGCCGGTCCCGAGCCCGGTCTCGGGAATTTTATAGCTAAGTCAGGAGTTCGGACTGTACGAGACCAAGTCTGAGTCCGAGTCCTTGCTTTCCGATTCCGATTCAAAAGTCAGGGTCTTTTAAATTGTGACTCCGTCTCGATGCTACAACACTGCTACACAAGTACCGGTCGGAGGCTCGTGAATCAGGTCACGATTAACAAAGTAAATGATGAAAGTATCTTTTTAAAGATTAGAGTCTTTGACTACAATTAATAAGCAGATTAACCAGGGCGTTTGATTAAGTATGTCAAGATGCTGTGACAGTATATACACTTTTGTGTTCATAGGCTAGCCTTTTTCATTTTCAAGTGATCTTTCCTGCTAAAATGAAAGCAATAAGGCTTGCAAAAGTAAAGCAAAAAAGGGTTGGTCTTTTTCTCGAAAATTTTGAAACCCCCGGAAAAGTTCGAGACCGAGATTGAGAACAAGAGGCATAAAATCAAGACTGAAGCCAACGAAAAACGGTCTCGGGCAGAGACCGACCTCGTGACCTACAAAGAGGATAGTCAGGAGCGGATCCAGACATTTCAAAAAGGGGGCCGGGGGGGCTGAAAGCCCCCTTGAATATTCCCCTAGATTAACATTATGCTAATTTTCGCGTATTTGTTATTGTTGATGTGGCCAAAAAGGGGGCTGAGCCCGAGAAAGCCCCCCCCCCCTTGGATCCGCGCCTGGTAGTACATCAACCCGAGCGTACACAATTATACCCAAGCATGGCACACCAACTTTATGAAGGAAGACGGGGAAAATGTTATGGTAATATGTGAGTGATTAAACAATAAAGATGAAACAAAACCTACTACCCGCATTAGGTTCAGAAGCCTATTCAATAATTGAAATTTTAATTTAAACGTAATTTTAACAATTGAATTACCAAAAGTTTCATTAACTAAAGTGACTGGAAAACAAACTTGGTGAGCAGGATATTAATTGAATTCACTGAGTTTTTTTTTTTCAAGAAAATAAACCTTCACCCCATCCTTGTTTTGAAACTCACGCTAAATCTAAGCAATCTGCCCATTCTATGTTTCCCTTACATAGTGCTCTCACAAGTATCTTCCATGATGCTTCCAAACTCTATTTTGCATGTTAAGTTATACCGAGGAATTATTTCTAACGAATTAAACAGTTAAGAAAACCCATTGTTACATAAGAAGAGTCATTCATGAATAAGGGTAATCGTGTTACACCAATTCATATTTTGATGTCTGCAGGGTAAATCTCAGGGTGAGGGTAAAGTTTTGAGCACGTGGTCGAATAGTACTTCCTGAAAAGAAAACTAAAGAACATAATGGTGACAAGTCCACCCACTAATGTTTTTGTTTCACACACAGTTCAGTACTCGATGGGCTGATGATTGCTTTAGGCGGATTTTTTTTATTAGCTCTTTATTGCTCTTGACATTTTCTTATCATTAGATCAAAACAAAAATAGGCCTACATCGTAAAATTAAAAACAAATTTGAATAGCATTATACGAAAACTGCACATGCGCAAACAAGGGTATCATAAGTGATATACATTAATAGTGTCATGTAAAAACGACTAAATTAAACTGAAAACAAATTCATCCTGGCTGAACTCTATCTTCGCATACAAGACCCGACCAAACGTGGACAACGAGCCAGCTGCTAGCACAAGTCTTTCCTCTATTGCTTGATTCTGCCAAGAAGAAATATTTAAAGAACAATTTGGTGTTCACAGTATAGAATATAAAACAAAAGTGTACAATTTAATAAACATAAAAATAGTACATAGGAGGGAAAAATCAAGAATCTCGGAATCTCCTTGTTTCCCAGAAATTTTGGTGTTGAAAGAATTTTTGGCATTTGGAGCCAAATTTCATATTCAGGGATCAATGCAAATAGTTTTAATATTTTATGTAATTCGTTTGTACCAACCAAAAGAGTCTTGAAACAGTTGAAGGTGAAACATTAAATCTGTATGCAAGGTCTCCCAAGCGATTTAACGTTAGCCCCACTTACGCATACCCCTGTCAGTAATTTCTGGAATTTTTCTAACAAAGATTTTCCACTTTGTGTAAGTGAAGGCTGACAAGTTAAATAACGTCTTCAGACGATAGGATACTTGGTACAGCTATTTGGGAATTTGAGTTCACTATCACAATTTTCAAACTTGGCTTAAATATTATTATCAAGGATTTGTTTTCCAGCTGTTCTTTTTCCATAAAATGTCTGTAAAGTTCTGCTTAAACAGTTTCTTTTCCTGAGCAATATATTTTCTTTGTTTCCTGATTTTCTTTCTCAAGTGTCTAAAAAAGTAAACGGAAAAATAATAATATGATTCTTTTTATATCTTTTGAAGTATTTAGGGGGTGTTACAAGTGATAATGTAATATTTTACTAATAATGTAGGCCTAACAATGACTGATAATGTAGTAGAAAATTTAACGATAATATAACAACCGATAATGTAGTAATTTGACCTTACCGATAGTGCAATAAAATTTTTCCGAGGGTGTAACAAATTTTGCGAACTGATATTGTAGTAAAAACTTTACCGAAAATGTAGTAACATTAAAATCTCGCTTACATATGTGTGCATGGGCGGCTCTAAGAAATTTTGTTTGGGGGGGGGGGGCAAACTCAAGTCCGTATTCAGGGAGGTTCAGAAGACCCCCCGGCAATATTAATGGTCAGTTCCGGGTAGTACAATAGGAGTATGGTTATTATAATGTATTACAGCGATGCCCCGTGTAGTTTTCAAGAGCTCTTCAAAAACCATTTCAGGCAGTCAGTCATGAGCTGACTACTTTAAAAATAAACATAGGCGTAGGAAGCTTTTCGAGACGGGGAGGGTGAACCTTGTTTCGGATCACCGTCCTGGGGGAGGGGTCTAAGGGGAGGGGGTTTCCGCTCCCCTCAGGAAAATTTTTGGGTATTTGAGGGTCCTCAGATGCAATTTGGTGCAACATTTTGGACAAACTTTAAGGAAAATTACAGCAAATTTTTGACATTTCTTACAGAAGAGACAAATAAGGGGTTTTCGCCCTTGGATCTTGGGGGGCGGAAGTATACTTCAGCCCCCTCTTATTTTTGACTGTGGGGCTTTAGCCCCCAGACCCCGCTCTTCCTACGCCTATGAAAATAAATACAACCATATCAGCCGATCGCTACTCCATAGGGGAGATTAAGAGGCAGGTGAAATGGGCAAAGCGGCTTGATCCATTTGTATAAAATGAGCCCCACCTTTAAATATTTTTTTCATTGTGTCACACAATGTGTTTCAGTTTTGCCAAGAAACCATAAAATGTTGATTTTCTGGATTGTTGTCTTAAACTAACGAAAATTTCGAGCATTGAAGACACTTGAAAACGATGAAATGATAGCACTATTTTGGATCTCAGTAACCGTTCCGAAACGAAATTTTTTAAAGGGGGAGGGAAATTCCCCTAACTCAGAACGACGTCTCATCCTATATACAAATAGCTAGGCCAAAAAGTCTCACTACACTGAACTTAGATTGACTGTTTGGTGTCTTTATTTTAAATCAACTGAAACGGTATACTTTAGCACAGAAGTGGAGAACCTTTTGCTTATAACATGCCATTTGACAGTCATAAGACCGCTCGTGGGCCAACGGCGCTGTCAGTTTGGACAAGGGAAGGGAAATCTCATCTTCTATGGGAAACACAATACGTTTAGGCTACATGCCCGTTACAACTTTTTGTAGACAGATAGCTATGCTAATCTGGCCAGGTGACAGCCGGGCAAAACTGCTTTTAGTCGTGGATGATAATCAACACGGCTAAAGGGTTGTGTATCTAATGACCCCGAAAGCTCTGAAGTGTCTGCAATACTATGGGCATTTAACTCCAGCATTACCGTTACCCTCTGTAAATGACATTATGCTGCCTAAGCTAATCAGATTACAAAAATCACAGCATTATCATTTGTTTTGATAATCTTAGCTCGCACTAAAGGTAGGTCCATTGGTGATGTCTGAAGTATATATAGAAGCAAACAAGCAACTAAGAAAACGCGCGCGAAGCGCGCCGAAAAAAATGTCGTTTTGAAAGCACTTATTAATATTTAACCTTCGCGACATTGCATTGGAAAGTTATTCACTTCGTTAATATTAAACCGAGTCAAGGAAAAGGGAGGGCCTAACCCATCTCGAAGTAGGCCTACATGTTTTGTTTTATTTAGGCCTATTTATTATTTTTTGGGAAAATTGAAGACCATACTTTGCAAACTTTTTTTTGGGGGGGGGGGGGCAAGTGCCCCCGTGCCCCTATGGCGAGCCGCTAATGTATGTGTGTACCATATATGTGTACCGTATATGTGTATATGAGTTGGCATGTGCGTATATCCGCCGTATGTATGCAAGTATGTAGTACTCTTTCAAAAGTCCCCTCGACTCTCTGGCGAAGAGCCAAGGGGCGAAACTAAAACAATACTCCTGAAAGAGCTCTGCTCCCCAAAGGAGCTACGTCCCCAAGGGACAACACACTTACCTGACCAACCTCTCAACCCCCAGACCTCTACATCACGGGTCTGTCATGTCTGGTCCAGTTCTTGACTGGCTGAAAAGAACACTGAGGTACTACGCACATGATCTTAGCCAAAAGGCCGAGTAGTAACATTCATATCTACGCAAACACGTATCTTTAGTACGTACAGATGTACGCAAATATTGATATAGGTGTGTGTACGTGAGTGTGTGGAAACTGAGTCAACTCGGACCCACGCCAACTCGAAAATATGATGATCCACTGATATTTTTTTCATAAAATGTGAGATCCCGCAAATATTCCACAAATAAAGATTTCAGACTGCATAAGGCCTACTTTCAGGAAAAAAAAATCTTGAAATATGAGAAGATTGTGTGGAAAGTCACACCAGCCCCTCAAGCTACGGTGTGCATGCCTAAGTATGACGTGTACATACCTAGCTACTAACTACAAACTCGTCACTTACAAAGTCACTCCTGAGTACAAAAAAGTCGCATTAAAGTCGAGTGTCAAATTGCCTGAAACCATAGTTAATAGACACATCCCTGGTTAGCATGGGCGTCAATCCCGTGGGGGGACAGGGGGACACGTCCCCCCCCCCCACATTTTGGAAAAAAGCCCATTGACTTAAGATTTTTACACAGTAAATTTTTGACAGAAGTGGCCATGTCCCCCCCCCCCCCCACATTCGAGTAAAGATTGACGCCCATGCTGGTTAGGAAACTTTACGTACACCCTATACACACCACGTACAAGCCGAGTAGCTATGTTGAGACATGCAGAAAAGTGCATCATGTGACACTGACCATGCACATGATCGATCGAGTAGCGATATGGCTACACTGAGTGTTGTGTTGTTCAGCCATTCTTGGAAATGAAGTTGATTCAAGGGTTGAAGGGGTTTCAGGAAGCTTCCGAATCAGTATTTGTGAACGTTCAAATAAACGAAGAAAACCATGGCCCATAACCCCCACGTTTCTTGTTTGAGTAGAATTAGACTACCGTACTCTGCAATTTTGCGTTGATGTATAGCGTTAGCTAAATAGGCCAACTATCACGTGTGAAAGTAAAAGACGGTTCACTATCTGACGTTACCAAGTCGTTTAACTGTTATATTTTTAGGGAAAATACCCAATCATGATATATACTTGATATAAGCACTAAATTCCACTCTTTAGGAAGAAAGTGAGTCGTTCTCAAACCGACACAGACCTGCCAACTTCTCCCCTGGTTTTACCGGGAGACTATAGTTCGCACGCCGACACCTCGCGGCAGTGAGATATGCATACAATACGGCGTACGAGTAGCTGCAACGAACGTGGAAATACAAGGGCAACTTTCACTGTGCATTAGCGAATAACGCGGCATATACGACCGTACGATCGATTAAGTTGGCTATAAGGCTACATTTAGATGAAAATCTTCCAATCTCCCTAATTTCCCACTAATCTGGCTATTTTTTGCCCTGAAAAATTTAGATTTCCCTATTTTGGTCTGTTGACAATTGAGGTTTTATCGGTAAAGTTGGCAGTGTATGTAGGCTACTAACTAGGCCTATAGCTAGTAACTCCAGCCGCAAATACCGTTCGGTGTTTGGAGGGTTTTAAGACTGAAAAGTAACAAAACCAAACTTTTACCAAAAAAAAAAAAAAATCATAATTACCGTTTGATAAAGTAGTGCTACAGAAGTACTACTTTGGAGGTAGGTAGGTAGTACTTCCATAGTGGTGTATGTAACGCCTTGTGCTACGAGTACGCACGTGTAGTAGAGCTAATCAACCAGCCTATGTGCACGGTTAGCGTCACGTGACTACTGAAAATCAGGATCTCAACATAGTGCAGTTCGCCGAGTTTCCCAACCAGGGATGTGTATTAACTATGCTGAAACTCTTCAAAAATGTATCTACAAGATATGTCCATGGAAATACTACTTCCATGATATCTCCTTGCTGTGTAAAGCGCCTACAAACGTTGGTTTCCGTCGATTAAACAAGAGTGAAACAAGTTGCTTAGGAATGTTATTAACACAAAGCTATCTCGCTGATGTACGCTAGGCTAATAATATGCGCACACACTGCACTGATGCAGCTAGTAGGCCTATAGCTATGCTGATGTGCAGAGGGTCCCGGCTAAAAAATATGCCTATCTTAGTATCAAAAGCCGAATGCTACTAGAAGAAAGGGAAAAAACTAATGAAAGTGTTCTTACTATGTACTTATAACCGAAAACAGTAAACCTATAGCCTTTTTGTAGCGCCATGGTCCAAGTTATAAACTGGTGGCCATGTAGCCATTCCCATACACCCCACACTGGGCTACTAAGTAACGTCTCAGTCAGTGCTGCCGTAGTCGCGTACAGTTGTATAGAACTGCTTGTAAAATTTGCAGTGTGAAAAATTCTCCCTCAAAACAGTTCCTCCAATTTTCCCCATTGTTTAATGTGATACTACTCAGGGAGCAAAATTGTTAGAGGAACTCCTTAATGTGATACTACTCAGGGAGCAAAATTGTTAGAGGAACTCCTTAATGTGATACTACTCAGGGAGCAAAATTGTTAGAGGAACTCCATTGACAGTTTCCACACACGCACAACATTGCCACCTACATACTTATAAAGACGTGCTTGTATACGACGAACTTACATATACATGTATACATACTACGTATATACGTACATATACGTTTACATGTACACACATAGTCTACGTATGAAGTTTGTATCGTTCGTGGAATTTTAACGTACAACATGCTATATACTGTACGTTAAAATAATGTACTACAGTATCGGTTGTTATTACATTGTCGGTAAATTCTTCATTACACTATTGGTTGTTTACATTATGGGTAAATTTTTACTGCATTACTGGTTAATTTACTACATCATCGGTTTTAACAGGGGGCCTCATCCCGTGCAATCACAGAAAGCTCAAGAAGAATATGACCAACACCAAGCATATACTTTTTTCTCACCTTTGCTCTGTTGTACCTTTCTGATCCTTCAAGTTTTCTCTTGTAGCCAAGCAACATGATGGGGCCTAGTCTGGATATTATTTCGTCACAGAGATCAGATGGCTGTTTTGTTAAGACGGAAAGGGAACAAGCTGCTTTCACTCACATGCACATGAAACATAATAACAATTAGGTAGCCTCAGAGAGTTCTATACTGTATAATGACCTCTCTGGAAGAATTCATCCCATAACCTTTTATTTCTGTTGATTGGTAGAATATGATGCAAAGGTTAAAGAACGGTAGCACTGTATGCCATGTGGGTAGAGCTAGTAGAACAAAAATGTGTCTTTCCAGTGAACGAAGAAAATGGGGACTACGAAAAAAGCATTCATTAGTGTCGAGTAATTTTTTACTTTCCAGTCCGCTGTGCAGGTCCGGGTAAGGAATAGTCCTTAGGGCCAACGGAACACTTCATCCGGGCCTGCATCAAAGGACAACTTTGAATAGGCTCTTCAAGTGCACTTGCATTCTACATTTTCACTCTTTCGATTTCACTAATAAATGATTACTACTGCTCTCCCGATATTATAAAACTTCCATGAATGATTATTATTAAGTCACTTGCACTTGACTACCAACAGTACTATATCTATCTAAACTAGCACAATTGTCATGCGACCTTTTGACACAAGTCTATGGTATGCACTAGTCTAATCTGGCGTAGAGTATACTAGCTTAGCATAGCGGAGAAATCCAACTCGGTCCCAAAACCAACTTGGTCCCAGCCGCCTTACGGTCCCAAGCCAACTCTCACGGGTTTCACAGGTCAATCAACCCAATCCCAAGATAACACAGTCCATGGGCGGCTCTAAGAATTTTTTTTGGGGGGGGGGCAAACTCAAGTCCGTATTCTGGGAGGTTCGGAAGAACCTCCCAGCAATATAAATGGTCAGCTCCGGATAGTACAATAGCCTCAATAGGAGTAAGCATAGGCGTAGGGGCCCCAAGTTGATGGGGGGGGGGGGGCTGTAACGATCTGCCCGAAAGATAGAAACAAAAATTTCCGAGCGCTCCACGCGCGTTCAAAATGTTGATGAACATATCATAGGCATCCGTTATCACACCGCACGCCAGTTACGTACAATAATTTGCCACGTTACTACCTATTCCATACTGGTTATAATTCTGGGGAAAGTCGTTACAATAATGATGATAATAATCAGTGGTGTAGCCAAGATTTCTCTCATGGGGGTGGGGCAGGCACTATGTTGTGTGATCGCCGGCCTGGGGGAGGGGGAAATTTTTTGAAAAATTAGGTGTGCATACATGCAATCTGGTGCCACATATGCTACCTTTGAAGTAAAATTTGTGTTAAAAAATTTACCGTACGTATTTTAGGTACTAAAAGAAAAAATAGGCATCACCCCCTACAATTTGAAAATTTTTGAAAAATCAGGTGTCCTTACATGCAATTTGGTGCCACATATGCTACCTTTGAAGTAAAATTTTGTGTTTTATTTTAAGTACTAATGAAAATCGACGTTAGTGATGGGGGCATAGCCTAATGGCTCCTCAAATACACCACTGATAATCATAATATATGAGTTTAACCATTAAAAAACACACTGGTGAATTAATACAGAATATATAGGTGATGGTGCAATCCAAATCAGAACTATATTTTAATTACCAAGGAAGTTTTTTAAAGTATAGATTTCCTTTAAGCTACATTATTACATTATTTTTCTTTCAGTGGAAGCCCGAAAAATTCTCAGAATATTGCCCGAATTTTCACAAAAATATTTTGTTGAGGGAGCTGTAGCCCCCCCCCCCCGCCCCGTCTCCTACGCCTATCGGAGTATGGTTATTATTATGTATTAGAGCGATACCCCATGTAGTTTTCAAAAGCTCTTCACAAACCATTTCAGGCAGTTAGTCATGAGCTGACTACTTTAAAAATAAATACAACCATATCAACCGATCGCTACCCTACTACCATAGGGGTGGAGTAAGAGGCAGGTGAAATGGGCAAGGCGGCTTGATCCATTTGTATAAAATGAGCTTCACCTTTAAATATTTTATTGTTTCTTTCATTGTGTCACAATATGTTCCAGCTTTGCCAAGAAGCCATAAATGTTGGTTTTCTGGATTGTTTTCTTAAACTAACGAAAATTTCGAGCATGAAGACACTTGAAAACGATGAAATGATAGCACTATTTTGGATCTCAGTACCGTTCCGAAACGAATTATTTTTAAAGGGGGAGGGGAATTCCCCTAACTCAGAACGACGTCTCATCCTATATACAAATAGCTTGACCACTAGTCAAAAGTCTCATCACACTGAGCTTAGATTGACTGTTTGGTGTGTTTATTTTAAATCAATTGAAAGGTATACTTTAGCACAGAGGTGGAGAACCTTTTGCTTATAGCAGGCCATTTGACAGTCATAAGACCGCTCGTGGGCCAACGGCTCTGTCAATTTGGACAAGAGAAGGGAAACCTCTCCTTCTACGGGAAACACAATACTTTTAGACTAGATGCCCGCTACAACTTTTTGTAGACAGATATCTATGCTAATCTGGTCAGGTGACACCCGGGCAAAACTGCTTTTAGTCGTGGATGATAATCAACACGGCTAATGGGTTGTGTATGTAATGACCCCGAAAGCTCTGAAGTGTCTGCAAAACTATGGGCATTTAACTCCAGCATTACTGTTACACTCTGTAAATGACATTATGATGCTTAAGCTAATCAGATTACAAATTTCACGGCGTGATCATTTGTCTTGATTGATTACCTTAGCTCGCACTAACGGCAGGTCCATTTGTGTGATGTCTGAAGTATATATAGTAGCAAACAAGCAACTGAGAAAACGCGCGCGAAGCGCGCCGAAAAAATGTTGTTTTGAAAGCACTTTATTGATGTTTAACCTTCGCATTGCATTGGAAAGTCATTCACTTCTTTAATTTTAAGCCCACTCAAGGAAAAGGGAGGGCCTAACCTATCTCGAATTACATGTTTTTTTTATCTATTATTTTTATTTTTGAAAATTGAAGACCATGCTTTGCAAACTTTTGGGGGGTGGCAAGTGCCCCCCTCGTGCCCCTATGGCGAGCCGCTAATGACACAGTCTCAAGTTAACTCATTCCCCCAGTCAAGTCAGTCATAATTTAAAACATGGAAACTGTGCAATTGGCTAAATTTTAAAGTCCAATCAAACTTTAAAAAATTAGAAAACTCAGAAATCAAGATATTGTGGAAGTTCCTCTGAAGTGACGACACAAAAGCCTAGGATACGACTTGCTAAGAAGGTGGTGCCAGCACTTGGGAATAGTCCCAAGATCTTGGAAATTTTTAACCTGCCCGGGAATTGAGCTATCCTTGGGATTTCTCCACCCCTTCCATTTAAAAATATACATTAGCGAAGGTACTAATACGTATTGCTCTATTGTTTTTATTATTTTACATGCAGAAATAAGGCATAGAAAGGGCTAAGATACAAGATTTGTGTCTATCATTGGTTAAAATATAAATTTCCCACGGTGCTTACGTTTCAAAACGGCGTTTCAAACTAAACCTTGGGAATTTTGGGGATTCCTTGGCCTACGATCTTGGGAATTTCTAAAAATTGGCACCACTGTTGCTACGTATAGCTACTACATAAGGACAGCCAAATGGCTGGTGGTTTATAATTTGGCGCACTTTTCAATCCTACAGTGTAAGGTATCAACAGAAAATCGGAATTTAAGGCTGTTAAACAGTAAAAATTCTCCCATAGTTTACTTCTGGCCATTCCTCCAATTTAAACAAAGACACTTGTCTGACTTTCAATTCCTCAAGGCCATATTGACACACAACTGTGTGTGAGCTTAATCGGTAACAAGACTGACTCTACAAATCATCAAGTTGACCAATCAGAGTGAAACTGTTGTTTGAATAAATGTCAATTACCAAAAAGCAGTCACCAATTGTATTAAGAACTAAAGGACTATTCTTAAATATGTTTGGGGGATGCCATAGTGTTCCTACAAAATAAACACCAAAATCCCACTTACATGAAATTTCAGAGGAAAAGATACATTTTGTTAAAAATCTACTCGACTATATTGTTTATCGTAGTTCATTTCACATGATCGTACATCATGGAACGCCATACAGTCCCATACTTATGAGGATTCCAGTGAACATTTCATACGTTCAAGTTCATAACACTACGTATAACCACGGAGTACTCTTCGTATACCGTGCAAGCATGTGACTTCCTGGAGGTCTAATTGTGCAGGATAAGTAAGCCTCTATTCCGTCTTTCTTGCACTCTGTATGTTTTACGTAAAAGAAATTACTCCTTACTGCCGTCTTTGTCTTGCAAATGAGAATCTTTCCTATAGAGGTTATGCAAGTGACGTCCGCGCGTTTCGCTGGATGGAACTGATCATGCGCAGTAGGTGTGTTACCGATACGCGCGCACGACATCACCTTTAGTGACAATTGTTGCACAATGTACGCCTGGATGGAAAAATAGAGAAACGCGCGACACAGTGACGTCGGTGCATAACCTCTACAGATAGTTGTAAGAAATAGCTAAAATGGTTACCCAAGTCAACATTACATCTTTATCAGAAGTGGTTAACTTGTCAAAGTTGTACAAAGCAGGGGTTTGGCTGGGGCTGCAGTCCCAACTCCCTCCAATTGGCCAAAATATTTGTTATTTTCGAAAAAAAAAACATGCAGTAGCATTTTTGGAAAAAGTGTGAAGCCACAATTAAAAGTATTTCTTACACTCCCCGACGGTATAAGCAACTGATAGGGAACTCGTTCACTGGTACTCTTAAACAAGAGAGATGTTATTAAGCCTTCAGAAGGAGGGGATATGGTAATTTTTAAGTGAGTATCGCTTGGTATTTTTTTTACGTCGTTCAAGTACATTGGATATGAGGCGAAACAGAGTACTGCTTGAGAATTCTTAAAATAACTTCAAATTAGTTATACACTTCTTATCTTTGGGTTTTACTTCACCCCCTCCTTAGAAATGCTACTTTTGAAATTGTGGTTAAAGGAGAATATACCTCGAAAGCGTACAGGAGTAGAAAAAGGGATTACATCAGACTGAGCCATAAGCACTGGTAGGTCTAAACTCTCCTTCCCATTCTCATCTTCTGTGTAGAGGGTCGAGGGCTTGCAGCCATCATTCGGGCAGAAAGTTTGTCATTTTTGACCAAAATACATGATATCATGCGGCAAACGTGGTTAAAAGTTTTGTCCAAAGTGGTTGGTCTCCCCCCCCCCCTTCCCGGAAAGGAGTCTTATGCGATAAGCCTATGCCCGGAACTGTTCTTCCGCCTTGATTATGAAGGAAGGAACAGACTGTATACTTTATAAGTCGATAAAGTAGTCGACATAGGTTTCATGAATTGAACTTGTCAATTTGGGTCATCATTCAGTGAGTCGTATACTGCAGTTCAGTTAAATATTTGAAGGTGTTAAAAGGTGATGACAGCCCTTTTCTTCATCCGTCAAAAAACGCACCAGTTGTTGAACCTTGCACCTCATTCACAACATACTTTGACGCACTTTTAGTTCTCATTAGCAAGACTTCAATTAAAGCGATGAAATAAGTCAGTCAGCCCTAATTGTCTCTTCCATTAGTCGGAGTGTCAAAGCTCTCATCCAAGGGAGATGAGTCTTGACAACAAAGCACATCTAAATGTACTCTTTGGGTAATTTAACAAGATTTGGTCAAAATAGGTATTTCCAAAAAGGGGGAAAGGGTAATTTGTTCAGGTTTTCAGTGAAAGGCCCATAGCTCTCGGTTTTGCAAGGATAAATTCATTGTTCTAAAAACCTGCTTCATACAAGTTTCATTAAGTAAATAGGTCACAAAATGTTACGAGTATCAAATCGGTATTAGCAGCTTTGTAGTAGAGTAGAACCTTATGCTAGTTTGACCATGGAACGCCTAAAGGACCGCCACGTTACATAGACATATTCTGATCAAAATGCATACAATGAAAACGACCATGCAAAATGTGGTAATTGGATCAGCAGAGTACACACGATTTTCACTTTGAACGTTTTATTGGAATACTTTGGCAGCGTGATTTAATTTCACTTCATTTGTTTGTTTCATCACGTTACACGTTAAAATATAATGTGAGGGACGTGATCCAGAAAGCCTCGACAAAGGGGATAACTCCCTAAAATAAAAGCAAGAAAAAAGGAAACAGATATTTGCAACTTCTGCACAAAACAAACAAACATATTTAACTATGAGTTGTCTTCGTATTATGAACTGGTTACGTTTGGAAAATATCAGGAGTACCGGGTAAGACATGGAGGAGAATTTCAGCGAGAGAACTTAATAATTATCAATGATACTTTTCATAACCGCCTTATTAAAGATAAGTGGAGAGGGGGAATTTTTTACAGTGTCTGCGAGGGTATTCCACATGTTGGTAATACGATGACGCAAGCTGAATGATCCAATATTCGCACGATAGTAATGACGACGGGCAAAGTTAGCATGTCTAATATCATGCCAATGAACCTGAGTATTGCTAATAATAAAATTATGTAATGTATCCGGTAGTCACCTGTTCCAAGCCTTGTAAGTAAATGCAGCAATGTTGAAATCAATAACGTCAGTAAACTTAAATAGTTTAAACTTTCTAATAAGTGGGCTGGTGTGGTCTCGGGGGCCTGCATGAGCTATACGGCGAACCGCTCGTTTCTGCCATGTAGTTAGTTGGCTAGGGTAAGAACTGTTGGCCCCGCTTCAGACAATGGAACAATAAGGTAAGTGGGAGATAATCAATGGTGTCTGGTAAAGTGTTATGAATATGTTTCTAGGTAAAAAGTGTTTTAGTTTGGATAATATGCCCACATTCCTTGAAATCGTCTTGGAAATATTTGAAATGTGATCTCGCCATGTGAGCTTTGCATCTACATGTACTCCTAGAAATTTGGATGAGATAACTTGTTCAATAGCAATCCGATTTTTACATACAACACTATCCCACCTGCCAGTACTACTATTACTAAAGACAATGTAATTAGTTTTACTTATGTTTAAGAAAAGCTTTTTAGGGGAGAATCAGTTACATATCTTACTCAATTCAATTGAAGCGGTATCATACAATAAATCTGCACTCTTTAATTGTCCAAAAAAATGTTAGTATCATCGGCAAAAAGTATAATATCAGCTTTATCGGAATCAAAATAAATAGTCATTCATGTAACAATGAACAGGAGTGCCCCAGAAAGGACCCTTGGGGTATCCCACAGCCAAGTGCGGATCCAGGGGGGCAACTGGGGCAGTTCCCATCATGACCAATCTGGCGCCCCCAATACAAGAAAAATGCGCCCCTCAATAGACAACATACATTATTGTATTATTTGGACATGCTGGTGCCCCCTTCCAAACTGCCCCCCCCCCCCCATGAGCTAGAGGCTGGATCCGCCCTTGCCCACAACGAATTCTCATGAGACTAGAACTCATAACCTTGTAGTCAGTATATTGGGACCTATTTGAGATATAGCTGTGAAACCATTCTAGAACATTACATACATGGTTAACCTGGTTGCAGACTGTATAGAGATGTAGCCTGGCCTCTTTTATATTTACGACTAGCTAGTAAAAAAGCTAGGAGCATGGAAGAAAGTGTTGTAAACTACCAATAAGATTCGGTCTGTATTATAATTGATTAGTTACCCAGTCAGCCGATTGGCTGTAGAGCCATTGCATGTATGTTTACAGAAGCTATTAGCGGTTATATGAAACTTATCAAAACATATTCAGTCGATTGGGGGTGTGGATACTTACATTTTTTATACAACTATAGGGAATTACCAAAGATATTTAAAAGGTGGATTACAACTCAAAATGGAGAATTAACTCCCCATGGAGAGAAAATATAGGAACCGAAAGTGCTGATCACTGTTCAGTCTTTGCGACACCAGACCAATGAAAGTCATTTACAAGTTTAACCTAGGCGCCCGTTAAGAAGTATCTCGTTAAATCTAATAGGACATCACTCCGCAAAATATTCCATCTTTAAGAATAAGTTCTATTTTCTCCTCACGGTGTTCCACGCAAATATTGAAACATGAACGCACACTGACTAATCTGAAGTCCATAGACCTACTAGCATGGTATATTCAAAGAACGCAGTTTATATGCGTGGTAATTTCGTACGAGCTTATAACAAGGAACCAATTAACGCATTCATTTTCAGAGAAGGCAGAAGTGCGCATCAAATTTTCCCAATATTTATTATGCGGAGCCAGCTACGCTATAGCCCTTACGCACACAACGTCACAGTTCACAAAAGTCACAGTGCGCTTGCTTAGAGTGCTTAGAGGGCAAGCATGTACATACTTTTGTACACTCAAGGATGTAGCATGTCCTCTAGAATGGCGCTTATCAAGTACGGTAGGTGATGTGTGAGGTCTGTTCTGATAAATGGCATTTCCTGCAATGTGTGCCTATTAGTGTACGCAAGTAGCCGAATAATATGGAAGGCATGTCAAATTTGCACTTAAGCCGCGATATTTGTGTCTCCACTAGGATTCACTTTACATCACATAGCAGGCCTAGGTAAGGAAGTTTGGTATCTACTTTTGTAATATCTATGGGTATTATACATCAAACCTTTGCAATATCACCATGTTTAAAGGAAAAATCCCTTCACCCCAATTTGAAAAAAGCTGACCTTAGCAGCTCTCTGATCTGTCTAATCATGCGACAATATTTTTGTCACTGCATTTGTAAATTCATGCAGAATTACCCCCTTTGTTTACCTTTCACGTAAAATGTTTATGCTCTGAAACATTCTGATAGATACTTGTAAAGGAACTAATGAGATATTTGTAAGATTAAGCTAATGTTACAAGTAAGCATTAACTTCCTTTGACTCCTTTTCTGTTCCCATACGTTATTATATTAATTGTCTGTTCTTCCTTTTGAATAAATATGTGCATGTATTGCAATTAAAAAAAAAATACACGAAACGAAACGAAGTTTAAGATAGCTTCTTACTTACTTCATAGGTAGATGACATTTACTTGGGTAGACAGTATGCTACTTCTGTGGTAAAGGGGACGTTGACCTCTTCTCATCCTTCATCGACAGTGACGTGGATTTAAAGACCCTCCAGATACAGACTATTACATGTTAGACGTGTTTAATGGTGGTCATTGAGAGGTTCGGTCTTTCAATACGGCTGATGAAATTTTGTTCGCCATCGGTGCATTGTTGATCGGGGACGATAGGTTGAATTAAAGGTTACTTTGTGAATGTGTTGCAATAGTGCAGAATCACAGCCTTGTTTTTTGCAAATGTACAACATCACAGTCTTACCTCTTGCATTGGTATAGCATCACAGCCTTTTTTGGTTGCAATGGTGCAGCGTCACAGCCCTATTTGTTCCAAAGTCGTTGCATCACGTACTTGTTGTAATGGTGCAGTATCACATCTTTATTTGTTGTAGAAGTGTAGCGTCACAGCCTTATTTGTTTACGGGTATAGCGTAACAGCCTTACTTGTTGTAGAAATGTAGCGTCACGCCCTTATTTGTTGTAGAGGTGTATCGTCACAGCTTTATTTATTTTAGAGGTATATCGTCACAGCCTTATTTTTTAAGGATGTAGCGTCACGGCTTTATTTATTTTAGAGATGTATCGTCACAGCCTTATTTGTTGTAGAGGTGTAGCTTCACACCCTTATTTGTTTCAATGGTGTAGCATCACAGGTTTATTTTAATAAGTCTTCCAAAAAAGGCTGTTATGTGTCCTTGAACTTTTCTCAAGGATTTCACAGTCAGCGACAGACGGTTGGAGGAATATGTATACCCCATTTTTATCATGCTCCCATTGATCACTTTTTCACAAATTAAGTTTGCTTCAAGGACCCCTTATTTTCACCACCACCCCGCCCCTCTCCCAGGTCCCCGTTTTCAAACCCGCTACTGTGTGGTTGGTACAAGTTAAGTATAACTCTTACCTTCATAGCAGGTGTCGAATATGTACTCCTCTTTGGCGTATATACTCTAACACCTGCGAACAATGACAGAGATCATCCAGTTTCGTTATATTCGTGAGCCCAACATGATTTTACTCTCTCGACTGTTGATTGGTTTCAATATATGAATATTCAAATTGCACGAAAAGGCTTCCGCTGCAACGTTCACTTTTACACAGTAAGTCAATGGAACTTCATTGTGTGAGCTTGAAGAGGGCGAAATCACACACTAAAACCCCATTGACATTTGTCGTTCGAAACAGCATGATAATCCAGACTTGCTTTAGTCGTTTTTGGTTGAATATTTATAATTTTGTTTGTTGTGATCGTATATATGAATAGTTAACAGCGTACAGTATT
The DNA here is from genome assembly GCA_029531755.1 of Holothuria leucospilota. Classification (NCBI taxonomy): domain Eukaryota; kingdom Metazoa; phylum Echinodermata; class Holothuroidea; order Aspidochirotida; family Holothuriidae; genus Holothuria; species Holothuria leucospilota. The sequence continues at coordinate 19,713,858 of CM055969.1, forward strand.
CTTGTTGTAGGTGATTGACTTAGTCAATTGCCTGATTCTAGCCAACGTCTTAATTGATAGTTTTGATGGATTCATGACCAAGTCAGGCGCGGATCCAGAAATTTTGAGAGGGGGGGGGGCCAAGATGGAAAATCTCATGTGCACCGAAGGTGCACCACGAGCGCGAAGCGCGAGTTCCTACGCGTGGGGTCCAGGGGCCCGCGTTAGGTCCAGGGGGCGGGGTCCAGGGGGCGAAGCCCCCGGAATCTCTCGCAATATTGCATTTTAAGAGCACAGAAATCGACCTCCAGTTCTTATGTCAGTGAGATTTTATACCTTTTCATGTTTCATGGAATTTGATGTGTATGGCTTAGTATAAGTTACTATATGTACCTGCAGAAGTTCCGGAGAATATAACTTATCTTAAAACTTACACGCCAACATTATGAGCCCTTGCAGGTAACTTGAGATGATTTTTGCCATAATGAGTGTTTGATTTTCGTTATACGGTATTCGGGTTTAGGACGTTAGATGAAACAATTGCGCGCGAAGCCCGCCGAAAATTTGAATTTACATTTAAAACCATTGCTATGACTAACGGTGTCAATTCCCTTTATATATCAATTAGAAGGTGGGTTCGATACTAAGTTTTCAGTTCTCATAAGAAGAGGAGGGTGAAAAAAATGAATATCAGTTGCTTCACATCCTTACAATGCTGGCTCCTCTGAAATCACGTTTATGCACACGAATAATTGGCTTATGGTAGAACCCCACCGATGAGTAATGCCAATACGTTTGGGACCTTATTGATAGTAAAAGGAACAATTCAAGGCTAAAAGTGCGCAGATCAAGCGAAAATCAAGAAATATTGAGAAGACTTTGCAAAAATCGTGAAAGATTTCAAATGATTTTTGGTAAAAAGTGATAAGAATAAATCCATCACTCAATAAAAACGTACCTCTCTCCGTAAGCGTAAACAATTGCGCGCGAAGCGCGCCGAAAATTTTCGGTATAGAGCCTCCCGGGAACTCTGCATTAATTGTATACTGAAAAGGGGGACCAACAGGACTCTCACAACCTGACATTCATATGGGAGGAGAGATGATATATCACCTTCTTTATGGATTTCTGAAGGTTATACCCTTCAGAAATCTATGACCGATGGTGCCGGCGGGAGTTGGTGATTGGGGGAACCGCAGATAACTGCTAAACCGTGCCTTTTAGGCAGTGGGATTTTGTATACGCTACATACAAGAGTGGGAGAGCCTTTTCTTGTTTGTACATGAGAGTGCAATCCCAGGAAGGGGTTTACCCTTCCCTTTGAGAAATTTTTGTTAATTTTAGGGGGCCTATATGCAAAATGGTGGTATCTTTGGTTCATTCTAAAGTGATTGTATGTTTAAAAAATGTCCAAAATTTAGTGAATTCTAACTTTTGTTCCGGTAAAAAAGAGGAGTAAGAGACGGTTAATATATTGCCTTCAAACCTCTAAAGTCCCAGGAAAAATCATGGTCGTGGATCCATCTCCAAAAGTGGGGGAGGGGAGGGACTTTTTCACATTTGTGAATCGCCGTCCTGGTGGAAGAAGCAGTGGTGGTAACCAGAATTTGCGTCACGGGGAGGCAATAAGTTTTGTAATCGTCGGCATGGGAGAGGGGTCTAAGGGAAATTTTTCTAGAACTGAATGCCCTCAGATGCGATTTGGTGCAACAAAAATGTAGGATTTTTAGGTTATTTTTCTTCTAAAAATTTCGTTTTCCTAGGCATAATTGCAGTCTGTTCCATCATTTTTGAAAAAGTGAGGGGGACTTTTTGACGATGTTCCCCCTTCCAAAAAGTGAGGGGGACGCCGGCTTCCGTCCCCCCCCCCCCATGATCCACGCCCATGGAAAAATTGTACACGCAATTATACCTGCGTGGAGTCCACAGAAACATTCTAGGACTATAATAAAATTTTTCCTTTACATTTTAAAAGGATATCCAAGGTTGACGGAGAACAGTATAGAACCTCCCGGGAGCTCTGAATTAGTTACAGTATACAAAAGAGGGACCAACGGGAATCTCACTACCCGAAATCCATATGGGAGGAGATATGATATATCACCTTCTTTTTAGGTATAGCAAGAGGGATGGTTGACAGGCAAAATTCGTTTCAGAAAGATTTTCGTCGTTATTGAACGTCACGGTAAAATGTTTGGAAAATAAGCAACGGCAATTACGTACTTTCAGTCTTTCAAATCATGTGCTGGACTAGATTAGTCAAAGATCCCATAATTATGAGAGCCCTACAGAGAAGGAGATGTACTTTTTACAAAAATGTTTGCACTGGAATAATTTCTTGCGTCATAGCTTTGTAAATGGTATATGAAATCGGGTGTGGACCCTGTCGTATGCGCGCGAAGCGCGCCGAAATTTTGAGTAAAATATTAGTCCATGACAACACCTGCATTCAGAACCTGCATCGGACACTTTCACTTTCCCACCAACCTATGCTATTCAGAAACGAATCTTCTGACTGAGAATTCTTAAAAAGCACTTTTGCTCCTTTGTTCCCCGTGAGTAGTTACCGAAAGCTATTGATAATAAGGACAACTCTGACACAAGGCTTGATGCTAGCGGAGCGTGCGAAAATTTGGAATTTGTCAAGGATTTCCAAAACTTATGATAGTTTGAGAACAGTTTGTGAAAGAAAATGGTTAGAAAAATAAATCAATCATCAAAAATACATCTCACCCTACACCCTCCACAGAAATCTGGAGCTTAAACGACTTTTGGGACCATTTTAAAAATTTTCAAGGATCGATGGGGGAGGGGGACACACGTCACCCATTGCCCACTGTGCCGACGCCACTGTCTGTAGCTTAAAAGCCTTTTAAGTTCATTTTAAAACTTTTCAGACAGTTTCGAAATCGAACAGGGTATGCACGCCGCTACTTTACCTGCAACGGCTGGTGCCACTGTGCACAATATCACGTCACCTGACAGCTTGTCTTCTGTATTCATTCTGCAAGGTCTGTATGGCGAAAAATTTGCCTCTCAATCCCTCTAGATTACAAAACATTTCACTCTTTAACGCAAAATTGTTACTACATTTCAGTGCAGCTAGCCGGGCCCATACTGCATATGTCACGATGTTTACTTATTTAGATCTTAAGTCAAGGATCATTACTCAGCTATTCACCTGTTTTCGAACATTGTAGCTCTATTTTTGGTCGCCAACCACTTTAAAAGATATCTAAAGAGATAATCCAGCTATAGCTCCACCGAACCCCTACAGAAATATATACTTTGAATACGTTCTTAGAGACTTCTATTCATTTTTTGCTCTTAATTTTTCTTTCTCCTTTTCTTTTTTTTTTCTTTTTCTTCCTTTTTTCTCCTTTCGTTTTTTTTTTTCGTGGCGGGAGGGGGGGGGGGGCCCGGGCCAAGTAAGTCCTCTTTAGCGTTGGAAATGGCCATGAATCCATCAAAACTAATAGCGTACAGTTTTTATGCAGTTTGACGAAGAATTCTTGCGAAAGTTCGCGGACGTTGGTATTAAGAGAGCAGCCGATATAGGTGCAGGAGTAATACACGTCTGCCGGGCGGGCAAGTATGACTCTAGTGTTACTTTTCAAGAAGGACTATTACTTTTTGCCTAGCATCACTGCATATACAGTGTTTGGTTAATGTGTATGCCTAGCGTATGCTACAACTCAAAACTGTTTGCTCTTGTTTCACTCAACCACATTCAGTTCATATCTCCTTTGACGTCACACTTATTTACCTGCCTAAGAAACTGCGGTGCATGCCTTGAATTTAAGATAAAGTGTGTTCTTTATTGACTTTGAGATGTCTTCATACAAAACCAACAGATTAGTAAAACACGCGCTGGGTTTCCATAACAATCTTACATTCCAAAGTTTTTAGGAAGTCATATTAGATTTAATGATACCCTGTGTGAAAAATGGCACTACTTCGTAATTTTACATTCAAAGAGTGCGTATGCACTCTGGGGCTTAAAGGGAGAATAATACTTCCGATGTATCAGACGCAATGTAAACAGGACTTTTATGATTAGAATTAAAATATTTTGGGGCTCAAAACTAGGAAAGGATGAATACGCCAAAAAAAAAAGATGTAGCCTGAGTACGAAGATCTGTACCTACAAATGTTCAAACATGAATTTTGCACGTATTGTATAATGGTATGCGACACCTAACCTGATGTTTTGAAATTCCGTGATTTTATCCTGATTTTATCTGTTTATTACGAATAAATTGTATTTTTCTGGTTATCCTTTATTTCTTCCGAATAATAGTTTACTGTAGTTCAAATCAGATATATGGATTAATACACTTGGGATGACCCCACGGCCACATATTATATCTTACCTAGAAAAGTCATCCTCAAGTGTGCGGGCTCTAGCGGAATGCAATAGAGAAGAAAGTATACTCTTGAGACCATTCTGAAACATACAACATCTTCGTAGATGATTGTTTGCCAAGATATCACCAATTTACCGTTTCACAGCGAAGCTGCCATTTTTCAAAGTAATCCAAGCAAGTCCGTGATGATTTTACGAGCTCCGTCATTTTATCAGATTCTGTAGTTCTTTCTTATTTATTTCTAGATTTTTGTCGGTGCAAATACCATTCAAAGTAATTTCAGAAATTTATATGTCGAGGACAGTCTCGTAATACAGTGCAGAATATGTACAGTATAGTAGTTAGCAGTCAGTATAGATGGTGTTTTGTTTATTCCATACCTGACTTCAATTTTTATGGTTTATTCAAAAGTCGAGTTGTGGCGTCACAATGAACAGCCTTATGTAGCAACGTAGACTTGTCACTCCTCTTCATGGTCTGTTTTCACACGTAGGGTATCTCTAAACAGCTTTTTGTGACGTGACGATTAGAAGCCTTATGTAGTGATGTAGACCTGTTCCAAGTCTTCCATCAAGGTCTGGTTTCACACAGAGATAGCCTACCTTTGGACAGACCTGTTTTAAGTCTTCTAATATATGTTCTGTATCATAAGCGGCTCACCAAAGGGGCACAGCGAGGGCATTACTTCCCCAGGAAAAATACTTTGCAAATCATGGTTCTCCATTCATCAAAAGATAACATGTAAGATGTTATTACGGTATTAAGGAAGATACACACACACCCCCCCCCCCACATATATAAATCGATATATATATATATATATATATATATATATATATATATATATATATATATATATATATATATATATACATACATACATATATATATAAATGTATAAATACGGAAAGAGAGTCACGTAACCAAAAATGTCAGCACCGAACGAACGAAAATAGGCTTACCAAGATGGCCGCCGCGCTACTGTCGTTTGCGTAATTTGATGATGAATATGCAATATTTCAGACAAAATATAAGCATGAATGGAAGGACAATATCACAGTCCTTCATGCTGTTCGTTGGTACTGACCAAAAAGTGCAAGTTGTCGAAAATTTTCCAATTTTCTCAAGTAATCTATTGATACTGAACCACATGAGCAAGTCCAAACTTTACGCAAAAGATATAGGAGGCAGCCATATTGGTAGGCCTAAACGCATACGTACGGTGGCGACACTTAAAATTACGGTGACATGCCACCAAAAGAGCTGTTTTCACTTGGCAGTTAAAGAATAAAATCCCCAATGAAAGATCCGTTGGAATTATTCCAATATCTTTTACCATTCTCAAGAAATACCTCCTTAAAGTTTGATGGTTTCTGAAGTAACTCATTGCCTATGTAAAATAATGATGTGGAGTGTTGCACAGTATTAAGATTTCTTTCGTTAACCCTATATAAATTATCTCTTAATTAGTTATAATGCAGCTTGGCAAGTGATATCAATATTTTTTCAAGGAAACAATTTTAACTTCCATGATAAACTCCTCAAGGAATGCCAGTAGTACAGGTGTCCTTGAAATGAAGGTTGCAAAACAAAGGCTAACATTAGCTATATATGGCATGTCCCTCTTTCGACATCACCAATTTGCATGTATAGTTCATGTTTATTCATGTTACCAGTGTGAAATGGGAATAAGTCTGTAAAATGGTCAATGTTTGATGGACTTTGATGGAAATTGCGACTATTTTCTGGACTTTTAACGCTTTTTACATCAAATACCCAACTATGTAATTTACATGTCGCCAGACCTTTAACACATGGGACGTTAGTACAGGATACTCTGTCTACATATAGACAAGGTTTGTGGGACGACAGCATTTTCTTCATCTCACAAATGTCATACATTTTTATTGGATCCGGCGACAATTGGTCATATGGATTAATATTGTGCAATGCACTTCAAGACATTTTGCTCCTCAACAAAATTGCTACAGCCGCTACCGGTACGTATGGATATCTCTACACAATACTTCTTATTAGTGATGGAATTAAATTTGCTCTTTTGTGAAAGGGGCTACATTTGTTGGTGTAACGTATCTTTAAATGAATTAAGTGTTAAAGAAAGATTCCAAAAGTGCAAATTGCTGTATAATAAAAAAAAAACTTTTCTTCCCTTCGGTTAATCAAAAGGTGTATGCAATGTTTGCAACCGCGAATTAATGCTGTGCAAGCTCTCTCAGAAAAGTCACCTTTAAGAGAAAAATAGAGAAATGCTTTACACGTATATTCAGTGAATATTTTGCTTGTGCAATTTGAGAAGCCGAATATTTTTCAGTGAATCCATGTGTAAGATGCCCACTCTTATGAGTGTATAAAGCTTTCTGTCACCTTAGTTTAGTTTTTTCTTTCCTTACATTCCATTGTGTTTGGTGCTCAGCATAAGCAATGGAGTAGGGAAAACAAGCCAGTGAGCCACAACTGGAAAAAGTCTGTGGCCGGCCCGACTTAAACCAATCGGTTAGAAACTGAGCCGTAAAACCTCATCTAACTCTAACTCTTTCCTTACTTATTTCGATTTTTTTGCACGAGACATCTGTCTGTTATAACCTTGCAAGTTGCGCCTGTTTTTCGAGTTTTGTTGACGGTTGTTGATCTAAAAACTATAGCCTATGTGAAAAAACTTCACGAGTTTTTATGTTTTTCCCTGCTACAAATCTTGAGGTGACGGAGACACGATTGTATCTTCAAAGTATAGAGTATGGCGCCCGAAGACTGACAGCCCCGACTGACGTCATCATATGTCGGAAGGCTCACGAAACACGGAATGAACTTCATAAGATATTAAGTATATTTTCAGAGAGCAATGATCTTATAAAATATACATATTTTATTCAAGTCGAGAAATGATTTAATAGTGCAATCAACGTGCCACTCTCTTTTGGCGTTACCCCCCCCCCCCACCGTCTCTCCATTCCCAACATCACCGTACATTTTATCCTCGACCGTCTCACTTTTCAAAAGTGGTTCCGATCCTAAAGAAGAAAATTTTTACTAAATTAAAGGGAATATTCGGTCGCTGCCACTTTATTTCAAACTTCAGGAAAATTCTCCAAAATTCTCTTAAAAATTGTCTTCCGCGTTGGTTCAGAACATAAATTAATATGTAATATATTTTAAAAATGTTAACTAGTAAAAGTACAGATAAGAGAAAACTATTTTCACATAAACAAAAAAGCCCTGCATATACCAATTAGAGTACTGTGATATACTGAAATCAGTTTTTTGGGACTACATATGCCTTTTGAGGGGTATAATGTAGCCCTAAAATATTCGTATCAAAGACGTCCTGTAATTGTGAAATTCAGAGACAAGATAACACTTGGGCTCATCAAAGACTTTACACCAAACTTGATCATGGATGGCCGTCTGTTTTCGATTCGGGGAATAACAGGACGATAACAGAACATGGATACACTAATCGCCAAAGGTGTATGAAGTTGTTCTCGATAGGGGGCTGAAAGTTATTTCGGAACTGCCGTCCTGGGGGTTGTCTAAGGGGAGGGGTGGAAAAATTTTGAATATTTGAGGGTTCTTTGGTGCAATTTGGTGAAAAATATTGGACAAATTTAAAAAGACAATCACTGCAAAATTTTGAAATGTTTTACAGAGAAAACAAATAAGTTTTCGTCCTTGAATTGATGGGGGCATACTTCCGCCCACCACAGTGTTGACTGGGGGCTTTAGCCCCACTTCCCCCAGTCCCCCTGCTTCCTACGCCAATGCTAATCGCTATCAATTTTTCTGCTAGGACCGCGATTCAACGTCCCCATTCGATGAAATACTGTGTATCCCCATCTTAAGACATCCAATAAAGGCAGGAAGAGATCGCCCACTATTGAACCACTTCATTCAACAGGCTACGAACAGCTTTATACAACTAACAATTAGGTTCTCCAAAAGTTTAAGGTGGTTTTATTTGATACGGAGTATATCAAATGCGAGGGGCACACTCGTGGTAGCGCATAGCGGGGCAGGACAGTGGCGGAGCTAGGGAACCCGGTCAGAGGGGGCAAGAGTGGCCTGTAGGGGCGCTTTGAAGTAGGTATATACCCTATGCTTCAACACGATCTCAGTAATGGCTTTTCAACCTTTTCTTTTAGATTTCCCCACATAGTAGAAAACTGTTTTCCGATTCTTCCTTCCCAAGAATTTCTATTAAAACATGTTTCCATTTTCAATCCCTTCCTTTCACAGATACTATATAAACGCGACCATTTAATTCATTTAATGTTCATGTTTTTGTCAGGTCTAGATTCAGGATTTTATGCAAAAAGGAGCTTACTTTGTGAGGGTAAAGATTAAATCTGCTGGAGCTAAATGAAAGTAGCCCTTAAAGGGGGGGGGGGCAAAAATTGGGAAAGTAATCATTGTTAAATGTCAAGTTTTGGCATCTGGAAATCAAGATAAGAACACGAAGAAACATAACTCTTCATGAAATCGCATATCATTATTTGACCGCTTTGCAATAGCCAGAAAATAATTTGATTATGGGAGTGGCCAAGATGAAAGGCCCTCTAGCGTACCTTCTTCAAGAAAAATGAAAGTAAACCTTATTAGATGTGAATTCTTGAAAGAATAAAAAAGTACAGTAAGAAGCATCTCTATGGCAGCAGTGTGCAAAGTAAGATGACCACTCTGCATTTAAGGAGTAAGCGAGTCGATTATCATGCCCATGTACCCTTGAAAATGGTCACTTGAAGGAAAGTAAAAAGGAAGCTGCTCATAAGATACGAGTCCAATACTCTAAAGCCATTCCCACCAGGACAATAGTTTTATTTTATTTTAACCATGCAGAAGGCTCTTTTCAAATGTTTTGCGAAACAGTTTGCGGGAGCTATTTTTGGATCAGCATAGACTATTTTTACTATTTTTATTGCTGATGTTGACAATCATCTAGGAGGGGAGCAGCGCTATTTTCGCAACATTTGTTTTTGCGTCCTCATCAACATCTTCCTTGGGACTGCGAATCTAAGTTAATCCGTGTATTTTGTACGCTTATTACCACGCCCGGTTGAGGAGCAATGACCGATGACCTAAGCGAAGCTCCACCATACGTTAGTGCGTATAGCCTGTAGACATATTTGTCCTAAGCTACCTCCTAGATCACAGACGATGATCCTTCTCATTATAATATAGTACAAACAATGGCCGCTGTTTGGGCATTTTGTTATCTGGGCCTTAAAATAACACTGTTCAATCATGTTATGTGGAAGCAATGCCAATGATTGTGCAAGAGAAAACTATGGTAAAACCTGAAAAGGGCGCCGACATATCATTTGAGTCCGTCGAGGGGGGAGGGGGAGGGGTGAACGACCCCCTGACTATGTGGACGCTCCACTACTTGGGGGTCAGCAGGTACACTTACCACCAGAAATTTTCAAAGTAAATTTTTAATACATCGATTTTTGAAATCTTTGGTTATTTTAAATAGCGAAAAAACTTGCTCATTTGCAACTTGTAAGGCACGGAAAGTAGTGCCATTTACGGCAATATGAGAAGCAGTTTGGGATTTTTGTAACCTTGGTAGGCCTACACTAGACGATAACTAGTGACACTCTGCTTAGCCTCATGTTTTCCCCTTCCCTGTCAGAAAAAAATCTGTGTTTGGCCATGTGTTTAGCAACCAAGCCAACTCAATTTGTGCTATACACGCTTTTCAGTACAGCCTAGACTTACTAAGTTCATCATAACGTGTATCAGTTTGCGTGTGATCAAAACATAAGCTGCATAGGCATAGCATAATACAAGCGAAGTAAACTCACATGTTTTATTTGGTCTGATCTGTTGCATTTTGATTTCTTTAGCACTCTTGTAAGACTGGACCAGTCCCATGTATGTATTGCTCAATTGTAAATAGAAAATTACACCCCAGGGGATTGCCTGCTTCGCGCCGAGAGAAGAGCCAATCGACTAATAATTACAAGATCAAATAATCGCTTGGTATTTCATTAAATATATGTCATGTTCTAAGACCTCAATCATTTGGTCAACTCTGGTTTGCACCGCTTGTCATTAATAAAGTCATGTGATTGATTGAGCATACTGCTAACATCTACTGACAAGCCTTACTTTGGTCTATGTTGCTGACATTTTTGAGCAAAATCACCGAAAACTAGGCCAGCAGGAAAATATCTTGACAATTGGGACACTTTCCAGGAGAAAACATTCATTCCTTTGAAGAATTACCGATTTATATTTGAAAAAATTGAGCCCATTAGCCTACACGAAGTTATTGCATGTAACACACCTGTGAATGCGGATACTCGTTGGTATATTATGGAATTCACTTCATGCATGTACAATCCTCTGCAAAATTGACGGGACAAAACAAGCACTAATTAGCACAATCCCCACCCCCCTCCCCCCACATTCAAAGTTGCAACGTGTTGCAAAGCTTCATCTTTGTTATTGGGAGCAAGGTTTGTCTTATGTACTGTTGTCGAGGATTGTCGTTATCCAGGCCATGCTTACAAAAAATACACTTTACTATATTAAGCTGTTCATATGCAATAGCGATTTTAGACTTTGACCATTTTCCTCAAGTTCCGTTTGTTTTCTAAATCGTAGCAACTTTGCAGTATTTCTATGTTTTCGGCATAAGTAGGAATAGCCTCAAGCGTATAGGATAACTTTCAATCGGGATGGTCTGGGAGCGGCTTGTAAACACTTTTGCCTGGTATTCTAATGGAAACATGTTGAAAATATTTTGCCCGAAGGTAGCAAATATACTGTCCCAATGTGGTCTGCAGCACCCAACCTCCACCCCATACGCTCATCAACAACCCCCATGACTTGTAAAAAGTACAAACTTGCTGTAGTTGGTTAGGGCCAGGGTCCACCAACTACATCAGGACCGCTTATATTCTGTTCGTCCTCGAGAGGACACTGGGATGATAGTAAAAAGGGGGAGTTGAGGTCTGGGAATGAAGTATGGTCCATCCGCGTTGGTGGGCACAGCCATCTGGAATTTTCGGTTCCGCTGGGCATGTATTGCACTTTAGCAGAAGAGTTTACTGCATCAATAAACAATTGAAATATTTGTTCTTAAAGGCAGATTTGCATCACCCCAAGTATGACTTTAAGTTGGGGGTAAGCAAAAGTCTCAATTGGTGACTGCTCTTTGATTGACATCAAAGTTACAAAATTCAAAAGATGCAGAGCAGCTCACATTACACAGCATGCACAGAGGATGGGGTCTTTTATGCTCACCAGGATGTGGCCTTGAGCAGTAAACTATGTTTGTGTCTGCACACGGAGAAGCAGTAAAGACAATTATGGGCGGGGCTTACCACCAAGTAAAAGTCATACTTGGGGTGATGCAAATCCCTCTTTAAAGTGATTTATACGATATGGCTTAACATCTGCATAAGTGTTCTTTGTAAAGACGGTATCAGGACTCCAATGTTGGCCAGTTTAGTCTTGTTCACCTCCGGGATCAAAGCATCATTTGCAGGGAAGTTCCAGGTACTATCGCACGGGATATTTTTGGAGGACGGATGAGCCATTTTTGCCCGCCGAGAAAACCTGTCGAAAGATTGGTTTTCCCCAAACTTCAAGAAGCCATCTAGCCCCCCCCCCCCTCGTTCGTACGCTGATGGTTTCAAGTTTTGTTTGCAGTGGAATGAAACCAGCAGGATTTTTTCATGAAAACCCTTTATGTTTTAATGATGACTTCAATCTTGACAACACATACTGAAAAAAGCGTTGGGTATATAGTGCCATTGTTCTACAAATTAAAACAACAGACCAAGACAATGGGAAGCGAAGAGATGAACGTTAGTAGCAAAACTGTAAGACTACGCAACTTTGTCTCACTCTCTTAATGTAAACGAGTGGCGTTTTAAGGAAAAATGACTTTGAACACTCTTTGATCTCGAGTGACATTTTACTCTTCCTGGAGTAACATTTTCACCCATTTAGAGTTAAATATCACTTCATACACTAAGAGTATATGTCAGTCGATTTCCACAATATTGATCACTGTAGACACTTGTCCAAGAGTGATTTTTACTCTTTCAGATAGAGATTAAGAATTTATTCATTATTCATTCAAAACAAGAGTGCAAAATGGGGGAGGAAAGGGAGAGACAATCAGGGAAGGGAGGGAAGAGAGTGGTGGGAAATGAATGGAAGGGAAGGGGAGAGAGGGATGAAGAAATATGATTGGTACTCTTGTGAAAGTAATGGTAAAATGGATGGCCCCGAAGTTGTGGGTTACTGTACTCTTAAGTGGGCCGTTTGTTCACGAAATGAGGACTTGAGGAAGGCCTATACTTCCGAAAAATCTAATCTTCATTTTTAGGAAGAGCGTTCAGTCTTAAGAGATCTATGGAATAGTGGTAGTGCTATTTCAACTTGCCAGTCTACATCTTGGCCTGTCTGCTCCCACTACATACAGTGTTTCTCCAGTCGTCGTAGCAACAGCCCCACACTATGTAAACATTTACAAGTTTAATCCTTTAAGTTTTAGAGTCAGTCTCAGATTTTTTGAAGCTCTGGCTATCAGCTGCTTTATAAGCCTTATTTTCATTTTATTTCAGTCTAATGCTTCAAGAAGTTAATTGATCCATACCATTTCAACAGATTTTCTTCGTAAAATGACGTAAATCCCAAACAAGTAATATCCATGGCAACGGTACAAGACATTTTATTTATCGGCATTGTTAAAAAGAAAGACAGGTAAATTAAAGAGACCTATTGAGTACTTCTTTCGATACGTTTCTTAATACTTTTCTCAGCTCTGACAAGCTCTACTCATCTCTGACGTGCTACACTCGACGCGAACCAGCTTTAAATTTAAAATGAAGTTTACATAAAATCGTTACCACATCTGAGACGTAGGAACAATATCACGAGAAACATTGTTTCTTTTCTTTTGTGCTCTTTCAAGAATTGCCTACATGGTACAAGCAATTAACTCAATAGAAGTCCATTGTTCCGCAGTCGGGTGGTAATATTTACAAAGCCTTCAACGTGGATTCAACCATATTTTATTGACTTTGTTTTTGACAGCTTTGCCATTATTAACAAAGCAAGCACAATGTACACCAAACTCTAGACAAATATGTCATAGTCTTCCGGATCAATAGATCTACTTATACAAAGCGGTTTGATGTAGACTTCAGACGTTGCAATATTAATAGCTAGCCGTAATACCGATTTTCCACTCGAAATGATTTATAGCCTCGTGAGTATACTGTGTACACACGAGTTCTAGGAATCTTGCATCGAGTTATCGATTAGAAATCGCTTAGTAGGCATTAATCTATCACAGCACTTAAAACAAATAATTTAGTGTTTACCCCTTTTCATGATGTAACTCTTACTGGAAACTGATGTCTTCATTCACAAGAGATACCAAGCTGTGCTTTCAAACGGTGTACGACGCTTTAGGCCTACAACAGTACTCGTAATGTTAGGATGCGCTGCTGCGTCCCGTTTTGGAATTACCTCAAACGTATGAGGGGTGGGGGATGTCTGGCGGTTAGCACCCGAGCAAAAATACTGATTCTAGGAAGAATACTGGCATGACACTGGCAGTTAATGTTCAGGGCAAAACCGGCAAATCCATGTCATGGCTGTGAAATTTCAGGGCAAGCAACTTCCACTCCCAGCTTGAAAAAGGCATTCTCTTACGAGACGCCACTTACAACATTTAAACAGCATATTTTAATGACACTACTTTTTTCAAAGTCCCCTCGAGTGTCGGGCAAAGATCCGAAGGGCGAAACCAAACGTTACTCCCGAAGGAGTCCTGCTCCCCAAAGGAGCTACGTCCCCTGAAGGGGCACCAAGAATTAATACGTTCAACCTGTTGACCTTCAGACCTCTACATCATGGGTCTGTCATGCGTAGCCCGGTTCTGGACTGCCTGAAAAGAACATATAAAACAGATACGACAAATAATCTTCGCCAAAAGGCAGGGAAGCGATCAAAAGGTCACAAAACTCTCAGATCAGTGACGGGATTCGGTGTGTAAAAGTGGGGCGGAATACCAAACGGCTCCGAAGGCGCCGCGGAAGCGAGAAGCCTTTTTTTGAAGGTGATGGGTCCACGGACAATGTCCTGATTGTGTTCCAGGGGCAACGCCCCCGGAAGCCCTGAGGTATTTAAAAAAATTATACCATTAGAATGAAGCATTTGGCTATCTTAAAGCTCATCGGATCCTAAACAGATCAAAAGAATCACATTTTGACCATTTTAATAATATCCTCAATCAGAATTACAAGTTATTTTATGACAGAAGAGTTTGTACGAATATGGAACACGCAAGATGTTCTATAGAAGTAATTACGAAACGAGAAACAATTTTTAAAACGGGTGCGCCCGAAGCGTGCCGAAGACAAAAACATTTTGTTGTGATCTATTGTTTTTTATTTTTTGAACGCAATATTATCCATTACATCAAAGACTTTCCTAATTTCCCCAGCCAGGCTATTCTCTCTTTTATGTTTCACTTATGCCCATAGTCTGCTACAAGGGACTCCTCAAGGTTTCCATTACTTGCGCAAAATAACATAGTTTCGAAAATACAGGTTAAAGAATAATTTTGTAAGGACGATGAAAGGTTGATAAAAATAAATAAATAGTTGCTATGGGTAATTCTTACAGAGACATGGCCACTGGCGTCCACAGTAACAAAATGCCGGGAAGCAATCTTTATTGGAGGCTGCACCTTCGTAAGGTGTGTCCAGCGAAGACTGTGAGTGCCGCAGGCGTAAAGCCAGAGTGTGGGGACTGAGGGCCATCCAGAGAAATTGTTTAAATTTGATGGCTTTTGCGGCCATTCTGGACTATTTCTCGAGAAAATCCCTAGTCCCCATGTATAATCTGAAATGCTAACGGAATACTTTTCTTCTCGTGGTTGCAAACTTCAGATAGTAACCAGGTAACCTTCCGTCAATTGTAGGAGGATGGTAGTAATTGTTGTGGAAAGTGAACAGACGGGGGGGGGGTTACAAGGGTTTTGAAATAGTAATTTACTCAAGCACTGATCCTACATTAAGAAATAACTAGAGAGTTCCACAAAAGTTCTACTACGGAGTACGGACAGCAGTATTAACAAGACATCTACTTCCACTGAGCTCACATCACGTTATTCCGAGTTACCCTTATCCCAGGGCTTCATTTCATAAAGTGTGGCTGGGAGTCAACGCCCATGCTTTGGAAGAAATTTTAATTAAGGTACCCAACAAACTTTTCAATTGCAATTGCCCCTTGCCTCCCATCTTTGAGCTCCGCCACTGAATTAGTTAGTACTCATTGCGGCTGCTCGCGAAGCGCACCGAGGAAAAAATTCTGGCATTTGTTTGATATTTAAAGTTACTGTTTTCCTTCATTTAACATTGCAAAATTGACCATAATAGTAAAAACTCCCTCATAATTTCTCTGTCTTTTCCTCCTATTGCTCATTTTTTATTATTTTTATTAATTTTTAAGGTCTGGAAAAATGGGGGGGGGGCAAGTACTCCCGCTTGCCCCTCGTAATCCCACCTATGTCAGACTCAAACTAATCATATATTTAATAGTAAGTATTTTTCTCTCAACATTTATTTCAACATGCAGTATGTACCACTTGCTATTGGCATTAATATGTGAATTTTATATAGAATACGAATAGGAATACAAAGTTCTGCAGTATCAATCTATAAAAAGAATTGTGGTTGGAGAGGGATTTATTAAAGCTATTGAAAGCTTGTGGTAGTGTTACTCCTCGCAAAAGAGCATAAGCGTACACGTATACATAACATTACAATAACCAAAGGGGTTTCCTCCCTGCAATAAAAAGGAAGAAAGCATGATCATATACAAAATTTAGACACTTAAATTACCAATACGAATAGAGATGTAAACCAGTATAGATACAGAGTAGAAAACAAGAAACTAAGCATAACCAGATATCAGGTGTATATAAGATTTTAAGTGACGCTTGAAGGAAGAAACAGAGGAGGAATTCTTAGTATGAACTGGTATGGCATTCTAGGTGAGATTTAATAAAATGAAAGTACATAATGCAAGCTGTATCTGGTGTTGAAATTATGGAAATAAGGGGCGAAGTAATGAACAAAAGAGTTAGAAAGTGATTTCTTAGATAACCGATACATAAATACAGAAATTTGAAGCTTAATAATGTTAAATAATGTAAGGGAGTTACACCGGTAAAATATCGGTCCAGTGCTTTATTAATGAAAAGAAAATCGTTTTTAGGTCTATAAACATTTTATTTACGTGTACTGCAAAAACATTACTCCAGAAGATTGCACAATATGATATAAAAGGGAGGACAATGAATTTTTTTTATTTACTCTATGAATGAATATACAATTTTACATATAGATTATTTACAACAAACGCAAAAATCACAAGTGAAGAAAGACAAAAAGGAAAGAAGACATTAACCCCAATTACAGTCGTAATAGATCATACCATGGCAGCCAAACATTTTCCCACCCCTCATTCATATTTTTATTAAACGTATACTTTTGTAAAAGGAAGTAATCTTTCAAAGAAAGCCCGCAGACCATGAGCAGAAGGAGAAGCCTTTGCTGCCTTACTTTTAAAAATGTAAAACTTTACAAGAATAATAATTAAATTAAACATTTGATCATGATTGCAGCCTAACATTAACAGCACAGTATCATGAGTATTAAGTTCTATATCTGCATTTTCCAAATGGTAGCGAAGAAACTCCCATAAAGGAAGAACGTATGGACAATGCACAAAGAAATGTTCTGTGGTATCTAAGGCAACATGGCATAGACTGTATTGATTAGATTCTGCTTCCGGATATATTATAAAGGTAAACAAGGAGGACAATGAAAATGTATATAGTTGGACGGATATGTTAAGTAAAAAGTGATAAAGCTCCAGAGGTATTCCAGTGCCCTAGCAAGCTTCTTGTAGATTGAATGAATGTGTTAGGACCAACTTAAGTTTCGGTTAATTACAATGACCCAGAATAGTGCAGATTCAGCGAAGGGAATAAAATTATTCAACATGATAATACCATAGTGATTTCCATCACTCTTTCTAATAAGGGCCACAAAAACCCCCCGTGGATTTGGGGCATTTAGGCGTTGTCATAGAAATTAATGTAAAAGTCTGGGTGTAATTTATCAAGTGTGAACCAATCAGTTACTTTTACCAATTTGTATTAATGTCATGAATAAGAAGTAAGAATATTTGCATTTCATAATAAATTGTGTATCAAATATCTCCTCAACGCAATAAAACCCAAGTTGACTGCTGAGAGGTGTCTTTTTAAGAGGCTTTCTAATTATTTTCTACAAAAGAGCGTTCTAAAGTAGTGCGCTTAACTCGTGCAGCAATTTCTCCAAATTGTCCAAATTTCAAGTAGCATACGAGTTACCAAATTTTAGCCTTGAGCATTAAGTGCAAAAATTTATTATTTAATCTGTGAAAATAATCATCATCTCTGCGATATTCTTTGTGTTCTGTATACAGGCTAGACTTTACTGCACAACTCAAAACTTATAAAAATGATATATTCTAGAGGTTGACAAATGAATTTATTGATCAAATTTCCATCTTCACGGGACTTTTCTGTGCTGAGATATCACACGTTTAATTTACTCACTCTAATGGTTAATTGCGCAGCTATTTGTGATGTCACACTTGTACTACTCGAAATAAATGTTTATATTTCTTTGTTTTTTCTAAATCCACAACATTTACTTCTAAAATGTCATCACTGCCTTTTTCCATTAAGGAGTGAATTGGCTATGCAAATCCTCTCCTTACAACATTCTATGACAGAAACGAGTAATTTTTTCAAAGGTCATATAAACATTTGTATTGTAAATAATATTAACAAAAGCAGGCAATGTAATTACAAATTACTGCGCAATCTCCGGTTTCATATTAAGTGAGTACATTTGAATATTTTACATTTCAGCAACTAAATAAGCTACGAAGATGGGAGTTAGACCAGCGGGACTCATTTTGTAACCATTATATTTTGCTGAAATTTTAACTTTAGGTACACTTTAACACTGGTCGAGTTCTTTTACCTATTGTCCTTCTGTATTGTTCTGATGACTGATGAGGGTATGTTCAAATAAAAATGCCCCGCTGCGTTCAACCAATGGCACGAACGTTTACAAATGATGTTTACATAACATGTGGCTAACCCCTCCTCCGGAAAATTACAGTGTGCTTCCAACCCTGACCAAAAGTTGGTTAATTTGAGGGATCAATTGAAAAGAAAGAAAAGTGTAAACCACTCAGAGTTCCGTAAAATGAATAAAGTTAGAGCTTAACTAATGTACAAGAGACGATCAAAACTGTTATATCTTTTATGGCTCCAGAAGTATCAAGATGTTAGGTCTTACAAAATGTGACGCTTTTTGTAAAGATAGCATCTCCTTGCAAATATCAAATGATGCCATCGACCTGACCATTGGCTTAATATTATTTCGCGTTGATTGATATTCTTTTCAGTGTCTCTCAATTTATATTGGTGGCGAAATAAAAATAATCAATGCATAATTAAAACATGCACGGTGATAACGGCTGCATAGCAAAGATGGTGGTGGTGGTGGGCCGGGGACGGGCGCAAGCTCTCAACAAGTGAGGCACTCTCACTCGCCTAGCTGGAGAATTCAAATGTGAAAAAGTTTACCGCTTCTATATTTGAAGTCCTTCCCGGTAAAATGGTGGTGCCCCCAGCCGTACGCCCTACCCCCATAACAAAGTTTGTGGGTATGCAACTAGGTGATGTGCAGATGAATACAATTTGATATCGATAAATAAACTTACGTTCCGTTTGTGTGCTAACGACATGTCAGCAAAACCAGCAAAGGGTAAATCTAGGTAATGTACAATAAATGCATGCCCTTTTCAAAATAAAGTAATTTAGCCTACATCGGTTTTCCGCTTACTTTTAGTTAAATGGTAATTTAGTTGATGAACTTACAAATAAAAAACAACTTTTCATTTTTCATACCTACTGAATTCTACGTTCCATTTTCTTATTTCACTTATTTCACATTATTTCTGTCATATATTTTATAGAATTTTGTTTTTTTTTTTGTGAATTTGACATTTTACCACCGTGTTAATAAATAAAGTGTGTCCTAACCTTTTAAGAACCTCGATGCTCCCATCTTTCTTCGAAATGTTCACATTATGACGCAGATCGAGCGAAAGCTTTCCGTTATTGCCATTTCGAGAAATCAAGACATACCCAGAAGGCACTGCATTAAACAACATACACATTACTTCGAGCAGTTGTGGAAAAAGTTTGGACTGAGAAAAAATTCATTTGAATGATAGGCGAAGATTGAGGTAAATTCCAATTTCAATATTGGTTCGTTGCAAATATTGTAAAAAAGTAGCCTCCTTGCAATGGCGTTAAACTTCTTTCTCCAATTATATAAAATGACCTTTTCATTATTAAAACACCCATTCACTGCAGTGAAGAACATTTATGTCAAATAATAATAATTAAGACATGAGATGAGAGATCCATATGTTGTATATTTCTTACTAAAACATCGAAAATAAAATCATGATACATCACTCACTTTGTTTATTAAGTAGCCCAGTTCAAATCGCCACTGTTAAAGGTTAAATGCAGTCATTTCAATTGCAACTTGTATATCCTGGTGTCTTAATTCGTTAATGGCTCTCCTAGATCATGAGACAATATTTTTGTTCTTAAATTGCTTCATGCAGAATATCTTCCCGGTTACCTTTAATATAATGCTTATGTTTAGAAACATCATGAAAGATATTTGCTTGGGAAATAAGAGGAAGTCTGTTAGATTTAGGGGATATATAAAATAAATTTGGGGCCACTGCTTGTAATCTTTGAGTTATATCATTTAGCTTACATCATTTTGCTTAGACGGTGTTGCAATCACCAGTTCGTGGCGTTTAAAGTATTCGACCTATTCGTTTTTTCATATTCCAAAACCGACTAGTCGAACGTCCCATTGCAAGTTCAAGAATAGACGAGCTCTGAAATGTTTGCCCATACGACATTATAGGAATGGGTCAAAGCTAGTGTACTAGACGCGCTCACTGATCCAAGAGGTAGGCCTTACTGGGCACCATTGCTTAACTCCGCCTGAGAGAATATCCGTGTAGAAAACTTTGACCATAAAACACGAATAAACGCACCATTCCCATCGGATCTTTTCTGCCTTTATGGTGCTATACTTGGCCTTGTCCTTGAGAAGCCTTGATACGTGTCATTCCAAAACCGAAACAAGCCATTTTTAAAGCAAAAGATTCTGTATGACTCCTTCCAGCAGGCTGTCTTGTTGATCGTGTGGCCAGAGCTAGAACAGCTGAGCCGTCGCTATGGCAAATATGTTGCATGACGTCAGCAGAAACACGGGCGATGATTGGACAAAAGTAAGAAAATCGGATAGCTTTCCGATAAAAATCGCTCTGCTATCCGATCAAAAAAAAAATAAATCGGATTGGAACATTTGATCGGAAAGCAATCCGAATCCGAAGTCGTTGTAGTGTGACCTTCCTCATAGGAAATCCACTATTCCGATTTTTTCAGAAAAAAAAATCGGATCCGAATCCGAATTCGGAATCACTGTAGTGTGATCGGGCCTGTAAATTCTAGTGCGCTCTCAACATCGAAGCAAAAAAAAAAAAAAAAAGATCAGTGCGCTCTCACCTTGGCGAGATAGTTGTCAAGGGGTACTGCCGGTAGTCACAAGGTCAGCTGTAGCATTTCCGAACCCTCCTGTTGGTAAACCTTTGATTTTTGCTGCTCAACGCATATATCAGTGAAAAAGATGTACATTCTCACTATACTAAGGGTGGAAATGTCCCAGATCTTTCAGGGGTTGAACCAACATGAAGATGTGGCCATCAGACCTCACTATACAAGTGTCCCACGGTACAAGCCTGGACACCAAAGGGACGGGGTGGGGGGCTTTGCATTCCTTGGGTATCTTTGGTGCCTTGCAACAAGTTCTCTCCTGACATGAATCCCTCCCCGAGCAGCCATGGGAAAGGGATGGAACACTGCACTTAGACCCCTAGGACAGCATTCCCTTAACCTTGAAGAATAGCAATTCCCTTTTTTTAAATTCAAAATGGACACATTCAAGCAACAAAATCCGTTTTAGCACGATAATTCTGTTTGAACCAAATTTGTGACATTCAGTACTGTACTATAATATGAATATTTATGAAGTATTCAAAGCTGGGCTGTACATGCAGTTTTAAAGGAATCAAAAACTTCGTTTGTCTTTGATAAAACTTTTTAACTTTTTTGTATTGCATGGCCTACTGCAATGAATATGAACTATTTTTACTGTAAAACTGCTGAAAGGAAAATTCCAATTTTTCTCCTGTAATCAACAAATATGAATCATCATTCTTGATACTAAGATTGTCGAATTTTGTTTTACATTTAATCGCTTTTCTGACTGGGCACAGGCGTTAATAACAACCTGCATAGAGCTTTTACATTAGACTTCTACTACAAGAGATGATTAAATATATAGCACTTTTCGAATAAAGCCATTTTATATCGAAATCAACCAAGCGGAAACGTCGTTTTCAATGAACTCCGAGTGCTTTCAAAATCCGCAATAAAAGCGTTCAAGTTTATCGACAAAGTCATAACTTTTCGCCGTCGTCAAGTCTTATGGTATAACCTGTCCGTCAAAAAATAAGTTAGAGAGGAGAACAATTTTCCGGTATGACAGATAACGTGCATCTTAGAACTAGGAATGGTATTGTCAATGCATGCTGCACCACCACGCAAATGAAGAACAAAACCACCTTTACTTATATTTATATCAGCTACGATGTGTTTCAAGTTGGAAGGAAGTGAATAAAATCTCCTTAATTAATTGCCTTGCGGGTATTTTTAAGAGGATTTTCATGTTACAGGTGGGTAGTAAGTGTCTTTCCAATCAAGCGATAATGCACATATACATCCGGAGAAAAAAAGTCTGTTATTTTGCGCCAAAGAGATGTAAGATGCGTCTTCATTAAAGTTAATAAAGTAATTCTTGGAGCAAGGTGATGAAAAAACCGATGCACTTTTGCGATGAATGAAAAGCAATTAAAAAAAGGGAGAAAAATAATTTAATAAAAATGAAGCGATACATTTAATGATTTGGAAATTTATAATCAATTTGTCAAATGAGCCCACGGTAGTCTGCACGGATGGGGAGGGGGGGAGGTCCCGTGTCCTTGTCTGGCTACAGGCATGAGCAGCGAGCCGCCATTGCCCAGGCTCTGTTGTACATGATACTCAAAATCGTCCTCAACTTTTTCCTCGCATATGATTTAGGTAATTAAGTCTTTGAAAGCTGTTTTCTTATCATCTTGATGAGAGTTCTTGATCAGGGTTATATCCGAGTCCATTTTACCCAATTCCGAGTCAATTCTGATGCCGGTGGTCACCTTTCCGAGCCAATTCCGAGTACAGAGTCGCCTGGTTCTGAGCCAGTTCCGATTCCAGTTTCCCCAATTCCGGGGCAATTCCGAATCCGGCCATTTGACAACAAAGCATATAATACAAACGCATTTTATAGTATTCGAGTAATACTATAAAATGCGTTTGTATTATGATGTAATTGATGTGATTGATTTGTAAATGAACGATACAGTTATACACAGGGGCGGCGCCAGGGTATTTTGAAAGGGGTGGCAAACGTGGGGTGAGTAATCGCCGTCCTGCGAGAGGGGTCGAAGGGGAGAAAGATACCCCTCCTTTTTTAAAAAATTTTGTAAATTTTAGGTTGTTTAGATGCCAAATGGTGCTTTCTTTTGTTATATTTTTGTACTGTCACCCCACCCCCACAAAATTATGTCTTAAAATGTTATTTAGACGATTTTATTTTTTTGAGCTAAAAGCTATAGGGGTGGCAAATGCCTACCCTGCCACCCCTGTGGCGCCGCCTCTGGTTATACAGTTAACTGAGGTCACATTTAGGAGTCAATTTCATAGTCTTGCCCAAGCTGTAATTAAGTTGACCATGTGTGGCTAATTATTTATTAAACTGTGCACCAATAACAATGTATAGTCTTTAGTAACATTTATATACAACTCATGTTTGTGGATTCGGCTAGAATCGGCTTCGACTCCGAGTCCAGCCGCATCCCATTCCGAGCAATTCCGATTCCGGAACTTCCATTATGATCATTCCGGGCCAATAAATTTCGATTCCAGTTAAAACTAACGAACTCGAGTCCGGAATTGAAACCGAGCCTGGAATCTGGCTTTACAGCCCTGGAGAAAAGAATCATTCGTATAAACCAAGGAAGGAGGACAAACTTCTTAGCCCACTGTACAAAAATGCATTTTCACATCTTCTTTGGTAGTTGAGATATCGCCAACCTTAACAATTTTCAGAAATGTAGTCATTTTCCAAACTGAGTATCTTATAGCAAGTCTGTTTTGACTTTTCAGGTTTACTTTGTGTTTTAGAGTTATATTTCTTTCTAATAATAATGTTGCTTATGTTATTTTTGTTGGCTCTGATACCTCTTCGGAGGATGAAAAGAGAATAAACTGAAACTTCTTTGTTTTTAGTTGCTCTTTGTTACTCCACGCAAAGATAATGTCCTTGTTATCATGGCATAACAAATTGCCGTAGTCCGTGTTTTCATTCCTGAAATGATTTTCTGAACGGGTGGGTGGACCTCCAAAATAAAATGTAGGTAAATCACAAAGAAATTCATAGTAGACTTGCTTAAAGTGGGAAGTGGCAGCCTCTTTGTGACTGATGAGCATGGCGTTATCTTTACAACCAAACAAGATCTGAATGAAAATGCGGTACAGGGTTTAGAATTAAATCTCCTTCATATTACGGTACTCTGATTTCCACCTGAGACCTGAGCAGTTCTGTACCTTTTAAGGAAGGGTTTAAGCAAAAAACTGATTTTCGTATGTAAAAGAGGAACTCAATTTAAGCAATTTGGTGAAACTTCTATTCAAATCGGACATATAGTACTCGAGATATCAGCAAGTGAAGTTACTACATCTATGACCCAAAGTGTGCTTGAAGCAAGCAGGGGTTAAATCACTTCCTTACATTGATGACAAATGCGTTGTTTCCTTTGTTTTTCAGTCTGTTGTGTTTATCTTGAACTTAATAGAGATGGGAGCTCCCCATGGGAAATTTGAAGTTTGTAAATTTCCTAAGCCTCTCATGCACTCACTTTTCGATAGCATGTGATTGTGGAGGGGAAAATTTGTTGTAAAGTTTAAAGAAAACAAAAGAGTACTCATTAATGTGAGGCTATGACATCATATGTGCTTGCTTCAAGTTCACTTTGTGTTGAAAATGTGACAACTTAAACTACTCATACCTTGAGAAATACACATCGGATTTTAACGCAAATTTCACCAGAATGCCTAGAAAACGTATCCCTCTAACTTATCAAAAATTGATTCGAGCTTAGACCCTTGTTTTAAGTATGTCACCTGGCCGGTTGCCCCTTTACGATTTCAATCATTCCACCATAAGTGTTTACATCTCGTGTAGCAAAACCGGTAGCCAAAAGTGTTATATTTCTGTTGTAAATGCTTCCATGAATTTACTTTTCTAGCACGTTGTCACAGTTATTGATTACCTTACCAAGCCTTAGCCAAAAATCCACAAGGGGGGGGGGGGATAGGGTGAGAGGGAATAGGGTGAAAGGGGATAGAGTGAAGGGGAAAGAGAGCTGCTCCCCTCTGGAAAATTTTCGCCCCCTAGAAAAACAAAAATTAACCATTGCCATAATGCGTTTTAGGGTATCTTGCCCCTAGAAATATGTCGTCCCCCTGAAAGCTTTCTCGCCCTCCAGTACCCCTGTCTGGCTTGTCTGTCTTCAATATCTTGCAAGGGCGTGGATCCATCTCCAAATGTGGGGGGGGGGACTTTTCACCATTTGCGAATCGCCGTCCTGGGGAAGGTGTCTAATGGGTGGCCGCCTCCCCTTTGAAAACAAAAAGGAAATTGGAAGGTGTCTATATGGCAAATGGTGCCATATTTGGGTTCAATTTAGCTTTTAAAATGTAGTGTCAATTCGTAATCTTTGTTATATTATTTACACCTTTTACGTAAAATGTTGGGACCCTGTCATCATTTTCATCATTTTTGAAAAGTGTTTGTGTGTGTGTGTGGGGGGGGGGACTTATTGGCGATGTCCCCCTTCCAAAAAGTGAGGGGGACGCTTCCCCGTCCCCCCATTATCCACGCCCATGATGTCTTGACACATCTTTAGTTACATTATTACTGGGTTCGTTGCAATACGTTTGTTTAATTTGTTTTTCTACAAATTAAAACGTATTTAAAAGTGCTGAAGTGCCCAAAATAATAAAATGACTTGAAGGGCAATGAAACAGAGAGAAGTCAAATGAAACACTTAAAGGGGCTGTCAAGGAGTTTGGCTTTCTGCAAATAGACCAATTTCCAAACAGCTATTACAAAGGATTGTAGGATCGAGTTTTGGTATATTCGTCGTTTTTGTCAATAGCATTTAATGTGGCTAAAAACGACACACACCAAAGCTCTGTCCCACAATCCTTTGTAATTGCTATTCGGAAAAGGCAATCTGACACAGTCGAATCAGGAACGCAAAGAAATCCGTATAGCAAAAGAGTTCAAGGGTAAGAGGTGAAGCAAAACAAATTAAAGAATAGGGCATCACGACTTCAAGACCACACCTATACCGTCATAAACCGTTACTCTACCAGGGAGTTGTCAGGCCCCCTACATGGCCTAATCCGTTATCCACAAAACACAATATGGAGAACGTCTTCTCACAACGTAATTGCGCTATAACAACCAGTGTAGAAGAAACACTCCTGTAAATTTTATTGCCTTGTAGCTTTGTATTGCCCCTAACAATATCTATAAGTTGATTTCAAACTCAACTTAAAACTTAAAAACGATCGCAAAATCTAAATCTATGGCCAATATGTCGACCAAACCTCGTCTGTTGCAAGTGCACAACAGCACAACAGTTTTACAACACATAGCCTGCTGACGGGGACCAAGCTTCCAAACGAGGGTCATGTAATCGTAAGCAACTCCGCGACAATGACAGGTTGTCAAAGACCCGCGGAGAAAAAAATTGACAATTTTGGATTTCATTGATAAAGATTTAAAACAATGGTTCATTATTGAAGTAAATTTTAAAAAAATGGCGTTTTTATTGAACAAAATTTGAAAATTTTGGGCTTTTATTGAAATATCAGTCTGCCCTCCGTGAGAAGAAACAAGTAAACTGTAGGGTTTACTGGTCGTCTTTGGGGCTTTACATACTTTATGGTGCCCAGTATAAGGTTCACGACAAAATTGTAAAATTTCCCCGACGAGGAAGCACGTCTTCCCCCTACGGGGGCGCTATGTCCCCAGGCTGGCCCCAACCCCGTTCACACCACCCTGGTCTGCTGCAATTTCCTGCAGCTGTGTCAGTGTACGGTAATCTTTACACGTTTACAAACCTTTGGTGTACTTTGCAGGAAAAACAGAATTGATCATTTTTTCATGATTTCTATGGAAATTTCTGATAATCGCTCCATTCGCCTTAGGCAAAAATTACACTCCCGGCCATTATCTTATAAATTCCAGCAGAAACACCGAGATACATCAAAGATAACCACATCACTGAATAATTCACCATTGACTCGAATAAAGATCTCCATTTTTTTCTGCAGGACTTCACTGGAGTTGAGTTGTCACAAGTACGTTGGTAGATGCACATTTTGGTTTATCATCTTAAAGTAAAAGCAATTTATTCCTCTATTGTAGTTTTTGCAATTTCCTCGTATAATTTTCAAGATGTCATGGAAACTACATTGTAAGAATAGTAATGTTGGTTTATCTCAAAGTACAACGAATAATAATGAGAATAGCTGGAACGGTGTTATGAAAAAATCTTCTATTCTAGTCGCCCGAGAAATTTTCATCCCTTTCCACTTATTATGATGCTTATACCGTTGTTTTTGTTTGTCATTTTGTATTTGTCAAACGGAGCATGTTAAATTTACAAATCAACCATTTTCAGAGTAATCTTTACAATTTTTGTTCAAATCTCATTGGAAGTAAGATCACGTTATTTTGCATCCGATCAGGATGCACTAAATTACACTTCGTTGAATCTTAGTGTTTACATTTTGCTTTAGATAGCAATGCATAAAATACCTACGAAATTTCGTAGTTGCATTGTAAAACAAAAAGATAGGAAAAAGACAAGATCGCTTTAACAGTCATCGGTTTGATAGCCCGAGGCATAAAACTTCCGAAAAAGCTTTGAGGAATAAGGTTCGCAATCGGAAAAACAATAAAATCGTACATTAGAGTCATTTCAAAGGGAATGTACCAACGCATATGTCAGAATGCGTGACTGAACAGATAGAATGACGAAAACAATGCATTTGGAACAAGCAATAATACTGGTCGTGAAAAGATAGCTAGATAAACGTCAGACGCCTAAAAGGACATTGAAAGGTTTCTTACGAGGAAAATGGTTTTCACTGAGAGGATAGATTTCCTCTGTGAGACAAATCAAATAGTTACCCGCCTGAGGCCTATAAAGAACTGAACTGGCTAGTCTTCTGTACGAGAAAGACATCAGTGTTATTGAAATTGGCAAAAGAGCACAACTAAGGATAAGGATTTACTTTTTGTGCAATTTCTTAGGGCATAAAAGTGAAGATGAAGCGTTATGAGGAAAAATTCCAATTCTATCAAGCAAATAAGGCGACACAGGGGCAAGATCTTTAATATGTCAATTATCAATACTTATTATTCGAATTATCGGTAATCGAACATAGTTTCAAGTAAAGGAATATTTTAACTTAAAGCATATCCTTACCTTTGATATCAAAACGAGGATCTAAGAATTCTGGTGAAATTTCATTCAATTCCTGTGTGTGGTTCTCAAACTAAAGATCAGATAAAAATACTTCTTTGTAAATTGAAGTGAACTTGAAGCAAGCAAGAGAGTGGTGTCATCTTCTCACATTGATGGACATGCTTTATATTCCTTGTTTTTCAATTTATTGGTTAAACCTTGAAATACGTAGGGATGTGAGTTTACTCATAGGTATTGTAAACTGTGAAACCTTTCCATGCCCCTCATGCGTTCAAGTTATGAAAACAGTGTGACAAAGTAAAGGAGGAAATGGTTGTGTAGTTCCAAGAATAACGAAACGGGATTAATTAATGTGAGTTAAAGATGTCACTTCTACTTGCTTCAAGTTCGCTTTAGCTTGAAACACCATGCATGTCATAAGCATCATTCAAAAGAAAACTTAAAAATTACTTGATTGATATGCTGCCTAATTCATCTATTGTCATAGGCAAGTTTATATACCCGCTTGACGTTTTGTATTTTTCTATGTTTGTTTTTTATGTTTGTTTTCTGTGTTGTTTCCTTACTTAAGGGCAAGGGCCAGACTTGAAAAGATTACTTTTTCTGGTCCTTTATCTTCTTTTGCTAAATAGTTATGCTAAGCTAATATTTCAAATGTCGTTGTTTTATGTTCTCTGTTATTTAAATGTGGATTTTTTGGCTTGTTTATCGTTATTCGGAAATTGTTCTTGTAATAAATCAATTGGAGATATAAATAAATCAAATCAAAGCAGACTCCATTAAGCAATTATCTCGAAAACCATAAGAAAAGAATGGAAATTATACCAGGATGTTTATGTGCAGTTCCGCTTTAACAGACTAATCATAAATTTTCAATTTGTTTAATAATCGAGTAATGACATTAGCAATACCCTCTAAGTAATTTGACAAACAACCGCCCTCACAGGAGAATCTGAAGAACCAGAAAACTAAACATTAAAAAAAAAGAATATTTTTACTTTATTGAAAAGAACTGTAGATGAATTCAGTGCCGGACTAACCCCATGGCAGAACCGGCATATGCCGGGGGCCCCGCGCTTTTGGGGCCCCCTGTCTCTGGCATATAATGTATAATAACTGTCATGTATCACTGTATAATGTGTAAAAGCAACTATTAGTTATTAGCGGTTAAAAGCTAAAATTTAATCTATTGAGTGTTGTTAATTTTGTGTAAGCGGGTGGGCGAGGGGGAAGGAGGTTAAACTTTTAAAAGGGGCCCCGCTATAGAAAGTGCCTGGGGCCCCACACAACGCTAATCCGGCCCTGGGTGAATTAGCATATGGATATACTAATTAAAATTGGATGAGTAATTTTTTCTTTTAGATTTCGTATGATTGTAAGCTTCACCATGTGACTTCTCTCCATTTCCCTTCTCCGTCTTTGAGGTTCAGAACTGTTCAAATTTCATGTCAGTACTCGGTTATTTCAATTCACCCGGTCGTTCAAAAATGGAAGAGTAAATTGGATCACTACTTCACGTATAAATCAGGACCTGAGCGGCTTACTACACCCTGATCTGTACGATATGTCAGTTAATTTACATATAACAGGAAAAGTTCGACTTACCTCGCCGAGCGGACTCTGTTTGCTAAGCCCCTCTTTAAAGCTTCCTAAATAGGGATATGACTGAACAAGGAATATGCGGTACAGCCTCCTACGTAGGCAACGTCTGACTCTGCAAGTTTCGAATCTAGATGAAACTGTGCTTGTGCAAAAGTCGAATGCTGGTCTCAGTAAATTTGGGGTGGGTAAAAGGTTGTCGGTCCACGGCCTATGTTTTTCTTTACCCCACAAACACACAAAGCAGTCATGTAAAAGGACGCCCATTTCCTTATACGTCACACTGTACATTATCTCATTCGCTTTAGCGATTGTTATTTGTCTCTCCCCTTGTCAAATACCATTTATTCAATCCAGTCTAAATGAAAAATTTACAGAGAGAAGACGCGTACAAAAATACATTTTTCATTTTCATTTACACTGAAGAAAAGCCTCTTCTTGATCGTTGTCGATCATATAGGCTAACTCCCTCTCTTTGTCAAAAAAAAAAAAAAAAGAAAAGAAAAATATCGTGCCTAAGTTCTTCCATCTTATTCACATTTACAATAACACGTCCAGTGTGATCCTTAATAAAATATAGGATCTACTTCCTATCACACTCACGAAGTACTTATATAAAGAAATGTATACCTGCCAGCGTCAGTTGTACTTTGCCAGGGAAAAGAGTAGCTCGTGGTTAGACGGTTATTCTCTCTTTGTGTTGTATTATTCCCGGGATTCTTTGAAGCTGTTCCTTAATAAAACATAGGCCTAAGGTAGTACCCCAATTGTTCATTTAGGTCTAATGTTTTTACGATTTCACCGGTTTCAAATTTAAGCTTCTCAATATCTATGTATAGGCCTATGTTCCTTCAACGCAAAGGTATATCTTTAAAACCGGGGTTTCTCATCCTTGTGTTACTCAAGGCCATAGATATTAAAGGGAGAACGCTGACAGATTGCATCGCTGTGTATTTCACCAGTGGAGCCACGGAAATTGTGAAGGCGCTTCCGCCGTACAAGCTGGTTGACTGGCGTATCTCCGTAAGTGCAGTGTGCATTTGACTTCAGAAGTTAAATGTCTGCTGACATGCAAATAACATAGTTGGATATTTAATGTAGAAAGCATTAAAAGTCCAGCAAATTGCCGCAATTCCGATCAAAATCCATCAAATATTGACCATTTTTACAGACTATTTCCTATTTCACACTAGTAACATGAATAAATATGAACTACACATGCAAATTTGTGATGTCCAAAGAGGGACATACCAATATGGCTAATGTTAGCCTTTGTTTTGCAACCTTTATTCAAGGACACCCGTAGCATTGGTTTCCCCTAAGGGATTTATCACGGAAGTTAAAATTGTTTCCTTGATATTGATATCACTCACCAAACTGTAAACTATCTGATCAGTAATTAAGAGATAATTTACATATATAGGGTTAACGAAAGAAATCTTAACACTGTGCAACACTCCACATCATTATTTTTGGGTCAACCAGCGCCCTTAATCCCCCAGGTGTGTTAGTTTTACTTAACTTTCCTCAATGCGCCTTTATTTGCAGCTTTTACAGCTCTCTGGACAGTTGTCTCACAGCACATCTTACTGTACATTGTTTTTACCATTTATGTCTGCTTTCTTTTATTCCCTAGCAGTTATTTGCGCCTTTTGTGCTCTTTTAATGCTACACTGGTTGCAGCCCAGTTTTGAATTTTTTTTAAGTTTTAAATCTTTTAATACTGCTTCTGCACTTCTCGACAGCGTCTGCATTTTTATCTGTTTGTCAGTCTAGTAGTTGCCGATGAAGGTCCTAGGTAGGACCGAAAATTTCAACAATAAATTTGTTTTTAATGTATTCCTGCTGTGTCAACTATGCTTTGTGTTCTGTTTGTTTACCTGTTATATATATATTTATATCTGAATGATTCAGATCGAATCAGTTACTAACTCTTCGACCTACATGTACAGATATTATATATATATATATATATATATATATATATATATATATATATATATATATATATATATATATATATATATATATATATATATATATATATATGACTTTATAGGCCTACGAGACAAGTTTCAACCAACTGAGCAACGTGTACTCAATTTCCAGCATCTGTGTCCGATGAGATAAACTATAAAAGAATTAGGCTATGATAGAAATAAAGACATACTTTTTTATTTTTTCCCCGTCGACTTCGAGGTTCATCAGACTGCGCTTCGCGGCCCACCGACTGAAAAACGCTGCTGAAGACATTGTCAGTAATCCTCCAGACAGCATACCAAAGTTGACAAGTATACTGAATTAACATGAATAATGAAACTCATTTTCATTGTGTGTTCACGAAAGTGACTTTTGCTTGTCTTTGTCTCAAATGAAACAAGACAATGTTGAATATTACCGGCGGTTGTCTTCACCTTTCAAATTTTTATGATCTATTCTACAAGTGACAAAACCACGTCTCTATGTAAATGTCTTTTCAAGTTTACCGTATATTGCAGAACAGACGTCACTGGGAATGATCACACATTCGTAGCATTTTTGAAATATATTTTACGCTTATTATTAATTCATTTTTCTATGAGACAACAGCAGCCAATAAAAGGGACACGCGTCTCTTCTGCTTTTAAAAGGTTTGCATTCTAACCTAGTTTTTCAGTATATACAATGATCAATTCTGATTCAATTTAGGCCAGTAAAGGACAAAACATTTCGAAACTGAGAGACTAAAGCGGCCGCCATGAAAACTATCGTCGCTGTTCGGGACAGCTTTATCTCTAGCTCAAAACAGATGACAAAGCCACAGAATACTAAAATTGACACAACAAAGCGTCATTGGTAATTTTACTGTAAAGTTTGCTTCTCAATGTAAGCATAGGCTCTTTATGTTTGCTAGGTTCCTCGTTTCATTATTCATTCATGAACAAAATGATCGATTTAGCCATAACAATAAGGTTGATTAAATCAAAATGTTGTTTCAGAGTCCGTCTGAATTTCTTGTCATCTAAATAATTGATTTTTAACTAGGTTATGACATAATCGCCAAGTGTGACATCCGTCACACGGACGGACTTCTAGGGTTAATATGCCTTCAAGTTGAATATTAATGCACACGGGGTATACATTCAATTGCGAATATATCGACTATGAAAAAAATGGAACTCTGTTCCTTAGATTGTCAGTCCTCCTCTTCTGAGAAAACTAATTATTCGTAACCGGCCTATACCGACGGGGCGTGTTATGGACCATACAGGAATACATTAACCAAAACATAGCCGATTCCTGTGTTATCGACTTCGGACACAAAGTCACAAAGTCGTACGCAAACGGAGCTACTTTCGGTGGGGTTGGGGGAAGAACATTTTTGCCCAAAATTTTTATACGTGTATACCCGAAAAAGGATATATAAAAGTAAATGCTCCGCTCGATGGAGTCCCCCTCCCGGCTGCATCGTGAGCCTATACCTGTAGTACTGTAGGCTACCAACCTCTAGATACATGAACACCCTTTCATCAGTTCATAAATGAAGCTCTTCAGACTGGGAGTGGGGGTGGGGTTATAAAATCTTGACCGATTTAGTGGAGCCTATGACGTGTGTTGAACGTTCGCCCTCACTTCTAGCTGAGGTGATTTGACCAGGCTAGTTGACAGAAAAAGAGCAGCGACCTATCTGCTCAAAATACCCTTCTTAATTCCTTCCGTCGGCGTATAAATAGTCAAATTCTATGGCAAGTTTTCTGGCATTTCGGTCAATTTCTGGTCATTTTACCTTAAATCGTGTTGAACTACCATCTATCTGTATAATTTTCAACTCGTTCACAAACACTGCATGAATATAGTTGCTTACTGAAATCGAGATGAATAAATAAATAAGCATTTGTCGTATCCGTTAAAAGCTTTTTCACACATCCATCGTCCCAAGAATCTTGCGGCTTTCTACATCATCGAATGCGCCTTTTTGAGGAGACATGTTTGCAGTCTTGAAGTAGCCTATTTCCAATTTAGCGTGAATTTAATATTAAAGTTGCACTCTTCATTTTTCCCGATAAACTTAAAATCTTCAACAAACCCAACCAAAGTTCCTCTTAGTAGCACAATGCCTTCCGATAAAGATCAAACTATTACCAGGTGGATAATCGGTCAATTATGCCCTCATGTAACAAAGGTTACAACGTATTAGGGATGACTGAGGGATGCAGAGACATACTATTTTGTTCTTGGGGTTTAGCAAAGAAAAAAACATTCGGATGACCGAGTGTTGCTTTAATTCACTCAAAAGGCACTGTAGATCACAGATAGTGGGCGTTTCGAAACTGGTGATTAGTTTCTAACCCGATACGCCAGCCAGAAAAAAAGAACCTGTTTGACATCCTGGGTCTAAGGAAGTGTAGTGTAAAGAAGTTATATCCCGGCTGATATAATTAGCAGCTTAATTTTCCCACCGACACTTACATTATTCCATTTATACAATCGTCGGTCCGTGTGTGACAGACCCGTGATGCAGAGGTCTGAAGGTAGTAGCTCTGAAGGGACGTAGCTCCTTGGGGGAGCAGAAGTCCTTCGGGAGTAACGTTTGGTTTTCGCTATTCGGCTCTTCGCCAGAGAATCGACGGGACTTTGGAAAAAGTGTCGTCGATTCGTCGGTCCATGCGTATTTTATTCTTGGCCACGATAAGGAGCCGATATCCTTGTCAACAAACATGCAAACGTAGTTCCTAAGGTGTTGACTATGATGCCATTGCAGGACGTGTCACAGATGGCCCGTGGCCACAGGAATTTGGGTGCAATGTGGGTCAACTGCCCTCTCCCAATTTTGTTATTCTCCCACGTTTTCAGTTACCTATGCTAACGAAAGTGAAACTGAAATTCCCTTACAAACTTGAGCACCCACCAAAGGCCAGACCGAAAAGTCTTCAAGGACTGGAGCGAAGGTTTTCGACAGGAGCGGGAGTGTCTTCTAAAGAGGACATGTTTGCCATTGACTGGGGAAGAGGAAAAAGCCAACAACAATTAAACTACCCATCGTGCTTCAAACGACGTGAATGGTAGGGCGGAGGTTCCATGAAAATGAAACTTCAGGCAGTACAGAGGACATTGTAAAAATCATTTGAAAGCCACTGGTCAAGGGCGTTTACTTTTCTGTCTGTAAACGTGGCAGGAGGCATGTAAGCAATTTTCTCCTACACTAGTTTTAAAAGGGAACAAGATCTGATGGGAATGGGTTTAATATGTAGGGACGTGACGCTTCTTAACATGTCAATGTCAAGGAAGGAAGCCATTTCCCACTATACATTTTAGGTTTCGTTTGGACTTCATATCCGCATGCAACCACGAATATGCTTGACATTAGGACGCTCTTGGATAACGATCGAATTCCAGAAAACCTTTTCAGTGTAATTTAATGGAGAGGATTTTGATCTACCAAAAACTATGAACAGACACTCCTCATTGATGGAGATCTCGAAGACTGCCCTCCAAACAATCATTTCCCGGGCCGGGTCCGTCGCATATGAGTGAAGAAAGTGTCTCACCATGACTGCCTTATGTTGTAAAATCAACTTGTGCTGGCTTTAACACAAATTGACATGGTTTGGGTCTGTTGCACTGTAAATCCTCTGTCTCATCCTCGGGAAGTATGGCCACAGCTACAACACTAGTTAATAAAACAATATCAAAGGAACGTTTAAGAAGTTTTAATTTGCCATATGTGGGTTGGACCAGGGTTTGAAAAGTAATGGGGGGGGAGGGTACAAAATTAATATGTGAACAATATCTAAGTGTAGTATCCCATCATTGGCGCGAAGGCATAGAGCACCAAGAAAAGTTTTCTCCAAATGCCTCTTAATTCGAAAACTTCCAGGTTTGTTCCATACGAAGTAGTAAACACACACATACACACACATCAATTGAAGAATTCACCCCTAACTATGAAGGATACTTTATTTCTTGATAAAATATATTTTAAGTTTCCTATAATAATGTTATAAAAATCAAAATGTACATGATTGCAAAATGACTATGTGTACATTAAAATTTCAAGACAAATATGATAAAAATATTGGTGTTTCAACTCAAAAGCAAATCATGTGAGTTTAAGCTTTACTGTACAGGTTTTAAAAACAACAGGCAGTTAGCTCAAAATAAATTAAAATCTCAAATTTTATCTGATACTCTAATGTGATTCAATGATGAAATCGGTGCAGGTAATAATTTATAAATAAACCTTTCATTCAATATGTCCTCTATCAAACTAAGCTCAATGTTAAACAAATTCTTGGGTATAAAAGCATTGGCATATTGTCTACAAGGGCTGAGCTGTCTTTCCCCACAAAGACGTAAGAAGAGCTAAGACAATTTCCCAAGTTTTCCAATAATCTGCCAAAGAAACTGGTTTTGCCTCAAGTCCATGGGGCTGCAGCACCCTTTTGCCTGCAGGTTCCTATGTTTATGTTTAGAGGAATTTAGGTAATATTTCATTCTTTTGATGAATTTTAAATCAAAGTTCTTTAAAACTGTGGTTTCCATCTGAAATTACTATTTCCATTTGACTGTATTGTTGACTGCACTAATCACCTCTTACTTTCCAGTTCCCTTCCAAGATTTATCAACCTGACTGGATTGCCACTTAATCTGACTGTCCATCATTGTCATTATTCTCATTTAAATCTTTATAACTGCAATCTATTAAGAATGCTTAAAGTGTCTTCACAGGACATTCCTGAGCTGAGATATAAAATGTTGAAGCTTATTCACTCAATTTAAATGATAGATTGCACAATAATTTGTGAACTCAAATTACCGTCTTCCTTTTTCTTTGTTTTTTTGAAAGCCACTGCACCTTGTGCCAAAATGTGATCACTGACTTACTGTTACAGGGTGACATGGCTGTATAAGCCCTCTTTGTACAACATGCTAAGCAAGAGAACAGTAAATCTTTCAAGATTATATGAACATCTTAATTTCAAAAGGAAACAAAAGCAAGTAACACTAGTTGTACAAGAAGGACATCCAGATTATTGTGCAATCAACTATTTCAAATTAAGTGAATAAATTTCAACATTTTATATCTCAGCAATGCAGTGAGCTATGAAAATGGGAGTTGGATCAGTAAAATTCATTTTCCAACCACTAAAATATATATTCTTGTAATTCTAGACTTTAGGTCTACTTTAACTCAATGGATTATTCAAATCAGATTACATCAGAGATGATGAGGTATTGTGCCAAAACTTCAGCACTTGCTTCACATTGCTTATTAATTTATCAATTACCATTAGCATTTACCATTTTCTTTCTAAATTTCTTCTGTTTTGGAAAAAGCAGCAATTTATAATCACTTGAACTTTTATGGTTGACACCACTGGGTGCTTTCAGCCATACTTTCTCTACTGTCCTGACCAATGCCATTTAGATTCAGAATCTTGGAAGTCTCTAGTGCAAAGAGCACTGTCAACAGGAACAAAGCTATGGAAAATCTTAAAGAGTGCATGTTACTTATTAAAATAAATGTATTTTATTACAGGGTCACCTACAATTATCAACTTTTTCAAAAGTGTACAAACTATGCTTCTTTGAAGGTGGGGGGGGGGGGAGGGGGGAGGGAGGGGGGAGGGGGATGTAATAACCCAAGTACACATTTCAAAAGATAGTAAAATATCAATGTTTATTTTGAATTTCAAAGGCAATATAATTCATCAATGTTCTTCAAATTGTGCACTGGAGGGGAAAGGGGGGATCTTAAAAAAGAAAGCCCTCTGTAAACTTGTAAAAATGTTGATTATTATGAATGACCCGAAGGAAAACTAAGGTAACAGTGCCTATATTGTCTGAGGTAAAACAAAAAATAGGCTGTACATCAATAGTTTGGTGTGAACAATGGATTCTCTTAAACTTAATACAAGTTAAAAAGATGGTGGTTTAATCTGGGTACTGAAAAATGATCTCTTTCCTTTTTGGGAAAATAGTGGATGCATCTACAAAGACAGCAAAATACATGTACAGCTAATAAAAGTGTGAATTTGGTGCTATAAAATTCTTGCATGTGAGAAGATGATCTATAAAATGCTTGCATTCAAGGAGATACTCTATAAAATATTTTTTATTCAAGACGATTCTCTATAAAATGCTAGCAATCAAGAAGATAACCTATAAAAGGCTTGCATTCTAGAAAATACTTTACATAAAAAACTTGCATTCAAGAAGGTAATCTGTAAAATGATTGCATTCTAGATGACAATCTATAAAATGATTGCATTCAAGAAGTTAAAAATTTAATCTAAGACACGTAGATATGTAATGAAAATAAATGCAATACAAAATACATATTATGTAAATTTCCCCTTCAGGAACTTTGTAAAGCTGCCTATTTTAAAGTACTGAATGTTATGCCAGTTGTTGCATCTTCCTACAAACATTAAGTGGAAGAACTGCTGACAACCAAAGATTTGCAATCTATTTTACCTAAATTTAATCAGTTGGAATAAATATTAAAGGTGCTATTAAAATCAAAACCTACACATGACCAAAAACAAAGATAATTCAGTACTTTATGACAATGACTTATAAATAACTCAAGCTTCTCATATAAGAACACTTTGCGAGCTTACAGGATTCAGTATTCAGTATATCTGCAGCATGTCTCATTTCCATAAAACCGTTTTCCAGACCTTCATTTCAGTTCTATTCAAGTCCCTGGGTTAAATCAGTCCATTTGTGAATTTTTTAATGAAGTGAAAGAAACAAGGTCAAAACTTTAAGCACTGGCTTAGGAAAGCCATGTCACCTTGAATTTCAGCCATGGGCACAATGATTTATAACACATGCTGACTTTCTTTGTCGTTTCATAATTTTAACTGGAAAACAGTATTTTTACAAGAAATCACGGTATAAATACAATGCTGTTTCAATAAAGGATAACAAAAGACAGCTAACAACTTCAGTTCATTTTGCTAGGGGACCAAAGGTGGGCCTTCCATTGGTGGGAGCAGGAGGTAGATCTATTAAGGTTATCCTTCATGTCTTTCAATAGTGCCATAGCAATTGAGCCATATCTGCACAAGGTCTGTGCCTCCAATTTACACATTTCAGCTTCCTTATGATGTGATTAAGCTCAACAAATCTAGTCTCTTCCTCCCACTATCCTTTACCAGAATTACTATTGAAGGCACATGAAACCATGATCAAAAAAATGTTTCATGTTGTGATGATGCAAACTTGTAGTGTGAGTACAATATCAGGGGTATAAGTGCAAGTGTACTGTCTATCTTTGGGAGTACAAGTATATTGTCCATAGTTGTGAGTACAAATGAAATGTCTATGGTTGTGATTCCAAATGTATTTTCTATGGCTGCATGGACAAGTATATTTTATATGGTTGTGAGGACAAGTATATTGTCCATGGTTGTGAGTATAAATTGAATTGTCTACGGTTGCAAGGAAAAATTGTCTATGGTTATGAGGACAAGTATGTTGTCAATGGTTATGAGTGCAAGTGTAATGTCTATGGTTGTGAGTAAAATGTATTTTCTATGGTTGTGAGGACACTTATATAGTCTACGGTTATGAGTACAGGTAAATTGTCTATGGTTGTGAGGACAAGTATATTGTCAATGGTTATGAGCGCAAGCGTAATGTCTATGGGTTGTGAGTACAAATGTATTGTCCATGGTTGTGAGGACACATGTATTAATCTATGTTTATTAGTACAAGTGCATTGTCTATGGTTGTAAACACATGTGTATTGTCTATGGTTGTGTGGACAAGCATACTGTCTATGGTTACGAGGACAAGTATATTGTCTATGTGTGTGAGTAAAAGATGATTGCCTATGGTTGTGAAAACATGTGTACTGTTTGGTTGTGAGTACATATTTGAGTAAATGTATATTTCATAAGTTAAAGTACAAACTTTCCATTAAGCATCAATGCTTAACTTCTGAAATTTGTTATAGTGCAAATCATCACAAGTACAAAACAAGGCAAAAAAGCGAAAGTGTATTTACTACACCTTTGCATAAGAGTAATGATATCTTATGATTCAACATAACTTCATCAAAAGAAATACTTTGGTGAAGGGCTTAAATTTAAACATTACAACTGTTTAAAGTGAGCATTTCCAGATCTCATAAGATTTCACCTTCTGAACATGTTCAACTGATTCCGACCTAGTATCACAACCAGTCATTTCAGGTGGAAAATTTTCATGAAAAGTACCACAGCTGAATTCTGAAATGTTGAAACAACACCAAATTTTCTCAAAGTAAAATTTAAAGTTTTACACTCACATGATTTTTACCACATATTGAAAATGTACTGTGGCAGATTTTTCATACATAATGCAACAGTCTTTGAGAGAGCTTAAACTGTGACAGACTGCAGGGATCATACAAGGATCTTTTTAACAGGTTCTAGGTATCTGCTAGGTACATTGCCTTGTTGGTTTCCGTACTCCACAAACCACCAATTGTTATCATCACTGGAGAGAACGGATACGATTTGTCCAACTTCCACTGAGATTTCATCATCGCCCTGAAAGAAAAATATGAGAAAAAAAACTATTTTCAATTTGTTTTGATGTCACTCATTTCATACATAGATGAGAGGTGGGTAACTTTGGTGCTGATGAGAGCCACATGGCAATGTACTGACATTTTGGGCCCAGAATGTGTGCACCTCTACTGCACATACAGCTGACATCAAGTCATTTGTGCACCTGTAAATGCTTCAAAAAATAAAAAACATGCAGAAAAATCAATAACTTTTGTATTTTTAGCAGTATAAGGAATATTTTATTGGTCTGCCAATGCAACCAAAGTACTGCAACGTGCTAAGATATGTTCTTTGATATACCTCCATAAACAGACATTCTGTACCTGGACAATCTACAGTATCCACACCATGCATTTCAAGGATAAACCATGTCATGGTGTCCAATTAATTTTACTGCTAGGGCAATGTAACATGGAAATGAGTAATACCTGAGAAGAGTTCCACCCCACCCCCCCACTTCCACCCCACCCCTCTTGAAGTTAGCCTTAAATGTCACCCTTTTGTACTAAAAGAGGAAACTGACCTCAGTAGTAGCCTACTACCGAATATATTTTCTTTGTCCTTAATACAAGTTTTACATTCACACTTACAGAACCTCACTAGTGCCTTCAAAAGTTAGGTCCAAATTTTTATGCAACTTTATTTTCAAGTGGTTAACCTAAAATGAGCAATTTAAGAATGTCTTGTCTTTGACTTTAAAACAGAGTCATCAGGACAGAAGTGTATAGGTGAGGGCAGCTGTCTCACTTAGAAGGCAAGTCCTTTTTGTTGATGATAACAGAGTGGAACACTGTACTCTGTGAGAGGCAAATATGGGGGAAGGGTATGTGGATTCTACTGTCTGTAGAAACTCTGCTTCCACATCATGAAAGGACCATTCAAATCAAAAGTAAGTTATGTTACAGAGATTCACAGAAGGCCAGAGTGGCATTTAGTCACTTAAAGTCACTTTGATTGAGCACGCTTCACTAGATCAAAGGTTCACTAGACTGACAGTTCACTAGATCAGAGATCTTATCTATAAATGTAATCCTATAAACCCTGTCCAAAATGCTAATCCGGACCCTAATCCTACCCGAGGCTAATCCTATCCCAGTCCTCATCCTAAGTTTATATCTAACTCAAATCTCTCCCTCTAACCAGAAGTAAATTTTCAGTCCAGCAGATCTTCAGCCTAGTAAACCTTCGATCTGATGAGCAATTGCCCTCCCTCCTCCTTTGATTACTGATGCTGTATTACTGAAGCAAAGCTAATTTCATCAATGTCACTTCCTATCTGACAACAAGCATATCCTTTAACTAGCATGTCCTGACTCTCACAAGTGCCTGGTATATTACACTTAATACTATACACCACTCTCCATCACTTTTCATGCAACCCTCCTCACAACAGTAATGTTTTATTAGAAGAATTGCTATTACTTCTGTTTAATTCTCAGGAATGAAGTAAACTCCACTAACATCAAAATATATTACAAGTTCTCTTCCTTTAATAAAGATTGTTCTTCCTTTTTTAACTGATCATTTCTCCATTATATATTAACAAGAGCTGTCAGTGATTTATCAATCTATATGTCATTCAACAATGACAAAATCATCTTTGAATTATGATTGTTATGTTCCTTACAAATTTTTTATTAAGGTTGTAGATTTCTCAAGTACGGCATCGTAACTTCCTTAAATAATGACCACTATGAAGTTTAAATATATCACCAAATGTGAAGGGTTTGTTTGTATCAAAAGATATATAAGTTTTATGACTTCTATTCATTGCATAAAAAGTATGTGGGAGTACCTATTTTAAGCAGATAAAAACTCCTCCAAGTTCTTCTTAAAAGAGCAAGTTTGTGGCTCTTGCTATACTATGTTTCCTTTTTTAATAACAAGAAGCAGTGCATCACCTGCAGAACTCCTGTAAATAAGTCTCTGATATGTATGGTGGGAGGAGCTTGGAATGTCTTCTTAAAAGAGCAAGTTTGTGGCTCTTGCTATACTATGTTTCCTTTTTTAATAACAAGATGCAGTGCATCACCTGCAGAACTCCTGTAAATAAGTCTCTGATATGTATGGTGGGAGGAGCTTGGGATGTGGGGGAGGAGCTTGGAATGTCTTCTTAAAAGAGCAAGTTTGTGGCTCTTGCTATACTATGTTTCCTTTTTTAATAACAAGAAGCAGTGCATCAACTGCAGAACTCCTGTAAATAAGTCTCTGATATGTATGGTGGGAGGAGCTTGGGATGTGGGGGAGGAGCTTGGAATGTGAGGGGATGAGATAAGGAAGGTGAAGGTGGGAGGGACAGACAATCTGATCACTAAAAATGGTGTAGGTGGTTATCTAGAACAAAGCAAAAACATAGAATAAAAAGCTTTATCCAGAAAGGTGGAAGACTGTTAGATAAAGTCACTCCCCTTCCTACATGGTATTACTCACTGAAAATAAAGCATTGTTTTCTTGATGAGAAAACTCAAACATCTCATCCATATTTAAACTTGTTTCACACCAGGATAATTATCCCATGGTAGGTGTGCATACATAATCTCAAGGCATAGATACCACATAAATTGCCAACACTAAGACAGCCATATACAACCTTTAAATGTACTTAATCTTCCTGCAATCATTCATACAGGCCTCATCATGTTTGAACAATGATGAGACCTTCGTCATCGTTTGATAAAATAAACTAGTTCAGACCCAACTACTGTATTACAAAGTTTTCTGTGAAAATGGATTGTAGAAATACAACACAATTCAAATCTGTCTTTCAACTAAATAGGCAAACACCAAATATTTGAAAAGACAAGTCATTTTACAAAACAATGTTGAATCTTCTCCAGGTAACCTTTGAAACCTGTCAAAAGCAGATGATAAAACTCTTTAATACTTGCTTGTAAATGTTCTGATATGATGTTCACATAATCATATTGATGAACACACAAGCCTGTTCAACAATATAATTGCCTGGAGACAAGCCACTTATCAATATCTTAATGAATGGTAGATGATGAAATCACTAGCACAGAAGGAGAGCATACAAAAGGGTTATGCATCAAAGCTTTCAAACTTTTGTTAGACTTTGAAACTTAATGCTTTTATTTGTTTGCTTTTTTAAAGGAGTGCTTCTGTTTCAACTTACTTTTTCTGCATTTGAGAATTACTTTATTCCTTTTTATCAGCA
Source organism: Holothuria leucospilota (assembly GCA_029531755.1). Lineage (NCBI taxonomy): Eukaryota > Metazoa > Echinodermata > Holothuroidea > Aspidochirotida > Holothuriidae > Holothuria > Holothuria leucospilota. The sequence goes on from CM055969.1 coordinate 19,757,396, forward strand.
AAAACTTGGTAATTTAAGTATTTATAATTTCAAAGAGCTACCACTTTTCTGCTTTATGTGAACTGTTTCACTTTTAACTGAATATTTTGTAATACACTTTGGTGGTTTGTTAAATTAGCCAAAGAAGTTCTTTGTTTTTAGGATCAATCTTTTGCTTAATTTGCTTGGCTTCACTATTTAGCTGCTTGGAGTTGTAAGGTAGACAGAACATAAACAGCCTATTAACCATAGTTTCTTTAACTCATGCAGCTTCAGTAACCATACACTAAAAGGTCACCAAGTGGCCATGTTCTGCGAGGATTTAAATGACTACAAATGTCACCTTCAACAACCACCATCCTCATTTTAAACTGACAAAAAAGAAACAAGATATACTTGTCACACTACAGTCCCAGCAGTATTAAAGCAACAATCTTCAACCGCAAAGTGCAGTCAACACATTAAGTGTGATAATGATTTTTAACAGTTAAGCCCGGGTCACACTGCCATGACAACCCACGAAACAACAGTGACCACCCACCATGTCGGCTACGGTCGTGGCAGTGTGGCCGGTTCCACGACTAGAGTTCCGTAGTGTCGTAAGCCGTCGGCCCCATTTAACATTTTCAATCATAGTTGGATGCAGTCGGTGCACCAAAATGTCTACCATTTATGCAAACTGTCTACGACTCAGAGTCCCAGGTAGTCGTGGCAGTGTGACCCAGACTTTAGGGTGGATACTATTCTTTCAACACAAAGAGTAATAGCAGCGATCTGAGAGAACACATAGACTTAGCTATACTGAACAGTACCCTAGATGATGTGACATTCACTGAATAGACAATAAAGAATCTGGGGCTGTGCCAATGATTTGCACACAACAAATTATGCTTACACTTTTTAAACTTTCTCCTTCCAACATATTTTGTATTTACAGACTGTAAGACATTTTTCGCTAACCTTTTGTTTCTGTTTCCAGTAAATATGAAAAAGGTATCAAAATTTACTTCATTTTGAATGTGACTGTGATATTCATAACTTTTAGGGCTGACGATTGTATTACATTAATCTTTTATAAATACCCTGCCTTTGAAAGATGGCAAAAAACTTAAAGAGAATATTGCCATGTACTGTGCTCAAACTATAAGTACAGTATGTAAATACTACTGCAGCCTTCAAGATAATCTCTGTCAACCTTGGGAAGTGACTATATGCCTACAATCTCAGTGCATTGTGGTTTCAGTGTCAAGGACTGAATTGCTAAGCAAGGTTTTGACAGAATAAAGTGAGATAATGCCAATGTCTAATAACAAAGGTGAGTAAAACTACAAACCTTCATCAATGATGCATTAACTCAAATTGACATAAAAAACAGACATTACAAAGTCAATTTGTAGCTTTTTTTCTCTGCAATTTAGAATGCAGGTGAGTGTTCCTATCACCAATGACAACCAGAGTACAAAACTGTATTAGCATTTCAGGCGACTTCACTGCAATGGACTTCACCAAAAACAGCTCTCATAACTTAGATGTTCTGGACCACATAAACATGTAAACACACTATGGCAAGGTTAAAACAGGTCAGCCTACTGTGACACTGCCAGGCCTGCCAAGTCTCATGGTTTAACTGTGAGTCTCATGGTTTCAGGTATCATCTCATGGCCAGATTTCCAGATCTCACTGTAAAATAACATTATTCAAAGAGATAGGCTATACAAATACTAAAATACAGCAAAAAATTGTAAAGGCCTAGGCCTATGCTTATGCTAGGCCTACTTTCTACTATAAGGAGGCTAGAAAATTTTCAAACCTCCAGGTGTGTAGTACCACTCTGTCAGCTCCAGGGTTTTGATGAAAATCTCAAGGTATGTAATTTGGAGCTAGATTGGCAGGTCTGCAACACCTCCAATGAGGTGTCTTTTACAAACGTGATGCCAAAAATACCATATACACACTAAATACTGTATGACAAATAACAATGACTACTATCTTGAGATTTCTCAATTTGACTTCTGCTTAATACCTCGAATGGCCTTTGACCTTCCCCCATAACAACAGGATTTTTTCACTCAATATGGTCACTCAATATACCATGCATAACTATGAGATACCACATCTAAAACAGTTCTATCACATCTAAAACAGTTTCCAGAGTTTCTGTTGGTTACTGCAGATGAAAAATTGAGTAAACAGATAGCTTTACAGCATGGTAAATGTGTTTATTTTATAGATGTAAACATGCTTACTGAAACAAAAGTAACACAATAGCTTTAAAGAAAGTGATTAAAAACAGCAATATATTACTATGAGGACAAAGAAAACAGAAAGTAATAATTTACTTTTTCCTTTCACTAAGGAGACTTAACACAAAGGGTCATTTGCTACCCATATTATTAGGAGGTACAGTAAGTGCTAACTTCCTGTTTTGGTCAAAAATGAGATTTGTAAAGAGCATTTTGAACAGCTGTTTTGGAAAACAAGCTAGCAGGACATAATGGCTTGTTTTAATGCATAACCTGTGTATGAATTTTGCTTCCCCAAAAGAGGGTTACCAGTCATTCCCACCATGCTACCTGGACAAACCCCAGCTTAAAATAGCCAAGAGTCCTAACACATAAAATAATTACAGTATTTTGTAATATAGAGTTGGCAGAGTTTTAGCTCATCAACTAAAGCACATAAGACTACAAAGGGCAGCATTGATTCATAGTGGGCCTTCAGTCCTCCATAAACAAGCCAAGGATTCCAATATAACAATCATACATGCACAATACCAAAGTATGACCTATTAAGCTTAACTCAGCTATCGTTTTGCTAGATATGTGGCAATCTACGAGCAGTCTTGCCAATAGATCCTTTTCCAAATAGCAATTACAAAGGATTGTGGGATCGAGTTTTGGTGTGTGTCGTTTTCTTCAATGGCATTTACTGTGGACTAAAAAAAAATGCTTACTTAAGTCTATCCCATAATCCTTTGTAGTTGCTATTTGGAAAAGGGTCTGTGGCTATCCACGTTCATAACTACTGGTACATCCCCTCATTATGGAAATGCAAATATTTTTTGTTTTGATAGCTCTGCTGCAGCCTGTGACATCACAACAGACTTGCCACAAGTCTACTTTTTTGGAAAATGGCAGCTGATTTGTGGTGCATACAAACCACAATATCTAGACAACTGAACAAGGTATGGAGAAGCACCATGTTGAACAGGGTTTCAAGTTTTTTTTCTCATTTCTTACAAATGACTGAAAACCTTATTCTCCTTCATAAATTATCCTTTAGAGATTAGGCTATGAATCATTTTTTTTTTTTTTTTTTTTTGGGGGGGGGGGGGGGTTAAATTATTAATGTTCACTCATCTATTACTTGTTTTTATTCTTATTTCATGCTCCCCCCCCCCCTCCTTTTGTACTTCGTTTACCACCTTCATATTGATCCTAGTTTCATCCTTCTATGCAAGGGAGTGAAAAGAAACTGACAATCTCGACACCTATGTGAAAGACAATGGATTATGATCATACTTACTGGCTGGTGCTAATTTAATGTCTAATTCTGCGTATCAAAACACCATCTGTTGTAAAATGTGCTCTTATGCCAAACTACCTACCATCTTAATAACACAGAATCGATGTATAATTCAACATATCAATCAATTCATCAATAAGTCCTACCATCAACTCAAAGAATGACTCAGCATTTCATTTCATTACAGGGTGGCGATGGGATCTGAGGCCATGTCATCAAGATGACATAATTCTCTACAAGCAGCAACAAAGTTGTAACCATGTATACAGCACAGTGTGATGTTTATGACCTACAGTATTCACAACTGTTTGTAAACTATACAAAAATTTCAACTTCTCCTATGAACTGTTTCTGACTTTGATTAAAAATGATTACAAAAGGCTCTTGCTAAAGTGAAACTTTCATAACTTGTTTTGAAAGGTATTCCAACTCAGCTTCATAAAGGTAAAAACAAAATGAGAAACAAACAAGAACAAAACAGTGAAAAGAAAAACAAAGAATCAAACAGGCTAAAAAACATTGAGATAAACTTAAGTACTTGTATCTTGACTCTGAAACCACTCATATCGAAGCAGAAAAACACTACACTGTGGAGTATTCTTAGCGAATAATGCCAGCCTTTCAATAAGTTTGAAATGACCTCATAATGGCTGTGAGTCAAAGAACTGCTTATTGAAATGACCTCATAATGGCTGTGAGTCAAAGAACTGAATGTATTAAGCAAATAAAACTGAGTGCTTGTATATATCAAGGTGATTCAGTTGGAAGCTTCTAATAAAATACTAGCCTGCAAATGAATAATGGTAACACACAAAAAAAAATACAGAAATGGAAAAGTGCAGGTCACAGAGTGAATCACACAGTTTGATACTGTGAAGTGGAAATGACTAAAGCTGATTTTTTCATTATTCAGAAGTTGCTTTGTGACCTACATTAAATAAAATAAAAAACCTTGAGGTGTATCTATTATGAAAATTAAAAACTGTTGCCTCTGGTTATTAGTAAGTTTGTGTTCTGCATCACAGCATTGCTGTTATTTATAACTGCCTACAGTAGAAATTGAAATAAGTTGGGAGTAAATGCAAGGACAAACTAAGTGCACATTAAGCATAATTTTTATCAGATGTCTTGGATGTTCTTGAGAACAAAGCTAGTCAAGTCAAATCAGTTTGCATTTCAAGATCTATGGACCTTTCAATGTCATACCTGCCTTTCAGATGTAATAAGCATTAAAAAGTTTAAAAAGTCGCAATTTCCATCAAAACCCATCAAATATTGCCCATTTTACAAGATGATAACTGTTTTTACACTTACAGCATGCATAAACATGCAAATTTGTGATGTGCAAAGAGGGACTAATGACATATGTCTTATGTTACCCTTAGATTAACCTTCATTCCAAGGACAGTTGTACTGTTGGTATGCCTGATGGTTTATTTTGGAAGTAGCCATTGAGTACTTTGAAAATATCCACATTAAAGACTAAGCTACAAACCAGCTGGTAAGTAACTTACAGATAATTTATAAAGGAGTAACGAAACAATACAGACCCTGCACACGAACACTCCACATCCCAAATTATTCATACCAAATGAGAAATCTCAGAAATGACCAAACTTTGGAGAGGTGTATCTTGAGAACGGTGAAAGATATTCAAATAGTTCCAATGGATTTTTCATCAGGGAATCTCAACCTAACTTTGTTGCGTATAACAGCTGTTTTGGTTACATGTCCACAGACCTTTAACAGTGTATACTGTTGTTCAGGAAATGTCACTTTCTGGCACCCTGTTTTATCTCTGTATGAAATCTACCAACTCTGTTGTGGTAATGCTAATGGTAAGTTACTCAGTAGTAAGTCCAATTAATATGAGACCCTACTTGTCACACAGGCCATTTGAAGTGCTTACTGCTGTTGGAATAGTATTTTATCCTATAACAATTAGCTTGCTTTTTATGAACTTTTCTCCACTAATATACCAAATAATTCAAACTACAAACTAGATTTGAACGATGGACTTACCTAATAAAACTTCTAATTAATTTATGGGGAAAACAAATTAGTCTGGGGGAGAATGGGGGTGGGGAGGTTGATAAGATCCTACATATTTACTGGGACTGGTTTAATGAATTCATCTTGAGACAACTGCATCTGTTCTTTAAACATTGAAGGGAGCATACACCCTTTATTCTCCTTTCATCAACATGATGGAGAAAATGAAATATGACAGCCATGTTATTACCTGATAATTTCAAAATGACTTTCACCAGTCTTAACCCTGCAGGCTCACCTTCCCTCTGTCCAGTATCACATACATCAACCAACTTAAATCAAATGGGGATGTAAATGGAAGACCCTTATACTCAACAAAATATTAAATGGTCAATTGCTATGTACTAAACGGCTCATATTCTCCCAACAATGCTTCCTTTAAGACTTTCCTCTAACATCAGCAACTGTCTGAGCACCTCCCACTAATTAGTTCTACTCACTAAGGGCAACTATCTGTTCTAACAAGATGAAAAATTCTTAGCATTGCCTCTTTGTACAGTCACTCTGCTGTGCAGCAGTCATCTACCTCACACTAATCTACATCCTGTTGACCAATCAGAGTGGCATATGTACATTTGGAAGTAAGTATGAATGGTTTTCTTTTCAAGTCAAAATACAGATGTAAATCACAAATGTTGTGCATGCTACTGAAAGTGTCTTTTGGGGGCAATGAAAATGTTCCTTCAATAGCACAAAACTTTATAAAACAAAGCATCCCTCATCAGACTGAGACATTCAACTTTTGTTTTCACGTGAGCTGTTCTGGTAATTATTAATTTCATGAAGCCATACATATATTGACACAAATGACCATGCAGGATGTCCATGGCAGAAAATTGAAGACAATAATCCATGCACAAATTGACCATTTATTTCAACTGTGAAGGTCACAAGTTGCTAAATTAACTGTCATGAATTCTGTCAGCCAATGACATTTAAAGCTACTAAAATTTACACAGAAGATATAAAGATGGCACAGTATCCCTATCAGAAACACAGGTGTACGTATGGCAATGACCATCAAATGCAGCAGGGCTGAAAGGTATCAATTTGTGAGGTACAAGATGTAGAGTCTAATTTCCAAGCATGCGTGGGTCAAAAAAGGTCTTTCTGCAACAAAAATTACATGACACAAAGAAGAAAAAAAATTTTGTAATGGATCTCAACAATGAAACTAGTCTTGGCTTTTGAATTGTAGCTATACTCTATCATTGACATTTAGGCCAATGCATTGCAGGTGCAGCATTTGACTCTTCTTCTTAGAAATTTAAACAGGTTATGTAAGGACTGATGGAATGTTAATGCAGGGTTTCCCCTAGTGTTCTTTTTGTGAGGCGGCCACCTCACAGCTTTTGGCCACCACCTCACAGAAATTTGTTATAATTACTACCTCTACTGTACTAGCTATAGGAGTATTGATAGTTCTCCCTCCAAAGCTGGCACCATATCCCTCTCATGGACTAATACCACCTCACACTTTCTAAAACCCTGGGGAAACCCTGTAATGTCAGTGTAACAAAGCAGTACCAGGATTTGGGTCAAGACTGAACCAATGGTACACTTACATGTCAACTTTATCTGCATACACTGTAGCAAGCGTCTATAAGCAAAGCAAGGAATGCTGGTTCAGGGCTCAAAATAACCGATGGCACCGACAGCCATGGCTATTAGACCCATAATGATGGCTGTGGTGCCCCTTAGAAATGTCCTATGAAATAACATAGACCTAAAGCCAATTTGCTCATTGTGGCTGTGCCCTTTTTTAAGCTTATTTCAAGCCCTGCTGGTTTACTGACTTTGACAGACTTTGTCAGCTGGGCAACAGATTCTAATGGTAAGCCAGGCCAATGTAAGGTAAGACAGTGCGCCCAGAGAAAGACCTACATGTCTCAAGTAGGGATCCAACCAATGCAATGGACATGGTGAAACATATTGGAACATAGCAGTACACACCACTGTGCCACCAGAGGATCCTATAGGCTACAGAAGCAAGGGTGTTTGAAGATGTCCAAAGAACATAGCAAATTATGGCTAAAAAAATAATTTGGTGCAATTGCGTTTCTGTTTTATCTTTCTGCTTGGTTTCACTGAAGCAGAAGTTTTGGAGGCAGTATGGAATGGGCTGCAGTGTACTGAACCAGGATTTAAACTAAGTCAGCAACAACTGCTACTTTAAACTTGGGCTACCTCATCTTCCAAAAATTTTTCCATATCCACATATACTCCTTAATCATCCATCCATTATACATTTAAGAAATTCACTTTAAGAATACTCAGATTTAGCGTCCCAAACATGTCCAAAAATAGTGATTAATACAAGCTATCCTATTTGTTTTTCAACATTTTTGTAGACTGCCAAGTGTTGTTGCTAGGAAGTCCACACCACAGTGTGCTAAAATAGAATGCTGTGTTGTTCAGTCATGACACAGTCAAATATTATGGTTCGATTCATACTCGCACAAACATGTATATGGCAACAATCCCTCCAACAATGTTTTTCATATCACCTTCTGACAAGACAACATTACGTGATATCATCCTTACTCAAATCGCCCACCACTGAACAATGCAAAACCCGACCTTCTGGGGAAAAAGTTGAGATTTTACATGATATTTGCACCAACAGATTATAGTCTAAAAACTTGAAAAAATCAATAAAAATATGATAAAACCTGATAAGCATCCCGAAGGCTATAATCTGTAGGTGCGAACATCAAGTAAAATCCCGAATTCCCCCCCAGAAGGTTGGGTTTTGCACTGTTCAGTGAAAGGTGATTTGAGCAATCATCACGTAGTGAATACCACAGTGCTGACATGTCAAAACTACAGCAGCAGTTTACCCTGGCCTAGTTCAAGAACAAAGTGTATGGTACAGTACAGAAGAAATATGCCTTAATACCCCAGGATAGTTCCCAACACCCTTTGCAAAACAATGCTAGCTCTGTGTGTGTCACCTGGTACACTTGCTAGCACACTCTCCATCATGCAGTGATATTATGGCACAGAAAATGAAGCAAGAAACCTCTACCTACCAGTGCTCACCCATCTAATTTTTTTTTTTTTTGGTCTCTTGGTGTGTTTAAACATTCCAAAGTTTGGAAGTATTTAATGTTGCATACATGACACATTTGATGTACACAGCAGCTACATAGTGACAAAGTGAAACAAAATGTCCACCTCATGTTAATATCTCCCATACAGTACAGAGCCAAGCAAAGCCAACCAATGTATTACATTAAACCAATAATACAAAGGCACATAGATATATAAAAAGTGGGTCATACCAAAGACTTTAAAAACAGAACCCACTGCCATTGTGCTTGGTGCTCAGCATAAGCAATGGAGTAGGGAAAACAAGCCAGTGAGTTACAACTGGAAAAAAGGCCATGGACGGCCCAACTTAAACCAAGTGGTTAGAAACTGAGCCGTAAAACCTCATCTAACTAATTATGTAAAAATACGACAGACAACAGTCACACATGTATCAAAAGTTTGCAATACCAAGAATCAAAATTTTTGATCTAAAGTGTTGAACTTGACACCCATCAATGCAGAAAAAGTGCTGTCACCCAAAGACAAATGGTTTTAAAAAAGGACTTACGCCAGTGAAAATTCAAAAAAGGACTTAAAACTATAATTCCTGGCAATTTTGCTGATACTATGATGAGAGTATGGAATTAAAGTTTTCAGAAAACCAGGGTAATTCACCATATGTGGAAAATTTTAAGACACACACAGGGTGTTTAAGGTGGAAGAACAAACTTTAGCAAAGTGCATGCCCAGAGTGGTGAGGAAAATAGCATAAAAGAGAAACATTTTAAATTCGAAAGAAAAATTTAAATTTAAAAATAAACCTTATGGCACCAAGAGTGGAATACTGAATGCTAATCCTTTTTCATCAGCCAATGTGAATGCAAGCAATGCTTATCTCCACTTGCTACTGTTGAGTATGGAATTAAAAACTTTTAAGCATTTCTTACAATGCCTTATCTCCTCTACCCCCACCACCATGAATCATGCATACCCTGTCACATGACTGTAATTTGATGACCTCGTTCATGATCATTGCCATGAGTATTAACAGGTGGGAAAAAAGGAACATGTCCTCCACTTCTGAAAATAAGAAATATCATACTGTCCCTGCCACTTTATTCCACACCCCTCCCACCACTTTTTCCAAACCTCAGTATAAAAATATTAGGCATATGCTCAATTCTATAGATTACTAAGGCTGATCCAAATAAATCAAACTCAGATATAGTAAAACAAGCCATTTCCATTAAATAAACATCTCATACTGAAACTAACTGAGCCGTTTTCATGTACATTTACCATCTAGGTAAGCAGGAAATTACCTCAGACCACACTACAGAGCACCCACAACCTGAAATAATTGCTCTCCCCCCCCCCCCCACTCCGTCCTTAGGGCTTCATGTTCTCATTAGTTAGAACCGCTCACAGTCACACTACACAGCACCCACAATGCAAAATAATCCCCCCACCATGCCCATAGGGCATCATGTTCTCATTAGTTAGAATAGCTCAAGGTCATACCCCCCTCACAACCACTCTTCACAAGCTGTTCATGCTAATGCTCTTTGAATAACACTTCGCAAACAGTTTCTCATGAATTAATCCCAAAACAGAAATGAACAATTATATGCTGCAGCCACCAAATCCACCAGAAAACAATATAACTAAACAAAAATGCTTGTTTTACCCCTTAACAAATGTTAATTAACTAAAAAGCAGCAAAATATGAAAGAAAAGAGGCAAAAGTAAACCTGTGCTTTATAAGAAAAGGCAACTTTGGCTTTGAGAGGTGTTTGTTGGGTGTGTTGATGAGCTGCTGAAGAGCTTGCATTACCTTGGTAGTCTTCAGGGACCGATGCATAAATATCGTTATCTTCTGAAAGACAGAAAAGAAAAATGCATATGTTATCATATAGTATCCACTGATAAACACTCCTGAACTAGGTCATTGACCTCTTTCCATGCATTCAACTTAATGCCTTCAGTTCAATCTGTCAATTGTTGCATCTCCTGGATTCCCAGGTCTCCATGCCATGTCTAGACTTGGTCCAGACAATGTTCTGTACAATGTCACTTTGGAAATACTCCACAAATTGTGGGCAAAAGTTCTAAAATAACTTTTGCTCTCACCTGATTGGTCACATCAATAATATGATTACTTAATAATTATACTATCCACTGCCTATTAATACAAAGTGACCTCAGGTGGAGTTATCCAATCGTACTTTAGAATATTTAGACAGCCCTCGTACAGAAATCTCTTTTCCCCAGTGGACTTAACTCCAAGACCTCAAGCTGTCAAGTGAACATCATGTAGATAGTATGTACTGCAAATAATTAAGGTTTTATCTTAACAATTCTGAATTTCATTAGGTGATTGTTGGAAACTGAATTATCAAAATGAATCAACACAATTGGAGAAAAATTTTCTTATTTGTTCTGCAGTATTTTGAAAACCATAGTCGAGACCTCTAAACACTGGCAACAAGTGTGAATATGTACCATGTTATTATGTATATATTATGTACATATTCTACCATATTACAAATGCATCTATAGTGAGGGAGCAATAAACACCTACCATGTAAGTAACAGCATGACCAGACAACCCCCCACAATTCCCCCTGAACAACCCCCCTTGATAATTCCCCCAGGATAATTCCCACCCAGACATTTTTCCCCCAGACAATTCTTACCTCTGACAATTTTCACCGAGACAATTCCTGCCCATGTCAATTACTCCAAACACAACTTCCCCACCCAGGAAATTTATCCACGGTGGGAATTGTCCTGGGAAAAATTATCTGGATGAGAATTATCCGGGTTGGAAAAGTCCCAGAAGGTTGTTTTGGAATGGGCAAGGGTGCTTTAAGCTACAACCCCTTCATCACAAAATTATCATTCCCCATTAAAACATGCTGAATATGTGGGTCTTTTTTAACAATATGAAAAGCATTGTATAAACACCCAACAAAATGCTGGCTTCAGCCTGTTCATAGACTTACTAAAATAATCAACTACAACATAAGAATCCATCAAAGGTCTGTGCCACTATCACACGAGCCCTTTCTTAACAAACGTTACTTGTTTATTGATATATTGATTGACAGATTTCACGCAACAGGAACTCTAAATTGGAATTTAATATATAAACCAACACGTACCATAAGAACTAAAGTAACTGACTGACACACTAATGTACACACTTAAAGGTTAAACATAGTAAATTATTTAAAGCTTTTTCAAAGAAGAGATAAAGGATACGAAGCATTTCCTTACACAAGAAAGACACATTTCAAGCCACAGTTCAAGCTTAAAATGTCAATCATTAAAGCAACATAAGCAAACAAAGACTGGAAGCAAGTAGACAAGACCATCAGACCAACTCAAGTACTGCAATGGATCAAATTAAGTTGGACCAAAAATTTTCTTTCATCCCAAGTTATAGAACATGTTCTTAAAAAGTAGTTCACAATGAAAATCCCCACAATGGGATTGCTACAGTATGAAAATGTTTCTAGCTAGTCTATACATGGATGTTTTCATATTACTACAAAACATTTCCACAAAAACTGTCTACAACGTACAGGTCATGCCTAAGAACATTCAAGCTCAGAATACCGGTTAAGAAGACCACTTTCTTCACAAAGACTTGCTTTAGACTTTAATCATGAGCATCACAATGAAATGCTTGTCTTGGGATGTCTCACTTAATGTTTTCAGCATAGTAACTTGGGCAACGAAGGTTAATTTAAAATGCAAGACTAGCAATGCCAGGCAACCACAAGTATGTACGGTAACTTCATGTAAGGTGGCTTTTTAATCAATCCTTCAACTCCTATTTGGAATCTCTTCTGATGGAAAAACCATAAAACCCTCTGCCTGAAAAAATTCACCTTCAACCGAGCAGGCAATCCAAGCACTGTTTCTCAATTGGGATCAGCTTCATTGCTACAAAATTATCCACCTTTTGGATACTGACAAATGGACAAAACATGTGTTTGGCTAAGTGACACATGTAATTTTTATTTATTTATTTATTTATTTTTTTTTTTTTTGTCATTTTGGCATAGGGATGAAGACAACTGTAAATAAACCAGTGTATCTTACTATTTAAAAGTGGAATGGTAATATATTTTTTTCACCACAATTTAAAAACTACAACACAATGGAAAAACAAAACACCTCTAATTAAGAGAGGTTTGTCACAATGTTACAATAAAAGCCACATTTGTCAAGTGTTTTCCTTTTTGTCAGCATTCCAAGAAAGGTACAAAACTGTCACAGTCTTAGTCCTTTCAGTTACACCAGGACACCAGTGCATAGTACCATTAAATACATACTGCAGGCTAGAATATCACGTGTAGAATGCTTTCAGGTGGGGTAACTAATACTCTTGCTTAAAACAGTACTCCACTGAGTCTTGTGCTAAATCTTAAAAAAAAAATACTAGACGACATAAACCAAGAATACCACGAGAAATATCAAGCAACTTCTTAGCAATAAGTTTCGAGGAAAGCTCATTTTTATTCATGGCAAAATCAAGGTCACATTACCTTTTCAGGTGCATCTCTAAAGATATCACTGAAGCTATTGGCAGTATAGATAAAACTACCTATAAATCACTTACTGCAGTGACATACACACGGAAGGAAACCTTGAAATATCACTCAAAAGATTTTTCCTACAAAGAAAACAACCTCATAAATCAATGCAAATAGATGAAACTTTCATATACATCCTTGTGAATACTACTTTTGTACATCTTCTTGATATAAACTATAGCACACACTGCTTTCTTTTTTCTTTTTGGGGGTGGGGGTGGGGTGGGGGTGGGGGAAATATGTCCTGCAACTATCTCCCACTGGAGTTACCCTATATTGCCACAAGATTTGAACATCAGTAACTGTTGCATAATGAGTTACATAAACTTGAGAAAGAAGAACTTGATTGCATAACTTTATTCCCCTCTCCTGCTCTAACCCCCTCCCCTCTTCCTACCCTCACCTCAAAGCATTTGAATTTATATGCATTTAAACTATTAAACTAATACTGATCTTGCCACCAAATATAAGACCTTACGAAGGACATTAGACAATGTTACAATTGCCTGCTTTTAAAAGTACAGTGTAAATAAAGCCACTAAATCTGATTATTGGTACCTCAGATATTATAAACAGCCTACACGGTACTTTGTGGAGGCGAATTCTCCTCTCCTTCTATGAAGCTCTCGTTCTTCCATACAATACGATAGCAACAGCTTCCTACAACTCTCTGACACTTCTCCTGAGCTTACTTGTGTAAACAATTTATTATTCCATTCATATCTGTGACAGGCGAAGCAAATTTCTGCACCAGAATGTTACTGATGACATTAACAACTTTCAAAGTGACAACCAACAGTAGCTTACGGCACCTATGTTGTCATATCGGTCTACTGTCTCTACAGCTCAGGGCCAATTATTCCTGTACTAATTACAAACCGTTGTTTAATTTTTAATTTCCATGAGACATTTACAGCCTTTACAGCTGTAATAAATGCTCTGACAGATAACATGGTCAACTCATTTTATAGAGTGGCTTTACAAGAAGTTGTATTAGTTGAACAAATACAGGAGTTATGTGAGTCATGAGTATCTTGCTTTCACCTGAATCCAAACTTTATTTAATGTCTTGAAAGTGAAGAAGAGATGTCTGGTTAAATCAAGTGGAATTAGACAGTCCCAGTTCAGCTTAATTTTAGAAATAAAAAGTAGCGAAACAACTTTAAAAATACTCAAGAGGATATTGTGAAAATAAGTCACTTTTGAATGACATGAAGTACACTTAGGACATCCTGATATGACTTTGGTATTCCTTTGTAAAGAAATTGTTTGACCTGATGAAAGGTATTATCATACAGAATTAAAAAATTCCACTTAAATAAAATTATGCTTATTGTTTCTGTACATCCTTGAATTTAACAAACAAAAACATAGTTTCTACAGAAATGTTGAACTTGCTTTGTCCTTCTTCTGAACCAAATAAAATTTTTAACATTCATTGAGGAAACAAAAATCAAACTCCACCAACAATGGTTTTCATCCTTTAGAATGAGTGTGTGGGAGGAGAAGGGGGTCAGAGGAGGAAGGGGCAAAATGTAATACCTAATGAAGTAACAATGTTTAGCAAGAGACAGGTAGTGAAACAGTTACTGTAAGGTATTAGCTACCAACCCTTAAAACCACAAACTATACACCAAAATGTTAAATTGAAGACACATACAACAAAGTCAGGTGGGGGGGGGGGGGGGGGATTCCACTAAAAAAAAGAAAAAGATATGCATATCTGTGTAACTGCCTGAGTTGTGATTATGAATAAAAATCAATTCGTAATACTATGTTTTTGATCTAACAGTAATCATAAACAACATATACTTCAGTTACAGTTGGAATATTTTATTAAATCCTACAGCGTAGATATATTTTGTTCTGGGACATACGTTCCTAGTTTTCACTTTAAGAAAATAATGAATGCGATTTGAAACTTTCTTCCCCTTTTTGTTTCATGAGTTTTTGCCGGGAAAAGTTAATATGACAAGTAACTGAAAGTTTTCTTTCTCTTATTTCTTTTACAAATAACATTCAAGAAAATGCTGTAGCTAAATCTGAAAGATAGTAGTCCCATGAGTAGACCTGCAGGTATAGGAGATGAACAGCTCCACAATATCAGGTATTTTTCTTGAAACAGAATCTGAATTACTCAATTATTGATCAAGAACCATGATTCTGCACAGGTTAGTTAGTTAGATGAGGTTTAACGGCCCAGTTTCCAACCAATTGGTCCAAGTCGAGACGACCAAGGCCTTTTTTCCAGTTGTGGCTCACTGGCTTCTGCACAGGAATCCTGTACTGCTGAAAAACTCCTACCAAAATGACTACACTCAAAATTAATCTTACAGCAATGGTCATTGTTTATGCAACTAGCTTGATAGCTATGAAAAATCCTGAAGCAGAGCAAACCTTCCATAGGTAGGGGGTGGGGCACTAATACTTTAAGAATTGTCTCGCAAGTCCTACCCGTTACTGACAGGATTTATGTAAGCGACGTAAAGGACTTAAGATGGACGAACAATTTAACAAGGCATTTGGCCACCATTTCATTGCTTAAGTTTCATAATTCCAGACCTGGGTATTATACGGGTTGTAACAAAATCATGCCTCCTGTTACTACCAAGCCAGTGAGCCACAACTGGAAAAAAGGCCGTGGTTGTCTCGACTTGAACCAATTGGTTGGAAACTGGGACGTTAAACCTCATCTAACTAACTGTTACTACCTTACAAGAGTATTAACTGACCAGTGTATGCCTTATGTTTTCCTCCTACAAATGACTCATTCCCTAGAATAAATAATTTGACTTCAGTCAACATACTGGCTATGAATGATTTAATTGAATTGTTGGTAGTTTCTAAGGCAATTCCCCCTATCCCCTGTACCCTCAAAGATTATGGCTAATCCCCACTCTGTTGCTTCCATTCTTTTAATGCTGGGCCTTATGGTGGGTTCATGCAATGTCCCTCCCCCAGTCAAAACCGCTTCTACTCCAAACATACATTCTGCCCCTCCAAACCTGACACGCTTCCTTCATAGGATCCACTTGAACTCAAGTATGGTGACTCATTATACTTCTGGATATTACACAAAAGTGAAAGAATCACATCCTAAGGTTTCTGCTAATCATTAAGTGTAAAATATAACTATTGCTAGCATTGTAAAATAAACAATGAAACTGACATTTGACAACTAAGAACAAATACCTTTCAAACTGAGGCTGTAAGTTCATGCTATACAAAGGGGTTGACGTTTTAAGGAAATTTTGAGAGAAATGACAAGGTAGGTACTGTACAGGTTTAAAAGGTGTACCATTATAAAGTAAGGACCAATTGTAACATGGAACACTGAACCCCATAGTGAGACCCATACAGCCAAGTAATGGATTCACTGTAGTGACCGATACCTTAAGGTGAAGCAATGACCAGAAATGATATTATCTAACTGGATCACTATGGGTGATTCAAGCCAAAATTTGATATATGTTATCTTGTAGAATTGTGCAAAAAATAGATGAGGGCAGTATTTAAATTTGATGAACAAGTATAAAACACACACTGTCTCAACTTTTTCAGTACCATTATCATTGACTTTATAGAGTATGAGACATGGTGCTTACAAGGACTTCTCCAGATTCTTTACTGCAATTTTTATTTTTGTCATACTGTCTCTATGATAACAATAAATTCAAAAAGTTTCATTTTTTGGTAATTTAGTTTGTAATCTATTATTAAAAGAAGGGTCTTAGCTCAAATCAGGTCTTGATATGTTAGAGGGGTACTTATTCTTAGCATTTTGGTGAAATTTGCATTGAAATCCAATCTGTGGTTCTCAAGATATCAGCAGTTAAAGTTGTCCATTTTCTCAACCCAAAGTGAACTTGAAGCAAGCACATATGACATCATAGCCTCACATTTATGAGCAGTCTTTTGGTTTTCTTTAAACTTTACAACCAATTTTCTACTCCACAATACCATGTTATCAGAATGTGATTGCATGAGAGGCATAGCAATTTTACAAACTTCACATATCGCATGGGGAGGTCCTATCCCTTCAAGGTCAGAACTAGGGGTCAGCCGATAATAGGATCAGATATTGGATCGGGCCGATGTCTAGGACTATCGGTAAAACATCGGATTGGCAAAATATAGCAAATTGCACTTGCCGATGTTTGCCGATGTTCTGTGAGTCGAAAATTTCATTTAAACACAACGAGGGATGTACAGTGATAGTGGTTTCTTACAACAAAGAAATAAACAGAGAAATAGGATAAATCATTTTATTACGACCGACAACAGCCCTTGTGATCGACTAGGGCTGTCAATTTCCGTTTAATCTCCTAAATTCTGTATCAACAGTGTATTGCATAAACTGGCTCTATTGACAAGCACTAAGATATTCGCAATATGCACAAGCTTTTAAAACCTGTATGTAGAGTCTAGCAATCATGTCACCCACTTTTTTCAATTCACCAAAACTTATCAATGAACAAAACAAAGTGTGGGATTCACAGTCATTAATTGTATGTTTGATATAGGGCCAAAATGTACCCAAACACGGATACCTTAGGCATGTCCGTGTTCTGTACAGAGAAGTTCAAGTGAAATGCACTATGAAAGCACGTAAAGCCAGTGCATGTGTAGGCAAGAACATGGGGCGTGGTCCGGGAAATAATGGTTTTTTTCCATTGCTGATTGTACGACTAAATTTCCAGTTGTTACATCATAGTTGGCAGTAGTTACAGCGAATATTTTTATGTAAGACATGCATGTTAATTTGTGTGAAATCAAGTGTGCCACGTACTTTTATGGCTTTCATAATAAACAATGTCTGCAATATCATCCCGATACCCAAAACTCCTACTATAGCTACATAACTTAACTTTGCGCACATCGTGCTCTCTAGCTAGCATGCATGGAACAAATATTGACATACGGATATATAGTACATGCATGCATGCATTACGTACTGCTATATGAAACACTCAAAACAAATTTACACCTGTTGTAAATTGTATGTGTAGGTAAATCATGGTAAGATGGTGCGAAATGGGCAAGTACATGCACCAAAATATCGCGGGCTTATTTCTGTTTTAATGTTCATTAGTGTGAGGGAATTGGGCTACGAACAGAGACTGTGTGAATCAATTTGTTAAGCCCTATTTTGTACAGTTTTTAAGCAGACTTGGGCTACTGCTACAAACAGGATAACAAAGCTATTTCATTTTGTTAGGCGAATTAGCAGGCTTACTGTGAGTAGGTGAAAGTCAGTTCAATCACAGAATTATGTGCTATGAATGAAGAGTCACAGATAGTCTGCCGATTGCTTACTTTCGCAGCTTTATTTGGTGATTGAATTGTCATATAAACATCGTTTTGTGAATGAAAGGCATCAAGGCATGGGGGGGAAAAATACTGAACTTCCGTTTTTTAAAGGGAAATTCCTTTAAGCCGAAGTGCATGCATAGGCATGGTTAAAGAGGAATAAGGAATGTTTGATCTCGCAGTGAAATGATTTAAAAGCATTGACTGCGAAAATATAGGATTGGATCGGATATCGGCCGACGTTGTGATAAAAACATGGGACATCGGATCAGCCGTGAAAAACCACATAGGTTCAGCTCTAGTCAGCACAACAAACTGAAAAAACAAAGGAAACAAAGCACTTCTCATCAATGTGTGGAAGTGATATAACCCCTGCTTACCTCAAGCTCACTTTGGGTCACAAATGTAGTAACTTCATTTGCTGCTATCTCGAGTACTGCATGTCCGATTTGATTGGAAGTTTCATCAAATTGCGTAGATTTAGTTCCTCTTTCACATATGAAAATTAATTTTTTGCTTAAACCCTTCAAGTAAAACAGATGGGATGAAAAATCATGACTTAGCAATTTGGGAATCCATACAATACCAAACCAGAATGCAAAAATGCATTGTGGTTTTGATGATTCATACACACCTACAGTATCATGGAATTACAGTACTATGAAGTGACTGCAAACTTTTTTAAGGCCAGACTCCTGATGACCCCAAATGACCTTTGACCTCCACCAAAAGTGATAGGGTTCTTCCTCTCACCAGTAGGCATCTACATACTAAGTATGAAATTCATCCAACTTCCTATGTCAAGATATCATGTTACCAGGGTTTTCAGGGTTTGACCACCGGTGACTCCAGATGACCTTTGACCTCCACCAAAAACAATAGCATTCTTTGCCTTCCATAACTCATCTACATACTATGCACACAAAATTTATCCATGCTTCCTACATCAAGATAGCCTGTTAACAAGGTCTTCAGTTTGACCCACAGTGATCCCAAATGACCTTTGACCTCCACCAAAAACAACAGGATTCTTCCTCTTCCCATAATGCATCTACATACTAAGTATGAAATTCATCCAAGCTTTCTAACTTGAAATATTGTGCTAACAAGGTTTTCAGTGTTCGACCCCCAGTGACCCCAGATGACCTTTGACCTCCACCAAAATTAATAGGGTTCTTCCTCTTCCCATAATGCATCTACATACTAAGTATGACATTCATCCAAGCTTCCTACCTTGAGATATTGTGTTAACAAGTTTTTCAGAGTTTGACCACCGATGACCCCAAATGACCTTTGACCTCCACTAAAATCGATAAAGTTCTTCCCATTTATATAACACATCTACATACTAAGTATGAATTTTATCCAAGCTTCCTACATCGAGATATAGTGTTAACAAGGTTTTCAGCATTTGACCCTGCCATGGTGACCCCAGATGACTTTTGACCTCCACCAACAGAAACAGGATTGTCTGCCTTACCATAAGGCATCTACATACTAAGTATGAAATTTATCCAAGCTTCCTACATCGAGATATCGTGTTAACAAGGTTTTCAGTGTTTGACCCCCGATGACCCCAAATGACCTTTGACCTGAACTAAAATCAATAGGGTTCTTCCTCTTTCTATAACACATCTACATACTAAGTATGAAATTTATCCAAGCTTCCTACATGGAGATATCGTGTTAACAAGGTTTTCAGAGTTTGACCCCTGGTGACCCCAAATGACCTTTGACCTCCACCAAAATCAATATAGTTCTTCCTCTTCCCATAACGCATCTACCTACTACGTATGAAATTCGTCCAAGTTTTCTACCTTGAGATATTGTGTTAACAAAGTTTTCAGATTTTGACCCATGGTGACCCCAGATGACCTTCGACACCCACCAAAAACAATAGGGTTCTTCCTCTCAATATGGGGCACCTATGTACCAAGTTTGAGAAGTGTCAGAGTTTCCCTTCTTGAGATATCATGTTAACGAGCAAGTGTCACAAACACACATACACACATACACACACCCATACATACATATATACACATGCCAGCACAGTTGCATAGGTTTCTCTTATCATCGAAACCAAAAACAATGATACGGATCCTGTTAAAACACATTTAGGCTCTGGTTTGTTGATTTTTCATTAATGTGTGTTTATCTACTTCTGGAGAGTCCAGTAGTAGCTTCTAGCCTGAACTCTATTAGGGAAGAGACAAGTTAGAGGGTAGTTTTGTTTTCTCCATGTAAAACAGTCCATTCCTGTGTAGGTCTGTATATTTTTGTAAGTAAAGAAGGAAATTTAGCACACTCAACAGTCAACAGATTTAATTTTCATTTGAATCAGGCAAATGGTATTGGCTGACTTCTGTGTAAAGGTATGCATCTTCCCTGGCAACAACCAACAATGCAGCCTGATAATTGATAGAATGTTTCATTTTCTCAGCCACTTTTATGAAATACCTGATTTATGAGCAGATCATAGATGAGTTGGGAAATTAGATTTTGCTGTACCATGTAATACCACAGATCAAGTCTAAGGACATTTTTGCTCTCATACAAAGGCTTCGAGCGCTTGTGTTTTTGTCTTCCCCATGTCTTCCACAATTTGCTAGGGCTCAACCTATGTGGTTTTTCGCTGCCGATCCGATGTCCGATGTTTTTATCACGTCATCGGCCGATAACCGATCCGATCCGATATGATATTTTTGCTATCAATGCTTTTACATCGTTTCACAGGGCGATCAAACATTCCTTATTCCTCGTGAACCATGCCTATGCATGCACATCGGCTTAAACGAATTTCCTTTAAAAAAAAAAAAAAACAGAAGTTTAGTACTTTCTCCTCCATGTTTTGCTTTGATACCTTTCATTCACAAAACGATGTTTATATGACAATTCAATGACCAAATCAAGCTTCGAAAATAAGCAATCAGTGGACTATCGGTGACTCTTCATTCATAGCACATAATTCCGTGATTGAACAGACTTTCACCTACTCACAGTAAGCCTACTAATTCCCCTAACAAAATGCAATACCTTTCGTTCTCTGTTCGTGGCCCAAGTTGCTCGAACTAATGAACGTTAAAACAGAAATAAGCCCGGGATATTTCAGTGCATGTACTTGGCCATTTCGCACCATCCTACCATGCTTTACCTACACATAAACAGATTGTGTAGGCTTACATGTGTAAATTTGTTTTGAGTGTTTCATATAGTAGTACGTAAATGCATGCATGTACTGTATAGCCATACATAAATATTTGTTTCATGCATGCTAGCTTGAGAGCTTGCTGTGCACAAAGTTATGCAGCTTGTAGGAGTTTTGGGTATCGGGGTGATGCTGCAGACATCGTTTATTACGAAAGCCATAAAAGCACATGGCACTCTTAATTTCACACAAATGAACATGCATGTCTTACATAAAAAACATCTGCCGTAACTACTGCAAATGATGATGTAACAACTGGAAATTTAGTGGTACAAGCAGCGATCGAAAAACACCATTATTTCCCGGACCACGTCCCATGTTCTTGCTATGTACGTCAACGTCATTACAGAGCAGGTTCGTAGCCTAATGTATGGGTGTCTGCATACAATTACGGACCTACACATGCACTGGCTTTACGTGCTTTCATGGTGCATTTCAATTGAACTTCTCTGTACAGAACACATACATGCCAAAGGTATCCATGTTTGCGTACATTTCGGCCCTATATCAAACATACAATTAATGACTGTGAATTCCACACTTCGTTTCGTTCATTGATAAATTTCGGCGAATTGAAACTAAAAGTGGGTGGACATGATTGCTAGACTCTACATACAGATTTTAAAAGCTATGCATATTGCGAATATCTCAGTGCTTGTCAATAGAGCCAGTTTGCGCTGTTGATACGGAATTTAGGAGATTAAACTGAAATTGACAGCCCTAGCTGATCATAAGGGCTATTGTCGGTCGTAATAAAATGATTAATCCTATTTATCTGTTCATTTCTTTGTTGTAAGAAATCACTATCACTATACGTCCTCCAATGTACTCAAATGAAATTTTCGAATCACGGAACATCGGCAAACATCGGCAAGTGCAATCTGCTATATTTCGCCGATCCAATGTTTTACCAATAGTCCTAGCATCGGCCCGATCAGATATCCAATCCGATTATCGGTTGACCCCTACAATTTACAGTCATGCTGTTGAACTTTTTCAGTCAAAGTTAAGGAGATTTATATCTACAGAAAATTCTCTGTGACCAGTACTTGATGTCTACAGAACCATACTTTTAAACTCGAAAATTGTGTGTGATTATACAAAATGTCTATCTTGCACATGCAGTCTCTGCTATGGTACATATTCCTTCCAAACATGCATTATATATTGCAGTTTCCCAACTCGTCTATTGTTATTGACTAAGATATGTTTCCTTCTTTGCACAAAGAAGATGGTAAGTGAAATATTTCTCTGTAATTTCAGTTCCCAATTTCTTATTAGTTTAATATCTGACATTAAATTCAGCCTAGAGATAAATTTCTGGAAAATATATACTTTGAAACCATCCTTATGAAATTCTTAACAGATTTGTAGCAAGCCCAAACTGCTAATGATGACTTTATACTAGTACTCAACCTGTTATTCCACATTTTTCACCAAATCCAAATTGAAGGTACACTTTTCATCAAATATGGCTGTGAGTGGGGTTGGGGAGTTCATGGGGAATATCAAATTTTTGTCTCTTTTTCATTGACTCAATGTACTGCAGTAATGAAACTGTTTCAGTGGCTGAGAAATTGTGAACAAGTGGGTGGAATAAATGGCCCTCAAAGCAAACCTTACTGTGTAAAAAATGTGGAATACCCTTGAAAAGTGGGGATACATCCTTCCCATTCTCTCCCCCCCCCAATTTCGTATCTAGTACTGCCTGGATTTTATCAAAAAAAAAAAGAAGAAAGAAAAACTGACTACAATACAAAAATAGCTGATACTAAGGTATAAATTTCCTGCAACACAGCTGGGGCACTTCACAAGTATCTGACTTTTTTAATAAGGAAATTCTCTGACTTGATATCCAACCCAAACATCGGATCTCAGCTTTCTATTCCAACTTTCCCTTTTTCCACATGTGGTCTTTGGTTTCATTTTCACCATGCAAAAGGATTACTGAAAATGGGTAGTTAATGAGTTAAAGGACAGAAGCAAAAAAGTGAATTTTTTAAGCTTTAATTTTGATAATGAATCAGGCCTTTGTGCATCAATTTTACAACTTAATACAATAATGTTTGAAAGCTGTCCTTAGATTTAGCCCACAATGCCAAAACTTCCACAGCACCTTGAACTGCAGGGTTTTCAAACATTTGTTACTAATACATATTTTAGTAAAATGTGTTCAAGTGGTGGGACTTCTTCAGCTAACAAATTATCAAGACAAAGCTTTACTGCAAAGTTCCAGAGTGGGATCTGTTTCAAATTTACAGGACTCTTTTTCAGATTGCAACTACCGATGCCGGAATGTTCTTAAGATGTTGTATTCTACATTTGAGTATGAAACCCCCATGTCAGTGCGTACTGATATTACAGTGAAAATCTTCCTGTTTGTGGGACTCACTACACAATATCAATTTCTCATCTTACAGTCCAAAGCACACCTTACAGTATTCTTCCATGCCATGGGCAAAACTGACAAAAAATTTCTGTGAATCTTTGTCACTTATTGTGCATGCAAAACAAAGCTATTTCTTAAGTGTATTGCAGCAGTGCAACTCTTTGTTTAAAAGTCATAACAGAGAAGGCTACTGATTTCATGCAAAGCTTGCGAACTGAAGATTCTACAGACATTTTCCCATCATGCATCTCTGCCTACTAGTTCATTCTATGTGGTGATGAAAAGCTTGTCTCAGTAGTATGTCGTTTTTTCTTGTAAAAACAGGAACATAATTTTCCTTTAACTGTAGTGTATGATGGGAAGTCTGTACCATAACCTGAGCAGATTGACTCTGAACTAACCACGGCTTTCTTAAAACAATCCTGAAACCCTTAACAGAGCATGCAAATGGTCTATGCTTCATTTTTGAAAAGTTTCATGTTCATTCCAGTCTAAGAAGAACTTGGCAATTCAAGTTTCAAGGTCAAAGCAATGCACGAATTCAAAAGAATAAATAAACTCTTTTTGATGCAACATACCCAGGTTAACTTTGAAAACATTAGAATATGCCCATCTTCAAAAAGCCAACTTATCCTCGACCAATTTAATTCCATTTTCACAAGTCTTCCCAATGTGCAGCCTTTGTAAATATTCACAAAACTACAACTCATAAATGAAATCTCTACCTCAGTCCAGAACTGCAAACAACCTTTAACCCATCCCAATGTGTAAAACCCTCTCACCTGATGGCAGACGTCCAGGACTAGCTGTAGGGACTGAAGGCAAAGGTTCTCTGTGAAGATTGGGATGGCCCGTTGAAGAACCCACATTATTGTATGAAGTACCATTTAACAAGTGGTTTCTTGATATCCGTTCATCTTGATAGTAACTTTCATACCATACTGGTTCTGCAAGCAAACATAAAAATTTGTTTCCTTTGCATGCAAGTTTCACCTTACCATAAGGGACAATCTTTAAAGCAGCATTCCAGAAACCCAGCAGAAGGCACTCTCAGCACCCAGTAAAAATCATATCATAGCCCCCAACCCTCCACTTACATTTTCTGCCATTCCATCATCTTCCAGCCCCCCAAAATTACCCCCACCCAACAAGGGGGCATGGTCGTGAGTTTCTGGGCTTTTACTTTAAAGGGCATAATTGACATACAGTTGCCCAAAATTTGATTTCAAACACCAGGATAGTCAAGCACCAGGGTAGCCAGACACCACTTCAGCCACCGTAGAAATATTGTGTTTTCTCAGAGAGAACCTCTCCCAATCTCCCAGATAATGCAAATTATGTATCAATATCTTCAATTTCATTTTTATTTAGCTGTGAAATGTGGCTGTTCTTATAAATCAATTGGGGCAACTGCTCTCACCCATCACAATTGCTAAACAATCCACTTACGTATAAACACAAAACAGAGAGAATACTGCAATTTATAAAACAATGATAGCCAGAGTGAAAAAGTGCAATAGGACAGAGTTGTTTGCCAAGAACACACATGCAGTCAGATGCAGCAATACATGAAAAATCAACCTTTTTCCTTAACAAGTTTAACACGTTTTATATTAAACCAGTCCCATCCATTGAAGCCTGACAAGTTTAAGGATGGATAAGTTTCTGTTTAGTTTCTCTAGAGTGTTTAAGTATCATATTTTGCGTTGTGACACAGTGACCATCTGAGTTCTGGTGTCACCATGAACTCTGTTCCTTCTTCCTGTTGATTTCAAATGTAGGTATTTACACAGCAAGAGGAAAATTTGAAAACAATACGTCAAAGAATTTTATGTAAAAATGTGTTTCGTAGAGTGATGAGAAAAATGGATCTCCTACTAATTACACCTAAACAAAGCCGACAGGATTGTCTATAAAGTGGACAGAAGTCAAATGAAACCAGCTAGTAGCCTAATATTTCCACAATTACTCCACTCTCACGACAAATTCATGAAAAGGTCTCTAAAGCCATCATCAGCATAAACCCTTTTTCAAATAGCAATTTTAAAGGGTTATAAGAGAGAGTCTTGGTGTTCATTGTTTTGTCAACAGCATTTTACTGTGGCCAGCAACAACAACAACAACAACAACAAAAAATGATGTGTTCAAAAATGTTATCCCACAATCCTTTGCACTTTCTCTTTGGAAAAGAGTCCATCCTAGTGTTACTTTAAACTCTTGGTGGAAGATGCAGAAAGATTTAGTTGGAAATGTGTGCCAAAGAAGATTGCTCTACATGCTTATACCAACCTGGTATTGAGTATGTGTGTGAGTGTATGTGTGGGAAGCTGGTCATGCTCGCAAAAAGCCATTCTCAAGACAGGGCTCAATATACTTACAGTTTGCAGGTGTTTCATAGTACAGAGAGAGATCTGGGAGCAAAAATATGTGGCTCTTGTGACAGTTATGATAATGAATTTAATAACCTTTTCAATTTACCATTCTCTGAGGACATATCTATCTTATGTGATTAGTCAATGTTAAAAACCTGCCACAAAACCCACTTTACAAGACAAGAGTAGTTGCACCTCCCCATCAGTTTAACAAAAGCAACTGGTGCAAGCAGACAGCAGCCAGTACTTGCTCATATTTGTGTTTTGCTATTTTCATTCTCCATTTTCTTTAAATACTGAATACAAATGTCTTATATACTTATTTATTTCACGAATGAGTTTTTCTTCTTATTTTTCCATGCCTAAGCAAGAAAATCTCATAGTACAATTATATTTCTGAGCATGACTTAATTATGAAGGGAATGTATCATTAGGCTTATAAAATGCTCATTTGCTTGAATACATGGCATCTAGCAACAATGACATCACAATTTTCAGCAAATGAAATGCACGTCTCACCCACTTATTGCATGTACTGATACATACCCTTGGTGCAGTTGCTTGTGCGCTTCCTTGTAATTGTACGATTACATTTGTACTTGTACAAACCTTTGATAAAGAAGTGGTGTTAATGCAAAACTATGTACTTGTACCCATGAAAAAAAATATGTACTAATACTCACAACCACAGACAAATCACTTGCACCATCAAGACAAGTTTTCACAATTCTCTCACCTGATTCCGGAAAGTTCCCCTACCAGTGCTCCAACTGCAAAATCCACAACACTCCATATCTCTGTTTTGTTACTGGCATCTATTGCCCAAACATTGAACTAGGGTCACGTTCCCAATTGATTCCCCAATGCTGATCCCCCCAAGCTCAATCAACTGGAAAATTTTGTGGCCAACCGTAAGAGGGTTCCCATTTGATCCCCTGTGTGAGAACTGATCACCTCTTCTGGTTCAAGCGACAGGAAGTTGCATCATTGAAATTATATCTGCAGGTTGTGTTTGCTTACACAATTTTGTGTGGCTGGGGATATGACACTACAGGCAAGCTGTGCTACAAGAGTACAGTCTACGGATGTACATCCTTCGTTTGCTTTGGTCTCGAGTCACCTTGATTCCCTGTTGTATCCCACTTGTTTTTTGATCACCTGCATGCAGTCTGATCCTCCCTGAAGGGCGATCAAGCACTTGATATCTGATCCAGGGAATGAGAGTGTTCCCACTTGCAAATTGATCCCATGCAGGTATCAGATCCGGATCTAATCTCCTGCTCCTACTCCAGTGGGAACACACTCTAGGACAAATTACTGCTATTTAAGAAAAAACTTCTTGGAGGAGGGACTGCATTAAGATTTTTCACTTGGTGAGCAAGACTTTTCCTAGGAACAATATATTAACAGATTTTGCAAGCTTTCAGCTTTGGCATTTC
Organism: Holothuria leucospilota; assembly: GCA_029531755.1. Lineage (NCBI taxonomy): Eukaryota > Metazoa > Echinodermata > Holothuroidea > Aspidochirotida > Holothuriidae > Holothuria > Holothuria leucospilota. The sequence goes on from CM055969.1 coordinate 19,785,304, forward strand.
AAGGTGCTGTCACTGTGGTCATTTGATCTCTCTCCTTTCAAAATCAGGTGTGATTAACTGCACATTTATTAAAATGTTTGTTTTTGCATATTTCTTTGGTTAATAACCTGACACCAAGGAAATGTGTCTGGGCAGCTGAGTATACCTATGCCTACTCCTTTTTCATGTTTAGTATGGTGTTTAAAATGTCTTGTTACAGTTTTAAATGGCTAAACAATAATTTGATACCCAATAGGCTCTTTGGTGACTAAGCAGTGACTTGCATAAATTGTTCCTTTTTGCAAGATACATTGTACATTCTACACTCATGAACTACATATTACATTTAAAGGCGCATCCCCTCTAAATGGAGAAATTAAGAAGCGAGAAGAGAACAGAATGCTGGGATAGTGTCCAAAGGCCACCATCAACAATTAACACAAATAAATAGTTACATCAATGTGTCAAACTTGCTTCAACTCTATCCCTAATGAGAGCCACAATCTACCCTGTGTAATCAATGGACACTGTTATGTTTACCTTCAAAGTATCCTTAACAAACATATCATCTGGTAACACCTCTTAAAGTGTACCTCAAGACAAACATTACAAAAAGAAATGTTGCAGAGGCTAAAACATGAATCCCACTGGCCCAACCCCCCTCTACACGGGGAACTCCACTCCTAAGATATCAATGCTGAACTTTACTCACGCCTCAAATGAAAATGACTGATTGCACAACTATTTTTTTGTCACTCTTGTACTACTCAAATTACAGTCTCTGTTTTTCTTTGTTTTTCACCAAACCCTATAAGTCATTCTAAAATGTGATCACTGCTTTATGATTAAAGAATGATTTGGCGATGCAAGCCCACTCCCCACAACATACCATGTCAGAAAATATTTAACTCTTTTGAGGTCATAACTAAAGTTTTGTTTGAAAAGGAAGCAAGATCAGGTTATGTGAGTTGCAAAAGAGGACATTACAAATTACTGTGCAATCGACTATTTAGCTCTAATAGGTGCTTAATATTCCAGCAGTTTACACCACAGTAACTGGACAAGCTATGAAGGTGGACGATGGACATTGAGATTGATTTCCTAACATCTGTAATATATTTTCTTGAAATTTTTTACTTCAGTTACGTTTTTTATTTATTCATATCACGTATGCTGTTATCCTTTGGCATAATGAAAACCCTTATTACGTTAGAAACCTTACCTGGTCTCTTGTTACCAGTGCGTTTTTGTTGGACAAATAGGTTGAGGTCTTTCTCAGCTAAACACTTTTCTAAAACCTTTCGAACCTCTTCTTGTACCTACGTTTTGAAAACAGCAGACAAAGAAGTTACAAGATTAAAATTTAATTATTAAAAGAAACCATAAACTGCTACATAGGGATGACTCTCTGACTTTCATTTCAGATGAAAGGACACAATTCCATCTGCCTACTTCAGAGTCAATGCCCAGGAAAAATCGGACCTGGAAAGATGCTGTAAAGAAGATTACTTTCCATTCTTTAGAACTGTTGTGTCTCATCTTCAAGAAGTTTTGAATCTGTTGCCATGTTACTTGATATTGTCATATTCAAGCAGAGAGACAGGCCATGAGTCTTATCTAACTATAGAGAAAGTTGCAGTTTCATCTTAAGAATTTCTTCAAAAGAGGGCCAGGAGTTTTACCTAACTACAGAGAAAGTTGCAGTTTCATCTTATGAATTTCTTAAGTGTGGGTATCACAAACTCTAGCCATTTAATGTACAAAATATTAGAGGGCTTTATATGTATAAATGGGAATAAAAATACAATGTACAAGTTTTTTAGGAACTTGTTACAACCTTCCCTCTGCTTTGGTACCAAATCACGGGTAACTCAATTTGCTTCCTTTTGTGCATGCTAATTTATTTATTTGCTTGCATAATGTCATTTTACACTAATACTTTACATAATCAGAGCTGTGGCTGGTTGTTGTGTCTTTCTCTGGAGGAGGTCAAGCAAACAATCAATTAATCAGCAGTGCTCAAGTTTCTTTGTCAGTAATTGATAGGGAGAGGATGGTATACAGATTCTGACACACTTAATGACCTAACATTGTTTAAAGCCAACAATAAACTAACTTCCACCATAGTCTAATAAGACCTCATAAAAAGGTTTTCAGTATTGTTTCCTTAACTTATGACAAAAAATTCTGGTCACTATGACTTGATAAGTCTTCAACATGGTTAAATGATACAAAAAAAAAAACTCACAAGGATACACATGGCTAATTAAAAGAAAAAGCTTAGTAAAATACGGAAATTCTTACGACTTGAAATCAAACAACCAAATATACGCTTCAATTACAAAAACATGAGATGATGCATTTTTAGACTTCTTTCTAATCTATTATGTGGACACAAAACTAATGCCAACACAGCCTTCTACGACCACCCTAAAATAGAAGGACACTTCCACCTATGCCTGTACTGTACTTCTGCATATGGTCAGAGCAAAACTGTAATTTGAGAGACAAAATTATAAAAGTAATTTTTCTCTTACCCTTTTACTTACATTGGTACTGCACTGCCGTACCAGTTAAATTACAACAGAGCATATAGAAAGGTCAAAGGTCACCAGATAAGGAGGGTTAGCACATAAAAAGGGCAACCACAACAAAATATGCCATTCACACAACTCTATTAAAGATTTGTGAGTGTGGAAAGCGGACATGAACCCCTCACCACAGTCCCCAGCTCCACTACTACTGTAAATGCTACTGCCTGCAAAAAGAACTAAAATCTAGAGATGAATGTCCATAACGGTCTATCTAGTGTACATGATTGTCATCGAGAAATTATCAAAGAACTCATTAAGCAGGATACCAAGACAAATTTGTTTCTATATGCTCAGAATGTAAAGAAAAACTGTCTGAAATGAGATAATTGATCTTTCAATTTCCCCCCAAGACTACACTCTGCTGGGCACACCACTTTGTGTGACATAGGCTAATCTATCCATCACCTGATTTCACTCTACACCTGTCAATGCACTCTCAAATTCCCAGGTCTTACAAAATTTCCAGGTCTTAGAAAATGTAAATCTAATTCCTTTTACTTCACATGTAAATAAAAGCTTCTGTTAAAATCTTAAATGTTATTTATATAAGAGTGGAGGAACTGATGAAGCAAACAAATCAGTCATCAAATAACCTAATTTGTCACTTTCCATGAAACTTTCTCTGAAATATGAAACGGATAATGCTTTTCTAATCTCCTGGACTTAAAAAAACACACATATCAAATGGATGTAATTGCTCTATATTATATAAAATACACAGACAGACTTGTTGCTTACATTATCAACTGAAACACAATTTTCTGATACGTGATTGGTTACTACCCACATCTCATTACGTAGAAAGTGAATTCGTTCTTCTTCCAAAGTTTGTGCTTCCTGTTGGTATCAAAAAGAGAAGAGACAGCAGTGTTTAGGACACAAACTTGGACAAAAATGACAAAAGAGTCACTTTGATACACAGAGGCAAACTGTGGAAAGGTCAACTTTTGCCTGAATGTTGAATTTCAAACCAAACTGCCCAAATTTTCAGACTTCCATAGCATTTGTTTTATAAACATTGAACAGTTAACCATACCACAGTCACACAATATAGATTGCCTATTTGCATAGGTAAGGAATCAGATTTTAGGTGGAGGGTTGTAAGCTTAGTAGGCATCCCCCTCTATGATAATATTTTGCTTCCAGAAGATAGATGAGATATAAATTGATGCCATCACTTTCAGAGTTTTCAAGTATGAGTATACTTCACATGTTTGCTATTGCAAGAACAAAACCAGACAGCAATGTGCAATGAGGTTTTGATGCCTTAAAACCTTAAAATGCTTCTTTACCAAAAAATGGTTCTGCCTTTCACAAATTTATTTTGTTCTGTAAATTAGTCTTTCTAAAGCACACTATATGACTGTCTCAGTTCATTCTAATATCACATGAAACTGATACACTAATTATTGACCTCTGATGACCTTTGGCTTCTACAAAAATTGATAGGTTTCCTATGCTCATTATGGCACCAATCTGACATATTTAAGAAGTGAAGAAGTAGGAAGAATGACATCTACAGTATCAATTCTGTATGATTTCTGACATGCTGTTCTTCAAAGTTTTCTCACTTTGACCTCTACTGAACATGAGCAACAATAATATTCTTTCATTCAGCATGCAACATAATAAACATCCCCAAGTATGGGATCAATCCTTTTATACTCTTGGCTCATGGTAACAAGTTTTTCACATATTCATCAACACTGGGCTTGGGGTCCTTGAAGACCCCACCCCTCCCCATTTATAATAGGTTCTTCTTTCCACTAATGGATATCCACAATCTGACGACAAAATGTGTCCACAACAGTCATGTTGGCATCTTTAACACATGCATATGTACATATACACAATTCTGACAACAACCATTATCATTACAGTGAAACCAATAAGTGTTCATAGCCCTACAAGCCAAGATATCATACACAATAACAGCTGACAAGTTGTAATTGTCAAAGAAAGGTTGCTGACCTTCTTTTCCATCATCTGTCTGATAACTGTATGAAATGAATATTCATAACCATGGATCAAACAGGTGTTTCTATTTATAGACACAGGTGCATATTTCTTGAAGTTTACTGGATAAAAGTACTAAAGAAGAACTTGGAAAATTAGTAAAGGAAGGTCAGGCCAACAAAAGACTTGACTCTTTGTTATGACTTTATAAATAGATCAAGGAGGTCCCTAGAAGATTTAGGTTAGGGGTGAAACAAGAGGAAAAATGAGAATACAAGATTTAATGCAAAGTGATTGTGACATAAGTAACATGAATAGGTCACCTTAAGGTTGTATCAAAGTGTAACAATCTGATCAGGGAAGAGAGAAGTAGGTCACTGGTACAAATGAAATCCACTGGAGATGAGAATACACTAATGAAGCATAAAGTTGAATTGAGGAAAATACTGACAGAGTGCATCCCTGTGTTTTTACCCAGTAATGTTAGGCCACAAAAATAGTGAGGGTGCTTTCACCTGCCAAAAGCCAGATGACTTGTGTACAGTGTACATTCAACTTGGGATGTCAAATTTTATTTATCCATTTTTTTGAGTGAAATGGAGTAATTTTCACAGTAAGGAAAGTCATTGCACCTTCAGTTTGCATTTAATACTCCTCACTTTCACAACTCATAGTTCCTCCGCCAAAAATAACTTAGGGCAAAAGCAACAACATAATACTTGAAGAGTGTGCCATTGCTTTCTTGCTACACAGACAGTTGTTTCAGTCCAGATCACAGGACATCATTCTCCCTGCTTCAATTTCTAAGTACTAAAGTTACTGTGGAAGGATAATGAATATTCATCAACACAGCAAGTTATTAAGAGCATGTGAACATGACTGGTTTTACAAATTAAAGAACAAAACACAATACACAAGGAAACAAGGTGAGGACATAAACGAAACAAAGGCTTCAGAAAGCTCCTAGAGTCAAATAAATACACAGATAATTTACATAAGAAAAGGAGTACACCTTACACAAACATGCATGTAAAAAATGTTGGAGAGAGACACATTAACTTGAAGAAAGAAGCAGTCACTGAAAGGACAACTTCAACTTCTTTGAAGTTTGGGGATACCAGAACATCCATATTCCATAGGAATTATCCATTTTTTTCATCACTTTCTCCAGTGTACAATACAAATGAGGAGGGGAGGTATTGGAAAGGGGAAGGGTCTAAGATCAAAGTACACTTTTCAAATTGTAATAAACGGTAGTGATTTTTTGCAGAAATATGATCCTTTTTAACACCAAAGTACATCATCTTTCCAATAACCATTGTCAAAGGTTTTGTAAATCAAAGATTCAATTAACAGAAGATTAAACAATTAAAACATTTTCTCTTTCATTTGTGCCATGAGGACAATATTGCAGGCACATGATGAAAGCCAGCCACGGTAGCCTATGATGCATGTAAACTTTGTACTTCTCAGTCACTCTCATGTTTGGTTAACACAGCACTCTCCACCTATTGCAACAACTCCTCTCCAACCCTTTGCTTTAGCTCTCCTTTCCAACAAATCATTCACCTCATAACTTGTGAAAATATTTCCCTTCTCAAATCAAGAGTTGTAGTATCTGTATTCATTTAAGACATCACTTACATAGCATAATTCATAAAATGATGCTTCCATTCTTTCTTCTTTTTGAATTGCATTTATTATCCAATCTGCAACACATTCTTTTATGTTCCTGTTTAATGGGACCTCACATAAATAGCTCCATCGATGTTCTTTAAGGGTCTCCTGGAGTCACTTCCAATGCAGTATACTATACACCTTTTTTCATCTTATCAATGTAATGGCAGGGGAGGGGATTTCACATTCATTTGCTACCCTCTTTACAATAACTGAAGTTCCTACTAAAAGAGAACTATTAATTACAAACTCCATCTTTCTTCTTGCAGGTTCCAACAGAGTGACATCCAGTTTTGAATATACACTTTTTGTATGCTTTATCAATTGTATGGAATGTTGGAAAATACTCAAATAAAATCTTGCTGACATCTGATAAGAGTAGGCTTTTGAGGTGGGGTAGAGTACTTTTCACAACCCCCTTCCCCACCCTAAATTAATGTTTTGGTGCTTTTGTAAGTTAAAGGTGAATTTGCAATCACTTGACAATCACACTAAGGCATCTTTTAATGTGCATACAGGGCAGCTATACACATACACATGTACTTCTTTACATATGTATTATACATTTATGCACACATGACACCAGAGTCCATCCCCCTCCCAATATCAAATCAAATTCTTTCCCCCTACATTTACGTAACAAATTAAAGTACTTACATGACAAAACTTTGTCATACTAGTCTCCCACGAGGTTCTACTATCTTCCAAAGTTTGCACACTCTTTTTGTAAACTTCGTCTGAAAGCAAAAGAAAAAAAAAAATACAAAACAGATGTTCTTTGATAGGGTTTTCTTCTTTGTAGTGGATGTTGTATAGTTTGCCATCCACATATTAAACATGAGGGATATGACTAATCAATCTCCCTACCACTGTAGTGCTCATCACTTGTTGGAAGGCGAAAGCACCTCTCTGGCTGACAACCTAACACACCCCACCCAACCCCCTTCCCACCCCAACCCCCATTTTATTTGAAGTTTCCCATCAAATAGTTTCATGTATGATAAGTTAAGTTACTTCAACAAAAGGTTTGTTGAAAAACATTCATTGTAAATCATGCTAATGAAACTGATAACTGCGATTGCCAATTCGGTGTTTGAGGTTACTGTAAACATATTCTTAGAAGAACACATAACCAAATAAGCTCTGTATTCAGTGTTATCAAAAAGTACACACAGGTAGTACAATTACAGAATGATAATAGTTTTATCTTCTTGGAAATAACATGAGATGACTAATGTAAAATTCTTTGAACTGTTGTTTGATTGGAAATAAAGTTTCGAAACTTAAAGGACTGACATTGTAGAGTGTCTAAAGACTCTACGTGAACAAAGATGTTGATAACCATCTCAACAGATTAACAGATTAAGAGTATTAAAACAGTGGCTAAACACTCAACAATTACCAGGAGTTACTGTACATGTGTCAATGAAACAAAAACTGAGATGGAGAACAAAGGTCTTCAGGAAACTCATATATCTGCTTTTAAGTTTTGTCAAAAAATGGTACAAAACAGTGTTGACACTGAATCTCAGAAGTGGGGGGTCCCCTTTCAAAAAAATTAAGGGAGATTTTCATTCAAAGCAGGGATCTGGGCAAGTTGTACCATTTAAAGTCAACTTTTCCCCAACAGGTGTGGGAATTCCCACAACTGATTTTAAAACTTGCGAGATTATTGTGAAAAATGCGAAAATCACACAATCCCGCTGGCTAATAATAGAATACGACTGACGACTGTACTGGAGGAAAAGATATAAGCATAGATTCCAAACTCCTATACCTACAGAAGTTAACTCCTAATGGAGATGCAAATATCAGGGTGGAAGTGTCAATTTGACATGCACGCTGTGTTTATTGGCGTTCTACGTACAAAAATAAGAACACGTTACAGAAAATTCCATGGTTAAAAGAGGTTAGTGTGCATGCACTTTTACAATGGGTTCTATATGCGCAGAATACACTTCTCTTTGTATTATCTGGAATACTTGACACACACTTCTGCGCACTCAGGAAACAAAAGCACTAGTTGATTTCCAGTTGTGAGTACGTAAGAAATTAAATGTGCATATAGAAGTGCACAGATACTGACCAATGAATATAGGTGAATAAGTCTATGAACTTTAAACCAGTCATTGTGTGTTCATGTTAAAGTGTACTTATTTGTAAAGCCGTCAGGAAGAAAAACACTTCTTGAAAGTGGAATTTAGTATTGAGGAGTGATACTTCTTACATTTACGATCTTTCGAAATAACAAGCATTAATACTTTTTGTAAGACATTCATTTTCCTTTATGTTTCCAAAACAACTGAAGAGCGCTCAGTACTTCTGACCCGATATTTCGGCTCCGTGGGGAGTCAACACGCCATTCTAAGTTTGGAATCTATGCATATACGTAATATGTTTGACTGGAAGTCCCTTTGAGTCAGAGCATACCTGCTTCAGTTGCTTGTTTTCTTGCTTTGGTTTTCTTTTGAAATTGCTGTAGATTGAAATCATATTGTACAATTGGAATAACATGATGTAAATATGACAGTAGAATAAAGAGAAAACTATTGGTAAACATGTTTTCATACATACTGTGCATATGACTGTCAAGCAGGTAATGCGCTCACTGAGAAGTGAACTAAAGTGTCACATATGCACATTCATACACACACCTTCACACACGCACACATGACATAACCAACACATAGATTCCTTCAGCCTACAACAAGGAATCAAAACCCATGTGACCTAGTTAAACAAAAGTTCTGCCAATTCACCAAATATATTTGCTGAATATAGTATGGAATTAAAAAGACTGTTGTTTGATATCACCAATAACTATATCGTTCCTAATACTTCAACTCTCCTCATCTGTGGATATTTTAGACATAAGCATGCTTCACACAAAACCATAGGGTAATGTACATTATGTATGCCACACTGCAGTATATTACATTTACTTTTGATGGTCCAGTGCAAATATACAATACTTGAATGCAGGGCAGACACTGATAGTCTACAAAATAATGCAGTAGAATTTGTGGTTAAGAGTTAGACCGTACAGTAGAATCACAAAGTATAACGTAATTCACATGGAGTAAATATTTTTAACTAGAAATGAGACAATTGAAAACCTAACCTACAGTATGTATGAAAGTAACAACAACAACTGGAAAAAGGCCGTGGTCGTCTCGACTTGAACCAATTGGTTGGAAACTGGGACGTTAAACCTCATCTAACTAACTAACTAACAGCTGGGTACTCACCACATTTTTGGTAATTTTACAAATTAGAGATACACCACTAACATAAGGGATATGAGCTAATACCAATAACTGTCTATAATTTAAAAAACACTCCCAATCTTAACACTTTGCCAGTCACTGAACTGCATCATACTGATGACTGTAGTGAACAATGATTTCCTTCAGTTCTCAGTTGATGAAAATAAAGGTAATTTTTTTTTCATCTGTTTAAAATGAGTAACATCATTTGAAGCTATAAATATTACTTGAAGAGGAATAATAACAGGAAGCAGGAAACAAGATGTTAGTTGGCAACTTTCATACAGTTCTTAGATAAACAAAAGCAATACAGGTGTCAGGAAATAAGGGAGAGAGACCTTCTGGGGTGTTACACTTTTATCTCCAGGCAAGTTTGCAGGAGCTGCAAAAAGTGTCATGACATATCATATATCAACCTTAATTCTTGATGTGAGAAATGACATGACAGGCATTATGGGTGAACTACTCAATCAAAGGAAATTAGTGATAAGTTCTAGCATGTCAGGTTTTATCTTCATGAACTAATATACAGCAAATGAGTACTGAAGATTTTATAACTTAAAGAGGTGGGGTAGGGAGATGAGGAGGAGATTAGGTAGACAGATGTCAGGTTTTATCTTCATGCAGTTTTGCAGGAAATGGGAAATGTAAGAATCTATCATCACATTAACATTCATTTCCTGACTTGACAAGTACACAAGAGACATTATAGTGTAGTTTATGAATCAAAGAAATAAGTGACACTTTTTAGCATAGCTGGAATGAACTATAGCAGAAAGGCACTGAAGAATTTAAAACGTGAAGGGGAGAAGAAAGTCAAGCAATGGGGGGGGGGGGGGTAGACAGGTGTGACTTTTAATCTGATGGCAATTTTGCAGGACCTTTATATTGATTGAAACAAAGAATCATCATATCCACGATTCATTTCCTGACTTGACAAAAGGCATGAGAAGCATTCTGGGTATGATACATATTCACACAAAATTGGTGATACATACCAGCACAGCTGGGATAAATTACAGCAGAAAGGCACTGAAAAACTTTTTAAGGTCAAGGAGGGGGGGGAGATCTGTATGAGAGGTAGGTACTTTAGGAGTGAAATAAAAAATCTAATGCCAAATTTAACAAAATCTTTCCATGAAGTTTAACCTACAAAAACCCTCTGATAACCCGAAATGACATTCAACCATTGCCCCATACAATGAGTTTTTGCACTGTGCATAGGGCATCCTGATGGTGAATAAATTTGATCCCTTTTTATTAAGATACCCTTCTTGAAATATTGTGTTTAAAAGGAAAGTAGCTGGTGCAAACACACAGACACATGACTGAATGAGTGCACAGCCAAAAGGGGCTCTTCAAATTTTTATTTCTCTTCATGCCTATATCGCAATTATGATGGACAAAAGTCTGCCCACATATTCTATGGATGACATGGTAATTTAATGGGCACATTTAGACTTGAATATGAAATAATCAGGTTTGGTCCTGTCAGGAAATGTGCAGTCAAAATCAATTTGCAAATTGCAAAATTCCCACAGTAAAATAATTCTTAAAGAAGCATTCATAACAGACCACAATCTGAGAACCTTATTGATTTCCTGAGAGGTCCTTCCTTTCTTCATTTTTTTTTTTTCAGAAAGCCATCCAGTTTTCAGATATACAGTAGTGCATGTTACTAAAAGGGCATCCAAATTTAAAATATCATCAAACCAAATTACACCGAAACAGAACACTTGATTCATACTCTTTTCTAAATAACATTTGCAGTGGATTGTGGGATACTGTTTTTGCACACTTCGTTTTTTGCCACAGTATAATGCCGTTGACAAAAACAACTCGCGCCAAAACTCTATCCCACAATCCATTGTATTTGCTATTTGGAAAAGGGTCTATGGCTAAATAATGAGGGTGCCGTTGACCTCTTGACTAAATACGATTACAACTGCAAGACCAATCCAACAAAACTTTCCTCAAAAAGTTTATTAATACGATCAAGTGATTACGTTTTTTTAATTAAAATGGAAGACACAACTACTCACTGCAGTTTTCTTTGCTGGTGGAAGAGTTGGTTCTTCTCGAGTGTACACATCTTCAATCATGTCTGCCTCTTTACATTTATTCTCGTACCTTTCCTTCAACTGTATTATCAAAAGAAAATTGTAGAGCAATTTTGAGGTCAATGTGTGGCACAAAGATACTCGGCAGTGTAACCAGAGAGCATGAAAAACTCAAAATACCGAAGGGCTTCAGCTCTAAATTTGCAAACTTCAGTGCAGAGGTAAGGAGGGCCCACACGCCAACAGAACTACTTTCGGTTGGATGGCTGAACAGTTTAACCCAAATTTCAATACAAAAATGTCCAAAGGTTGCCTGAAAAATAGCAAAATTCAGTTTGCACCACCCCCCGAACACATTACCACCATTCAGCATACAATAGACCAACTTTTAAAGCATTCACTGTATATTCCTTGAACAACTCACTCGTAGTTTGACACCACAGTAGGATCTTGACACTGGTGCATGACTGGCCAAAAAGGTTTTCACAGAAATAAATTCACTGAGACATAGCTCAATTGCTCCTGAATATTAACTTACTAAAGCCACACTTTCCAAGTTTTGAAGGATGCAAAGTTCACATATTTTCTTATCATGTGAAATATCTTGGGGGAAGTTAAACTACAGCATTGTCATAACTACTTCATGAGACTTAATAGTTTAAAACTGATACAGTAACAGATGTTTACTGTCTTCTCTGTTAAGTGGATTCTTTGCAAACACAGTGTGCCTTCTGAAGGTTTCAATATTACAACAGTTTAGCCACATGAACTTTAGAGAATTGGTAACTGAGTTGTGAACATGTTTTTCAGTTTCTCAAAAGGGAAAACTATGTAGCTACTTTCATTGGCCTGACAAAAACTTGACAGGGAGTGTGGATAGAAAAGCAATCAGTGGATAAGGTGCACAAACTGCCATAGGAAGAAACTGTTTCAAGTACTTTCTGGGAACTATCATATAGTATGTAAATATGTAAACACTTACATGTGTAACAGGGTTTTTTGCTTTCCTATAGAATTCTTTATTTCCAAGCCTCTGAAATCATGACACCTACATTAAAACTACATCAACCCTCCTCTTAAATAACACCTCTGTTCTGCATGCACTGGCTCCCACAGAAATCCAGTTTCCTTGTGCTCTCAAGACTGTGTTCTTAAACAACTGATAGGGATGTGACCAATGAAGATACACCGTACCCCTTTAGAAGATGATTCCATACTTTGATTTGATTTTAGACTGTTCGACTTTGCATTCACACCAATCATAATGATTACAACATCAACACTGCATGTTAACACGTTAATCATGAAATCACAGTAATCCACAAATGACCTTGTAATATGTTATGAAAATATGACCTAAACAATGAACACGACAACAGAGATCAGTCAGTTGCTGACTTAAAGTGCACACAAATCACCTGAAACCAATGTCAATTTCAGGTGGAAACTGAAGTGGATCTCAGGTGGCCTAAATGATCTTGAACCAATTGCTGAGTGGTCTGACTGTGGTCATGAAAATTTATGTCATTTTGATTTCAAGTGGTCGGTCTGTTTTAGACTTACACTGAGAAAAACAACTCAATTCAAAGATTCAAATGGTGTAAATTTTATGCCTTACTATCAAAGCACAATTAATTTTCCCACCATACCTTCTTGCCTCGTAAAAGGGAGAAATTGCCATTTCAATTTTCTTGTAACTCCAATGGTGTCCAATTCATATACACAATTTAAAGGGGCTGTGGACATCCCCCCAACATATTTACTAATAGCCCTATAGTTCTAAATACAATTGGTAACTGCACTTTGACTGACATTCATTCAAACAAAAGCTCCATTTTGGTTGTCAATAATGACTTGTACAGTCAGTTGTGTTCCCATCTATTAAAGCTCACACACAGTTGTGTGTCAAGATGGCCTTGAGGAATTGAAACTCAGTACAGGCTACTGTGGCTCTATCTTGGAGTGTACTAGACAGGTGTACTTGTTTAAATTGGAGAAGGGGCTAGAAATAAACTTAGTAGGGAGAAATTTTGCTGTTTAGGGTGAAACTATAGAGACTGTTATGATGAAATTAAAAGAGCTGTTTTAATTTAGCAGTTAATGCATAAGTTCCACCAAAAAGAGATCCATTGGAATTATTTCAATATCTTCTACCATTCTCAAGATAAACCTCTTCAAAGTTTGATGGTTTGTAACTCACTCCCCATGCAAAAATAATGATGTGGAGTGTTGCTAAGTGCTACATTTCTTTTGTTAACCCTATTACCTCTTAATAGCTCATCAGATAGTTTACAGTTTGGTGAGTAATACTGATATTTTGCAAGGACTCCGAGGCATCTCTAAGGGTGCATTTACACTAGATCCAGATCTGATCACCTGCGCGAGGTCAGATCCACTGCTTAAGATCAAATCTGTAGTGTAAACACAGATCAGATCCGGATCTGATTACCAGATTTTGATCCTGGTAAGAGGGGAGGATCAGACTCAACGCAGGCGATCAAAACTTGTAGTGTAAATGCTCTAGGATCAACGGTGACCCGAGATCAACGGTAACCTCATATTATGCACGTTATTATGGTCACTCATGTGTTTTCTCATTCCTCTGTTTACATTTTGGTGTGCATGCCCGTGTACTTCTATTTCGTAATTCATTTGGATGCCACTTCCGCTGAAGCATGGAGGAGGATCAGAGTACGAGAAAAGCGTAAATGCTCCAGGATCAAGCCAAACGTGTAATCCGATCAGCTGATAAGATCGAGCGATCAGATCCGGATATAGTGTAAATGCACCCTAACTTCCAAAACAGATCCCTTGGGGCTTACTAATGTTATAAGAGTCCTAGAAATGAAAGTTGCAAAAACAACAGCTTAACATTAGCCATCATTGGAGAGTCCCACTTTTGACTATTTTGACTTCACATGTTTGCACATTTAGCTCATGTTTATTTATGATTTAAGGGTAAAATAGAAATTATCCTGTAAAGTGATAAACACTTGATTGGAACTGTGGCTATATCCTAGGTTTTTGATGCTTTTTACATCAAATATCCAACTATGTATTTTTCACATCACCAGACCTTTTAAGTATAAGTTGCTCATGTTTGCCGTTTGCACACAGTCCCTGGTACAGCCTCTGTACCTGTCACAATTAACTTCTCTTGGCTTAAATTCCAGCTCACAAATTTTGTTCCTCTTGCTGATCATATTTAACTCTTCTAGTACTATGACTGAAAACTTATGTATGCAAAAGTTTTCAGAACACTCCCCCATTTCCATGGAATAAGTTACCTCATGACACTGAGACTTATTCAAAACTCTCTAGTTTATTAACTCAAGACTCATTTTTTCAATACTGTGTAAATAAACTGTATACATATTTAGTGAACTTTAATACTTTGTTCAGTGCCTTGAGCACTAAATTAAAGCAGGGAGGAATGGCAACTCTCTGCTTAAAGCCTATTTTATCATTATATTTTATACCAAAATGCCAAAACTAAAATTCCCAGTCTCTACTTACCAAAGTGAGCTGTTAAATGTTCACCTAGTCCCCAACTGTTTTTCTCTTCATTCTTTGATACATCAATATGCATAACATGAAGAAAATCTTACCAACTGTATTCATCTCAAAAAACCTTGTTTTGATTTAATTCAGGTTGGTCTGCAGGGCTTCCTCAGGATGGGCAGCTTAGCCTACCTCAAAACAAATGCTACTTTGATCTCCAGTGATCTGAGTACAAAGCATCATCAGTCTCAGTTATGTCCGGACCATCCACTGGGTGGTCTAGACATCAAACCCCAGACCAACACACACCTTTATTGTGAACCTGTCATACTTCATCTATTTAAATAACAGTTGTGAAAAAATATCTGATCCTCTCTTTGACTTACAGTCATAACTTTTTGGTAACACTCTTTTTTATGATTCTGTAACTGTTTTACATTGTCCTCTAGCTTACTCCTCCTCTGTTTCTGATCCATTCTGAACTCCTCAATCTTCTTTGCCACAGTTGCAAGATGAGTTCCCAATCGGGTGTGAAGTTGAGCTTCATTTTCGGTCTGTTTAACAAATTCATCCCATGATTCCCTCAGCCCTCTAAAATATTGAGAAAAAATATAACAATTCATTGAAAGGCTATTGAAATTTCTTAGCTGGTACAAAATAAAATCATAACACAAAATACACTCTGGAACTGTAGAATTCATGAAAAAAGGAATGGGGAATGGAGAAAGGGGGAGGGTTATGCATACTGTAGATGCACAAAGCTGTGCAGATTTCTGAATGTACTATACCCTTGGAACCTGAAAATGATTTAGTCTTTATATTTTGAATGGCAGTTTTGAAAATTGGGGATCGTGGGTGGAGAAAGCTGGGAAGCTGGGAGGCTCCATCCCAGGAAAGCTGGCTATCTGGAGGGAATTCTTCGTCACTGGAAGGAAATTTACACCTTTTAGCACACAAAAGTATAGGAAGAATTGTGGAAAATTTGACTCCCTTCCCGGGAAATACACATTTCTTCCAGCCCTGTTAGGGATTGCTTTATTTTAACATTATTGCAAACTATATATGGAATAAAACATCTTAAACAAATTTCTGCACATTTCCATATTTGAATAGGAACTATGTTTTATTTGATCAAACTGCTGAAAATCTTCCTCACATTACACATTTTGTACAACTACATTAACTATGAAATATAATTCCGTCTAGCAAGTACGTCTGTAAATTTATACATGCATGCTGAATCTCATTATTCTGACATTTTTTTTTTTTGAAAGTTGTATAAATGATGTAAATCCATGTATGCCTCTGGAGTTCTCTTTTCTTTTGTCTAAGACTTAAAGGCATGCCATACAAGACTGCCATGCCCTTCTGACATGAAAACATCACCCTTTACTATGTAACTGAATGCATCACCACACACTATGATACTGCAGCGCAGGGGTGGGGAATCTTTTTCCTTCCACAAGTCATTTTGATAGTCATAATCCACTTGCAGGCGGCAGATAGCGAGGGAGCTTACAATTTTTCCCCAAAGGATGCAGGCCAACAGGCCCCAGATAATGTGTGGGGTCTAGGGGAAAAGCCCATTGTGCATGGGATTTTGGTGATATGCTACAGTAGTATGTTTCGTGGAATCCCTACATGAAGCACTAGGAAAGTGGCGTAAGCAGGATAAATGGTGGGCACCGAGGACTCAAACATTATCATCAATTACTCCTCAATTGATTCAGAATTTGTATTTAAGAACTGACTCATGGGCCGGATAACATGGTCTCATGAGTCGTATGCAGCCTGCAGGCCGCCCGTGAGCTGGAGGTTCCCCAACATCTGCTTTAGTGAATAAGCACGACCTGTTCAACCTGGCACAGTACAGACACATTTTAATTTTCTGGATAAACATCTGAATGCACATTCCAAGTGTGTTCACCATGCAATTCAACCTGTGCCACATAACAACGTTTAATAGTCATTTTACAGAGTGACCGTCCCTCAGGGGGCATTGCTCCTTTGGAGAGCAGACCCCCTTCAACAGTATTTTTCATTTTTGCCCCTCTGGGCTTCAGTTTGGGATTTTCGAAAGAAAAAATACGTAATACAGTATGCTGGCCTTTAGTTTTCATCACATACAGTAACGAAGATTTAAATCATAAATCATGAGATTCCACAAACAGCAAACAAGAAGTTGTCTATACAAATGACTTTGAAAGATCTGAAGGTCTGTTCAGCAAAGTTAACCAAGGATATTTGTTCTTACTATCAATTTTGCATTGACAGTCTGTGGGTTATCTAATCATTCCTCAAACTGACAATACAAACTTGAAAAGTTAACTTTTAAACAACACAACTGTAACCGCAGAGAAGGAAGTTCAAAGGACATGTTGCAAAAAAGAATACAAAACCTCAAACTCGATTTGACTTTGGGCTATCATAATGGACTTATCAATGTTTTTTTTAAATGAAAGCTCCTTTTTGTGACAAATATATGGGTACATTTGTAAACCAGTGCTTTTTTTAAAGTTATTCAAACCATTCACACCAGTTGCTTCTATCAAATATTAAGGTTTATCTTGTAAATTATGGGAGGGTTGAGTGCTACAGTACCAGCATTTAATGCAGAGCTAGTTACAAGAGAGCTTCATGCTTCATGTATTGTGGCAAATTCTAAGTAGCAATCTATGCATTTACTATTCAAACGATAATTCAGGCAAAATATTTATCAGCTTTATTTTGTATACATCTTTGTGCGAAGGATGAGGCTAAAAGTTTATCCATTATGAAAAGGAACTTTCCCAGGTCCACAGGATATCCATAATGAGAGGTCCATTTTAGGAGACTCATCTTCCTCCAGGATGAGACGTCAGTCTACCCTTGCTGCAAATATAGTCACACCTCTACAGTATGTTGCCAAGTATATGGTAACTCTATGCATCTTTATCATCTATGCGCCGACACTATATATTGGCTCTGAATGACAGATCCACATTTTTGAAATTACTTCAGAGTTATTGAGATAAATGGATTTAATTTTCTTTAAAAGAAGGGTCTAAGCTCAAATCAAGCTCTGATATATTAGAGGGGTAATTATTCTAAGCAATCTGGTGAAATTTCCATTGAATCGATGTGTGGGTTTCAATTGATATCAGGAGATAAAGTTGTCTCATTTTCAACACAAAGTGAACTTGAAGCAAGCACACATGATGTCATACCCTCACATTAATCAGCATTCTTTTGTTTTTCTTTAAACTTTATCAACAATTTTCTACTCAACAATCAAATGTTATCGCAATATGATTGCATGAGAGGTATGGGAAAATTACAAACTTCACATTCCCCATGGGAAGGTCCTATCCCTATTAATTTCAAGGTCAACACAACAGACTGAAAAAACAAAGGAAACAAAGCATTCCTTATCAATGTGAGGAAGTGCGGATATCAGGGAGCTGCCTACTGATATAACTTTCACTTGCCTAAAGCTCACTTTTGGGAACAAATGTTGCAACTTCTTTTGCTGATATCTCGAGTAATACAAGTCCGATTTGAATGAGAGTTTCACCAAAATGCATAGATTTAGTTCCTCTTTCACATAGGAAAAGTAAATTTTTGCTTAAACCCTCCTTTAAGCCCTAGCTGTAATCCCTGGCCATGGCTGTAACCTACAGTAACTGCAAACCCTGCAACTCCAACCTCCTTAACCTACACTGTAGCCCATAAGGTACTGGAACATAAAAGAACCAACACCCTCCCTTTGAACATACAGACATCAGAGCAAAGAGAGGTCATCAAAGCAACTGAATATGCTGTACACACTTTACAGACCCATTGTCAGCAGACGAGCAGCAGGGGCAGGGTGGAATACCTTGCTCAATAACATACTAACTACTATAAAACCCAGGTTGGGTCAAACACACCATCAAATAGATAATTTCAGAACAGCTAGGCTATGCATCTCCAATAAAATTAATGAACAGGAGGAAGTGTGTTCTCATGGTTGTATAGTTTGTGTTATGTAAATTAGGTTTTAATTGAATATTCTGGCATCACATTATTTGTAAGTCCTTTTGTCTTAGTGTAATAACCTATTAACTCCATTTTTACTTTTTTTTTATGAAAATGATAGTACTGTACGGGCAGCATTATGCTGTAATGTTATTACTTAACGATTTTTATGTCTTCATCCAAAGGCACATACTTCCTCTTATCATGCTAATTTAAGTCCATAACTACTAAAAATCTGAATCACAAGGACCAAAAGAAAACAGAAACTATTCTTTTAGAGCAATAATAATCTTGAGTTACTGAAATGAGTATTATCTAAACAAAACAGTCACAACGTCACCGTGAATGAACAAAAATTAAAGGAAAGGTAGAGAGAGACCGATAAAAGGAAAGTGTATAAACCACTTTTGCAGGAAAAATAGCAAAGAACAAAGTACAAACATTTCAAATTTATAGCTAATTTTAATAAAGTGAGCCAGAAACTTGCAAGTGTCATGCACGAAGGTTGAAGAAAATTTCACACAAACAGCATATTGAGGATGTGTTACTGTACCTTGTTTATTATCAATCACAATATACTGTAGCAATTTAACACAGTTTTTTGGCAACGTCTACACATAAAAGATACGTTTTCCCACTTTCAGCACTTTCTGATCACGGAGGAGTACAATAAAGTATAATTTAGATTCTCCTGAGCATGTATAATATCGATCTAAAGGTGCCTCCACTTGGTCTTTAAACTGCTGCATGTTATCCGAGGAAACAGGCAAAACTGTGTATAGAGGTTCTGCACGTGATGTCATTGCGTTTCAATTTGGCATACTGGCCGCCACTGAACATGCACAGAAGGTGGGTTGCCGATACACGCGCGTGATACGGCCTTAGTTACAATTGTTGTACAATGGACGCCTGACCGTCAAAATAGAGAGACACGCAGTGCAATGATGTCGGTGAAGAACCTATAGTGCACCATTATTAACTTCTTGAAACAATATAGCATTTCAATATGTAATGACAAACATTGTTCTTACTGTATACACAGAGCAATGTTCAACTGTTACTTTTTCATAGAACTGTAAACTTTCTTTCAAAATTGAATTTACCAAGCTGAAAACTTTCTGACTATAGCTCTCTATCTCTATTGGATTAACTGAGAACATAACAAAACATGAAACTATTATAAAATATAAATTAATTCTAAATGTAATGATACTGTGTTGGTATACTGTGTACTGTAACTCCCCATTTCCATTCTGACTGTTGAAATCATCACATTTAAAACTTCATTACTGCTTCCATGGAAACTGATGATGAACATGTTATCCCACCAATTAAGACTTTAGAGTATTACTGTACCCACCCAATTTCATCTTTTCCTTTAGCTGATTGGCTCACTTTTGAAAGTGCTCTACCATAGTCACCTTCAGCACGTGCTCTGTAAGAAACAAGAACAGAAAAGCAAATTAGCACTTGAACATTGTTAGGCATCATGTTAAAATAGCCAAGCTGCAGCTCCCTCAGGCATGCTGCAGCAGCTGCAGCAATGCTCTATCACTATAAACATTTCAATAGCAGTCTTAAGGTAATCCTGCTATTCTAATGTGCATGGCACAAAGCATGGCTACAGTCACTGCAGCTTGGCTGAGGCAGCTGCAGCCTGAGGTTTTGACATGGTGCCTTAGTACTTCATCCAAAGCTCAAATTACAGTTGACAAAGTTTGCCTCTTACAAATGATATAAGTTTTGTACAAACTACGAGTTTTCTCATTAACACTGCACTCACAGGTCCATAGTCAAATCTTTAACTTAGTAATGTTTTATTTTCCTAAACGTAGGCCTACACAACTGGCATTTTAAATTATTGCAAATTACAACATGGTGTATGTAGTACAATGTTTGAAGCAGAAAGAGAAAACATACAGGCAGGCTTGTAGCCACAATGACAGTCATTGAGGGAGCAGTGTCAAAACAATGTTCATTATTAACATAATGAGCAGAGCACAAGAGAAATGCAAAACAGATCAAGCAACCTTGGGGCAAAGTCAAAGTCTTTGTCTTCCTCAGCTGCAAAGTGCACTGCAATGTAGGAAACAACCATTAAGCAACATACATGCATGCAGTATCACAAACAAAGACTTTATAAGTGCTAATTATTTTTTTTCCCATAATTTTGACAAGTGAAAACAGCATATATAGAGGGATTTCATGTGACGTCACACGCAATGGATTCCCAGGCACTGAAGGGCAAAACAAACACGCAGTAAGCGTATTTACAACACACGCGCACGGCATAACCATAGATACTACTGTGATACAATGGACGTGTGCCCATCAAAACAAAAAGGACGCGCGATCTTGCCCTTCAAAATTGCGTGTAGTTGGTTAAAGTCACGTGACTGAAATCCCTCTATACTCTGTCTTCAGTGCCCTATTAGCCCACCCACAACATTCTTTGCAAACATGTGACCAATGATGATTTTTGGCAAAAATCATTGTCATTTTATTATGGAGTGACAGAGAACATGGGTCCCTGACATCTTGCTTTTATTGATCAACAATCCTGTACTGCATAGCAACTGGAGCTAGAAATTATATTCACAAAAACATTTGAAGCTTGATATACTCAGACTAGTTCCCAGTTCCTCTTTCTGAAATGAGAAATCCCAGGAGAAGAGGGCTAATTCTTAATGAAAGTACTCTATAACTCACCATACTCAATCAAAGAATGGATGTTTTGTCCTTTGAACATTCTTGTGTAACAGTATGTTCCACAATTATGACTTGTTTTAAATTTTTTGAATTCATTATGGAATCAACATGACTATTCTATTATGGAAGCCTTTCATTGCTTCAAATCTCACAATAAGAACAGTTAATATTAAAGCTTAACATTCAGTTGCATTTTATACTGTATTTTCCAGGCCATACTGATCTTTCTTCTGACTGATGATATGAGACTACAGGTATACTATTAGTTGGTAATGATTTTTATGTTCAAATCTCTTTTTGAGATGAAACAGAATCTTCCCTATTTTGTGTACCCTATTCACTGATGGACTTGTCGATACAAGAAACGTATACAATTCCCTTTCTTTTTTTCATATTATTTTAAAGAAACACACTTATTGGTACTTAAAATTTATGCCTAACTGAAAGTTGACAATTTACTGTAAAGTAACAAAATAAACTGCTGTTTCAAGTACATACTTCAAAGAATTACTTTCCAAATAATACATACTTGAGTGAAATTCAGGGTAATTAATGCAGAACCTAGATACAAGTTTGAGGAAGTTGAAGGCAAGTTGACACCACCTGTGTACAGTATACGTACAATATAAGAGGTTGTTGTCCACAACTACAGTACAGTACTGCTGCATGTATTTGTTTACCATTAACGAGCATGCCCTGGACTTTAATAGCCAGACAACTTCCCCACCAGAATACAGTAATGCTTCTGTGTGCAGACTTTGCCACTAAGGCTTATTTTGAAATACTAACCATACACAGCAAAAATGTACTTTATGCTACAGTATATTGAACTGCATGGTGATTCAATTAATAACATGTACCTTGGTACATTGTCTAAAAAGGTGATATCACAAATATGGCAATCAGCCAGGATCACAAATCTTATGAATTGGAAGGTGGGGGGGGGGGGTCAAGGAAATAACAGAGTTATGCTACAGTTATGCTACACTCATAATAATCAAGCAGGAGTGCTGCAGTCGCTCAACCCTTCTGATGTTATGACCTGTCCAGTTTTAAATTAATTTTGAGCATGATCATGGTCCATTGTGGTACATACAGAACTTAAGTTGAGCTGGCCAGCACGTAAACACTGTTGACCTAGCAATTACATTTTGCTGCTGGACCATGTTAGAGATAAGTCTTGGCTAGTTCGTCCCCCTACATAACAATGCCCATATGGGAACAGGGATAGGAATCAGAAACTGGACTTGTAGTTCATAAATGCCACCAGTTTGAGCAGAGTAGTGGCATAAACAGAGGGGGAAGAGGCGGCCAAATGTCTTACTCCCCACACTTGCCCTCTCCCACCCCCACATGAATAATAATTTATTTTTCTATAGTGCTTTACAACAAGTAAAGACCTCAAAGCGCTTTACAGTAAAACAAAAGGCAGAGAGTGAAACACCTACACATAAAAACCTAAAACGATAGAAAATGCATAAAAATACAAAAGATGAAAGTGAGATAAAATCAAAAGTAAAAACAAGAAATAATTCAAACAATAAAAACAAAGCACCTTACCAAAAGTGGTCATGGAATTGGTGAGCAAACATATTTATTGAATGAAAATTACACCACCTACTTCAGTTCTACATGCTGCTAGGTAGTGTGGATTTTTGTACTTTTAAAATTGAAATTATTCCAAATTCTAATACTGATTCCATAAAAAACAAATGCTAATAGAGAAAGAATCAATTATGATAAAATGTAAAGGCTTTTGTTGACAAATGTGGAAGTAAACATACTGTGCCTGAATACATTAATTTAAACTAAACTAATCTAGCACAAGAGATGCTAACACAAATTAATCAATTGTTTCTTATGGCTTCCACTCACCACTTTCATAGAGACCTTTTAGAAGTGTAAATTTCTATTAATGTGGTTTCTAAAAAATAAAGCATACTTGGCAAAAATTCACAAGGTATGGGAGACCTGGAGGCCTTCCCTGCAAAATAAGATTTTGGCAAACCGATTGTGGTGCTCCACTAGCTTATACAGTGTCATAATCATATGCCCCCCTCCCAGCCCTTTCCCGCCATAATAATGTCTGGTTATGCTGATGGAGCAGGGAGCTGCCACTCTAACAAGACCAAATCTCAGCTCTCTAACATTCTTTGAATACCACTCCAGCTAGACCAGGGAAACAACTGGTGAAGAACCATGACTCTGTATGCAATGTCAACACAACCAGCACCGAGAGCTGTGCAATATATACCTAAATTGCCTGAGGATTAGCTACTGTAGCTGTCTGGGAACTATGCCATCATGGTACATTAGTAGTGTACAGAGTGAACACTGGCAACCACATGAAATGCAAATAAGTCCCTAAGAATACAGTCAAAACAAAAGGAATTTAAAACTTGTCTTTAATACACAGGTTTTTTGACTTGAGACTGTTCATTTAAGGTGGTGAGCATGCCCAGGCCTCCAGATAAAGCTTACCTAAGCTCACTACCTTGTAATATAACCACACTGTTGAAGGAGTGAGACTCAAAAAGGGGAATGGGGGCTTCTAGAACACCAGGAAAAATGATCAAAAATACCCAAAAATTACCACTTTCCTCTGTCCAATCATATAGTACAGAACACCCTGTTATTGTAATCCCAATGTGGCACCTTCACTGTATATTTTACAGAAATCCACCAGAAACTGCAGAAGATGAAAGCTTTTGAACATAGAGACAGACATTTTCTCCCCCTACAGTACCATGACATAAGCTCTACCCACACTTTGTGGGTTGACCTACAGTAATAATGAAAGTTGCCCAGGGCTGGACAAAATGTTTATTTCCCGGCAACCAGGTCAATTTCCCACAAGTTTAAAGAGTTTACATGTACAACTAGCCAAATTTCCTTTTGAATTCCTTCCAAATACGAAAATTTTCCTGCAAGGAGCTTCCCAAATACCTGATTTTTCCATTTTCCACCCATGGAAGTTGCCTACAGTATCTTGATTGTGCAGATACAATACTGTACTGTCCGGTGGTAAGTGAGAAGAGGACTTGGGAGGGTGCCCACCACCTCCACTGTGCTATTAGTTTACCCAGGGAGTTGCTATTAATAGCAACTCCCTGGTTTACCAGGGTCTAGATGCCGGTAGGTGGGCATTGCATGTGTAAATATGAGGTAAGAGAGGGGTGATGCAGATTACTGTACCATATGAATACATATGATACTAAATGAGAAATACTGCATTCAAATTGCATCCCCATGTAGCACACAAAGAAAATAGCTTTCACCACTATTAAACCATTTACTACACTCTGACAATAGCTTTATATCTTTCTCAAAATGTTATATGCATTGCTAAATTAATGAACTTTGCATCATCTGCAAGTATGGAGCGAACAATTTACAGAATGCATGGTGCTGAGAAATTATGTATGAAGTATAAAAAAAAGACACGGATTACAATGATGGAGGTTGATTCCGTTTTTTTCTATCCCTATCAATAATTTGATCCTGAAATTAACAGGTACATACCAAGGTTTGGAGAAAACTTAAGAACATAACTTGCAAAAGAACATAGTCCAGTACCTGCTGAGAACCAATGCAGAAAACTTGGTGAACCATACTGTAGTGTACCTAAACAGTACACTCTATCCACCTTGCAACTTAAACATTTTAAATACTTTTCCAACATATTATGCAAATTTGGTATAACTATTCATTGAAAATCATGCATTCTTTCATATTCATTATAAACAGTGCTCAGTAAATCTGATTGCTATGGTAGTGAATTACCATACTTTGCATTCAAAACCCACTTCTAAAACATTAACTTAACCAGCTTCCACATTCCGAATTGCTTATCATTCTTTATCAAATACATAGCACAAATCATGGTTTTAAAGGCACTTTAAATCATCACCATTTTTTGTACCACAAATGCAACATTTCTATTTATTAAACTTCAAAGATGGGATTAAACTAACTAACCAAAAGTCAAAAGGCTTACAGCCATTCCTCTTATCCTTTGGATGTAATTTTAGTACTATGGTTTCTGGCTGGCTAAACACAGATTCATTGTGAAGCCACTGTGCTAAAATTTAGGAATAAAACTTCAAAATCAATGGGTCAGGGACCGCGGAGACGGGGGGGGGGGGGGCTAGGGGGCTTTAGCCCCCGCACTTTTTTGCTGTGGGCATTTTGGGACGCCTTAAACAGCATTTATTTTATTGAACATATTGGGCCGCTTCGATGATTAGCCCCTGCACTTGAAAATTGGCTCCGCGGCGTCTGTGGTTTAGATTAAATAAATTGATATCACATTAACATGGTAATAAATCAGCTTCTTGCTTTTAATTAAGGGCATTACTGTATATATATGCCAGATAGAAAATCTGCCATACCTAACAAGTTATGGATACAAGGATTTCACAGCTAGACAGTGGCCCTTCAACCAAAATACTGTACCAAAGACAACAGACTTGCACTCAATATCAGACACCAATATACATGTACAGAGTATGAGGTTGGTATAGGATTTCTTCTTTGAGAAATCTTTTTGGTTTCTACAGTTTGGCCTCCAGTGACCTCAAATAAGTTTTTTCCTCCACAAATATAAAGTTCATTGACTCACTATTGGGTGCTCACCTGCAATGCATTAAACCACGTTTTTCTTCTTGCAACTGTCATGTTTATACAAATGACCTTTGACCTCCACTAAAACATGCAAAATTATCTACTCAATGTGAGGTACCCACATGATACAATAAGATTCATACCCCTTCCCCTTCAAAAGCACTGGATATCACAGGAAAGCCTAAAGGCTAAACCACCAAACAACATGAATCATCCCCGGGCAGACAAGAGTGAAGAGTATGATGGGGATGCAAGTGGCAGGAATGCAGGAACAACGGGGGAAGGGGGAAGAATTCATAATGATGGCAATGGTAGGTGGAAGTCTAAATTGCATGATACAGTCTTAACATTTTCTTTCAGTTCCGTGCAATGCACCTCATGACACTGTCGATATACTGTGCAATACAGTATATTCCATGCGGAAAATAGCTTGATTCAAAACCATGCCTCTATTATCATTCTGTTACAGAGCCACAATCTACATCAGTAAGCTGTTTATTGACAAAATGACTTTACACTGTTTGAAAGAGGAAGGAAACATCTCTGTTTAATTTCATTACAACCACTTCTCCCATTTCAAACACTGTAAACAGTCATTTTAAAGCTGACTTCTGGATTTTCAGGAACTGTGAAGCAGGCAATGACATATGACACTTAATGATTGCACCAGTAGCAATGCTTCTGCAAATTACATACAATCTTTAAAAGAAGAAAATACAGTACCTCTTTTCATGTGTGCAGACATGTGACATTTTTAGTTTCTATATACCAGAGGTAAGGGCTGGCAAAAATGTTTATTTCTCTGGGAACAAGGCATCTATCAGTACAGTATACAAAAAACACCAAATATTCCTCTTAAATACTGTACATACCAACATTTTCCTGTGCAAGAAGCTTCCAAATTTTATCTTTTTTCTGTCCATTCGGCGGGTGCTTTTTAGACACTACAGACCCCAGCTTGTCTGATCTTGTGCCCATGGAAAAGATCCTGGGTTTGAGATCACGACTGTAGTGTACTGTAAATGCAGAGTATTGCTGTAGGTCTCGATTTGATCCTCTGATTTAGAGCTTGGCTTGTGGCAGGATGTGGGTGAGGGGAAGATCTTCTCAGGAGATCTGACTCCATGCAAAGGATAAATAAAGTCCATAGCTTCCACACACTCTGGACAGGATGTACTACTGTATGTATGCAACGGCTTCTTCAGTACTACAGACTTCTCATATTGCTCTAGCACTAGGTTGTTAAAGGGGAAATGCAGTCACCCCAACTTGAAGTAGTGTAGTAGACTGTCCTGTTTCATGATTGGCTCTTGAGAGTCATGTGACAATATTTTTTCTCCTCAAATGTGAAATTTACAAGAAGTAACTGATTGGTTTACCTTGAATATGCAATATTAAAGTCCTAACATATTATGAAAGATACTTTGAAGAGAAATAAGAAGACAACTGTGAGATTTAGCTGTTGCTTCAAAATAAGTTTGGGGCGACTGCTCTTGACCTTTAATTCATCAGCCACATGTCATTATCATATTTGCAGAAGGACCAGAGTATGAAACAAAAATGCAAATGATCACTGCATAGTTCCCTAGTCCTGTGGTCATCTGATACCATCAGGAAATCAGAATGATATCCTGTCCAAATGCCCCTTGTATATTTGAACTGTAACTTTACCCAGCTTTCTTTATCCAGGCAGGGGTGCCACCTGGATTTGCTTGGGGGGGGGGGAGCTCCCAGATGGGGGAGGGAGAAGCAACCAGAAGCTCCGACAAAGGGGACAGCTTTTGGAAAGGCTGTCAAATGTAAAAGTTTTTGAATTCTTTTTACAAAATTTTGAAAAGGTGGGGTTTTTAATGAAGAAAATTGAATTTTTATGGGAGAAAATCTGAAAAATTTAGATTTTTATCAAGAAATTTTAAAAAATTTGGATATCTATTGAAAAAATTGGAAAAGGTTGGGTTTATATTGAAGCATTTGCCCTTCCTAAGAGCAAAATTAAGTAGAATGTCGAGATGACTGACTGTCATCGGGATTACATATGTTATCACATGGCTAATGACTCCTAAAACAGGAAAATGTCCCTAACAGGGGGCCTTCCCTGCCCCCTCTCACTGGCACTACCCCTGTATGCAGGTCTCTTTTTTGCACTTACACTGAATGATTACTTCACAAGCATATACTGTAAGTTCAATGTCAAGTTCCTTTCAAAAAATTTGTTTTATGAAGAAGCAGAGATGCCAACATTTACATCCAGAAATCGGGGAGGTTTCACACAGAAATCAGGGAGGTTTTTAGAACTACATGCAACTTAATAGGGGAAAGTCCTTCTTGAATCAGGGAGGTTGTCATATTTGTTAGTCGGAATGGACAGAAATCCATGAATTTTCAGGGAGCCTCCCTGAGAATCAGGGATCTCTGAAGAAGTGATGAATATATGGCAAAAACAACTTGTTCTTTTAAATATGACCAATTTGGGCCATTCACATAACACATGTAAATTTATGTAAATTGTATACATGTAAATTTATTCAAATTTTGGCAATTTTTATATTTTTCATATTTAGTTTTTCCTTCATAACTTTTTTCTTGTACATGTAATTAATAAATCATAATTCTGCAGAAGAAATTATGCTCCTACAAAATTCTCTAATTACTGTATGTGGTACTGTATACTGTAACTTGATTGTAGCTTGATTATGTAGCTTTGCTTGAGGTATTTTTGTAAAACATTTACTCCATTTTGTCTATTATCATTATTTGTCTATTATCATTATTTTCCTATACAATATATACCACTTGTTTTTATAACACTATTAACAGTACTAAACTCCTGTGGTAACAGTGCTACGTAAGAAGCAGCCAACCTTACAATTACTTTACTATGACTAGGCTGCTATGCTGTACCTGTGTCACTTCTGATAACCTTAGGCCTTACACTACTAATCCGTACAGAAGGTGCAAATGGACTTTTTGTGCAAATGCACTTTTTTCCAAATCAAAAGCCAAATATTCCCTTAAAACTTCTTTCTAAAACTTGTCTCCGTGACCATGAAGACTTGTCTTTACACACATGATACAGTATGCTACTAGGAAGTACTTAATCAGGTACAAAATTTTAAGCCATTTTCAATCCAAATTATTTCCAAAATTTTTAAAGCACCTACTTACAGTAGATAACCTTCATAGCAGGTGTCGAATATGTACTCCTCTTTGGCGTACATACTCTAACAACTGCAAACAATGACAGCGATCATCCAATTTTGTTATATTCATGAGCCCAATATGATTTTATTCTCTCGACTCTTGATTGGTCCCAATAAGTGAATATTCATACTGCACGAAAAGGCTTCAGCTGCAACGTTCACTTTTTATACACAGTATGTCAATGGGTCTTCATTGTGTGAGCCTGAAGCGGGCGAAATCACACACTAAAACCCCACTGACATATGTCGTTCAAAACAGCATGATAATCAAGACTTGCTTTAGTCGTTTTTTGTTAAATGTTTATAATTCTGTTCGGTGTTATCATATATATGAATAGTTAATAGCGTACAGTTTTTACACAGTTTGACAAAGAATTCTTGCAAAAGTTCGCGGACACTGGTATTACGAGTGCAGCCAATATAGGTGCAGGAGTAATTCGTCCACCGGGCGGGCAACTACTTAAAGAGTTTGGTATCAAAATTTGCCAAATCGAGTCTTTTATTACTGTAAAATGATGTGCTTTCAGATCAGTATCAAGGGAGGGTGCACAAAACAGTACTATTAGATCGATCAAGACAAGTCACTTGGGTGGATGTATCCCCATGTACAGTAGTGTGGTAAGTAATCTTCCACAGTATCCAGCTGAAGTGTTGAAACAGTTAAAATTAAATTCCTTTTATTTTACCAGTTTTTTTATTGAAAAAAAAAATTGTGTCACTGAAACAAAAGAAGCCCTGTTACAACCAATGGACTTATTCTTGAAACCAGTACAGCTTTACCTGCAGCCTTCTATAACTAGAGTTCTTTAATTATGTCCTGCTAAACTTGAATGACTTGTCATCAGTTTTATTTCCTCCAAGTCTAATTCACTGCAAAGGAAGAAGTATTATTTATGAACAGTATTACATTAAGTCCAACCAAAACATCGATATGGGACATATTCTACAAAAATGACACTCACTGACTGACTGACTGCAAACAACCACCTAAACTTGAAACCTCATTTAAAATAGACAGTTTTACTTCCTTTTGACACAACAGCTAAATGTTACTAATCTCTTCTAAATTCCCTTACAAGTATCTTTCTTGTTTCCCCACATTAATTTTAAATATTAAAAATAAACCAAGGAATTTTTCTGCATAAATTTAATTGTTCAGTTACAAAAAATATTGCAGGGTTAGATTCAGAGGCAGGCTGGTGTTTAAAGATGTCACAGTGAAATTGGTGGTGACCTGCCCAGGTATGGTAAAAGGTATTTCTTTATGCCACCCACCCAAAACAGCCCTATAAGCCCAGGCAGGCAGCCCATGCTGCAATCATCGCATACAGTACAATGCCACAATTCTGCCAGTCTGATGCCTGTGTATGTATCATAATCACTAATAAGTAGGTATATCAGGGCATACTACAAACTGAAATTGGGAGTGACTGCACACTTTCCTCTTGAGTAAGGGATTTGTCAGTAGACCTTATGCATTGACGTCACGCGACGTCATTTTGGCGGCAAAACAATGGAGCACACTGTACGCACGATGCAGACTTCATATGCACTAATAGAAGACTGTATGCGTATTCGAGCGATACATGAATCAGCTGTCTGCATTTGTTGCAATGATACCCGCTTGCCTCCATTTATGGGAGCACTTTCTGTTATGTGATGTCATATGCATGCATACTGTAAGGTACATCTATAGACTTGCAAGCTGATATAGTGTACATACAGTACACCTGCACTGTAAATTGAGCAATCAACAATTGTCTATATACAAACGGAAGTTGCCCTACCATGTACTTTGTCCACACACCCAACTGTACACATTATACAGTAATGACAAATGATTGTCAATTGTGGCAATGTGTAGCCAAACACCCAGAAACTGCCAAAAATACAAAAAAAAAATGGCTTGTACATCAACTTTACATTGTAAACTTCATATTGTTTTCAGTCTTAATTTTAATCAGCTCTGGTCACCTTAAACCAGCAATTAACTTGTATACAGTATCAATTCAATTCAAAAATCAAACTTGCCTAAACTACTTTTCTTGGAAGTCAGGATGTTAATAGGTTCTTATAATGTTATTTGAAAGAAAGAGGATATTACTGTACAGGGTTTCCCCTCGGTTTAAGAGAGTGTGAGGTGGTAGGTACATAATATGGTGCCAACTTTGGCACAAAGTGAGGGACAACCATCAATACTTGTACAGTTAGTACAGTACAGGTGGCAATTATAGCAAATTTATGTGAGGTGGTGGCCAAAAACTGTGAGGTGGCTGCCTCACAAAAAGAATGCCAAGGGAAACCCTGCTGTACATCAAATATAGTGTGAGATTGTAGAAAACATACATTTGTTGTACTGCAGTTTCACTGTGAAATTTACCAAAACTCCCTGAGCAACTGAATGCTTACATTACATGGAGTCCAAAAATTGAAACTTAATACTCAAGCAATTAAACCAATCGGCCTTAATATTTACTTATTCCACTTTGTTCACAGGGCAGCTGTACAGTACTTCCAGTCAGATGATTTTAAATCTCAAAGACAATTCCTGTGTGCATGACGTCTGGCTTATGTCCTTGCAACTTAACACATTTCATCTGAAAAATTCTTTTAGGGTGGTTCTGAAAATTTTTTACAGTACATCAGTTCCTAGAAACTTAGAAGGTTGGTGCACAATTATCAATCATTAATAACAATGATAATTATATGTAAATGTTTATACCCCACCTTCCATATAAATTTCAAAGAGGCCTACAATTGTTTAATAGAACACAAGACTTAAAACATTAAAAATTAAAAAAAAAACTGCAGCAAGTAAAAAAAAATAATAAATAAACACTAGTAACTATAACCAGCTTAAAAGAATAAATTACTCAGTGTGAAAGTGCTGCTTGTAAAAGAACATTTTTACCTCACTTTCAAATTGATTAATATTGTTTTAAATTTCTTAGTGACGCTGACAGAGAATTCCAAAGTTTAGGGGCTGCAGTTATGAAGTTTCCATTACCATAGTAAATAGTTTGGGATGGTTTCTTTTCTACCAGTCTTTGTCTTTGATTTCAGATGGGAGGGTATTAAAGCCTACTGTACCATAGCCTTGAAAATTATAGGTCAACCCAAGACAAACTGCACTGAGGCAAAAGCACCCCTCACTCCAAGATGAAGGTCAATCATTAACAGACCCAAAAATAACTCAATTGGTCAAGAACGTAAATATCTAACTATTAAAATTTGTGACAATAATCACCACAATTCCCACAATTCCCTCATTAAACAATTCGTAACATTCAGGCATGTTATATCACAAAGATTTTGCCCAATGTTGCTATTTTCCCCTCGAGAGTTTTTAGACAGAGCAGTATCCTAATATTCACAATATATGTAAACACAAAAACTATACTACTGTAAGAATGTTCGAGTTTCTGCTGTGGAAGCAAGCTCCCTCTAGCGTGCAAGTTTTGCATTCAGCTGAGATTGGGCTGTTTATTGCATAGCTGTATTCTAAAGTAAGCTGTGTCCTTCGATTACATATGAAGCACAATCCATCCGCGGAAAACAAGAGTGTACTGTCGCTTACTTGTGACAATATGGTTTATGTGAAAATGTGCAGGGAATAAAAGAGATGGTTTCCAACATTTCTGGTGTTATTATAAGCACCAGACTAACCCCCCATTGTACCCTTTTCTGACAAAGTCAGAGCAGTGTCTGGTGTTTTTACACCAGAGCCCCAGTCTAATTTCAAGTCCTGGCGGTCTTGAGGTTTCAAACAAAGAAGCTGCATGTGCACTCCCAAAACCCATTGGCCTAATTAGCTAACTGAGCATCCTGCATCCTTTTTGCATGTATTTCAACAATGTCTCCGGTTGCACAAGCACTTTTGCCGGGAATTTAAAGCACTTGCAAGCCCCCTCAACCCCCCCCCCCCCACCTTGTATGCCTACATTGAACATGTATACACATAATCACTCTATTCAAGTCCATAGCCAGGAATTCTACCATATGGTGGGGCCCTCCACCTCTGGGCCTCACAAGTCATGCTGAAAACTGGATTCTTGCATCACTCCACTTAAATTTCAAATCTTTTTCTCAGGTAATATATACTCCTCATCAAAGACAACACAAAAATGTCTATAAGACTGCATATTACTTGATCCCCCCCCCCCCCATTGCCAATCCCCCAAGTTTGGTCGGTTGGAAAATGTGGCTATAATCATACGTGTGTTCTCATTTGAACCCCTAAGACCTGATCTCTTCCTCTGCTTCAAGCAACAGGATGTTTCTACCATTGAATGGAAGTCGATCTGTAGGTCGCGTTTGTATAGTACACCATGCCTTGACATTGTGTGTGCTTTGATCACTGGTCACCTTGATCCACAACATTGTACTCCC
Source organism: Holothuria leucospilota (assembly GCA_029531755.1). Classification (NCBI taxonomy): domain Eukaryota; kingdom Metazoa; phylum Echinodermata; class Holothuroidea; order Aspidochirotida; family Holothuriidae; genus Holothuria; species Holothuria leucospilota. The sequence goes on from CM055969.1 coordinate 19,819,254, forward strand.
ACTTACAGTAACTGTTCTTTTGATAGACTTCTCTACGTCTGCATGATCCTCCCCGAAGGTGCCATCAAGCTCTGCAGATCTAGTGTTCACTAGCAGTAGCACATCAATCCCCTGCTCTGAGTTGGATCCACATCTGATTGCTTCCTCATATGCACACTTAAATGTGCGAACCCACTCTACTGTGCATACTCTGCAAGCTACAGTGAAGTGAAGACGCAGGTAAAGTATACCACTAAATTGTGAACATTTCAAAGGAAAACTTGTGCACTTTATTTACACACTATATGTACAGTAGATATTTAAGAAAAATATTACACTATAACAGTTTTTGTTGTTAGTACAACAGTGCACTATAACATTTTTTGTTTGTACAACATAATGCAGTATTTTAAGTAAAAAGCCCCATGTTTGTTATGAAAACTGCATTAATAAAGGAATGTCACCCACTTCTGTGACTGGCTTTAAACTTCATAAAAACTTGTGCAGCACCCTTTGTCCCTGTTTGACTGTGCAACTTACAACCATTCAACTCTGTCTATAGGAGCTGTTGAGTTGACCTATATATCCAACTGGGCCTATACAGGGGGGATAAGTCATTCAAGAATAGAAATACTATAATACAGTGAAGTATGCTCATTTGTTACACAACAATCTACAGGTACTGTAACCTACTGAGTGAGCATATTTGTCTAAAGGTCTGACAAAGCCATGACAGAATTACCAAGAGGGGACTTTGAAAATGATATACTGTACATCTGTCTCATCTAGAAGGTCCAGGGGCATGGATGGCTTCCCAGAAAATTGGTTAAAAAAGACATGCTAAAGCTTAAAACCTGCTACATTCAATGCCTCAATATCACAGAAGAATAGATTTCAACCCATCTACTGTACAGTACAAGGCTATACTAAGCCTTCAGGAAAAAGGTGTCTGGATAGACCCCACTGAATCTCTCTGCTATAGCCTCTCTCTGCTATAGCCCCTCTCTGCTATAGCCCCTGAGAGTCCCTATAGTACATGCCACACAACCAGTACTAATTAGAATACTAGCATTGTTTTACAAGATCCACAGTCATGTGATACTAATTAACACATTTCTTGATCCCCTGTACACTATACTCTTGGTTTTGGCTACATTCTTTAGGTGTACATACTGTAGCTGTCCTCAGAAATGAACAAGTGTTGGCCTATACAACTATTAGAAAGTTATAAGCAACCTACTGAGCAGTACACTGGTACCTCATACATGTGTCCTATGCTGTATCCTTTAGTTGTTATTTTAGATGACTTTATCCTACATACTGTACAATACATTCATTACAACATGTCATTATTCATCAATGATACTAATAACACTGCAATTTGCAATCTCTCAGAGATTAGTTTTACATATTAAAAGCATCAATGATTTGTTTCAAAATGTTTACAACTTCAACATAATTTCAGTCAAAAGACACACAAGGTTTGAAGACAGAGTGACACTGCAACATTAAAAGTGTTTACACTGTAATAATATGCTTAAAAACATTGATACAAGAATGAATCTTATCAGCATCAAAACTCACTTCAAAGTTTCTTTTTTAACAATAGGCATTGTTTGACTTGGATGAACTCTGAGAGGTGTGGTTACAAAAAGCTAGTTAGTTAAATGACAATAGGTACTAAAAACCCTGTCAATCAAAAGTTTCTTTTCTGAGAAGTGCTGATTAAATTACAGGTATAATGTTGACTGACAGAGGTTGCATTTCACGTTTCATTTTCCTTCCTTATACGATAACTTTCCATTTTGGAGTTGGGTTTGATCCATCAAGTCTTTTAAATCCATACCACAGGGTTTCAGAAAAATCTGAAAAATCCGACGTAACTTGTGTGAGAAATTCAGTTCAGTACTACTATACAGTAATGCTTCATGACAAATGTATCAGGATACACAGTTGCCTTCCATTGCTACCAGCAAGCAGTCTGTGGTCACTACTGGTTACAAGTAACTATTTCAAGAAGATGGCTAACTACTGTCTACTGTACAATAAACAGAAGGTGGTTGAAATAATTGATATACTGAACAGGACTGACTTTTATAAGACATACAGTATATGGTAGGGCTGTGATCGTTTAGCGATTAATCGCTAAACGATCGCATGTGTAATAAAGGTTTAGTACAAAGCTAGCAGCGATTAATCGCAAAACCCCTTTTTCTGTAGGAAATTTAAAAAAAAAAAAATCTTCAGTCATTACAGAAAATTATATGTTCACTTTAAATCTTTTTGAAAAAGTGAAATACGGAATCAAAGTTAAGCTTCTATGGGGTATGAGGATCCGTGTCTGAGGTTCATGGAAACTATGTCCCCCGGACATCACTAACACATTCATCATGTTCAAGAGCATGTTTAAAGTCTCTATGTTGATCATAGGTACTTGCGATTAATCCCTAAACGATTGCAAAATTTTGCAATTAAACATTTAGTAATTTTGCTAAACGTTCACAGCCCTAATATATGGACATTAAGAACTTTTACCAAATGTTGCTCTTAGCCAGCACAACTACAACAATAAGTATACCAGCAATGGACACACCTTACTGTACAAGAAAGAATAACATGCATGTCTGCATTAAGGAAGCACAATTTGAGAATCTGACACATGTAACACCCAGGCCTGTACATGTCAGTTGCAACTCCTGGCTGAAAGTTTGGTAGCAACTATGCTTTCCTTAGAGCAGCCACTCCTAAAGAATTTTCTTGACTGTCAAATTATGCACGACCACAAAACTCAAGGCTTTGTGTAAGAAGTCTGACTATGAGATTTTCAAGTTTAATAAAGTATAATAACCACAACTAGAGCACAGTAGCTCATACCTAAATGTGGATGCCAGTGAATTAGGTTAAAGGTTTAATAAATCCATAAATATATCGATCAAAAGGAAAAGATGCAAGGAGATTCTGTCTAATGCCCATATCCTGCAAGTTGCCACCTTTGCCAAACTTGCATGTAGAGTGCAGTTTATGACTTTTGCCCATTTTTTAAGAATTGGCTAAAAGTGACCTGAAATGAGTGAGTCAAACAACAAAGCTTTCTCCATTCCTAACATTTTGCTACTACCCTGTATCCTACCCAGTTGGACCACACCCAACTTCTTTCCAATGAAAAATTTTTATCCTGCAATAAAGCAAAAGGAAAACTGTTTTGTCCAAAAATCAGTTTGAAAGTTCTGTGGCTTGCTATGTGTGTAACACTTAGACCCCCTTTTTCTAATAATTTCTGAAGAAGTACAGTTATGACCACAAATGACCCTTTCATGAACTTTGACCTCAACTGTTTCATACACAGCAAAAGACCCCCTTTTCAACAATAACTCCAACTCAGTTTCAAAAAAGCTTGGATACTGACAAATTTCAGAGAGGTTTTGGAAGAAGCAAATTTCCTTATGTTCTAGAAATATATACATCAACATTCAACATCCCAGCCCTTACTGCAGTCTGAAAGCTGTTTCAGGCAAGTACTCTATGACAAAAACGTCTGTAACCCTGAAAAATTCTACATTATTTTTCAAAGCTTAGTTTTCCTTGAAATACACAGGTTTACATCATACCTCACTTGTACGGGAGGAGGGGACTGGGCCATTTTATGCTCAAGAAAAACCTGTGTAACTGTGAAAATTGCCTGAATTTTTGCAGTACATTTATCTGTTACTGTGCATGTCTCTAAATAAATGCTTCTCAAACCAAGGTCACTCACCAGAAATACAGAAGCCTGTGCTGTCTACTAGCAGTTTTGAAGCCCAAGAACCCATTTAAGGGGGTGGGGGGAGGAGGGGGAGTAACACTAAAAGCAATTGCCAACATCAGAAAATGCTAGAGCCATGTTGTACCCACATATTACAGCCGTCCATACTACTGATACCAATATTTCAATCCTCAATAACGGAATATCAATGAATAGTCCAATTCTACAAAACTAGACATCCTCAAACCAGGCTTCATACAGAAATCTGAAAATAAAATTTCACTTTTTCGTTTTTGTAGTATTCATTTTCCATCACTGCCTATAAAATGACAAACTTCATAACCTTTCCCTGATAGCTTTGAATTTTATGCTCAAGAAAAACCTGTATAAAATGTGAAAATTGCCTGAATTTTTTCAGCATAATCATCTGTTACTGTGCATGTCTCTAAAATATCAACAAATGTTTCTAAATGACCCACCCTCTAACCAAGGTCACTCACTAGAAATACCAAAGTCTGTGCTGTCTATAGTACTAGCAGTTTTGCAGCCCAAGAACCCTTTGAAGGTATACACACTTACTTCACCAAGCTCCTTGCCACTGAGAAGGGGGTACACTAAAAGTATTTTGCCAACATCAGAAAACAATAGAGCCACGTTGTACCCATGTATTACAGCAGTACATACTACTCAATAAAGGCCAATACTGAACGATACTGATATCTGAGAAATAAGCATACTGCCCAAGGTGCACTTATCCATGACACCTGGGCACTACCATAAAGTGTACTTTCGTTTTCATGACATTAAGTATAACAACACACTAAAATAAATAAACATTTTTATGAAGTATAAGATGACAAATGTCAGTTGGATTTAATACAGTAACATAGACACTTTATCTAAACTTTATCTAAACATATATCGATATAGCATGACAATGGGGAATATTGCTCTTAACAACATTTATCATTGATTAGTCCAATTCTACAAAACTAGATATCCTCAAACCAGGGTTCATACAGAGATTTGAAAATGAAATTTCACCACTTTTTCCTTTTTGTAGTATTAACTCTCGCCATCACTCCCTATAAAATGACAAATTGTATAACCTGTCCCTGATAGCTTTGAATTTTTGGATTTTCAAGGATTTTCCATTACTGTAAGACCATTCAAATGCAACACACCTGCAAAAGTCAACTAACACACCCTGCATGCAGTTCTGGAGGACAAATAAACAAAGGTGGACAAACGTGGACACTTGGTCATGTACTAAAGCAATGAGCTTGGTAGTGGTGCATGGTGCATTTATCCTCCAGAACAACTAACATGTTCACTGACATTGACCTTTGGTGCAAGCTCCCTATACTCCTAGTAGTGTAATCATTACACAAATATGGTCTTCAAAAAATGTAAACTTGAGGTGCTCAAGGTCATAACCATGCTATCTCTTCACTGCTGCACTTCCCTATTACCGCAACTACAGAATTGGATGGCCCGGTGAATTTACACTGTCTTTTAAAGGCAATAGGCAGTCCGACACCCCAAAATTTGCTTTGAAAAATCAGCAAGCTGTTGCAAATTTCCTCTTACTGCATACAACCACCTCTGAAGACATTCTGAACACAACTATTACAAACAATGGGTAAAGCAAGGAGAAATTTTCCTTGAATTTCACAATTCACAAACAAAAACACTGCCACATGATCAAAATTGGCCATTTATGAACGAGGGTGACCAGGCATACTAACTCTGATTGGGGTGACTGCATTTTCCCTTTAACCTTTTGGTAGCCTTATTAATTTCCACTGATAACCAACTTTTGGCAAATTCTTGACAGCTTAACTCTCTAGAACCCCTCCAAAACAATGACGAAAAAACTGCAATTGCCAGACATGCACAAACACATCATGACTGAAGCAGGGCAAGATGGAGAGAGAGGAAGCAGTTTTACCATGGCACCCTCTAGTAGTGGGAGAGTGCCACCCCAATGCTAAACAATTTTGCCAGATGTACTTGCAGACAATTAGAGGAATAACATATGCAAAACAGGACGTAAAGAGGAGTGAAGTGGACTTACATGTACAAACACACACACACAATAAAAAATGACCACTTGGCCATCACATTCCATTCATCCTTTCCTCTGATGTATTTTGCCAGCCAAAATCCACTTTTCCTTGCTCTACATGCAGAAAAAACTAATGCATCCAAGCATTACAACCACATTGTTCACATACTAACATAACTTAGATAAACCATTATTTGTGATAATATTAAGGTTCCAACCTACCTAGATTTGAGGAAGTCTTCAATTTCTTTACACACATTGTTGCCCTCCTTCAAGCGTTTAACAAGTGCTTCAAAGCCAACAGTTCCGACAATATCACGATCCTGAAATAAGAAGTGGGTAATGGGAATGAAGTACAGCATTATTTTACACATTTTTGGATTCAGTGCAACGATTCACACTCCCCACTTTCTACGAAACTCAGCTTACATTACAAACAATTCAGTAACTTTCCAAAGGCAGCACTGCTGTACCTTCACGAAGTATCACAGCTGCAAAACAATGCGAAAATAATTGAAATTGTTACCCATGATTCACATGACTGTTGGTTTCTCCTGGCTGGCAGTGTAGCAGAGGACTTACTGGTGAAGTTATATAATGCATAAGCCATGTTTAGACTACATAACCTTAAAGGAGCACACTGCACAGTATGTCCTTTATTTTCACTGCAAAGACAATGACAAAAAGCTAATCAACGTGAACAGCTCAGGACTACAGTGTAGTCATTAATTAATGGGTTACATACTTCCTGTTGATAGTGAGCTGTTGTTGTGTACAGTAGGCATAAAATGAAACAAAAAGAAAAAAAAAGAATTGCCTTTTAATTTTTATGTTGACTCATACAAAAGGAAAAGATTTTAAGACTGAGCTCAGTGTATTCTCAAGCACTACAAAATCAAAGATGTAAATTATTTATTATTTAATTGTGACTTAACAAGTGGACTACTTCATATTTGTTAAATTTTGTCTATTTCAACACAACTGAATTTATTGTACAGACAGTACTTCATGACAAACTTATTAAATGATGCACAATAAATTGAAAAGATTGCACCTTGCAGCTTTGCTGCAGTTTTAGGAATGCCTTAAAGCATCTTTTCCTTATACTGCATACAGATTTTAAAATCCTGTTCTCCAAGTTTTATAATGCATACAAGTGTGTGATTTGCCCCCCAGGGATGTTTGTAAAGTACTTTCACAATATGTCAATGACTAACACTTATAACTACAGGTACAGTAAGCACCAAGAGTACAGTACTTGTGAGAAAAAAAGTCAGGAAATTCTGGCAAATTAAAAGGAAATTTAGTTATTTGTACATGTAACATGCAAAAATCATAATCACTCCAAGTGTATTGGAATATATACGTACCAGATGGCACAAACTTGTTCAAAACTTTACTTTTAAAAGTTTTATCCAGACTCATTTTCTTCAACACTGAATACATTTAGTAAATTTTATTTACTTCCATGTCAAAAAGTTCCTTGAGCAGTAACTTTCATATTGTGGGAAAGTTGACTTACAGTACTTCCAAGGAAATATTTTTCCAGCCCAGGGTACTACCATAAAAGAGTGCAAAGAAATCACAAGTCATCTTGTGTTAAATTACACTTGTTTGCTCTAGAAAAATATATTCCTCAGTGTTAAAAAATCACAATCAAGTTTTGTATGGATACAAAAATCAAAACTACAGAAGGAAACATCTTCCATAAGTGAAGAATATTTTGTAGTTTTACTTTTAATCTGTGCCCTCCGAAAATTATTCCTTACTAACACTCACAGAGGTGTACTGCACAGTACGGTACCTACAAATTTTAAATTCAGCATGAGCCCAAACCTTTTGGTGAATAGTTAGGCCCAATCCTGAGGTGTTTTCAGCATCATTGACTGTGCAGGAGTATTTCCAACTGCAGACTCCAACCACAGCTCCTGATAGCAATTCAAACAAACTTAACGGAACCTTTAAGGAACACGATTTTATATTTTAAACCGAGTTGGGTGACCTTCAATGAAATATTGTGTTGGGGTGCCTTTTTCATGTTCTCGTTCCCCAATACTTATTGTAACAAAAGCACCAATGGTGCAAATTGTCTTCAACAAGGCTGCCCAAGTACTGGTACCAGAAATTTATTGTAAATCTATATTATACATAAACAATTCAGCTCATATGACCCTCTGGTAGCTTATACGTGGTTACAGGCTTAGTATGCAAAGCTGAAAATGTGCAAACATTTCATACTGTGTAGTGGGAAATTTTCATGGGGTTTAAATTTTCATGGGGGTCAAATTTTCATGCTTTTTGCGACCAAGTATCTAGTCATGAATTTAAGACCCGCTAAAGTACTTTCGTTAGTATGTACAACACTATGCTGGTTGCCTGCAAAAGCGAATTCTTCACTCCACAAATATGTGAACAAGGTACAGATTCGCCAAAAATTAGCCTCGCGGAAATTTACCGCTATACAGTATCTGTAGATTTATGAGCTCTCTAACTTCAGTGTGCTTGACCAAGGAGCTGCTGATTTTGCCAATTTGTAAAAGATTGTATCTTTTGTGATTGTGCTGAGCTGGAGCTAAACAAACTATGGTTAAGGATGCTGGGCTAATAAACCAATATGCTTTATTTTGGACACAATGAAAATTTACAGCTAATGCAAAATTACTACATTTGGCAATGCAAAATGACAAGCACAGGGTAAATTTTATTTTGAATTTCTTCCATGATACCTTGATCAAATGAAACAAAACTTCAGAAAAGACTACTTACAAGTGAAAAAAGCAACTTAGATTAAGTTTTAATTTTTTTGTTTATACTAAAAGCAATTCCTTCCAACAAGAAACATTCAATTTATGGTGCAAAACTTCTCCTAAGTACACGAAAATAATTTTTTTGGTGACAATTAATGATTACTCGTGAGCAATAATTGCGCATGAACAACTTGTGGACGACTACTGTAGGCAAAGTTGCTATCACAAATACAGCATCAACATCTATGGAAGGAGAACAGAATTTTAGCATAAATTTGGAAATATATCTCCAGCGACTCCCAGCAACTACTGACCAGCACAACATTTTACAAGTAAAATTGATGTGACACATTCCACATTTCTATCAAGTTTCAGATCTGTACCTTTTAAGAATGTAACTAAAAGGCACAAAACCTTGAAACCCTTGGCCCAGCACATACAGTACTGGTACGACTGCTTCCGCCTTAGACTCTATCTTGTCATAGTAAAAACCTGCCTTCTCCACTGACTCCAATGTGAATTAACAGTACTACTCATGTATAAGCTCATTACAGTACATTGGAAAAGAACTCTAGATAGTTTCTCCTTTGTGGTCAAAGAAAAGTCTGAGACTATAGTCCGAATCTTTGTAAAAAATTGCACTAGTACTTTTTCAACAAATACTACAAACATGCAGTACTGTACATACTGTACATCTTAAATGTACAGTAGGCCAATATGAAAGCAAAAGGGGACCAGAAAGTGACTCGTCAGCTATTAGCAAAACCCAGTATAAAATACTTACCAATACAGTAAGGTTACCTTGGTAAATGTACAGAATTGTACAGTACTTACTGTATCTTCATTGTCAAACAGTACAAATGAAAAAGAGCATGTACTGTGAGTCATTACTCTTTGTGTGCAATGGACATTACAGTCAACCCAAGTTACTTTCTAAAACAGCCATGTCCAAACCAAACACTAAAGCCTCATACAGTCAACCCAAGTTACTTTCTAAAAAAGCCATGTCCAAACCAAACATTAAAGCCTCATACAGTGCCTTAAAAATATTTTGGCTGCACCTGAGTTATTTCCATTCTTCATTGGGCGTCTGCATGTACAAACTTTCAGTTTACACGTAATTACTAAAATAAAGAGCTTGGCAGACTGGGCACATTGCCAACCCATTTCTTTGCATGCTCATGCATCAAAGTAAGATAAGCCTCAAAAAACAGCTCTCAGTAACTGAAATTCTGGACATGCACGCTTACTAGAAACATGGGATGCATTTTTCAAATTTTCTTCAGTCTTCTTTGTATCACAACTTCACAAGTACATCTTTTACAATGTTTCTGAACATAAATTTTGAAAGTTGGCACATTACCCAGAAACTATTTACAGTATATTAAAAAAATCAATTCAATCCTAAACAAACATTATCATCCATGATTAAAGTAAATCAAGGATGGGGGGACAACAAATTCAAGATACCGTAGGGTGATTGCATTGGACCTTACAGGTTTGGCATACAATTTACCCATTTCACTTTAATGGATAGGCTGCAATTACAGTATATGACACATAGAGAAATGGTATCTATACAGAAAAACAACAGCCGGTACTGCAGGATCAAATGAAAAGGCTAGGGACCATCTGTTGAGAAAGGGTTTGGGAAGGAAGGGAAGCGAAATCTTTGAATGTGTGGGGCAAGCAGTATTACTGTAACTATCATGCTCACCGAATTTTCATGAAAAAGCCAGCGAAATACCAAAATCATCACTTAAATGAAAATTTCCCATGAAGTATAGTATTGTATACCTTCTGTAACTGCCATGTATACCACAGAATAGGCCGTTAGGAAAAACCCAAAGAAATACACAGTAAGTCATACTGTACATGCAAACAAACAGTAAGCCTATCCTGCACAGTAACTGAAGTACAAGCTTTATATACAGCATCAGCACAAAGAACCTGAGTTGACAATATATTCAGGGAACAATGGGTGGAAAAATTGAGAATCTGGGTACTGTACTGTAATACCTACCCAGGAAATATCTGTATTTGGAGGCAAATTTTGGCAACTTGAGGGTACTGTAAATTGGCACTTAATGTCTAATAAATATGCAAAAATTTTGAGGGAAATATGACTCACTTCCTGAGAGATAAAACATTTTCTCTAGCCCTGCAGGAAACTGAGCTACTTTATAATACAGTATCTCGGACTCTACTACTGTATTAGCACGAGCTTTAATGGATGCAATATGTAAAAAGAGCTAAGATAACTACTGTGGCCCATCCACAACGTACCGTTCCACTAATATCAAGGTATAATTTTCAGATCGAAAGAATACAGGCATGTTTGGCAAAGTTTGCTTGGGAATAAAAAAATCACTCATTTCCTATATGAACACAGAGCACTGTCAAAGTTTGCTTGGGAATAACAAAATCACTTATTTTCCTATATGAACACAGAGCACTGTCAAGTATTTCACTGGATGTCCTTCACAAATTCCTTTATACAAACTTAGTATGAAGTGAAAGATAAACATTTAGACCAAGCTTATTGTGACAGTACAGCTGCTGTTAGATATGAAAATGCAGTACTGAATGTACTGTACAGTTCTGGATGATAGTGTGCTCAATTGACACAACTGTCTCTTTGGCAACCAAGTAAACTGCAGTTCATTATGCTCAGGGAATGTAGAATCAAGTGTTCAGAGAAAGTTTAACGCTGCCCTTACTAAGCAAGTGGAAAATGGCTCATGACCTTCCACATCCCCCCTCAATTTTACCGGGTGGGATAAGTGGTCTCGCTAAACATACTACTCTTTGAAAAGAAATGGCACAACTACTGTAGAATATGCTATGCTATACATTATTATGTGCTGGCCCCTGTGTCCTTGCTGATATTGCACGCATTCTATGCAATACTATGGGCCTACAGTTTCTGCCAGCATGGGCGTCTGGAGGGGGGCACTCCCCCCCCCCCCCCCGGAAAATCAAAAACTTGAAAAAATGAAGCAAAAATAACGAAAAAAATGAGGAAAATATACCATCAACATTTCTTAACAGTTCACTCAGTGTGAATTTCTCCTCTCAAAACAGGAATTGAATAAAAATATCAACACTTAGGCCCCAGCACATGCTGCTAAAATTGAATAGGACATTTTAGCCAATATTACCCAAGAAAAAGGCTTTTTCCCAGGTGAAGCTTATCTCTACAATTGCAACAGTTAATCCCTTTTATGACTTGTTCTATTGACCAAACAGTCTTTAAAGGGGTTCAAACCCCCTTTATTTTATTGATCTCAAGATACCTGAACAGGAAGTTCTCTGATAGATTCTGGATTAAGAGTGGTCAACTAGAGATGGCTGAAACTTGCTATTCGTTTCTAGCGTCATGCAGGCTTTTGTTCAATGATACTGACTCATAATGTCATTTGTTTACATGTTTTTGCAATACTTCATTTCTTGTTGAATGTTTTGTTATGAATGGCCTCATTAAGTTTGCATACAAATATGGGGTTTCTATATATACTGATTCAGGAAAAGCTTTAGAACAGCCTCAAGATATTTTCAACATATTCTGATGAGCCTTCAAGGAGAAACAGACAATGAAACACAATTTTTCAAATATCACTTGATTAGTTGACTTCCTGTTGCCATGGCAACCACAGGAAGACTGCATAAAAATAGGACTTTTCAAAACATTCTTCCATGTGTAAGCTTCATATACATATATATAATTGTGTACACTTGCGGCGATTTCCCTATCAAGTTATAACTCTTATAATGTAGTATGGTAGCTGCATCCAATTTTCCTGAAAGAAATTCTGGGCCTCAAAGGGTTCACATGAAGTTAACATCATGTGATTCTCATGGTACAGTAACAGCCACGTTAATACTGCATGTAGTCCTTGAAGGGCAATTTTGTCATTTGCAAGACAATCTTGGCAATTAAAGGAAATTTCAGTTTCTATGTATGTGAAAATATATAAAAAAAAAAAAACTGTACATTTCATGGCGTATACATCATCCTTATCCTTCTACAGCACATGGCAGACCAGAGTAACATATTGGATAAGACAGATTAGGATTTTTCTTGCATTCATGACATATCATTGCTCAAACACCAATTTTATGCATGCTGAGCATGCTGGCAAAGTGTACATATATCTTCCTACTGTAGCTATTTTAAGATCATTTAGCGTATCTACAGGTATAGTAAAAAGCCTGTGTTTACCTGCTACAGTATCTAGTCTCTTGAGTGTTACCATGAACCCAGTGTTCCCATTAGGCAGGATATTGTGTGATTCGCATACTTTCCTCAGCAAGTTTTAAAATCAGGTGCAGGAATTTCCTGCACCTGTGAGGAAAAAGTTGACTTTTTTTGTTGCAACTTATCCAGATCTCCCTCCCCCCCCCCTCACCCTTCAACCAAAATCCCCCTAAAAATTGTGGAAGGGAGAAATTTCCCCCAAATTCTAGGACCTATAGTGCCAACACCTATACCACAAATCACTCAAGACTCATTACACTAAGCTAGGCACTGCTGAGCTGTGATCAAGCAGGGAGTTGCTCTGTCACCTCCCTTGCAGGACTATTGGCACATGTCTTTGTTAAAAATGATCATACATGGATTAACCTTGTAGTGCTACAGTACTTGTCTCCCAGAAAAGGAAAGTGGACTTTTGCTGCAGGATAACACACTATGCTAACTCCTAAATAAACTTGACAATGTTTGTCTTCATGCCCTTTTGTTCTTTATTCTTAGACAAGTGTCATACAGGCCCATAATTTCTGATTTTAACTCAATCTGAGCCCAGTTTAAATGTTAAGCAGTATTTCATAATTTGTAACTTGGCCACATTCTGACACAAGAGCTTTAAGTTGTTTAAATGTATGCAGGTTACAAATTTTTGATTGTCACGTCTTACAAACCTGTTACAGTAGAAGCAGATTTGTGGAAAAAAGTATGTACCAAACATTCTCGGAAAAAATTTGCTGGAAACCTGCTTTCTCTTTATCTAATGCTTCAGGTGATCACAGTAATAATACAACAGTCAGCAGAATTATTTACAGTAGCGTATGAATTTTTGCACTACAAAGTATGTTGGCTTTACAGTGTCTTTCTTAATTCACGTAAGATCGTTCATTCCTTCCTTCCTCCTGCTCCTTTTCCTATCCAACAAAACTGCAATCAGTATGTTCTTTTTTTTTTTTTTCAAATACAAATCTAAACAGTCTGTGTCACGCAACATACATAACTTTGTAGTTTTGTAGTGAAACTACATTGTAAATTACACTATGCAGAGTTTCTAACAACAGAAACGGTGATTAAACCTGATAGGCCTCCATGTTTACAATCGTTTATTTTTCATTGCATACGTCTCTACAGTACTTTGACCCACCATGGTACAGCATGTATTGATGATACTTACCTATCAGAAACTGGCTTTGTAACGTCTTAAAAAACACTGGTAAGAATGTATTAGGCTATGATTAAATGCCTTACACACACAACCATGGCCTAGTGAGAAAAAACTTGAACTTACAACTAAGCTTTAATTTATGCAGTTTATAATATCAGAACAGGCTTATTAGGGATCTGATTACACCAGTTTTCTTTTTTCATAATATAAAAACTTACATGAGCATAAGGGGGTGAAAATGTGCTAATTCCAGCAAAACATAGACCTAATTTTGGGCATACATGCACTAAAATTGCAGGCAAAGTGCTGGAACCTCCCCCTCCCTTTCCCTAACTGTAAGCATGGAAGTACTACCGAGGTAGTACAGTACTTCCATGCTGTAAGTAGGCCTGTATGCTTAAATGCTTATTCACACATTATGCCTTCAACGAATGTCAAAAGAAAAATAAACACTCTTTGATTAAATGAAATGATACTTTTTTAAATAGCTACAGCTCAAATGTATCACAATACTGATCTTTGTTATCCTGCACTTGTACAGTACTGGTACCAGTGGGTGGTATTCTCTCCAGATCAGCTTACTGTAACAACTTCCATGGTCTGAAATTTTGGTCAAGCTACAAAACTTGAGGAAACCAAAGGGAAATCCCCAATTCCCCATATTACAACCACTGAGGTCAACAGATGATCACACGAAATTAAGACAAACAACACCCATCTTCTGTTATACTGTAGAAGTAAAAATACCCTCCCAACATAGGAATGTACATATTGGCTTGGACCTACCTGTCTTCTAGAAACAGGAACTAAATACCAACTTATCTGAAGTGTATAGATAGTAAAAGATAGTTACAGTAATTTAAGAGAACGTTGTACAGTAGAGCTGTAGTCTAATGGAGCACACTGCATAAACAGTGTATCTGAAAGGAAAAAAGCTATACAAAACCTGGTACAGGTGAATTCAGGAACACTGTACAGGTATGTAATGCAGTTTACTGTATCGCTTTATAGTCCCCCAATAAAACAGTGAGCTCATTGACCAAATCCATAAAATATGATCGACTTGCAGAGTGATTCAATTGTTTAAGTTTTTACTGTAGGAGATACCAGTCAACATATTTTATCACAAATTTGTGGAGGGGTTAGCCCTTAACTCTTTCCAAAGGGCACCACAAAAGTTGACGAAAGGTAACTTTACAATAGAGACAATCATGCAGATGAAAAATGCAGACGTATAGTAGTACAGTACAGATATGAACTGTCACAACTTAATATGAATGTAAATTCTTTGTGTCTCTGATGCAATTAATGTGAAGGCAAGGGATCACTGTACAATGAACAGTAATTAGATATTCTGGTAGGTTTCAAGTTATAATTAACACTAGAGTATAGCCAGTGGTCATATACATGGTTCTTGCTGATTTTTCAGACAGGTCATCCAGTTAATATACTGTTATAATGTAGCTCCAAAATATTTTTTGAATTAACTTGATAATTCGTATTTGAGTGGTTCATCTCCTGCACAGTTTCAGGTTTTAAAAGCATGTACTGCATTACACTTTACTTTATGATGAAACAAGCTACCAATCTCTCCCCCCCCCCCCCCCAAAAAAAAAATGCTGTATAACCCAAGATGCAAATTTTTTTTTTTATTAAAAGTGCTGTTTTTATGAGCAAGTATTTTTTGTGGCATGGAAAGTGCTAGAATTTTGAACCACCCTTCCTTTTTCCTTTTGAAGTATGTACACGCTACACCAATCAATTTGATTTTTATGACCACGCACAGCTAGGACAAAATATACCCTACTTCAAGTTTTAAATATGTACACTGATGTCAAACAAGGCCACCTACTGTGGAGACACCTATGCTGCCTATTCTTAATAGCACCTCAACTTTGACTACAAAATCATAACTTTTAGGATGAACCTTTGTTTACTTTATATTGACACATCTCTAATTCATATGCTCCTATTTCCTTACAACTAGTTTATTACAGCTTTTTGCCTGAATGAAAGCATTTCTGTTTTAAAGGACTATTTAATAGCACCATCACCTCATTCACAATCATAAGAAGTTACGGTTCCTTGTGTTCTGTAGTACAGTATGTTATGGGCATAGCTACATGCACTGCATGGCATGGCTAAACTAGAGCAACAATGGTGCAGTCGCTCAACCCTAGGGTTAGGGAGTACACTGGTTTTCACATAAATACCAGTACCAGCAGTACTAGTAATGAAAGTGCCGAAGATATTTGTGTGGTTATTATTACCAGTTCCTAATAAAACTACTAGTACTTTTCTTTTGTTCGAAACAAAAATAACTGTACCACTTCTTTTAGGTCACGATATGCGGCACCGCCACAATTAAAATATTACACACAAATATCTCTCCCCCAAAAATGTAATCAACTTTCCATCTTCTGTATCAACTACCATGGTATACACTGTTCACCTAGCACTTGGACCATGTCAGGGATAAATCTTTATAGCTTCATGTACGTAGTTCATTCCCATATGTAAGGGCAGGGATCAGAAACTAGACTGCCATAATGCATAAATGCAACCAGTTTGTGTAGGGCAGTTGCATAACCAGTGGAGAGGAAGCTATCAAATGTCTTCCCTTCCCTCTCCTCTCCTCTTCCCCTCTCTCCCCTCCCCCAAGAAATCGGTAAGCAAAAAACAAAGTATTGGATAAAAATTGCACCATCCATTTGAAGTTTAAATATTGCTTAGCAGTGCTGATTTGTGTACCATACTTTAAAAATTGAAATTATTCCAAATTCTGACATTGATTCCCTCATCACTATGATAGGCTATCAACTCTGTTCTACATTAATTGGAATAAAGAGCTAAGCATTTTGCCATACTTCATAAGTTGGACCCTTGAGTCCACATTTGGCCATGGACTCAAAATTCATGTAACCCTGAAGGTACCACTAACGGAGTAGGGCCCACATGGAACCTTGGACGAAAACTTCCAGAATACCATTAACAGATCACTAACCAAGCATCATTATAAGAGGCCGTCAACTCTGTTTAACAATAACTGGAGGAAAAGTTAATCACTTTGCAATATTTCACAAAATGGACCCTCTGGGGCCTTGGACCCAAAATTCCTGAACCCTTGAAGGTACCGCTAACCAAGTATCGTCATGACAAACCATTAAAATTGTTCAAGAGAATCTGTACGAGTATGCAATTTGAAGAATTTCATAAGAATGCGACATAGGGGCCACACAGAACCTTGGACCAAAACTTTCAGAAAGCAATACACAGATCACTAACCAAGCATCATTATGACAGGCCGTCAACTCTGTTTAACATTAACTAGAGGAGGGGTTAAACATTTTGCAAATTTCACAAAATGGACCCTACGGCCCATCTTGGGTCATGGACCCAAAATTCCTGAACACCCTGAAGGCACCACTAACAGAGTATCATTATGACAAACCATCATCACTGTACAAGAGAATCTGTAGGAGAAGAAACATTTTGAAGAATTTCATAAAATGGGCCATAGGGCCCACAAGGGACCTTAGACCAAAACTTTCAGAAAACAATACACAGATCACTAACCAAGCATCATTATGACAGGCCATCAACTCTGTTTAATATTAACTGGAGGAGGGGGTTAAACATTTTGCAAATTTCACAAAATGGACCCTACCACCCATCTTGGGTCATGGACCCAAATTTCCTGAACACCCTAAAGGCACCACTAACAGAGTATCATTATGACAAACCATCATCACTGTACAAGAGAATCTGCAGGTGAAGAAACACTGATGAATTTCATAAAATGGGCATAGGGCCCACAAACGACCTTGGACCAAAAATTCCTGCACACCTTAAACTGCCCACCACCCAGGGAAGATTACGTGCAAATTTCAAGCAAATCCACGAAAGCATGTGGGAGAATAAGCCTTTTGAAAAGTGAGACAGACATTTTCAGTGAGACACATTTTCTCCCCCTACAGTATAACACCCACACTTCGTGAGTTGAGCTAACAAACAAATAAAAGATCACTGGGAGCTAATGCCATTCCCTTTTCACAAACAGCATTGTAGTGCCTCCATTTTTTTATTGTGGCTTGAGTGAAGTTATACAATGCTCCATTCTAAAACAAACACATTTTACAAACAGGAAGTGTATCTGTAATACACAAAACAGACCTTTCTTTATATGTACTGTACAGCACTGCACCCATACAGCAGAATATTTTCTGTATCACCACCATTCATACCACATAGATCATTTGCTGCACTTTTTACAATACTTTGCTTTATTAAAGAGAAAATGCAGTCACCCAAAAACTGAATTAGTATACCTAGGTATCCTAATTCATGAATGGCTCCTTTAAATCTTTACTTTGGTTTCAGCCATCTTGACTCTAATAATTAGAAGTAAGGAACACAAAAAGAGTTCTAGCTTTCTTCAAAAATGGTTTTGATCCTCTCCCAGATCATCTTCAGTTAGACTGACAGTCAGAAGTTTAAAGCACTTACATAAACATCTATACCTTGTTACCATACTATGTACTTGAGCTTGAACTTAATACTGTAGTGTCATTCAGGCCAAGCCAACCAAATCTAATCCTTGGGTTTCCAGGTCTTATACTGGTGACTCTAATAAAGGGTGCTTTTTGTTAGGCGAGCTCGTATAGGCTTGGCAGGGCAGTCATGGTTGGTGGGTTCTGACATTACGTTTTCCAGTGGACCATTCTTCTTTTCTGCTTAAAAAGGGTTTAAGTTCTTCAATGCAGACACCTTCTGCGACCTGGCTGTGCATAGGGTCCCCAATGTTGAAATTAATTATGCTAACATAAAACTTTAAATCTTGTCCCCCACTTTATGATTATAGAACACTGAATTGGTACAGTATCATCTATATATTTAAAATCAAAATTTTAAATCATGTGATAACAAGGCCCACTTAAACCAGTTGGTTAGAAACTGAGCCATAAAACCTCATCTAACTCTAACTCTTCAAGATCTTTTCACTCCACATGTTTTACACTGTATTGCTGTAAAATGATTTTAATCATTCACTGTTTACCACTTGTGGTAAGTACAGAGTCCCACGTTAATGCCAAATTCTTGCCAAATATCCCAAACCATGTAGAGCAAGAAAAGGCACAAAAATGTTGATAAAACTAAAAAATGGTCATAGAAAACACTAATGCCCATTGTACAGTTGTTATATTCTCAATGGATTCTTACATCACTGCCAAATGAAACATTTTCAATGCCAAAAAAGATTTAGCAGTTTGACAATGAAAAATGCCAAAGAGTTCGCAACCACTGTGCAGTAATATTCCTGAGGATCTTATCAATTCTGAGAGTGATACCACTCAAACAAGTAAATTTTACAGACTTTGCAGAATATTTAAGGCAAATATGGCAAAATTTGCACTAACACGTCACGTGTAAAAAAAGTAGCTTTCATAATTACAAAATGATTCAGTCTCAAGACCAAACTCTGGCAGTACTGATGACACAGTTTTTTCGGTCTTACGCCCTAGGACAGGAAACACTGGTATATGCAGTAAAAAGTGTCTGATGTCAGTTGTGCTTGTCCATTACCCATACGGACACTGTCATGCACATACTGTACAGTACTATGCCTACAGAATTCCAAACCAGCGTGGTGATTGAGCTTTACTGTGTTCCTACATATACCTGCACACATGAACCAAATTGAAGTTAAGGAAACAAAATAGCCAATGATGCTAAATACTTCAAAATCTTAAAATAGTGTTATAAAGTGGTTCAGCATGGAGCTAGTACTTCCCAAGGGTATAAGCTTTATGGTGTCAGTACTATTGCAATGACTGACAGCAGCAATGGGTACACCACAGTGCACTGAGTCCCTTGTGACTCCAATTATCAGGGAAACAGTCAGCTTTGAAAGGTCATTTTACACACAAAATTTGAAATGTCAATAGGTATAATGAGGCTATCTCTAGTGAAGAGGAGTCTCTTCCATTACCCTTCTACCGCTAACATCAGGGGAAAATTGTCAGACAGAGAGCAGGGCCGTAGCCTGGGCAAAATCCAGAAGGGAGGGGTAGTTCATGACACTGTCTAAGAGAGCACCAAGTGGCATTCCTAGAGAAAGTTGACACCCACCATCCTGGGGGAGGGTGTTGAGGGGAGGGGTATGTGTAAGGCCTGACTTACATGCAAAATGGTGCTATCGTTGAAAAAACTTGAAGTAATTATATCTTCACAATTTTCATAATTTAGTGATATTCTTCCTATATTTGACTGGGTATAAGGTAAGAGGTGCTGTCTAAGAGAAGAAGGCAACACCTTACTCTTTGAAAAATTTTGTCTTTATTAGGTGGCTGGGATGCAAAATGGTGCTACCCTTGGTAAAGGGTTGAACTGATTATAAGCTTATTAATCATTATTTGGCAACGTTTCTTCTATTTTGGTAGGATGCAATTGAAGGGGATGCTGTTAAAGGGGAGGAATGATACATCTAGTCTTTGAGAACTCCTAGTTCTTTCTTGTATACATAAGGCCAAATGTCTACATGATCACACATCTGCCAATAAACATCATCATACAAACGTTTGAAGATTTGTAAGGAAAATGAAACATGCAGCTTAAAGTTTGAACACCTTCATACATCTTGGATATTGTTAGAATTTGCTGGGCAAAGAGTCCATAAGATATTTGTCCATAAGCAGTACCATACAAATGTAATGCTGTACTGAATAAATGTATGGTTGTATGAGATATACAGCTCAATGGTGTCTCATTTCCCTTACAGTCACGAAGTTTATTTTGCTGATCAAATGATGCTAAAACAAAAGTGGATGGCATAGCTGAAAAGATCGTGGAAAAATGTACATATGTACTTCAAAGTATCCCAAACAGTTTTTTTCATTAATTTTGAAAGATTAACTAATTAATTTCTCTAATGGGTAGTATTTTATGAGCAATTAAGTTTGCCAAATTGTTAAAAGATTTTTAATGGATATTTTAAGTACTTTCACTTTCTTTAATCTAATTTATGTTACTTAGTTCAGCAATGAAAAACTATGCTGGAAATGCTTTGCAAGACCCTCATCATATGTTTAGTTTAGTATTCATGTGGTGTGAACAGTGACACTGTAGCATCGAATTAACAACCCACGCATTCCTTGTTACAAAGCTCAGAAGTTGACATAAGAGCATCTCATAAATTTCCCAATAAAGGTCAGATGCTAATATTTGCATCATAATACTGTATGCTTTTATAGACATTATTTGAACATTCTCATCATAAATTTGTGAGAATATTGCAAGGACGACTTCAACTGTAACAGATTTTCAAGCCTGCATTCTCGTTCTCGTCTGGTGATATTGGTCGCTGATCAAGGCTGGGACTAAGGTACAAGCCATGTGGTATAAATATTTGTATATGTTCAAATGCAGTGCGTGTCCCAGCCATGCTAAAGTGCTGCCTACTGTACCTTCCTCTAGTTACCAGTGATTTCTTTTGCAGGGTAATACAGAAAAGCAAGGAAGGCTGCAATAAATAGTGTGGTGGAAACAATTTTTAACTCGAAAAGTTTCCCTTCTGAGATTTTTCTTAAGTTGCAGTCATTTTTTCATTTTTTCTAATTGATAAAAAGTGAAATCAATAGGATAAAAGAGACCAATAAGGATAAAATTTTCAGTACATTGTATGGCATATACTGTACACATCTGCCTTGGCCACCATGAAAAATTCACGAGAAACTTCCTACCTTGTCAATTTAAGCAGATAGGACGAATCCTACATATTGCATGATATTGCAATAGCACATGTGTTTGAAGAAATGACGTCATTTTATCCACACCGTCTGATCCAAAAGGATTCAAGAGTGTAGTCCTGCAGACCACACTAAAGTAACTTGTGATATAAAATAGTTAAAACTCTAGTACACCGAACCAGATAAGAACTTTTCTGAAAACTTCTAACAGAACCCACAGGGTTATTACCCTGTAAGCATTTTGTGACACTATTTAGCAGATACAATTGTCCTAGGCCTAGATATGTTCATGGTGTCTTAAATTTCACAAAGTTAAAATGTTTCGATGGTTCCCATGATACGCACTGAGTTTTGTGTTCTTTAACCTTCTCATACAGCATTGCCCATGAGCCAGACAGAGATGGTGCTTCATAACTACTGAATGGTATTCAAGGTGTAGAGGTTATGCACCAACGTCACTGTGTCGCGCGTTTCTCTATTTTTCCATCCAGGCGTACATTGTGCAACAATTGTTACTTGGTGCTATCGTGCGCGCGTATCGGTAACACACTTACTGCGCATGATCAGTTCCATCCAGCAAAACGCACTGACGTCACGTGCATAACCTCTATAGAGTTCCGAGGGATGGCCCTGGTGGTGGCGTATGTAGGGTGAGATGGACAAGAGGGTGGGAAGGGGGAAAAACTCCCAAATTATTACACTTTATTATCATTGAACCATAATACTAACAATTACTTATCGTGGAAGTGAAGACAAATTTCTTCCCTTCTTTGAAAAATAGAGGAGAAACCCATACTGACCAGGACACCCCCCCCCCACCCCAATTTCCTAAATGTGAGGGAATGGTCCCATCACAAGCCCAAACTATTTTGAAATATGTGTGTGAAAACAAGATACTCCTGTACACACCAATATTTGTTGCAGATTATTAATTTTTACATGACTGTAACTTGTGTCCTTCATGTAAAGTACTGATGAAAATATGACTAAGGCCTATATAATCTACTCGAGATTTTTCGCCAGCTGTTTTTTTTTTTTTTTTGTTTGTTTTGTTTTTTTCAATTTTGGAAGAATCAAAATCTTAGTCCTGGAATCCTGCCTGAGCCTAGCGCTGTGATTCTTGAACCACATTGCTAAGTGGATCCACATCTAATATGTGGAATTCTTTTTGAGTTGTCAGATATATGTGATCTCTGTCCAGTTGTTTCCTTCAATATAAGATTTGGACTCAACCTTTTCCATTTGTTTATTCTGCTCAGTTTGTACCTCTTTTGGATTACCTTTCAAAAAGCAATGGGTGACAGAGACCAATTGCTTGAAAACCACTGGCCTTAACCTATGCTTAGCTCTCATCAAGCATTTAAATCAACAAAGTTTATGAGAGCCTTTATATATAACCTTCTGAAGCAAATATTCAAAACTATTTCTAACATATCCTATAACTTGCTACAATGAGTGCCATTTTTATGGGAAAAAACTGTTTGCTACCTAGAGTTATGACAGCATTCCAGCATTCCAAAACTGTTGGCTTTGAAAAAGCAATTTTCAAAAATATATTACCCAGAAATTCTCTGCAAAGCTGTGGGCCATGGAACCTTCCAAATAGTCACTCTTGCTTCAAGATACAGCAGTTTTAAATCCTCTTGCAGACCAAATGGAAGAACAGCAGCTGGTCAACTGTTAAATTTTTCTGTAATAAGGAAAAGAGTGACACTTTGTTAATCTTTTACTTGCCTGTAAAGTTAAAGGTTGACAAACTTGGTAAAGGCTACAGTTTACCACATCCAAACGATGATCAGTAAAATTTACTGATCATTAACAGGTGTATGTTTTAGTCTCTCTACAATTATGCCATATAATTATACAGTTCTGTCTGATGTATGAGGTAATAAGAGAAGGATCATAATTTCATTTTCTACTGGCCATCATGGCCAGTGAGGCTGTAAAGCTACTGGCCAAGCAAGAAACGTACTGGCTGAACTTTCTAAACCTATACGGCCTATCCTTAAAAACTAACTCGTCCAAAAGGCCTGCTTCTTTGAAATTTTCAATGGGCTGGCATGAAGCTTACTAGCCTTAGACCTCCAGGACTCTTGCTAAATCAAACCTTGTGATACAACAATGTAACATAGAAATTAATCACCTGACTATACAAGAAATGCAAACTTTGAATATTAAGGTACACAGTTGAGGTCTGTATTAGACAAACCTCCTTCACTATTCTTAGCTCAAGTAAACATAAATCATACTCAGATTGAAACCTATTTCTTGTGTCATGCAATGAGGTAGAGATACTCCCCTTCTCTGCCCAGGAGCAGATGGTACACGGCAAGTTAAACAACCTGTTCTACTAAGAATACAGAATATACTATAGAATAATATTTAGTTATGCACTGTAGTGCCCTATTTTCCGTACCTCAAGATGGCTCAATTTCATACCACTCTTACTTCCTTGTTTTGAAAACTCATCTTCTTTTCACTTCAAGATAATCACTTAACTAGTACCAAAGTTCATTCTTAATTACAACCATAAAAACTTCCCATACTGACCACAACTCTCATTCAAGAACCTGGGACATTCATAATCTAGGTCATTTAATCCTCAACATAAAATATGATGAACAGGAAACCAAAATCTCCTAGCTGGCCAGGTGCAGAAAATTCTCCAGTGCTGGAAAGTTTTCCTCATGTATGATGAAGAAAATGAAAAATAGGATGAAGAAAAGGTAGGGGGGGGGGATGCTATATAGTGGTTTTCCCACTGTGACACCCTATCAGTATTGTGTCCTAAGAAGTTGTTATAAACCTACTGTAACAAAACATCTAAGTGGGCACTCTAGTCAAGTTTTATCCCATTATCCCCAAGATTAAGACCCAGGTCTGATTCCAAAATACATGACCAGGGAACTTCTTAATTTTTGTACAAAGCACCTGGTCATAACCCCAACTTATTTTGAAAAGCCAATACTGAAATAGGGATAAGTCCACAGGTGAGCATGTTCCTTGATTTGTACTATATGCACAACATTTCCTTGAATTGGGCACACTGACAAAGTGTAGTTCATGAGCTCATAGCACATGTATGTGTTTACATGTTGCACTTGTACAGTAGTACCAGTTTACTGCTGATGTCTTGAAGCCAGTGCATTGTTATTATGCCAAACTTCACATTAAAAGGGATAAATGAAGAAATCAGCTAAATCTTGACAAGTTTCTATTATATCCATTGAAAGGACTATTAATAGTCTTCCAGAACATAAAATTATTCTACAGATTTTGAGGGTAAACAGGGAGTTATTTTGCATTAAATTCAATAGTTCAGTCCATGGGTGAGGGCTTAGTTGTTATAACACTGTTTATACACAGACCTATCCTTGTTTCAGACACTACAAACTCTGAGTTAGTAGCACTGCACATAGAGGACAGCTATCATACTGTTGCTGTCTTTCAAATTTCCTTATCACAATCACAGTCATAACTTTTTGCAAGGAGGTTGAAAGTTTTGGTTGCAACAATACCTAAGAAGGTAAATATTACTTTGACCAAAGTACAGTAAGTGGTTTGAATTTTTTACTATAGTACTATACATGCAATCTAAATAGTAAAACGTGAACCTTGGCATTTACGCAACTGAGGTTGCATTGTGGCTAAAATACATACTTCAGATGAATTTCACTCTTTGAATGCCTATAACCTGAGCAGTGACCTAGCACCACTTATCTTTTACAGTATTCAAAACATTGCCAGAGACTTATTCCATGGTAAAGAGGGGTTGTTAACCTATGAGGAAATTGACAATAAGTTGGTGTGGCTAAGATACAGACAATACACAAAGTATATTTTCTTGATGAGCCCTCTGCATCATCATTATTGCTGGTAGTTGCAGAATTTCATAGGGCATGCATGCAATAAAGTGATGAAAGGGGGAACTTCTAGCAAGAGGCCAGACAATGCCTGAAAATGTCCAGTGCCTGCAAGTTAACTTCTTCTGAATCATCACTTAGCTTATTAAACCTCAATTCAGTCTGGCTGAGGAAAAGAATTTGATTTGATTTGAATTTATTTGCACAACAAAACAAAACAACAAAAAGTAGGAAGAAAAGACACACAAAGAGATAAAACAGCGAGGAACAGCAAAATAAGATGCGGACATATATGCAGGGATGACACAGAAAAGTCTGACAAGCAGACTTATTTCTACTGTGGTCCCTAAAAATATATAATAGATGCTACATAAAAAGCACAGTGCAGTACACACAGAAAATCAAAAAATTAAAAGTATAAAAATATGGAGCTCTCTTCCTCTATCAATTTGGTATAAAAATATCTTCTTACTGCAGTTTTAAAAAAGCTAAGATTATTGCACCTTTGAATTTTGGCAAGTTAAGAGTTCCACAATTTACAACTTGTAAATTTAAAAGTTTTAACGCCATAATTTGTAGAAAACCTAGGTACAAACACAGATGAGACGTCAGACCTAGTATTGTAAGAGTGATTCAATGCAAGCAGAGTATCTAGTGATAAGTACTTGGGAGCTAAACCATTGAGGATCCTGTACAAATGATTTAACTTTAACTGAGAAACTCTAAGCTTAAGCGGAAGCCAATTCATATTAAAAAAATGAGAAGAATTTAATGAGGTGCGAGGATGCGGATCAAGTACAAATCGCAAAACTTTATTTTGACAAACCTGGAGCATGTTTTGGGTCTTAACGAAAGTCCACTAAACCACGAACAACAAGCATAATCAAAAACACATAGAATAAGTGAGTTGGCCAGTAACCTTCTGGAACTTAAATCGAGGTAGTTGCCTTTCCTATAAAGAAATTTTAACCTAGTATTAACTTTCTTTATGACATCATGACTCATGCTCTCACCTGATAAATTAGAGTCTAACCTGGCTCCCAAGTACTTAACACAAGAAGCAGAGTTTACATTTGTACCATTACACTGAATCTTAAGGTTGGGATGCTGTTTTAGCTTTTTTGTAGGTCCAAAAAGAATTGATTCAGTTTTACCCAAATGCAGAGACAATTTATTGTCAATTAACCACAAATTTAGTTTTTCAAGTTCCATACTCAGGGTAGATTCAATAGTACTAACATTATTACCAGAGACCAAAAGGGCAGAACCGTCAGCATAAAGGATCACTTGACAGGAAACAGCAGAGTACATATCATTAACATAAATGGAGAAAAGGAGCGGACCCAAAATGGATCCTTGAGGGACTCCACAATTTATAGCCAAATTACTAGATAATAGACCATTTATATCGACAACCTGATCTCTGTCTTTAAGGTAGGAAGTAAACCATAAGACAACACTGTCTGACATGCCACATGCTTTAAGCTTATATAATAAAATATCGTGATTGACAGTGTCAAAAGCTTTTTGTAAGTCAATAAGAACCATACCAGTGAAGTTTCCAAGATCCATTTCAGATCTAATAAGATCATTTAAGTAAATGAGAGAGGTGTCAGTAGAGAAACCGGGACGAAATCCTGATTGAAAATCTTACAGCAGAGAGTTTTGGTTTAGGTAATTCTCAATTTGGTTATAGACAACCTTTTTCAGAATCTTGGAAACTACACTTAAAATAGAAATGGGATGATAGTTACCTACATCAGTTTTAACACCTTTTTTGTGGAGAGGAACTACCCTAGCACGTTTAAGGTCATTTGGGATAACACCCGAGTGAATGGAAAGATTAATTATATGAGTCAAGGGGGAGGCAACTTGAGCAGAACCGTCTTTGAGAAACTTAGCAGGCACTTCATCAAGACCAGTAGCTTTAGAAGAACACAGATTACTAATGATTTCTAAAACTTCATTTTCACTAACGGGGGCCAAGTTAAAGGCATTTTCAGAGACTTTCAAATATTTATAAAAATTTAAAACATGGAGCTTACCAAAAATCCCCCCCCCCCACCAACTGGTAATTTATCAACTAAGGTGGAAGTAATACTAGTAAAGTATTCAAGGAAGAAGGAAGACTTATACTGGGAGATGGGGGAGGGGGGTGTGCAATTTACTTTAAGGGTTTGTTGTTATTACTAGTCTGTTTTTCAATTACATTGAGATAAGCAGAATCTTTATCATTGTATTGGGAAGGTTAAACGACACATCTAGCTGGAAGCACCGTTACATCGTTACATGATGGTCACTTCTCCCTTCCCTCTACGAAATACCTTCCTATACTGTACACTACTACGGTACTACCCTAACTAGTATAGAGAACACCGCAGTAGGCATAAAGGCTAGTGCAAGTTACTAAACTGTTATATTGCCTGGTCTGGTATAACCCAAAAGCTTGAACCTGGTAATTTTTAGATGAGGACAGTAAAAGTTGCTGGACGTCTGATGGAACTGTTGATCTTTTATGGATCTATAGGACCACTTTCAGTGCTTTCATTTCTTTTTGTAACTAGTGCAAAATTTGAGGGCAGGAATCAAACAGAAGCAATGTTAACAAACTTCCTGAGCAGTTCATTACCATTTTAAAGATAATCAATTAAAACATATGCAATGTGTTTTATTACATGTACAGTATTTTGGTTATATTGCTTTGTAAATGTTCAATACTTCTAATCTCACCATTCCTCATTGTTATCCACATGACTGGCACAGCCACAATAATAAACAACACACTTAATACTGTAACATATAAATGTATGCATAAAGTAACTGGATTTTATAGTGTACTGTAATGGGAGTAACTAAATTACAGGGCCACTTAAGGGTGCTGTATCTGGGCATCTGGATGCTTAGATGCTCATTCAACATAAAACTCTCTGCCTACATGTCAAGCTTTCTGAATTTTCCAGTCCGTGTACTGTATCTGCTCTGCTGGGTTAAAACGCTCCAGATGCCAAGTAGGTTAAATGATTTAGAACAAAAAAAACTTAGGTTCACCTTTTGAGTGGATGTGCGGATGCTCGGGTGGGCAGTCAAAGTTTAGGGTGCAAGAAAAACAGTGTCACATCGCATTCACGCATCAGGGTGGTGGTGTTCAAGAGTGCCCTGTATTCTGTAGTTGTACAATGTAATGTAATGTAACAATTAAGTTGGTTACAGAATATGATGTATTAAAAACGCAATCATTGCGATGTCTGCTAATTCTACCTTGTCCTTCATTTGCCACTTCAGTCGAGCATGTCTTGTGGTCTGCTGACCTCAGTTCAAGCATACAATTCCCACATGCAGTCCATGCAAATATCCAGGTACAATATAGTCTGAGTTTGGGGGGGGGGGGGGAGAGAAGGCTGGGAAAATCATGTGCATGCAAAGGTGGACCTGTGTGAACATTAATTTCACTTTCACAGAGCCATACTGTAGTAGGCCTTTGTATGCACACTTTAGTAGGTGACAGCATTAGCAGGCAAAAATAAAGTAACGCCTACATTAGCTCTGGCCTAAGCTACGTACTTTAAAGACACTAAACTCATCACCACAAGTATGACTTTTACTTGGGGGTGAGCAAAAGTCAATTGGTGACTGCACAAGTGTTCACAGTAAGGTGTGCGATTGCACGATTCCTGCACTGACTTCCAAGTCCCGCAACAAAAATAATTATCTGCGGGAAATTCCTTGCAGCCCACACTCATGTCGCTAATTTATAATTTGTGGAAATCCACCCCTCCCCCCAGAATTTCAAATCCTGCCCAAAAAAATTTGGAAGGGGGAAATTCCACCCAAGTCTCTGTGACCTAGTGTAAACACTGGACTGCACTTTGAATGACATCAGCGTTACAAAATGCAAAAGGTGTATAGTAACTCATATTACACAGCATGCTCAGAGAGTGTTTTGATTACAAATTAGGGCCTTGTATGCTCACTAGGATATGGCCTTAATAAACAATGTTTGTGTACAAGGCAAAGTTAAAGACAGTTACGGGCAGGACTTAATAGCTCAAACTAACTTACAGTAGCTGGGAGAATTGGAACTGTGTGGGATGAGGAGATTTCCCCTTTAAAAGTGAACAAATGAACCATACTGTAAGAACAAAGGCCTGAAAAACTCTGGCTAGTCCAACATTCAACTGACTTCACCTTGCTGTGAGGTATACATGTATACATGTACTGTATATAGGCCTATGCCAGGTGGGAGGAGATTAGGCCTGGAGCCCATGCTACAGTAGTACTGTAGAAGTCCTCAGTAAAGGCATGTGTATAGCCAGTTGCCGATAGCTCCCTATACATGGTCCTTAATATGCCAATTAATTGGAAATCAGGGGTCTTCGACCAGCACAGTGCTGGTCAATACTGATTTTGCTCTTACAGTATAGCAAAGCTAGGGCCTAAAGTCTTAATTTACTACCATAATGTTTCCTTTCCAAATCTATCACTAATATTGCAGTAATTTTTGATCACTTTAAACCTCTGAAAATTTCCAAAAATTTGAAATAAAGTGATCAGCTTTGAACTTTGCCACTTAGAAAATCTACTGAGATAGTGTTCAAAATATCTGTAGATACCAGAACACTGTGTGCATCACATACAACATTTTGATTACTGTACCCTGTAAAGATTTTGCCATCGGATCCACATTGGTTTTAAGACAGCATTTATGTCGGACCAATGTCCATTGCCTCACCGTTTGCAAATCTGTTCCAAGGTGGATTGACGTCAACTAAGACATCCATCACCCGGACAAAAACCTGACTGTTCAGTGTCAATACAATGTCATTTCCATGTCAGCAAAATGAGTACATATTTATTTTCTGGCCTCCATCTGACGTCCTAGCTATTTAAGTTGCAAATGGGTTGATCCTACCAGAGATGTCAGCCTGACATCTGTCCTATCTCCAGTCTGAGCCCAACCACAATCTGACTACTTGGACCCAAAACCTACGTCGATCCGACGGCAAAATGTTTACAGGGTAGTACCTATACACATGGATTGCCTGTGCAAACATTCCATCCTGATGTACAGTAACAATGTACAGTACTTCGTTAGCATACTGATGTAAAGAAAGCCCCTTAGTCATACATACAGTAAATTTAACGGCAAAAAAGGTGCTGATTTCATTTCAAAGTTTTTGCCCCTTCCTGAAGATCTGAGTGATCGAAATTAATACAAAAAAAAAAAAAAAAAAAAAACTGCAATACTCCTGTAAGACCTACAGAAGAAAAGTCATGGTAATAAATTAAGATTTTATGTCCAAACTTTGCTGCAAGAAGAATGTCACTTTCATTCACCATACAGACAGCTAATCACCCCGCCATTTTCATTGGTCACATGTAAGGACTGCACGTACAGTGAGCTCTTGGCAAACGACCACACAGTCTTTTACTGAGGACTAGTACTTTAGTACTATGCAACTTTGAATTCTTGCTGTCACACATATACCACTCAGCCCATTGTACATGGCACTGTGACCTCTACTAGTACTGTAGGCCAGTCTTGTGATATACAGCTGTTAATAACTACTGCCATGTTTCTGTGGCCATGGCATAATCCAGCTTTTTGCTGGAATTATCCAGCTTCAGGGCTGCCAGTCTTTTGTCCGGTAATACCACCCAGTACATTGATTTCAAATTTGTCCTCTTTTTTGAAGGTCTGTGAGCTAGATCACAATGAAAAATCTTACTAAGTTTAAATTTACGAAAATTAATGACAAATAAATTGGTTAATTGTCTGCACATAGGCCTACATATGATATTACGATCTGAAAAAAGAAACCTGCCACTTTATTTCAACATAATAAAAGCAATACTCATCATTCACATTCACAAACGACCATATTATAGGCCTGCACATGCCCTCAGCATACAATGCATAGCCTGGTGGGTATGTTTAACTAGGGAGCTGCCACTAAATCCCTGGTATCACAATATCAGCTCTGTGTACACAACTCCAGTAGGCCTATATGTAGCAGTTACCCTGTACCTGACATTGCTGTTAAAGACTGACTGTCATTTCCTCCCACTTTTGGGGAATTTGGAAATGATCACCCAAACATTTGTGCTAGTCTCTCCCTCACATATCTTAACATTTTTAGGTTTCACTTTTTACACAAATGCTTGTCGAAGAATCGTTGCAACGACCGCTTTTTAAAAACACTGGCATAAATACAATACCATGTTCACATTCACAGCGGATCACCACTTACCAGCCACACTGTAGGAAAGGTGTCAAGTGCTGCCGGAGTGACACCATACACTGTCGAAAACCGGACTGTTCATGGACTGTGGTATAAACCCTACCAACACATCTTTCAAGTTTCATTGAAGAAGCTGCATCTTACTGAGCGTCTTATATGAACGAATTGCCTTCGGTTTCAGAGTACGTCGGTGATTGACCTAGGTCAAACTTTCTTCTTCTCCAGCTCAGCTACCACGACTCACGAAAATCACAAAGGACGACGTGGGATCTTTGAAATTTCATGGAACTTGCTACGAATGAACGTATGCATATGTCATATCATATCAGCACACATGTAGACAACACTTTACTGACTTGCAACGTTACTTGGTGTGTTGTCTTTTACTCAGTGTGATCCTACGCACAGTAAGTTTACTGAACGCTACACGGAAGTAAACTTCCATTATTTTGACGGTCCAATGGTCTGTGACTTTGGGAATGTGGTCGACAACTTCCTAATGTTTATGTATTTCTGATGTCATATGGAGGTGGTTGTTTCACTATCTGTCCAGTGTGTGATTTACCCAGTGACGGAGGCCACTTGGCGGCAGTTAATACCGTCAGGGAGTTGCTACTCGATGTATGATTCGATGCCCGGTATGGGCCAAGACGTTAACAGGTGGGGGCCGGGGGGGGGAGACTGATGTACCCATAGGCGTAGAAGCTGTTCGAGACTTGGGGACTGAAAGTTGTTTCGAACCGCCGTCCTGGGGGAGCTAGGGAATAAGGGGAGGGGCCAGGCGCGTGTCCAGGGGGCAGGGTCCGGACCCCCTGCTCGCGCCGACCTTAAGATTTTTAAGAGTTTTTAAGAGTTTTTGACCCAAAATACCAGCCTCATTTGAAAAATCATATCTCAGACTCCCCCTGCTGAAAATCCTGGACACACGCCTGGGGCCCCTTCCCTTTAGGAAGCTGGGAAATTTTCTTATACTTGAGGGTCCGTAGAAGCAATTTGGTGCAACACAAAATTTACTGCAAATTTTTAACATTTTTTACAGAGAAAGCAAATGAGGGGTTTTCATCCTTAGATTGAGGTGGACGGAAGAAGCATGCTTCTGTCCCTTCACATTTTTGACTGAGGGTTAAACCCCCAGCCTCTTCCTACACCTGTGCATGTACCCCCACTTTTCCCAGAACCCTATATAACGAGAATAGTAGGCACGTGTTTGTGCCTAGGCTATGCTTGTAATATAGCTGATTCAATGAAATCAGATTCGAAGATGGTGAAAAGAGGGTCAATTTCGGAAAATGCCTCAGATTCCAGATTCATAAGCGGGATTACGGGGGTACCATGGAAAGGGGGAAGGGGACACTCCTACCACCCTTTCAATAAAAATGAACGAAAGGAAGCACGACCATAGAAATAATAGGGAAGTTTTAATATTGCAGTAAATTTTGCAATGTAAAATGAAGAGATATATAAATATGGCAGAAAGATTTTCTCGGCCGGCGCAATGAAAACTAACCAATACCGAGGCGGAGCTCAAAGGTTGGGGTGTTTGGTAATTTCTTTCAAAGCATGGGTGTTGGCTCCCCTCCATACTAGTGACTTTAAGTCCTGAAATAAGGGTCACTAACAAGCAGGGTTGGGAAGTAACGAGTTACAAGTAACGCCGTTACTGTAACGAGTTACATTTTGTGTAACGGAACCCTGTAACGAGTTACATTTGCATTTCAGTAACGGAGCAAGTAACTAGTTACAATTCTGTGTAAAAGTAACTGTAACGGCGTTACATTTGGGTCCCGTTACTTTCCCGTTACAAATAGTCAAAATGACCACAAATTGCATTTTCTTTGAGCTAATAACAGAATAACAGAAAATTTTCAAATTGATGACACTTTGGTAGTAAAATGTAAAATTATTTTCGATATAGGCTATTTATCATTCATCGCTATTATCGACGTCGCCCTCACCGACATCAAATTTTATTCACGATTAGAATCAGAAGTTGATATTAGATGCACACGCTGCAGGCTTACAGGCCGGGCCACTTGATTGTCTATTGAACCAGGGAGTTGTCAAATAGCAACTCCCTGATTGAAATAAGTTTAAAATTGATCTGTATGTCAAAATACTTATTAGACAGATCAATGCTTATTATCCATGAGACCGATTTGTGCGATTATTTGAAAAATACTGAACGGTCCTCTAAGGCTCAGCTGACTTCATGTATTCTAAGTAAAGTCAGCTGGGCCTTGGTTTACTCATATTGTCCTTTAGAGGACACAGTGGAGACAGTGTACCGTGAGAAACGGGTTGGCCCATGGGCATTCAAATACCAGCTTACTTTGAAAGTTTAATCATTGCCTCTTGAGACGTTAGGGCTGGACCCGTGTTCACCCTATCCGAGTCGGAGCTAACTGCGATTCTAGATTCCCGAATCTTTCCGAGCATGGTACTACTCAGGATCCTCAAATTTCTGCCAGTTTTGATTCCAATGGCACCGATTCCGAGACCAGTCTTTTTGCCAATGTATATCATATCACACATACAGATGTTTTAATTCTATCGTACATGTCCACCATTAATTAACAAAGTCATCGTTTGTACTCACTTCCATAGCCTGGCCTCCTGAGTAATTTAGTTGATTGTATGTGACAATACCTTAGATCTGTACATTGTGCACAAATGGAACTTTAAACACTTTTAATGTAACTTTCATATTTGAGAACTCGGCTGGAATGAACTCCGAGTCCGAGTCCAGTTACATCACATTCCGTAAAAATTTCGATTCCGGAACCTTCTATCCCGGGCAAATTCCTAATCTAGAAAAACGCTCTTGAGACCGGCATTAAGCTAACCGAATCCGGACTCTTGCGTTGGAGCCCAGTAAATCTATACGGTGCCAAGCGTTGGTAAACACCGTGCATCCATTTATGCATCTAATTTAACATGTATGGTATCTTTATTTGATGAATCAAACGTATGAATTTAGGCTATATCATATTCTTTTCAATGTCCGTAACTCCTTACACTGGAATAATAGTACGGTTAATATAAAAAACAGCAGAATATTGAAATGGTCAATGGCGTTAAAAGTATCCTAACAAAGCTAATTGGAAAGAGAAGTGTCCGACTTAAAGCTTTACCTATTGTAAAGGGAAAGTGAATTATGTGCACATGATCTGCATGTATAAACTGCATAGTATCACCATTTCTATGCACTGTTTTATATCGACACAATGTGAAACTTGAAATTTATGGGGAAATATCACTTAGCCCAACCTTAGCGGTGAGGTTTTAAAATTTTACTGCTAACAAATGTATTCATCCTCTTATTATACCATATTTATGCTCTTGAGGGGTGAAGACTTTACTGCTGAAACAACGCTCTTCCCCTTTCCGGCATAGCCGCTAACCTCTCTAAATTAGCCGACTGTGTGATGGGAGTATAAAGATTTCAACCCTCAAAGAAGTACTTTGGTAACTGGAAAAGTTTTGGTTATAACCATATTCCTCTAACAAATAGTTTGCGTAAGCTCCGACACAGTATCATGATTCGCTGCTTCATGTTGAGCATTAGGAGCCTCTGCGACAATGCCCATTGAAGATCAGCTAGCTTCATTGACTTTCTTTGGGGAACACCTAAGGATAACCGGCACAAATGAGGTGTCGGTCGTCTCATGTGCCCCCGTCTTACTATCTAATTATGCCCCCCCCCCCCCCTCCATTTCAGGTACCGAGGTACCGTATATTCACCTTGAAGTAACGAGTTACTTTTGAAATGTAGCTAGTTACTTTTTAGTCAAAAGTAACTGTAACTAGTTACAATTTTACGGAAGTAACTGTAACTATAACGAGTTACTTTCAAAGCGTAACGGGAACAACCCTGCTAACAAGTCACTAATTGTAAGTCACTACACGCACCGTGGTCCTTGCGTACACAATTCAGAAACCTACCCCGTGTACAGGGAATCGCAATTTCTCAATAAAAATTCGCCAAAATTTTGGGGCACACGTACTAGAATTTGTGCTGAACATCAACTATCCGGACAGCTGACCCTATCGCATTAGGCTGTTAGGTGATAGCGTGCATTGTATCGCATTTACCCCGTCCGGCACCCGACGAAATAGACGACCGTCACCTACCGAAGTGTTTAGCGTATCGTACGAGAGCAACAACGACGCGATGGAGAACAAAATCCTATTGTTTTAAGAAAGCTGTGTACAGGGCACATATAAGCTGGCTGGGGAAGGACTTGTTTTACTTTTCACCAAAATGGATAGAAGCATTGAAAGAAAAACACAGAAATTCCTCAACGCGCGAAACGAGCCCTTAAAATTATGGGTTTTACTGGAATTGAAAATCTGCCCTCCTTAAGATCAAACACAGGTTGGCTAAACCGCATGCATACTCGAGTAACTGACCGCCGTAGGGAAGTACACACTTTTTCGTTCCTGTATTGGCTTCTTGCGAGGTTGAACACATTCCCCTACCGAGGGCGTCTTCCTTGGAGGGGAACTCCCCTACCCTGGGGTATGTTTGAGGGTTTGTTGATAAATTTGGACCTCCTGGCTCTTCCCTTTTCAAGCTTACTCGTCATCCTGAGGAGCGGATTCAGGATATGCAAGAAAAGCGGTTTTTGTTTGGAAGAAACGGTCAACTAAGTACACCCCGGGAAAATTTGATTTTACAGTCATTAAAGGGGCTTATTGAGTTGGTTCACAAAATTCATTTTTGTCACACCTGTTGAGTTTTACTCACATCTTGATGGTAAGTGGTCAAACTAAGAGATTCTGAATATCTAACACAGAGCTGAAATGGCATGATAGGGTAATTAATGATTAAAGTCATTTATTACAAATTCGTGACCAGACACTTTTAACCATCAAGTACATATGCAACCCCTGTCCACAAAAACTACAATTTCTTACATTTTCGGTAACTATAGGAAGTGACACCTGAGTAATGAGGCTAATTAGAAACATGATCATGCAATGATTTCCTTCAAACTCGTCACGGAATAATGGATATGAACTCAATAAGCCCCTTTAAGCAGACAATGACATTTTAGCACTTTCGTCAGCAATCACAAGCAAAAAATAATGGTTTGTAAAAACAGCCTGAAGAAGGGAATAGGTTCGATTGTCCCTGACCCTAGTGAATTAAGCATTTGATTTTAACTTATATCTCCTCGGAGGTTAAAAGGAAGAGTCCGGAGGGCGCAAAAATTTGGTAACTTATGATTAAAGATAATAATTACAAAATATTATCGTTCATTCGAAATACCCAGGGCCGGATTTACCCAATAATCGAGACAACCTGTAGGTAACGGGCCCCGAAATTTTGACTTTTACTGGATCCCGAGATAGCTTCCATAAACGGGTCACCTTTAAGCTAGCCGGACACTACACGACTTTGCTCGACGCAACATAACTCGAACTGTGGCGGATCAAGAGGGGTGCCCTGGAAGACTAAAATTTTCATGCCTTTAATATTCTATCGCAGACATGGGCGTCAATCCTGGGGGGACAGGGGGACACGTCCCCCCACATTTTGGAAAAACGCCCATTGACTTAAGATTTTTACACAGTAAATTTTTGACAGAAGTGGCCATGTCCCCCCCCCCCACGTTCGAGTAAAGATTGACGCCCATGATCGCAGACATCTCACTGTTGCTCTCCTCGTCACGGTTTTGTATAGAAACTGGTACACTATATTGACAGAACTCCATTTTCATCTAAGTCCTTCAGAGGGACGACACTCAGTTCCACAATGGGTGAATCTAGTGCACCCCCCAAACAAAATCCTGGATCCGCCCTAGAAGTCTGGATCGTCGCGTCGCCAATAGTGTGAGTGGGTCTACGACTGCTATACTGACAGCTGGAATCATAAAGTTGAAGCAATGTGATCAGTCAGGTACAAGCGATTGCGCACGAAGCTGAAAGATGGTTTTCAAATCCCATAGTGCAACCTCGTCAAAACAGGGCTAGTCAGTTGTACAGTCATGTGCAAAGCAGACTAATCATTGCTAAATGCACCCAAGGAATCATGGGAACGGGGAGTATATACACTACAGTAGTAGTGCCAGCGCTAAATTTGCCCATTGTTTATATTTCCAGTTCCCATGATCCCTTGGATGCATTTAGCAATGATTAAAGTATGCTATTGACAATCGTACGAATTACAGTTGCGCCAGCTATAGGTAGCTAGGTCATGACAGTCGAGATAAGTGAAGTGAGTTCTGCTAGCTTTATGAGATCAGCTTTCACATCTGTTTCTGAGTTAAAACAGAGATCGTGACCTGATTTCTTCCTATAACAAAAGATGGACAGCACTTGTCTTAATTTAACCTATAAAGTTACGCGGTAGAAAAACTTTCGTGAATTCGAAATTACTGATAATATGTTCCAAGTAAGCTGCTACTGAGGCGTGCCAGGGTTATGACGCATGGTACTAAAATGTGGTAGTGTACTTTTTCAAAAGTCCCCTCTGCAGCTATGCTCTCTGGCGAAGAGCCCAGGGGCGAAACCAAGCATTACTCCCGAAGGAGTTCTGCTCCCCAAAGGAGTTACGTCCTTAAGGGACGGGAAACTTAACTGACCAACCTCTCGACCCACAGACCGATCTGCATCATGGGTCGGTCATGCGTGGTCCCGTTCTTGACTGGCTGAAAAGAACAGATACTTTTCTTGAAAAATCTACAATATAATTTACAATGAAATCGTATTGTTACAAACATGGGAAAAGAACAGATACTACACATGATCTTAGCGTGGTTAACTTGTAGTGTATAATATTGTACTTTTACTGGTACTGGTTACATGCATGCCATAGAGGTGTATTCGTACTTTTTTCTTTGTATTATTCTCTGTATTATTGACATTATTTTCAATTAGACCTAACCGCATTATTTTGAGGCCTTATTAAAGATCTGGTGACATGAAAATGACATAGATGGATTTTTGATGTGAAAAGCATAAAACCTAGAAAATTGCCACAGTTCCCATCAAAAGCCATCACATATTGACCATTTTAAAGGGTAATTCCTATTTTAGACTTATCATGAATAAAAATAATCTAAAAATGCAAATTTGTGAAGTCCAAAGATGGACTTACCAAATATGGACTTACCAAATATGGCTAGCTTATGTTGTCCTTTGTTTTCTCAACCTTCATTATACTTTTTTACATGCTGAACAACTGACACGACTAAACAGGCAACAAACGGATCCACGACCGAAAACCAAACAACTGATTACTGTAGAGCAAAATCAACAACACCGCTTTAAAACGAGCCACAGCCACGACAAACACTGATAACAAAACCCCAGAAAGCCCCCAAAGCACCCGCAAAGGACTAACCGAACCCAATCAACTTAGGAGAACCTCCGCTGCCTTTTCAACCTTCAGTTCGAGGACACGTATAGCATTGCTATGTCCTGAGGGCTTTATTTGGAAGTTAAACTTGTCTTCTTAAAAATATCAATATCACCCACCAAACTGTAAACTATCTAATTAATAATTAAGATAAAATTATATAGGATTAACAAAAGAAATGCTAACATTGAACAACAATCCATATCATTATTTTTGAATGGGTAGTGACTTACTTCAGAAAACCATCAAACTTTGAAGGAATATATCATGACAACGGACAGAAAACTATCGAAAAAATTTCAACGATCTTTCATTGGGGGATTATATTATTTAATTGCAAGTAAAACAGCTCTTTTTTGTGGCATGTTACTATATATTGCTTGAACACAAACATTTTTTCCAGGTAACTTTTCAGCGATGTTGTCCTTTAATCAAACGTTGTAAGAAAACTAAGTATTTTAAGTCCCATTGGATAAGCAAAGTTGTCTTAAAATCCATGCGGCATAAAAGCAAGTTGTTCTCTCAGTTTAAAGTTACATACTCTCAAAGGAACAAAGGAAAGTATACTCATTACAAGAGTCTCCTCTTTATTGTAATTTAATATATTATGATGGTCTGATTGAGCGTAAAAAAAAGATAAAAAAGATAACACTAGTGAACTTTGGAAAATCCTTAACGGCATCATTGGCAAGGAAAATTCTTCCTCTGAGTTTAAGTGTGGTAACTTTGCAATTGATGATAATTGTATTGCAAATGAATTTAACAAATATTTCTCGTCTATTGCTAGGGATTTATAAGATAGGCTAAGCTCTCTTTAAGCTACAATGATCCTCTTTTAAAGGTTTAAATAATATGGAGGATTCTTTCAGGATTTTCCCTACACCTACTGCTGAAATATCTGCTCTTACTCATGGTTTTAAGGATGGGAAAAACCCCTGCTATGATAGTATCACAAATACCGCTCTTATTAAACGTCTCCGATGCTACTGCATTCCCTTTATTACATGAACCGATCCTTCTTAAGTGGTGTGTTTCCAACTGAATTTAAGCTTGCCAAAAACAGGCTTAATAATTTCCTTTAAAAACATTAAATATTTTTCAGCATGGCTTGGCGTAAAACTCACTCAACTGACACGGTAACCTTGAACATGATAAATATGATCTCCTCGGGGCTGGATAATAGACGCTCTGCAATTGGTATTTTCCTCGACCTTTCCAAGGCTTTTGATACAATTGATCATACTACATAATTGAAGAAACTCTATGCTTATGGCATTCTGGAAAATGTTCAAAACTGGTTTGCTAGCTACTTATCACATCGCCGGGGCCCAATGTGTTTACGACAATAACATCTCTTCTTGCAAAATAAACTCTAGTGTAGGTTTGTCTCAAGTTTACATAGTAGGGCCGTTGTTATTTTTGTTATATGAACAATATTCATGCGTCGTCATCAATAGCTAACTGTGTTTTATTTGGTGATGACACTACTGTTCTGTTCCAACAGAAAATACTTCATGAAGCTATTGGTGAGGGAGGGACCGAGTTAAGCAAAATTTACCACAGGCTTAATGAGAACAAATCATCATTCAACATTTATAAAACCAAAGTCGTGATATTTGACTTCAAAATCTGGAATGATCATATCTTGAATGTTAGTAAAAAACAGTACGTACGGTAGCTAAGTCAAGTGGTATTTTGTATAAAGTAAGAATTTTATTCCCCCAAATACATTTGTCACTCTTTACAGTGCTTTAATACTACCTCATATAAATTATAATATATTAGCATGGAGGAACACTTGTAAAACATAATTAAATACTTGTTATATATGCAGAAAAGAGTTGTGAGGAATATTCTTCATGATACTCATTTCACTGCCCATACCGCTCCTCTCTTTGTAAAATATAAATGCTAATAGTTTACCTGCCCGTGGGCTTTACAAGTATCAGTTTGGCATCTTCATGTTGAAATTTCACAATGGACTTATATCCCCATCTTTCAGCTCTTTTTTACCTACAACAACGCTCCAGTTATAACACCCGTTCCAGATGCAGTTACGCATTCCCATTCTCGAACCAAAGTTAGTCAATCCCAAATTTGTACGTGTGATGCAGCCGTATGGAATTCATTGCCCAGTGAAACTACATGTTAATGAACTATTCACACTTTTAAGTCGTCCCTTACTTGCATATATCTTTGAAGAATGCAAGTTGATTCAGTTTGCTTGTCCTATACCTTTGTGTTTCCTTTCTCTATCCTATTCTCTCTGTTTTATTTACATTTTTTTCACTTGTGTTTTTCTTTAAGGGGTTAGGCTTGAAAAGTTGTGCTTATTTCTAGCAGTCATAAGGAGTGAGGTACATTGCGTCAAACAGTGTTTCATTTCATTAACTCCAGCGAGTGTAAAATCGTGGATCAGCACACAGCAGTTACATGAATATTAAACGAATTGAATTTTTACCTTCTTTCTAGTTTAGGAAAAAACGATTGACAAAAAGACAAGGTAAGGTTTCGTAAATATATTTGGAAAAAGAAAGGCGAAAAGTTTCTACCCAAGTAGAAAATTAAAAAGGAAAAGTTAAGAAGCACTGGCGTAGTGTCGTGGATTCATTAGGTTTCTGCTTGGTACAAAGCTCACTCTAGATACCATTCTTGCCCCCTTTGACGGTTTGACCGAACCTTCTAGCTATGCGATTGAATCATGAATGTATTGTTTATTTTCAATAGTTACACATTTCACTTAAACTTTTTGTACTAACATGGTCCTGCGCTGAAAGATGTTATTCTCGGTATCGATTTTCTTGACCATGTTAAATCATATGCTGTGGTTATCATCAGAATGCCCAAGTGCTCCTTTGTGTCTGGTCATTGATGTCACGTATTAGTCCTCCCCCCCCCCCCCGAAGGAAGGAAGGAAGGAAGGAAGGGAGGGAGGGAGGGGGAGGAAGGGAGGAAGGGAGGGAGGGAGGGAGGGGGAGGAAGGGAGGAAGGGAGGAAGGAAGGAAGGAAGGAATGTCCATGATGTCGAGACTGTCTGCAATTGGATTTTTTTATTTTATTGAAATTCAGGCTATTTTCCCCTGAAACTTATATACGAATAGGCAATTTGGAGTCGGGCATTCGGAAATTTGTACTGTCGCACTGCGATTTTCTAACTTTCGTCAATTTTACCAAGATTGGGGTGAGACACTACCAACACCTCCCTCATGCAACGTTCCTGCACTCAGTTCCTCCCAGTCGCCATCCTAATATTGCATTGTTGAAACAATACCCATATTTTCCGTTGCGCTTCCTGCCACCTTAGAGGAACATTGGTTTTCTTTTTTAGGTTTGAATTCGTACAAGCTGCAGTCAAAAGTATCCTCCTTCCCTAGTCACAAAGACCGTGTGTTTAACCTTTGTACAGGTACGGAATTTTATCCTGAAAGACTTATTTGTTCTCTTGTATTTGTCGCGCGATGCGGTAAACTTGGCAACTCGAGAGGTTCGCCAGTTTCCTTGGGAAGACAGATATTTACAATACATTGCACCCTTATGTCCTCTCTCGCGCTATCACGACAGTGTCGTGCAGATTCATTGTATCGATTCAACGGAGCTTTTTCCTCTATCGCAGGCCCCCTTTGTCACTTTTTGTGACATCCCCCCACAACTGTAGTACAAAGTTTGTGCATTTGCCTTCACTACATAGTTTGATGTCGAAAATTGCATCTAAAGGCGTTAAATACCAGAATTTTCCTTCAGGAAAACCTCTACATCCACCATTTGACATGATACATTTTTATTACCGGCCAGCCTATTCCAAAATTGCAGAGTGGTCACATAACCAATTAATGCCAAGTAATGCACGATTTAATATAAAATATCTCTTTCTTTTCTTGATCTCTGATGCCAGGAATTTTGCATCTAGCAGAGTCCACTTTCCACAATTTTCCTGGAAGAGAATCTCGGCCCTTCTTTCAGTGAGGGCGCCAGCGTTTGCCCAATGTGGGCGTCAAATTCCTCGACGGGTACCAGCAACCTGCAGTCCCCATGCACAACGGCGACAGGTTTTCGGAT
This sequence comes from Holothuria leucospilota, assembly GCA_029531755.1. Lineage (NCBI taxonomy): Eukaryota > Metazoa > Echinodermata > Holothuroidea > Aspidochirotida > Holothuriidae > Holothuria > Holothuria leucospilota. The sequence goes on from CM055969.1 coordinate 19,862,467, forward strand.
AGACAGCGAATCCAAGCGAAGAAAATTTGGTGTTTTAGTTGAAGAATATTTATGGTTTTACGGAAGAAAATTTGGAACTTCGGCGTTTACATATTGAAAAAAAAAGTAGAATTAAGGGGTTTATTGAAGATTCTACCACATTGAGAGCAAACATAAGTAAATTGGCGGGACGACTGTGGACTGGTCGCCGTCGGGATTACTTACGTCATCATGCTCATTCCCACAAAGGCTCCTCGGCGAAACCGGAAACTTTCCCTGCGGATGGGAAGGGACGCAGCCTCCGACGGAGGTGGCATAATTTCCTGCAATTGCTGACTACATAGGCGGAATCCAGGGATAGGTGGGTACCCCACTTTAGGGAGATGCTCCCATTGACTTTTCACTCTGTAACTTCTGCCTCAACGGCCCAGTTACGCCCTCACAGTTTTTCGCACAAATCTTCTCTACTGCTTGCCGCCATATCTGCTTTCCCTCGTTTAGGATTCACACGTTCTGCACTTGCAGTTTCGGTTAATGTCCCCCTTTTAATCAAACTCTGGATCTGCATATGAATTATGCTGTATACTTGAAAAAATTGCGGTCTTCACGCTCTAAGCAAGTCATGTTTTCAGTAGAAAATGCTAAAGCAGCTCTTACCACATACCATGCTAAATTCAGGGAACTCGGAGTCGGGGTGGGGGGCTGGGGCTACTTCCCCCAGTTGTTTTCAGTTTGAAGTTTTTCTTCCTACATTATCATTAGCTGTGCTTGTCAGTGAGAATGGAAGAATGCCATAGAAAATGCTAAAATCTAGCAGCTAAGGGGACTCATCCTCCAATCTTAGAAGCCCTCCGACGGTAATGTAACCTATTGTGAAGGTTCTGTCCATCCCCTCCCCTGTCTCCCCACCGCATCATCTAGTTCCACACTAGTAGTCTTTGACTAAAGGTTTGGAAAATTGTGCCCCCAGTACCTGTCTGTTCAGTGTCCCACCCCCACTGAAACATTCTGACTAGGCCACTGAACTGCCCCACCCAATCAGTCTTATTCCAGACGTTAATTTTTTTTTACTTAAGTTCCGATAAATGAAGGCACATGTCAATTGACTTGTGTGAAAAAAAGATGGTGCTGTTCAATATCTAACCTCTGTATATATGGCTCTGTCTAACCTAGGAATTCTGGAGTAATACAGAGGTCGCTCTCACAGCAGGTCTTTACTAGAGTTGCGCTTTGTCCTCTGAGAATACTGGCGTCTTGAGCAAGGCTATAACAATACATTGCTTCAGTTTCAATTTATTTCATCCTTACAAAAATCCCCAAAGTTTATACACACAAGTATATAAAAATTTAATATACAATGTAATTTACAAAAGAGTAAAGGATCCTAAGGGAAATGCAAAGGAACAATAAACTTGAACATTTATATCTTTTTTCTCGTTTTCTTCATTTTATTTCTTTTTCACCCTCCTCTTTCTTCTGTCTTTACGCTTCCTATATTGTTACTTTTTGGGAGGGGTAGGCCGGTAGGCAGCGCGCTCCATAGCCCCAACGCTGGTGAGGTCCTCGTCCAGAAATAAACTGAAATTAAAGCTGGCAACTGCGCTTTCCTGTCCCCTGGCAATAAATCAGGGGTGTAGGACCCGGGTGCACTGGAAACACATTCCCCCAGACTTTTTCTGAAAATGGTAATATGCGCCCCTTTTGAAAATGAAAAAAGTACATGTACATACATACTTGTATATGCACATCCGGGAATGTGAAGACTGAAGATAGCCCTTGAGATGTTGGTCCCCCTCCCCCCTTTTTGACATGTTGTTACTCCCCCTGCAATCAAGTTAGTTAATTAAGTACGCAAAAATTTACATTGCAGCTTAGGAATCGTATAAAAAAATGAAGTGGAGTGGCAAAGATGGTTACAGATAGGGGCGTCACTTCCGGGAGTGGGGGTACTACACCTCCAGAAATTTTCAAAGTGCCGTCTATTGGGAAAAGTTTGCGGCCCGTCGGGAAAAACAATTGCCAGCAAGTGCACTTTCTTTTGCAATTAATTTACTTTACCAGAAAAAATATTATTTGGGGCTACAGAAGTGTTGATAGAAATTTTCTGATCACAGCGGTTTACTTAGCCAAAGTAAATTATTGTCGGGTGGAAATATTGTTTTGGATTCATTTCACCAGAGACCTTACCCCTCCCAGATGTTACTGTATTCGGAAACTATTCTGTTTGTCGGGAATATGTTGTTAGGAAAGTTATTACCAATTCGGGATTCTGTGTGAGTGATCTCTGCTACACTGTTCGTGAAGTCGCTGTCTTTTGACGAAAGCCAGGCTGTCGGGAAAATGGAACTACCGTTTGGCATAATTTTCTGCCATGAAATAGATACCATGTCCAACACTGTGAAATAAAAGCCTATTGGAATCTGATGGAACTTAACCTGACTGCTCGTCGGGGATGAGTTTTATGTAATCGTGGTCAGTTGCATCGGGATGGATACAAGGCTATCACTGTTCATCAATCACACATGACGGCGGGCACATTGACTTTCTGCAACCGTCATTTGATTTCGCAAACCCCGGCTTCTTTGTTGACCAATTCATAAAAAATGGGTCGCAGTGGGGTCGATGACAGCTGCACATTGCCACGCTGTTATTCAGCTGCGAAGCAACTCCCACCGCCCCTCCTCTACTCCACTGCGAATATCAAACGGTTTGATATTTCCAAAGTGGTCATGAAGTAGATTGTTGGATTGCATTCGGACGGAAAGTCGGATAGAGAACAAAAATTGGCACACACTTAACCGACCCATCTGCCACGCGACTGGTTTTCGCCGTCGGGTCGTATTCGTGTCGATGCCATGCAGAGGGCGCTGGCTTCCCACTTACTCAAATCGTGAAGTCGGGGGCTTTGAAAGTGCGTACACTTTGTGTTGCGGTGGTTGCAAAGGGTACTCGCTTTCTGACTTACTCTGTAGATGCAGGGTCAAAAACCCTGTAAAATCATATTTTTCGGCCAGATTCGAGCGCATCCTTCATATGCGCTAATCGTCCAATTAATAATTCAAGAAGGACAAGGCGTGCATTTGGTTATTGCAAAACTCCGTGCAACCTTCGCAATTGTCCATCCTAGCTCCCAACCCTCAAATCTGCTGCATCATAAAGAAATCGAATGGCCGTTATTCCTGGTTATTGTGAAATAAAGGGGCTAGCTTTTAGGGCTGTTTAGTGCGTATTCAGTGTTATTTGAGGATAGGTTATTGCCATGTGAAATTAACGCTAACAAAAATGTCCTCAAAAGTGTTATTTATCGGCGCGCTTCACGCGCGTTCATCTTGTACGCCTGTCAACCTACCATAACTTGCCCTAGAACAAAGTGAGTGTAATTATTGCAAACCTCTACCCCACCATCAATCCCTCTGCATCTTGAAGAAATCGACCCTGCGGTTTGTCGGAATTACTCCGCTATTTTGAAAAGATATAAACAGGCTGCGACTTTGTGGCCTGTGGAGTGGGTATCAATGCCATTTGTAGACAGTGTAATGCTTTATTCAAGTGCCCACAATAGTATAAATGCTTTACAACTTCTGGGGTCTTCGCCCCTGGGCCACCACAGAAGGACATAACTGGAATTGCCCCTGAGGCGGGTAATCGAGGTAAGGACCATGTCAAAGACGATCTTAAGCTCATACCTTGGAAGTATATACCTCAGACCTAGCTGGAATACTACATAGTTCCATGACGGACCAAATCGAACTTGCCGTTGTAGCAGGTAAATGAAAACGGGTGCGTCAAAGTCAAATTGACATTTCAAAATGTTAAACTGCGTTTACAATAGATCTTTTTTCTGCACTTTGCAAAAAGTTTTTTTTTTTGCTTATCTTGCTTTTTTTCTTATACTTGAATTTTAGTTTTTGTACTTTTTGCAAAGATTTCCTTAAACTGTCAAAGAGGGTTATGAGGTAACCGTTCTGGACACGATATACTTTGCTGGGGATGAACCCTTTGTTGTCGGAAAAAGGTCCAACACCCCCCTCACCGATCCTTAGGAACCATGGGCGTAGGAGCCCAAGTTGATTGGGGGGGGGGGGGGTTGAACGACTTGCCCGAAAAATATAGCCAAAAATTTCCGTGCGCTCCACGCACGTTCGACATGTTAATATACATATCATATTAGGCATGCATCGGTTATCATACCGCATGCCCATCACATACAATAATTTGCCGTGTTACTACCTCCTTTATTGGTTTTAATTTTGGCGGAAGTCGTTGATCTCTAGCCTGGGGGAGGGGGTTCCCCCTCCCCTTTGCAAATTTTTGAAAAATTAGGTATCCCTACGTGCAATCTGGTGCCACATACGCTACCTTTGAAGTTAAATTTGTGTTAAAACATTTACTTATTTTAGGTAGAAAAAATCAGCATCAGTGAGGGTGGGGCATGGCCCAATGGCCCTTCAAATATACCACTGATAATCATAATATAAATTTAACCATTAAAAATCACACTGATGCAGGGGCGTCAGTCCGTATTCAAATGTGGGGGGACGGGGTACATAGCCTACATGACTTAGCACAAACCAATACCTTTGGTTTTGAAGAGGGAGCGTCTTCCTATAGGCCCTTTCCTCCCCCACCCCCTCCCTTATGATGACTGACATTGTCCTATTCTAATAAGAATTATCATTTCAAAGTTACCATGACCATCATAGATGATCTGCCAGGTGAAATACACGGAGTCCACGGAATTACTTCAAGATGTTATTTTCATCATGTCCGCAGCGTGGATCATTGTCGGAGATCATGGACCCGACCAGGCCCGTTGCTAGGGTGATATATTTGGGCGTGTGAAGGTCCCAAATTCCGACCAGCTGGATGTTTTTTCCAACTGAGTGGAGGCGTTTAAATTGCACTTTGTTATGTGCTCTGCGTTTTGTATACAGCAGTGGGAATCCTTCCTTTGTCACTACATAAATGTGTCGTCCTGGGGGAGGGGTCTAAGGGGACACCCCCTCCCCTTTGAGAATTTTTTGTTAATTTAAGGCTGCTTAGGTGCAAAACGGTGCTATCTTTTGGGATATTTTTGGAGCTAATCGTACGTGACTGGAAAATGTCCATAATTTAGTGAATTCTAATTTTTACGACTGGCTGGATGTTTCACTAACTGCAGTGGCGGCGTGTAAATTGCACCTTTTTTATTCACCCTGCGTTTGTATACAGCAGTGGGGATCCTTCCTTTGTCACTGTATAAAGGTGTCATCCTGGGGGAGGGGTCTAAGGGGAGGGGGTGTAGCCTTCCCCTTTCAGAAATTTTTGTTAATTTAAGGTTGCTTAGATGCAAAATGGGATATCTTTGGGATATTTTTGGAGCTGATAGTATAGCAAAGGTGTGAAGGATTAGCAAGGGCGTTTTCAGAATGCTTTGAGGTCGTAAGTGTATTAACAATCACCATCTGCAGGCGCGGATCCAGAAATTTTGAGGGGGGCCAAGATGGAAAATCTCATGTGCACCGAAGGTTCACCACGAGCGCGAAGCCCGAATTCCTACGCGTGGTGTCCAGGGGCCCGCAATAGGGCCCCTTCTGGGTCCAGGGGGCGAAGCCCCCGGAAGCTCTCGCAGTATTGCATTTTAAGAGCGCAGAAATCGGCTCCAGTTCTTATGTCAGTGAGATTTTATACCTTTTCATGTTGCATGGAATTTGATGTGTATGGCTCAGTATAAGTTACTATATGTACCTGCAGAAGTTCCGGAGAATCTAAGTTATCTTAAAACTTACACGCCAACATTATGAGCCCATGCAGGTAACTTGAAATGATTTTGCCATAATGAGTGTTTTATTTTCGTTATACGGTATTCAGGTATAAGGACGTCAGATGAAACAATTGCCCGCGAAAATTTGAATTTACATTTAAAACCATTGCTATTACAAACGGTGTCAATTCCCTTTATGTGTGTCTATCAATTAGAAGGTGGGTTCGATACTAATTTTTCAGTTCTCATAAGAAGAGGAGGGTGAAGAAATGAATATCAGTTGCTTTACATCCTTACAATGCTGGCTCCTCTGAAATCACGTTTATGCACATGAATAATGGCTTATGGTAGAACCCCACCGATGAGTAATGCGAATACTTTTGGGACCTTATTGATAGTAAAAGGAGTAATTCAAGGCTAAAACTACGCAGATCAAGCTAAAATCAAGAAATATTGAGAAGACTTTGCAAAAATCGTGAAAGGTGTCAAATGATTTTTCGTAAAAGTGATAAAAATAAATCCATCACTCAATAAAAACATACTTCTCTCCGTAAGCGTAAACAATTGCGCGCAAAAAGCGCCGAAAATTTTCGGTATAGAGCCTCCCGGGAGCTCTGCATTAATTGTACACTGAAAAGGGGGACCAACAGGACTCTCACAACCTGACGTCCATATGGGAGGAGAGATGATATATCACCTTCTTTATGGATTTCTGAAGGGTATACCCTTCAGAATCTATGACCGATGGTGCTGGCGGGAGTTGGTGATTGGGGGAACAGCAGGTAACTGCTAAACCGTGCCCTTTTAGGCAGTGAGATTTTGTATACGCTATATACAAGAGTGGGAGAGCCTTTTCTTGTTAGTACATGAGAGTACAATCCCAGGAAGGAGTTTACCCTCCCCTTTGAGAAATGTTTGATAATTTTAGGGAGCCTATATGCAAAATGGTGGTATCTTTGGGTCATTCTAAAGTGATTGTATGTTTAAAAAATGTCCACAATTTAGTGAATTCTAATATTCGTTCAGGTGAAAAAGGGGAGTAAGAGACGGTTAATATATTGTCTTCAAACCTCCTAAAATCCCAGGAAAAATCATGGGTGTGGATCCATCTCCAAAAGTGTGTAGAGGGGGGGGGACTTTTCCACATTTGTGAATCACCGTCCTGGTGGAAGAAGCAGTGGTGGTAGCCAGAATTTGCGTCACGGGGAGGCAATAAGTTTTGTGATCGTCGGCATGGGGGAGGGGTCTAAGGGAAATTTTTCTGGAACTGAATGCCCTCAGATGCGATTTGGTGCAACAAAAGTGTACGATTTTTAGGTTATTTTTCTTCTAAAAATTTCGTTTTCCTAGGCATAATTGCAGTCTGTTCTATCATTTTTGAAAAAGTGAGGGGGACTTTTTGACGATGTCCCCTTTCCAAAAAAGTGAGAGGGACGCGTCTCCCCATTCCCCATTATCCACTCCCATGCGAAAATTGTACACGCAATTATACTGTACCTGCGTGGAATCCACAGAAACATTCTTGGACTATAATAAAATATTTCCTTTACATTTAAAAGGATATCCAAGGTTGACAGAGAACAGTATAGCGCCTCCCGGAGCTCTGAATTAGTTACAGTATACAAAAGAGGGACCAACGGGATTCTCACTACCCGACATCCATATGGGGGGAGATATATATCACCTTGTCTTTTCAAGTGTAGCAAAAGGGATGGTGGACAGGCAAAATTCGTTTCAGAAAAGATTTTCGTCGTTATTGAACGTCGCGGTAAAATGTTTGGAAAATAAGGCAATTAAGTACTTTCAATCTTTCAAACCATGTGCTAGACTAGATTAGTCAAAGATCCCATAATGATGAATGCCCTACAGAGAAGGAGATGTACCTTTTAGAAAAATGTTTGCATTTGAATAATTTCTTGCGTCATAGCTTTGTCAATGGTATATGAAATCGGGTGTAAACCCTGTCGTATGCTAGCGAAGCGCGCCGAAATTTTGAATAAGATATTAGTCCATGACAAAACCTGCATTTAGAACCTGCATCGGACACTGTCATTTTCCCACCAACCTATGCTATTCAGAAACGAATCTTCTGACTGAGAATTCTTAAAAAGCACTTTTGCTCCTTGGTTCCCCCGTGAGTTACCGAAAGCTATTGCAGATAAGGACAACTCTGACACAAGGCTTGACTCTAGCGGAGCGTGCGAAAATTTGGAATTTGTCAAGAATTTCCAAAACGTATGATAGTTTGAGAACAGTTTGTGAAAGAAAAGGGTAAGAACAAGAAAACCAATCATCAAAAATACATCTCACCCTCCACCCTCCACAGAAATCTGTAGCTTAAACGACTTTTGTGACCATTTTAAAAATTTTCAAGAATCGATGGGGGAGGGGGACACACGTCACCCATTGCCTACTGTGCCGACGCAACTGTCTGTAGCTTAAAAGCCTTTTGAGTTCATTTTAAAACTTTTCAGACAGTTTTGAAATCGAATAGGGTATGCACGCCGCTACTTTGCCTGCAACAGCTGGTGCCACTGTGCACAATAGCACAATAGCACGTCACCTAACAGCTTGTCTTCTGTATTCATTCTGCAAGGTCTGCATGGCGAAAACTTTGCCTCTCAATCCCTTTAGATTACAAAAACTTTCACTCTTTAACACAAAATTGTTACTGATTTCAGTGCAGCTAGCAGGGCCCATACTGCACATGTCACGATGTTTACTTATTTAGATCTTAAGTCAAGGATCATCACTCAGCTATTCACCTGTTTTCGAACATTATGTGAAAGATATCTAAAGAGATAATCCAGCTATAGCTCCACCCAACCCCTAAAGAAATATATACTTTAAATACGTTCTTAGACACTTTTATTAATTTTTTGCTCTTAATTTTTCTTTCTCCTTTTCTTTTTTCTTTTTCTTCCCTTTTTCTCCTTTCGTGGGGGGGGGGGGGGGGGGGGCACCCAGGCCAACCTGGATCCGCGCCTGCACCATCTATACCGATAATGGCTTCGGCGAAGCTGGGTAAAAATGATGGCTTCGGCCACGCTCGGTAATAATTCTTGAAAAGTGTTTAACGGCAACAACGTACTTTCAACCTTCCACAAGGGGGGGGGGGGGCATGCAGTATGTTGTGTGACCGCTGGCCTGGGAGAGGGATCTAAGGGGAGGGGTGTCCCTCTCCCCCCTCTCCCCTTTGAAATTTTTTGAAAAATTAGGTGTCCTTACATCATGCAATCTGGTGCCACATATGTTACCTTTTGAAGTAAAATTTGTGTTAAAAGTTTACGTATTTTTAGGAACTAAAAAATTAGGCATCAGTGAGGGGGACATGGCTCAATGGGGTGTTCCCATCCCCTTTGAAATTTTTTGAAAAATTAGGTGTCCTTACATGTAATCTGGTGCCAAATATGCTACCTTTTTTAAGTAAATTTGTGTTAAAATATTACGTATTTTTAGGAACTTAAAAAAAATCGGAATCAGTGAAGGTGGGCATGGCGGAATGGCCCTCCCCTCTGCGTACGCCACTGATTGAATGATCCCATATTGATGCGAGGCCCCTACGGATGTCTGGTGATGTATGTCTGTTTTCGGAAAGTGTTGTGATCAGAATTGTTCCATGTATAATCACCTTCATGAGAAGAAGTGCAAACCGTGACGCATGCGCGCGAAGCGCGCCGAAATTTTGCCATTAAATAAGATTTCCCTGACGAAATCTACATTCAGAATCTGCATCAAGACACTTAACAATTGCCCAACAAACCTACATGTCACTCAAAAAGCCAGTCGAATAGAGCCACGACACTACTCTTTTACGCAAATGTGGGGGGGGGGGGGCATTTGATATTGTGTCCCCCACCCATCGAAATGTGGGGGGACATGTCCCCCCGTCCCCCCCAGGATTGACGCCCATGCCTGAGAGCACCCTGAGACCTAATTTCAGAACAATAATAGTTACATAATGGGAATCGTTTGCGCAAATATTAATCAAAGAATAGAAGTGACAGAAAGTGCGGCACGCGACTGAAATTGAAGTTTTGGAAGTTTGAGAAGGATTTCTGATGGAAACAAAAATTAATAGCTAAAACACCGTTTTGACTTTTTTAAGGGACTGTTGCATCACCCAAAACATGTAAGGGAACCCTCGGGTAGTATGTGTATTGATAATTGGTGACTACATTTTAACTGACAAATTATTCAAACAATAGCTTTACTCTGTTTGGTCAATGACAACTGGTGAGGATCATTGAAGTGTGATGTAGTAAGCTAGTGTCACGAATTTTTCTCATCCCGGAAATTCCGTGAATATCGCCGAATCTGGGGTTTTTTGTATAAACGCGGAAAACGGCATTCTGCTGGAAAATAAATATTATCTTTGAAAAATCGCGATAATTCCTTGAAAAGTGTCCAATAAATACGAAACTGCCGATTATTCACTAGTAATATCTCTGTTCTTGTCACTTACTGTCCATAATTTCACATTAAAATTCAACGTGAACATCTCTCTGGTATGAATCGTCAAAGTCTAGAAAGCTTGTCTGAGCTATAGCTAGCCGACTTCGCGATGCGATGAGTCCCGCCCAGACGGCTGTGTGTTATGATAGTATGTATTATATAATGAAATATTTTAAAAAGCAGAATAAAGCAGAATTTGACTTAAAGGCAGGAAATTCTTGACACTCAGTTAAGCCCAACAGACGCTAAGTTAGGGGCCGGGTCCCCACCCTCGCTGCGAAATAATGAAAGGGAAAAAAGAAGGGGAAAATGAAGAAAACAGAGGGGAGAAAGAAATAGATGAGGATTTTTTAAAACCTTATTTAAATATATTAAATATATTAAATATATTTTTCTGCAGGGTTGGGTGATCTTCGAGATGCAATCATCTCTATTAAAAGTCCATTTAAGTGGTTGACGACGAGGGCTTAGGGCTGCAGTGTGCGAATCTGACAGCTGAATGGCTGAACAATGGCCTGACCGAACAACTTAGTTCCCCCTGACAATTCCCACGTAACAATTTCTCCCCATGACCTTACCCCTCAGACTTTCCCCACCATAACTTTGGAACTGACCTGGGTGGGAACGGTCCGGGGGGAATGATCCACGGGGGAATTTTTTCCGTAGGAATTGTCCGGAATGAAATGAATTAAATGTAAATGTTATGCTATTGCCATATAGGCGTTCTAAGCGGAAGTACGGAAGTACTACCTCGGACTCATGTTGAAAGACACCAGACTAGCAAGGGGACTTGCTATCGTAAGGACATTAGAGCGCTTTCCCCGATTTCAAATGTCCGTGCCAAAAATATATCTATTCTAGCGACAAACAGTGACGCCAGCATGTATTATATGGGGGCGAGTGCACGCCTAACGGTTTCCAATCGAAGTAGTGATTCAAAAAGGCAAAAGATTTCTATAGGAGGTGGGATGAAATGTCTTTAGGGGGGAATGATTGAGGTGTGTTGTTTTCTCTCACAAATCTTTCACAAAGTAGCCTACCAAAATTTCCTCGCTTCCAATCTCAATTCTTTTCCATTGTCTTCTTCAATACCATCTCAAACGTTTTCGTTTCAACAGTCAATTGATTATTTTATGTGGCTCTTCTGCAGCGGCTACGCGTTATTACTGAGCAAAATTTGTAACTTGTGAAGAAGGGGAATTCTTTCCGCCCTCCACTAGTTTTGTAAAGATAACAAATTAGAGGGACACTAGTGTTATCTAGCGGATGACAACGCATTGATAAATTTAACAGCGGCGATTTGTTCTCAATATGGGGGGGGGGCGGGGTGGGGGGGGGGGCATGGCCCCATTTTCAAAAAAATTACTGTGTGAAAAGTCAAAGTCAATGGGCGATTTCTCAAATATTGGGGAGACCCCGGGATCGCCGCCCATGGATAAATCTAACATATCTTTCTGACATAACGGCCTTTTTATTCGTAAACTGAAGTGTCCCAAAACAGAGGCGCCATGATGATCACACAAAAGCACAGCAGCATCACGGGACTATGGCCTTGGGCTTAAAGTACATGAAGTCTTAGACCTTTTAACGGAAGGCCCTGTCAGATTTTTTTAACGTACTTTCTTAATGTAAAAGAGTAAAATTGACTCTTCAACAATTGCCTACAGTGACCACTCTTTCACACTTAGAGAGTAGTTCAGTTGGTTTGAATTGTCTGGAAAGAAACTTCAAAAGTAAAGTCGGCTGGTTAACTGGTCCACCCGAAGGCGCTTCGGTCAGGCGCGTAACCGACTTCGTCGGCTGGACAACCGATTTTAGAGGCAAGCCTATGCTATGCCAAGTGGGAGGAAAGCCGGAGTACCCGGAGAAAAACTCACGTAATCTTGCCGACTACGCCAAAAAGATGTAACGCCACAAACCGAATCATGAAACACGACGCAAATTGTGGGTCATAAAATATATTTGCAGGAGATCTTATAAATACATGTGTTCCAGGAAGGAGAATTTCCTAATGAAACAACAGAAAAATAATACAATTAAAGGACATCAATAATACTGTCATCAAACATGAAAAGGGCAGTAATAATCATTGCAACATTACATACTATATCGATGAAACATTAGTTTGCTAACTTTGCTATGAAAATTAAGGCCTAATCGGTAAGAGCAGAGGGATAGGGAGTCTCGGAGAAAGAGAGGCTGAGAGTGTGGCTGAGAGAGTGGGGAGCATGGGTAGCCTCCTCCATACCCAGTGGCGTAGCTAGGAATTCGGTGACGGGGGGGGGGGGGCCATGGAGCACGATTTACTATCTAAGCGGAGCGCCACCACAGGTTGGCGCGGAGCGTACAAGAAAATTTTTGGCTCCCCAAGGCTCTCAGATGGCTGGAGATTGCATCTCCGGGCCGTTTGACCTGCGCTGAAAATATCTCTAAATTGGCATTTCGTGTACTGACATTTTGTATAATGACACATATTTAACAAAAAAAAAAAGAAAGAAAGAAAGAAAAAATCACATAACTCCTCGGTAGATATGGATGTTCTTTATGACCACCATGGGCGGCGATCCGTCTTTGAAAGTGGGATATATAGTCAGCGGCAATATCTAAGCGGAGCGCCACCATCAGTTGGCGCGGAGCGTAGAAAATTTTGGCAAAAAATACCCCCAGATCACTGGAAATTGCCCTTCCCAGGCTTTTCAACGTGATACTAAGACAACTGTCTGATGTCTTTCCTAAAAAAATAGGCCTATTGGAAAAAGTCTAGAAATAGGTAAAGTGTTCTGACTTCCGGATATATAGTCAGCGGTAATATCTGAGCGGAGCGCCACCAAAGGTTGGCGCGTAGCGTACCAAGAAAATTTGAGCTTTGAATACATCCCAGATCGTCGGAAATGGCACTTGTCAGGCTTGATAGCAGCCATCAAGATGCGCAATTGTTGCGAAAAATTTTTAAAGGTTGATTTGAATTTGTTCTAAAACACATTAAGTTTGTCACAATTTATCCGACTTTATTCAAAATTATCCAGAGTGGAGTTATCCCTATGGATTTCAGTGAATTGATTGGAACGGAGATTTTCCACAGCCAGAGTCTATTATTATTATTGAGTACAGGTAACGCCAAGATTTGCCCGACGGGAGGCCTGCGACCCGAGGCCCCTAGAGCCCCAGTGCTGTTGGGTATAGGTGAGGTGGGATTTGAAAAAAAAAACACCCTGTGTACTAGACCATTTCATTCGGGCCACATATTGCATAAAATTTGTATATGCTAGAGAAGCATAATTCGGCGTTGATTAAATGTTTTTCCCGGAATCTAAAATGTAAACTTGCAAAGCGCGCGAAGCGCGCAAAAATTTTTTGGTAGGTTTCACAAAAAAAGCAACACATGTAATCATGGAGAACAAAAAGAAGGAAAATCTTTAGGGGTTTTAGACCGTATAAGAGATAAAATATGCATTGTATCGAAACTACCTTGACCATCCGATCAAATAGCCAAGCATTGCTCCGTGAGTCCTTCACCAACTGACCGTGCCGCATGACACACACAAAAGAGCAGTTACTAGCCTTTGCGATGGGAGGAAATTTCCGACCTCTACATAAACTGTGTACTTTTCCTACATGTTACTTTGTGAGGTGGGAAGGACTTGCGCTATCTAGCAATGTAGAGTGGAACCATAGAAGAAACTGGATTAGCTCTTCTGCGCGCGTAGCGCGCCGAAAATTTTGTGTTTTTAGAAGAGAAATTGTCCTCTTGAGAGCAAAAATGGGTAAAACGACACTGTAAATGTTGGATGTTGGGGGGCCAAAATGAGACTGCCCAAGAACTATAAAATATTTATATTTTTTTTTTATTTTTTTTGGCATCGGTGAGGGGGGGGGGCCATGGCCCAATGGCCCCCCCCCCCCTAAATACGCCAGTGTCCATACCGTATCTTATACTTGAAATAATCACTGCAGCACATGGTCTCAGCTATCCCATAATACTTCCTTGCACTTTTCTCATTGGTCTTACCCAACATACTCAATTATTCATGGTTCTTTACCATTGGTCACTTACTCCAAGTTGAATATTAATTAGTCAAAGTCCATAGTCACATGACCACTCTTTTAGCAGGAAAAGTTGCTAGAAACTTGGCAAACTTGCATTTTTGAACTCAGACAACCTGGCTCCTCCAAGATAAAGAAGTACATAGGGCTAACATACTATTTTGGTCTATTTTGGCCACACTGTGGTCAAGAGAAACATTTACTAAATCAAAGGTATACATTAGCTGTGGTCTACAGAATAAGAGATATAACATCCTGTCCATTGTCTTTTAAGTGTTAACAGGTCCAACCAGGGAGTTGCTATTGACAAATAGCAACTCGATCCCTGGTCCAACAGGGGCTCATTGAACTGGAAACCCTGTTATATGTACATACACTCACATATGAAACACATTGGTCTTTTTTTTTCTCCAAAAGTCCCCTCACTCTCTGGCGAAGAGCCAGGGGCGAAAACCAAACAATACTCCCGAAGGAGTTCTGCTCCCTGAAGGAGTAACAACGTCCCCAAGAGACAAACTTTGACTTAACTGACACCACCCGACAGTGGTCCCGTTCTAGACTGTCTGAATAGAACAGGTCCCACCTGGAGCTCCGCCGTCGTGATCACGGAAACTCCTGCGCCAGGTAAGTAGTACAGTAGCTGGAATAGACCACTCTGCCACTCGACGACTCTTGAAAGAAAGTGTCTGTAATTCCACTTTCATTATAGACTATGGTATCGATTTTCGACGGCTCTCGACTGAAATTGAAAAGTTGAATGTTATTTGCCCCGCCCACAGTCAGACTTATATCCAATTAGCCAATCACGACTTACTATTCAAAAGCAGGAGCTCCGCCCCGTCAAATTTCGAAAAGGTTGTCCATGGCTTTAAAATACAGCACAATATGTACATAATGTGTGTACTAACATCCAGTACAGGATTAGGAGGGCAACGCTCTGTGCAGATAGGCCTATATTTACTGTGTCGTGGGGCAATTACCAAGTAGGCCTACCAACTATCGTACGAAGGTATTCCGCGATCACCGATTGTTTCGCTTCAGTTTATCTTTCCTCTATATCATGATATATTTAGTCATTTAAAGCTGTGAAAAAACGCAAGTTTTTCTGACATTTGTGAATGTCATGCTGAAATCTATCCAGTACAGGATCAGGCTTTATACTGTCTAGTACTGTAGATGGAGGGAAAAGAAGAAAGCTGTCGCCACAAGTTTATTTTCAAAAATCTGCTAGATCTAGCCTAAATCTTACATTGTTAGGCTACAAATCTTCATTTTTGTCGTCCACAAGTATTTTTCATTGCCTCTGTATAAAAACAGTGAATATTGATTGCTATTGATTATTGAAGGTAAACCAAGCAAGTGTTTTGCATGATGAATCTAACGTTAGGCCTAGGAAATAGGCTAAGTAGGCTAGCCTAACAAGAATATTGTCACATCTGACATGATTGAAGTCCTGAGCCATTCCTGAATTAGGATGATAGGGTAGGCTAGGCCTACCTGAAGGCTACTAGCTTAGTAAAGCGAAAGGAGCGTGTGGTCGTTTGCTGAGAGCTCATTGTGCAGTCCACAGTCAGGCCCTGCACACTGCGTTCCATAACTTAACTTAAGCACACTGTAAAACATGGTCGCAATGCCATTCCATATGAAGCGTATTTCATTTCACTTCAATTAATAGACTTGGCCAAGTCTCTTGTGGTGTCCACTGTTCTCTCTGCATAGTCGTGTGCACTGTGCCAATCATTTGATCAACACTCCTTCTATCGGCTGTCTTTTGGTATTGCTCTCAGTGGAAAGCAATACCAATTTAGACAGCGGACAGAGGGAGTGTTGATCAAAAAATCGGCACAGTGCACACTATGCAGAGAGAACAGTGGACATCACGAGAAACTTGGCCAATTCTATTCAATTACGGGAAGCTTTTTTAACAGTGCACTTTGCTCCTTGTATTCAGAGCATAGGCCTAGTCTAACGGAGTAGTATACTGGGCACTGATCGACTCATTGAGGGCTAATTGTACAGTATAGGGACTAGGGAGCTATTTGTGACTGGCTGTACAGATGCCTTTAAAGTTAGTCTTTAAACAGGAGTGTGCACTATGTTAAAGTGGACCTACAGTCTAGAATTTCAAGAGTATATATTCAAGAGGTTAGAAAATAAAGTTCATTCATCCAATTCCCATTTTCATAGCTTCCTCCGTAGCTGAGATATAAAATGTTGAAGTTTATTCACTTAATTTGAAAAAGTCGATTGTGCAATAATTTGCAATGTCCATCTTGTACAACTCACATTACCTTCTTTTGTTTCCTTTTAAAATTAAGATGTTTATATGACCTTGGAACATTTACTGTTTCACTTACAAAGCATGTTGTATAGAGAGGGCTTATACAGCCAAGTCACCCTACAACAGTAAGACAATGATCACAGTTTGGTACAAGGTGCAGTGGTCTTCCAAAAAAAATTAAGAAATGCAAAGATGGTAGTTTGAGTAGTACAAGAATGACATCAAAAATTATTGTGCAATCTACCATTTTTAATTGAGTGAATAAGCTTCAACATTTTATATCTCAACCCAGAAATATCCTGTGAAGATGGGAGTTGGACCATTTGGATGCATTTTTCAAGCTTTGTATATATTTTTGAAATTCCAGACATTAGGTACACTTTAAAGGTAGAACATACTCTGTACCACATTTGGGGCAGAGTAACACAAAGTGTAGCCTACATAGCTCAGAGTCCTGTTCAAGGACTAGCCCAGGGTTTCCCCTGGCATTCTTTTTATGAGGTGGCCACCTCACAGTTTTTGGCCACCACCTCACAGAAATTTGCTATACAGTACTTGCCACATGTACTGTATTAGGTATGGAAGTACAGTAAATATAGTTCTCACTGATGGTGCCAAAGCTGGCATCATATTACCCTATGGACTCATACCACCTCACACTCTCTAAAACCCAGGGTGCATTCCATGCACTCTGATCTGAAGATCTTTAGTGTAGAGTTGGCATTTTTCTTATGCTTTCTATTGTTTTTGTTGGTGTAACTTTGGCATGGGCCATACACGGAATGCACTGTGGCTAAAACACGGGAAACCCTGCAGCTTACACTAATTCAAATGGTGGGCATTATTAACATGGAGGATCTTGTCCCAGATCTTGCCGGTTTGCATCTAAGAGGCTAGCTCATTACATAGTAAGGTTCTTCTAACTTTTTTTGTCATAATAGAAAACTTGTTACCTACTTGACATGAGTCTAATGTTAGGGAGAAAATGTCATCCGCAAACTCACTCCTATGATATCCTTGCTACTACTGTAGTACTCAGGAGATTGCTTATTAAAGAGGCCACTAAACCCTAATTCCCCTTAAATGACTTAGCCCTAACCTTACCCCTAACTGAACCCAAGGCATAATGGAACCCCACGTGGAAACCCCGACCAAAACCTGCTTTAACAATAGGGTGATGTTCTTTCCCTAGTCACATCTTACCTACTTGTTATAAGTGTTGGGAAAAAGTTTAAGGGTTATTTTGAGAACAACACATACTTCATTCACTATTAAAATATGGTCCATAAATGCGAATATTAAACTCCCCTATATTATAATTGAGGCCAATTTGTACAAACCAGCAAGATCTGTCGTGGAATCCGTACCCACAAGATTTTTCCTTGGATAATGGACATAGATTCTGTGCCCACAAGATTAACTGGATATCTTTTGGTTTATGGACACCCATTCTGTGCCAGCAAGATTATCTCCTGGATTTGGACACAGGTTCCATGCCCACAAGCTCTTGGCTAACGAACACTGATGCCCTAGTCCAAGATTCATCATCGGTTAGCCTATAGTGTAGGCCTATAGGTACATGAAAGATTTGAGACACGACTGAAATACTGCAAGAATTTTCAGGTGGTTTGAAGGTACATTGGCAGCAGTTTTGTGGGGGTGGAATGGGGGGGGGGGGAATGTGTAAGCCCTAGGTTCCTTTTCGTGGCATATATGTTTCCAAAATTTTTGTTTGGATATTCCATCTTTGGAAGTTGGTGTGAACCTTTAATATATATTATGCTTAGTGGCTTACCTGGATGGTTTGGATGAATTTTGACCCCTAAATTAGATTAAAAGTCTGCAGTGCATATGTGAAAATGCCCTTTTAAATCAAATTAGCTATTGTACTGTAACATGTACAATCTTTGTTCGCTACTGCAATTCTTGAATTTCTTACAGTCTCCAGTGTATATCAACTATTTTTCTTAAGGAAATTGGGTAAAAAATCTCTGCAAAAGTCCAAAGAATCAAACTTGTTTTTCATCTTCAGCAACAGCCACTAGTAATCATTGCTGAAAAAGTGACATGCCCTGTCAAATCTCACGCATGCATTCAAGTTTGCGTTACTTCATCGTCTGTGGCACACAATCGTTCAATGATACCAATTGGTCGATAATATCCACGCCCCCAAGGTTTTCTCATAGCTTATTTACACATTGTCCATGTCAATAATGACTTCAAATTCAATTGGGGGGGGGGGGGGTAGGGGACTGCATTTTCCCTATTTATTAAATTAAATTTGAAGATTTAGAAAGGCTAGTTGGCAGCAGGTCCTGTTCAAGGGCTAGATAGCCTACCTAACAGAACAATAATACTATGCTCAAAGCCAAAGTAAAGTCGTAGCAGTTTTCTTCTGTTAACAGGTATGATAGCCGAGGCCTAGCATAGGTGTGGTCCACCACAATTACAGACATAGCTTACTGTATAATGCCTCAGTAAGGCACATGTGGTTGGTGGCCAAGATATATAAATTCTGGCTAAGTGAGTTTGGTATAGGCTACAACACATGCTGGGAAGAGTGTACCACCACAGAGTTTGCCTGAGCAGGACTTGTATGAACACGTGCAATTTTTGAGTTTAAGATCATATGGGGTTCTCCCGACAACAATCACTGGTCAAAGACAAAGAAAAGTCCTTGTTGAAGAGAGTTTTCCTTAAACCTGGACTAAAAAATGTTGAACAGTGTGATGTTTAATAGTGGAAAGAGAAGAAAACTGTCTCTCTAAGCATTTGGCATAAAAGCCTTTTGAATATAGGGTCTGTTTTTCTTTTACTCCAAAATAACATAGGCTTACTAACTAGGCTACTTTTCCAAAATGTGGCTCGGCCCTCCTGATATGCCAGTTCCTAAACTATAGTCTTCAGTTAAGTACTGTGTATTGTTATTGGCATTATTAAGTTAAGAGCTCACTAGTTATACAGTCCATTTTTACCACAACCTATGGAAACAGGTGATAGGCCATCTGTATGATGGTTGCAAGTGAAGTTCTTGCTTACAGCAAATTTTGGACATAAAATTGAAATTCACTGCCATGTAGTATTGGCACCAGGTTAGAATATGGGAAGAGGGTGGGGAGAATTGCCCCTCAAAAGTATTTGTGGGGGCTTGATTCAAAGGGGGAATCTCAATAAGGTGCATCATGAAAGGTCAACTTTTTCCTCAAAGGCTTTCTAGACGGGTGCAAGAAATACCTGCACACAATTTTAAAACTTGGTGGATTGTTGAGAAAAGTGTGGGAATTATATGGGATCCCACTGCCTGATGCAAACACTGCTACCATGACTTTTCTTCCCTAAGTCTTATGGGAGTATTGCAGTTGATTTTGATCACTGAGATTTCTGGAAAGGGAAAAAAATTTGAAATGAAATCAGCAACATTATGGTGTTGTAAAGTACAGTAAATACTGTGTGGCTAAGGAGCTTTGCTAATATTAGCATACTAATGAGCCACATTGCTACTTCTTTATATGGAATGCATACAGAGGCAACTTGCCATGTGAATTTATAGGAACTATAGAGATCAAATGTTCTGTATGACATCACAATGTTATACACACAATGTTCTGATATCAACAATATTAATTTCAAACACTACAGTAAATTTTAGTGTTGTACAAAGTGAAAATGTTGACAGTTTTATTTCAAATTTTCAGACCTTTTCAGAGGATTTAGGTGATCACAAACAACCGCAATACTTGTGTAAGATTTGGAAATATGGTATAGGGCTGTGAACGTGTAGCAAAATAATTAAATGTTTAATGGCAAAAATTTGCGTTCGTTTAGCGATTAATTGCAATTACCGTAGCACAACAGAAAGACTCAGTGTGTGCTGATTTACGCAATGAGTATTTAGAATGAATTGGTGACGCCAGGGGACGTAATACCCGTGAAGCACCGTTTCTGTAAAGGCTTCACTTTGAGAAGGAAATCAATAATTTTCACAGTTTTGACAATGGACTACCCTGTATACACCTATCTTTATTGAGGACTATAGCCAGTGCCTAGAGCATCACCCTAGGCTACAGTATACATTCATGTGTGACTGAGGTTGGATTGGATTCAAGCTGGGAAGGCTCATAGTTGAACAGACTGACGTCTCTTCAAGAAATTCCCCTTTTTAAAGTTGTCTTCATCATGGATACATGTGAAAGTGTCACACACATAATCTATTTGCAGAAATTGGTATGATATTCAACAGTGTTCAAAATAGAGTGGTTTTACATGCACAGATACCTGTAACATTGACTCTGTACATGTAAAATTTTCTGTGCATGCAAAACTTTCTGTTTTTCAGCCCTTTTCAAGGAAAAATTTCAGTTGTGCATGTAACTTTTATTTTCTGATTCAAACTCTGAAATCAGATGCACAGTACATACTGCACTGACCATGAATCCACATGGATCTGACTGCAGAATGTTAACTGAATACTGCGTACACAACTGCATTCCTTTGAAACTGTGTTGTAGTCAACCCTCATGTTGACTTGAGTTGAGAGTTCTAATTTTATCATAATCATTGTTACGTCAGATAAAATGTTTGATTGGTATGTGGGTAGGCTAGTTGGCCTGTCTGCAAACAGACTAACAACTCTTTAGAACTCGCCTTCTTGCTTTACTAGTTGAAGACCTGCAACCGATCCAGCATCCCTCACGCCATCAATACTACAGCAGCTATGTACCAATCCAAACTAGCAAGGACTGCTGAAAATACAGCTTCTTTGCTTGTACTGTCAGAGACTGGAACCTTTTTCTATCTAACATTCACCTCAAAGACACAAAACAGTTCAGGAATTCTGCTTTAAATTTCCTTCCCCAACATGTCTAATTATGCATATGCACCCCTAGTCCTGCAAGCTTGACCCCACCAGGAGTGTTGTACAGTATTATCGAGATCCAGAAGGCAACTTGCGATATGTGTACATCAGAGCCACATACAGACAGAATGTTCCATGTTATGATGTGACAGTGTTAAGTCACAGCACATTCAGATAGCAAGTTTCTAAGCTGTACTGCAGTAAATTCTATGACATGTCAAAGTTGATTTTATTTCAAATTTCGAAGTTATTCTGTGAGTTCTCCCTGATTTTACACAACTTCAATACTCATGAAAGGTCCATAAAAAACAGTATGCTCTTGCTTTTAAGACCAATCATGGGGCCCATAAACAACTGTGCTGCTGGTTATTTGACCAGTCACTGGAGCAATAAACAGTTACTCTTCAGTTACAGTAAATCATCCAGTCATTAGTATAAGTCCATAAATGTAACTTCACTCCCACTTGGTTGATGGATTGTGAAGTCCATTTGCAGTATGCTTCTGCTATTTGCTTGATTGTCTGTTTGATAAACAGTGCAGGGTTCCCGAGGTCATGGAAAACTTGGAAGTGTCATGAAAATTTGGAAAATTATTTCAAGGCTTGGAAAAGTCTTCAAATTCAGGGAAATTTTCTGAAGTCCTGTAAAAGTCGTGGCAATTTTCACAAAATGACATAGTTCCATTCTCACTTGTGATATCAAAATGTACTGTCACTCGTAATATCAAAAATAATTTATTCTCTTCACCTCAAATTTAATACTGCCTGCTTGGCGAAAATTGCAGAAAAGGTCATGGAAGCCCTGAAGAAGTCAGAGCCACTTCTGATGAAAGCTTGACTATTTCATGACCTTCCACGGCGTACTTGTTGAAATCATAATACTAGTATGGATTCCCATCGTGAAAGCCTTTCTACTTACTAAGTCATGGAAATTCCGTATTTGGTCCTGAGAAGTCATGGAAAAGTCATGACAATTGATTTCCTGGGAAGTGCAGGAATCCTGATAGTGTAGTCCTTCTAGGGAGAATATTTCCAAAAACGAGGGTATGGTCATTTCCATAAATCAGTGTATTACAAGTGTGTAATTCATATACCGTAGTGTTGGCACCAGTTGTACTGAATAAAGTTATCAAAATGCTTATCAAGTCACAGTCACACACACACACACCATCTGTGTGCATAAAGTTTGGACCAAGGTCTACTCAAATGGCCATACACTGTTAACAGTGACAAGTGGTACTCTGAGATATTGTGATACTGAAAAATATTTTATATGTGTTCCCCTAAGGCTGCATGTAATAACTAGGATCAAAATTCTGGGATCCAACCAGACTGGATTTTGCAGGATATTGTCCAAAATTTGGCTGGACTCGATTCTGTCATAATGAGAAATTTTAGTAAATGGAATCCTGGGCAATGGGGAGGGGGCTGCAGGGGGTCAGGGAAGCTGGTCATTGACTGTGGTAAAGGTCAGAGCTGGCTCATTTGATTTTGTAGAGTGCAGAATGATGTAAATTGTTAAACACCTACCAGTGAAAGAATGAATTTCAAACTAACGGTACTCAAAATTACACTCTGGGAACAACAAGAATTCATTACATTGTTACAGTGAACATAAATTTTGTTAAATGGAAACATTTTGAAGGTTGCCTTTTCCTTGTGAAAACAAAGGTGACTCAGTTGCTCATATTGCTAAGAGCAAATCAACAGCCAGTTTTAAAACTTTATGCAATATATTTTATAACCAAATGATTCTAGACCAATAACAATAGTACTAGTAGATAGGTCAGTCTATCAGATTTGGACATGAACATGGACGTTGAAGCTATTCTAAGATTACAATATGAAAGTTACATCACTGCCAGCTGTGTCACAACTAATTTACAAGTTAAATGCAAGGAACAGGGAACACTCCTCCTACCTATGATACCACAGTAGTGGACAATCTCATACTAATAAAATACATATTACATTGTGCAGTTGAAAACAAAACTTGGAAAGATGTCAAATTTATGCAGTTAGAAAGCAGCCACTTCAGTAACATTTAATGAAGTAATTCTGGTCTGAAATGGAGGAAAGTCTGACTGTGTTTCTGCAGCCATCAAGCTGGAAGTGGACATGTTTCTCAGTCTGGCTAGGTAGTCTGGCTGGAGAGGATATCTGGTGCTTTTCTAAATTCAACTCCTTGGACAGTATTCTTCTTTTAGTTTCACTCCTAAGACTGAGTATGTAGGAAAGACAGTTATGTTTTTTGAAGTATGTGTTAGTTTAAAACATTAGCCCTTTTTGTGCAGAAATTATGTAAAGTTCCTTCCAACACATTACACATTCTTAGTTTTTTCTCTTTTTTTTTTACTATAATTTGCACATTGCACAGATAAGAATCCTTAATTACACAAACATTCTACAGGACAAGGATCTGTATAATTTTTTGTTTTGTTTTATGTTTCATAAAAATATTGTTTTTGATCTGTATCAGTAATCACTATGACTTTATTTCAGCTCCTCAAATGCAAGAACCATAGATTCATAAGCACATGACCTCAATATTTCATTTGGCTGGTGTAGTAGGCCTTGAAAATTCAAGCAAGGGTTCAAAATTCAGGCAAAAGTCATTCCGTCCCAACCCTCCCCCAGATTTGTTGATCTGTCACAGTCATGTTCAGAAAGTTGAAGGTTATCTTACCAGTATGAAGTTTATGCTTTACTGGATACTTGGAAGTAAGGGTAAGGGTTACTGGTGAACTTGAGTTTTGTTAATAATGAGAATATTTCAATGGATCTCATGTGTGTAAAATTTTGTCTTTTGTTGTAGCAAGGAGAGAGCAAGACAGACTGAAATCTTGATACAAAGTGTTGTTAAAAGTTTTGTTGAAGTCATCATCATGTCATCTGAAGAGGAATCCAGCACCCCAATGTTACCCTCAGAATCACCAGGGAGCTCTGTGTCTACTACCTATCAAGAAGAGTACAATGAACTTTTGAAATATGCAGTCATTACACCACATTTTGATCCTTCAAGTTTACCAAAGACTCTAGCCGAGGCCGCAACTTACCCTGAAAAGCCAGCCTTCCAGGACCCTTTGATCTTCAAAGATACTTCGACAGGTAGAGTTTAAATAAACCTTAAGAATTTGCACAAGATCCCAAGTAGAATTTTACTTGTAAACTGCATGTAGGTTGGTACTGTACTGCAATCCCAGTCAGACTGAGCCAGTCGTGGGTCATGTTGGATATTCTTGAATTATACAATGAATACTGACACTGCTGCAGAACTTTCAGTATTCTCATGTACACTTATTTTGTTTAAGTGTGTATTTCAAGATATTTTGAGGCAATATGAAGACATAGCTGCCAAGGAACCAAATAAGGTAGACAGAGGTGTTGTGCCCATTGGGGTCGGGGAGGGGGGGGGGGCTCAGCACCCACAAATTTTGTCAAAAGTGTCATATAATTTTGTCTGAAAATGTGTCTTTGCAAAATCTTCACATGCCAAGCTAATATGAGAAGTTAACTGTTTTCGAAACATATAGCACTTGCCTTGGGTTGCGCTACTTTTCACCTTCTCCCTCCAAAAATGCTTTTTCACACGGTGCCTCTTATACCTTTACCCAGTCACCACTTCTCACTGGCCCCCAAAACATTTATTTTTGCAAGACTCCCCTGAGTCCAGATGATTTGTGGGTGGGTGGATAGGCATTTCATATTGATAATAACAAATATACTGTATCCTCCAATCAGGGTTGTCACCAGGCCAAACTTAGTGCCGGGTAATTCTTTACTGTGACCCTTTAGTGATCACAGTCCTTGGATTTAGAGAAGATGTGGATATTTTTCTACACTTTAAATTGATGCTCCAATTGGCAGTCTCATTCTGACATTAATGTTACATCCAAACTTCTTTCAAAAATCATAAAATCATAGCACCATTTTCGGGAAAAAGTGCTGGGCGGAATGTTTTTAGTTTAACATGAGTGGCAGGTCAGGTGCAATTCATTAGTACCGGGCAGGGCCACCCAGTGCCGCCCAGCGTAGTGACATCCCTGCCTCCAATAGCAAACTGATGGTGAAGATCATGCACCATACTTATTGCTGGTGGTTATACTGTCCGTCACCATCATTCATTATGGTATATTGTTGAAGGATGGCATATTGATGTTACTTTGTAATGTAATGTAGTGGAAATTTGAACCCTGTTCAAATGTTTTGGCTTATATTGTACAGTAGTTGCCTAGTACAGAAAACAGTTCTAACTGACTTTCAAAGGGCCCTTCATGCTCTTTACATAATACTTATAACCCTTGTGTAAATAAGGCTTCTGTAGGTTCCTCAAGTAGGAAATTATCTACAACACAGCATGCAGTATGAATCACTTTTATTATTATAGTAGCCAGGTGCTAAACTTCTATCTTTTGTAGGCAGAACTTACTGTATGTGACACTGTACTATATCAAAAGTATAAGCTGGTTTAAGCCTGGCGTGGGATCTATTTTTCCTGTTCTTTAACTAATATGGTAAGGATTCAGGTTTCATAAACAAAATGTGAAATTTGAAATTTAACTCACCTTGATGCATGTTGATGTTTTGTTGAAATGTAAGATTCAAAGTAGGGTAAAGGATTCCTCTGCAAGCAGCACTCAAGAACAAAATAGAAAGAATTCTTATCTTGTAAGTTGTCAGCATTGAAAAATGTTAAAAAATTTTAAACTTTGGCAGAATCGGAAACAAGCGACTCGGGTAAAAGACAGGTGCAACATGAGGAGCGGAAACAGAGTGTGATGGCAGTCCGAGGCTCCAGTATTTCAAGCCAGGACATTGAGGAAGAATCCAGAACTAATTCAAATATGAATCAGGCTCATGAATTTCCTCAGCCTTTTTCAGGTATAGTACGACTTCCTTTTTTTAGAGCGTGCATATCACACAACAGCAGTGTTCAAACATTTCCCAGGTTAAAATTTGTGGTTTTGGTAAGAGGAAACATAAATTGCCCTCACAAAAAAATCTGACAATCATTATAGACTTCTTAGACATGTGCTACCATCCATACTAGTTAATTGAGAACCACAGTTGTAAACTGTATTGTATGCATGCCTTATGATGTTCTTCAAGTTTGTTCCAGTTACACTCTGGGAGTGACATGTTTGAGTTGATTTCTAGTTGTTCTTGTAAGGCAAACAGTTCAAGGCAATGACTAAGTTTTGTTCAAATGTTACATAGTAGTTTGACATTTTATTGTTGCATCAGGGTCTTGGTTAGCAGATTTCCCATCATGCATTGATGTTAATGCACAATCCAAGAAGCAGGCAATACTTTACCTTTAAGAGGCCACTCATGTTGGGTTTGTTGATTAAGTTGCTCAGTGTTTTGTTCTGTTTCAGCAAATAATCAATGCACTTGCAAAATTTTGGATGTATTTTGTGGTTATTATTGTTTTTTTTTTGTATATTTGTTTTGTGGTTATTTTTGTCTGAAAATTCTGATGATAAAAACAAAGAAAATGTAACAAAACACCCACAGTGACAAAAGTTATTGCAATTGTAAGCAATTTTTCACATTTGGAATCCATGATAGCAAACTTCTTTACCTGGAATGAATGAGCTATGATTTAATATTTTGATTCCCTTAGATGAGAGAACACCACAAAGACCTTTATCTGCTCCTGGTGCTTTTGAAACACCTTCATCATCTGAGAGAACCTCTAGCACCATAGCAGATTCACCAGAGAGTAGCGGTCAGTCCCCGGCAGTGGATCCTGATATTGCTAGAATGTCAGCACAACTTGACAACTGGTGCATGGAGTTAAAGAGAAATGTTTTGGTAAGTCTTACAAGAGGTGATTGTATCCGCTTACTAGTCCACGTTTCCACATATCCTATGTTGCAAGTATTCTATGGCATTTTTCTAACTAAAATCAGGTAGCTCAGAAAATTGTTTAAGGAGACTATAAAGAAAGTTTTTACAAATGTATGGTTATGAAGCCTTGGGGAACAATGGAACCAAAGTACTGTAGATGTGTTTCTGTAACCCAGCCAACAAGGAATATGATGAAACTATATTTCATGAATACAGGAGTCCAGGTTGTTTTATTAAGTAGGATTATGGTTATTGTCAATTCTTGCTGGATCAGCACTACCCTTGCAGTCTTAATCTTTATGGTATAGGTAACAATATGTTTTATAGTAATGAATCATGTCTATGCTATTTCAGATACAATTTGCCATCTACAGTAGTATGGTAATTTTCATTGTTGCTTTCATCTTATTGTTGTGTAAACTATTTGGCAATTTCATCCTCTTTCATGTTTCACCATCATTGTGGTGGCAGTTTACAGTCTACCATCATGAGGAATATCTTTATAAATATTTCCATGTGAATGTTTCATTGTAGGTGCATTAGCATAACTTCAATTTTAATTTCTAAGATGTTTCTCATGTTGTACTTAAACAGTTTGAATTGCAAATGCATTTCTGGTAAATTTTGTTGGTCAGTTGGAACCTTACATTTAGATGAAAGCAGGCAATTGTCTTAATTTCTGTATGTAAAGGTAATGAATCTTGTTTTTATTAAATATTTCAGGCAGAGTTTAGTCAGTCCAAGATTGCCCTCATAGAAAGGCATCGCAAGGAAATCATGATGATCAAAGACAGGTATTTGTTTTGTGATTCTTTTCAGTTTACTAAAAATTGTAATGATTACTTAGTTAAAACCACAAGACAATTAAGAGAAGGATCATACAGAAGAAAGTTTTGACTGAATCTTATACTCAGTTTAGGTTATTATAATCCCTTACTGCCATTTTTTGTCTTAAAATTTAGGAAAACAAAGCTGAAAAGTGAATTTATCCCAATTTTTATTACCCTTTGAGCATCGAGTGTTCATTTCTGTTTTGATAGGTTTTTTTTTAATTATGTGGGTTTAACTTCTATGCAAATGTGAATGAATATAATGTGATGTGTTTCCTTAAAGATTCTGTACTGGGAAAACTCTCTGCCTTTTCACTATGGATTGCCTCAGAGGTTGTGAAAGCACACTGTGGGATACAATTCAATTGGATGCTTTTTAATCAGATTCCAAATTCAAGAAATGTTTTGTGATCTGAATGATATAAACCCTTCCTTTATATTCTTCATTTTTATTCAGACATGCTAGAGAACTGGATCAACTTTACAATGAAATGAGTAACCTAAAGGAATTGATACATACATATGAGCAATCTGTGGAACGGAAAGACCAGGTCATTACTAACCTTACTAGAGCTGTACAGAAACAGAAGGAAAGATTTGAAATGTTGAAACGGTTTGAGTCTTGGAAATTGAGACACAGTGAAGACAAGAGAGAGGTAAAACTTAGATTCTCGTGTCTTGGTTCTCAGTAATATTTTTACTGCCTTGAATAGTGGTTATTCTTTATTTTTGGTGGGGGGGGGGGATAGTTTTGACATGTGAGGGGATATTCATTGGAGA
Organism: Holothuria leucospilota; assembly: GCA_029531755.1. NCBI lineage: Eukaryota > Metazoa > Echinodermata > Holothuroidea > Aspidochirotida > Holothuriidae > Holothuria > Holothuria leucospilota. The sequence goes on from CM055969.1 coordinate 19,891,286, forward strand.
TAAAATGGTTTGAAGAATGATTTGGTCATTTGACTAAGGTGTTAGTTGAAAACATTTTCCAAGTACTTCGGTTGTACATGGGGCTTGGAAAGGTTGAAATGTAACTTTTCTCTTTAAGGCCTTAAAATTCTGGAAAAATGCTTTAAAAGCTTGAAATTAATTAGAATGAATGGCTAGGCAAAAAGTATAACCCACATGATATCAAAACTCAACTTTGACAAAAGCAACATGAAATATCCTTAATTTTGCTTTTATTATATTTTCAAGAAGTCAGGAATGTTTCCTCAAAGTGTTTATTAAGAGTCACTGAGTTTGGATTTTCACATGTCTGTTTACAGTGGAAACAAAAGGTGATTCTTCTAACATAAACTCAGGGTTACAACTAGAACAAGTTTAGTGGTGTCCTCCAAGTAAAATGTCCTCAAAGATTGTAGCTAGTGAAATGTCTAGTGGTTGAGAAGAATGAGGTTTTTTTTTTATTTATTGGAAGCTGGCTATAATGGTTGTGCTCAGTGTGTGAAAAAAGTTGAAATATAACAAAGAGGAGATTTTCCTTCTAATTTCCTTCAAAACCTGTTCAAACCATCATATTTACTTCAGTTGGTAGTGAAATTTGTACCAGGCAGTGCCAAGCTAAGTGAATGTGAGTCCCACTATTTAAAGTGCAGTCCGAGGTGGTACCACCAAGGGTTGCCCACTAGATCTACCCTGCTTAACTGTGAAATATAACCTGAACTAAGTGTCAGGTATATAAAGTGACGGGAATTAATGTGCAAAGTTGAGGGTTAGGGGTTTTTGAAGCAAAAGTTACTGCAGGAAATTTTAAGTCAAAGGAAATATGTCAAAAAGTAAGGGAGGGGGAGGTAGTTATTTCCTCCCTATCCCTCTGGAAATTAGGGGGTGGGTGTACAACTCTTACTTTTGTATGCCTATCTATTGAAGTACAATGCTCATACATTAATCATGTGCTAAATGTGACTTATTTGATTTGTCAGGCATTTACATCTCGACTAGCAAAGAAGCATCATGAAAGACGAATGATGTCAAGAGTTTGGGCTGCTTGGCACAGCATCATTGAAGCAAAATGGAAACAAAGGGTTGAAAAAGCCTGTCAGTCTAAAGCTCAAGAAGTGTGCATGAAACTTACCAATGATTATGAAGCCAGAGTAACATCAGTAAGTATTTTAGAAGTGTAATGTTATGTTCTTCGCTATTATTTCAAATTGGAGGTCCCGACCTTTTTAAAGTCCCCTCACTTTTTTGGGGGGGAGGGAGGGGGTTCCCAGAGAAAAGGAAAGCAAAAATGTAACTTCTTCAAGAAAACCACTCCCAAAGGTCTGCTACCATGAATGAACATGGTTGGAGTCCAGGGCTACCAAGCAAAAGAGTTTAAATATGACTGATTTACATAATGTGTGTGCATGATTTGCTTGTGATAAGCATTCTCTTTTGTTCTGTTCTGTGGTTGTTTCCTTTCATGATATTTCAGCACTAGTTTACAGTATATTTGGGTTGTTAAGAATAACTTGACATACTGCCGAAATGTTTATTTACAGCTAAACGAAGCACTGGAAGCATCACGTGCAGAAGTTGCAAAACTGCATGCGGAGCGTGACCACTATGAAGAAACAATGAAGAAGGCATTTATGCGGGGAGTTTGTGCCCTCAATATGGAAGCCATGACAATGTTTCACGAAGGAGAAGGTTTGTGAATATTTCATTCCTGTTTCATTCTCAGATGAGTTACATGAAAGTTAGATTTCTCCTTTCTTTACAATTCAGTGAAGATTAGGCATTGAAAGTGGTACAGTATGTGCTAAGCGTGGAGGTTTGTTGGTGATACAGAAGTGTTCCTGAAACAGTAAATAGGCAAACTCTAATTAGGACCTTGAGCTGTCTTCTTCGTTACTTGAACAAACAGTATAGGAATGAAGCAAGAAGACCAAGATATCTGAGTAAACTAAATCTCAAAAGTATGGGGAGCAACACCTCAGTCTTCACATAAATTCTACCACAATCTTGAGTTGTTTACCTGCACTCTTGAAAACTCAAAATTTACTTATTCTGTACAAATGCTTAATTATCTCACTTCAGTACTGAAATGAGCATTAGACAAAAAGTCTCATTACAAAAGAATGCTTTATATTGTGCCCACAAGCCTTGGTGCAGCTAGTGTGAAACTCTTTGTACCCTGGAGATGTTCATTTTCTCTGTTGAAAATACAGAAAATAGTCCCCATTTGTAGAAATAATGCATTATTCTGGGATGAAAGGTAACAGTGTCCAATTTTAGTTGCCTACATCCTTTCAGAAATATACTGTTAAGAGTTTGCCGACAGCTGCTTGAAATACTGGAGGTGTATTAAGGTATTTCTACAGGGAAATGAATTTAGGTTTTGAACAATTGCTAGAATGCTCTCTTTAGAGGGGTTCAATTTTAGAGGTGTACAGTATGAGTTTACAGTATGTGTACTTGGTAGGATGAACTCCCCCCCCCCCCCTCTAAAAAAAAGGGGGAATTGACAAAAAAAAAAATATAGCTGTTTTTTACTCAAGAAAAGTCAATGTGTCTAACTGTCCAGATTTTTTATTTCCAAGTTTCATTATGGCTTGAAATGGGATTGAGCTGGTGAGGCAGCTAGCTTAAAAGCTGCTCCTCCAGGACTTGGCCTAACTTATTGAAAATGACCAAGTTTACCATTTTAATAGATAAAGGATTTGGGAAAGTGTGTTGTGGATAAAGATCTTTATTTTAAGACATACTGGAAATAAACTGTTAACTTTGACGCACAGCCCATTTATTCTCCGTGCAGCAAATTTCTTTCCCCTCTCAAGTCACACTTTTATTTTCCTTCTTGTTTCTGGCAGAAAATACTCCTGATATGCAAGGGAGACAGCAGCCCCCTGGTCCTGGTGGAAGGATGCCTCCAGTTTCTACTGCTGGGACCTACCAGGGTCCCTCAGATGGGTTGGGTACTTCTGCACAGTATGATTCATTGCAGGAGCAGTCTGTACCTGGTAGGATTGTTACCAGTGAAAGTGCATTGACCCCTGGCACATTAACACAGACCCATACAACAAGTAGTATGCCAGCCAAGAAACAGGTACCACATGAAATAACTTTGTACTTTACAGCTGGTACTCTATGTGTTTTGAAAAATGTAGAGGTGTTTCTGTGATGTCAGTGCATCTTTGATTGCCTTGCTGCCAGGCAAAGTACATAAGCAGTAAGAGAGTTTACAGTATGTGTACACAGCAAAACATTTTTTGAGGGATTGCTATAAACACTGGTATATGCTGTGTACCATAGAATGTGTAGCTTTGCCATCCAACATGATTTCAAACCTATCTATGGCATATAATCTTCACTTTGTCTATATTAAGTGAAAGTATTCCCTCATTTGCACATTCTGAAATTAGAAAAGAAAGTAAAGCAAGCTTTCCCCAAATATGTACACACTTAGATATGAAATGTGTTGATGGAGATTGCTAAATTTTGAGCTTTTGTAAATTTTGTATGTTTACCCTTATCTGAAAGATGAAAAGTACATGTTTGCTTACATATGTATCCAAACATGGTAGTACTCCCTACTTCAGTAATTATTTTTATACTGTAATCTTCTCAAAGTTTCCGGAATCAACAGGGTGTAAAACAATTAATCAAAGATTGCATAAGTTACTGCTCGTTAGGTAAAACAACTTCTGCTGTCTGGTGGTCTTTAAGATGCATGTGAAGATTACTGGACAAACAAGACTGGGGGACATTTATTTGGTCAAGAGTACATCAGTGCTGTATGTGTGCTTAGCTGTTTCATAAACTGTATGAGGCCAAGTGTTGGAGGTTGCATATATATGTCAGTAGCCTACCAAACTGTTTGCATAAGAATATAAGATAGTTAGATTGCCAAATCTCCTGGAATCAGGGGCATCAATCCATATTCAAATGTGGGGGGGGGGGGGGGAGATGGGGGATGTACATGACTTAGCACAAACCAATCCCTTTGGTTTTGAAGCGGGGTGTCTTCCTATAGGCCCTTTCCTCCTCCCCCCCCCCCCATGACTGACGCCCCATTCTAATAAGAATTATCATTTCAAAGTTAACATGACCATCATAGATGATCTGCCAGGTGAAATACAGTCCATGGAATTACTTCAAGATGTGATTTTCACCATGTCACAAAATAGCTGAAACCATGCTTCGCAGTGTGGATCATTGTCAGAATGCTTTTTATTGGTTTCGATGATAAGAGAAACCAATGCATTCGTGATGGCGTATGTGTGTATGTATGTGTGTATGTGCGTGTGTGTGTATGTGTGTGTGTGTGTGTGGGTGTGTATGTGTGTGTGTATGTGTGTTTGTGACACTTTGCTCGTTAACACGATATCTCAAGAAGGGAAACTCTGACAGTTCTCAAACTTGGTACATAGATGCCCCATATTGAGAGGAAGAACCCTATTGTTTTTGGTGGAGGTCAAAGGTCATCTGGGGTCACCGGGGGTCAAACTCCGAAAACCTTGTTAACACGATATCTCGAGTTAGAAAGCTTGGATAATTTTCATACTTAGTATGTAGATGCGTTATGGTAAGAGGAAGAACCCTATTGTTTTTGATGGAGGTCAAAGGTCATCTGGGGTCACCGGGGGTCGAATGCTGAAAACCTTGTTAACACGATATCTCAAGGTAGGAAGCTTGGATAAATTTCATACTTAGTATGTAGATGCGTAATGGTAAGAGGAAAAACCCTATTGTTTTTGGTGGAGGTCAAAGGTCATCTGGGGTCACTGGGGGTCAAATTCGGAAAACCTTGTTAACACGATATCTCGAGATAGGAAGCTTGGATAATTTTCATACTTAGTATGTAGATGCGTTATGGTAAGAGGAAGAACCCTATCGTTTTTGATGGAGGTCAAAGGTCATCTGGGGTCACCGGGGATCGAATGCTGAAAACCTTGTTAACACGATATCTCAAGGTAGGAAGCTTGGATAAATTTCATACTTAGTATGTAGATGCGTAATGGTAAGAGGAAGAACCATATCGTTTTTGGTGGAGGTCAAAGGTCATCTGGGGTCACTGGAGGTCAAACTCTGAAAACCTTGTTAACACGATATCTCATGATAGGAAGCTTGGATAAATTTCATACTTAGTATGTAGATGCGTTATGGTAAGAGGAAGAACCCTATCGTTTTTGATGGAGGTCAAAGGTCATCTGGGGTCACCGGGGGTCGAATGCTGAAAACCTTGTTAACACGATATCTCAAGGTAGGAAGCTTGGATAAATTTCATACTTAGTATGTAGATGCGTAATGGTAAGAGGAAGAACCCTATCGTTTTTGGTGGAGGTCAAAGGTGATCTGGGGTCACTGGGGGTCAAACTCCGAAAACCTTGTTAACACGATATCTCGAGATAGGAAGCTTGGATAATTTTCATACTTAGTATGTAGATGCGTTATGGTAAGAGGAAGAACCCTATCGTTTTTGATGGAGGTCAAAGGTCATCTGGGGTCACCGGGGTCGAATGCTGAAAACCTTGTTAACACGATATCTCAAGGTAGGAAGCTTGGATAAATTTCATACTTAGTATGTAGATGCGTTATGGTAAGAGGAAGAACCCTATCGTTTTTGGTGGAGGTCAAAGGTCATCTGGGGTCACCGGAGGTCAAACTCTGAAAACCTTGTTAACACGATATCTCATGATAGGAAGCTTGGATAAATTTCATACTTAGTATGTAGATGCGTTATGGTAAGAGAAAGAACCCTATCATTTTTGGTGGAGGTCAAAGGTCATCTGGGGTCACCGGGGAACGAATGCTGAAAACCTTGTTAACATGATATCTCAAGTTAGGAAGCTTGGATAAATTTCATACTTAGTATGTAGATGTGTTATGGTAAGAGGAAGAACCCTATCGTTTTTGGTGGAGGTCAAAGGTCATCTGGGGTCACCGGGGTCGAATGCTGAAAACCTTGTTAACACGATATCTCAAGTTAGGAAGCATGGATAAATTTCATACTTAGTATGTAGATGTGTTATGGTAAGAGGAAGAACCCTATCGTTTTTGGTGGCGGTCAAAGGTCATCTGGGGTCACCGGAGGTCAAACTCTGAAAACCATGTTGACACGATATCTCAAGATAGGAAGCTTGGATAGATTTCATAGGTAGTATGTGGATGTGTTATGGTGGGAAGATAAACGCTATCATGTTTGGTGGAGGTCAAAGGTCATGTAGGGTCACCGGGGGTCAAACACTGAAAATGTTTGTAACACGATGTCTCAAGATAGGAAGCTTGAATAAATTTCATACTTAGTATGTACATGCATTATGGTAAGAGGAAGAATTCTATCGTTTTTGATGGAGGTCAAAGGTCATCTGGGGTCAAAAAGCAAAATTTTAAGAATTCCCAAGATCGTCTCATGGGTTCACCAGAAGGCAAAAAGCAAATTTCCCAAGAATTCCCAAGATCATCATCTGGGGTCAAAAAGCAAAATTTTAAGAATTCCCAAGATCGTCTCATGGGTTCACCAGAAGGCAAAATGCAAAATTTCCCAGGAATTCCCAAGATCAAATATGAACCTAAAATTATTTTTCCAACATGTTAAGATAGCACTTTACCAGTGACTGAAAGATATGGGACATCATGGCATTATTTGGAATAGAACATATATCATCGAAACCTCAATGCATTTTTGCATTCTGGTTCATAAGTGTATTAACAATCACCATCTATACCGATAAAGGTTTGGCGAAGCGCTCGGTAAAACTTTTTGAAAAATGTTTAAAGGCAACAACGTACTTGCAACCTTCCACATCATGCTACAAATTAGACTGAATGCAGTGGCGTACCCAGGATTTCTCTCAAGGCAGGGGGGCTTGCAGTATGTTGTGTGACTGCCGGCCTGGGGGAGGGGTCTGTGTCCCCCTCCCCTTTGAAATTTTTGGAAAAATTAGGTGTCCTTAAATGCAATCTGGTGCCACATATGTTACCTTTTGATGTAAAGTTTGTGTTAAAAAATTTACGTTTTTTTAGGAACTAAAAATAGGCATAAGAGAGGGGCATGGCCCAATGGGGTGTCCCCCTTACCTTTGAAAAATTTTGAAAAATTAGGTGTCCTTACATGCAATCTGGTGCCAAATATGCTACCTTTTGAAGTAAAATTTGTGTTAAAAAATTTATATATTTTTAGGAACTAAAAAAATAGGCATCAATGAGAGGGGCATGGCCCAATGAGGTGTCCCCCTCCCCTTTGAAAAATTTTGAATAATTTGGTGTCCTTACATGCAATATGGTGCCAAACATGCTACCTTTTGAAGTAAATTTGTGTTAAAAACTTACATATTTTTAGGAACTTAAAAAAATCGGAATAAGTGAGGGGGGCATGGCCGAATGGCCCTCCCCTCTGCGTACGCCACTGATTGAATGATCCCATATTGATGCGAGGCCCCTTCAGATGTTTGGAGATGTATGTCTGTTTTCGTAGAGTGTTGTGATCAGAATAGTTCCATGTATAATTACCTTTTTTAATGGTCATGAGAAGGAGTGCAAACCGTGACGCATCCGTGCGAAGCACGCCGAAGTTTTGTCATTAAATAGAATTTCCCTGACGAAATCTGCATTCAGAATCTACATCGAGACACTTAACAATTGCCCAACAAACCTACATGCCACTCAAAAAGCCAGTCAAATAGAGCCATGACACTACTCTTTTATGTAAATGTGGGAGGGACATTTGATATTGTGTCCCCCACACATCGAAATGTGGGGGGGGGCTTGTCCCCCCATCCCCCCCAGGATTGACACCCATGCCTGGAATCTTGGAAAAGAAGATATTTGTATGTTCCTTTCTGTACACTATTTCTTAGTCAATTATGTAAGAAAATTAAAAACATAAAAATAACCTCAAAGTTACAAAATTGCATCAAAAGTATTTGCTAGAAATAGAGTAATTGACATATGAGACTTTGTGATGACTGAAGTGCTCTTTATAACTCTTTGACTTTTGTCAATGGGTAGTAATATAATTTTCTCCAAATTCAGCAGGTTGTGATCAGTACATTGTGATTTTTCCTTTTCAATTACAGATGTCAACAAAATCTGGCGGAAGTGTTCATCGCCCTGGTTCAACCCTGAAAGCCAAGATAACTGCCAGTCATGGCCCCTCTAGAGGACTAGCACCCCCAATGAGTTCAGTTGTGGTTGAAAGGCATCATCCAGTCACACAGGTGAGAAAGCCAGACCACGGCTTTACCCCTTGGAACCCCACTGGGAGCCATTACCCCAGACCCAATGACAATTTCATTCATTTCTCTGGTGTGAGCTTTGGCCTCAACCAGTGTGCCCATTAGTCAACTAAGTTAGTACTTCACTGACGTAATAAACCTGAATGGTAAGGTGCAGCTGTATATTGATATTATCTTGTGGTCTCTCACATATGCTAGGCTGTGAAGCTTGTCTATCTATGCTCTGTTCATCATATCTAGGCCTACCAGGTATAATTCCAGCTGATTTGTTTTTTTGCACACTTCTTACAAAACTTTATGAGCCTATAGAATATTTCAAAGATCTCCTGCCCCAAACTTGTTTTTATGTTTGAAAAATTCTCTGAAAAAGGCTTAGTTACTTTTGTCTTGGATAACTTCCAAAATCAAAATCTTTCCACATAACATTTCTGTTTAACTTTTCAGTTTCTGGCTTGGGCTTGGTTCATCAATTGGCTGCCTTTAGTATGTTGCTCGTGCAGCTCATAGAGTGAACATACTACAGACATAGTACTAGTAGTGTGGGCTCTCAGTACACACAGGCTCTACTGTACAGTATATGCTTGGCAATCCTTTGTGGCATTGTGAGCAAGTAACTGCCACAATGTTTTAAAAATGCTGTTATAAGACATTCCATTAGGCTGTGGGGAAGATCTCATACCAAAAGGCACACGAAATAATTTTACTTCTATTATTTCGTATTTTTGGACCTGTGGTGGAAAATTCTGTAAAAACATAAAACAATTTAAAAAGATGTGCTGTTAAGCTTGTGTGAATTTAACATGAAGTATTTTAATTTCTTGATCCTCTCTGAGTGAAGGATAATGTGCGATCTTTGCAGTGATTATCTATGCAAGAATTCAGACTTGTGCAATTAACACACTGTGCAGTGCCAGGGCTGAAGCACATATAACATAGGTAGCACAAGGCCAATGCCTTTTTTAATAGAGCATACTTTGTGTTTGCAGTGGTATTCACATACATAATCATCTATGAGGGAAACTAGGGAATTATGTGCAATGACCAAAAGGAATTGGAATATTTGCAGAGATTTGTCTGTGAGCAGCAGTGGCCATGATCTTTCGCAGAAATGTCAGCAAATGTTTAAGGCCTACAGGTCAATAAAAGCAAAGCAGAAACTCTACAAGTATACAAGCCCATTCCAAGGAACTGGTTGAACGACAGCTTTACTGCTGTGCCTATCACTTAAATGTTTATTTTCACGTCCAACTATCATAACATTCTCTATGTAAACATGTGGCCTCACAGGCCTATGGTTATAAAATAGCTTGACTTTATGTATGCTTTTCTTTATTATTGTATTGGCATCAAGCCGACATTAACTTGTTGTTGGCTGATATCACGATTATCGGCTCAACACTAATTGGTAAAAGTTGATATCGGCTATCTGATTCAACACTAGTACAGACTTAGCTTGTCATTAAGTTTTAATGGTAAAAAATTCTGCTTAGGAAATTTCTGGGATCTTTTTCTGTTTGAAGAAAATGTGTTTCAGTTCTGATGGGGCAAGATGCGTTTCACTTGGTTGTGATGTAAATTTAAGTTGTCATGTTGGTAACCAAGTTTGTTCTCCAACTTGTTCAGTTTTGACAAAGTCTAGTATTTGACCAATAATTTATTGGTTTTGTGCTGCTGTCATTTGTTCATAAAACTTAATTTTTCATTTGTATTTTTCTTCTCATATAGCAAACTGTTGGTCATGCCACAGCTGCCAGATACCCATCTAGTCAGCCTCCAGGACAAGGACCGCAGGGCATCCATATTAGACCAGGACCACTGGGCCAAGGTGGAACAGACAATAGGGGAGGGAGGGGACTCTCCAGAAAGCCCCCAGGCCCCTCTGGTCTTCAGACTGTCAAGGTTGTACACTAGCACATTTCTCCAATACATCGTGTGGGTATTTTGATGTCATGAAAGGTTGTCCTAGGCCACACAAAAGGCTCTTCAGCACTAGATGAAACAGCCTTTTATTAAAAGGATGTGTATAGCTCACATCTTATTACAATATAAGTTTATCTGTTAGAGACTGGATCTTTAGAGGTCAGACTGTAAAATCCATTTACATTCCAAGAGTGCACCCTAAACTGCTTCATATCTTTTATGCATCTTGATAGTTTCATACTGTTAATTTATTCTTTCAGTTTTTAAAGCCAAGAGATAGATCCAGTTTCAAGTGAAGTTACTCCCTTGTCTCACAGTTCCTGAAGAAATTCATTAGGTTAGACATTCTTCACGTCTACCACAGTTACATGTTGAGTTGGTTTGTTACAGGTCAGCTTCCCTATGCAGATATCTATGCACATACTTTCCTATTACAGTTACTGTAGTCTTTGAATACATGTTTTGCTATGGTAGAATGTGATGTTAAGACCAGCATTGCACTTTATGGGATTCCTACATCATCAGCTGACACAAAGAAAGTATTCGAAGATGAGAAAATGTTGTCTCCTTTTTAGCTCTCAGTGTCAGGGATTTTTTTTTCTTTTTTATCTCCCTGTGAGATTGGGTTCGTAGTGAAATAATTGTCACAGGCTTCAATTAAATGGACCCTTCCAACAGCTAGAAACATTTAAGCCGTGGTCACACTATAACGAATTCGGATCGGATTCCGATCCAATTTTTGTGAGTTTTTATTAAAATCTTCTCCAATTTGGGTCAGAAAGAACCCCGAATTTGCCAATCTGTGTAATTTCATGATTTTTATCGCAGGACTATGAAAATTAAATTTACATGAATTATTTCGTGACGTCACATCAACACACAGCTTTTATCGGACTACGCGTGTCCGATAAAAGCTGTCTGTCGGTGTGACGTCACGAAAAATCAGTTAACATTTCATCTCGTGTTCTCATTACTTTAAATCAGTCTTTGTTATCAAGATATCCTGTCAGTATGGTTGCAAAACTTCATGGGTGCACATACTTTGAAAACCAAAATTTCTAGCTCACCTGGTCTACTCAATTTGGGACTAAGATGAAAATTTCTAGCTGCAGCATGATTTTTGTGGACGCAATGCGTGTTTGCGTCCAGTTTTTTGCAGGCGTGCCTGTCAGTAATACTCCATTGCAGATATACTGAACAAGATTGTAAGTGTAATTTTTTGTGAAATTGTAAGGAAATGATGATTTACCCAGATTTCAAGGCACACGGGTCGTTATATGGTTACTTCTCTAAGTTATAAAGCTTTCACAATGGAAATCCATAAGATTCAAAATTTTTCAACACATTCTCTGTTGAATTACTTGCAAATAGTAATCTCTGACAAAGCTTGACAACTTTCAAGTCATTCAGCAGCATACTCATTGAAACGTTTTGAATTTTATGGTGAAAACTTCTCTTTTACTATGAAGTATTTATATTGGCTTGTATATATGACTCAAATTAAGGTCATTTGGCTGATATAGTGATGTGGTTCATTGGAAGTAAGTGACAGGAGTTGTAAGTACACAATAAGTATTTATAAGAGTAAGCGAGTAAGTTTGATATTATCTTGTGTGGCAAAACTTTTTTTTCTAATTTGCCAGTTTTAAGAAACTCTCGCCAACCCTTTTCACCTTGAGAATTGTGTGAATTTCATTAGGCTAGTAGTGTATGAGTTGTTTCAGATATGCCACTTTGTTGGTTAGAGTACATATGTAAGATTAGAAACTTCCTGAAGGCAGGGTTCTAAGCAGGAATGTATTAACACCTAGCAACTAAAAGGTTAAATGCCTTCAACATGAACCCAATAACCACAGGGAACTGTTCTCATGGAGGGTAAACAGATTTGTTTTTAGTGGTTGTCACTGTGGACTAGAAATCCAAACAGGGTGCTAAGCTTTGGTACTGGGCTTGGAGTGATAATTTGAATCCAAACATAGACCTTTTTGCAAATAGCAGTCACAAAGGATTGTGGGATAGTTTTTGTGTGCTTTTATTTTTGTCAATGGCATTTTCCTGTGGATAAGAATGATGCAGACCAAAATGCTATCCCACAATCCTTTGTAATTGCTATTTGGAAAAGGGTCTATGGTGTGCAATCACCCAGTCTTAATGCCCTGGCTACAACCCTGGAAAACCAGCTACAAAGAACAGTATGGTCACTATCTGGCTAAAAATCTTACTGAAAATATTTATATGTCACATAGTAATAGGTCAGTGGGTATACATTTGCATAATTGTTAAAAGTTTATAAAGGTTACAGTCTCTTATGAATACCACAGTGACTGCTCTATGGCCTGATGTCTCTTTGTTCCAACATATTCTGTGTTCAGACACCTTAGATGTAAGGGTTTGGAGATTAGGTTGGAAATAGAGAGATGGAATTGGGTGTTAGGTTCGGGTCATAGTTGACGACTGGGATATAAAAAGCAGAAGGCATTTATCAAAATGTCTCTGTAAAATGACAAAATATGTGGATGCATCATTCAAAGTCACATAGGCATGTATGTGTCAGAACATGAAGAAGTAACCTCACATTACCAAAAGAGAAAGGAGGGTAAAATTCCTTACCCATACCAAAAAACACATCTCATGTGACAAGTCTGTTTGTTGTCAAATGTTCACATACTTTTATGTATTTCTTTGTAGTTTTTCCCATTTATTTTGAAGGTCCAGCCAACATTCAGAAAATGATTAAGGAATAGATGGACTGATTACTACAATTTTGTGATCCCATACCTACAAACACATTTTGTGTGTATACTTATAACAAGTTTAAAAATACAGTTGCAAAAGACTCAATATCTGTTCTGTTCAATGCTTAAATTGACTTAACTTGACAACATGGAATGGAGTCATATAAGTCCTTAGGTTGAACATGGCTGTATGATTTGATAATTTCAATTGTTCACCTGCCAGGTATGGTTTCCTTTTCTTTTTCTGTGTTAGTAACTTTGTTAAGGGTCATGTAGACAGTTATGTTCTATACAATAAGGGCATGGGAGAGCCAGGTACTTTAGGCTTACGAGGTTAGAAATTCATGTAAAAGAGCCTGAATGAGGCTTTATAATTCATGTCATATCACATAATCCTAATTTAAAATGTTAACTGTATAAATCTGTAACATTCATCATTGAATTCAGAAGTAATTAGGAATAATAGTGACTGATATGTACTATCAGAGATAAAAGGTAGTTGTTCACTTATTACAGCTTTTACTGCTTAGATTTTGAAACATGTTATGGTACACAAACTCTGCAGAAGTTCCAAGTGTGGCATTACTAGTTTGTTCAATATTAAATTAATACTTAAAACTTCAGATACTTTCCCATCCCATGTATACAGTAACACCTTGTGTAAGGTTTCCTTGTTACATAATTGATGGAAAGTATCTTTTGTAAATAAATGGAGCTTATGAAAGAACAGGTTTGTATGTTTTCTTTACAGATGTTTGTGTTAAATTGATTATTGAAACATTTCACACTGTAAGCAATGTTATATCAGGATAATTTGACACTGAACCTTTCTGACCCCTCCATGTGGTTCTAGTGAAAGGGGGGGGGATATATATATTATTTCCTACATAATTCAGTGGCCATTCATTGTGTTCATGGAGGGGTATAATGATTGACAATTGCATTATGACATCACTTTCTAAATCATACAATTATGGTTCACTGTACTGTTTCCCCACTGGGAGTAGATACACAACAGTGTCCCACCAAAATGTGATCCACCACATCAGAACAGGTATTATGTTGACCTGTTTGGGAGGGAATACTGTACGTTTTTTATGTTTATTCATTAAAATATGACCATTATTACTTTTAATAACAGAGGAAAGTTACATACCTATGATTTTGGTAAAAACAAAGCTTTCTTTCTGCTCTTTTCATGTGGTCCATTACCGACAAAATACCTGGTCTGCAATTCTGCCACATAAATATAGATTAACTGTGTCACATAATTTGAGAAACTCCAAAAACTTTCCATTTTCAGATATTTTATTGCATCTATGAAATGAAGTACTTCAAGCAGTATCTTTCATATTGATAAAATCATCATTTGAACATGAAAAGGTTACTTATACTGAGTATGAGTACTTTCAAACATTACCTCATAAATTCTCATCTTGTACTCTCTAAAGAGTTTTCTTTTTGAAAAGTAAAAAATCAAAAATAAAAAGGAAATAGAAATAATTATTAAAAATATGCATTTACTTTAAATTTCAACAAATGTGACTAGAAAATTTTCAGATGTATGTTTTTGGTAAACATTGCAGACAACAGCAAAAACTTAACACATACGTTTGGTACATATTGTTTCCATCATTTTTACAGAAAATGTAACACTTTGTGTTAATTCTTTTTGTGCCCACCAAGAAAAGAGAAAAAAAATGAAGACAGGAAACAAGATTTGTTTGCAATATGATGACAAATACAAGATATTATGAATACCTTTTAAATTTATAGAGAAGTATCACTTACAAGATCATTTAAAAAGAGAAATTGTGGATGCACAAATATAATGGTGCCAATTTTTTCTAACGCAAACAATTTTTGTCCATGCTGTACACACTCCCTCTCCCATCTGTAGCAGGTATAAGAAGAAACAAAATGTACTTTCTCTATTATGTGCATTCCTCAGGAGGGACTCCAAAGCAGGGCTTGGCAAATACATTAGCCCACCAACCCAGGACTTGTTCAAACCACACTTGGGCTAGCGTCAGTTCACTATGTAAGGCCCAAAAGGTTAGTACAAAAAAGGCATATATCATTGTAGTTTTACTGTGCCCTGTACATTTCGGGGCTTGTTCACATGTTCTTTTGGCCAGTGGAACAAGTTTTTCAAATGTTCAAGGGCTACTAATAAACATTCAGAAATTTTGAGCCCTGCTCCAAAGATTTTAGACTCTTAAAGAGACCCATGGGAGGGTGAAACAACTACTGGTTACATTCAATATTATAAAGATTCTTTAAACATGAGAAATGGTTAACTTATCACTATTTCAGCTATAATCACTGATTTAGATTTTCACTCTTTCAGATTTATTACCAGCAGGGAGGGAGATGATGAGAGTGTAGCCAGGAAAATATCCAAACTGGGTAATGATGCAGCTAACCAAATGAGCAGATGAACCCTGGAAAAATAACTTCAAAGTTAGGTCATAAATGACTTTACATTTCTAGTAACAAACTTAATTTAACTTAAGATATTCTGAGCCAGTTGCCCTTTTCCTGTATTTTTCCCCACACAGCAATTGTTTCCATTATAATTTCCACTGCCAGTGGAATTATTGTATTTTTCACTAGTAAGTTCTTAATACTCAGTCACCAAGACATGACAAGGGTTATATCAGCCAAGTCACTAAGCTGTAAGAAACAAAGTTCACCAGTATGACCATGGTGACTGCAATTACCCAGTATTGGAGTAGATGCCTGTGACATCAAGTGTAGTCATCAAATAATGACTGTTTATGAAAGGCTGTGAATGAAGTTTTGATTTACATCAGTCACTGCAGGCTAAAAACCCAGACAAGACACCATAATGTCAAACTAGGACATGAGCTAATAATGAAATACAAAGCAAGTATGTAGGCTCTGTTTTATACATGACCTGGCAAGAACATTGAAAAGAAATAATTGCATAATAGATATTTTTGGAACTTTCCTGATCTAAATAGTACTTTTGTAAAGCATTAAAAGAAATGTTTTGTTACATTCTTTTTCTTGGTTTCACACACAATGTATCTTTACTATCAGAAGTTCTTTTCCCAAACTCTACTACCATTCTCAGAACATCAGTTCCTTTGTTCATCACAGACATCAGAGACAATTCACACATGAAAAAAGAGGCAGGTTTTTCAACTATTAACATGTAAACTGGTATTGTAAGGAAAAGCTTTATTTGTCACAATGTGACTTTAGTGAGAAACAAAGCAAACACTGCTCTCTATTCAATCATCACAAACTGATTTGCATATTATACTTGGTGGGTTGAAGGGACTGACTGAGTGTTTGAAGCAGAGGTAACAAAGGTACGATGACTGACCTGGGGAAGGAATTACAAATCTGTGACACTACCTAGTAAACAGTCCCATGTGGGAACTACCATATTGTCACAATGGCTAGTCTGCCTTTGGTGCTTTGCACTATTTTGCCAGAAAATGTAAAATTTATCAAAATTTTCAACTTTTTCACATCAAATTTAATTTTAACTTGAGATGCAACTAGCAGTGCAAATGTGCTCACATTCATTTAAGATCAGACCTCAGAGTCTTCATCTTCCTATTGTGTAACTCAGATCTTGAGCTTAAGATATGAGCACATGGGTGAATGCTTCCAGGGTTGTGGTGGCCCTGGCCCAGAATTGGACAATGGTTTAGGCAAATCCTGTACATAAGTATGTATGGTTTATACACATATAGGGAAATAGTAATGACCCTTAATATGAAACTGTTTTTTTCCAGCATAATGTGAGCTTTGAATTCCTTGTAGTCTTACACACTGTTGAAAACAGAGGCTCACGTATGAACATGGTCTATCTTAGCTTATCTGACCTAAGCCACAAATCACTGACTCAATAACATAGCTAGTTGCCCAGAACACAGGAATATTAATGACAGTATCTCAAACAGACAAGAAGAAATCACCTTTGTAGCAGGCAGAAAAAAATTCCCCTATAAATTGCACCAATGTCAAAGACATTTAACCACCACCAAGGTGTTGACACCTTTACAAATATGGCCAATATCAATTATAACTTTCCACTTCTGCTTTTCTACCCTCCATCTTATCTGAAAGTAAAAACATTTCAACTGCATTCTGGTCAAGGCAACCAAGCTGCTCATCACACACCAATCGATCAGCCACTAGACTTACTTCAAGTCATCTATGGAAGCCTCACACAGCACTGATACACCCAACCGACCACTTCATTCATTTAGATTGCATCTTGACAGACTAATCATCATTTTTCTTTGCCTCTGGTGTTTCATTCTGGTTTGACTTTCCATCTGTGTCTGGTTTCATTTTGTCATCAACAACCTTCCTAGCAGCACTCACCCTAGTGTCTCTTCCAAATCCTCTTTTGATCAACTCTGCAGCAACACTGACATCCTGAAACACACAATGAAACAGTAGTATTTGCATTTATTCCAACTTTGGTGGCAAATTTAACATTTGTGAGTCTTACAGGTGAAGAGTCACTTTATCATATGCTTGTGAACATGTATTCTTGAAAAAACAGTATTTAAAGAACATAAAATATAAAACACAAAGGAAGTATGGGTCCCATATCAAGGTCTGCCAGAGATACAACTCTCCTAGCAGTTTCGTCTAGGAAGAAACATTGGTGACAAACCTTTCTCAGTAGCTGGCACCTCACTTTGGAACACATTCCCGCAAAATATCAGGGAAGCTAAAACAGTCACTATTTTTAAGAAGTTTCTCAAGTCTCACCTGTTCTAACTGTACTTTTGCATTCTTTTTCTGTTTTTCTTTTCAGCGCTTTGACCTTTTAGAGTTAGTGCTTTATAAATATTGTGTGTATGTATGTATGAAAATTCAGACAATGCAGAAAATGATGTGGGTTACTGATTCATTCACCCCTCCCCCTTACCCCTAAATGCCAGGTGTAAATGAAAAGCAGGACAAAGTTATGCCTTCTACAAGATGACAAAGACTTTGAAACAATCACAGACAAAGAAAGGTCAGTTTATGTAAAAAAATAACAATTGGAAAAGCTTAATGTAGCATCAAATTTAAATGACCAAATAGAGAGAGATAGAACAAAGCTGGTCCTTTATAAAAGTGAAAATTTTACACCAAGGTTCTCTTTAAGTAAAGATGATACTTACTTCTTCAGTAGCTGTATCAACTAAGTCCACACAAGGAAGGGTTTTAATTCCAGTTCTCTCATAGCCCATCATCCTTGCCATGAGAGGTTGCCATTCGGCACAATGTGTCAGGTCATCAAACAGGTCTATTGCTTCCTCAGGCCACTTCTCATCTTTTAAAGGAAAAAAATAAATGTCTGTTGAGTCTTCTGTGAAAAAAGTGCCTCATTTCTCTAAAAGGACTATGTTTCTCCTGCTTTGTATGTGACTATAGACCTCATAAAAGGATTCAAATGTAACTTCTGGCAATGTTGCTACATTATAAACAAGAGCATCAATGATGCTGTAGCTCAACTACAATTTCTCTCACACAGTTAATGTGACATAGTTTCACTAGGGATCCAAATCAAGGAGTCGTAGACTGTCATGATCTAGGAACTTCAGTGCTATAGATGTAAATGGTCACAGCAGTGGTATATCTGCTAGAGTTGTCCGGCTTGCGACTTTTTGTTAAGTGTCTGTGGGCACAGTACTGTAGGTAATTCTGCTGACAAAAATTAGGCTACTTATACCCCAATTTGTCAGGTCTGTCAAAAAATGATTCCTATAGTATGCATCATACAAAACATAAACCCTTATGGAGAAGCACTAGCATGCATTTCACCATATGTTTTGTGACCCCAAATGGCAATTAACATTAGTGTTTGCACCGGGTCCAAAATTCGGAACCAGGTACCCGAACTCGATGGTCGGTCGGGTACCCGGGTACCCGAAAATATAACTTATGTTACGCTTCAAGTTTGTTCTAAAGTCATAAAAGTCATAATGAGAAATTTTGCTTTGCAAGTTGATATAATATAACACCAGCGTATCTTACGTATGGGCATGACAAGTGTTCTTAGGCGTGTCCGTGATAAATTTTGCCAGGGAAAAAGTAAACCATGTTAGGTGTTCTGTCACAATGCAATCTATGTTAGTGAAACTTGGATCCAGGTTAGCAATTTGAGAACAGGGTCCTGACATCATCGGTTGGGTACCCGGGTACCCAGTGCAAACACTAATTAGAACATCAACACAAAATATACCTATGCATCATCCCACTGAACACTCTGGCCAACCTTTGATAGATTCCGACACAACCATGAGTATTTCAAGGCTTTTGCTTGATTCTACTGTTTGCCCTAGCTCTTTGACCCCAAACAACTTTAAAACTTCTTCAAAAGTAAAAAATCTGATGACCCATCAATTCATCTACTGCATATTCTTGTCAACTTTGAAAAAGTCAGACACAACCCCTAGGAGCTGAAGGCATTTCCACAATTCCAGTGTTTGACCTCTCCTTGACCCCAAATGACCTTTGACCTACAGCAAAAGTAAAACTTTGAAGACCTGTCATCCTACTGTACACTTCTGGCCAACTTTGATAAGGTTTGGATATAACCCCTAGTTGTGTTGAACGGTTTTGAGTGATTTCACGGTTTTGACCTCTCTGACCCCAGATGACCTTTGACCTACTTCATCAAGTTCAACTTGATGACCTATCATTCATTGAACCCTCTGGCTAACGTTGATAAGATTTGGATATAATCATTAAGAATTGAAGACATTTACAACATTTCACTTTTTGACCTTTCTTTGACCCCAAATGACCTTTGACCTACTTCAAAAGTATAACTTTGACAGCTTGTCATCTACTGAACACTCTGGCTAACTTTGATAAGATTTGGATATAACCCTTAGGAGTTGAAGGCTTTTGATTGATTTCACTGTTTGACCCCTGCTTGACCCCAGATGACCTTTGACCAACTTTAAAAGTACAACTTTGATGACCTGTTATCTACTAAACACCCTGACCAATTATGATAACATATGGATATAACCCCTAGGAGTTAAAGGCGTTTGAGTGGTTTCACTGTTTGACCCCTGCATGACCCCAAATGACCTTTGACCTACTTCAAAAGTACAACATTGATGACCCATTATCTTCTTAACACTCTTGCCAAATTTGATAAAATTCAGACATAACCCATAGGAGTTGAAGGCTTTTGCGTGATTACACTGTTTGACCTCCTTTTGCTTGACCTCTATTTGACCCCAAATGATCTTTGATCTACTTCAAAAGAACAACTTTGATGACCAATGATTTACTGAATATTCCTGTCACATTTGAAAAGATTCCAACAAAACCACAAGGATTTGAAGGCTTTTGCGTGATTTCACTCTTTGACCTCTCACGACCCCCAATGACCTTTGACCTACTTCCTGTTACCATAATTATCAAGCCCTTGATATGTGTTATACCCACACCAACTTTGAGAAGGAACGGTCAAAGCACCTGCAGACAGCAGCCTTTTTTCCAATGTTGACGGACAGACAGACGGACAGACAGACAGACGCATTGCCATGACAATAGCTCAGCTTGTTGAGCTAATAAACACTGTTATTGGATTAATTTACAAAACAGTGAACCCTTACATCTTGTGGGAAAAAAACTGCAAAATGCAAGCTAGAGAAATGTTTGAAAATGCAATGACACTCAGTTAAAGTGTCAGTCTTTATGACAAAATAAGTACATCAAACATGAGTGTACTCATTTGCATGGGGCTAGAAGCAAAGATAAAGGATATTAAAATCCTGACTTTGTAAAGTCAGTCATCTGCCTATTGTACTAACACTGGAAACTTGAAACAGGCAACAACATATAGGCAGAATGATTGTGCAAGCACAAACCCTATATACATTACAGCAAAGTCTTACTATCAGTAATGGCTACCAGTTTTGGATTCACAAAGCAGCTATCAGTCAGGGGCATAGCCAGAGGGGAGGGGGCATGAGGGTAGCAAATGCCCCAGTCAATTCCCCCAGTCCACCCCTGAACAGAGGTAAACAGTTAATACAGGAACAATGTGCACTTTCAAACTTTTGTTACAACATTTCTGCTTTCTCCCAAACTTTTGCAATCCTGGCTACCCTACTGCTATAAACAGCTTGTAATGAAAATACTTCATTAGTATAGTATTGCAATTTTAAAGAGTTTCCAAGTTTAATTTGCTCACTCTCAAGAACAAAGAATTATAAAAATTTCCAATCATAAGAATACACAACTAAACAGAAAGTGTAGATGGTCTGAAAATGCAAAGCTTGCAGAAGTAGACCTTACAAAGCAAACAAACAAACAATAAAATTTAAGGTTTAAGAAAAAGCAAAGCTGAATGAATTGCAAATGTGCAATATATTAAATATGTAGAGAAATATACTTAATTACCAACAGGTTCAATCCCAGCTAATGTACACTCCACAGCTTGGAAAGGAAGGCTCAGAAAGTCTGCCCTAGATGAGACAGAAATAGTATCATAATTAGAGCTGAAGAAGTTTAAATGTTTCTAATGGTATCTTTGATGAATAATAAAAATCCCTTCATTCTGCCAATAAAATGTACAAAGATTCCTTTATAATGAGAAACTATGTTGTCTTGTTCAAATGCAGAGATAAGACAGAGTCAACTTGACAAAAATGTTCCATCTCTTTACATGCAGTGAAAATGAAATCAACCTCTCCTTATCCAACAAGTGAAAAGATATGCGGAGGAATGACTCAAATAAATATCGACAAAATATGAAAAAAAAAAAACAAGTCAAACAGATATATTTTATTGCATAAATTTAGTAATATTACCTGAGTTTAAACAGGCTGGTCTTTGGAATAGCTCCATAGTCCCCATAATCTACAAAATACATGTCTACTTTGTCATCTTCTAAGAATCCTATAATCTTTGCACGATACCAGGAAGTGTCATGTTCAAATGGTGCAGCAACAATGTCCCCAGTACAAAGAGTTTCTTGCTTATAGGCCTGTATATGCAAAACAGAAGAAATACAGGAGTAAAATATATCCTGGATAATTCTCTACATTCTGAATTTTTTAACCTATTCGAAGGAAAATCTAAAGACAACCCAAATAGGGCACTAGCTCAATGGTTATTGTGTTTTCATAGTTATATATGAGGTACAATCATGGATATTGTGAGGTACAATCATAGATATTGTGAGGTACAATCATGGATATTGTGACTTACAAATATAGATATTGTGAGATACAACCATGGATACTGTGAGGCACAATTATGGATATTGTGGTTTTTGAGATAATTTTTTGTATGATTACATCTTATAATACGGCACCATGTCAAAATATTGAAGCTGCAGCTGTCTCAGCCAAGCTTCAGCAGCTGCAGCCTTGCTTTGTTACTACACACATTACAATTTTGAGATTACTTTAATCCTGCTGTTGTTATGTGTCTAGCACAAAGCGCTGCAGCCCCTGCAGTTTAGCTGAGGCATCTGCAGCCTGAAGTTTTGTCATGAAGCCTAAGTGGTTCTTTAACTATAATTCAAACAGCTCTTTAGCAGCTGATTCTTGAAATATTTTTTATCATTATACATGGTTGTTTCATGGTTCTATCTAAAATGGCTCTTGAATAATTCTTGTCTCCTTTCATGGCTAAACCTAAAATAGTTCTTACCTTCAACAGTTCTTTCATGGCTGCAAATTACTTTATGCTTTCATGGTTATATCTGAAATCACTCCTAAAACAGCTGTAACCTTCAATGCTTCTTGCATGATCACACCTTAAAGGGTTCTTACATGGCTTAATTTTCAATGGTTCTCTCATGGTTATACTTCCATATGTCCATGGTTACACAGTTATATATAGAATCTTTCAAAGCTGTATCTAAAATGGCTCATCAATGCGTAGCACTAACCATCAACAATTCTTTCATCGCTGTATCTTAAATGGTTCTTTCATGGTTATATGGCAAAGAAATGCCACTTTAATGGTTCTAGGTTTTTACCTTGAATGGTCTTCTCATAGCTAAACCTTCCTTGGTTCTTACATGATTACATTTTACATAACATTAATTACTATACCTCTTGATTCCTAACTTGGCTGTAGAATTCTGTCATTTCTTCAACCATCAGATCTAGCTCAGAGGCTTTGGTGGATATTATTTGCATCCAAAAGTGATTTGGGTGTTCAACTGCTGATACATATACAGTGAAATAATCTCCATGACTTGGGAAGCGAACTTGTTCAAGTTGAGATACTGGAACAGGAGTTGCTGCAGATGACATAAATCAACAGATTTTGCAGGGTATATCAAATCTTATCAAATCTTCTCATCTGGAGAATCTGTCCTCCTTACTCCAATTAAAAACTTTTATTTTTTCAAATGTTGTGCTAATTTTGCTGTTTTAATCGTATTTACACCTACTCAATGATTAGGCTTCAATAACAGTTGTTTACTAAGTCCTGTAGAAACAATTTATTAAGTGTGAGACAGTCTTTGTACCATACACAACAAACCATACACAACAACACAATATGATATCTAGTGAATGTAATGCTGTAGATAATGTAAGTAGGAATATAACAAATAGATTTGAAGTTGTGGTGCACAAAATGAGAAGAACTTAACATTAATTAAATAATTTGTGAAAATATGTAGCTACCTTTTGTTCCTGATCCACCAATCAGAACATACAGTTACATGCAAAACAACAACCAATTTTGCAACAAACACTTTCTCCTTTGGCATATAAAGGTAGTACACTCCCTATACAGCTCATAATACTGCAAGTCTTTCTAACTTTTCACATACCTCCTTTTTTGTCTGGGTTTCGTTGTTTGCGATTTGCAGATGCGTTAGCTAACCTCTGAGATTTCTCTTCTTCCATTGCAATTTCTTCCTCAATCATTGCCTAATAGTGATTAATTAAATAAAAGTAAATTATTCAGAGAAACTAGTTAATCTTCAGATATTCCTTTTAGAAAGAAATACTCCTGAGTTAAGTACCTTCACAAGACCTTGTTTACAGCATACTGTTAGAAGGTTATGATTATACACAAAAAGGTAACAGCAATTACAACACATTATACATTTTATCAGTTACACCTTTTTTGTGAGATGTAAATACTTGCTGTTTCTTACCAAGACCTATTCTTATCCATCCTGATTAAATGAAACCTTATACTTAAGATATACAATGCACTACCTTATCCTTGTACAGCCCATCCTCTACCTGTTGTGGTCATATGTTCATGACAGTTGACTACAGTTGCTATGAATTTTGATCCAAACATACAGTGTTTGCATTGCATACAAAATGAAATCCTCCCCACAGCCAACTTATAAAAGTTTTCACTTTTGATGAGCTTTATTTTAGTTTATTCACTGTGTATTAAAAGGTGGAGTACACTACACAAATTAATACAAAAATTTATTTATTAGAGAGTAAAAATAAGGTCTGAGGGCAAAGAAAATAGGATTGCTTCAACAGTCAACAGGCCAAAAAATTGTTAACAATACTACATAAATTAGAGAATCACTGATTCTGACAATTAATCCCACACCTCTACCCTGTCATTAACAGAGAACAAACAACAGAATTGTACATCAGTGTTCAAATTAGCAACATTAAATTACGTGCAACTTGCATGAAATTCTAAAATATTGCTTGCACAAACAAATTGTTATGTGCACTATACAGTATATGAAAAATATGTAAGGATGACACTATGCATTAGAAATACAAACAGTATGTGTACTTGCACATTTTTAAGTGTGATAGCCTAATGTACCAATCGGAAGATTGATCATAAATCTGCTATGTATGAACTGCAAAATGCAAACCGGATATAATCTGATCTAAAGAACTCTACACTCTCTGACATCTTTTTGAAATCTCTCTTTTGAATAAATGTTACCCGCAATCGTGAAGGCAAACAACTGCAACTTGCCTGCATAGTCAAAAAGTTTCATGGATTGGTGCATGTGTGCATGCCTTATTTTGAACACTGTTATACATGTATGTGTCTAACCTTTGCACTAGCTATCTCTTCTGGTGACCCTCGTATCGTGCAAAGTCTGTAATTTTGGCCCTCTGGGCTTTCCTCAGACCTTGGAATACGTATCCTGGCTCCTGAAGCTCTACATATACTACGAATGTTGGCCCCACCTGTACCTGCACAAGCAAGAGTAAGTAAATGAGTAAGTGTTCTCCTTTAATGAACCAAAAACAGAATGGGATATGCTTTTAAGAACAGTCCTACACCCTATCTCCCACTGCAGGCTGCAGGCCTGAAACAACTCCCAAATGGAGTTAGGAACTGGAAGGTACACAGGGCTATGATGAGAAGTCCACAGACAACCTTGTAAGCGAGAAGTGTCTTGAAGAGCATCAACAAACTTCACCTCTGGCAAGCATTATGGTGTATGCATATTTTGGACTGGCCACATTCAGTGTTGTCACTGCCAGTGCATTTCTGTGACAGTTTGGAAGTCTGCATATTGTAATTGCTTTCCTGTATTTTTCCTTTCTGCAAATAATGAGCATTTATATATTATATTAAGTACACAAGTTGGCAACTAAAGTGAAAACTTTATATTACCCGAAGAACATCACCAAAATATACCAGTCTCCTTGTTTCTACTCCTGAGAATATAGTCTGCGTTTATGAAATGGTAACTGTCTATGACAAATTTTCTGTAACAGCAATTTCTGCATAATGAGATCTCCACATTTTATAAGGTATTCAAAGTTAATTTTCATCGAAAGGAACTGCCATTTATGGCCATCCATGCAGGTGTATTTGAAGCAGCAAAAAATTTCTGGAAAGCTACTCTGAGCTAATGCTGGTAGGGCTAGGCTATGCTAATGTCATGGAATTTGTTCATTTAGAGTTGGCATGCCTACTACCCTGTATCATGCAGGCCTCGACAAAAATTTCCAAACCACCTCATCATTAAGCAGTATCAACAACCAACAAGCTGGTACTGAATATCTACTCACCACACTGTTAGAGTTACATTATTACCAAATTACATAAAACCAAAGTTAACACATCCTTGTGGATGGAATAGCCTCGCCTACTGTTGAAACTACCAGGCAAAACAGAAATTATGTGATGTCATGTTCACCACTGCATGACTTTCTATATTTACATAAACAATTCCAAGATGTTTCTAGATCTGACAATAGCATTCACTTTCACATTAAGTATTTCATCTTGTCCAGGCTTCCTGTCAAACCCCACTCATTCTCTCCAACTGGTATCAAACTGATTGTATGTGTCACATGACTTGAGAAGTTTGAAGGTGAGGTTCTCTCTTTAAAGGGAAATATTGTGTTTGTTGTACACAAAATTTTCATAACTTTAAAGCCATGAATCTACAGAAACACAATGATCAGTAATTCAAAATAAGGCAGCATGATAGCTTATTTATAAGAATAAGGTCCTCAATGAAAGAAATTGATAAATTTGTAGCCCATGAAAAATTTTTTGACCCAGACTTTCAAAATTTCAAATGATGCAATATCTGTAACTCTTGTAGTGCATTATACTTTGAGGAGATAAAGCTATTGCTGGAGTTTACTGGTGAGACTGAATGTTTTAATAATGATCACAGTTTTGCATTGCAAACAATATTCTCCTTTAAACTAAGAGTGCCAAATGGTAGAGTTGCTCATACCAGAAGCTTCAAAAGGACCAAGGTTTATCAACTGCTCTTTAAGGGACCATGAAAGTATTATACACATGCATCCATCATTGGACAAACATTTTTAATTATAAATTATCACCCTTAGTCTAAATGATGCCTAAATGATCCCAGATCAGGTCAACTGAATGTATTTGTTCTCCTCATTGTATAGCCATGGAGCTCTATGTGGCTAATTAAGGCTTTGTTTCCAACAGCTTTGCAACATATCATGCAGTTCTTTTAAAGATTCAACACCTACTGTACTTCCACAACGTCGTTGTTTGAAAGGTATAATTAGTAGCAACTTACATTGAAACATCAGCTAAAACCTTTTATAAATACTCGCATTTTCCTTACAAGTGTAACACGTATACCTTTCATGTCTGAATGCACAAATAGGCACCCTGGATAAATTTAACAATGTAGTTATAAGACTGGAAAATGAACTTGAATATAACAGATAGGAAGTACCCATCTAAAATGGGGAGAGCACATGAACTCTTCAGAATGGATCCCATGCAATGACATCGTTCAGTATCGCACTAGGCAAAGCAGTCATTACTTTCTGCTCCTGGTGTGGAAACAGACTGCAAATACATGTATGGTATTGCTGCATGGATGATGGCAATGGGCATGTGAATATATGAGGCCTGGCAGTGGGTGGGCTGGGATTCAGTTACCAACCAGGTTAAAGCAAGATGGGTTTTCATGTGTGAAACAGCGGCGTAGCCACGGGGGGGCCTGGGGGGCCTTGGCCCCCCCAGATATTCGTCAGCCCCCCCCCCCCAGATTTTTTGTGTCCTAATAAAATGTGTAAGAATTAAGAAAAAATAAATAATTGAACGGAACTAGACTTTGAAGTACTTCCTTCAAAAAATAATTAAATAAAATGTGTAAGAATTAAGAAAAAGTAAATGTGTGAAAGACACATTTTGTGCACGTATGAACTCAACTTATATCTTTAAAATGCCTACTTTCACTAAATTAGGTATATAGTCTGCACTATCGTTTAATTCGCATATGATTCACTTGGATGATGAAACGAACGTCCCGACGACAAATTGGGATGTGACTTTGTCAGGTTTAAACCCTTTCTGCCTTTCAGATGCTGGTTGATTTACTGAAAACACGGCAAACACACACTAAAGACCTTTCTTACACGACCATTCCTATACAGTATCATACACAAAATATACC
The DNA here is from genome assembly GCA_029531755.1 of Holothuria leucospilota. NCBI lineage: Eukaryota > Metazoa > Echinodermata > Holothuroidea > Aspidochirotida > Holothuriidae > Holothuria > Holothuria leucospilota. Next base: position 19,919,053 of record CM055969.1, read on the forward strand.
GTACGGTAAGGTACTGCGTTTGAATAATTCTTCTATCCTTAACAAGTATGTCGTGTCTCTCTCCTTGCCCATGACAAGTGCACCGTAGAACGATTGTTTTCGATAAGTCCTCTTTTTACTAGTTCGCACTGGCGCCAAGGCAGATTTGTGAAATTTGCCAACAAGGTCCGGATTTCATGTGTTTCCCACATGATCCCTACTTCTGCATTGCGGTTAAATAGTTTGAAAGATTTACTGGTGGTATTATAGGTCTGACCAAGTAATATACCGATGACTTCGTGAAAAAAATACAGCACCATTTTGCATCTAGACACCATTGAAAACCGGAAAAATTTCCCAAGGGAAGGGGACACCCTTAGACCTACATCAGGACAGTGATCTATGTCTTCCTTGCTGGAAAATAAATATGTTAACCCTAGGTTGAAGACAAACGGTATGATCTAGGGGATATGTAATTGAAAAGTGGACATGTAGCCTATGGATAGGGTGATGGACAAATGAAACAGAGATATACTAGAAGGTGAATATGGGAGAATTGCAGGCAGAAGAAATGAAAAGGGATTCATAAAATTCAGTATGATTCTTGTATTATCTCAGCTCATATGATATCCACGGCCGTAAGCCGTAATTTTCAGTGCACCGTTTCCAACTTTGAGAATGTACAGAGAAAACGCAATAAAAATATAAGAAATAGCTGTGATCGTAATGACAGAACTTAAAAAATTTCAAATAGGTAGATCAATATTTTCATGCCTATATCTGTACACACCACCAATCATTTACAACTCTATTAGGATATATTCAATCTAGCCTACTTTTCGTAAATTCTCGCGCTACGTGCGATTATGCATACCTACAATGTTGCTGTTGTTGCTGTAGGTAGCATCAATCATCAATGGCCTAAAAACGTTTTTAAACCGTGCCAGTTTAGTCATGAAAACGTTTTATAACCAATAACACTCCTTCCCCTCCCTTAAACCCTCCCCACAACGGAGTTCAATGGCTGAGGTCATGCTTCACATCATATCCACCACGCTCTCCAAAATGACTTTTGTCGCACTTAGTCACAACTACATTTCGTTTTCCTTTTAAAGCTAGAATCCCTCAAATGTTGCACCATTTGCTATCTATACGTCCTCCTGAAATTACAAATTTTCGCCAAGGGGGAGGGAGATACCCGTTCCCTTTAGTCCCCTCCCCCAGGCCACAGATCAGTAATGCCACTTTTTGCCCCTTAGCAAAAAAGTGTATGTGCGGCCTTGTGTATTACCATTTTCATAGATTGAGTTTTTCCCCATTATTTGAGAAATGGCAGACATGGGATTCGAATTTCAAGGCTGGGTACACGCAGCTTAAAACACGTGGGAAGTGCCGTTTCCGGCCATCTGGAGGGTTTGTAAAGCAAAAAATTTTCTTGCACGCTCCGCGCCAACTGATGGTGGCGCTCCGCTCAGATAGTCTTGACAAGCCTGACCCTCGGCGTTGCCGGCCCCCCATTTGTTACCTAGGCCCCCCTAAAAATTTCACCCTAGCTATGCCCCTGGTGTGAAATGACCTTCTAAACTATAGGTGAAGGTCATGGCATTTGAAGGTCATGGATTGAAGGTATGAGGCCTAGCAGTGGTTGGTCTGGGATTCAATCTACATCTAGGTCATGGTAAGGTGGGTTTTCATGTCTGAAATAACCTTCTAAAATGGGAAGATTCCAAATTTGAAAAAACAAAATGTTGAACTGGAAGACTGTTGGCATGAAGCTGTTATCCGGAAACACTTGCGGGGTCGTCAGAGGTGAGGGCTGGGGGTCACATAATTTTCAGTTGAAGTTGTTCTTCACAAAATTATAATTAGATTTGCCTAAAAACAGCCAAAAAGTACCTCAGAAAACACCAAACTCCTAGAATCCTAGAGTTTAAGGGCCCATGCCTATTACTGACGGGTTGTGATAGCTTCTGAAGGGAAGGAGATTTAATATTTTAGGGGTTTGAGATATAATAAATGCATTAAGGAAATGGTGATTTTTAACTTCTTATAGGGCAATTTTTGTGGGGGAGGTGCTGCCCTCCCCATGTTCTCCCTTGGGTACAGGTTTGAAAGGGCCTCATCCCCTCAATCATAGAAGTCTTCTAATGGCTCTGCCTTGGGTACATCTCCCATGCATTCATTTTACAGTAGCTTGGAATTTACAAATACCTGCCCCATAGGTATAGAATCATCAAGGTTGCTACTTACCAATGATTCTACCCACAGCTTTATTTGGTATCAATATATCCACTGTCTGGGGTGGTGGGGTTGCAATCAATTTTTGAACCATCTGTTCTGCTTCAAAGACACTGGATGGCTTTCCTGAGATGACCAATGTCCTTGGTCCATCACCATGGTCCCTAGAACGATCATGAAAGTTCAATCTTGCACCTGTGTCACTACGAATCTGGAGTAGTAAAGAGGAGTAGTTTTTAAAGTTTGAAATCCAACACGAAGTATATGGTAGAGATGGTAGCAAGTCAATTGTTTTGCAAGTCTAGATCATACCACAAGTCACTTGGTTCCAGTACAAATCAAATCACATGGTTTTTGCCCATGTAAAGTGAAGTCTTAAAGTTGTCCAGCTGTTCTAGTCACATGTCAACTTAGGTTTGCCTCAAATTTGCATTTTGTACTAGATGGAAGAACCAGGAAGCCCAAAGACTTGGTGATTCCTTGCTGTATGGATAAATTATAACAAATATAAATCACATGACAAGCATGAGATCCCTCACAGTTATCCTACTTGAGATATCATGCTATTAAGGTTTTGACGTCTTGAAATCTTGTGACCCAAAATGACCTTTCACCTCCACTTAAAAATAATTGAGATCACCTACCCTGTATGGCCATCTACATGCTAAATATGAACAATATATGAATAATACACAGGCCAAGTATGAGATCCCTTACAGTTATCCTCCTTAAAATATCATGTTTACAAGGTTTTGACTTTTTGTGACCCCAAATGGCCTTTTTTGACCTCCAAAAATGACAGGAATCATGTACTCAATATTAGCAACCCATACACTAATTGTGAGATCCCTCAAAGTGATTCTTGAGATAGTGTTTACATGATTTTGACCTTTTGACCTCTGGTGACCCAAAATTACCTTTGACCTCCACCAAAAATAACAGGGATCATCTACTCAATATGGGCAAATCACATGCTAACTGTGAGATCTCTCACAGTTATCCTTCTGGAGTTAACGAGTTTACAAGATTTTGACCTATGTTGACCCCAAATGACCTTTGAACTCCACAACAAACAATAGGAATCATCTACTCAAGATAGGCAATGCACATTATAACTATGAGATCCCTCACAGTTACCCATCTTGAGATAGAGTGTTTACAAGGTTTTGACCTTTTGACCCCAAATGACCTTTGACCTCCACCAAAACTATAGAAATCATCTACTTAAATATGGGTAATTAACATGCTAAGTATGAGATCCCTTACATTTACCCTTCTTGATATAGAGAGTTTACAAGCAATTTCCAAGGTATATACCATTTGACCTCTGGTGACCCCAAATGACGTTTGACCTTCACCAAAAACAATAGGGATCATCTACTCAATAAGAGGTACATACATGCCAAGTATGAAAATCCTAGAGGTTACTCTTCTTGAGATAGATTGTCTACAAGCAAAGTGTCACATACACACACGCACATACACAAGCACACAGCATCACCACTGCATAGATTCCTTTGACTACGTCAAGGAATCAAAAAGTCACAACTTCAAAATAATTTCTGTGTTTGGTTCATCTGTGACAGTAGTTCTAAACAATGAATGTGACCACTTTGTTGATAAAGTTTGGGTCCCTTGAGTCGATAAGTGCCTTCTCAATCCAAGTATGGAGGTTTTTCATGTAATGTCATAATGTACTGGTACCAGCGGAATTTTGATGTCAAGGGTACTGTGTGGGCATCAACAACTGTGTGAATGGTGTACACAAATTAAGGGTCAAAGCTTAAAATATTTAGAATGAAACATGCATGTAGCTCTAAACCTACAGTCCGGTATTCATTCCATTCTGCAATGACTCTTTGAGAAAAGTTCTTCAGTGAGCACTCTTCCTGTGACTAAAATTATTGTCAACTGATCAAGCATACAAGTGATGTTGTTGCTTAGTACACACACAATTGCAAGTCACCTCCAAAGAATGTCATCCTTCACAAGTTTGCTCACTAAAATTTGCCTCTGAGACACTTTTACTGTGCTGTCTAAGAACAACCAACAAAGCCCATGGGCTTAATAATGCCTTAAGTAAGGGATTGAGGCAGGATTTAGGGCTGTGTTTGTTCTTTTTTAACTTTTAAATTTGTATTCAGAGAGATCTGGTACAGATTGTCCTGTCAATAAGTTTGACATCCAACATGGCTTACTTTTTTTTTGTCACATATATTTGTAGTGTGTAGGTACTAGGCACGATGTGATTCAAACGTAAAGACCACCTGCATCACATAATCTTCAAACAACATTTAGAACAGGCCTAAATATTTATTGTGTTATTCTTCCCTTTTAAAAGAAAAACAAGAAAGCCCAAAGGCTTAGTGATTCCTTGCCAAATGGGGATGCTTTGTTGCACTGAGGTTTATCCCTCATATTTACAAGTGTTACAAGTATCAAACACCCCTGTCTTGACATACCGTGTTTTTCAGTGCATTTGGTATTTAACTTCTGATGACTTCAAATGACCTCTGACCTCCAGTGGATCTTGGATCTTGAAAATTCTTGGGAAATTTTGCTTTTTGACCTCTGGTGACCCCAGATGACAATCTTGGGAATTCTTGGGAAATTTTGCTTTTTGACCTTTAGAGACCCCAGATGATGACCTTGGGAATTCTCGAGGAATTTTGCTTTCTGACCTTTAGTGACCCCAAATGACACTTGGGAATTCTTGCTTTATTACGTCTGGTGACCCCATGATAATCTTGGAAATTGTTGGGAAATTTTGCCTTTTGACTTCTGGTGACCCCATATGACAAATCTTGGGAATTCTTGGGAAATTTTGCTTTTTGACCTCTGGTGACCCCATATGACGATCTTGGGAATTCTTGGGAAATTTTGTTTCTTTTTTACCTCCAGTGACCTAAGATGACCTTTGACCTCTACCAGAAACAATTGGGTTCTTTCTCTCAACATGACAAATCAATATACCATGTATGAAAAGTGTCCTTCATTCCTACCTTGAGATATCATGATTACAAGGTTTTCAGTCTTTGACCTCCAGACACCTCAAATGACCTTTGACCTTCACCAAAAACAATAGGGCTCTTCCTCTCCACATGACAAATCTACATACTAAATATGAAGTGTTTATCATTGCTATCTTGAGATATCATGGTTACAAGCAATTTACAAGGTTTTTGCAGTTTTACCTCCGGTGACCTCAGATGACCTCTGACCTCTACCACAAACAATAGGGTTCTTCTTCTCAACATGACAAATCTATATACCAAATATGAAAAGTGTCAGTCATTGCTATCTTGAGATATCGTGTTTACAAGCCATTTACGAAGTTTTTGCAGCTTAACCTCCAGTGACCTCAGATGACCTTTTGACCTCTACCAAAATCTGTATACCAAATATGAAAAGTGTCGGTCATTGCTATCTTAAGATAACGTGTTTACAAGGTTTTCGGTTTTTGACCTCTTGTGACCTCAAATGACCTTTGACCTCCACCAAAAACAATAGGGTTCTTCCTCTCAACATGACAAATCTATATACCAAATATGAAAAGTGTCGGTCATTGCTAACTGGAGATATCGTGTTTACAAGCTAAGCGTCACATACACACACGCACCCATACGCACACTCAATGCCTTACAGGGTACTGGGAAAGGACCCGGTAGGGAATGCAAGGGAATTTCCCAGCAGCGAAGGTGCCCATGAAGGAACTCAGTAGACGGACATGCTTGAGGGCGGGCTGTGCTCCAAGGCAGACACATGCAGCCGCGCGTAACTTCTGTTTGCAGTGACCGGATTTTCGGGCAGCTACGCCAGTTTCGAGCTCCGCGTGAGCTAGGAAAGACGTGTGAGAGTGGAGCTCCCACCGGCTGCCCTGGTACCCGCTAAGGCCACGTTGGTGCGCGCATACACACACACACACACATACATTCACACATACACACACGACATCACCATCGCATAGATTCCTTGCCTGCCTTCGGCAAGGAATCAAGAAATAACCACATACAAGTAAATTTTCAAGTATCACAGTTTTGCATAATCTAGAATTCTTTAAATTTCAACAAATATGTATGTGAGAATGTCTTGGGCAAAACGTTCCTTCCAAATTTTGTTAGAAAGGACAGTATTTGCTTTCTTTTGAGTATAATAATTCTTGACTTTTGGGAAATAACAGTCTTTGAGCAGACTGAGCTGCTCTTTACTCTGTAGTGATTGACTTACATTTCCAACAGAAACACTGCCTCAACTGTGTACTGCCACCTACATTTCGAAACATGTGAGTTGCTATAGAGATTGTTCTTTCAGAACAGAACCAAAATATTATAGACTGAGGAAAATGCAAAATCAAATACTCCTGGATCATTTGATTCTTTCACTTCATGTTTTTGTATTCAAAATGTTCATTTAAAAGGACTGACTCTTGGAACCACCAGTAAACATGAAATGAATCAAAATGAAGGTCTCCACTCATGGAATAATAGGAATAGTCATGTTTGATTGTTGTTGTGATGAATATTTCTTTTTACTGAATGAGGGCGCTTTCCACAACTTATCCCAGTCAAGATAATCCAAAATCAACGACCTGTGATTGAATTCTGGTTTGAGTTTAAGGAACTATCATCGTAATTCACACAATGCAACACTGGATTCTTTTTCAAGCATGAAGTCACTCAAAGAACTTATGACTTGAGTTGGTAACAAGTCATTTTTTGCATATCCATGTCCAGTCACAAGTCATCTTTTGCAAGTCCCAGTAAAGTTGCAAATCAATGCTGGAATTTGCCAGTCAAGTCACAAGTCACAAGAATAGCCAGCTGAGTCAGACTTGAGTCCAAAACTAGTAAATAAAGGTAAAAAATAACACACATTTTAAGTTACCTTAGACAAGTTACCTTAGGGTCCCCCATTTCACCCCTCAGTGAAGAGAAGCAGGGGAGAAGCAACTAAAGCATGTTGCCTTAGAAAATAGCATAATGAACCACACTGGAACTGAACCAGCAAGTTTTGGATCAAGAGTCACATGTCTGACCAATTGTACACCATATCATCTCAGGGTCACACTAATATTAACACCATGACATCACATGTTAAAAGAAACAGTCACCCTCTAAACAAAGATAGTTAAACGCAAAACTCAAGTTCAAAAAAATTTTTACCTTATTTATAACACACCCTTCTCTTCCAATAATTCCTCCAACTTTTTCTTGAGGCACTTTAATCTCTATATTCATTTGCTGTTTAATAACTACATTTTTAGATGAGCGCTCAAAGGAACTAAAATCATCTAGATGAGAAAAAGAAGAAAAAAGTGTAGATACAGGAAAATATTGCATTTGTGGTAGGGAAAATGTCCATATCTTTGAAATCATGATTAAGAGATCCAGAATGATACATAATTCAAAATAAGGCAGCATGGTGCGGTAGCTTTATTTTCAAGAAAATGAGGTTCTCACAGAAAGTACTTACTTAAAATATCACTTCACTTTTGAAATGTTATTATTTTAATTTAGTGAAAACCCTGCCAAAGATGACACTACTAGGGACTGGTCTAAAGAATACTACCAAATTCAGTGTAATACATTAAAGGAACAAAAATTTGCATCAATTGTAGTTATCAAATTCCCATAAATGTCACCACTTTGTATGTAGGCATAATAAGAACTTAACCATAAAGAACCCCTCTTGCACACTTTCCCTAGTTCACACATCAGCAAATGGAAAGACCAGTGATGGACCAGCACTTTGCATTGGAGTAATAAGCCTCCGTACCTAAGGACAAGGTAGCACACCATTCATGCCAAAGTCAAAAAAGGAAGTGGCATTGGATGCGAAACAACTTACAGTAGCAATGAGAGGGTTTGGGGATACATAGATCCTTGGCTGTGCCATTGTTGGATATTTAATCCAAGACAAATCTACAATTTTCCCATCTGAACTGACCTTCTACATTGAAAAGATTTCAAATTTGAATTTTAAACATTGAATTGGAAGCCAATGGACAAGAATTTGTAATACAGGGTCCTTCCATATTCATACTTGCTTTAATAACACCATAAAATATTTGTCTAAATTTCCAACCAGTAACAATGTAGTTTACGGTGAACAAACCTTCATCTCTACTCTTTAGCAACAAATACAGAAGGGCAACAGATGCTGGAACTGCTACTGCAATAGCAATCTTTTGACTTGTGCTCAGGTTATCAAGCATGTTGATATCAGTAAAAGAATTTGTTGAAGATACTGAACCATGCACATCTGTCAGTAGTCTCCTTCAAGCGATCCGGTGCCACTGTTAGCTGTTACTTCATGACACATCTGAGTAGGTACAGTAAAAATAGATTAATGGAAGCGATTATGAGGCTAATTTAGTTTTACCAAGTGTGTACATTTAACTCAAGCTGAACAATGGATCTGTTGTCTTGACTATAGCTGTAGTTTGTGGAACAAATAGATCAGAGGTAAACATAAAGACAAACAAAAGCCCAATTGACACCAATTTTTAACCCCCCCCCCTCCCCCACCCTTCCTCTCCAAAACCATTGCAACCAGATTGGAGAAAATTACACAGTTCCCCCATCCATACCCCCATCCCATCCAAGTTAATCCCTGCATTTGACCCAGAAAAGAATGTACTGTATGGCTGGCAACCTGCATGCATCACTTGGCCATCATACCATAGGTGCAGCATATCTCTTCAGACTTCCATCGAAACCAAAGCTGGCATATAATACAGGCCAACCTAAAGCCCACTAGTTTGAGTAATACTGCAGAGTTTGGAAATTGAATTTCATTGTTCCAACTCCTATTTTCACAGCTTATTCTGCTGTTGAGATTTGATACTGAAATTTAATCATTTAATTTTAAAATAATTCGCGATTATGCAAGATTTGTGGTCCTTCTTGTACAACTCATAACTGATCCCTTTTGTTTCCTTCTGAAATAGAAATGTTTTACAGTAAATGACTTTTTCTTTCGAATAATATTGCTGTAAGGAGAGGGCTTGTAGAGTCACTATACTATACAACAATAAGACAAAACATAACAGGTTTAAGGGCAAGGTTTTGAACAAGGTGCAGACATTTCCACTAAAACAAAGAGAAACAATGGGAGTAGCCTAAGAAGTGTGTACATGAATGACATCACAAATTACTGCAAAATCTACCATTTTAAAAAAAATAAACAAATAAACTTCAACATTTTTCTGTATCTTTATTCAGAAATATAATGGTGGTACCACGAGTGGGTCAATTAAGGGAATTTTCACTAAAAACATACACATGAGGCAGTAATATGCAATTTAGACTTATCCATTATTCTCATAAACATGTTTTCTCTTAACCCTGAAAGTTAGAGCAAATTTTGTTGGCAAACTCTCAAGAGACAGAGAAATTCCCACCACAAGTTTCAGATGCCTTAAGTTCAAGTAATGTACCTTGAGTTGGTCACCCAAACATTATGAAAGCCCATAAGAGTGATATCAAAATATATTCCATGAATGATATCACCATTATAAAAAGAATCATAAGATGATGGATGGAGACCATTCGCAGTGATTTGGATTTTGGAGAATTATTTAGAATAATTTTTGAGGCCATTTAACGAAGGTCTCAAGCCACCTTTAGGTTTACACAATAGATGTAGGCTAGGCTGGGTAAATTTCTTCTAAAAATGGGAGTATATAAATGCTAATTTTTGACAGAGTTGTTATCATGTTGTGCTGGAGTTTCTTCACTCTCATATGTTTATTTTTTGGCCATAGCAGGCCTGTCTTACATTTTGTATGCAGTGACCGACTCAAGGTACCTACCGACTCAAGGTACACTCACTATATACTGTACGATAATGGGAGTTAGTCAATGAGATTCATTTTTCACCCTTTATTTTATTTGTGACTTTAAGTATACCTCAGTTGTACCCATTCAATAGAGCTTTAATGAACTCTGGTGTGTATATTACTGAAACTATCTCATGGGTGACTAATGTTTCCTTTACATGAAGGTTTCATGCCTGGGATGGAAGGAAATACTGAGGTTCTACTGTATAAATACTAGGCCTATAAGACATTTAACACACATCGGTCAAATGTAAGGCCTGCATTGTACCTTGAGCTTAAATTAAACACACATCAATACAGTTGTCATTTAATTTCAATCAGTGACTCATCTGTTTATGCTGATATTTTGTAGTTACGCTACATGGCAATTTCATTGTCCCTGTGGCTTAGGGCTGTGAACGTTTAGCAAAATAACTAAACGTTTAATTGCAAAATTTTGCGATCGTTTAGCGATTAATCGCAAGCACCTATGATGAACATAGAGACTTTAAACGTGCCCTTGAACATGATGAATATGTAAAATGCGTTAGTGACGTCCGGGGGACATAGTTTCCATGAACCTCAAACACGGATCCTCATAGAACTAGAAGCTCAACTTTGATGTCGTATGTTTACGTGTGTGCCATTTGTATAATTATGTATTTCACTTTTTCAAAAAGAGTTAAAGTGAACATCTAATTTTCTGTAATGACTGCAGATTGTTTTTTATTTCGTACGGAAAAACGGGTTTGCAATTAATCACTGGTAGTTTTGTACTAAACGTTTATTATACACATGCGATCGTTTAGTGATTAATCACTAAACGGTCACAGCCCTACTGTAGCTTCCATCATGCAAAATTGATTTACCTAAATTTGGTCTTACTCTTAGGCTACTGTAGGTGCAAAGTTGAAATTTTTTCCCTTAATTAAAATTTTGTTTTTAGCAAAAAACTGCCTTCTAACATCTTTATTCTTTGTTGAGGTAAGCGAGAAGTTTGCTTGAAGAACCTCAATGAAAACACATACAGTAGGCCTAGGCCTAACGTTAGGCCCTAGGCAGAGTTGTTGACTCAAGTCACTGACCTGGACTCGAGTCCCACTCGAGTTGTACATTTTCTTGACTTGATTTGAAGAAAAATAACTTGCGACTTGACTTGGCTTGAAGAAAAATAACTTGCGACTTGACTTGACTTGAAGACTTGTGACTTGACTTGACTTGAACATATTTGACTTGACAGCATTGAATGAAAATGTTTGTCACTGAGTGTCCCATGGATTTTTTAAAATAAAATTATTTAAATACAGAACGCAAGTTTTCTTTCATGCATTCAAGATTGCATTGTGCCACGAGTAGAAGGCTATGATACACTCAGGGGTCGAGAAAAAGTATAGCTTTAGAGCCTTTAGTACAGCACAGATTAAAGCAACCATTCCAATGTATACTTGAGGCAAGGCTCACCCCTAATTACAAGTACATGTCACGTTTCTCAATTGTAAACATCAGGCCTTTCCTACCTTTTTCGGTTCAATCATCGCCCCTTGTACAGAATGGTGTTGAGTAAACACCCTGTCTACAAAATATGAATGACCATAAAAGAATGCCCTATGTCTATCAAAAATATGAGTGACAACAAATGAAACCACAAAATTAACATTTAGTGGTGTTTAATATACGTAGTCTTTGCATGTGTGGATCCAGGTAATGGCAAATCCATGGGGGTTTACTATGTGATGACAAAGCCCAGACTTGCGATGGTCGAAGGAGTGAAGACAGCGTGTAGCCTAGGCAAAATCTCGGGCAGGGGAGGGGGCAGTTCATGATACTCTCTAAGCGTAGCACCAAGTGGCTTGCCTACAGATACAGTAGTTGAAATCAGGACGGACCCTTCCTTTTTACCTGTGCATGAGTTCTGTGACATGGCACCTCTACAAGACTGGTACGCTGTGCTGGATTCTCCGTAACACTCTTAATATGACATGGGGGGCACCATCATAAAGTAGACCTTGCAAGAAAGTGTTCGATGTAATGTCTCCCAGGTGGGGGTGGGGGGAATGACACCTTTTAGACCTTAAAATTGCATTTAAAAATTCTTTTCTTTAAGATTTCATTAGAAACAAATCCAGACTTCAAGAAGAAAAATTAGATTTGATCTAAAGGGAAAATGCATTCACCCAAATTTAAATAGTGTACTAGGTATCCTATTCATGAATGGCTTTCAGAATCATGTTACAATATATTATCATTGAGTTGTGAAGTTCACACATAGCGTAACTCCTTGGTATATATGCAATACTTACATTCTCACATACAGTATCATGGAAAATACTTGTGAGTGAAATTAATTAAAAGCTTCTTTACCAGCTCATTGAGATTAGCTAATATAATTAAAAAGTCATCACAGGCTATTTTATCTTAAATAGCATATATGCTTGGCTGGTATATTCCAGCAGTGTATCTTGTAGGAGGAAGATGAGTTACTTGTAAGGAACAGAAACCCGCATAAGAACGTGTCCATGGCGGGGGTCTGGGGACCTCCAGGAAAATTTGGGGAGGAACGGAACCCTATGTGATTTCCGTGATTTGAAATCATAATTTGGACAATAAAATTGTCAGCTTTTCATTATTTTTTTCTCAAGTAGGCCATCTTTCATTACAATTTTGAAATCTCTGAGGGCAGTTTCCCCCTGCCTCCCACAGCAGGCTACGGCCTTGCGTAAGCTCTATCATGAACGTATACTCACACGGACGCCTTGCGTGATGGAATCATCAATCAATCAAGATTTCAGAAATTTTCTGAAATCTTTTCCATAATTTTATTCAAGAAAAATTTTTACTCCTCATGAATATTTTCGGGAAAATAACAGGCGAAAATAACAGGTGTTACTATTTTCTCCTGTACCAGTTTAAGCATACATGCATTCATTTGTTGGGTGACTTTGCACCCAGTGCTAACACTAATCATGCATGAAAAAAAGTTTGACACATCATACAGGGTATATCATAAAACTGCAAAATGATGATCAGTAATCAGTGTTTTCGATAGGGCTCGACACACGAGGGTCCTGGGACCCCTGACATTTCATTTCAAGAGTCTGAGGAAACGCTGAAGGGTCTCACAATTTCTTCAAGAGTCCCGTAAAATTATTAGGCCGATATTAATCTCACTCTTGGTCAGCAGTGCATTTGTGAACTTTTATGGAGAGGTTTTACAAGATTTACAGTAACATACTGTATCAGTGCATGAATAGCCGGAGCTCGTGCGTCTCGCTGACGCACGGAATTTTTTCCAAAGCGTCCAGGGGACTTGATGTGCGTCTGAGAGCCGGGACACCGGGTTAACGAAAATCATGCAGTATGATTATGTTTGGGTTTATCCTCCTTATTTTAAAACAATACCATTTCCATAAGAACTTAATTCTCTTACCAACATATAGGTAGCTTCTTTATTTTTGTAAGCTTTTGTGGTCCAATGATTGTCTTGAGAAGTTGGTTGTATTTTCTTCATCTTGATATGGACATCAAATATTTCGTTAATTCAAGAAAAATTAAGGTCTACAGCCTGATCTCCACAATAAGAGTGTATGTAGGAACTGCAGTCTGGTTCATAGGCTTATTATATTTTACTTTGAAAATAATGACTTGTGACTTGACTTGACTTGAAGGTAAATGACTTGTGACTTGACTTGAAGGTAGATGACTTGAGACTTGACTTGACTTGAGATAAAATGACTTGAATACAACTCTGGCCCTAGGCTATTAGGCTAAGTACTTCTATTATTACAAGACCATGACACTAACTTAGGCCTTGGCCAGTATGGAAAGTATGGCAATTGCACACCCAAGATCTTTTTTCTAGCTTTTTATTGCACACTTGAAAATTCACATTGCACACCTGATTTTTTAAGCCGATGGCGATTGCCTCGTATAACCCTAGGTAGCCTAGCCTAGGGTACCTAGGCCTAGTTCTCACGTACACTTTGTTCCCTGAACTAGGACTAGGCTATTGCAACACAAACTTTTGACCGCATGTTACTGTGAGAGTAACATCGTTTGCGTGCGTTGCTGCAGTGATTGTTGCTATATACGCGTGTGCGCGTGTAATGAACGTAACTATAGCTATGGACTATATGTCACAATTGAACGGCAATGCGTGCTATCTAGCATACAATAGTGTGAACGTCCTAGTTACACTATTTAGCAGTTTCATAGAATGTTTAAAAAACAAAACAGGATCGTTTGTGTAAATCAAAATTTTTGGTCTCTTTTTGGACACTATGTGCAAATAATCTTAGAATGAATGGTCTTAAACATACACAGGACCCGTAGAGGTCAATTATGTAGGAGTATACGTGAATTTGAGAAAGTTCGAGACCATTCAAAATTTTTGATGGTGAGGTAGCCCAATTTTGACAATGGGTATATTGCTGACCTAGTATGGGAAGCCCCAAAGCTTCCCAAATACTAGGTCAGCAGACTGCGGACTATAGGTAGCCTAGCCCCTAGCCTATGTGTTATATTGACTTGGCCTTTTGGATGATCACAAGTCGTGATCATGATGTGCTGATGACATGATTGAATGATGTATGCAGTGTCGGCCATCACTCGACAGCCAAGACCCCTGGAGTGAGGCATATTTGAAACTTATGATCTGGTATCGATCCCATACTTTCCACTCTGGATGTTAAGGAATAGGGTGGCCTTCAAGGTTTTTGTTTAAATTTCTCCCAAGTAGGCCTATTTATTTCACACTTGACTTTTCGTGTGAAAACTTGAAGTGTGCATTTGACACCTTGTTGCACACAGCACACTTCAATTTTTTTTCGTGCACACCCGAGATCACGGCGAAAAGTGCCATAGGGCCTAGCCTACTTTCCAATGCCTAACGTGGCTATTCATTAATGCACAAACACTGAAACAATGAACTTTAGAACCCATGGCCTAAAGTACAGGGAGCCTACAATTTCCAAGCGATAACATAAGTGACAGTTTTTCCAAAAAGGGTGAGAGGGCATCGTGACATGGTTACCTGAGACTTCTGAGAGCCTCCTATAGGAAGTTTGGGTCTGCAATGGCAGATGTACAAGTGCTTAAATAATTTCGTGAAACTAGATCATATGTTTAGAGCAATACGAAAGACTTTCTTCAGCTGAACTATCGGTCCAGTTACGATAGATAGGTCTACAATACAAAATAAATGTAACATAAAAATTTGAACTTATGTTAAGATGACAATTAAAAACTCTCAATTCGTTACACTGGTTTTGAAAACTGTTAAAACCTACCAGTCCGTACAAATTTTTACGGGGAACCGACCCGGCTGATAGAACAGTTGCCAAACAGCGGGATCGCGCGTGTACGTACGTACGTACGTAAAATCGAATTTCACGTCCATACGTGCTAAATCTTTTAAGTTCATTGAAAACTTTAGTATGATTTACCAATAGTTTGAGGTTTGAAGGTCGATGGATAAAAACTGGGTCGTAAAACCTCATCTAACTCTAACCCTAGACTCATTTGTAAGCTAGGCCAAGGATGGTATACGAAGGAGGTCGGTGGTGTAATAACGAATAACCGGTTCTTCTAAATGTAGCCCGATCAGGGCCGTAGCCTGTATGCACTGGGGAGGGGGAGGGGGAAGGGGCTAGGGGAGGGCCTGGGCTAGGGGAGAAGCTGAGATAGTGGGATTTCCAAACACTGAATGAAAGCTCGCCTATTTTGACCTCAAAAAAGGAGGGTACGGAATATGCTTAAAACCTCACGTTGTCAAATTATGATTTTAGTGCCTTAGTAAGTTCCGTCAGAACCTGGAAATTGCATACAAGGGCCCCTTTACCCCATTGAAATTTCCCAGGAGATTCCCGGACCGGGCCCTTCTATATATGCAAACATCTAGTGCTTCATTAGCATGTCCGGTTACAAGAGCATCAACGGCTTCTCAAAAGTGTGTGTGTGTGTGTGTGTGGGAGGGGTGACCTTGACTAGAACCCAGGTAGCAAACCTACATGGGCCCCATATAGGTGAATCCATATGGGGCCCAAATGAGCTTGCACCCAAGATTTATCAGGGACCGACCCATATGGGCCAGTCCGTGTGCTCATAGGCCTATTACCCATATGGTATAGCTCTGGGGTCCATATGTGATGGCAGTTGCCCACATATATGGCCCTAGAACTATCCCATATGGGTCATACCAAACAAGCCAGTGAGCCACAACTGGAAAAAAAGCCGTGATCGTCTCGACTGGAACCAATTGGTTGGAAACTGGGCCATTAAACCTCATCTAACTAACTAACTAACTAACTAACTAACTAACTAACTAACTAACTAACTAACTAACCCATATGGGTCATATCGGTCATATGGGCTGGCCCATGCATGTGGGACCCTTATAAATCTTGGGTGCAAACTCACAAACTCATACGAGCCCCATATGTCAGTCCATATGGGAGCCATACGGGTCCCATATTGGAATGTTACCTGGGAACTTCAAGTGCTAACTGCGAAGCCGGATGCTGGATCCGGCCCAAGGGACCTGGAAAGCATTGGGGTCAGATGATCTGTGGTGCCATCTGAGACATTTTCCACAGCTTTAATCCATTTAATGGCAGTTTCCACCATTTTGAGTTTGATTTCATTGAATCAGCTATATTGTAAGCCATGGACTCGGTATATATGCATAACATTTTCGTTATATGGTTCCTGGAAAACTTAAATGAGGGGGTGGAGGGAACAATCCCATCCACTTTCAAAAGTTGAGGGTCATATCAGTGCCGGATTAACCCCGTGGCAGAACCGGCATATGCCGGGGGCGCCGCGCTTTTGGGGCCCCCAAAGTGTGTGTGCACTTTTGCCATGTCTTAACACTATCTGGCATATAATGTAAAATAACTGTCATGTATCACTGTATAATGTGTAAAAGCAACTATTAGTTATTAGCGGTTAAAAGCTAAAATTTAATCTGTTGAGTGTTATTAAGTTTGTGTAAGCGGGTCGGCGAGGGGAGAGGAGGTTAAACTTGTAAAAGGGGCCGCGCTCTAGAAAGTGCCGGGGACCCACACAACGCTAATCCGGCCCTGGGTCATATACCCCCGGCGTCAGCCCCAACTTCTCGTCCATGAGCGGCTACGAATGTTGCTGAACTAACTACTAGATTATATAGAACACACATGAGAATCCTACTAATTAAACTTGCCTAACTGGTTCATTTTTTATGCGTGCCACACTGAGCATGCTTTTACAAAATAGCTCAGGTTACCTTGAGTTCAATGCTTAAATTAATCAATTTTAGTAGTTAACTTCAAGTCTTTTTTAACTACAGAGTGATTTTAATGAATAACTTTTGCAAATAAACCCTTGGCCCCTTGAAGTCTCAATTTCTCACCAAAGCATGAAATCTTAAAATGAAGAATGTTCAGATGCCACAGCACAATTAGCATCTAAGCCATCGTACATATGCAAAATTTTCTCAAAGTTGACACCTTAGGCGACAACGGCCCCTTGGCATGCCTAAAAAGGTCGAAACATTTACTCAGTAATTTGAAATTTCTAATCATTTAATCAGTTCAAAGCTATCACCATTTTCCATCTAATCATACCAACATAAAAAAATCTCACCCTCTCCCTAAAAAAATTCCTTTCCGTTTAATCCAGCCAAGAAATAAGAAATATTCACTACACAATGAGAATTTCTAAACACAGAATCAGTTCAAAAACTTTTCCAAAGATAGCGCCATTTTGCACCTTAGATGATTTACGTAAATGTTACCCCTCCGCTTGGACCACACTTTTAGGTCCACTTAATGGCGGGGGCCACAAAGGAAGGATTCATCCGGATGTCACCTGTTCTAGGCATACGTCACTGGCGGACTGGTGGCTCCACTAATACAGTTCTATTAACTGCTCCTTGGGATTTTGCCCAGGCTACGGCCCTGCCGATTCGCCCGGTTGGCCCTTAGTACCCAATTGAAGTCCGGCATGCAGGACTATGTACTAATCTTCTTTGACTACAAGCATCATAATTGCAGTAAACTTGACTGTCCAGTATGAAACAGCAGGAAAACAATCTTCAGTGTCATCACATTTTTAAGGCAAAAGTGGAATCCAGGCGCGGATCCAGGTGGGGGCGAACCCGGCACACGCCCCCTTTTTTCGATGACCAACGATTGTTTTGAGTAACGATTTTTTTTTTTTTTTGCCTCATAGATATCAAAAATATGCTTCCCAGATGCTGGGAAATCTCACCTAAGCGCATCTACATTTCAATTTTCTTGGGGGAGGACCCCCAAACCCCCAACCGTGGCTTCACTCGCTCGTCGGCCTTCGGCCGACGGTGTGTGCACCCCCCTCCCTTTCTCAAAATCCTGGATCCGCGCCTGGAATCGTTGTTGTGTTGTTGTTTTGAACATCTAAAACCCGTATATTTTGCGTTGTTTTAGCCTTCCTACTAAAGGAAATGGTATAAATTGGACCAGCTAATAAAGCAAGTAAATAGTTTATCATACGTTATTTTCGTCATGTAACGGTAGTAGCTATATATTGTCAAGTACACTGGTGTCCTTTTCAAGTTTTCAAGTTTATTATTTGGATCTTGACACATCACTTTAACAAATGTAAGTGTTAAATGGATCTGGAAAGAGGATAAGAGAGCTGAACGTCAGATGAGATGTTTCCTTTTGTAGAGAAAAATGTTTTGGAAAAAACATTTTTTTAGGATAAAGTACATTAATAGCCATATGGGTGGGTGAAGTTGGCTGGTTGTTGAGTTTACTGCCTTGCATAATAGAGGTCCTCAGATCAAATCCCGGTGGAACCACATGGCAATTTTGGGGGGACTTAAATTTACTTGTTCAACATAGCTGTTCACAGTGATGCTGAGGGGGTTTAAATTGGTGAATTTTAATTGGGTATCTGATTGTCCATTTCAAGAAGTTGTCCGATTCAGGAAGTTGTCCAGTTCAGGAAGTTGTGAGTTTTGCACGGTTCAGCTGTCGAGCAGTGGTGCAGAGCAAGGAACTTGAGGCCTTTAGGAAACTGAAGTGGCTAAAGTCTTGGGACATGGCCGTACGGGCCGGGGGAGGGGACTGGGGGATACGGCCTCCAAATGTCAGAAACCTGATTAAATCGGGCAGATATTTTGTCTCAGTCGGGCGGAAAATTGGACAGTTAAATCAGATCTGGAGTCGGGCAAAAATCACCGCCCTTCCTGAGAAAGACAGTCCCGTACGGCCATGACTGGGGGTTCACTCACGGCCGTCGGATGGGGAAGTTAAATGGCTGTCCCGGGAGCAAGACTGGGAGCGATTCGTACACGCCTGCCTTATTCACCTTTGAGCACTGGTCGATATTTAAGAGAAGGCGAATGTCGTCGGTGTTCATCCAAGCTCACTCGGGTATAGGGTCCTCGATGGGCCAATTGGCTACCCTACCTTCAAACGTTAAACTTAAACATACGCACAAGTCGGGGGAGGGGAATAAGGGGAGAGATGTAACTACCACGGGTATGGGGGTGTTACACTTCCAGAAATTTTCTAAGTGCCGTGTGTCGAGAAAATTTTGAGATCCGTCGGGAAAAAAAACCACTTTCAATTGCAGTTCATTTACTTTGTAAGAAACATCCTTTATTTGGAGATAGGCTTACAGAAATTTCGGGAAATCTTATTATCACGTTTTACTTAATGTTTAATGAATTAGTGTCGGTGGAAATATTGCTTTGGATATATAGATTTAACCAGAGACCTAACCCTCCCAGATTTAAGTGTATTGGAAAACTATTCTCTTTGTCTGGAAGTTGTTGGGAAAGTAATCACAAACTAACGGTTCTGTGTCCTTAAGTGATCTCTACTACTGTACACTCTTGGGGAAACCACTGCCTTTTGAAGAAATCCAGTCTGTCGGAAAATAGAAGTACCGTATTGCATATTGTCTGCCAGGAAATAGTACCATGTCAGACACTGAAATAAAAGCATTTTGGAATGTGGTGCAGCTTAACCTGACCAGTTGTAGTTGTGTAGGGTCACAGTCGGATTGTAGATTAATATCACGCAACACACGCCAAGGTGGATAATTCCCCATTTTTTTCAAATTTTCTTCTGTAAAAATCAGTACTTTAGTCAAATTTTCTTCAATAAAGCTCCCAAATATTCAAATTTTTGTAAACAAAAAGCCTCAAAATTTGCGGCGCGCTTCGCCGAAAAGTTTACGTTCCACATTCTTTTGGCAACTCATCGCCTTTGTCGGGACTTCGGGTTGCTGGCTCCCTCGTCGCCGGGGAGCTTGGTCCCCCGTCGGGCAAATCCTGGCACCACCCGTGCGATAGAGTAAACTGTCATTCTACTATTCTACTCTTACAGTCTTAAAGCCGGTAAGTTTGAAGTGGTGTTGAAGTAATACAGAGGAGCCTGTAGAAGGGCACATTTTTCGAAAGGTTTGTAACAGAAAACAATTAAAATACAGTCCATCTTTCGTGCTTAAAATAATCTCAACCCAATCCCCTGCACTTTTGGGATCATTATATATTCTGTTCGAAAAAAAGTTTGCCGACGCCAGGTAAGACTGAATTTTTTTGTGCGATCGATTTTCCAAATAAGGGCTCAGTAGTGCCGTCGTGTCCCCCGCTCCCCACCTGGCTACGCGCCTGCCCTGAATGCCACGATGTGTTGCGAGTGGTTCGATAATTTCTCCGCTCTGCAGTATATTTACATAGAGCAGGATATAGGAACTATATATCCTGCTCTATGGAAATTTACTAGATTTACAGTACACTATATTATACTTAATCACGTACACACGTTTATCAAATTTCTATTACGAAAGATACGTTAGGCGTACACTATGCTAGCCTTCACCTGCAGTACTGGCAGTATTACACGTACTGCACGCATGTTCTCATTGACTTTCATGCCTCATGATCGAAGTACGCATAATTTTGGTTCTCAGAACTGGGATTAGATACCAAATATTGTATCTTTCCCCCAATTTTATTTACTAGAAATCTCGATTTTTATTTCATTTTTTCCTTTTTTTCATTTTTATTTTATATTTTAGGTGTCAATAGTCCCCCTTGTATCCGCTGCTGTGACCATTCGGCCTTGCTCAGGCTAAATAGTACTCAACAAATAGTTTCACAACAATTGTGAGTATGGCTATTTCCACGATTGCCAAGAATTCTTTTTCTGGTAACGCTGGCTCGGACAAATTTTAACTCTAGTAATTGGCGCTTTATTGTTTTAGATGAATTTGTTAATAGTGTCACATGTGAATGTGATTTTAGAGTTTGCTAACAACGTGGCGATTGAGCTTACTCAAGTTACTGAGCTACGTTTAGGTAAAACCGGCTTAATTTAGGGAAAACGGGGCTACTATTACAACAGGACCCGGTATTACCACCTCCTTGGCTATACCAGTGTATACTGTGGGCAGTAGGCCTGTACTCCCAGCTGCCCATTTCGTTGATGCTACACTAGTAGTGCTATTACGAAGTGTATTTGCTTACACTATCCTGAAAATAGTGTGCAAGAGAAATGGACGGTTAATAATCGTTAGTTTTTATCATGTGTCTGAAATAACATTTATAAATTGCCTCGCTGGCCGATCAAATGGTCTTGCGGGCCGTAGGTTCCCCACCCCGTCATAAGGCAGCTGCACCATGTATCATAGTTTGGTGTCATATTGCTGTCATACTGATCTTACAAGACCTATCCTCCAAGAAAAGTAGGCAATATGCATTACACAAGAACGGCATCACAACTTATTGCGGAATGTGAAAAAATTTGTATCTCAGCAACAAAGAGTGCTTAAATGGGAGTTGGACCAACAACACTGATTTCAAAAAAAAAAAAAAATAAATAAACTTTTTCACCTTAACATTTCAGGTCATGACCTGGGTACAAAACTAGAAAGTGCTCTGGACATAAGAGTGGTATTATTTGAAGTTATGGTACCTCTGTATGAAAAATGTCCTGTCCAGCTCTCCATGTCGTGCAAAAGAAAGTAACACAATAAAAGACAAAGACACACTTAATATTCATTTCTGCCTTCCTTCATGAAAGCACACCTGAATATCACTATTTTCTTCATCTTTTCACCCTAAAAATCTAATGTACAACTGTACACGTACAATAATAAACAATTTTCAATTCATACTTTCTTTCTGTTGCAGTACAGCGTGAAATTGAAATTCACTGCATCAATAATTAACATTTTCCATTTTATATTTTCTCTGTAGCAGTATGGAGTGATACTGTGTTCCACCTTTCCCTCTCACAACAAAAATAGGGTATAAAAACAATTTAAAAAGATGCTTGTGTCCTTGCTGCATACCTTAATGTTCTGTGGGCCCGTTAAATTATACACAGGACACTCACAGAAACGTCAACACTGTAATGGCATGGCTGTGAATAATGAACACATGTACACCTCCATTATTCATAATGGTATGACAAGGACGATAATACTTGTAGCCACATTAAAAAATACACACTTGCCTAAAGTGAACTTTTGTATGTATGGTCAAACATATCAAGGTAAGATTCACTTATATATATTCTTTGTGAAAGGATTCATGGCATTTTGGAAGGTAGAAATGAAATCCAAGGATTAATACAGTGGTGTAGGGTAATACCAAGGACACATGATGGGTGAAGGACTTGCAAGGGATGTCATACAGTGAATACAAATGAACATGGAACTGCAAATGATTCACATATGAGGCACACCCTTCCCAATGAACTGCAAGTCAACAGAAACAGTGAACTGGATAGGTAGTAAACATTTTGAAAGGAGAGGAAAGGCAAGAGAACCATGATAACATTACAGAAACTGCTCTTGCAAATTATTTTTGACTATCTGTAATTTTATAGCAGGGATCTGACACTGAGAATCTCCCAACTGTTCAATCCTTGAGACAAGTTTAAAGCCAGTGGAGGTGGGGGTGGGAGTGAGGGGGGGATGTTACCACTAATGGAAAAGACAACCAAAAGACTGTTAGATTTGGATGGGAGTGGATGAAGTTTCATTGACCTTGTGTCTACATGTAAACACCAAATAGATTTGACTTCTTGGCATGTGCAGGGCGCTATGGAGCGTAGATGCCAACAGTGCCTTAGGTATAAGAGAAGTGTTATGTTGTATTATGAAGAGTAGGTTGGAGTTTTTCTCCCCAAAATATTTTAGTACTAGCTTCAGAAAACAATGGTTTTTAAGTTAAGACAAGGGCTTCATCATCTTATTACAATCTAAAATTCTGGCCATCTTGTTGGTTATACCTTTTACCATAATTCACACTGTAGTTATCATCTTCAAACTTAATGAACTTAAGGAAAAACATAGCAGATAACTTGAAGAAAATATGAAGTCTTGAATTTTTCTATGAAATATTGTTCATGACACTCTGAAGTTTACATTTACACATACTGCCAGGACTGACACAAGAGAAGTTCTGTACTGATGCCCACCACGTGCGAGAAACACCTTGTTTGGATTTTGTTGAACTTTTTGTCACGTGAAATATTTCGACAAAAATATTGTAGCACACCAAGTACACAACATCCTGGACACCAAGAATACAAGACACGAAAATTCTTACATGTGGCAATATTAAGATGTGTCCCTCACAGCACTGCTGTAACCTGCCACAATGAGCAGGTACCATGGAATATGCTGTCCCTCCTTTACTAACCCCCCTTCCCCCTACTTCTCCCCCACAACTCCCAATAGATAAAACTGAGGTAGCCACCTGAGAAGGATTTTCCTTCCCAAAGAAGAAACAGCTACAATACTGTTTAGGGTTCTAAAACATTACATGCAACTTCAAATACCCTTGCAGGTACAAATTTATACAAAATCTAAATGATTATGGGTGCAGTAATTATTTTAACCCTTACCTGGGATAGAGACTTTGTTGGTTTCTTTTTTACTTTTATCTTTTTTGATTCACATTAGAACTTCATTATAAATATTACAAAAGACAAACACTGAACGAACCATACAAAGCTAACTGACCTGAACTAGAGCCAGCCATGTTCTACAGTGCTGACTGATACCTGACCTCAGTAACAAAAACATCAAATACACATTAAAAATATGCTGCATTTTGGAAAGGTTGCTAAAAATTGATAGGGATGTTCCCTTAAACATTTAAATCTCTGCAGTCTCCCAAAGAAACCCCCAGAAGATGTCGAGACTGATATTTATGAATGATTAACGATACAAATTTTGTGACTTCAACAACAAGCTATTCCAGCCTAGCTATTTGTATGATGGCAGTTAACTTATGAAACTATTTCACAGTAGAAACTTTACTTTACACACACCTTTTCTTTTCAATAATTGGCTTACAAGGATGCTTTTTTAACAGCATTTGAACCCTCTTTAGCTGAAATATTGTGTTTTATGTTCTGATTTAATTCCTTGGTAAGTGTAACATGACAAAATGTAAACATATTTGTTACCTAATAAATTTGTGCTCACTGTTGTTTGGGTAAACAGATGTTTCTTTCCTTCTTAACTTCCAGGGACCCCTGGGCCTTCCATACTGTTGCCACTGAAACCACAAGAATTCTACCACAATATTTGCACATCTTAAGTTACAGTATCTGCAATAAAGTACCACAGATTGGAAGTTGGAGCTAAGAAATGGAACATGAAACCATCAATACTGTGAGGTAGGGGACACTAAACATATCCAAACGATGAATCTCTGAAAAACCATCAAACTATTCATCTAAGGAGTTCCACACCTTTGCCAAAAATTTAGTTCCACAGCAACAAGCGATGTTTGAAGGACCTAGTAATTTCAAAACTCTTTGCCAGAAAGAATCATGTTCACAGATGCATACTTTTATTAGGCAGAGAGAAACCTCATGTGATCATCTACATACATGTCAGTCAAGAAAAGGTGATAGCTCTGGTCTGTACTATAGACAAAGTAAGCTGACCAGGATGTGAATGTACCTGTCTAGAACAGTTAGCTTGGTACTTACTTGCTCTTACAGCTATTATTTTCCAGCAAAATGCAATTATACTAGAGTGACCAGACACCAGAACTGATCAAAAACTAGCAAGACTCAACAATTACCCCCCACCCAACAAACCAATTCAGCCCTGCCTCCCAACCATTTTCTGTGACATTTTTTATAGCTACAGTGTATCACTTTAAAGTATGGGATATTCAAGCTTCTATAATGGTTTGTTCAAAATACAGCTATGATGATAGCTGGTAGCTTAAAAATACACTACAAAACTATTTTCCCAAAGATTTACACAATACTCTCCTCTCATAGCCAGAATACAATCAGAGTTTCATTCCACACCAATCTCTCTTCCTCCTCTAGGGTAAACCAGTTCTCTCTCTATCAACTTCTGTGGAAAATGGGCCGATAACAGGACATACGAAGTTATCACTGTGGATTACATGTAAACAGTATACCATGTTGACCTATGCCTTAGGACCGCTGCATTATTCATCTGGTAAATTCCTATGCACGGCTAAACAGAGACCAAGTGAAAACTTCGCCAAGATTATGCTTTGTGCAGATTATTCTCACTGCAAATCAGTTGGCATCACGTCACTTCCATTCGAGGCAGAGCCTGGTTATTTCCCAGGTGACTGATGGTGCTATTTTCATCATGGTTTTCTCTGCTGAGGAGACAAAATCAGGAGAAATGTTTGAATGAGCCATCTGTATTATACCCATTAAAAATTATTTCACTTCTGTTGTCACATGGATGATGTTGTTCACTAGAGACACATGAAAGATGGGAGTTGACACTTGGACAGGAGGGAACATTTTCTGAGTCCCTTTGTGCTGATGAAAAGACCAACACACATGCCTGAAACTAGTTAACATAATCACTAATCCCCTCTTTTGTACTTAACCTTAAGATGCAATAAGCTATAAAGGTCTTTGGCTCATCTGCATAGCATCACAATTACTTCTTACAGTCTCTTGGCTCTATCGCAAAAATAGACACATCTTTTTGAATGTAACCAGAATGCAAAAATGCATTGAGGTTTCGATGATATATGTTCTATTCCAAATAATGCCATGATGTCCCATATCTTTCAGTCAATGGTCAAATGCTATCTTAACATGTTGGAAAAATACAGTTTTGTGTTCCTATTTAATTTTGGGAATTCTTGGGAAATTTGCAGTTTGACCTCTGGTGACCCCAGATGACGATCTTGGGAAATCTTGGAAAATTTTGCTCTTTGACC
Source organism: Holothuria leucospilota (assembly GCA_029531755.1). NCBI lineage: Eukaryota > Metazoa > Echinodermata > Holothuroidea > Aspidochirotida > Holothuriidae > Holothuria > Holothuria leucospilota. The sequence continues at coordinate 19,945,305 of CM055969.1, forward strand.
TCTGCTGAACCCATATAAAACTCTTGGGAATTCTTGCTTTTTTACCTCTGGTGACCCCTGATGACCTTCACCAAAAACAATAGGGTCCATCTTTTCACCATAACACATCCACATAGTACTGTAAGTATGAAATCTATCCAAGCTTCCTACCTGGAGATATGTGTTAACGAGCTTTTCAATGTTTGGCCCACGTTGACCCAAGATGACCTTTGACCTCCACCAAAAATGATTGAGTTCATATTCTCACCACAATGCATCCACATACTACGTATAAAATCTATTCAAGCTTTCTCCCGTGAGATATTGTGTTAACAAGGTTTTCAGTGTTTGACCCTCGGCCACCCTAGTTGACCTTTGAACTCCACCAAAAACAGTGGGGTACATCTTCTGACTATAACACATCAATTTACCATGTATGAAATCTATCCAAGCTTCGTACGTGGAGATATCGTGTTAACAAGATTTTCAGAGCTTAACCCCCAGTGACCCCAAATGACCTTTGACCTCCACTAAAAATGATGAGATTCTTGCTCTTACTATAAGGCATCTACATACAAAGTATCAAATTTATCCAAGCTTCCTACATCGAGATATTGTGTTAACAAGGTTTTGAGGGTTTGACCCCCAGTGACCCCAGATGACCTTTGAACCCCACCAAAAATGATAGAATTCTTCCTCTTACTATAAGGTATCTGCATACAAAGTATGAAAATTATCCAAGCTTTCTACACCGAGACATCGTGTTAACAAGGTTTTCAGGGTTTGACCCCCGGTGACCCCAGGTGACCTTTGACCCCCACCAAAAACAGTAGGGTTCTTCCTCTCAATATGGGGCATCTATGTACAAAGTTTGAGAACTGTCAGAGCTTCCCTTCTTGAGATATCGTGTTAACGAAGTTTTCAGGGTTTGACCCCGGTGACCCCAGGTGACCTTTGACCCCCACCAAAAACAATAGGGTTCTTCCTCTCAATATGGGGCACAGGGATGAGCCTGACATACAAAAAAAATCACTGAACTTTTGAATGTGGTACGTAGTATACTGACGCCGAAGGCGTCAGTCTGAGCGCGAAGCGCGAACTCTTACGGGTGGGGTCCAGGGGCCCGCCTTAGGGCCCCTGGTGGGGTCCAGGGACAATGCCCTGGCTTCAGCGTCCAGGGGGCAGCGCCCCCGGAAGCTCCTGGATTTTTAAGATTTCACATAGCCTAAATGGGCTAATTGTTTATCATATTTTGATGAAACAAATAACAAAAGCACCCTACACTTAACATACTGTATAGCCTATGTGTTAAGGTTCACTAAGTTGGGTCAGCATTAATACCTTGTCTTTCCCAAAACCTAGTTCATACCAACTGGCTTCTTTATTTCTTTGATCCAATGTCCAAGATTATTTTATGGCTCACTATTAAGTTTAAACACCATTCAACTTGCAGCACATTTTAGAGGATTTTTGCCTAGGCCTAGGCTTTAAAGTATAGGGCCTACCTACTAGTAAATAGTAGCCCTTTTTGTACATCAGAACATATGGCTAAGGAAAGTGCCTTGGCTGTGCTCTGTAATGTAAAGCACATTTAACTTTTAAGAGCCATGCCTTGCCTAGGCTAGGCCAAAACTTCAAAGGCCAAACATTAGGCCTTGTTAGGTAAGGCCTAATTTAAGGCACCAATTCCTAGCTCTTTTGGTGAAAATTGGTACCAGTTTGTTATGAACTTCAAGCCAAATCCCAGAATGGCTGCCTTCTTCAGACCCAGAAACCTGTCAGCCTGTGAGAGTATGGGCTAGGCTCACTAGCAGTGCACATACATAACCTATGTTAGGATAGTGTAAGAAGGTAGGCTAGGCCTAATGGCAATGCCACTAAGTTAGTGACAGATATATATGAACAGAATATGCAACCTGCCTTAAACCTTATAAAGATGTAGGAAAGGGCGCAGTTGAGTATTTTGTACATGCCCTGTGAATATACAAGCTTTGATTACCTTTGCAGACAATCGTTCTGTTCAGTGCCTGACAAGCTACGTTGTAGTATAAATTTAGTACCAAGCATGTATATCGACTATAGCTTCAGTGTGCACATCTACACACTTGCATGTACAGACACAGCCAGTGCCAATGGACGTACGTACATGTATATAAAACTTGCACTAAATCAGTGCATTATAATACTGTATGTACTAGGTATATGGAGTGGACATGACTGTTTGCTTCCACTTTTACTTTCCACTTTCAAGCAGCACACTACAGTATGACCTAGGAGCTATGATATGACAAGGAAAAAGGGTATCATAATTAAACGTCGACTATGCATTTCTAGCTGCAGTGACATGTAAACAAAATATGTGGAAATACACATTTTACTGAAGACACTATGCTGTTTCTCTGACATCTTATGATTAGATCATGTGCCGTTCCCATTTTCAACTTCACATGTTTTCGCGGAAATGAAAATGCAAAATAGCGGAAGTTGGAAAAAAATCACGGAAATCCGCGAATTCGCGGAAAAAGCTCATGCCTGATGGGGCCTCTATGTACAAAGTTTGAGAACTGTCAGAGCTTCCCTTCTTGAGATATCGTGTTAACGAAGTTTTCAGGGTTTGACCCCCGGTGACCCCAGATGACCTTTCACCTCCACCAAAAATGATAGGGTTCTTCCTCTCACCATAACGCATCTACATACAAAGTATGAAATTCATCCAAGCTTCCTACCTTGAGATATTGTGTTAATAAGGTTTTCAGAGTTTGACCCCCGGTGACCCCAGGTGACCTCTGACCCCTACCAAAAACAATAGCGATCTTCCTCTCAATATGGGGCATCTATGTACCAAGTTTGAGAACCATCAGAGCTTCCCTTCTTGAGATATCGTGTTAACGAAGTTTTCAGGGTTTGACCCCCGGTGACCCAAGATGACCTTTCACCTCCACCAAAAATGATAGGGTTCTTCCTCTCACCATAACGCATCTACATACAAAGTATGAAATTCATCCAAGCTTCCTACCTTGAGATATTGTGTTAACAAGGTTTTCAGAGTTTGACCCCCGGTGACCCCAGGTGACCTCTGACCCCTACCAAAAACAATAGGTTTCTTCCTCTCAATATGGGGCATCTATGTACCAAGTTTGAGAACCATCAGAGCTTACCTTCTTAAGATATCGTGTTAACGAAGTTTTCAGGGTTTGACCCCCGGTGACCCCAGATGAACTTTCACCTCCACCAAAAATTATAGGGTTCTTCCTCTTACCATAACGCATCTACGTACAAAGTATTAAATTCATCCAAGCTTCCTACCTCGAGATATTGTGTTAACAAGGTTTTCAGAGTTTGACCCCTGGTGACCCCAGGTGACCTTTGACCCCTACCAAAAACAATAGGGTTCTTCCTCTCAATATGGGGCATCTATGTACCAAGTTTGAAAACTGTCAGAGTTTCCCTTCTTGAGATATCGTGTTAACGAGCAAAGTGTCACAAACACACACACACACACACGCACATACACACATACATACACACGCCATCATGACTGCATAGGTTTCTCTTATCATCGAAACCAAAAACAGTCGTTTTTGTAACCTTCTAAACGCCAAATCATTATTCCATGTAGTCTATTTGTTCTGGCAAAAGTAGGCATGCATGCTACTGCAAAGGATATGGGGCTCTCTAGCTATAAAGCATTAGGCCAAAAACTTGGAAGTCTAATACTAGTACTTTACAAGATCTTTTATTCATACAGGTGGATCTAATTGGATAAGACTAATATTTAAGTTTTCCCTCTCCATATTGCCGCTGCCTGGTGAAAACAAGAATGGTACTTCCATACAACCATTAACGCATCAACCTATACCTTCTTTTTATCATTATCCTTTCTCACTGGAAGTTTGATCTCAAACATATGCCAAATATGGGATGATACTATTGACAAGTCCAAGGTACACCATCTAAGAACATGTGATTTGAACAAACAGGCAATGGTATTGGTTTAGCTGTCCTTGTTAACAATATATTCTTTACTTAATGACTGTGTTTCACATACACTAAAGAGGTTGGAAATGGAAGTGCTTCAACAAAGCTGCATAATGTATACCTTACCACCATGAAAAGAGACATTTTATAATAACCTTCATATGTTATACAGGCCCCATTTTAAAGAAATTTATTGGCTGTCCAGCAGACATGCCTTTTTTGGACAACCAATAAACTTAGTAATCTGAATGGTAATTTTGAAGTTGCCCTGGGTGCCAACTGATTTCTTCTTTCTGGAAATGTGGTTATCTGTCATAAATTTTGGTCATCACAGGCAAAATGCAGCCCTGGTTATAGAAACAAGCCTTGAGGTATATTTACACACAAAATTATCCCAAATTATGCCATGTATTGCATTAACAAACATTCCATGGCAGTGATGGTACTAGGTCTCAAAATCTGGGTCTCTAGGTCTTACATCATCTCCTCCTGTAGATGATGTAAATAAGCTTTGAGTCACTCAAAGCAGTCAGATACTGTAAAACATTTATCCAACTCCCTTCATCCACTCATGTTGCTTAAGACAATGCAGATCTGGGCAGAAAAAGCAATTTTGAGCTCTTTTGCTAAATCTGCTAGAAAAATCCCACAAGCCTGATTTGAAAATTTTTGTGGAAGACACCAGTCAGTATAGGCTCGATGCCTATATACGATGTTGCAACGTCACACCAACATTACTGTCTATATTACACTAGATCCTTCTGTTAGGTAAAACCTGTATACGGACACATGGTTAGGCAAATGAAAAACAATAAAAAATACATAAGAATATATTCATTCCCCTTTTTGAGATATACCAATGCATTATTTCAATGGCCTGTCAGCCGTGCATGTTAATGGATACATGTAAGTTGGCCTAAACTGAAGTAATTGCATACAGATTGTGTTGTTAAACACAAGTTACCATATATTTACGTCTTCCCACATAAAACAGTGTGTACAAATGCTTGGACGAAACGATTTTTTCGCCCTATGGTCAGTTTCGCCCACCACTTGCATTTTTCCTACGATATTTTGCCTAAATGCGACTGTTGGGCATATGTTATGAAAACGGCACCTGTTGGGCGTAACTGACCACTGGACGAAAAAATGGTTTCTCCCAGGCGTTTTTACAGTTTTATGTGAGAATGCGTAAATGTGTGGTAACGTCCATTTAACCACACAATCTACAGGCAATTCAATGTAGAACAACTTATGTACATGTTTCGGTTACATGCACGACTGACGGGCCATTGAAATAACACATACATATTTCTCAAAACCATGACGGAAAATATATTTTTATGTATTTTATTTATTCTTTTTCATTTAGCCTAACCATGTGTCCGTATATGGATTTCGCCTAACAGAAGGATCTAGCCTTATAAATAAAGAAAATTAAGCCATGAGCTGGACTTGGACCCAGCGCCTGTCATTCACAGGACAACCGTTCTAACTACTAAGCTATCAAGGCTTTGCAGTCTCAAGCATAGCGATTCAGGTACAAATACCGGCCCATCTTAACTTCCTCTCCTGTTACCATGGTAAGACCCCAAGTGGGGTAATGAATATTCAGTAGGTCAAAATATGGTAGATCGAACTATACATAAGTAGATCGAAAGTTGTATAAACTATTTCAATCATGAATTTAAATCAATTCCAAGTACTGGTGTAGCCTTTATAGTTCATAAAGGCTATGCCAGTACTTGTACACAAGTCTTTAATATTTTTTGTGTTTATTCCAGATTCTCATTTTGGATACCACTTAAGACAGCTTGGGCTTTCCTTGAATTTAATTAGTATGTAAAAAGCTGTGGACACTCAAGGCAACAAAGACTTCAATTTCAGGTATAAAATCTCTGAGATTTAGATAACCACACAAATGTTTATCACATCACTGGTCATAAAAAACATGCTCTAAATATCTTTTGCAGTTTTCTTTAACTTTGCTAATGGTATCAAAATTACGTGGGAAATGTCTGGACTTTGGCTTTGGCACACTTTCTTGGCGACCCCACGTACAGTGAAAAGTATGCTCAGAAAGTGTAACCATTATGGGTTGTGGTACGTGCATACAAGTCATGGTCCAATCATCATCTTCATTCTTCATTTAGTTCGTTTTGTGATCAACTACTCAGCTCTGATTAGTTCCTTTACCCCTTTACCAAACAAAAAGCAGAAATTTCTACTCAGGACTAACCAGGATGCTTTCTAAGAGCAAAGCAGACTGTTGGCAGGTGACGAAAAACAGTGCAGGAATGACGCAATCCAGCTGAATAGGACAATCACTGTTCCATGGTTTTAGAAGATGTATTTTGTAAACAAATCTCCACATACCCTCTCTCTCCCTCCCTCACCCCTCTTTGTAGGGTGACCAGCCTGATGGGTGGATACTTGAGCTAGCCATCATGTCCTTTTTCACACTATACACATTACAGGCCAGCAGAAAAATTTGATCAAGTATTTCACTCCAATAGCTGACAAAATTCCTAACTTTTTACATTCATTTTTCCGGAAATCTCTGATTATATTGTAATAACCACTTTGTATTTTAAACAATTTAACGGTCTCAGCCATCCAGCCATCAATTGAATTAAAAAAGGACGTCTGAAATGAGACAGTTTTCATGGGCATTTTGAAGTGATAGCGCTCTTGTCATCCTTTGTGAGAGAAAAGAGCATTTACCAAAGCCTAAAACTCTGAACCCAAGAGAAAATAAGCCCTACCACTGGAACTCCCTCCCCTCAAAGGGCATTGCCTATGGACTCACCACAGCTACCTTCAAAATGCTTGCACTGGCAGTACTTTCCAACATAAGCAATACATCAATAATAAGAAACAGACTGCTTTTCTGATGGGGAACAGGTGTGAATGAAACAATCTACAACAAAAACAAAAAAAAAAAGAAAAAAACTTGACTGGACTTGAAAATGGAGTATGGACCATTAAAACAAAACTTACCCCTGCAAAGCCTGCAAATTGTTTTGCGATAACTTTTTCACAGTTTCCACTTTGACAACGTTGTTTGACGTCTTCACATCAACATTTTCTATACTGATTGGAGTGTTTTTGTTAATTGGAGTGTTCACGGTGCCTGACAATGTTTTGGCTACACTTTGGTCTGGCAGCTGGACAGAAACTTTCATGTCTGACTTGCTGGAATCTGTTTTCACAGTAAGGCCATCTTGAAGGAGGTTTTCTGTTACCACAACAGTTTTAGTGGATGGAAGAGGGTAATTCAATTCTAGTACTGTATCAGCTGGGGCAGTGGAATGACCTTCAGGAACTAAGGGAAGAAAAATTTAAAAATACCAAAATTTCAACATACAAGAAACAACCACTCCTTCTGAAGCAAGGACACTATGGAGGATTCTGGTACATAACCAATTAGACACTGAAATGACAATTTGGCTGGTACTATTCATATGCATATGGAATGACTCCCAATAAGGGAAGCTACAGTACTTACGCCTGAAATTTTAATCCAGGTTTCCTTGAAAGCAGCATATATTTTGCCCCAAAACAGCAAATTTTCTGCCTGAAGTTCAGGATATGCAGCCCCCAGCCTCCTCCTCTTGTACATCTATGGTACTATTTGAATATAATTTCAAGCTGTCACTCTTTCACAGACAAAAGATTCATGAAAGTAATTTCCAATTGATTAAACATCTGCTGTGTGTTGACAGCCATCAGTTGATAAGCTTTAACTTCTTCATTAATTTTGGACCCCTGGTAATGTAACTTTTTTGAGGGTACATGTACCAATGTTTTACAGATGTAGATATTACAAACTTCTGGTACACATGAGGTGAATGGATACAAAGCACACCCAACACCTTTCCCAAAACCCAACTCTCTGATACTCCAACTATCATGAATACAGGACAATGGAGATGTGCATTATCAAAATGTCAAAGCTCTGAAAATGTTGTATGTTCCTAAATACTGATAAAAATATGTACATTTACAAAACACTTCACAACCAAAATTCCATTTAATACTTTATTCTCTGACCTAGATCAGGGTTTTCACTCATCATTTTTTTTTCAGGAGTCACAGATCCTTCAAAATAAATTTACAAGAGTCAAATTTAAAAAAGAGGTCAAAATAAATCTGAGTTTAATACAACGAACTTTATTCCTGTTTTTTGTTTACTTTCTATATTTGTGATGCTTTTCCACTATCTTTTTCTTGTAAGACATTATATTCAATTTGTCAATAATCAATACGGGAACTAACCAGAATGCAAAAATGCATTGAGGTTTCGATGATATATGTTCTATTCCAAATAATGTCATGATGTCCCATGTCTTTCAGTCGCTGGTCAAGTGCTATGTGTTGGAAAAATAATTTTAAGTTCATATTTGATCTTGGGAATTCCTGGGAAATTTTGCTTTTTACCTTCTGGTGAACTCATGAGACGATCTTGGGAATTCTTAAACTTTTGCTTTTTGACCCCAGATGACCTTTGACCTCCATCAAAAACGATAGGGTTCTTCCTCTTACCATAACGCATGTACATACTAAGTATGAAATTTATTCAAGCTTCCTATCTTGAGATATCATGTTAAAAACATTTTCAGTGTTTGGCCCCGGTGACCCTGAATGACCTTTGACCTCCACCAAACATGATAGCATTCATCTTCCCACCATAACACATCCACATACTACCTATGAAATCTATCCAAGCTTCCTATCCTGAGATATCGTGTCAACATGGTTTTCAGAGTTTGACCTCCGGTGACCCCAGATGACCTTTGACCTCCACCAAAAACAATAGAGTTCTTCCTCTTACCATAACACATCTACATACTAAGTATGAAATTTATCCAAGCTTCGTAACTTGAGATATCATGTCAACAAGGTTTTCAGAGTTTGACCTCCGGTGACCCCAGATGACCTTTGACCTCCACCAAAAACGGTAGGGTTCTTCCTCTTACCATAACACATCTACATACTACGTATGAAATTTATCCAAGCTTCCTAACTTGAGATATCATGTTAATAAGGTTTTCAGCATTCGACCCCCAGTGACCCCAGATGACCTTTGACCTCCACCAAAAATGATAGGGTTCTTTCTCTTACCATAACGCATCTACATACTAAGTATGAAATTTATCCAAGCTTCCTACCTTGAGATATCATGTTAACAAGGTTTTCAGCATTCGACCGCCGGTGACCCCAGATGACCTTTGACCTCCACCAAAAATGGTAGGGTTCTTCCTCTTACCATAACACATCTACATACTAAGTATGAAATTTATCCAAGCTTCCTAACTTGAGATATCATGTTAACAAGGTTTTCAGCATTCGACCGCCGGTGACCCCAGATGACCTTTGACCTCCACCACAAACGATAGGGTTCTTCCTCTTACCATAACGCATCTACATACTAAGTATGAAATTTATCCAAGCTTCCTAACTTGAGATAACGTGTTAACAAGGTTTTCAGAGTGAGACTTCCGGTGACCCCAGATGACCTTTGACCTCCATCAAAAACGATGGGGTTCTTCCTCTTACCATAACCGATCTACATACTAAGTATGAAATTTATCCAAGCTTCCTATCTTGAGACATCGTGTTAACAAGATTTTCAGAGTTTGACCTCCGGTGACCCCAGATGACCTTTGACCTCCACCAAAAACAATAGAGTTCTTCCTCTTACCATAACACATCTACATACTACGTATGAAATTTATCCAAGCTTCCTAACTTGAGATATCATGTTAATAAGGTTTTCAGCATTCGACCCCCAGTGACCCCAGATGACCTTTGACCTCCACCAAAAATGATAGGGTTCTTTCTCTTACCATAACGCATCTACATACTAAGTATGAAATTTATCCAAGCTTCCTACCTTGAGATATCGTGTGAACAAGGTTTTCAGCATTCGACCTCCGGTGACCCCAGATGACCTTTGACCTCCACCACAAACGATAGTGTTCTTCCTCTTACCATAACGCATCTACATACTAAGTATGAAATTTATCCAAGCTTCCTAACTTGAGATATCGTGTTAACAAGGTTTTCAGCATTTGACCCCGGTGACCCCAGATGACCTTTGACCTCCATCAAAAATGATAGGGTTCTTCCCCTTACCATAATGCACCTACATACTAAGTATGAAATTTATCCACGCTTCCTGTCTTGAGATATTGTGTGAACAAGGTTTTCAGAGTTGATCTCTGGTGACCCCAGATGACCTTTGACCTCCACCAAAAACGATAGGGTCCTTCCTCTTACCATAACGCATCTACATACTAAGTATGAAATTTATCCAAGCTTCCTATCTCGAGATATCGTGTTAACAAGGTTTTTGGAGTTTGACCCCCGGTGACCCCAGATGACCTTTGACCCCCACCAAAAACAATAGGGTTCTTCCTCTCAATATGGGGCATCTATGTACCAAGTTTGAGAACTGTCAGAGTTTCCCTTCTTGAGATATCGTGTTAACGAGCAGCGTCACAAACACACATACACACACACATACACACACACACACACGCACATACACACATACATACACACATACGCCATCACGAATGCATTGGTTTCTCTTATCATCGAAACCAAAAAGGGCTACATTTTGTGAATTTATTTGCACAATGAATGTATTGGCAAAACTGCATTATCATTACTGATTGTTGAGGCGGAAAAGCTGTGTGTCAGTTTGACCGAGGTGCCTGAGTCAGTGAAATCACTGCAGATATTGCGGTACTTCTGTCAGCCAGTCCTCTGTTGTACAAAGACTGCCATATGCTCTTTCTTTCTTTCAGTACTGAAAGAGCAATGCCACAATACTGAGCAGCACAACCTAGGCTTAGGCAGACCTGCCAAGATTTGGAAACTAGAAATAGGAACACAAAGGCGCAAGGATGGGGAGCCGTCTGGGGGAGGGGTCCAAGCTGAAGGGTGTCCCCCTCCCCTATGGAAATTTTTTGAGTTTAAATTCCCTTAAATGCACAATGGTGGCACACTTAAAGAATATGTATCAAATTTTCAATCAGGAAAAACTACCAATGTTGTAGGCTTTACTGTAAAAATTAGGATGATTGGCATGTCTGCATGAGCTGCAAACATGAAAATGCAAAAATCAACAAATCCATCACAATGATTAGGATAAGGTTTTATGAGTCTATAATGCAAGCACACTGAACTTTGAACAAGTTCCAGGAAAGTGTTCAATACATCCCTTTTTGCATTACGAATACACAGAATGAACCTCTCAGATCATGTTACTTGTTAGGCTGGGTAGGCAAGGCTGCATGGAAATGTTAGCTGTTGAACACTAAACACAAACTTCATTTAATTAATTCAGGCCTTGAAGGGCAGTTGTTTTACCATGCCAAGTGACCACAAATGTGGGAGAAGCCTATATGGCTTATGGATTACAACTTCGCATTGGGTGGCTAACCAACTCAACAATTAAACCAAATTTGGTTTCTGTTTGAAAAGCCAGTTCAGATGGGAAAACCATAGATTGCTCTTGGATGAAAAACCCAGCTTACTTTTACTCGGCCGCGGATCAAACCCTGAACCTCTCAGTTGCCAAGCTTCATCGCTTCAAATGCCATTGCCTTTATCTACTCAGCCACAGCACCGGTAAATTTAAATGAATGTCCCTTGGTGGGATTTATGCAATGTACTCAGAACAAACAAGTAACAAATTCTGACCTATTTTCATTGCCATGACTTTCGTAGTTCAAAAGTTAGGCCGCAACGTAACTGTTAAGTTCAGGCCTAGGCTAGGCTGCACACATGTGCTCTTCTGGTAGGCAGCACCTTGACTACTTTACCATCAGGATGCACTGTACGCTTATGGTACTGAAAACAGCCAGCACACTTGCAGCATACTGCCCAAAGTTTAATACTGAAAACTTTTTTGCTGGTCTTCCATTCAGAATTGAACACTGTCACAACTACTTTGTTCAATCTTCACAATATTCTTTTCCATGCCTCTAAATCTCAAACAACAGTATTGCAACCAGTCCCATTGGTTATCAAACAAACACACAGTATGTACTATGTTCCAGCAGGGTATACCAAACAGCTGTCCGTTGGTCTGTAAGCTGTGATGCTATATACACTACAGAAGCCCTATGCAAAGTACAAGCTTCATCGTTAAGAAATATACGGAAAGTGCATGACCCTGTGACATTACAGAATGCATGCCAGATGATGCATCTTTACAATACAGTAAAACCTCGTTTATCCGAACCCCATTTATCCGGAACCCCACTTATCCGAAACCCCGTTTATCCGAACTAGCCGTCGGATTAAACAACAATAATAGTCAACACAATTACAGTAGTATACACCAAGTTTTAAGTGCTTTACAAGGCAAAATTCAACGTAAATTTTTGCAGAAATGCACTAATTTTTCTCGGGACTTTAAAAGCAATGGAAAGATGTCATGATGGCTAAAACAGCCGACATGTGGACATAGAAAAAATCTGTTATCTCTTTGTCAAATTTGGAAGAAATATCGTACGTATTTGCTTTGAAATTCTTGTTAGGAGCCATGAGTTGGTATAGGCTCAATATCCTCTCATACCAAAATTTGTTAGGCTAGCGTAAGTCTTAGTTTCACTAGATCTGAAAAGTTAGTAATGTAGTGAGCTTCATACCTAAATATAATGAAAGTAGACCTTACAAAAACATTGCGAACTGATGTTTGAGAGTCTCCTACACATGTGTCTCTAACATTTCTTGAAATTTTTGCAGAATTTATACTCTAGATACCTCTCCAGATCGTTACAGCTTTTCTTCAGCACACACATTCATTTAGTGTGTAGAAAGCATTGGTCATTCAGACGAGCGAAGGCCTTAATTTTTGGAATAAAATCTCTCTGTTTTAGACGTCTTAAAATTTATTTGTCATATCATCGGTCACAAAAAATAGTAACGAAATATTTTGGGGGATTTTGTCTGCAATTTTAAGCCTTTTCGGAATTATTTTGGAAATGTGTTGACACACTGTCTTATATGGACCCAGTGTACCGTACTTAAGGCAAAAACTTGGAACCTCGTTTATCCGAACTTTTTCGTTATCCGAACAACCTTCGGTCCCGATGTGTTCGGATAAACGGGGTTTTACTGTACTCATACTCATAGTATTTATACATGTACACTTAAAGTCCGTACAAGTTCAATCCATGAGTCTTTAGTGAGTTGCAACATCCATAAAGCCATGTGTCTTAAATATGTTGCATGGAAATTTCTTGTACTATTCTGGGGTGGATGCCTGAAAACGACTTCTATCAAGACTTCTATCACCTCACCAGAATTCACCACGAATAATGTGATCATGACTGGCATACATGGATTTTCTTCAACTTATTTTGAATACACAACCTCTTCTCCAGGATCCACATCTCTACTGTTACTACCCATACCAGCCTAAAATACATTAGTATGGGCATAAATATCACAGCCATTTCTCTGTGTTAGCTTTGAGCACTGTATATCACCATTTCATATGCTTGTAATGCAAAACTGATGGTGCTGCTCCATTTTTTGACTGTGATGGAATCACACCAAATTGGAAGAAAGGTTACAAATTAATGGATTAATCAATCCATCATAGATAAACAAAGAGGATGAGTATCCAATGGACTTTCACTGACCAGTGCAGTGAAAGGAGAAAGCTTTACCACCTTATATTAAAATGAAAACACAGTTTTGTCATCTGTAATACTCATTTCTATTATAAAAAAACATCTTTTACAAAGAGAAGGGTATCCTTACCTTTAGAAGCTAGGCTATCTTCAGGTGGAAGGCCACCTATATGGTTTCCTATAACTGTTCCATTCCTTCCAAGAGGTAATGCATCACTTGCAGTCCTCATGTCAAGGTTTTGTGTGACATCTGTGGGTTTGCTACCATCCATAGAGTTTATGGCCATAGGCCTCATAGCAGATATGAAAGAGACAGGGGTCTGAGGTGTGTCATGTCCTACAACATCCACTTCAATCATTTGTGAATCTTGTGAATCTTGGCTATTGTCTATCCTCTGAACTATTGGTTGTAAACCTTGACTGTTCAACAAAGATTCAGAGAGCATCTCCTGGGTCGCCTCTCCTTCCATCGTGACAAAGAAAGGGTCTTCCAAGAATATGGGATCAGCCGGTGGTAGTAAAGGCAGTCGGCTGATTTCCTGGTCAGGAGGAGGTGTCTTTGGTCTGAAATGTGGCCTTCATGAAGAATGAAAGAAAATAAAACTTCATATTAGAAACAAAACTTAATGTCACATTTGTCTTACTAGAACCTGCAAATGCTACAACACTTCCAACTTCATACATCTCCCATAGTAGTATTAATGAAACAGTTTAATGCAAATCTGTGACAGCTGACTTTTTAAAGGTCAGCTTTCCACACTGTCTAAGGGCATAATGAGAAGCATAATGTGAAATTTTTGCTGACGTATGACAAGTTTTAAATTGGACTTCTTGATTTTTCACTCACTATTAAACAGATACATACCACTTACTTTCTTTTAAAACAACAGGAATATCAAATTAACTAACACACTTCCACACTTGCCACCATTAACATCCCAGAAAATTGTAAAAATTCAATGCGAGTTATGACAACTTGGTGGCCCCGTACCTTTCAATTCTGGGAAAACGCCCCCTCCCACTAACAGTTCCACCAGCCCCTGGGGCAACTCCCACCCAGCAAGTTCCCCTCACACCATTCACATTCAGGACAATAACCACATACTTGCCAACATTGTCATCTCAGAAAACAAAACATATGTAGCATATGATCCACTGTGCGCGGCGAGCGCACAAGCGCTAACCTCAATGGGTAGGGTCCAGGGGGTGAAACTCCTCTTTTCCTCTCTCACTGTTCACAATATATGTTGAAATCACTTAGGTGTATGCAAAGATTGACTTTATTTTTGCCAAGCTTTTGCTTCATAATTTTTCTGATCATTTACACTTTAATACTAAAACTCAGAAAAACGAAACATTCTGATTTTTATGGGTTTTAAAGCTCATAAAACAGAACAGTTCCGCTTGAAACGGAATGGTTGGCAAGCATGTAACCAACTTTCTGGCAAAAGGAGTTGTCTGAGGGGTAGTTGTCTTGAGTGGGAACTGTCCAGGTGGAAATTGTCAAAGGTGGGAATTTCTGGGGAAAAAGGTTTGGGGGAATGGGGTCCAGTCATGGTGCTATGCATACACAAGAAAAGTCTTTTTGGATAATGTTATGATTGGAGTGCATAAATCATACAAATATTGATTTCAAGAGCATCATACATGATAAAACATGTGGATGTAATTTATGTGTGTGAAAGCGTTCAAAGCGAAGGAATTATAATCTTTTCCAGTGGTAACTTGCTGGCCAATTTTCCTGTTCTCTTTCTATTATTATCGGAAAATCAAAAAGTTCTGCTTTTCATGCCTTTTAAAACAGAACAATTCTTCATAAAACAGAACTACTAGCAAGCATGAGATTTAATTATGAATGTTTGACAGCAGGACTTCCCTAAGAAACACACAAAGACCATTTTAAAAGCTTTCAACTTACATCCTTTTTGCCTTGATTTCTTCCAAGATGTGATTAAGTGGAAGACTAAGTTGCTTATGTACAGGTCTGAATAAAGTTTTTTCATCCTCCTCTTCTGTTCTGTGAGGTAATGGTGATTCTTCATCTTGTGGAAAGTTCAACATGTGCCTCTCAAAATCCCTGAAGTCATCATTGAATGGAGTGTATGCTCTGTCCAGGAGAACCCTGTAAATTCAAACAAGACTTGTATTATGCATGCTTTGATGCCCACACACTGACAAAATGTAGGTTAACACACTGAATGAAAACACTATCAATGAGGCACTAACATTGTTATGTAGGCAATTGGCAGACTGAGTACTTCCAATTTTGGGAAGGGTGGTGGGGTGGTTCCAAAATATATTTGCTTAGATTTTCAAACCTGGACCACAACTTCAGGTATTCATTTACTTCTACACTTTAGTTTTACCAGTTTTTTGGCCCATTCTTTGCCAGAGAAAAAGTAAAGAGGGGGCAGTTGGGGAGATCAATTTCCCCTGTCATTGTATGAGATCTCTTCCTCAGGTGTGTCATTCAAGCAAAGAGTGTGGTCACTGTTGCTTTTTCATTTTCATCACACCAAATGTAAATCAGACATAAAAATGCAAAAAACCTAAATGCTTCCTCTTGAACTATAAATAACCTGAAATCAAGTGAAGACTGAAGAGATAAAGTTTAGGAAAGGCACCGAAGTCTATTAGGCTATACAACACAGTCCATGATGATGTAATAAAGGAATATTTATAAGAGGTGTTTATTCTTAAATCTGATTACGTTGGTAGAATTTTGTATTTACCATGGAGGATGACATTCCTTGGAAGCTGTGCATGGTAAAAGCTTCACATCTGACTACTTAGGAATGATTTAGCAATCTCATTTTGCACACATTTCACTCTTTGCTTTCCTTATCATAAAATACATGAAAATCTGAGGGGAATGCATGGAAAGTGTCTTCCACACACTTTAGAATATGTGTAGCAATTTGGCCAGTTACATGGCAAAATGTGTCACAATACTGGATTAAGTTTTCATGTCACTACATCAAGTGTAACAGATTAAGTTTAAAGCTCTCAACATTTTGTTTTTCATTCATTGTCCACTTTGTCCACCATAAATGCCTTAATTGTACTATCCAGCATAATACTTCATTATCTACCCAAAGTTGAAGATAAGATCATCCTAAAATATCACCTGCAACTCCCCCACGTGCAAACATGAAATCCATAACTTACCGACCACCCCTGCCAATTCTCCTCCTTGCAAAGCCCACGCAACGCCTTGGAACTCGTAGCGATGTACAGCAGTATCTGTACCTTTTGTCTTGCATACTTTTAGCTGATTCATCTGAAGACCACGGCCACCCACAAACCATTTCTGGCTGAGGCTGGGAAAAGGGAGAAAGACGAATTAGATATTCAGCTTCAACTGTTTTACCATATGAGACTAACAAGGCTTTCAGACACAGAAGCATTCAGCTGTCACTAGAACTGCCACTCTCTATCCACAGAGCGAGAAAAAAAAAATACTAATCAGACAGACAGTATGAACAGTTTTATACCCTTATTTCAAAGTCATTTGTGAGGGTGAAATAGGAGTAAATATATTTTAATTGAAGATGTATCACGACTGAAAAGTTTTTAACAAAAGGGAAAGGGTGGAGAGGTGAGTCAACCTTTCCTATTGGCTGCAGAATGCAGACTCACTGATCTGAAATTTCTGCTAAAGCCCTGCTGGGACACATCCATATTATTCATCAATGTAAATACGTAGCAAAATCTTGGGAACTGACGTTCTAAGAAAAAAAAAGTGCAGTACTATTCTTGATAAACTGTGACACATATTTACACTACCTGATTACACCAATATCATAAACAGCTCAAAAATTGATTGTGAACTGTTACAACTTAAGGAAAAGCAAAGAATTCCCAACATGTCAAATAGTAATATGGGGTCCACAGTAGACCAAGTTCCAATCCCACAAACAATGACCTTATACAAAGGAACCTGAGAGATCAACATTTTCCTTTTCTTGAGGTAATTAAAATCCCAATGAAACATTCTTAGGAAATAATAGATCAGTGCTTACTGTGTGGTAATTGCATCCCTTTTTCCTTCTGAAAGCAAAAAGACCGTCTGGATCTTCCTCTTCCACATCTGTCGGAGATTGCACCTTAAGGAGAAATATCAGACAAATCAAAACGTGCTGTTCTACTGACATGAAATTTGTACACCATATGACAGTGTGTTACATGTCATTTCTAAAAATAAACAGTACTGACTTACACTATAATACTTACATAAAATATTGAGTATGTATAGAGAGAGAGTTTGAATTTAATTGTAATGTTTGATAGCCAGGTAATGTTGGAGCTTAGTCACTGACAGTCAGGATCTTTAACATCCTTTACACATTTCCTCACTCTCATCAAGTTTGACAGCAGTGTTCTGAGACTTCAAGCAATTGAGTCCGAAGGAAAACAAATGACTCTCAACAGAGCAGACCACATTAGTTTGGGAAAACCATCACAACATGCGAGATCAAACATTTTTCAGAATAATGGTTTGGTGGTGCCAATTAATTTTTGGTGCCACCAGATAGGAGGTGATGATACACAACCACGTTTAAGTTATTTAAACTGGAGCAGGGGGTTGCCAAAAAATAAAAGCAAAACATGTTTACATGCAACTTACATAGCCTGAAAAATGCTGCTTCCCCTAGTCTGCAATGCATATATGTAGAGACCATTCTTGCTATACTACATAACAACCTAATGTACAGTATCAAATTCTTCCCCCCCCCCCCCCTGCCTCCCATCCCACACAAACACACACACACACACACAGACACAAAATGCCATGAAGACTATGGCAGAGACTGAGATCACTAAGAACATACTTCTCAGCAGAACTCAGAGGAAAGATTTATTTAAGTTTGTAAACATCCCTTCTTTCATTTAAGTGTTGAATCAGCCTTACAAGTTTAGGAAAACTTGCAATTTATGTAAGACAAAAAACTACAAGGACTCACTGGTGAAAAATCATCCTCTGAGGGTCTGTGAGAAGGTACATGTGTGTCTGGCCTTGCTGGCGCAGTGGAATTCTGACGAGGTTTCTCTGAGGATATCTTGTGTTTCCTTTTCTTGTAGTCTCTCTTCTTTCTTATGATTTCCTCCTGAAAAATATGAATACAACAGAACATTAAGAATATCTCAACTAAATAAGAAAGTACAATTAGCCACTGAAGTAACTTGTTGAATAGTATAACATTCAAGGGAGACATGAGTGCTGTGGTTGTAATAGTCAAATACATTGACTGCTCACCTTTCCATTCCAATACTGGTTTCCATTGACCAAAGGAACAAAAGAAGGTTGCTTTTTGACCAACTCTTCACACTCACGCAGGACTTGACCAGAGAAGTCACCCATCTGAAACCTTTGAGACAAGAAATACAATACTTTGCTAAAGGACAATGCCAATAACATTCTCCAGTTAAAGAATGTGTTGTGGTACTACTTTTACTTCCCCAATAAAGATATCAGAGATGTATTTGGGTTCGCATAAAATAAACTACTGTCAAAATAAAGCTGGTTTCAGCAACAGGTACACACAGACTTCCTTACTCTATCCACTCACTTGTGACTAAGAAATAACGAACTTCATCTTGGTACGTAAAAATTGTGCCAAGATGAGAACTGTAGACATACAACTATAAACTTTGCAACATCACGAGGGAAGTAACAACTGGAATCAACTTTAACTCTGATTTTAGCAGTGGCCAGTGTTATAGACCTGAATGTTATGGGTTCACTGAAGCCTACATAAGACAAAACAATCCACTGAGGGTGGGCATATAGCATCCTGTAAGATTGGTTTACCTGTTCATTTACACCCTCTAATGGGCTACCACAGTTGCCTACTACCTGTCTAACAAATTATGAAAAAGCTCATAACTACACTATGAAAGACTTTATATGTTTAGCACATTACCTTTTCTCAAATATTTCAATGGTTAGATGAATACCTTCCCTTTTACTCTTTTCCCTTCTCTTGATCATCTCCAGTAAGGTTCTGTAGGCAAATTGAACAAACATACTCAAATTTAATACTAATGCTCCTGTTGCAGCTTCCTGGTAATTGTATTACATAAATGGATCTTATGGGCTTTTTTCCTCATTAAACTGTATGTTCCTTTCAATTGGCTGCTACAATTTTGTGACAAAGGCAGATCAAGTCTGGCACCTATTGAGAAGCCTTTAGTGTAAGCCTACTGGTGTGTTAATACTTAGTGGTAGGCTAGTACTGACAGCTTGCAGCTGCTGAGGTACATGCTCCCAATTTCCTATGCCAGTTTGGACGTAAATGTAGGAGTCACAACTCCATTCAGAGCTCCAGCAAACAGGGCCATGGGTACTGATTCAAAAGCAATGGATTCACCACAGCCTACTAAAATGACCTTGATAAATGTAACACACTCAAAGGGTGCCTTCACAACTTTTGAGATTTCTGCATTTTTAATGACAAAAAACTGCCCACATGCATCCTGCTTGCATGCTTTGAGAGTTCCACTCTTTTCGAGGCAATTAATGCAGAAGTGGGTCTTACATGTACTGTGCTGTATTTATGAAAGCTTCAGCTTGCAAGAGAGCAGACAGTGCAAACAGAAGCAACCATCACAGGAGTTAAAAGGGAAACAAGAACTTCTCAACAGCCCATGAGACTCCATAATTAGATATTATTAACATTACCATTCACATTGACCCCTTTGAATGCCCAACTGTGCCAACCCTCTGGAGATCCATAAAATCAATAGAAAATCCACAGGATGAACAATAGCACCAAACTAAATTAGATATTAACACTTTGGCAGTATTAAGTAACACAAAACTGCACATACTTTGAAGTACAATACAGGATATTGAGCAAGACTTCACAACTGGATACCTGTGATATGGGTCCAGATGTTGTCTGTTTAATATTTAAAGATGCCATATGTGGGAGTGTTATGGTTCTTGAAATTAATAGCAATTATGAAATCTTGTTACTTTTTATAATCCATATGATTGTTTGTACTTGTGACTTAGAGTAGACCTTCATTTCTAGGAGAGCTGGAGTGATTGTCCTCCTGAATGTTATGAAAATTATCCCAGGAGCACAGTAAAACATTCTCCATGAATTCATGTGACATTGTAATATATCCTGCAGAAAACAACCACTTTCCTAAACAAATCTGTGAACAATATCCACTTTGGTGCACTTCATCCATGGATAAACTGTAGGGCTACTATCTTACTGTCATTTACTATGGCTTTGGAGTATCGTAGTCGTACTCAGTCTCTTACAATAAAAGTACACTTGGAAGGTGTGGAGAGCTGATGTAATATCTATCCTGATCAACTTAACGAATAAATGGAAAGTGTGCATATGACAAGGAACGCTCTCTTTGTTTTTTTCTTTTTTTTTCAGGACAGCATTTAGCACCTCACCTTGATTTTGTGAAAATGAAGGTTTGAATGAGGTAAAACCTGTAAAATTTGAAGACTTTCAGTATGGACAGGTCTTGAATGCTTGTTTACTGGAACCTCCCAATGAGTTCACTTATTATGAACTTGCCAATACTAATCTTCACTTAATAAGCCAATCCACAACAAATTGTGAGCAAGAATAAAAACATTATCAAGCCTCCCCCAGCATTAAGTGGCTGTTAAGAACAAATTTTCATTAGATGTTGCAAAGAGGCCATAGAAGTTGTGAACTGACATCATGACAGCACCCACTATGCCATGCTGGACGGCAACTTATCGTAATAAGCGAATGATTAGGCTTTTGTTTTTAATTCCTGATCATTCATTCCATCAAAATATCTGCTCAGTCTTTCATCAGTAGGGGGACTTCTCGGAGAGAAAGATTATACTAGCAGCATAAATAAAAGGCTCATTCTCATCGAGTACCGAGATATCAAAATCATCCTCTCTGGTTTATGTGTAACGGCAATGAGAGACTTGCCGTCCATTGATGATGCAGCTACAGCGCAGTGTATCAAAGGATGAAATCACGTGCACGACCTCTATACCTAACTCTAACTGATTTAGGCATTCTTGTCAGAATGTAACAACTACATACACTGCTTTAGTTAGATCTCTCTTTAGCTTCAACATCTTCTCATAAGAAGCCTCATCATTTTTCCTGTTCTTCCTGGTCTGCATCTTCTCTGTCCTCCTCCGGAAAGCAACATAAGGATTATTGGTAGTGGAACCATCTCTTTTCTCACCTTTCACTTCCAAGATGAGAGCATGACCCTGTGTGCACAACATAAAATGATTTGTGTTTGCTATCTTCACACCCTTCTTATGTCATTGTTTGCAAACATCTTCCTTCAACATGTACTGTACCACTTAAAAGAGGGGTTTAAGCAAAAAATTGATTTTCATATTTGAAAGAGGAACTAAATCTACACAATTTGGTGAAACTTCCAAAGTGGATAAGTAGTACTCAAGATATCAGCAAATGAAGTTCCACATTTGTGACCCAAAGTGATCATCAGGCAAACAGGGGTTATATCACTTCCTCACACTGATGAGAAATGCTGTTTCCTTTGTTTTTTCAGTCTGTTGTACTGACCTTAAAGTTAATAGGGATGAGACCTCCCCATGAGGAATGTAAAGTTTGTAAAATTCCCATGCCTCTCATGCAATCACATTCCAATAACATTGGACTGTGAAGGAGAAAATTGGTTGTAAAGTTTAAAGAAAAACAAATGACTACTCATTAATGTAATGTGAGGCTATGATGTCATATGTGCTTGCTTTAAGTTCACTTTGTGTTGAAAATGTGACAACTTTAACTGCTAATAACTTGAAAACCACACAAGACATTTCAACGCAAATTTCACCAGAAGGCAAAGAATAAGTACCACCTCAAGCGTATGAAAACTTGATTTGAGCTTTGACCCTACTTTGAAAGCCAAAACTCATAGTGTCTTAAGCCACAGTCCATAAATTTCCTAGTCCCCCAAATCTTTGGGATGGAATGGGATGGGAAACTACCATATGATTGCATATAGCAGTCTAAACACATTGCTTTGCACTAACCACTTTGAGTAATAAGGGCACATGCACAGGATGGGAACCATTTGGTTGTAACACTTGTTACAATGTACAGTCAATATGGTTTGATGAGCTACAATCTTGTCTATTAAACATACAGAGTTTATTCATCTGTCCAATGCTTATAAATTGCAATGGCTGAATTATTTCCTAAACAAGTCTGTGCTGCTACTTGCCATTGGTTAGGCCAGACTGGGAAGCAGAAATGCTAACCATCACTGGGCTTAAAAGGTGCCATTTCTGATCACCACTTACTTTCAAAAAGCAGAGTAAAACTGAAAACCTTGAAATTTTCAAAAGCCTCTTCTTCCTTGAAGGCAAGTGGTGGGCTCAGGAAGACCAGTAAATAAATAGTGGGAAGAGGTGAATGGGGCCTTCCACAGCAAAAAGCTGCTGGCACTCCAACAACCTTGGGCAGTAGACTGCTAAACATTACACTGAATTTAAAGCTGTCTAAACTATGTCACGCTACATTCTTACATTCTCCTCTTAAAACACTCAAAAATAAATATGATCACTCCTAACAGGATGCACCTGCTCGGCCTTTAATTTGCGGTCAAGCAAAATTGTGCAACATTAGGGCAGGTCGCACAGGTACAAACATGACAGTGCCCAAGTTTCACAATCTATTTGGCATCAAAATTTGATTTCTCTACTGGACAAGACATCACTTTAACTGATCGGTAGGCTTGGGCAGGTTACCTGACTACTTCAAAGTTGCAAT
Organism: Holothuria leucospilota; assembly: GCA_029531755.1. Lineage (NCBI taxonomy): Eukaryota > Metazoa > Echinodermata > Holothuroidea > Aspidochirotida > Holothuriidae > Holothuria > Holothuria leucospilota. The sequence goes on from CM055969.1 coordinate 19,968,682, forward strand.
GCCTGGTTGGGAGTCCAACAGCGACTCCTCTTTCCTTGGAACCGTGGTTTCCCGATAGTTTTCAATATTGTCAAGAATATATGCACAAAAATCATATTTTGGAGTTTATAAATTGTGCTCTTAGGCAGGTGTTAATGAAGTTTTATTGAGCAACTGGCTCAGCGCCTATCAAAAATACATCCAGAAGATGATTTAAGTTGCTGTCAGTGTCCTTCCTTCTGCCAACAAACTTGCCACAAAATTTTGCTGTTCTGTTTTTGTGGATCATGCCAAGTCTTGCATCAACATTATCATAGAGAAAATTGTGTCAACTTGTGGCACCAAGCATCCTTGTTTACAAAACAACAAAGAACGTTATCACTTACCACTTTGAGCCTTTTGTTCAACCAGTAGTCATACACTGCCAATGTCAGGTCATCATCTTCTTTCAACAGAGCTTTGGCCTCTTTCACACTCATAACCTAGCATAAAGAAGAAAACAATGTTATGGCTTAGAATGTTTGGCTCCAAAACCAGTTTTCCATCAACCGACAGTACCATACATTAGGGTTGGTGCAAGCTCAGAAATTCTGACAGAGATTTTTCCTCCTTGGCTCCATCAAAAAAAAAAAAAGAGTGATCTCAGATTTTCGAGAGGGATCATTCCCTCATAGAGTTTTGTGGGATAGGGGGATAGCAAAATCTAAGAGCCCTGATACTTACCTCCTATTTGCATGCATGTAATCCCCACTTACCCACAGTAAGTCCCTGGCAAGCTTTTAATAGCACAGTGGGTATTTTACTGGCCTGCCAATAGCTGCAAAACTCTGTGGACCAGTGTTTGCGCTAAGGGGTGGGATTGCGTGAATCCTGCTTTTGTCTTTTGAATCCTGTACAAAAATAAATCTTATGCGGGAAAATCCCGCACACTTTTCTGCAGCTGAGATTGTAGCTCTGTACAATTATAATACACACATTAAATTGTAATAGTACCTTTACCAAGTGATAACACCCTCCTTGATTTTGAAAATCCCTCCCAAAAAAATTTCTAGAGAGGGAATTCCCTCCCAGGTTCAATTCCTTAGTGCGAACACTGCCATGGACAGAATAATAATTTCGAATCGCCCTTTTGAATGTCTCTCCACATCTTCCTTATCTTACTTTGAATTTATCCTTGAAATTTGCAACGAATTTGAACAGTCCTAATCAATCGATCATCAATGATTTCGTAAATGCCACACTAATGAATCTGCCAACTCAGTGACTAGGTCGCAACCCTGTATAGTACCCCCCTGTTCCACAAAATTTGTGTAGCACACAGACAGGGTTGTAGCTAGCCCAGTTTTTTGGTGGACTCCAGGAGTACTGGAGTGAGCACCTCTTCGGGTGGGGTCCAGGGGCCTGCCTTAGGGCACCTGGTGGGGTCCAGGGGCAACGCCCCGGCAGGGGTCCATGGGGCAGCGCCCTGGAAGCTCCTGGGTTTTAGCATCTTCAGACTGTAAAAGTAAGCCTCTCTAGAGGTAGTTAGTGTTTGTATTTTAAACAAAAATAAATGGCAAAAAAACCCTATCTTGTGTTTGTGTCCTCTTATTACGTAAGGCTTCCAATATGCTAAAACCCAGGAGCTTTGATGTTACCCCTGTCATGAACTTCTGTTTTACTTTAAATCATGATAAAATTGTTAAAACAATTTAACAATAAAATGTATGGTATAAGACTTAAGTGGATTTCAAGTGTGCTGTGTACTCTTTTCAGTTCAAAACTCAGAACATAATTAACCTGCATCGAGCATGCGGGGCTTCGTACTGTACATTAGCCAACCGATGCAGGGGGCCGGGAAAGCATTTGCTGTATGTACAGAACAAATCCTCCGTTAGAGCTCCCACTTGATAGAACAAGTGTAACCCGTACAATAAACGGTACATTGCTTCGCACAGTGTCATGTCAACGTTCATTTACGTAGATATCACTGTTAACTTTTCGTTAAATTCGGACGGCAGGCTACCAGCTAGGCCATCATGTGTGTGATAATACTATGCATGTACGTTCATGTGCGCCTACTGGGATCTTGTGTAGATATGATGATGATCGATGATGGAACGCAGGGCTAGAAATTCGAGTATGAACTAGTGTGTGTGTAGTACAGTATAATAGACTATGAGCCTTTAGGATGCTAGCAACGTCCTTGCATGCACAGGACCGTGTGTACCTGTATATACTGCGTTCACGGTAGACACCCGGTCCTAGGTCTAATCCGTATCATGCGAGTAAAGAAATTAAGAAGTGTAAATAGCATGAATTCATGGTCAAGGACTAGGAAAATGCATGCTAGGATTGCTATGGAAAACATGCCAAGTTGGACAATTTTTTGGATATAAATAACAGCCGTATCCAGTCAGAAGACCGCTTGTTGCGAACAACAGAAACACAGGTATTTTTGGTAAGTTAGTGCTGGGCGGTTCGGCTCTAATTGATCTTGAGTATTGGGCGCAAATAAACAGTCTAGGGCGGGCCCGCCTGGCGCCACCTACCGAAACGACAACCCTGCACACAGACTAGGCACGTTGTCTCCATGGCATTATAATTTTATGTTCCATTCCATACTGGATATAGGCACTGTGCTCCACTGGAACAATGCAGTTTGTGGACAACGTCTTTATGAGGATATTGGAGCGATGTTGTCACAGACCTTGTTGCTCATCAGGCAAATACTTTCAGATTCAGCGGCTTTGTAGAAAATGAGCAGTAATGAGGAAGACGGGTAAATTTTATTTTCTGTAAAGTGAAAATCAGTTGCGCGACTTTCCCTCTCCATCCTTGTGTAATTTGCAGAAATTTATTTACTGATGCGCGATTCTCGCAACTGCACCGCCAAGCGCCAACCCTGCCATACACTCTTTATCAGCTGAGCTATATGCAATGGCCACTTAAACGAAACTTTGGTACAAATAGTGACAGTTCATACAAGTAAAAATTTTAAGTATTTCTGCACACGCCTGTTTCGGCAAGGGGGAAACTTCACACAATACTGAATAACACCTGATTAGATGCTGCCACAGAAGGTCATTGTGAAAATACTACACAAACATACCTAAACAAACCAATCACACCTATTTAAACTTGTTGAAGTAGATCCAATACAGGGCTCGATGCTCCTAAAAATTCGCTGGGGCCCGTAACTCCTACAGGGAAAGGGGCCCGGTTGGCTCCTAAATATTTCAAGTCTAATTGTACAGTCTGCACGTGAACCTCTCCATCCACAACTCAGCGATCTTATATCTTGCACAGCCTATGTATTCCTATGCTAACAGTCACTAAAAACCTGCAAAACACACATTATTTCTGAAATCAGTTCACATCGCTCATAAAGAGTCTGCTTCATGTCACAACACGGAAGATCACTCACGCAGACATAGACCGATGTCAGTCACGAGTAATGTAGGCGGAGCCTCACAAGATCAACTGACGAAGACGGTCGGCAGGAATTGAACAGTGCCCTTCATTTTACCGGGTAATAACTTCCAGAGTTACGAGAAAATTTTGAAAATGTATACTAGCCTACTTGCAACATGGTCTAAGAGGGTGTGGACAGATTGGTTTCAGGCTAGTTTCAGCCTCAACTTGCCTTAATTATACCCATACTACACGTTTTCAAGTACGTAAAAATTACGCACCCGTACACTTTATCAGTCCTTTTTTATTTGTAAGTTTTGGGCCCCTTGATATCTCATTTGGCCCCTAGATTCCATGGTCTAGGGGCCCGGCAGGCCCACAAAGGTTGAAGGCTTATTTCGACCCCTGCAATAATAAAATCGAAATTTAAGTCACTATGAGAATTACTGACATGCATGACTCTTACCTTCTGACCACTGCCCTTCTCAAGACGGTCCATCATGATCTCAAACTTGAATGGAGTCAGGTCAAAGACTTGGGCCTGCTTCTTCACCCAGTTCTCATCCTCCTCATCCATGTCATAATCTGGGATGTCCTGCTCCATACTGAGGGCTGTAGAGATAAATATCAATAAAATCATCCAGTTCATAATCAATATCTAACCTACCACACCACTTCTTTTAATTCCATTACTTATAGAATTAAATAATTGTAGCTCAAGTGCAGTATGTTATATGATTATCAACACAAGGGCATTCCCCATTGCAACTGTTATGTGTAAAAAGGTACTGTAGCTTACAAGTAGTGTTTGCACCGGGTCCAAAATTCGGAACCGGGTACCCAAAGTCGATGGTCGGTTGGGTACCCGGGTACCCGAAAATATAACTTCTGTTAGGCTACAAGTTTATTATAAAGTCATAATAAGAAATTGTGCTTTGCACATTGATATAATATAACACCAATGTATCTTACGTATGGACATGACAAGGGTTCTTAGGCGTGTGCGTGATAAATTTTGCCAGGAAAAATAACGTTAGGTGTTCTGTCACACGTGCAATCTATGTTAGTGGAACTTTGGATCTGGGTAGAAATTTCAGAACCGGGTCCTCACATCGTCGGTCGGATACCCGGTGCAAACACTACTTACAAGGGTTGAAATTTTATTCTAGCCCAGGTTCCAGGGAAAGGGGAGGCTGTTTTCAATATTTTCACACAAAATCCCACATAAAACATATCCTGGATCTATGTTGAGTCCACAGGGACTACCTTTAAGACTTTTGTTGACACTTCTTTACGAGGCAGAAGGAGGCTTTCATTACTTCCCTTTGCTGACAATTATGTGGGTAGAGAGGGCAACTTAATAAAATTTGGTATCTTTACTGCAAACTTCAACATCTCTTTTGGGTATGTTTCTGCACAATTGTCTGTCACCTGATTATACTCATAATAATCCATAAATGCAATCTGAAGGCAGAATCTGCAGAACCAGAATCAACAACAAATTATGCAAACTAAGCACCACAAAAACTGCTCTGTATCAGTTATTTTACAATGCCTTCACTGCCCTGAAATTGGTACTTCAACGAAACACTACATTTCAAGGGTCTTTAAAGTATGACCAATGCACTTGCTACATTTTACAGGCATGTGAGTGGCAGCTCAGAAAAATAAATTTTGAGGACAAACTCGGCTCACGTGAGGCACTGCATTCTATGGGGTCCAGATGCAATGCTGCGGTGTAGTACATCAGTGTCAATGAAGGTCATTCCCCCAAAGGACTCTAGTGGCATTCTCTCAAACTAACATCCTCAAAATCACATGACCTTCCTTTTTTCTCTCCCCCACCCCACTGAAAAAAGACCATATACCCCTATGATTTCTGGTATTAATAAACTGGGGTCCTAGCCATTTAATTGCTCTTGTTTACACTTGTCTTCTACCATCTAGGCTAGGTTATGCATCCTTGGCCAACTGTAGGCCTAACTATACACAGCCAAATGGTTACAGGCTCCTTCATTTCAACTTCACAGGCCCCTATACAGCATTAAGCAACCATCCAGACTATGCATCCCTCCCCCATGCAAACAGAATGTTTTTAAGCTGGTTGTAGCAAAAGTCTTGTATAGTAACGTTGCAAGGATGTGGTTGCATTCGAAGTTCTGTGAAACATTACACATTGGTATATGCTAGATCACTCAGACCATACCTCATACACGTTATGACAGCACACCAGGTGGCTGCAATAACTCACAAGAAAAAAGCATCCTACAACAAAATTATGCAAGCTTACAAAAATAATGCGGATGGCTCTTTTAAAGTATACTGCAAATGTCACGTAAATATTACCAGAAATTTGCGCTGAGAGACGGATGTACGAATCCTTTGACGATACATCATAATAAGGCTGCGCCGGCTAACGTCTCTATATCACTTACACACAGTAAATACGTGTGTAGAAATCATGCAGCTGGCTAACCGGCCGGACGATGTACGTCTCCGGATAAAAGCATGAAACTTCTGAAATTGTTGTAGGCTATGGAAGCATTTGGTTATCGTAGTTAGCTACATACAGTAGGCTCTACTGCAATGGAATTTTCCATCTGATTGGATAGAAATCCAACAGCTGTTTGTACTGGGAGTCTGGGATAAATTCATGTTGTATGCAAGGAAAAATGTGGAAATGCTGGGACACTTTGTCAAGATAATAGGAGCAGCAACAAACGGAAACTGAGAAAAGTAGGGGATTCCCTCAAATGCTGATTTTAGTCAACACAAAAATATGCAAACTTACGTTGCATGTGTATGTACTGTTTGCCCTGACGAACGTTTGCCTCATACAATTCGTCATAGTATGCAACACATTCAGTGGCTTCTGGAGTAGGTATGACCAAATGATTTGCCGAACCATAAACCTGTTGGGCTGATATTGCCCTCTGCAGATGATGTTCCTGATGACAAAAAAGGAAAAGTTGTTTAATTAAAAGTCTCAAAGGAGTCATAACACATAAGTTTACAAAACTAATCTTAAATGCTGACATATGCATACTTCAGCTTACTTTCTTAAAGAGCAGAAAGAATCACCAGCTGGCCTATGGCAATATGGGAGAAAATGTGGCATCCAATCATCTGGGTACAGTAACACAACTTCTGGCTCCTTGAATCTTCGGCAGGCTGCATTAATGGATGTTGTAGGCAGTACCACTTGAGAACCTTGGGGTTATAGTCTTGAGCTAGAGTCTCAATTCAAATGCAAAACAACTGAACTGCCACAATATTAATGCTATTTGCCTGGTAAATACTGACATAGTATCTGCTAAAATACATTTTCATCAGAAAGACTTATAGCTTTACAGGTATATTTTTCACTCAAATCAGTTACTACTTTAACTGATAAATAAGTGCAGGCATTCACATGGGGGGTGTTCCAACTATCTGCAACTTCACATTACTGTGCACGGTGCTGAACACCCAGCGAGTGGTCACTCGGAAAAAACACCATCAAAATCCCTTCCTCTGAAGCTAACCTGAAACCACCACGGTCAGCCAGTAATATGTTACTTGTCTGGCTCTTAGTTTCTACGGACAGAGGATTACTGTTGTTGCTATATTGAGAGAAGTACTAGGAAGATTTTATCTACTACTTTAACATTGCCTGTCATCAGAGTAAAAGACTTTACAATTACACTGTATCTTCTGACACATATTTGAGAATATCAATTTGGTTTTATGTATCCATATGAATTGAAATTTATGTCTGATATTTCAGCCAACTCCCATAAAGTGCCCTCTACAATGAGATTACAGAAATAGCTGTGTGGTTTTAGGTGGTTAACTGTTTTTACCATATCCATGAATGGGTACAGCATAGTGTTCCAATTAGAAAAGAAGAGTTACATGCACATGAGCATGTAACTTAAAAAAATAACCTGCACAAATTTTTACATGCATGATACCCATACAGTTTATGAAAAATATGTGCAGCTTTTGACTACTCATTAACATAGGATACCTGTAGAGAGTGCGTACTTGCAGACTTTTAAGTGATAGGCTGATACAGGAAGCTTTAAGTTACTGTACAGGCAGGGGATTTATTGCAAATCTGTCAATGTCTGGACTGCGAAGCGAGAAAATGCAAAGGCAAATCTTCTCAGAGCTTTTTGGGCGATTTGGATGGGAATGTTTTGGTAGTTAGTATTTGCCAATCTTACAAACTTAATTTTCCATGCTCATGACATTTTTTCTATGTCTCTTTGAATGACTGCTGCATGCATTTGTGCAGGTAAACGAAACTTGCATGCACAGTCAAATAGTTACATGCATTGGTGCATGTGTGTATGCCTTATTTCGAACAACTGGTACAGCACTAGTCCTCACTAAAGGCCTGTGTGATCGCTTGCCAAGAGCTTATATAGTCCTTTATTACAACGATGTATGAAAAGAGTGGGGTGATCGACCTTCTGTATTATAGTTAAAATTGCCTTTCTTCTCTCATCAAATTTTAGACATAAAATCTTAACTTACTACCATGACCTTTCTTTTCCAAATCTTTCAAGAGTACAGATGTTTTCAGTGATCTCTAAGATCATCTGAAAAGGTTCAAAGATTTGAAATGAAATTGGCACCTGTTTCATCAGTAGTATTTACAATGGGGCTATGGAACTTTGTTTAAATCAGTATGCTAATGAGCTACATTGTTACGTCATTCCATAATGTTTGAAGAACAATGTGCCATGTGGATAGAAATACAGAGACCAAAGATTCCTTGTGATGTCACAATGTTACGCACACGGCAGTAATTCCTAAAAAGTGACAAAGTTGATGATTTTATTTCAAAGTTTTGGACCTTTTCAGAGACTTAAAGTGATCAAAAACAACTGCAATAGCCTACTAGTGTAAGATTTGGAAAGGTGAAATTATGGTAGTAGGCCTAGGCCTAAATCTAGACTTTAGGTTCTAACTTGCTTGCAAAAAAAAAAAAAACATCAATGTCAAACAGCACTGTGCTGGTCGAAGATCCCGGATTTTCAATGGGTTGTTGTAAGGCCCCAGTATAGGGAGCTATGGACAACCGGCTATACAAGTGCCTTTACTGTGGACTACAGTAGTACAGCACTAGCTTAAGACAAGGGCTAAGCCTACTTTTAGTATTAGAACAAATGTGTATGGCCAAGTCAAATTTTGAGTTCCCTGTAGAGTGGTGGCTTCTTACTCCCAATGTGTGGTCAGATATTTCTAATTGATTGTAATTAGTGTTTGCACTGGGTCCAAAATTCGGGACCAGGTAACTGAAGTCGATGGTCAGTCGGGTACCCGAAAATATAACTTCTGTTAGGCTACGAGTTTGTTGTAAAGTCATAATAAGAAATTTTGCTTTGTACATTGATATAATATAACACCAATGTATCTTACGCCAGTATGGAAAGTATGGCACTTTTCACCGAGTTCTCGGGTGTGCACGAAAAACAATTGAAGTGTGCAGTGTGCAATAAGGTGTCAAATGCACACTTCAAGTGTGCACACGAAAAGTCAAGTGTGAAATAAATACTTGGGAGAAATTCAAACAAATCCCTTGAAGGCCTCCTTAACATCCAGAGTGGAAAGTATGGGATGGATACCGGATCATAAGTTCCAAATATGCCTCACTCCAGGGGTCTTGGCCGAGTGATGGCCGACACTGCATGCATCATTCAATCAAGTCATCAACACGTCATGATCACGACTTGTGATCATCCAATAGGCCAAGTCAATATAACATATACCTAGGGTTATACGAGGCAATCACCGTCAGCTTAAAAAATCAGGTGTGCAATGTGAATTTTCAAGTGTGCAATAAAAATCTTGAAAAAAATCTTGGGTGTGCAACTGCCATACTTTCCATACTGGATCTTACCCAGTGTGCATTTAGTGCACTATACGCCGAAGATCTTCGGCGTGGCCATGCGATTTCGGTCGGCAAGGCGGCTTAGAAACTAGCCTTTGTCGGCGTGCAAAATGCAATAAGTTGAGGATTGCCGGCGTAGTTGGCGGGCAAACGGTACCCCCGGCATACCGGCGGGCCGATTCAGTCAACTCCCGCTAGTATGTTCATGCACAGTACTGTGCTATACCTGTAGGCCTACTTGTATTGCCCATGAATGGTGTATGCATTACGTACATGTATACATACGTATGTACAATCGCTTACGGATTGCCTCTGACTTAGCTATAATGTGTGTATACTACATACCTGTACGTGCCTTGCCAATGTATGGTGACTGTGTACATATGACGTACATGTATACTGTACGCATGTACGCAAGCCTATGGATTGCTATGTACATGCATTGTATGTGCACAGTACAGAAAATCCCGGCGTACATCCCGGCGTACGGTCACGAAAACCTCGGCGTACCTTCGGCGTAGGCTTTACATGGAATGCACCCTGGGATCTTATGTATGGGCATGACAAGTGTTCTTATTATAGGCCAGGAAAAAGTAACATGTTAGGTGTTCTGTCACACATGCAATCTATGTTTGTGAAACTTTGGATCCGGGTAGCACTTTCAGAACTGTGTCCTGACATCGTCGGTCAGGTACCCAGTGCAAACACTAACTGTAATACCTTACCTGGCCAGGTTCCAAAAATGTGCAAATGGCTGTGCTGGCCAGATCTTGTGTAGGCTATGTAGGCTAACTTGCTAACATAAGTTTTGGCCTTAGGTAGCCTAGGCCTAAACACTGTGTGTCTTAGCATATAGCCTTAAGGGCCAATGTTATGTTTGTTTACCAATGTCATGTTACTGTTCGTCTGTATCACTGAATGTGATACCATAGCCTGGTTTAACATGGGAAAAAAATTGGAATATAGGTGCTACCTTACATTAAAAATGAATTGAGAAAAAGATTTAGCCTGTCATTTAGCCTACTGGGCCTAGAACAACAATGTGATTAACTGTGCAGCTAGTATCTGTGTTAGCAGCCCAGGCACACTGCATGCACACTGTATATACATAGTGCAGGCACAAACGTTACACATGTAGTTTATACACAACCTACTCCGCATGTATACATTGCACTCTACGGTGTTTGCATTTAGTCCCCATTGCTATGTGCAAAAAGAATGCTGCCTAACGCACACTGTGTTAACACTAGGTTGGGTCATTTCTAGTAACAGAAATGTGACCTTGGTCACGTGACTATAATGAAATACAGCAATTCGAAGCCTTTTGTCTCAGAAAATGCACTAAAATCGCAATTACTGCTAAATTCACATAAATATGAACAAAACGGACAAATTATTTGGCAGTTATATAAGATTCGTGGTGGACTATGGGGCAAGATTCGTGACTTAAAAACCAAAATGGCCGCCACTTCACTAATTTGCATGTCATCATTGACTTTGACAAAAATATTTTCATTTCAAACACACCGACTCTTCTTCTTTTTCCATCCCAGTCGGCATCTGCGGTACGGCTCGATTGCTTGAGGTAAAATCTGGCAAATCAGGTAGCTCATCCGTCGTATACACGGGCATAGGCTTCGATGGGTCCGGAGCCCGCGCCCTAAACGACAGCTTGCTCATGATGACGACCTCGTGTCGAACTACGAAATATGCCAAAAATTAGCCTCAAGAGGCCAACAGAGAAACGAAATCTCTGACACAGTCCTTCTTAAAGATGATCTTGGTCCTCTCATCCGGAAATAAAACGTATTTTCCATCGAATTTCCATGGTGATGAAGAAATTTCTCTCACGTTCTCCAACACACTATAAGAAAAACATGGCGGATACTATTCCAGCCGTCCCTGCAGTCTTTGCGAGCTGCCACTCCTGATGGATTGCGCATGCTCTATTTTACCCGCTCAATAAGAAATGCATATGTATTAGGCAGGACCAAACAAAATCCGACTACGTAGACTGATACTGCTGGGATTAGTGTTCTCCTACCGAGGAACACTGACTGCATGCATGGACGATTTTACTGGAAAGCGTTCCATTGCACGGAAGTTTGGGAAACATATGTACAAAAAGTACCTTACAATGTAAATTTTGGAAAAACTACTTTACCAACTTAGACTTTTCAAAGTTTAATACAATGGTGATGTCATAACACTGAGAATCATATCTACATTGTGTGGTAGTCTAGCCTGCGCATAGTAGGCCTACGACTTTTACGACAGTCTATAGCTGGTATATAGCTCGTATCGATAGGCTATAGTATGGTGGAGCATATTAATTTCATCTTCCATTTTTGAAATCAGTCAGGAGCTGGAAGACATTAATGAGACATTAATGTCCACCCCAACAGCTGAACAGGGACGGTATAGCTTTATCGTAGTCTGGTGGACTTCCACTTTTCCAATCAGTCAGGGAGCTGGAAGATATCCATGGCACTCTAACAGAGACGCGCGATCCTGGTACGGTCCACTTACACGGTGACCCATGGTTTGAGTAAGAATTCTCACTCATGCACACATAGTCACACAAATTGAACAGTCTAAGTCGGGAACTTTCCAGTTTCTCAGTTCGGGATCCACCAGGGGCGTGGATTTCTTTTCAACTTTTGGGGGTGATGGGGTGAACTATATCGCAAATGTGGAATATGTGCACGCGAAGCGCGAGCCCATGACGGGTGGGGTCCAGGGGCCCGCCTTAGGGTCCCTGGTGGGGTCCACGGGCAAAGCCCCAGTGGGGGTCCAGGGGGCTAAGCCCCCAGAAGCTCCCGGGGTATTAATGTCTCAGAAGTGCCAGGAAGACTGTTTTAAGGGGTTAATGTTCTTTGGTAGTAGGCAATTGGTATATTTCACACATTTTGGAAATGCTATTTTGAGCACAAAACTCGTTGATAAGCTTCACTGGATTGAAATTGTACAAGAGCAATAATGTCCTGTTAACCTTAAAAAGGCAGGGTTCAACATATAGGGTCATCCCAGACAACTGGATTTTGAATTCGGAGATCATTACAAGACCTGCAAGTTGGCTTGAGATCATTGGCGTCGCCAGGTTTTTGTGATTGGGGGCACGTGATGTCGTAATCATACCTCAGTTCCCCCAAATCTGCGTAAATTACACCTTTATTTTTCATGCTTTCCTGCATTTGCATGCAGCAGTTTTGATCTTTCGTTTGTCACTACATAAAGGTGTCGTCCTGGGGAAGGGGGTTCCCGGCCCTCCCCTTTTAGAATTTTTTTTATTAATTTAAGGTCTTTTAGATGCAAAATGGTGCTATCTTTGGGATGTTTTTGGAACTGATCATATATGGCCGGTAAATGTCCATAATTTAGTGAATGCTAATTTTTGGAAAGGTAAAAGAGGAGGATATATTGTCTTTTAAGAGACAGATACGTTGTCAACAAATCTCCTGAAGCCCCCTTCCTTCTGCATTATGAAAGGGCATCTAAGGCTCGCAGATACCTGAACAGGACCTCCTGAAAGCTCTGCATTAATCATATTAATTGGGGCGGGGGGAAGGGGAGGGGGGCAATGACATAATGCGTATATTACCTGGTATCCAAATGATAATATAGAGTACGACGCCGAACACTTTACAACTATCGTATTTTTACTACTTTTGAACTAAAATCCGGGCAAACAGCTGCCAGCAATGGAAAATGAGAGGGAGGGAGAGTTTATGTGCAGGGAGGTGATATTAGCCGGACCTCCCTGATAGGTGTAGGAAAGGGGTGAAGGACTAATAAGAGTGTTACAGAGTACTGTTTTCGTCATAAGTGTATTAACAATCACCATCTATACCGATAAATGATGACTCAGCGCGAACTGGCGAAGCTCTGGTAAAATTTTTTCAAAAATGTATAACGGCAGATACGTACTTTCAACCTTCTACATCATGCTACATATTAGACTGAAAGATCCCATATTGATGCGAGGTCCCCACAGATGTTTGGAGATGTATCTCTTTTCTTCGGAAAGTGTTGTGATCAGAACAGTTTCATGTTTTATTACCTCAATAATGGTCATGACATGGAGGGTAAACAGTGACGAATAATATTTCCATTACAAAACCTGCATTCAGACTCTACATCGAGACACTTTCAATTGCCCGAAAAACCTACATGCCACTGCCATAAGGCAGTCTTTTACCTATTGATTCGTAAACTTTCAACTTTTTGCTGCTGTGCTTCTCCGAAAGTTGCTATCGGAAGATATTGATAATATGAGTGACACTGACGTAAGGTTGGAAGCGCGCAGAGCGCGCGAAAATTTTGATAGATTGCCAACGATTCGCTAAAATTCTGATAGTTTGAGAAACATTTGTGATAGAAAGTGAAGCGAAATTTCCTATGAAAATGAAGAATAAACTATACTTTCCATCATACACGTATCTGTAGACTGAAACATTGGGGGGGGGGATGATTATATGGGCCATCCCCCTAGTCAAATGTTGGGGGGATATATCCCCCCAACACCCGGGATTTACGCCCATAGCTTTAGGAAGAGTGGTGAGACAGGCATGGATCAGGACGTTGGAAAAGACAGAAGGAAAAAGGAAAGGAACCTGAAAGAGCCCATATAAGGGTCGTGAAGCCCGAAAAAGGGAAAAAGAATGGAACCAGGCAGACTTCGCAAGGGAGGAAGGATACAACAGAACGATGAAAGGAAGGAGGAAAGGGGACAACATTAGTGAAGGTGAACGTTTGAGATGGACGGAGCAGGAACAAAGGAAAGTGACAGAAAAAGATCAGAGAGAGAGAGAAAAGGACACAAATGGAAGAAACAAAGGGTGAAGAGAGGCAGGGATTGTGACAAAGGGAGGAAAGGTAGCTGCCAGTCTTAAGTTTTTCTCTTTTACGAGTAATTCAAAGCACTGTACCACTAAAAGTGTTCTGTAGGTCCCACCATATGTTGAAAAGGCCATGTGCTAAGCCACAGGATGGGGTTTGGGTCAGAGCCCCCATGAGTGAACATGGACGTCAAAAGGTGTGGGACGGGACATGCCCCACTTTTGGAAGTGGAGGAGATTGCAGGCGCGGACCCAGGGGGGCCTGGGGGCCCGGCCCCCCCCCCCTCGCCACTAAAAAAAAAACGAAAGGAGAAAAAAAAAAAGAAAAAAAGAAAAGGAGAAAAGAAAAATTAAGAGCAAAAAATTAATAAAAGTGTCTAAGAACGTATTCAAAGTATATATTTCTGTAGGGGTTGGGTGGAGCTATCGCTGGATTATCTCTTTATATATCTTTTAAAGTGGTTGGCGACGAAAGGAGCGCTACAATGTTCAAAAACAGGTGAATAGCTGAGCAATGGTCCTTGACTTAAGATCTAAATAAGTAAACATCGTGACATATGTAGTATGGGCTCGGCTAGCTGCACTGAAATTTAGTAACAATTTTGTGTTAAAGAGTGAAATTTTTTGTAATCTAGAGGGATTGAGAGGCAAAGTTTTCGCCATACTGACCTTGCAGAATGAATACAAGAGACAAGCTGTCAGGTGACGTGCTATTGTGCACAGTGGCACCAGCTGTTGCAGGCAAAGTAGCGGCGTGCATACCCTATTCGATTTTGAAACTCTCGAAAAGTTTTAAAATGAACTCAAAAGGCTTTTACGCTACAGACAGTGGCGTCGGCACAGTGGGCAATGGGTGACGTGTGTCCCCTTCCCCCATTGATTCTTGAAAATTTTTAAAATGGTCACAAAAGTCGTTTAAGCTACAGATTTCTGTGGAGGGTGTAGGGTGAGATATATTTTTGATGAATGGTTTATTTGTTCTAACCATTTTCTTTCACAAACTGTTCTCAAACTATCACAAGTTTTGGAAATTCTTGTCAAATTCCAAATTTTCGCACACTCCGCTAGCGTCAAGCCTTGTCAGAGTTGTCCTTATTATCAATAGCTTTCGGTAACTACTCACAGGGGAACAAAGGAGCAAAAGTGCTTTTTAAGAATTCTCAGTCAGAAGCTTCGTTTCTGAATAGCATAGGTTGGTGGGAAAGTGACAGTGTCCGATTCAGGTTCTGAAATGCAGAAATGCAGAAATTCAAAATTTCGGCGCGCTTCGCGAGCATACGACAGGGTTCACACCCGATTTTATATACCATTGACAAAGCTATGACGCAAGAAATTATTCCAATGCAACATTTCCTAAAAAAGTGCATCTCCTTCTCTGTAGGGCTCTCATCATTATGGGATCTTTGACTAATCTAGTCTAGCACATGATTTGAAAGATTGAAAGTACGTAATTGCCGTTGCTTATTTTCCAAACATCTTACCGCGACGTTCAATAATGACGAAAATCTTTTCTGGAACGAATTTTGCCTGTCCACCATCCCTCTTGCTATACCTAAAAAGAAGGTGATATATCATATCTCCTCCCATATGGATGTCGGGTAGTGAGAATCCCGTTGGTCCCTCTTTTGTATACTGTAACTAATTTAGAGCTCCCGGGAGGCTCTATACTGTTCTCTGTCAACCTTGGATATCCTTTTAAAATGTAAAGGAAAAATTTTATTACAGTCCAAGAATGTTTCTGTGAACTCCAAGCAGGTATAATTGCGTGTACAATTTTCCCATGGGCGTGGATCATGGGGGCGGGGGACGCGTCCCCCTCACTTTTTTGGAAGGGGGGACATCGTCAAAAGTCCCCCTCACTTTTTCAAAAGTTATGGAACAGACTGCAATTATGCCTAGGAAAACGAAATTTTTAGAAGAAAAATAACCTAAAAATCGTACACTTTTGTTGCACCAAATCGCATCTGAGGGCATTCAGTTCTAGAAAAATTTCCCTTAGACCCCTCCCCCATGCCGAAGATCACAAAACTTATTGCCTCCCCGTGACGCAAATCCTGGCTACCACCAACTGCTTCTTCCAAGCCACCAGGACGGCGATTCACAAATGTGTAAAAGTCCCCCCCCCCCCCACACACACACACACTATTGGAGATGGATCCACGCCCATGATTTTTCCTGGGACTTAAGGAGGTTTGAAGACAATATGTTAACCGTCTCTTACTCCCCTTTCTCACCCGAACAAAAGTTAGAATTCACTAAATTTTGGACATTTTCTAAACATACAATCACTTTAGAATGACCCAAAGATACCACCATTTTGCATATAGGCCCCCTAAAATTCACAAAAACTTCTCAAAGGGGAGGGTAAACCCCTTCCTGGGATTGCACTCTCATGTACTAATAAGAAAAGGCTCTCCCACTCTTGTATATAGCGTATACACAATCCCACTGCCTAAAAAGGCACGGTTTAGCAGTTATCTGCGGTTCCCCAAATCACCAACTCCCGCCGGCACCATCGGTCATAGATTTCTGAAGGGTATACCCTTCAGAAGTCCATAAAGAAGGCGATATATCATCTCTCCTCTCTTATGGATGTAAGGTTGTGAGAGTCCTGTTGGTCCCCCTTTTCAGTGTACAATTAATGCAGAGCTCCCGGGAGGCTCTATACCGAAAATTTTCGGCGCGCTTCGCGCGCAATTGTTTACTCTCACGGAGAGAGGTACGTTTTTATTGAGTGATGGATTTATTTTTATCACCTTTTACCAAAAATCATTTGAAATCTTTCACGATTTTTGCAAAGTCTTCTCAATATTTCTTGATTTTTGCTTGATCTGCGCACTGTTAGCCTTGAATTGCTCCTTTTCATCGGTGGGGTTCTACCATAAGCCAATTATTCGTGTGCATAAACGTGATTTCAGAGTCAGCATTGTAAGGATGTAAAACAACTGATATTCATTTTTTTACCCTCCTCTTCTTATGAGAACTGAAAACTTAGTATCGAACCCACCTTTTAATTGATAGAAACACATAAAGGGAATTGACACCGTTAGTCATAGCAATGGTTTTAAATGTAAATTCAAATTTTCGGCGCGCTTCGCGCGCATTTGTTTCATCTGACGTCCTATACCCGAGTACCGTATAACGAAAATAAAACACTCATTATGGCAAAAACATTTCAAGTTACCTACACGGGCTCATTATATTGGCGTGTAAGTTTTAAGATAACTTATATTCTCCGTAACTTCTGCAGGTACATATAGTAACTTATACTGAGCCATACACATCAAATTCCATGCAACATGAAAAGGTATAAAATCTCACTGACATAAGAACTGGAGCCGATTTCTGTGCTCTTAAAATGCAATATTGCGAGAGCTTCCGGGGGCTCCGCCCCTGGACCCCGCCAGGGGCCCTAACGCGGGCCCCTGGAACCCACGCGTAGGGACTCGCGCTTCGCGCTCGTGGTGCACCTTCGGTGCACCTGAGGTTTTCCATCTTGCCCCCCCCCCTCAAAATTTCTGGATCCGCGCCTGGGAGATTGGGCCCCCTCTTATGCTAGAACTCTAACAAAAATAGTAGTAGGCCTAGGCCATGGGCCAGAGGTACTTTTTGCCAATTTGTTAGTTTTTGCCATCTTGATTTACCTGGATACAAAATGTCAAAAACAATGTTCAGAAAAATAGTTTTAGAATATTTATGATAGAATACGGACAGATTTTAAGTTTAACTGTTACAAAAATATTTTTAATGACTTTTTTTCTTATTTTTAAAATGTATTGCCATAATTTGTACAGTAGCGGCCATTTTGGTTCACCTGAAGTCAACAGAAATGTTCTGAAAAATAAGTCCTAAGTATTATCATACAGTGTGGCCAGTTTTACGCGCAACAGTTCAAAAATATTTTGATATGCTCAAACCACTTCATACAGCCAAGGTAACGTACCAGCGGAGGCCTGTACTAAGTCTGTACGACTAGATTGGCCGGAAAACAATCTAGATTTTAGGCATTATTCCGATTTGTAACTTTTGAAAATTCTGTCGTATATATAACCTGGCCTCTGCCGAGAAGGTTTTAGTTATAAATGTGAATCAATGACTTAGGCTAGTCAGCGGTTTGGAGCAACCTCACCGACAGTCCTTCAGTCAATCCGCCACTAGCGTACTCAGCTGCATGGTGTGATGGCTCCCTCTATAGATATGCAAGTGCGCCAACCTTTCGTTTCTGCAGGGAGGTGTTAGGAACTCCCTGGTTTCTGTCAGATGTCCAAACAAATTTCAGCAACCAAGCGTACAATGGCGTAATAAGATGGGGAGGAGAGGCATTACTCCTCATCCATGGGAGGAAATTGCAGGGGGCAATTGCCTCCCACTTTTTTCCAGAGCTTAAAAAATAATAAATACACTAAAAATGAGCGAAAGGAAGCGAAATCAGAGAAATTATAAGAGTATCTTTATATCCTGTTTATGATTAAACTGTGCAATGTTAAATGGAAAACATTAATATCAAATATCATGAAAATGCTAGGAAGATTTTTTCGGCGAGCTTAGCGCAGCCCAAGAGAAAGCTTACCAATACAGTTAAAAGTTGAAACGTCTTTAAAGGATGGGCGTCTCCTACGCGCCACACTATTGTGACTTGAAGCTCTGAAATAAGTCTCACTGAAAGTGGTCCTTGCAAACAAAATTCAGAAACTCTCCAATGGTATAAGGAAAGGGAATTATCGATAGATTTTTCGGCGTACTTCGTGTGAGCCTATAAATTGATGTCTCATTATTACAGCTTTGCGTGGAAAAACTTAGGTGGAATTTCCTCGTTATTACCTTCTGCGGAACAGCTTGGGTAAATAACTATTTCCAAAACCCTCACTAACCCTCCCGCTGTTCACTTTCCTTACCAAATACCACCATCCCTATCAAATTGGCTGACGGTTACTATCTTAAATTTGCAATCATCGTAAGAAAACATTTAAAATTATATCTGGGGGAAGCATGATTTTCCCTCGAAATGGTCCAGAACGACCGCAAAAACTGTCAAATTAAGAAAAATTGCTAGGGGAGGACCCCCCAGTCCCCATCCTCTGGATTCGCACCTTCGTCACCTACGGTTAAAGGGTTCGCCGGCCACAACTTCCAAGATGCAGCCTCCAATGAAAATTACTTCCTTGGTACTGAATCTGCCGACGCCTGTGGCCATGTCCATACAAAAACATTTTTTCAATGAGTTTTTTAAAGTATCATACACTTTATAACCTTCAAAGTCTACACTACCTTATTTTTGACAGTAATATAAATCTATAGGGGGTACTTGTCCCAGACTATCGACAAAAATGAAATATGAAAGAAGGATGCATATAGCAGGATAAAGGTTCCTACATCCTGCTCAATGTAAAGAACAGGATCTGGGGAAAGTAGGAGAATTTTTTATTTTTTATGTAATGAGCAACACTGCATAAAAATAAACAGTATAGGCTTCAGTTAACTGTCTCAACCAAAGCTGTTTTCTTCGGCGTGCTTCGCGCGCACCCGTTTAAAATATTGCTTCGAGAATCGGGATAACTTCTTGTAGAACATCTCGCTCTTTATATTTTTGTACAAACTCTTTCATTATCATTGTAACCACCTACATAGGAGGGGGCAAGCGGGGGCACTTATCCCCTACATTTTCCCAGAGCTTAAAAACTAAAAATCATAAAAAAAATGAGCGAAAGTAAGCGAGACCAGAGAAATTACAGGAGAATTTGCAATAGCCTATTATGATTAAATTTTGCTATGTTTAATGAAGGAATATATTAATATTAAGAACCATAAAATTGCTAGAATTTTTCTCGGCGCGCTTCGCGCGCATTTCCAGAGAAACCTAATTAATACAGTTGAAAATTTTGTCTGGCACCGTAAAATTTCTTTCCCTCCTACCCACCACACTGCTGTGACTTGAGTCACTGAAAGTACTCATGAACCTCACTGCCTCATAAAATGCATCATGGCCCTTGCAAACAAATCCCAAACCCTACCCATGTATAGGGAACAGCAATTCTCGAAAAAAGTAAATAATCGGCGTGCTTCTCATGAACCTTATATAAATCGATGTCCCATTAGTACTACTGTACTGCTGTGCGTAGGAAGACTTTGGTGGAATTGCCTCGTTATTACTTTCTGTAGGACAGCTTGACTTAATTACCATTTCCAAAACCCTCGAAACATCTCTCGCTGTTCACTTTCCTCACCAACTACCACCATCCTCAGCAAATTGACTGACGGTTACTATCTTAAAGTTGCGATCATCATATGAAAATTATTTCATTAGCATTTCAAATTACACCCGGGAGAAGCAGGATTTTATCAAGAGATGGTCCAGAATGGCCGCAAAAGCCGTCAAATTTAAAAAAGATTTTTCTGGAATGACCCTCAGTCCCCAGCCTCCGGCTTAGCGCCAACTTCTTAGGATGCAGCATCCAATAAAAATTACTTCCCTGGCACTTAACACTACCGATGCCTTTGGCAATGTCCATGCATAAACTACCCACAAAAGATTTCATTGACTTTCTTAAGTATCACATAGACTATGACCTTCGAAATTGACACTAGGCTTATTTTTCACACTAATAAAAAAGAAGAAGGCCACTTGTCCCAGACCATCGACAAAATGAAACATGAAAGAGAGCGTCAGTAGAGCAGGATATAGGTTCCCATACCCTCCTCTATGGAAAGAACAGGCCTCTGGGGAAAGTAGGAATATTGTTTATACAATAAAAATACTGCATTCAAACCTCAAGAAAAACAATGGGCTACAATAAAATGTCTCAACGCTATTTTCTTGTGCGGACTTCGAGCGCACCCGTTTTAGCTATTGCTTCGGAGTTTCAGGTTTACTTCCTGTAGGGCATACTGCTCGTCATGGCTTCGTACAAACTCTTCTATTATCATTGAAACCACCAATGCCCCCATGGCCCTACGCAGCGTAGGGGAAGCTCCCCTTCCCCAGAAATTTTCAAAGCAAAATTTTTATCATCATCGATCTGTGTAAATTTACCGACTCTTTAAAGATTGTTTAGATGCAAGTTGTAAGGCATGGAAAGTGTCATTTCCGGTACCTTAATATGGGACAGGCGCTGCAAAGGGTTGGGTGGCAAGCGTGCCCTCCTTGAGTATACTTTTCTCAGCTTCTCTATAACTCATATCGCTAAAAGTCTAAAAATGGGTTTTTCTTAAGCGCGCACCCACTTTTAGTATACTAGATCTCTTAAAATTATAGATTCTTAAAATTATTGTTCCAAAGTCCCAGGAAACCCTAAAATAATCCATCCTCCCCTCCTTTTTCAAGACCTCAGTATTATCGGGTCCCGGTCGACTGTAAGTCATAGGAGTGAGAATGAAACTGAAAACAGTCAGATTGTGATTTCTGTGGTCTGTTAAGTGCCCACCCTATGTCATTTGAACTAGAAGCTAAAATGCATCATTTTGATACCTACGATATCGTAAATACCCGAGAGCTTCCGGGGGCTTCTATCTCCTGGACCCACCCGGGCTTTGCCCCTGGACAACACCAGGGGCCTTGAGGCGGGCCCCTGGACCCCACGCCGTTACTGGGAGCGCCGAGGGGCCGTTTGGCAGCACACCCGGGTTTGCCCTCCACTTTAAGGCATCACATCCCGCCCCTGTCCCCATCCAAAGGTTTTACGCCCCCACCTAGCCGCCCTAGTAATGTGCAGAGTAAAAAAGTATATGCCTTCCTTATTAACCAATGCTTCGGCCCAATTCGTCCTGGCAAAACTGCGACCAAAAACCCAGTATGAAACGACCGGGACCGGTCCCCCCTGTGACCTCCGTCGAAAGAAAACAAATCCTGGTTATGTCACTGCCTGCGTCCATCTTAATTCCACAGTATTTGCAACGGCATACCAAACAAGCCTTTTGCTAGGCGTTGGGAACGGCAAGGCAATTATGATTTTAGGGGTGCAGTGGGAAATGGGGACAAATCAGAAATTGCCTTCGGGTTTCTTGTAAACCTATTTCTATGGCAGATTTTGGAAAATATCCTGCAAATTTTCTTGGGTTATACAGGCTTCTTTCGGAAAAAGACTGTTCAGCACCCAGAAAAACCCCTAGTTTGCCTATGGTTAACACCCAAAAGGTTTACGAACCTGGTGGGAATCTCATCAAATATTTGACTAGATTTAATGTAATATTGGCTAAACTTCTTTATAAAACAGTTTGATTCACTTTTGGGCCAAATCTAGTCAACTATTTGGCATGATTCCTGTTCGTGCAGCTATCAAGATTTGTTTAATAGAGGGAGGAGGTTGCATTACAATCCACGCTTAACAATATTCCAATATTTTCGTATGTGGTCATATTTGTCCTTTCCACTCACCCGGACCACCCCTCCCCCTGAAAAATCCAGGTACCGTCACTGCATTTCATATGCATGATCAAAATTTTTAGTATTTCATTCCTACTGGTACTTCGAAAAAACTTTGGTAATAAATTCTGTTTGAAATATTACACTTATCTATACAAGCCAAACAGTCGGTACACCATGCTGCTGCTTTACCTGACGAACACATCGATCCAGTCACAACGCCCAGGAATTACGGTAAAGAATTAAAACCTATAGCAAATTTTCTGTCTTAGGACCTCTAAAAACTAGTGTTGCTGTGGGAACGATTATCGGTATTCAATATAGGTTATAACAGCCTGTATCCTTCATATTCATCCCAAATACTAATTGGTAAAATAAACCGTACCTAAAATTCCGATAATACCCAAACGATAGGCCTAGTACTAGACAGCTATATATTTTATACACATTACGTGAATATCTTACGTTTGGCTAGGCCGTATACAGTTCCCCATTTTAATGAAACGGCGCTTCACAGTAATGCATGCAAAATCACGTGTGGTTTGTGAACAGTATATGTTCATTTCTTAAATACCGTTATCGGATCGATATCGGCGGATATTGAGAATTGAAGTGTCGGAAATTGCTAACATCGGTTGCATGAAATATACGTACAACAAACAATAATTTCATGTCGTCGTTGCTTGTCGCATGGGCGTAAATCCCGGGGGGGATGGGGGGATATATCCCCCCAACATTTGACTAGGGGGGATGGCCCATGTAATCATCCCCACCCCCCAATGTTTCAGTCTACAGATACGTGTATGGTGAAAAGTATATTTTATTCTTCATTTTCGTAAGAATTTTTTTCAATCTCGCTTCAATTTCTGTCACAAATGTTTCTCAAACTATCAGAATTTTAGCAAATCGTTGGCAATCTATCAAAATTTCGCGCGCTCCGCGCGCTTCCAACCTTACGTCAGTGTCACTTATATTATCAATATCTTTCGATAGCATCTTTCGAAAAGCACATCAGCAAAAAGTTGAAAGTTTACGAATTAATAGGTAAAAGACTGGCTTATGGCAGTGGCATGTAGGTTTGTTGTGCAATTGAAAGTGTCTCGATGTAGAGTCTGAATGCAGGTTTTGTAATGGAAATATTATTCGTCACTGTTTACACTCCATGTCATGACCATTATTAAGGTCATAATACACGAAACTGTTCTGATCACGGCACTTTCCGAAGAACAGAGATACATCTCCAAACATATTTGGGGACCTCGCATCAATATGGGATCTTTCAGTCTAATATGTAGCATGATGCAGAAGGTTGAAAGCACGTATCTGCCGTTATGCATTTTTCCAAAAAATTTTTACCAGAGCTTCGCCAGTTCGCGCTGAGCCATTATCGGGATAGATGGTGATTGTTAATACATTTATGACGAAAACAGCACTCTGTAACGCTCTTATTAGTCCTTCACCCCTTTTGCTACACCTATCAGGGAGGTCTAATATTACCGCCCTGCACCTATACTCTCCCTCCCTCTCATTTTCCATTGCTGGCAGCTGTTCGTCTGGATTTTAGTTCAGAAGTAGTAAAAATACAATAGTTGTAAAGTGTTCGGCGGCGTACTCTATTATCATTTGGATGTCAGGTAGAATACGCATTATGTCATTGCCCCCCCCCCCCACCCCAATTATTATGATTAATGCAGAGTTTCCAGGAGGTCCTGTTCAGGTATCTGCTAGCCTTAGATGCTCTTTCATAATGCACAATGAAGGAAAGGGCATATATCGTAATATAACTCAAGAATGTTTCTGTGGACTCCACGCACACATTTTTGTGTAAAAACTTTCCCGAAATAGAAGGCAGTAAAATAGACAGAAGGGAGGGGGCTTCGGGAGATTTGTTGACAACGTAACTGTCTCTTAATAGACAACATATTCTCTTTTACCTAACCAAAAATTAGCATTCACTAAATTATGGACATTTTCCGGCCAATGATCAGTTCCAAAATCATCCCAAAGATAGCACCATTTTACATCTAAAAGACCTTAAATTAATAAAAAAAATTCTTAGAGGGGAGGGGGAACCTCTTCCCCAGGACGACACCTTTATGTAGTGACAAACGAAAGATCAAAACTGCTGCATACAAATGCAGGAACGCATGAAAAATAAAGGTGTAATTTACGCAGACTTGGGGGAACTGAGGTATTATTACGACATCATCTATGGTGCCCCCAATCACAAAAAAACCTGGCCACGCCACTGATCTCAAGTCAACTTGCAGGTCTTGTAATGATCTCCAAATTCAAAATCCAGTTGTCTGGGAGTGGCCCTATATGTTGATCCCTGCCTTTTTAAGCTTAACAGGACATTGTTGCTCTTGTACAATTTCAATCCGGTGCAACTTATCGACGAGTTTTGTGCTCAAAATAGCAGTTCCTAAATGAATGAATATACCAATAGCCTACCAAAGAACATTACCACTGAAATTAGCCTCTTAAAACAGTCTTCCTGGCACTTCTGAGACATTAAAACCCAGGAGCTTCCGGGGGCTTCGCCCCCTGGACCCCCACCGGGGCTTTGCCCCTGGACCCCACCAGGGGCCCTAAGGCGGGCCCCTGGACCCCACCCATCATGGGCTCGCGCTTCGCGCTCGCCGTGCACGCTTCGCGTGCACATGTTCCACGTTTGCGACAGTTCACCCCATCCCCCCCAAAGTTGAAAAGAAATCTACGCCCCTGGCTTGTCGAAATAATTCGTTAGTTTCATGCTACACAAGGAGGCTCCCAGGGCTGTAACCTCCGAGTCCGGACTCGGACTCAATTTCAGACTACGGTCCGTTTTTACTGGCGGAAATGGGAGGTCCCGGAATCGAAATTGTGAGGCGATTCCATCCGAGTACCCCAAATTGAACCCTTGGAACTTACATACATGTTACGAAGAGGTTACATTGTTGTTGGTGTAAAGTTTACACGAATGGTCAAAAAGAGCCAACTTAGTTACAGGGTAAATGTAACTGCATCCTAAAAATAACCCTTTTCAATTAATTGTACTGGTATGTGAAAAATATAAAGCATAAAAAGGATTTGCATGATATGTTAAATTACAGTAGTGTCAAATGACTGGACAAATTGACCCGGAACTGGAAAGTACTACACTCCGAATTGACCAGGAATGATTGCCAGTGGGATCGGAATTGGCTCGAATCTAGTTAGGGGGACTCGGAGCACTGGAAGCTAAGAATAAATTGATCTGTGGCAAGTGGTAACTTTAACTATTTTTAGAGTAACGGAAGTCTGATTAATCTTTAAGTTCGAGATACAAGCTAAAATAGAAATAAAGTTGTGTATCTTCGTAAATTACGTCGTTTTCACAATTCTTCAACACCGGCATAATGACAATACACACTAAACAATCGCCCCATTCAAATTTAAAACAAGAATCTTATTAATAGGGGACAGTATATGAACAGGAATCTTGTCAAGTGCGCGACTAGATTTGGCTCCTTTTTTCAAACCAGATCTAATCACTTTTTGAAAAGATGTTTTCGTTCCCCTAATGACCAGACTTATGTTTTTAAAGTTGATTGCCTTGCTTATAAAATATTACTTGCGTTTTTTAAGCGTGCCATTTCTTATTACCACAATATGTACGTACGGCGGTCACGGTAATAGACTACGCCCTCATTTTTAAAGATTCAAAGGGCTTGTTACTAGCAGGCCAATGTAGCATCACCAAGATAAGCTAAACACGGTTGTACATTAATAAGAAAAGGGCAAACAGGCTGCATTTTTAGCCTGTCTCGAGTGTATTGGTTCCTTCTTATATGCTCCGTGTCACCCAGTACATTTTTCATGTACCACAAACACATTTCCAACACGGTTTTCAGACTATGTATTTCACAGCTCTTCCCTTTTCTTAACACACGCCCATTGTTACATCGATAACAACGATTCCTAGATTGATTGTATTGTGAAGCATACGGACTTGCATTTTACTGTTATCACAACAGCTTTGGAGAGGGCGTGCTTTATTTTCGATTGTTACCTACTGCCTAACTTCAATCGCATCAGTGGCGTAGCTAGGATTTGTGGCGCCCGGCGGGGGCAAGAAACGAAATTGGCGACCCTCCCCCATCTTCGCGGGGTAATCTTATGAATACACAACTCAAATGAATACATAGAACAAATGTCTATGGGCGTCGGCAGAAAATATTCAGCGGGGCAAAATTTTTTTAGGGGGGCCAAACTTTTTTCATGGGAAATATTTCACTCCCAGAAAAGAGTTTAGATGCTACTTCAAACAGTGTTGACAAAGGTGTAGCCAGGAATTTGTCAAGAGGGGGGGGGGGGCAAAGCCCATAGACAAACTCTCAGTGCTCCGCGCCACCATGAGGTGGCGTGGAGTGCAAGGAAATTTTGGCCCAAAATGCTTCCCAGATCCCTGGAAATAGCACTTCCAAGGCCTATTTACCGCATATAAAAAGGCGAAACACTAGCAATATCGTAAATATTATTTTATTAAAAGATGAAGTTGCTATATCAATATCATGCTCATGGCAAATGGTAGTTCGAACATTTTTGTAAGTGATCTCAATTTGGCGCCCCCTAAGTGGCGCCCGGGGAAACTCCCCCCCCCCCCTTGCTCTCCCCTAGCTACGCTACTGAATCGCATAGACTCGAGCTTCACTGGCAAAACCAACATTGTCTGTGGTCCCAGAGAAGAATGCAGTAAAGGTTAATCAGGGAATTGTTATAGACAACACCTGGACTGATTAAGCCCACCGGATTTACAGGATAATCTCTAGAATTGTTCTGATTATATTACAATGTTATATATATAGTTAAGTGGCAATAGGGCCGGATTAAGCTAGTGCGGGGCCTGTACCATACGTTATAAAGGGGCCCTATGTTTAAAAATTCAACACATAAATATATTTAAACACATACATTTTTGACTTGCATAGTAATTACATTTTTTATTTTCTTAAGAAATAAGTAATATTATACAGACATACTTGTGATATTGTAGATATAATATTACTTACATGTAAGTATCAAAAGTAACTACACTACCGTTTAAACATTACATTTTCTAGTTTTAGCACGAGCAAATTTGTTGTACTAGAAGTGTCTATTTCACGCAGAAGGTCACTTTCTCATGAGTGCTCATGAGTGTGAGATTGGTCAATCTCTTTTGACCCATGGTGCTCCTTAGTTCATTTTTAATCAGTGTTAGTTTTGAAAATGAGCGTTCTCTACTGCAGTTGGTCACCATCAGTGACAAATAGATGCGCAGGGCGATTTCTACATTTGGAAAACAAGACTCCAAGAATAGTTAATTATCAAACCGTAAAACTGTAACTCTACAAGCATGGGCGGCGATCCCGGGGACAGAGGGACATTTCCCCCAGTATTTGAGAAATCGCCCATTGATTTTGATTTTCACACAATAAATAATTAGAAAATGGGATCATCCCCCAATAATGAGAACAAATCACCGCCCATGTCTACAAGGCCTTGTGTGGTGGCAATTTGAGAAGCCAGATCAGTTTTCAACAGTTCAGTAAACTGCACAAGTTATTCACCAAGGATTCTTCCAAATCTTCCGTATATGATTTGATAAGACTAGATGACTTCGTTACCATCTCTTCATGTGTAAACTTCTGTAACTGACGAAGGAATCCAAATACACCCTTCCCTTCAACGTAAGCTTTCTGGCGTTTTGACAGGGTAGAGAGAAGTCACAATTAAGTCTACATGTCAAAAACGCTATGCACGCCCTCTGATCGCGACGGGAATTTCGTCTGTGACACTATGACCCCCACACAATGAGGTGTGTCGTTCCCGTCACAATATCAAACTCCCTGCTCAAACTTGACAAACACGGCTATTAATATGAGCCCGTGTGGATCTGAACGCTCACTAACCAAACAAGAAAAATTACGACAAAAACATTTATCCAACAATCTTCAGCCGATAGGGCTACAGAGAGAATATTAATGCATTTTTTTCTTAAAAAAGAAATTGATAGCCATAGCGCGGGGCCCCCGAAGGCTCGGGGCCTGTAGTATATGGTACTTTTGCTACTATGTTAATCCGGCCCTGCTTGGCAACTTGCTTGCGGTGCTAAAGCGAAAGAAACAAACCCGAACACGTAAACTCTCAGTAGGATCTGGTTAGTAAGCAAAGGGAGGGGGAAATTTATGGACAATTCCCCGACTGTTTTTATACCTTTTAATTTTTTATATCAGCTATACTACTTCAGTTACGTAAGCTAATGATGGATCTATTCAAGTCAGTACGGAAAGTGAATTCTTCACAAAACGATATACTTCGCCTCTACAAATCTGAGCCAGCTACTTGCACGGTGCATGGCACCAGGATTTGGCGGACTGAAGGGGGGAAGGGGAGGAGATGGCAATCCACAGCCCGGACAAAGGCAAATGCTTGCCGAAAGGACAGTGTGGCCAAAATGTTCGCTCCTCGGGGCGAGCTGAAAATTTGGAGTTTCAACTGATGAAAATTTGAAAATTTTGGGTTTACTGAAGACTCGGTTCTTCTCCACAGCAAAAACAAGTAACTTTCGGCGGTACTATTTGCCGTCGGGGCCACATACTTTACTATACCCACTAAGTTCCGGGACGAAAATTTCCCCGAACGGTGAACGGGGCAGCCTTCTCCGACAGGGGAAACCGTGGCCCCCTACTCCCACCTGGTATCACCCCAATTTAAGCAGCTAACCACGCGCCAGATTGGGGCTACCCCAAAACTTGTCTCTATCGATCTGATCTGCTCTCTTGGGGGCATTATCAAAGGATTGTAATTTTTTGAGAAAGTGGCGGGATTCCTCTGTGAATTTGCACTAGCTATTTTCTCTCTCTGTCTTATTTGCCTTTTCATGCCTTTGCTCGGCTCAGCGTATGTTTAGCAGTTGTCAGGAGTACGGCTATTAATAAAAAAAAAAAACTTGGCTTATTCTGTTGGATGGAGGAGGGAAGGGTAGGAGTACAAAGTCAACTTTTTTCAATGTACAAGACCGATCATGTAAGTATGTTACTAGGTGGATCACACCTAAGTTCTTGAATTCACGGTCTCCTAGGTTCATCACCTACTGCAAAAACTCACAAGGCATCAAAGGACGGATTTATGCGAATGCTATCAAGTTCAGTGGGGCAATTAAAATCCCAGAAAGTTGCATAAATTTATCGAAAACCCCCATTTGGGCATTTTGTCCACATAAGTTTGATAGGTAAATTATTAAATGCTAAATCCAAAGACTAGCCGCGGACTTTTCTTGATAGTACATTTTTTTTCGCCTTTGTATATAATAATATTATAAACACACTGCAGTCCACATTGTGAAAAAAAAACTTGTGTCAGTTTGACCTAAAATATAGTCTAGAGCTGGAGACTTGCCAAATTATTGGGTCATATAATGACCCAAATAAGGCTTCATATGACCCATATTGGGTTAAATTTGATCTAAAATGTTGGTTCAGTTCCCTTGTGACATAGGTGTTTTTAAAGTGTAGGCTAAATTGATGAAATATTTAAAGAGTTTAAACAACAAAACGAAAATGAAACCATTCTACAATCCCAACCAGTCTTTGAAGTTGTGTTATGGAATGCACATTGTTGTGTTTGCATGCAGATGGATTTACCGCTTGTATAAAGGAGTTCTCTCTCTTCCAGTCTTCCAAGGACACAATGGTTTGTACTAGAAGTAACACAGTGCATGGATCTATCAATACAAAGCTGTGTTAAAGACTTTCATGTGTAAATCAGTATATATACTCACAGAAGGTTCTTTATCAATGTAAATCTTTATTACACAATTCTTTGAACGAGATTAATTGTAATATCTCAACATAGAATAGTCAACTGCCTGATTGTATGTTGAATGACTTCAGCTTCATATTTGTGTTGTCATTCAAGGAACTAAGTCCAAACAAAAACCAAGTAGACTGGGATCAAAGACCACTTCATTTGTCACCTGTCGGAAAGTTCCATTGGACCATCTTTTCAATGAGAATAATTCAAAGTGGTAGACCCTCACCATAACTTTTGAATATTGAAGGTTTCGTGGTACTCTTCTGCGCACTTGATCACAACTGAAAAACTAACTAGTCGGGACCAAGTGCCGAAATAGTGGCTGTGCCACGTCATCAGCACTTAAAAATTTTGTCAAGGCTAAGGACCAGTCACTACAAAATTTTCTTTTTCCATTTTGCTATTGTCTGCTGAAATTCATAAATGCCCTAATATTCTTTACGAAGGTCGAAATAACGAAATTTGAATGTATAGTTTGCAACATACACGTCAAAGACAAGGCTCATTGATCCGGACCATGGAAGCTAGGACCAAAATTTCTCCCTGTCCGCTTACTGTTTCTGAAGGTCACCCCGTAATAGTGGAAAGGCTAGCTCGTTGCTAGCAATATATTGCATCCTGTTAAGGCTGAATCCAAATGGAAATAACGCATTCTAGAAGCCTAGCACGAATCTTTGTTGTCCACGTAGTCTTCGAAAGACAGTCGCCAGGCCGGTAGATCCTCGCTTTTCCAACGGCTGAATTCTTCTCTCCAAGACAACTCTGCGTCACTTAATGATTCTATTTGCGAAAAAATATATGAAGAGAATTGTGTGAATTGATAAAAAAAACACGAAAAAAGAAGAAAAATCATAAGATTGGAATTTACTAAACTGCTAAATATAGCAGGAAAGCAAAGTCTTTTGATTGCCATATACGATTTAATTGTGCTTTAGGCATTTTAAACAATAAAATGAACTGTAAATTTATCAGAGTTATATGACTTTAACTTCATGATATTTCAATGGTCAAGAATCCATAAAGAATGTGCACATGCATCGCGGATTATGGATGTTACTCGTCGTCTTGGTTCCTTGGAACCTTCCATTTCTCATAGGGGATTTCTAGGAATTCACATGGTACCATGTGCACGTACGTACAGACCGTCTAGAACGGCGCTTCTCAACCGGTGGGCCGCGAAGCTCTCTCAGGTGGGCCGCGAGATCCACCATGAAAATAAAAAATAAAGAAAAAGAATAAACTTTTTGTAAGGTGGGCCTCAGAAAAATTCTGAGAGTCAAAGTGGTCCTCGAGTTGAAAAAGGTTGAGAAGCACTGGTCTAGAAGGTTTTGAAACAAATATGGTGCTCATAGACGAAGAGTGGAAGTGTGCATACGGACCAGGCTAAACCTGAATCTTACCGAGACCATGACCCTAGCTAGACCAAAGCCGGTTTTAGTTGGCTAGCCAACTCTGATGTCGGTTTGGCTCTGCTGTGACCTGAGGATCGAGCTCGGTAGTTCTCGGGGATTTTCGACATAAAAACCATGCATTACGTAGAACACCCTGAATCTGGACCAAAGTTCGTTTTGGGTGGTCTGGCCTACTCCGAAATGACGTCTCTTCGGTATCGAATGGTCTAAGTGCGACTCAATTATATCGGTCTCAAGTGGTTGCAGTAATGTCCAGACCAATGATTGGGTGGTCTGCAATGGCATGACAAACTAGACCAGCGCACACCTTTCAAAGAACTTAGGCCTTTTGTCCTTGAGATATACTGAAAACTCGCTTAGTCTTACCCGTATATACCCCCAGATCTATCAAGAATCTGTTCCATAGTTGACAGTAGTCAGAACGAACCCCATGCAAGTCTTGAAGTCCGGGTTTAAATTCTTTTGTGATGAGACCTGGTACCTCATACTCCGGCCAGTGGCTTTCTTCGTCGTCTTCTCCATCGTTATCTCCACCAGTATTTGGGTTTCTTTGGTTCCAAAAAAAAAAAAAAAATACCGTCGGGACGAAAAAAAAAAAGACTTTAAAACTATGTATACTTGAGATAAATTATTCATCGGTATTCCAAGGCATTCATGCAAATGACCTCGTTCAACCTCATATTGAAAGATCAATTCCACATACGGAAGGCAGTGTTTCACTGCACTAATTACACTCAGAACATAAACATTAGCATAAAATAACAAAAACAAAATTGTGGCGACCCCTCCCCCGTTATCCATATAAGCTTCCCAACCACTTACAAGGTCAACAGTCTGGGGGACGTTTGTTTGTTTGTATGAGGGGAAACACTCATGTCTGAGTTAAATTTCCAAAACCTTAACCTACAGAGAACTCGTTTTTGCCTTTCATCTTGAATTTGTGTGCACAGTTTAATCATAGAAATATTCGGGGTAATACTTCCATGGTTTAATCCAGTCATCTTTTTTTTCAGTTTCAGTTTTCTGTCATTTACAAAGTCTTTGGACTTGTATTATAAATTTCACGTTCATGTATCAGTGTTGTAGTCGAGACCAGCATATCCGAGACCGAGACTAAGACCGAGACCAGTGGGTGTCGAGACCGAGACCGAGACCAGGGGCAGAATTTGAGATCGAGACCGAGACCAACAAGGTCCGAGACCGAGACCAAGACCGAATGTACATAATTGTATAGGCAAATGACACAAACTGTTCATAAAGGTGCCGTTCTGGGGGAGGGGTCTAAGGGACCCTCCCATTTGAGAAATTTTTATTAAGTTCAGGTTGTTTAGACGCAAAATGGTGCTATCTTATGGGATATTTTTGGAACTGATCATATGGCTAGAAAATGTCCATAATTAAGTGAATTCTAGTTTTTCCGACTGGCTGGATGTTTTTTCCAACTGAGTGGCGGCGAGTAAATTGCACCTTTTATGCTCCCTGCGTTTGTATACAGCAGTTGGGATCCTTCCTTTGTCACTACATAAAAACCTGATAAAGGTGCCGTCCTGGGGAAGGGGAGTCCCCTTTGAGAAAGTTTTGTTAATTTCAGGTTGCTTAGATGCAAAATGGTGCTATCTTTGGACTTTTTTGATCTGATTATATATGGCTGGAAAATATCCATAATTTAGTGAATTCTAATTTTTGTTTAGGTGAAAGAGGAGAGTGTGCGTCCCTGCGATTGTATACAGCAGTGTGGGATCCTTCCTTTGTCACTACATAAAGGTGAATTCTAATTTTTGGTTAGGTGAAAGAGGAGAGTATGTTGTCTTAGAGAATGGTATGTTGTCAACAAACCTCCTGGAGCCCCCTTTTGGCTACGTTAATGCCTTCTATTCTTCGGGGGTTTACATAAACATACGTGCGTGCGCGTCCACAGAAACATTCTTGGACTATTACGAAAATTTTCCTTTCCTTCATTGTGCATTATAAAAGGGTATCTATAAGGTTGACAGACACCGGTATAGTGCCTCCTGGAAGCTCTGGATTAATTATATAAAATGGGGCACTGATATGATGATTATTACTTGACATCCAAATGATACTATAGAGTATGATGCCGAGCACTTTACGATCATCGTATTTTTAGTAAGTTTGAACAAAAATCCAGACGAACAGCTTCCAGAAATGGGAAATAGGAGGGACAGTATAGGTGCAGGGAGGTGATATTAGACCTCCCTGATAGGCTAGGTAGAGCAAAAGGGGTTACGGACTAAAAAGCGCGTTTCAGAATGTTTTTTCATCGTAAGTGTATTAACAACTACCATCTACACCGGTAATGACTGCACGCAAAGCGCTCGGTTAACATTTTTGAAAAATGTGTAATGGCAAATACGTACTTCAACCTTCCACATCACACTACAAATTAGATTGAAAGATCCCATAGGCCCCTACATAGGCTGGAGATGTACCTCTGTTTTTCGGAAAAGTGTTGTGATCAGAATAGTTCCATGTATTATTACCTTAATAATAGTCATGAGATGGAGTGCAAAAACCGAGACGAATGCGCGCGGAGCGCGCCGAAATTTTTCATTAAGTAAGACAACCATGACATAACCTGCATTCATGCGCTGCATCGAGACACTTTAAATTTCCCAACAAACCTATTTGCCAATCACAAAGCCAGTCTTTTACCTGAAAATTAGTAAAGAGCTTTCAACTTTTGTTGCTGTGCTTCAGCAGGAGTTGCTACCCGAATGATAAATACAATATTGAGGTAGGGCTTGAAGCGCGCGGAGCGCGCAAAAATTTTGGTAGCCTAGTATGCGGAGGCTTTGCGATATTTTTTATAGATTGAGAACCATTTGTGATATAAAGTAGTTACAATAGATCCATCACTCAGTCGAAAACACACCTCACCCTACCCCTTACAGAAACTATTGCCCTTTGGGATCATTTTAAAATTTAAAAAAAAAAATCTGAAATCGATTGGGGGGCAGGCGCCCCCATGCCCCCCGTGCCGGCGCCATTGGAGCCTAGGATAGGATTACAGATAACACTGTAGGCCTAGCATATAATATACAGTAAACAGTGTAATATTTAGGCCTAGACTCACAGCCTTCAGAGTTGCCAGATGCGTAGTATTATATCTGATCATGATTGCCAAATGTTTTGCATTTGCACTTTTCCCATCTAAGAAAGACTTCTGGTGCATAACTTAAGATATTTATTTATGGAACTGGTATATTAGTTCACTCTATTTTTTCGATAGCCCAATGGACATTAGAAGCCAGATTGGGTTAAATATGGTCATGAAAAGGCCAACAGGCAATCCTGAAGAGCTAGAAATGGATAGCACTGAACAAACACTGAGAAGGGGATTTCAACACACACACACACCCACCCACCCACCCCCCCCACACACACACACAGTGAACGCGCAATGCAGTGCAGTACCAGACTGCCACTGTTCTGATTATACTGAGTAACTGACCTGTGTGCTAGTCCAATGCACTATTACCCCATTGACGAAGTTAAGTTAAAGACCCTCTCACTAGCTCACAGGAGGAAGTTCAACCCATAATAGATATAGTGTATGGACTCGCTGGATGAATGAATTTTTTCTTAACGTAATGTTTTTCAATGAAAGTAAATAAAGTAAAAATAGTTTGAAATAAATGACTTTATTGAAAAAACGACAAGTTTTTTGCCGGTCTCGAAGCGAGACCGGAAAAATTTCCGAGACCTCAAGGGTACGACCGAGACCGAGACCGAGACCACAGGTTGTCGAGACCGAGACCGAGACCAGGAAAAATCGGTTTGAGACCGAGACCGGTCTCGAGTACTACATCCCTGTCATGTATTTGATTTTTTCGTCTCCATCAGCCATGGGAGTCAACAGGTGAGGGACAGGGGGACATGTCCCCCTTCCCCCACTATTGAAAGAAGAGGGAATATCATATCGTTTGTCCCCACACTTTTTCTAGAACCCGAACAAAAATAGCAGGTACAAGTTAGATTCCATAGCTTACAAAATAG
Source organism: Holothuria leucospilota (assembly GCA_029531755.1). NCBI lineage: Eukaryota > Metazoa > Echinodermata > Holothuroidea > Aspidochirotida > Holothuriidae > Holothuria > Holothuria leucospilota. The sequence goes on from CM055969.1 coordinate 20,004,379, forward strand.
CTTATTCAATAAAATAAAGTTGGAAATCATGGAAACAGCCATTTGATTAAAATAGTGGGAAATTGTCTCAGATTACACCTCAGATCTTCTGAAATCCATTTTTTCCGGGGCCCTTATGAGACAGGAATTTGCCAGGGGGGGGGGGGGGCGAAGCCTGTAGGCAAACTATCCAAAGATATTACAAGCATAGATTCCAAACTTAAAATGGCGCGTTGACTCCCCAAGGAGGCCAATATATCGGGGCGGAAGTGCTGATCACTGTTCAGTCGTTTTGAAAACAAACGGGGAAATGAACGTTTTACAAAAGTACTAATACTTGTTGTTTCGGAATGTTGTTGACTGAAGAAGTACTACGCCTCAATAAATTCCACTTGAACAAGAATAACTTATTTCTTCAACGCGGCATTCCACGTATTTACACTTGAACATGAACGCACAATGACTGGTTTTGCAAGTTCATGGACTTTCATTGGTCAGTTTCTATGGTATCTTCAAGTGACGCACTTTTCTATGCGCGTTCATTACTTACGCAATCACAACGGGAAAGCAACTAGCGCGTTTGTTTCCAGAGCGCGTAGAACTGTGCGTCAAGTATTCCGGATAATAAACAGAGAAATGTATTCTGCGCGTATAGAACGCGTTGTGCAAGTGCATCCGCGCTTACCTTTTTGAACAATGGAATTTTCTGTAACGCGTTCTTATTTTTGTACGCAGATCGCGGAATAGAGCGACGCGCATGTCAAATTTACACTTCCGCCCCGATATATGCGTCTCCTTGAGGAGTCACTGAGCGTAACGGTGTAGGTATAGGAGTTTGGAATCTATGCTTATAATATCTTTGAAACTATCTAAGCGTAGCGCCACCATAGATTGACGCGAAGTGCACAAGAAAATATTGGCTGAAAACGAATCCCAGATCGCTGGAAATGGCACTCCCCTTGTAAGCTGCATTTTACATTTTTTATTTTGAGTTACTAGCAATATTATAAAAAATAATTAAAAAATACAGAAATATGCTCAGGGACGGCTGCCTCCTTCACCCCCTCCTTGGCTACGCGCCTGTTAAGAGAATACCGGATCCCTCATTGCTAGGGCTTTGCGATTTGCGCTTGAATTATTTTCGTAAAGGTTATGTCCCTCCGGTTTTGAGAAGCTGCTAAAGCTCTTGTATCAGACTCTCAGGAGTAGAAATTGGCTAAATACAGTGATAAAGGGGACTCAAGCGCGTTATTTTTTAAGTTATCCTTTATTTGTTCAACAAAAGCTGGTGGCACCTCCATGGCAGCCTGGTTCAACCATCATTTCAAGAGAGTAGTAATCTTGTTATGTCCCGAGCGGTTCACGTTCGAAAAAATAGTTGTATGCTTGGATACGGTGGAGAAGCAATGATTTCAAAAGTTGGGTGGGGGACAGAAATGTTGGAGGACAAAAAGTTGTGAGTGCGCATTGCTTTCAGTGTAAACTGTGCACCTCTGCACACTGGGGAAGTGGAGGGGGCAAAGGTAATGACGGGGAACGTCCCCATTCCCCCTTCTTGGCAGCGCCAATTTTTGGAAAATGCCAAATTCAGACACAAAATGCAAGCTTGCTTGCAAGTAGTCTGGTAATTGAGGGAATATTAACACATTTTTACTCTATAGATATAATGATTTTACTCTAAATGGGCTCATTTTACATAGCCTCCCGATCCAGGGCAGGGGGCTACAGTCCCGCCGCTGAGATAAAGCGAAACCAATTTCTCTGGCAGGTTAATGAAAAAAAAAACGCTGACACTTCGGTCCCAACTGGTAAGAGAAGTTAAAATACCTCGAGTAGACGTTTTATTGGGGATCTTTATCATAACTTACGTGCCCCCCCCCCCCCGATGAACAACGATTTCTTGTCAATTTAGGCTATTGCATGAATGCTAAAATAATTCGTTTCTCCCCTGAAAAGTTACAGAAGTGTGTATACAATGTATAGAAGCCATGGAACCACACGGTAAGGCATTTGTTTAAAAAAGAGAATTTCTTTGACCTCTGTAGGGTTAATAAATGACTGTAGGCTTTCTAAAGGCAGACCGTATAGTCATCCTAATTTGAATTGACATATACTCGGATAACGGGCTGTATCCGAGTCCACATGTCCCGATTCCGAACCGACTCCAGTTCTAGTGGGCACCATTCCTGGCCAATTTCTTGTCCAGTATGGTACCTCCGATTCCGAGCAAATTTCGTTACCAATGTCCCCAATTCCGGGCCGATTCCCACTGGGGTCACATGACACTGTAGTTTATATCATTCAAAAGATTTTACTACTACTTTTCAAATACAGTTGCCTAAAGAGGTACAGGAGTAAATTTCATAGATTAGCTCACCTTATAAGTACGTAGTTTATTTAACTGTACTCAATAACAATGAAGCCTGGAGCAACATCTACGAAAAGTCCATTTTTGTGGACTTGCCGTTGCTGGTATCGAGTACAAGTCCAGCTGCAGCAAATTGCGGGCCAGTTCCGAGTCAGTAAAAACCAGACTCTAGTTCGAAACTGAGTCTGAGTTCGGAATCGGGTGTTACAGCCCTGCAGGGATGTGCTAAATCAATAGTGGATAAAGTTACCCTCACGAAGTTATTAAATTGTTATTGAATTGGTGCAATATAACTTCTTGGTTTACAGGTGATGCAATAATTGTATTATAGAATATCGTGTCAGATACTTGAGAGGTAAATATGAGGATGGAAAATCGATAAGCTCAGCTATGTATCGACAGGAGACTGGGATACCACATGTGCTTTTAGGTAAAGCTCAAAATACACACTAAAGGGACACCACGATACCAAAACAGAAAGAAGTTGCTATGGAAATGCAATTGAGTCTGAAACTAAGGAGGACAGCAGAAGAAACTGTAACAATATTTTTGCATTATTCTCACCCTGTTTTGGCAAAGTTTGTATAGTATCGCATCATGTCCAGAGATAACGTGATTTCCTCTTCTGATAAAGGCCAGTTGAAGTTGTCTAGAAATGGCCACCCGAAAAAGAATGGAATGTCCTCAGCATGAGCAATGCCCCACCATCTCGGAAGCTCAGGCCACACAGATGTCGAGGGTAAATGGTTGAAATAATATCTGTACACTTTGTTCCCACTAAGGGCGTATGTCCGAGCAGTGTGTTCAGCAGGGCAGTGAAATGCCTCGTCAGTCTCGATGTGAATAAACTCGTCAAAATAATTTGAATTGGGGTCATCAGCGACCGCCCAGTCAATATATTGTTGTTCGATGGCATCAACCGTAATGTCGGACTTGTCAATGTAGGTAAACCTTTTTATCTTTTTTGTGAAGGTCTCGTAATCAGATTTGGGTATGATTGCCACAATTTGGCCAGGGTAAGCTCGAATGACTATAAGCGTGCCATCTTCTGCAGTATTTCCGATGAAAATATCACATTGTTTGAACTTCCCCTCGGCGAGCAGTTTCAGTGGATAGTCTGTGATAAATTCACCATCAATAACAGGTACAAGAGGGATGACGTTAGTGGTTGTCAAGGTAACCTGCAATAAGACAAGTGTATAGGTGAAGTTATCTGTGCCATACACTTGAGGAAGTCGCTGGATTTAAAATATTATTTACATGTTTCTCATAGTGGTGGTTGGTAAATCGAGAACAAAGGAAACGTATGCATCATTGATATTAGACCTGTTTGATTTTATATTCTCGTTCAATAAACAAGCCCGTAGCCATACAGGGTACTGAAGGGGGCAAAACAGATGTTTTCCAGGGGGTGAGATATGCTAAAGGTATCAGCTTTGTTCTCAAAATCATTTAAAGGTGAGGATTTTGTTCCGGTGACGTATCCTCTTGCCCCCCTAGCTACGTGCCCGCCAATAAAACATTACAAGACTCGCAGAAAGAAAACTATCGAATATTGTCAGCCAACGTTAACACTTGATGTGTTATTTAGCATTAGACGAATAAAACATTAAATAAGCACGCTGAATCGTCAAAAGAAATAAAAAGTGAGCTCCTAAGGTTGAAATATTAAAATGTATGGTTAAAGTAACACAAAAATGTGGTGGGGCGGAAGTATGCTTCCGTCCCCAGTCCAAGGAAAAAAACCCTTTATTTGTTTCCTGTGTAAAAATGTCAAAAACTTGCATTAATTTCCCTTAAAGTTTGCCCAACCTGTTGCACCAAATTGCATCTAAGGCCTTCAAGTATTCTGAAATTTCCCAAAGGGGAAGGGGGCACCCCTCCTCTTAGGCCCCTCCCCATAACTGCGGTCCAAAACAATGTTCAGCCCCCAGTCTCGAAAAGCTTTCTACGCCCATGCTTATCTCAATGCAAATCGAGAAAGGAAAATTACTAACGGAAAGAAAACACACTGAACCATTTAATCAACGTGGGGTAATTGATTCGACGCTTAATTACTTACTGGACCTTAATGAAAAAGAACGTTTTCTGCAAATGTCTTTCAACTTAACACTGATATCTTGTTCACAAATGAAGATATTCCCCGCGTTGGTAGATATCTTATCCCTGTCATGAAAATACCTGCATCACATCACTGAGTTGCTTCAATGTTGCAAAAGGTTATGTTATACCACCAGTCGAGATATTTCATTTACAGTCAATATATTAATGAAATACAAAAGATATTCATTTAGACACAGAGTCAAACGGGGCACTTTTTCTTGGGGTCAAGCCGATTTCGCTCGAGGAATCCTTTAATGTCCTAGAAAATTGCCAAATTTCTTCCAAATTCTAAAATGTGTTCTGCCCGAACTCCGGGAAGGACAGGGGGAGGGATGCATCCCCCAGTCTCGACTTGAACCAATTGGTTGGAAACTGGGACGTTAAACCTCATCTAACTAACTAACCCAGACTCCATGGCTCGAACACCTTTGATTAGTCTCCCTGTATTACATCACAAATTTCCCATAATGCAATGTACTGCTGTGAAGTGAGTACTCGCTTGAATATTCATAACTTTTAAATGCACCATGCTATTGAAAAGGGTTAATACAGGCCCTTAGCAAGATAACGTACTGAAGGGGTCGCGATAGCTGAGAGGAAATGCTTTGTCAGGGCGGACGAGATGTGTAAAAATGTGTTTAAGACGATTTAACTTGAATTTTCGAGGGGGGGGATCTTTCTATGGGGACTTTTCCCCTATAGCCCCTTAGCTACGGGCTTGGGTTTACACCAATAAAAAAGCAAAATATCACTGATTTGAAAACATTTCAATCATTTGTCACTGAAATATCGTTGTATTAATGCTACTTGGGGAGCAAAAAGAGACCACTTTGGGTCGTCGTTCCTTTCAAAATATCAATCCCGACATCAGCAAAGTCCTACCTTAACTTTAGTTCTGAAAAAGTATGCAACGCACAAAGTCAGTTTCCATTTATGATACGGGGAGGAGGTGGGGAGCTGGAAGTGTCGTCCAGCTCAACTGCACAGACGATGGCCCTCTTATTTCAGACATTAGAGGTGGCGTTCTTTTGCCACTAGCACGCTGTTATAATTTCTGAATATGGTCCCTTTGCAGCAGCATTATTTTATTTTTCACGATCAGATTACGTAATATCACTACAGGGTAAGGGTAAATGAATAAAAACTAATTTCCTCACCGCGTTGGCTGCTTTGACGAGCTCTTCTGCGCTAACTCCCCTCAGACATTCTGCCAACTCTGCCCCAGTGGTGGTGTTTCCGCACCCTGCTACACGACCCACCCAGAAGGCGTCGTTTCTAGCTTTGGCTGCATCTGTTTCTACGGCCCACGGTGAAACCGTGGTACCACTCTGTGTAAAATAAAATTTTAGAATGATGATACGATGGCAAATTTTACAGTTCGTTTTATATCATTAATCCTATTTTCTGTTCCTCTGTTTTACCCCATCCACTGACTTCTTAATGCCAATGGCATACACGAAGCAAGCAAAAGAGAGCCTTAAGAGCCAGGGCTGTAACGTCAGGTTAGTAACTTGAACTCAGTTCCAAACTCGAGCACCTTTTCGTTGGACTCAGAATTGACCCGGAATGGGCTGCATTTGGACTCGCACTTGGAGCAGTTTCAGCCGAGTCCACGCAATGAAAGTTACATGAATGTTACATAAGGATAAATTGTTTTTCTGCACAGTTTAATACATGAATGGTAACAAAGTCAACTAAATTACAGAGTGAGCCAGACTGTCTCCTAAAAATAAACCTTCTCAAGTAAGTGTACTTGAGCAACAGCAGTGGCGTAGCTAGATAATGTTTGTGGGGGGGGGGGCAAAAGCAAAAAAATTCCGACAAATTATTATCTTGAAGTAATGATGTACTATCTAAGCGTAGCGCCACCATTATCTGGCGTGTAGCGCGCGGAAAAAGAGATTAAAATATCTCTTAGATTGCCTTAAATGACACTTCCAGGCCTTGTCAGTAACCATTTCGATGTGCAATTCTGCTTAAAAACATAAGAAGTGTTGTAAGTAAACCCCTAAGAATATAATTTTAGCTACTAATTTCCGTTGCAAGAATTTTTAATTAAGGTGGTAAAAATTTCCGACAGAGACTAGAAATTTCCGACAGAGGCCTTCGGAGGCTTTGTGAGGGGCGACCGCGTCCCTGCCCCCTCTAGCTACGCCACTGAGCAATAGTATGAAAGTTATTTCTGATAGGCCTACATCATACCCGTTAATATCAAGTTTTGCAACCGCTGCCCTGTTTCACCATTTCGGTTGTCAAGCATAACAATGCTCAAGTTCTGTCTCAGGTCTTTCTTTACAGTTGACTTCTTCGAAATTGACAGTTTGGCCCGTCAAAGCCGGTTCATACTTCAGTATAGTGCTCTAAAGTAAGGCTATGGAAGTTGAACACTGATCAACTTTAAGCTGTGTCCGTGATTAGCTCGGAAGAGCAAGGGATGACCATCTTTGGTTCTTATAGCCTTTATAGCGTGTTAAAATTTTGAAGTATGAATCTGCTTTTAGACATGAAGACGCCCGTAGTGCTCTGTCTCAAATGTTTCTCGACTTCAGGGAAAGAAAGTTAAGATGCCATATTTATTACAGAGACCATCTTTTCTAAACTTTGAGACATGACCATTTTCTAAAATTTCGACTAGGGCTTACATTCTGACCATTTTCTTTAAAACTGAAGCAACTCACAGGATTAGAAATTGCTGCAGTCATTTCTAGGTGCCTCAATGATCCTACTTCATATGTTTTATTGACTGTGACTTGTGTGGTGGCCTATATTTGAGGCCATCATTTGTAGAATGACAAAGGCATACAGCAATCATGAAGTATATTGCTCCATGTTGGAAGTGAAAGCATCAACGATTATGGCTGGTTTAGTTAATTTCGCAGTGCAATCCATTACCAACATAGTGAATTACAAGGCAAATGCGATCGTCATTTAAGTGAAACATTGGTAGGCTGAGCGCCTGATGCCCCCATCCCCAGAGAACATTTTTGACCATGAATGTATGTTGTGGACTTTGGATGGTTTTCTTTTGAGGTGTCGTGCACGGTAAGTAAAGAAAAGGCCAGATATCCATAGACATCCTTGTACAAGGCCTTAACACAATGTCATTCTTCCTTAGTCTGCAGCATAAGTCCAAACCGCAGCGTATAAACTGTACGTACCTGCGACCAGTGAGTTGCTATTGACTCTCCCTTCTGCGACAAAAACTCGAATATTGACTCTTGCCAGTGGCGTAGCTAGATATTTTTTGTGGGGGGGGGGGGGCAAAACCAAAAATTTCTAACAGATTATTATCTTGAAGTAATGGTGTACTATCTAAGCGTAGCGCCACCATCATCTGGCGTGTAGCGTGCAGCGTGCGGAAAAAATTAGATTAAAATATCTCCGAGATTGCCTTAAATGACATTCCAGGCCTTGTCAGTAACCATTTCGGTGTGTAATTCTGCTTCAAAACATAAGAAGTGTTGTAAGTGTTTCAAATGAATTGTTTTTATTTATTTCCGACAGAGACTAGAAATTTCCGACCGAGGCCTTCGGAGGCTTTGTGGGGGGGGGGGGAGACCTCCCCCTGCCCCACTCTAGCTACGCCACTGACTCTTGCAATGTCGTATGCACCAAGATGCAGTTATTATTTCATGAGACATCCCAAGTAGACTTTAAACCGTAACAATCAGGTATGTGAGAATTGGTCAGGTGCACAGGGTAGGTAAATTTCACGCTTCACAGCATTGCGACGAACTATATACGCAGAACTCAACGTCTAAACAGATTCAGTCCCCAGTTTGCCCCAAAACTCATGTACACAAGCGCATATCTAGGAAGCATTGGGTAAAAGGCCTTTATGTGTGTGTGTGTGTGCGTGCGTGCGTGCGTGTGTGTGTGCGCGCGCACTTACCTTCCATTCAGATTGAGAACCTAAACAATGGATTTCAGGTCCTTTGAAGGAAATACAATAGATTTCTCATGTCCTCAGAAGTTTAACAATAGAGAGTCTATTGTTAAAGTTAGGGTTAGGGAAGCAAACACAATAGAGAAAACAATGAAGTCCTTAAACAGTATGTAAAGTACACTTGTGCGCGCGTGCGTGTGTGTGGTGGTGGTGGTGGGGGTAAATTTGCGTCTCTGTTTTTCGTATACCTTTAAGTCGAAGTAAACTTGTACATGTTCATGTATGCGTACACATTACGCATGTTTCTATTCGTTTGTACACATTTTGGTTGCCTTGTATTTATAAAAGAATGTGCACGAAACGCGTCGGAGAAAATTTTTGACAGGGCAACGTGTCTAGCATGTACAAATTTCATAGTATATCAAAGTATTGCGTTCGTAAACCAAGTACTGAAAAAGGTGACGTGAGACATTCGGTCCCTCTATCCTCTAAACCGGATTATTTGGAAAATTTGGACCATAAGTCCCGTCCACCCCTGCGATATAGCGGCCCCTGAAGAAGCAGGTCACATCGCCATACGAAAAAATGTACCGAGTACAGCAAATGGTTCTGTATTTCTGTAACAGTTTGTGTTATATATTTTTATTTTATTCCCAGAGTTTTCTACAACTCATACCCTCCCCTTCCACTGGAAGGCCACCGGTAGAGCGGATCCGAACGACTTGAATGAATACCACGGTGGCATTAGTGAAAGCATATGGTGCTTGGAGTTTTTAAAGTAAATATTGCAATCAAACATAACTTACGATCGGCATAGCCCTGTAGAAGTAATTCCAGCTAGGCTGACCAATCAGATGTAACCCCACACTTGCCCCTCCTGCACTCTGACCGAAAATTGTGATCCTATCAGGGTCACCACCAAATGCTGCAGCGATATAAAGAAAATGTGACTGAAGAAAAAATAGCTACGATATCTTGCACTTGTCTTGATTAAATTATTATGAAAGTGAATTGTTCTAATAAGCGTATACTACAGGACTATACTTTGTATGGTGATTGGGGTTGCTGAGCACTTTCCAAGTCAGTAGCCAAGAGGGGAAGAGCAGGGGCGGAGCCCCCTAGAAAAACTTCCCCCTAGAAAATTTCAAGTCGCCATCTTAACACATTTTTACAAATCTCGCAACCTGAAAAAATATTTCTCAAACCATTCCCTCCCCCCTTCAGTACCATACGGTATAGCACTTCTGTCAGAAATTTCAATTAGAAGTGTCACAAGTTTGCCAAAGAAATTGCAACTATTCTGCCAAAAGGGGCCCCAGGGCCTCAGCTTTCAGTTCGGCGCCTCTCATACACCTATACTAATTAGTAATATACTAATGTACTGTAATTGATTACTACTTTTGGTAACATTAATTTCATTACTTTTAATTTCTTAACGCGCTTTCAAAAGCGAAAGGGTGCCACACCTTAAAAGGAATTGCAAAGATATACTGAGATCATATTATGTTCCTAGGCTACATTATTTATCCTTAAAAGTAATAAAATTACGCTTTCTTAATGAGATTGAGAAGCCTATTCGAATCTTCAAGTCATAATTTACTATAAGTCTGACAGTCTATAGTATACTTTGAAAATTTATTGAAAAAGAGTGCGCACCAAAAGACACACCGTTTCTCCCCAAATGTGACATCGAAAATACAAACTTTTGATTTGCGAAAGTTAACGTTATAAACCAGGGCGTTTCCATGACGACGGGCGGATGAACTTTGATACTTCAGTCGGAAGTACAGTATTCCGTAACAATCTAAGTCTTCGACAGTTCAAGGTTTGCAGGGCCATTTATGCTGATTAGACTAAGTAAACGCAAACCGATAACACAGAAGAAAGGTTTCTAGACGACACTTTCACATATGGTGCATGTATTCATCATTTTTTTTTTAAAACGAAACTTCGTAAACTGCTTTTTCACAAAAGTTGCGAATCTGCCTTTCAGTAGAGGTGGAACATTCTTGAGCAATGCCTTCCAAATTTCGCATACGCCCCTGTTATTTTCAGTACTGTGGTTTCTGTAACGGTCCCCTGTGACAGATCCACACAAACGTACCAACAAATATTCCACCCTTCCAGTAAACCCTCTTCCCCATAAAATAACAAGCTATACGAGCCCGTTAAGTTTGTATACAGGCCATGCTTGCTTGCTTTCGCTCCTCGCAAGCATATGAAAAAGTGTAAAGGTGTGAGTCGTGAAAACGAGTTCATCATTTCAACTGTGATAATTTCATTAAGATATGGCTTGTACCTGCAATATTCTCCTTGATCCACTTCAAAGCTTCGCTCTGATCCCATAGGCCGTAGTTGCCTAGCAACTCGTCGTCACCTGACAAAATACCCAAAGTAAAAAACACATCAGCGAAGTAAGGTGATGGCGTCATCTATAAATTACTGAATGTACCTATACTTCTCAAGCTCTTGACGAATAAAAATGACTTGATGTATGCGTGTGCCATAGAAGTTACTGTAATCATGGAGCTACCACTTCCCATGCTGTAATGGACATGCAATGACATCATGCATCAATTTTATCCTACATAGTGTACTATATAGCATTGAAATGAATTTGCGAGTGGCTTGATTTGTGTACGTATGTCATTTGTGTGCAGTCAATGCCGTCCAATTTGACTTCAAACCGATCTGTGACACCTTCTTACCATATCTGTGCTACCTCGCAAGGAGGCCTAGGATATTTCTACGCACGTACAAGTTGCACGGCCTAATAGCTCCCATATGCAATGGTGCTTGTAATGGTTTAGCAAGTTGCTCCTACATATTTCTGCATAGAGGTACGGATGTAGTAGAATCAGGGAGCTGTTATCCGAAACTCCCTGGTTGAATGACAGAGCTGCCATGCACGAAACTCCTTAGGTGAATGAGAGTGTTCAAATTGGTGGGGATAAGTTAGTGGTGCCCTAGATGTACAATTTGAAAGTGTATAAATGGACCGCGTTCGTCAATTACTGCATTTCCCTGTTATCACATTAGGTTTAAGTGTGGAAACTTTTTTAATGTCACCACATGCGAGAAACACATTTAAAGGTAACCAACCACCTAAAAGTAGCTCCTAACGTACACAATAAATTTACCCGTTCCGCGACCCTTGTACTACTTTTTAACTGGTAGACTTGCAAGCTACCCCTTATACGAAAGTTGCTAACAAGTATTCCTTTCAAAGTGTTTTCATATTTGTGTACCATGTCCTTTAACAGTTTGAGCTACCGTAACGAAAGCCTCTTTAATAGAATGAAGGTGCCATTCTGCACAGCGGAAAGATTAAAAATATGCCTAATAACACCTTCGAAATCATTGAAATCTTTACATGATAGGTGCTATACTAAGTTCACTTTATTTGCTGTAACATATGCACAACAATTTAATCACATTTCTTTAGCGTCTGTGCCTATACGTTGATCCTCCAAAATCTTAAAGGATCAATTAAAGGATCAATTCGCTAGTTTCCGACGGAGGAATTCCCTTGAAGTTAAACTGAAATGGCGAAGATGGAAGTTCACAAATAAAGATCGGCATTGTGTGAGTTTTATCTACACATATATACAGAGAAGTGGGCTGTTTCAGCTGGTAAAGAAACAGAGCCCTATATGTCAGTATGTACTGTGATGACCATAACGGTAAATTGCTGTTCATCACCTGTTGCAAGAAATCCAAATGCATTGAGACGGTAGTTGATAGAAGCAAGTACAACATCATTTAAGCCCACCAAAGCACTTCCATCGTATATGGAATAGACATTTGAACCAGTAAGAAAAGCTCCTCCATGTATCCAGACCATGACAGGTATACCTGTCCTCTGATAAATGAAAAAAAATGAATACAGAATTTGCAATTATCAGGGCTGTAACATCCGAAAATGGCTCGGAATGGGAGAGGTCCCGGAATCGGATTTGGCCCGGAATGTGCTGCAGCTAGACCCCGACTCGGAGCCGATTCCAGCCGAGTCCACAAAAATGAAAGCAGGCACGTAGCCAAGCGGGAGGGGGGGGGGAAGAGGGCAGCAGCCCCCCTTGAGCAAATTTTTGGTATTTTAATGTTAATTTTCACAATATTGCTAGTGTTTCCCCTATTTATATGCAGTAAAAGGCCTGGGAAATGCCATTTCCAGCGATCTGGGAGGCATTTTGGGCCAAAATTTTCTTGCGCTTTGCGCCAACCCATGGTGGCGCCGACCGCTGAGAATCTGTCTATGGGCTTCTCCCCCGCCCCCCCCCCCTTGACAAATTTCTGGCTACGCCCCTTAATGAAAGTTTAGTAAGTGTTACTTGAGGCTACATTGTTACTGGTGCACCGTTCAACACACGAATGGTTACATACAGGGTAGGCCAGGGTATGAAACTGATTCCTAAAATTGCCTGTTTTAATTGAGTGAATTGCCTGTTTTAATTGAGTGATATTTCAAAATAGAGCAGAAAGCTTTTATTCGAGATGCTTCACTGTCAAATCATTGGCCAGACTTGAAATTGACACGGAATTGGGGGATCTGGAATCGGAAGTGGCTCGAAACCGAAGGGTACTGGACTCGGAATTAGCCAGGAATGGTGGCCACTGGAATCGGAAATGGCCCGAAATCCGATTAGGTGGACTCGAATACAGCCCTGGTATTTATGACATATTTTCTACAGAGGGAAAGCTACCAGGTTGAACTGTATCGTTCACATTTCACTAGGGACATATCAATATCGTTAGAAATAGCTATGGGGATATATATGTTTTAATTTAAACTCCCGCCCCTCTCTTTCTGTACGTTTAACGGGTAAGTTCTTGTGTCTCATAAACAACTTGGGTCTGCGGCCGAATGCAGAACTTTGTTTTCCAAAGTTGATATACGTTTATGATACAAAATTGCTACTCGGTGCGCCAATATGTGTACCCATCGTATTACAGATCATTGAGGAACCATGTTGTTTTATTTGCACGAGGTACTTTTAGAAGATATATAGGAAACAGAGTCTGCGCGCGTGTGTGTGCATGGGCGGTGATCGGGGGGGGGGGACAGGGGGGCATGTCCCCCTCAAACTTTTCAGTGGAGGACATAATATCAAATGTGCCCCCAATATTTTGAGGTATGCAGAAAAAATAAATGTTACACATATTTTCGATGTGAATAATTCTTATATTAGCCTATTTATGGCAGCTGGTGAGACCTTTAGAACGGAACTATGTGATCTATGTCCTCTAGAATGCACCAAAACGCTTGGCTTCCAGGGGCTTCCCCAACAGTGACCTATGGTGGTGCTCTGTACTCCTGGCCGTAGTCCCAAAGTTTTCAGTCAAGCAGGTGTCCCGCCAGTAATTTCGCCGCCCCTGCCTGTGTGTGTGGCGGGGAGGGGTTGTTACTCAAGTAAGGATTATGAAATCAAAACTACTTCAGGAACAGAGGGTTCCATGCAAGGAAATTCTAATAGGTTAAATAACACATGTGGTAATGACAAATTCCCTTCATAGTCCTGTAGGCAGGACCCATATCTGAGGGGGGGGGGTTAAGGGGCAAGGGAGGCAGCTACCCCCAAAAAAGATTTCTAAACCTAAATGACTCTCTGTCAGTTAAAAAACTGAAAATGCTCAAAATCTTTTGGTCCTGCATGATACACTCAATAATCCGTATACCTCATAAGCCATATAGGCTTCTCCCACACTCGTGGTCGCTTAGCGTCGTAAAACAACTGCCCTTCAAGCCTTGGCCTGAATTATTATTATCTGTAGGCGTGTTATAGAATTGTTTCTTGGGCCCCACCATAGCGTGCTGCTATATCATAGCCTGTTAACTACCGTGCATTTTCAAATCAATGGACTTATAAAGTAGCTTGGATCCTCTATTCCCCGTACAATATGATTTTGATAAACAGGGGCGGATTTAAGGGGGTCCGGGGGGTCCGGGCCCCCTTCCAAAAAATTTTGAAAGTTTTTTCAACTTCATAAAACAAAGGACAAGGCCCTATTCCAATGAAATAGGCCTATGAGATGTGTCAGAGTGAAAATCAAACTTGTTCATTATTTTCTACCTCAGAAAATAAGTGTTATGTTAATAACTCTGCTACTGACTTTCAGCTGATAACATTTTGGCTTATATTGGCCTCAGTAACTTTCTCTGGGCATTGCAAGGAGTTACTCATGAGCGCTGTATTAATGGATTGCTAACTTCAGTCTATTACCGGCCAGGCCCACAGGATTGGGAGTGCTGCTTCTACTTTCAAGGGAATTTCAGAATTCTTTAATATTTAGAGGAATATTTTCGACAACATCAGGCTTTTAAGTATAACTTGCTGCAAAATTACCCTGTAGTGTCTTATTTAAGCCTTGTAATTTATTTTAATGAAATGCACTGTGAATTTAGGGTAAAATTTAAAATTCACTAAATTATGAACATTTTCCAGCGATATATGATCAGTTCAAAAATATACTAAAGGCATCACCATTTTGCATCTAAGCAATCTTAAATTAACAAAAATTTATCAAAGGGGAGGGGGACATCCCTCCCTCCCCTTAGACCCCTCCCGAGAAAAGCATCTTTCACCCAACCAAAAATTAAAATCACTGAATTATTAATGCTTTCCAGCCATATAAGATCAGTTCAAAATATACACCACAGACATCACCATTTTGCATTTGAGCATCCTTAAATTAACAAAAATTTCCCAAAGGGGAGGGGGATACCCCTCCCTCCCCTTAGACCCCTCCCCCAGGACGGCGATTACTCATCACATGCTTTTCCCCCTATCAAAATGCCCTGACACTGCCCCCGGGGGACACCCCTCTCCTTAGACCCTTCCCCCAGATCGGACTTTTATACAAACCACTATGACCTGGGCCCCCCTTATGCCAAATCCTGGATCCGCCATAAATAACATTTTATTTCGAATTTACCTTATTCCTATAAGTGCAAATTTCTAAGCATTAATTTAAAAAAAAGAATATTTATACACAACTTACACGGTCTACAAAGTACATTTCTAGCAATCTGGGAGGTAGTTTGACAAAGTTTTGTGAGTAGCTAGGCTTAGAGTTGATTGATGGCGGCAATGTCATTGATTACCGCTAAGGGGAGGAGTCGGCGATCTGAACCACGTTCTAGCCTTGGAGGTTGCCATCCAACAGCTCCCCCTAAATGTCACTAGACAATGATAGAATTCAAAATCACTATAAAACTATAATTTCCAAAGGAAGCACATATTGCATCCAAACCACCTTGCATAAAGGAAAATATAATAAAAACAAATCTTAAAACTTAGGGGTGCCACTCCCTCCTTAAAACCTGTTTGTCAGGACGACATACTTGCACGGAATGACAAAGGAAGGATCCACCTTGGGCACCAATTATGATAGGTACGCCACTAGCATAGGCGTAGGAGGCGGGGGGTCTGTAGCCCCCAACCAAATTATTTTTGTGAAAATTCGGGCAAAATGTTGAGAATTTTTCGGGCACCTACTGAAAGAAAAATAATGCAATGATGTAGGTAAAGGGTACTAATAATTTAAAAACTTCCTGGTAATTAATATAAAGTTCTGATATGAATTGCACCAGCACCTATATATTCCTTTTTAATTCATCAGTGTGTTTTTAATAGTTAAACTTATATCATGATTATCAGTGGTGTATTTGAGGGGCCATATCGCCATTCCCCACCCTCACTGATGCTGATTTTTTTCTAAAATACGTAAATTTTTTAACACAGATTTTACTTCAAAGGTAGCTTATGTGGCACCAGATTGCATGTAAGGACACCTAATTTTTCAAAAATTTTCAAAGGGGAGGGGGAACCCCTCCGGTTAGACCCCTCCCCCAGGCTGACGATCAACGACTTCCGCCAAAGTTAAAACCAATAAAGAAGGTAGGAATTATTGTATGTTATTGGCATGCGGTGTGATAAACGATGAATGCCCATATGATATGTACATTAACATGTCGAACGTGCGTGGGGCGCGCGGAAATTTTTGGTTATATTTTTCGATTAATTCGTTCCACCCCCCCCCCCCTCCCCAAATCAACTTGGGTTCCCACGCCTATGACCACTAGCCCCTCCATTTAGATACTGGCAGTGTCATAAACTGAAACATGTGTTTCTGCGAAATGAAATATATGACATCATTTTGGATTTCCTTGACTTTGTGTAAATATACTAAGCTTCTTGTTAAATGGGCCGTAAAGACAATACACTTGTCATTCAGCACCGAATCTGAAGTACACCCTTACACAAGAGTTCGATTGACAGTACGCGGTTATATCCATCATACAATGGCAGGAAGGGACGTGAAGTGATTACATACCGTTACATCCGGGGACCAGATATTTAGGTAAAGACAGTCCTCATCTTGAAGCGAAGTCCTGTTTTCGTTTTGACGTTGCCAACACTGTGGTCGAAAATAGGTGGCGTCCCATATACCGGACCAGTCTTCCACGGGTTCGGGTTTTCGAAGCCGAAGATCTCCAATCGGAGGCTTTGCAAATGGAATGCTTTTGAAAACATCCAAGTAGGTGTCGACGGAAGGCTTTGGACCGTAGATATAATGAACATTCTCTCCTTTTACGCGTCCATTTTTTGTATCAACAAAAACGTCGTCACTTGTCACACGTACTACTGTTGCACAAAGAGAAAAGAATATTACAACTGTCCTTGTATGAGCCATTTTAAATGTTCCAACTGTGTAATGTCGACAACTTTATGAGTGATCAAATCTCTGAAACTTTTAATTAAAAGAATCAGGCCACTCAGCAATAGGCCTACCTGTTTACGACTCTTGAGAAGCTTGTGTGATTAACGATAAACCAATGATAACAAACCAGAAAAGTGTGGTAACAAGATGGTTCCTGATTAATTTAGATATACTAATTAGGTTAAAGAACTTTTGTATTTGTTTACATGGTTGTACTGGTAATTAAATCGTACATGTGAAGGACAACACACTAACTGAAAAAAACGCTAGCTATCCATTTACATTATCAAGATACTGATGATAAACAACCCCATTATCCTTCTCAACAGAAGATATTTTTATTTACAGTGAGTACCCATTCAGTGTGTACCCATAGGGCGTGAGTATCCATAGGGCGCAAGGTTTGATTGATTGCTGTCCTGGGGAAGGGTCTAAGGGTAGGGGGTGTCCCCTCCCCTTTTGGAAAATTTTTGCTTTTGGAAGAGGGCTGAGATACAAAATGGTTCTATATTTGACACATTTTGAAGCATATGTATGGACTATATTTTCTTTGACTTGGTATGAGAAAAACAAACAAAAAAAAGGCAGCGTGGCTCATGTCAATACGACAGATCAAGAACCAAGTGTTTACATCACATGGATTTGTGACTTCTGGTTAAACATGGAACCTACTGCCATTGTACTTGGTGCTCAGCATAAGCAATGGAGTAGGGAAAACAGTGGCGTATCTAGAAAATCATAACTGGGGGACCGGAGCACATTTTGGGGGACCAAACTGTGCACGTCTAGCGTGCACCGCGAGCGCGAAGCCCCAAATGGGTGGGGTACAGGGGCCCGCCCTAGGGCCCTTGGTGGGGTCCAGGGGTAAAGCTCACGGTGGGGGTTCAGGGGGCGAAGCCCTCGGAATCTCGTGGGTTTTAGTATTTCAGAAGCCTCAGAAAAACTGTTTCGAACGTAAATTTTCCAGTGTAATGCGTTTGAGTTTTAGTACATTTAGACTTGTAAGAAGGGCTAGTTTGAGCACAAAGTTAGTATTAACAGTTACTGATGTGCGTCCCTGGATTAAAGTTTTGCAAGAGCTGCGATGTGTTTTAAATGTAAGAAAGGCAGGGGCAAAGTTTTATAGTTATCCGAGATGACCAGAAACTGGCTTGCTTAACTGATAATCAACTTAAAATGGTTCTTTTTAAAGAACATACAAAGAGTACAGATATTCCACTTACAAGCAGCCGTGACTAGCCCGTGACTAGTTTTTGTTAGCTTGTGCTTTCGTCTAGAATTGTCAGCCCTACATAATGGCTCAGCCTATAATAAACAGAGAAATCTATTTCTCGTTGTGAAAAATACTTCCGGCGTCGACGCATAAACCTGATAAAGGTTGGAAACAGAAACCTGTTATAGCCTAAGAGTTTTACTAACCTTTTTAAATCGGGAAGTTTGACAATTTGAAATGCGTAAGAATTTAGAAAGATAGAAATTTAAATGATAGGCCTATAAATCCGTCAGTGATATGTAGACTTTTAACACATAACCTTCAATTTTTTGGGGGGAGTGGGGCTGGCTAGGCACCTTGTTTTCCCTCGTGGCTACGCCACAAAGGGAAAACAAGCCAGTAAGCCACAACTGGAAAAAAAGCCGTGGCCGGCCCGACTTAAACCAATTGGTTAGAAACTGAGCCGTAAAACCTCTCACTCTAACACATGAATTTGTAGTGGGATTGCACTCAGTCGTTATCAAAGTTTATCCCTCACTGCTAAGAACAAGACCTTTCCCTTGACCAAGTCGGCACCGTTATATAGGATGACCGAGGAGCTTCCACACCCTGGGCTAACACCTGAATCCCACGTCCGAACCTCATAAGTTTCCTAAATTCTAGCCATGGGGTTTGATACCTTTATATCTCTTCATGGGGATAAAATTCTGCCCCAGTTGTTGTCAGAAGATATGAGTAGGTAGACTTCAGTGGCGCTGGCTTGAAAGGGGAAATGGGGACACTTCCCCAATCGATTTCAGAAGATGTCGTAAAAAAATAAATTTGATCCCGAAAGGTATTTAAGCAATAGTATTCTGTAAGTAATATAGTGATTTGTCTTTTCGACCGAGTCATGGGCTTATTTTAATCATTCTCTATCACAAATAGTTCGCAAAGTGTCAAAACTTTCGAGTGCATCGAGCGCTTTCAACCTCAGTGCTACGCTTATTGTCAGTTCTACCTCAAATGTATTCCCACTGTTCCTAGATCCGTTGATGAGGATATTATTACAGTTACAATTGTACAGAGATTGCTTGTTTACAAATGGCCTAGAGGAGCACAACGTTACAAGAATGCGGAACAGCCGAATCTCTCCCCCCTTCCCCTTCTTTTCGGAAGACAAACTTTATGAAAGTTGTAAATTTTCGTGGATTACCAGCAGCAGACTCGCCTTGTAAATGGCAGATGTATTTTGTTCGGGAATAAAGTATTTCGGAACAGAGCCAGCATGAAACTTTTGTCATGATAGAATTACTATGCAAAATATACCAATACAAATGAATGTACAATTTTGTAGTGCTTCTCAGGCATTCGTCACGGTTCGGAGTTAGAGTTAGATGGGGTTTTAAGGCTCAGTTTCTAACCAATTGGTTTAAGTCTGGCCGGCCACAACCTTTCTTCCAGCTGTGGCTCACTGGCTTGTTTTCCCTACTACATAGCTTATGCTGAGCACCAAGCACAATGGCACTAGGGTCCAGGGGGCGAAGCCCCCGGAAGCTCTGAGGTTTTAGCAAATCTCTTGGTAAAAAATTAAATCTCAGGATAGGTGTATGTCGGTCCATAATGCATCATCCAAAGCAAAGATTCCAAATGATTTTAATGCAAGCTAGGCTTATTTGGCTATTACTCTTCTTAGCTGACAACACGAAAAGTTGGAAAGTGACAATATGTTTAAAAGCTACTTATTAGCAATCTCTCGACACTTTTTACACTTTCCTTAAAACAGAAAGGTGAATGCAATATGTGCAGTATATTAACAGGGAATAGATATATACATATGTATCTGTTACACTTAAGTTTATATATCGAGCATTCCAGGTGGTACATAATGTATTAAGCTCTCAGGCTGGTTTTACTTTGAAAAGTTTGGGAATGATTCAAACAGGGAGGAAAATTATTTGTGAATTATTTTGCCTTGAAAACTTCTGAAAGGACACTATACTTCAGGAGCTGAGTGTGTGTGTGTGTGGGGGGGGCAACTGGGGGGCAAAGGCTCTGACTGGGGGCATTTCCCCCCATCCCCCCCTTGGTGCCGCCCCTGCATGCAGTCGGTTCCGACTCCATATCACATGATCATTGTAGGTACTTTAATACACGGAATTATTCTGGCCATACACTTTCAGGAAATTAAAGGTAAATTAAAGTTCTCTAACTTCTGTATGGGAGGGACCGCTCTTTATGAGGGGATCGTAGAGTAGTCTGATATCATGACTAGCCTACGGTAAAATTTGTTAGTGAAGACTCTGAATATGCATTGATCGTTGCACAATTTACAAAACATTTTTAGGGACTCGCTTCGCCCTAAACCATTGTCAGTAGATGGTGAACGTTAATACATTTATAAAGAAAAAATCATTTCGAGAAATGCTTGTTACTTACAACCAGTTCGGGTCTTCTTCCTCTGGATCTCACCGGGACATTACTCCTGGAGAATCCGGTACAGCCCCTCCCCCCGACTGGCACCCTCCGAAGAGTGTAGAAACATTGTACTTCGGTACATTTTTGGAGGTTTTCTCAAATACAGGGCTTTTTCACCTGAAGTATTAGTTTTAAGCGTAAGATTACAATTAAGAAACGTCCAGATGTGGTTAAGGCCTTGCAATACATATCATCCAATCTGCATAGATTACCTTCACAGTGCGCTACGTGCCAACCAGTGGTGTAGTAATGGTACTTGGCAAGTAGGCCTACTTGGATCTTTTTTAACAAAGGCCCTGTTTCCTGTGCTTCTGTCTAAAACGAGGGATTTGCCACTATATAGGGAGGGCAAAAACTTCTTCCCCACATGTGCAACCTTTAAGCCGACTGGGCTGTCTGGGGGTAAGATTACATTTTTAACGTGTTTCCCCCAATCGCTAACTCCTGGCGGCGCCCCTGGTAGGTATAAAGTAACATTCAGACAATAGTGCAAAAACCCCAAATGACAGCTGAAATAATACAGAAAACTACGATAGAATAACGTGAAATGCCACCATGCGGGTCAAGATTCCTGGCTCGAGGTCTCAAGGGAACACTTGAAATGGAAATATTTTTGAGATACATCATGAAAGTTAGGGTGGTGTACCGTTGAAGTCCTCCAGGAACTTTGTATTTAAGACGAAACAAGTCATATCGGTTTCTGCGAGGCTGATATCACTGCCTGTACGTGTTCCTGACTAACGACATTATATTTTGATGGTCGTGATTGAACAACAGACAATTTCCATATCGGACAACTTACTCCTCGGAAAATTCCCACCCTAAACAGCTCCAAATTTTCTGGTGGGGAAGCTGTGTGAAGGGTGTTTGTCGTAGCTGGGAATAGTCCAGGGGACATTGTCCGGGTGGAAAGTTCTGAGGGGTAATTGTCATGGTTAAGAATTTTCCCTGGAGTTGTCCCCGAAGCTTTGTCAGAGATCTTACGGGGAGGTTCTGTACATGTGAACATCTAAGTTGCTACAAACTGTCATACCCCTTTTAAGGGGACAGTCTTCTCACCCTAAGTGATTAAGAATCACCCATAAAAAGTTGCTCAGTAACTGTCTGAGCACCTCTCATTAAGCAGCTTTATTGCCCAAAGTCAATCTTTCATGATCTGCGACACTAGTCTTTCTAAACCATGGGCGGCTCTAAGAAATTTTGTTTGGGGGGGGGGCAAACTCAAGTCCGTATTCAGGGAGGTTCGGAAGACCCCCCCCCCAGCAATATTAATGGTCAGCTCCGGATAGTAATATAGCCTCAACAGGAGTATGCATAGGCGTAGGGGCCCAAGTTGATTGGGGGGTTGGGCTGTAACGATCTGACCGAAAAATAGAAATAAAAATTTCCGCGCGCGTCCAAAATGTTAATGTACATATCATACAGGCATGCATCCGTTATCACACCGAATGCCAATTAGATACAATAATTTGCCACGTTACTAGCTATTCCATATTGGTTATAATTCTGGGGGAAGTCGTTACAAAAATGCTGCTAATAATCAGTGGTGTAGACAAGATTTCTCTCATGGGGGTGGGCAGGCACTATGTTGTGTGATCGCCGGCCTGGGGGAGGGGTCTAACGGGAGGGGTGTCCCCCTCCCCTTTGAAAATTTTTTGAAAAACTGGGTGTCCAAACATGCAATCTGGTGCCACATATGCTACCTTTGAAGTAAATTTTGTGTTTTAGTTTAGGTACAAGAAAAAAATCGGCGTCAGTGACGGGGCATGGCCTAATGGCTCATCAAAGACACCACTGATAATCATAATATATAAGTTTAACCATTAAAAACACACTGGTGAATTAATACCGAATATATAGGTACTGGTGCAATCCAAATCAGAACTATGTTTTAATTACCAAGGAAGTTTTTTAAAGTATCGACTTCCGTTAAGGTACATTATTGCATTATTTTTCTTTCAGTAGGTGCCCGAAAAATTCTCAGAATATTGCCCGAATTTTCACAAAAACATTTTGTTGGGGGAGCTGCAGCCCCCAGCTCCTGCCTCCTACGCCTATGGGAGTATGGTTATTATTATGTATTACAGCGATGCCCTATGTAGTTTTCGAAAGCTCTCTAAAAACCATTTCAGGCAGTTAGTCATGAGAAGACTACTTTAAAAATAAATACAACCATATCAACCGATCGCTACCGTACTACCATAGGGGTGGAGTAAGAGCCAGGTGAAATGGGCAAAGCGGCTTGATCCATTTGTATAAAATGAACCCCACCTTTAAATATTTTATTGCTTCTTTCATTGTGCCACAATATGTTTCAGCTTTGCCAAGAAGCCATAAAATGTTGGTTTTCGAGCATGAAGGAATTTCGAGCATGAAGACACTTGAAAACGATGAAATGATAGCACTAGTATTTTGGATCTCAGTACCGTTCCGAAACGATTTTTTTTTACAGGGGGAGGGGAATTCCCCTAACTCATAACGACGTCTCATCCTATATACAAATAGCTAGGCCACTTGTCAAAAGTCTCATCACACTGAGCTTTGATTGACTGTTTGATGTGTTTATTTTAAATCAATTGAAACGGTATATACCTTAGCACAGAGGTGGAGAACCTTTTGCTTATAACAGGCCAGTTGACAGTCATAAGACCGCTCGTGGGCCAACGGCGCTGTCAGTTTGGACAAGGGAAGGGAAACCTCTCCTTCTATGGGAAACACAATACTTTTAGACTACATGCCCGTTACAACTTTTTGTAGACAGATACCTATGCTCATCTGGTCAGGTGACACCCTGGCAAAACTGCTTTTAGTCGTGGATGATAATCAACACGGCTGATGGGTTGTGTATCTAATGACCCCGTAAGCTCTGAAGTGTCTGCAAAACTATAGGCATTTAACTCCAGCATTACCGTTACACTCTGTAAATGACATTATGATGCCTAAGCTAATCAGATTACAAATATCACAACGTGATCATTTGTTTTGATTACCTTATCTCGCACTAACGGCAGGTCCATTTGTGATGTCTGAAGTATACGGTAGTAGCAAACAAGCAACTGAAAAAACGCGCGCGAAGCGCGCCGAAAAAATGGCGTTTTGAAAGCACTTTATCAATGCTTAACCTTCGCATTGCATTGGAAAGTTATTCACTGCTTTAATTTTAAGCCCACTCAAGGAAAAGGGAGGGTGTAACCCATCTCGAATTACATGTTTTTTTTATTTATTATTTTTACTTTTGAAAATTGAAGACCATGCTTTGCAAACTTTTGGGGGGCAAGTGCCCCCGTGCCCCTATGTCGAGCTGCTAATGTTCTAAATACTTTATCATTTTATATAATTTCAAAATCTGAATGTATTGCTTCTCTGTGCAGCCATTCTACTGTGTAACCTAATAACGGTAATCCTCATCTCCAGATCTGCATATGTCTATGACCAAATCAAATTGACTTATGTGCATTTGGTGGTATAGCCTGAATTTGCTAAATCCACAGCCATCTACGCAGGCTACGTAAAACGCAGAAAAGATGAAAGTACTTTGGCATGTTATTTGTATTACCTGCGTCGAAAATGAGCTTGATGACGGTTTGGACAATAAAGTTGAACAATGATTTCCGAATGATCGTAACATTCATTTTTTCGATTAAGTGTTGCCATAAATATCCTTGGTAAGCAATTAAACCCAACCATGCAGTAAAGTGCACATTACTTTGAGGTGTATATGTGTCTCAAACCCGAACTGATAAACTTTGAACCAGACATGAGGCGAACTGCAGACTGTGGACTAGGGGTGTCATTTACACATCCCTCCAACGAACAATCCTTGCTACAGACTGTTGTTTCCCTTATAAAGGACACGTCTCAATAAAACGTGTTCAGAATATATATTTTTTATCAAATTATACTTAATGATATTCTCGTAGTTCACCCTTCTGTAAACAAACTGTTTGTTGCTCATAGAAGAAAAGTAAATATGGAACCAGGAAATATGGAAAGCATTTGATTTGTACAGAGATAATTTAGTTACTGGCTGGAACGAGAAATGGAGGTATCCTTCCAGGCGCGTGTGAGAGATCAGGAAAATTAAAGGGGCTCATTGAGTTGATATCGATTATTTTGTGACCAGTTTGAAGGGAATCATTGCATGACAATGCTTCTAATTAGCCTCACTGCTCATGTTTCACTTCCTGTAGTGACCTAAATGTGAAAAATTGAAGTTTTATGTCTTTTAGAGCTTGCAGTTCACCAAGCTTGTCCAAGCTCATGATAGACCAGCCTCTCTTGAGTAAACAACACTTATAAACAGTTGTGACCTTCAATCACAGCAGCTGTTGGTTATAGGAGTTGCAAGCCTTTCAATGCAGTTGGGATAAGCCTCACTCATTGGTTGTCTTTGAACAGGGGTTGCATATGATTAATACCTAACTGTAAAAAGTGTCTGGTCACGAATTTGTAAGAAATGATTTTAATCATTAATTACCTATCATTACCATTTCAGTTGTGTATCAGATGTGCAAAATCTCTTAGTTTGACCATTTATTATCAAGATGTGAGTAAACCTTAACATGTGTGATAAAAAATCATGAATTACGTGAACCAACTCAATGTGCCCCTTTAAAAGGCCACTGTGAAAACTTTCGAGATTACTTAGTCATGTTCACCTTCACATTGAGAGATAAAACGCAGCTAAATGGAGATCAATTTTCGAAAAATCTTCAGGATATCCTTAAAGTTGAGTTCCGTCAGTCATAAATTATTTTGTACCTTAAACCTATATGTCCATTTTTCGACTCACTGAATGAAACATAGCTTAAATAGATGAAATCTTACTTCTGCAATACTCATTGGTTAGTATAAAACCGAAAATATGCTTAGGCCTAAAATCTACCTCTTTTACTGCTTAAAATGGTCACAAACTATTGAAGACACTAAAACTTGATTTACTAGCAGACATGTGACTTGTGACAATGGGTTTTTGTCCGTTGTGCGAAGGATTGATAAAATTGATAGAAATTAAACACAGTGTGTTTATGCCAATATTTGCCACATTTTAACAGGATGTTATGATGATAACAACCGTCATTCGAAACCTTCGTTATATCATAGTTTCACTCAGGATGTAATTACTTTTTGCAATTTGTCGGTTAGGTGCAACTGTTGAGGAAGCAAAAGAGGAACTGTGAACTGCGGAATCAATGTAAAAGGGGACGACATTTTTATGAAAAAGTAAAAAGTTGTCTGGAATATTCACAAGACACGATACCAGGGAGGAGCATTTATATACCTAATGTTTCCATAAAATTTTCACAGCTTTTAGTTTTAGTTACGGATCGTTATAACCGATTCATGCAACGTGTACCCTCTTCGCCCATATAAAAGTTTTCTATAGAATTCTATAGAAATGCCTATAGAGCTCTTTAGAACTGTATAGAATCAACGATTTTTTATAGAAATGTTAAGAGTCCTCTACAGAAATTTGAAGTCCCTTTAGAGTTCTATAGAATTTCTATAGAAGTTTCCATAGCTCAGTGTCTACATAGAACAATTTCTGTAGAACAATCCTACAGGATACTCTCTATAGAAATTCTATAGAAACATATTGATACATTTCTATTGAACTTTCATAAAGTTTCTATAGAATTTCTCTACAGTTTCTATAGAATTTCTATACAGTTTCTATAGAACATCTAATTTGCATATTAACTAATTAAAAAATTTAAAAGGTGCAATCAAATCCCCTATCTTTGATCTTTGCAATGATATAAAGGTCTTCACACAAATATTCTTCTAAAATTGAGCAAAAATTCCTGAAAATATTCCTTCTTTATTCAATGAAATTACTTATGGTACAGATTAAGTGGGCGTGGCCAAAATTTCGACATAAAAATTGTAAATTTATGCTTAGGGCAGGTCTATGTAGCAAGAGACGTTTTAGCACAAAAGATAAGTAGTTTATTAGGACAGATAAAGAATATATTAAGATGTATGAACTATATTTCTTTAAAAAAATATGTAATAACATTTTTCACTATAACCAACGTGTCAAAGACGTGGTACATATAACATAGCTCATATTTTTCTGTCAAACAATGTCTTCGAAAATTACACCGAACTTCGCTATCGAACCCTCTTTAGGACTTTATATTGCATCCGTTTGTGGAGTTTGTTTAAACGTGGGAATATGGAGGTTACCGTTTGCCACAACTGCCTCCGGGGCACCCTTGGGCAAGGTGCACCTGTATTTGCCCAGTGCTTTTTGCGTGCAGTTGCCTTCGGGCGTGGTATTGCCTTTGAGCGTGTGTTGTTGCTTTCGGGCGTGCTTTGTTGCCTTTCGGCGTGTTGTTGCCTTCCGGAGTGCGATTTGGGGTGATTTTGGTTTTTGGTTGTTGGGAGGTTTTGGGTTTAGGTGTGGGGGTCGGGGAGGTAGTCGCTGACGGGTGTTGGTGTTGAGGGCGGTCGTTGGTAATGGGTGTGGTGGTGGTCTCTTGTTTATTAGTGGTAACAAAGACTTTTTCGTTTCTTTTGCGGAGTGCGAAATGTTTTGGTATTTTGTTTGTCATCCGTCGGGTTTTGTTTGGTTTTGTTTTCGATCGTGTCCGATTCAAAACACGTCGAAGGAAAATAAAAACGACCCCTGGCTGTCTTGCCCGAGATACGAGGGGGCATTGAAAAAGTGAAAACATCTTGGAGGCAAAAGTCTCATACACATTATGTTCATAGTATCGAATGGACAATGTCTATCTGTTTTTCACAGAGAGTAATTGCAGACATTTATCTTTAAACTTCCATACAGTTTCTATAGAACCTCTATACAGTTTCTATAGAACCTCTATACAGTTTCTATAGAGCCCCACTCATTCTCTATAGAAACTTATAGTGTTTCTTTAGAAAAGTGGCCCACTTTTCTAAGGAACCTCTACAGGGTTTTTTAGAGTTTCTGTAAAGTTATTCTAAAGAAACTCTATAAGATTCTATAGAGGGTCTCTAGGATTTTCCTTTAGAAGGGCAATAGGATTTTCTTCAGGAATTTGTATAGAAAATCTTATACGGTTTCTATAGATTTTTTCTATAGAATTCTATAGAAGATTTTTGTATGGGCGCCTCAAAGCTTGAACCCTGCACTCCAAACTTGCGTGACTGGCATCATGATCGTACTCTTCGGACAGCTGCAGATCGTTTCGACAGTAGCCGTTTTGATTCCTTGCTGTAGGCAAAAAGAATCTATGCAATCAGGCCGGCGATTATGTGTGTATGTGTGTTTGTGACGCTTGGCTTGTAAACACGATATCTCAAGGAAACAATGAAGGATAACTTTCATACTTGGGATGTAGAATTACTATATTAAGAGGACGATTCCTATTGTTTTGGTGGAGGTCAAAGGTCACGTGGGGTCACCAGAGGTCAAAAACCGAAAACCTTGTAAACTCGATATATCTAGGTAGGAAGCATGGATGCTTTTCATACTTGGCACGTGGATGCTTTCTAGTCAAAAGATAAACCCTGAACGTCGGTGTAAGTGCGCGTATGTGTATTTACGATACTTTGCTCCCCGGGCAGGCCCTTCCTTACTCACCTAGTGCGGAAGTGCCCTCCTGGGGAGGTTTCTAACGGGAGGGGATCCTTTGAGAAATTTTTATCCATCAAAGGTAGCTTAGACGCAAAATGGTGCTATCTTATCAAAGTTTCAAACTGATCATATTTTGAAAAAATCTGATATTTTAGTGAATTGTTGGTGTAATGGAAGGGTGTGGTGTCTAAGTGGAGGGGGTGAAATTCCAACCCTTGAGAAATTTTTGTTTATGTAAGGTGGCTAAGATGCTAAATGGTGCTATCTTTGGCAAAGCTTTGAACTGATTTCATGTTAATAAATTAACGTTTTATAGGCTACTGATATTTTGGCTGTGGCATGGCACCAATGCTGGTACCATGAGACAGGCATAGGGCCCGCCTGAAAGCTTTGTGGCAATTAACAAAAGTAGGGACGTTAGTATGATGATGCTTTTAACTGGCATCTAAATGACACCCGGAAAACCTAGCACTTCACAAAAACTTAGCTTTACTAATTTTGAACGAGAATCAAACTATGAGCTTCCAATAGGGAATGACCGAGAGAGGAGATGTAGATATGATAAAAGGGGTAGAGGATTAATGAGCATGTTTCATAATGTATATTCTCTGTAAATGTAATTTTGAATGACCTTTGAATAAGCTTGTGTATGAGTAATATACTTCAAATCATGTAAGCCTACGTCACGCTACAAATGTTGCTCGTAGTATACGATTGCCACATAATCGAATCTTGACGGATGCAAGCCTGAAGTTGGACTCAGTGCACCTTGTTTTCCGAAAATAGTTGTTGTTAAAATTATTCCATACATTATTGTCCTAATATAATGGTCATCGGGCATGGAGTGTAAACTGAGGTAATTATGCGCGAAGCGCCCAGAAATTTCGCATAAGAATTGTTATAAAACTCGTATCCCTCCCTTGAAACAAAATATGTTTGGGATAGTACTAAAAAACAGAACTGAAGGTTAAAGTCGGCGGAAATTTTGACAGCTTGCGACGGATTTGTCATAAAAAGAATGAACAGAACAGCCTAGTAGAATTTTTATCTGCTAAAAATGGGGTCCGGACCCCTTGGACCCCCTGGATCTGCCCCTGCCACATGTTGCATTTTGCACTAGCCTGCGTGGCGACTCTTTGCCAAATACGTTTCCGTCCCGTGTATAGCTTAAACCTTTGTACGTAATTCTTTTTGTTGCGATGAGCAGCACGCAAAAAGTATATGCTTAAATAAAAAAAAAACGGTCTTCTTCGCGGAGAAATGATCCACAAGAGAGTGACCATTTCCCACAGCTGAATTGTATGTAACAAGTCAACCTTCCCAACTAAAGCTCATGTCATATCTTTAAATTTTTTTGCGTCGTAATTTGTTTCACATTTCTTCTCCACGTGTTTATGTCATGTATGCCCTTATCATACCAGATTTTTAAACCTGCAGGATGTCCTCAAAATATGAATTTCTGAGATCATGCATGTGGCCAGTGACACCAAAAACATTTTCAAGTCACATTTTAAAGGTCTTAAAACCAATTAAGACCAAGTTTAAGGACATTTTAGTACCAATGAACTCATGTCACTAAAGTCTGTGATGCCCAATTTTCCCAGCTAAGCAAACAACCAGGTCCTCCTTCAACCTTCCAGCTTCCGATCAAATGATACATTAGTTTAATGTATCTTTTAATCTATGCCCCGTCATCTGTAATAACGAGTTTCCCGTGATATTTAAAAGTGTATAAAAGATCACTACTTGTTTCTTATGTACAAGGTCTAATAGCCACGTCGTTCGTTGCACACTCAGGCCTATGTTGCAATATTAGTATAGACCCAGTTAGTTTGGAGTATGCAACGTTTAAACGCAGTTACT
Organism: Holothuria leucospilota; assembly: GCA_029531755.1. Classification (NCBI taxonomy): domain Eukaryota; kingdom Metazoa; phylum Echinodermata; class Holothuroidea; order Aspidochirotida; family Holothuriidae; genus Holothuria; species Holothuria leucospilota. Next base: position 20,034,533 of record CM055969.1, read on the forward strand.
CTCTTTAATCGGAAATTCACTCTTCGAAGATTGCCTACCTGCCTACAGTGACCACTCTTTTTTCGAGTGGAAATCGACTGGAATTCCACTCTGTCCAGAGTGGTAATTAACTCTAAAGGAGTGGAAATGTCACTTCGACCAGAGTGGGATTCCACTCGAAACAGAGAGTGGTCACTGTAGTCAATCTTTTTGGTACATTTTCACTCTTTTACATTTAGAGAGTATTAACAAAAGCTTTGTAAGAGTGTAATACTGTATATAGACGGCCAGACCTTCCAAACATGAATTCCCGAAAAGGCCTGCACCATTACTTCTCCATAAGTCTTGTTAAGAATAACAATATCAGCCTTTTGCGCATTGTGAAGAAGCTGTAACATATGCTACTACACTGTTGTACCAAGAGATACCATCGGCGTTGACTATACCATAGCCGCACCGTGAATACCAGACGAACCCACCCATGCATAGCTCCTATTTGTTCATATTGTCACCTGAAGACTGTCTAATAACCATCCATTGTTCCACGTGATATTTTCATCAATTTTCTTATAAACTTCAGCGAGATTAGGCTATCGTATTTATTAATTCACAGCGCTACTCAGTGCCCCAACATCCAGTTGGTGAGTTGAAGGCTGTAGATGAGATTAACATGTAACATAGGGCCTATGATACATTAACCAAACGTTAATTCACGTCTGAACTTGTGTATGAACCCACCGAAAATAACCAACCGGAACTAATTTATAAAGTGCGTGTAAAGTATGGGCAACAAAACTCACTAGAAATTGAAAGTGAAAGGCGGGTTCCTCTCGCTTGTATACTTTGATGATAAACAAATTACCTTATCGTTTGTACAATCTGTCCTACATGTTAAGCATAGGCGGGATTACGACGAGAGTGGGAAGGGAAACTTGCCCCCACTTTTTACCATTAATGTAAATCACTTAAGAAAATGAACGAAAGGAAACAAGACCAGGCGAATTTTGAGGAAATTTTCAATATTATGGTACATTTTGCAATGTAAAATGAAGGAAAATATCAATATGAAATAAAAAATGCCAGAAAAAAATTTATTATCAACGCTCTTCTCGCGCACCTGCAATGGAAACTAACTTATACAATGGCGGAGCTCAAGGTGGTGTGGTGTGTGTGTGTGGGGGGGGGGAGGGGGGTGAGGGGAATTTTTTGTTGAAAAAGTCCTTCCAGTTAGAAACCTCCCCGGGAGGGCACTTTCGCACTAGGTGAGTAAGGAAGGGCCTACCCCGGGAGCAAAGTATCGTAGTTGGTTTTCACAGTGATAAAAAAGTTGAGGGATTCCTTGCCCCAGGCCATCAACGAAAAAAAAATCATAAAAGAATAGTGTAACAAATGTGCTTTTGTTTTAGATGGTAATTTAGCCCTAACGGCGAGTTTTGTTATCTCAAGGCTTAGTTGTCTTCCAGCACCCTGCGGGAAAATAAGAGGTTTCGATTTACTCGTGAGACCGGACACATAATTTAACTGCTTTAAGAAAAGTAAAGGAAGTATCTAGTAACTTGAAGACCTTTGGTAGATCGACAACTAGCAAGTGCTGGGTTAAGCGATTATGTTAATAAGGGTTGGGGGAATGTTTTATTCTTAAATTGTTCTTCTACTCGTATTTGGGAAGTTGTATGCAAATTCCTGCAGTGTACCTGTCTGCTAAGTTGAGCAGTCCTAGAAATGTAGGCTGCGATTGGCTGAGAGAGTTCTGCGCCGTCGCACGAGGGACCGTTATGTACAAGCTTACTGAGATAACGTAGAAATGTCTTGGTGGTTTATAAGGAGAAGCACAAGAGAGAATAATTGCTCTTGTCTTCTGTGTGAAGGGGTAACTCTAGCCGTGTTGGAAGGGTTGGTTGGGCAGATTAAATAAGGTTTTACGGACTTAGACAATTTCTGGGGAAGAAGTATTCTGTACTGCGCGGCACGTTGTGAGTGCGTTTGCGTGCAAAACACAAAGCCGGCTAAAGCTCTTTAGCCGTGCGTCGGCCAAGTTTAGCCGGCTAAAGCTCTTTAGCCGTGCGTCGGCCAAGTTAAATCGGCTAAAGCTCTTTCGCCGTGCGTCGGCTAAATTTAGCCGGCGAAATCTATTTCGCCGGCGTCGGCTCCAATTTAGCCGGCGAACCTTTTAACCTGCTTTTACAAACCGTGCACCAGAAATTTAGCACTCTACGGTGTGCCAACAGCTGTTTCTGTACGTAGAGAATGAGGGTTGTTTGTAAAGCTTTGGGTATCACTGTATCCTATTCATTTTAATATGTTGTAAATATTTTTGAATAATAGCGGTAGAGACTTCAACACTTGTGTTTGTCAATTATTTGCGCATTGCATTTTCTCTATGGGGGGGGGGGGGGGCCAGTAATATTTTGTCTGTAGTCTAAGTCCCACCCTCACCCTACTCTCACTCGACGAACAGGAAGGAAGAGGATCCACATCGCCGGTACCGAGAAAGGCGTTACAATAGGTTGCTTAATGGGAAATTAGGAGGACTTTTACAGTAAAGGATAATACTGATTTAAGGACCCCACCTTCAAGGGAGCGCTTTGCGGAGGGGGCTTCGGTGCCGTTTGGTATTCGGATTTCTCCCTACTTTCACGTATGAAATTCCTCCCCTGTGTTATAGTCATACATGGTCAAGGTTTCTTGATGTCTGTGGGGCTTTGAATCGGATAGACAACTCTTTGCGCCTATAGGAGACGCTGGTTTGAGGTTGGGATAAAAAAGAAAGCTAATATTTCACCCCTGCATAGAAGCTGCCTCGCCCCCTTCAGTAACTTGAGTGACTACAGGCCTGGTAAGCAGTTGTGACAGTTTTCTTCATCAACACTAACGATAAACGATAACTGAAGAAAATTACTGGTTTCAAGCTTCATGCCACAATCTTGGAGGTACTGCTTGAAAGAGGTTGGTACCCAGGACTTAACTCTTCCCACACCAATCACAATAATTTATACGTAGGCGCGGATCCAGGTGGGGGCGCATCCGGCGCACGCCCACCTTTTTCGATGACCAACGATTTTTTGAAAACATGAGCAAATAGATATGGAAAAAATGCTTCCCAGATGCTGGAAAATCGCATCTAAGAGCATCTAGAATTCAAATTTTCATGGGGAAGGACCTCCAAACCCTGCCCCGTGGCTTCGCGCCTTCTTCCGACGGTGTGTGCCCCCCCCCCCTTTCTCAAAATCCTGGATCCACGCCTGATACGCTGCATTTCTGGTTTGCAGGAAATAAACTAAATGCGTGGTTTTTACTACTAACAGTGGAAGCCCCTTGATTTGCCCACCAGCAGTATCTGTACGGTCTTACGTATATGCTATTTTCAGTAATAATGAACTTTTGTTGCAGACCTGTCTCCGACAGAGTAGAAAAAACCATTATAGGAGGAGGATGTCTCAGCATCGAATGGTATTCAGAATGACCTTAATTTAATTGAACCTGGTTTCCCGGCAGAATATGTTCCAGAACCGATCGAGTAAAACAGAGTTAATGACTACCAAATAAAGCTCCAAAACAGGATACATTAAAGGGTCCTTCACTTGCTTAATAGTTTGATGTCACCATAAAGTCGCTACAGCTCCCTGCTGATAACACAAATGTAAATTACTGAAGGCCTTTACAGGCTTTACACTGTAGTCTACCATAATATACTATCCTATGGCCATGGGCCGACAGTGGATACTGTAGTGTTGGACCGATATCGGCCACTGGTGGTAACACAAATGTTAATTAATAAAGGCTTTTATACTTTAATCTACCATAACCGGCATAAGCCTTTAAGTTACTCAGTTTCGTCCTGTGTAGGTATAGCTAAGATGGTTTTAACTGACGATACTAGCCAACCAATATTTCTTGATATATCTCATACCCGTCAATGTTAGTTCCTTCTGACGTTTATATGAAACAATATATCGTGGAAGGGAGAGTAGCTTGCGCCGGTTTAGTACATGGTCATTTCTCAAATATTACGACAGTTATTTGTGATATCAGTTCAGCACTTGTGGACAGTGTTATTTAATCGAGACCCAGAAAGTGCTGGACCCAGTAGCACTTCTTCTGGTGGGACTGACAGCGCCATGTAGTAGCTTTCTAGTGCCACAACACCCTGCGTGGTGATACGGAGAGTAATAGAACATAGCAAATAGCCTAATTCATTATGCAACTGCAGTGAAGCCTTGTTAGAAATCATGGCCGTAAGGGCCGGGGACTAGGGCGCCCCCCGGCCCCCATGTCAGAAACCTGGCTAAATCGGGCAGATATTTTGTCTGTCAGGCGGAAAATTGGACAGTTAAATTAGGTCTGGAGTCGGACAAAAAGCACCACCCTCCCTGAGAAAAAAAGTTCGGTACGGCCATGTTAGAAATACTGTTATTATTTTAGTGAGGGACTTTCAGTATTGAATGAGTCATCCCCCAAGTTTTCTTTGTACATCTAAATTTCCGGTGAAAACCACAGATTTGATGGTTTGTCTTCGTTTGGATGTTATTTTATGACGCATGATTTCATCCTTTTAACCTGTTTTGAGGTGGTCACTGATGTACTTAAATCACTTTCTATAATGCATACTGTTGCAGTTGGCAAAATACCACCATTGCTCATCATGAGTGAAAACGTGCCATGTCCTAACAAGATGAGCGATTCCTCAACACCAAATACCCCAAAGTTCAATTTCATACTAGCAGGAGATTTCGCAATATGTTACTTCCTATTGAATTGCTTTGTGTTATACAAAAGTTTTTCTTGGTCAGTTGTCTAGTAGAGGCGTGTTATTACTGCTGTGGTTGCGTCCTGCGTGTACCACCTCAGTTTTATTTAGCTTGAACTTTTCAAAACGGGAGATTAGCTTTACTCGCAAAAATACAATTATTGCACAAAATGAATAACAATTAGATGTCAAGACTTTACCTTGTCATTCATAAATAGTGTGTTTTAGTTGTTAAATTGATGCAATACAGACCGGTTCGTCAACACCAGACGGAAACAGCATCCGCTGCGCTAACGGAAGCGCCTGGGTTTGTTTTTGTGATGAAGACACGTTGCGCTTACTGTACTCTCATACCATATCTTTCCTGCTACCAGTCTTAAGTATTCCCGTACCGGTTAGATATCATCAGTGGAGGCGACTGGCCTCAATATATATGCTTACCGGAATGCTACTACAGGGAAGACTAGGTTTATCGGGAAATTGAGCTAACTTGAAGCAACAAAATTTGAGAGGTTGCCATATTGACACCATTTTGGCGAAAAGGGAGGAAATCCTTTTTTACCTATTCCCTATTCGAGGTACACCGACACACTGACCCTCGGAGAACTTCAGCACAGAAGTTTGTGGTCTGCTTCTGGAACGAGGTTTAGAAATTTAATGCGCAAGTTCCTGTTTGGGTATTCTTTGGCGTATGATACTGACAACACGGTGATAACTAGGACCAAAGCAATTCATTTGTTGTATTCCCGTTTAAAAGTCCACACATATTGCCGTACGGAAAACATTGGGGGTTGTACTTCGTGATAACATCTATTCGCTGCGTAGGAAGCTTCGAATGGAAGTGCATGTGTTGAATTACAACAGTGCTGGAATGAGTTAGTTATTGATAGGCAGTGAAGGAGTTATCACGCATCTTTACATTCTCTGACGGATGACAAGAGTAGATAGTCAGGATCATGATTAAAACTTCAGTGTTTCAGATTAATTTTCTACCAAAAAACGTGATCGATATCCTTTAAATCTAGATTCTTTGCTACTGTTTTCATTTTTCAAGAGACACTCCGTCCGTTATCGTAGGAAGCTTTTACCGGATTAAACGGAATAATATGGAAGTTTTTATTTCAAGAGGAGTCGGCATCCTGCCTTTGATAATCGGATTCTTTATTTTCTTTACGTGGAATATAAATACAAATTCACTGGTGGCGGGCCAGTTAAACAATGATACATCAGTCAGTACTCAACTATGCAAGTAAGTTTCAAATGCATAATTTAACTTTAATTGTATTTAATGTCAGGTTCAAAAATGATAAGTTTGAGTTGCACTTAATAAAAAACCTTCCTACTTGCATAAAAGAGTGATAAATTTGGTACTTTGGGATTTTCATATAAGAACGATAAATTTGTACTTTGGGATTTTATGGCGCGATACGTGTTTTAAAGAAAAACGAACAGTCATCTAGCAGTCTAGCAAAAAAAACTTTTATGGGGGTCGGGAAAGTTCCAGCTTTATACGTCCATGCAGACTGATTGTAATCCCGTGAATCACATTCAGGTGGCTACTGTTGCAACTCAAATATTGCACCATATGGATTCCCCCGGGAAGCTGAAATAAGGTGACTGTATAGTTGACATTTTGATTGAGGATCTTTGAATAGTCATTACTCTGGTAATGCCATGAGTGACACAGTAAGTTTTGTAAGCATGCACTTTGTAACATCTAACCAATGCAAGGGTACATACCGAAGCGAGGGGCAGTGTTGTGGGGACTACGACGATATGTTGGTACACTTTCTTGGTGCTCAGTAAAATTAGTTACATCTGCACGAGATACCATAGTTGTGTGTTAATTCAGTCTAAAGTCATAAAAGTTAATTACTCTGGGTTATTTTGTAGGTTACCTTGCAAACAAAGAAGAATCCCCGATAGTGATCAGCTGACCTGTCTAACCTTTGGTGCAGGGGCCTGGATTAACACTACGCACCATTAACCTAGAGATTCTTCCTGCAGGCGGATCTTTCTCTTTAAGACCAGGTGAATCAAATTCATGAACATTGTGAAAGAAGGTTGACAAAACAGCTTATATAAAGGGCTGATAAATTCAAAAAAAAAAAGTCTTGCCTTCAACCACAATGTTGTTAAGGACAAGCCCGTTCAGTTCTGGTCCCCGACGAGAGCGGACGTGTGTGTCACATGGCTCGTTCGGTCTCGTAGGGGAGATTTTGTGTTTTTCGGTTGGGCCTTCCCCTTGAGCGGGCGTGTTGACGCCGTTTCGTTTGCCTTCGCGGGAGTCTTTGGGTGTTATTTATTTGCTTCTCCGTTCTTGTTGTACACAGTCATTTGTAAATAGCCTGCATAAATTGTATCTATAGGGTCTGAGATACGCTGGGGGTGTTTTTTTGTTTTTTTTTTGTTTTTTTTTTTTTTTTTTTTTTTTTTTTGTTTTTTTTTTTTTTTTTTTTTTTTGCGGGGGGCTTGTTCAGGTCTAATATGTGCTCCTTTTGGGGTCGTGGCTCTTTATAGAGCAGTGTCAGTGAGTTCGTGGAGTAGTTTTTTGTGTTAATGATTTTGAGATTGTCAGTTTGGGAAACTTGTTTCACTGTCTGTTCATGTCCGTTTTAAGCACGTAAAAAGCACAAGCCCTTGCTTACTCCACTAGCTAGGTTAATCATCCTGGTTTGTTTCATCTCTTCATGTTCAATTGTATATAGCCAATTGCCAGGTACATACATCATTGGTCGGGTGACGTGAAACTGACATAGGCGAGTGGGATATTTGATATACAAAGCTATAAAACGTAGAAAACAACCACAATTCCCATCAAAATCCATCAATTAATTACCATTTTACAAGGTACTGTAATTTGTGTTCACTCTTACCGTATTCATGAATAAACATAAGCTAAAACTGCAAATTTGTGACGTTGAAAGAGGGCCTTGCAAAGTATGCTTTATTATTTTTCAACCTTCATTTCGAGGAAGGTTTAAGATTGGGATGTCCTGAGGACTTTATTTTGGAAATTAAAAAGTGTTTCCTTGAAAAATATCAGTTTCACTCTCCAGACTATAAACAAGCCTGTCGAGTAATTAAGAGTTACCTTACATAAGTTTAATCAAAGAAATGCTGTCATTATGCAACACTACACATCATTATTTTGCATAGGCGATAAGCTACTTCAGAAACGCAGAAAGGGTCAAACTTTGAAGAGGAAAGATACTGAAAAAGCCAAAGGATCTTTCCTTGGGGATTTTACTCTTTAACTGCAAGTTAAAGGTCTTTTTGGTGGCATGTCACCAAAACGTCATGTATAAGAGCGCTCAGACCCTACTTTTGCCCTGCTCTATACATGACTTTAAGGGTTCTGGAATTTCAAAGAATGGCGATATTCTCTAGGATATCTCGCTTTTTGCTTTCTAGATCTGGATTTATCTGAATGATGTGATCCAAAACTTGTAAATTACACGGGGTCATCACCACAAAAGATGGATCTCTTACCAGGTCCGTAGCCAAAAAAGGTACTGAAGGGGGCGAGATAGCTTCCGGGGGGAATTTTTCGGGGGGTTTCAACCCCTTCCCCCGTGCCTACGGACCTTTCTCTTGCCTTGAATCCTGTGTTGGCCTGTGTTGAAGATATGGCGTGATTGTCCTACACTATCCATCGTATCTGGTTATTATAAATACACTCAAGATGCATGACATAAGACCTATATAACTGTAAAAAAAAGAAAAGAAGAAAAGGACAGAAAAAAGCATATCAATATAAAATGTAATGTGCTTTAAAAATTATTGATGAAAGATTTACTTTTACGCAGAGTACGTATTGTCAGTGAGCTAAAACCACAAAATATACATCTGGTAAAGATGCATTGTGGCCATTAGTACTTACTGCCATTGTAATCAAGAGTGATGCTTAATGGAATAAACACTCACCCAAAATATACATATATATTGAAACGTCAGCTAAACCTTTAAAATTTAGGCTTATTTCTTAAAAAAAGCATCATCTTTCATGATGTTTTCAGAGCACACCGTTGAGATTAATTAACGTAAACCAGAGATCTGTCCTTTATGGATGTAGACCTACCATATCAGTAAGAAACATTGAATCACATGATTAAAAAGGAGCATCCATTGCTAAGGATGTTTATCCATAATACGTTTACCCTTCAAACCCGTGTTCATGTAATAAGTCACTGTAAAGGAGGGCTGATTTGTGGTTGTTCAAGTAACTGGCAAAGTTCTTGAAAATCCTCTCATCTTTTCTATATCTTATCTTACACAGTCCATTTTGATTTCAGCATTGGGGTTTGTCTAAAGTGCCAAATTCCCACATTCCATGAAAAAATTATCATTCCCTTCTCGTATGGACAATCTCTTTATCATGTTCCTTTAATTAATAGCCATTTTATTCTGTTATTTAAGATTTGAATTTAGCACTTGATGAAAATGACAGTACATTTTTCACCAAATCCGATGGATTTAGAAAGAGCACCGTTTAAAAGGGAGGGAGTTGCATATACATATGACTACGTATTTCATAGCTTAAAATATTTTAGGTATCAAGTGGAAATCCGTACACATTTATGTTTCAAACCACAGATAGGCATGGCCGTCGTAGTACCCGCACGACACCGAAAAGACTTCATCTCAGGCTGACTACCAGACATCTAGGCAAAAAAGGCGATGTTAAACTTTTCACCATCTGACCCTGCATAGCCAGATGAAATATTTTTATTACTCTCATTGCAAAACATGTTCTTAACCTAATTTTATCTGTATACAATATAGTTCGACACACCACGCCGTGACTCTAAAAGTCGAACCCTTTTGGCAGTTATGAGAATATTATACATAGTAGAATGTCGCTTCCGTATGGACTGCCTGCCCTTGTGCCGTCATGAATGGATGTCATTCCTGTGAGAATATTAGCCAGTTATGCGTATGGGAGATGCTATATACTGTTTCGTCAAACAACTTGACGCTTATTAAACCACCGTGATCATACTTTAACGACTTCTCCATCTGTGTAGCCTCTAAATGATGTTAATCCCTTCTACTAAACCAAACACTGATATTTTTCGTCTGTGTATCTCATTAAAAGAAATGGGAGGATGTGCATTAGTGGTAAGGTGTTTGCATAAACTGATCAAGTTTATTACAATACCTCGTCTCGAATTGTATAAACCAGGAAAACGTGGCTGTCGTGAGGTTCAGTCTTCGTATCATTCAAGGGAATATATTATGGTTATCCTAATTAAAACTATTGTATCTTGGTATCCTAATTCATGAATGGCTCTTTTCAATCACGTGCCAACCAGTCACTGAATTGTTAAATTGCAACTAATTCTACTTTTAACCTGTAATATCGGAAATATCAAGAACGATATTTTTGAGGGAAATATTTGCAAGACTTGGCTGATGTTTTCATGAAAAGTTGGGGCCACTGCTTATTCCATTCTAAAAACTAATGTTTAATTTGTGCGAATGTGTATGTGTATGTGTTTGTCTGCGTGTGTGTGTGTGTGTGTGTGTGTGTGTAATCATGCGCGGACATGAGCTTTGTAACGTATGTGGTAGGTGGAGTATAGAGCAGTTTATAATCGTGAGTCACAGATGGTGTCGGGTAACGGCTTATACGAGCTTTTAGAGACAACAATTTGTCAGTCTAAAAGCAAGGCTAGCAGTAGTCTAATACGAAGTAGAAGTTGGTTTGCTTTAAGAAAAAGACCCTGCGAGCTTTCTCTCACTGCATGGGAAAACCTGAAACTACCTTCATAATAGTTACAATCTGGAATGGGGCATACGAGAAGCCCTCAGACATTTCGCGGCAGTGTAATCGAGAACCATCATGGATTGGCATTCCTTCAATAGTTAGCTACTGCTGTCCTTTTACCTATAGCGTGTATAGTTGCACTGTTCAGGTGATGCAGTGTACTTGAAGCACAACTGATTGACAAGAAATCTTCCACAGAAGTGGAAGACTCCTTGAAGGGCTCCTTGCATTTGCAATGGCCTGAGGAGATGGTGTTGGTAACATGATAAACCCCACTTAGACAATACAGTGGTAGGGTTTAAATAACAACGTTTTTGGTGCAGTCAATACAGGATGCTCTCTCACATAGCTTCTGCAGAGTTTGCTCTTTTCTTCTTGTCCTCTCAAACTTACAGTCATGCAAAAGAACTATCTTTCGGGCAGCCCTTCATGTTATCACGATCACTATGATCCAACAAACAAGTATTTTGTTACGCATATATACCGGTACTTTCTTAAAAAAGATATATGCGAGGGAAACGTTTGATTGCTTGTTAGTAGTAACATAATGGTTTGAACATGTCTCTATTGTCATTCCATTGTTTATATTCAGTTTCATTTGATATGTTGTAGGTAGAATCTTTTCATAAGATAAACACCGCTAAACTCTTTATATGTTGGCTATTCTAGAAGTAATATGTAAATATCTCTTAATGGCAAGCTTACTCGAGATCTTCCCAACGAAACAATATCATAAAGAGTTTATCGTGCTCTTTTCAGTGTGTGTATTTGTTTTCACGGTAATAAATACACTGGCGAAAACCCTTAATACACGCTCGCATTTTCAAGTTTACTTTCATATAGATATTCTATACAGTGTGCTACAGGTTTGCCAAGAGTCCATCCATTTTCTTGAAAAATGAACGACCCATTAACATCCCGGCCCCCTGCTGTGACGAATGTGCTCGTACTCACGTTGTTCCAAATTATAAGTGCTTGGTTTGCACCTAGTGAATAACACACAACCAAATTACTTAAACGGCGTAAGCAGCCGCCTAAATATATTTTAAAACAACAGCTAAATCTTACAATAGGCCTGTTACCTCTTATATCACTTCAAGTATCTTTCATGATATGTCAGAACATAAATACTGCATATGCAAGGTAAACCATGGAGTAACGTTGCGTAAATTTTACAATTCAATGAGAAAAACTTTGTGACACGATTTTCTAGAGCCATTCATTAAATACACGAGTTTACTAACCCAAACTGGATGACTGCATTTTCCCTTTAAAACTGGCTTGGCCATTTTGGGAGGCACTTGCCTTGGGGTGAGTAACTTCGATATCTTCAGTTAATAATCATATTTACCGGTATGTCTAAATGCTGAGTGGTGGTCACGTTGAGTTTTGCTTTCCTTCTGAGTACGGAGTAGCATTTGCGAATATATGTCTTTGGTTTTAGCACTTCTGCTTCGATTTTGGACTTAGGAAGAAGGAAGCATTATTTTTAACATTATGTTGAAACGGATACCTTTGCCTTCCATAACTCTTATATTATTCCATTTGACCCATCCGACACCCAAGATGGACAAAGTTGGTCAATTACTGGCACCTAAATTGATCAGGTATTAAATCAAGGATTTAAAGACATCTTTTTTCTAAAAAAAAAAAAAACAAACTGCGGTCAATGTGGAAATTTCAAGGTTAGGTAGACTATCAGTCAAAACATGCTTAGCTTAAACGTACCTTGCGTTGTATGCACTACATAAACTAGGGTGATGTTATAGGAGTTCTTTTGAAGACAAGCCCTGCAGACTATCTTCCGAAAATCGCGACGTATTGAGTAAGCCTATGCTAACATCTCCTTTACATGGACCAAAGCAATAGAAGACTACTGTAGACATAGTCGCAAAAATGGAAGCCCTTTGTTGAAGATAACAACAGAACAATGCTGAGCTATACACTCTTAAAAACTATAGCCCTATAACAAATTTGCACATATCCACCTGTTGTTTTACTAACACGTTGCCCATTAAATACTAGATTGCTTGATAAAAACTGTAATTAGTATTTTCCAGAAGGTATATTTCCCCCGAAACAATCTCAATAGATGATGGAAAGAACCATAAAATGAGATAAGAGATCGGTTGGTGACAGAGTCTGACCCATAGTAACAAGTATTAAAACAGTTAAAATAGTTACAAGAGGAAACATTTGTAAATTTACTTGAGTGGTATTTGTGTTAATTGAGATGTGATGTACGGGGTTACATTTCCTATTCGCGGTAGATTACTGTCCTTTTATTAAGGTTATACAGCCACGAAGTACTCGTAAGTACCCGTTCGTCCTTTCCGGCGGTTGGATGCGTAACTCATTACCGATCACAACACCATTTACACCTAAACAACAAGGAGCCATTGACTCTTCGCTGAGTTCTGGAAAGGACACGTATGTACGGTGTATGCATGGGGTGTCAATGGACCATAATATGTGTATGATGCATGTTTAGGTGCTTAATTGCTGTTTAGACGTGATTCCATTCGCAGAAATTGATGAAATTTTCATGGGACATTCTTAAATACCAATAGTGGAAAGGCAGCCTCCCTTTGTTCAAATGCTATGTAGTTTATGTCCGGGGAGTTACAACTCTCTGGTTTATCTATGTTTTAGAAAAATCAAGAGTAACAAAAGAATTACGTAATATTGTAAGGTACCGTATAAGGCCAATCGAAATATCTTTAGAGCCTCATTCATGTAAGTTAGAGCATAAGCGCATAATACCTCTTCCAGCTCTATCACCTTTGCCAAAAATTTTAAGGCATGTTTGCCCGAAGCTAGCATCATATTATGCCCGAAAACAGCAATTTTCTGCCCGATAGAAGTCCTCTACCCCCTCCCCGACTTCGCACGACTATGAGCATAGGCGTAAGGGGTCAATATTTCTGGGGGCAGAGATAACTTTTGCCCGAATTTTGATACCGCTGTGTCGGTTGTCATGGTCCGCAAAAAGGGCATAACTTATTTCCTTGGCTGTCTCATTTGCCCGAATGGAGCCACTATTTTTGCCTGAATTGGGAGGGCATATTCCCCCTGCCCCCTGCCCCCCGCCTCGTACGCATATGGCTATGAGTAAGTGTGCTGATGGATGCAAAGTAGTTGAGGAACTATTAAATGGTCGTTGGTGTAGAAAGCTGTTGTCAGCTGGGGGCTGAAAGTTGTTTCGGACCGCCGGCCTGGGGAAGGGGTCTAACAGGAGAGGGTGTGCTTCTCCCCCTTTCGAGATTTTTGAATAGGCCTATTTTGAGGGTCCTCGGATGCCATTGGGTGCATTATATTGTGTAAATTTTGAGGGACTCCACTGCAAAGTTTTGACATTTTTACAGAAGGAACAAATAAGGGGTTTCGACCTTGAATAGTGAGGGAGTATACTTATGCTTCCGCCCACATTTTTGACTTGGGGCACCGCCCCACTCCCGCTTCCTACGCCCATGAAAATGGTAGGAAGTTAAAGGAATGGAGTAATGGAGATTTTGTGTATGTGTGTATGTATGTGTGTTTGTGACGCTGCTTGTAAACTCGATATCTCAAGAGAGTAATAATGTATAATTTTCATACTTGGAATATAGAATTATCATATTAAGAGAAAGATCCCTATTGTTTTGGTCGAGGTTAAAGGTCATGTTTGGTCACCAGAGGTCAAAAACCGAAAACCTTGTAAACACGATATCTCTACGAAGGAAGAAAGGATACTTTTCACACATTGCTTGTATATGCGTGATAATCAGAAGATGAACCCTTTTGATTTTGGTAAAGGTCAAAGGTTGTCTGAGGTAACCGGAGGTGAAAAAATACGAAATTCTGAAAAACTCAAGATAGCAATGATGGACAATCTTCATAACTTGGTATATAACTTTATCATATTGAAAGGAAGAACCCTATTGTTTTCAGTGGAGGTCAGAGGTCATTTGAGGTCACCAGAGGTAAAAAACCGAAAATCTTGACAAAACACGATATTTCAAGACAGGGATGATGGATCCTTTTCACACTTGGTATATAGATGTGTTACTTTAAGAGAGAGGGGACCCAATGGATTTGTTGGAGGTCAAAGATCATATGAAGTACCCGAGGTGCAACTACGAAAACTTCGTAAACTAGATAGACAGAGGGCGGTACCTCCAAATTGCTTCCGGCGTTTCGTCACTAACGAAAAGTTGGGTCTGAACTTTTCTGCCATTTCAAAGATAAAGTTATGGAAGACGACATTTTTTTCACAAGCATAACTGTTTCAGTAAGAATACTAATTTAAATTACCAATTATGAACACGTGAAAAGCATGCTGTGACTATAGCATGATTAGAAATACCTTGCCTAAACGAATTGATTGATGGAGTAGTGGATTAGAGCTCAGTTTCTCATGCAGACAGTCCGGGTACGAATCCTTCCTAAGACATGGGTTTTGGTCATTTTAAGTTACTAACTTTTCGGGGGTTCAAAGGTCATATGAGTCAGCTGAGATTAAGTTGTGAAAACATCGTAAAAAATGATATAGTCAAGAAGTGTAAATTTGCTGGATGAACTCAATGCAACAAATAACCCTTTCAGCAAGGAATGACCAAGACTTTGTCCTTTGGGCTTTCTGGTTATGAAAAGTATGGGCTGTCTCCCACAGCAGGCGAAAACCTGAGACTTCTCTCAAATGGACTTATGACCCGGTAGGGACCTGGCATGTGAAAAGCCCTCAGACAGTTTTGCGATAGTGCAAGCAAAACCTGCTTTGAAAAGCTTCAAAAAGGGGAGGGGTGCAGTGGGCGATGTTTTTTGACTAAATCATCGTCGCCATGTGGGCATTAGCACATGTTTCCTCAGAAATAAAAAAGCAGAAAGTTAAAAAGTAAAAGTTGTTAACATATTCAATGCAAAACATTGAAGGTAATGTATCCTGGTGTTGTTTGTAGTATGCCCTCTTGTAATTCATACTCAAAATGATGTAATTATTAACATAAAAATACCTTAATCAGACGGACCCAATATTTTCAGAGAATTGGGGGCTTCGCCGTTTAGAGGTGGCGTTTCACTGTCTTCATACAATTTTTTTAAAATTGTACAAAGATATTTCATTTTTGAGGGATTTTTTTCTAGTTGAGTCCTCGATGATTACGTCATTGATCATACTTTCACTTCTGTAAGTTGGTTAGTCTTCAGATATTTAGATGATTTTGTCAGTGACAAACCTTATCGTCTGACCTACAATTACCTTGCCTTAATGTAGCAGGCGCATGCGGTTATGATATTACCCCATTGTCATATTTTTTACGTTTGTATACCTTCGGTAACCTTATGACTTGATTAAGAGATGTTAGTTCGATTAAAGATTGCTATATGATCCATATTAAAGATCTTTACCTGATATTTACTTCCTTTCATCGTGAGAAAAGTACTAAGCTTTAAAAATTGACCTTGCGACTTCATCATCTTCTGACTCATTCGGTCACGGAGTCCTGGCCTCGATATTCTGGTCAGCCAGTCGGAAACCGTGACCGTTAACTTCCATCAGAAAGAGAGATATACAGTTGAACACCTGCAACTTAATGCTTATAGGTTCAGAAACGGTTAAACGAAACATGTAATAGTTTTCTTTCTTTTTGACACAGTTACAACCAGTGATGTATTACCTTGACCTCAGTCGAATGAAACCCATTGGAACATCTCTGGTCATTAAAGGATTTTGGCTGGAGGGCTAAATTATTACATTGTATTGTGCGTGTTCTGTAGTATAAGTAACCTGTATGAAGTATCCTAAGAAACTTTCATCTCATTCTGAATTAAAGGCTGTAATAAAGGAAACATTTTAAACATTTTTCGAACATTACGTCGAATTCTTGTGGCTTCATTTTTAATTGGACAATTCTAAAATTAACACAGATCTCCTGTGGTCTTTAACTGCAATATTATCTCGAAGATAAAATTGAAAACCAGTATTTTTTGGTTCATTAGTTAAAATTATTATCATCTGTCCTGAGAATTGCATTCCATTTCAACGAACCTAATTAAGGGAATTGTGCAAAAGTTCCTTTTCACGGAGTAAATTTGACTAACTCTTTACGCCAAGTGATGCAAACGAAAGAACTCAATAATATAGACGTGCAGACTATCTAAATACTTAATCCGTCAGCGAAAATTATGATAGTTAGCCAACTCAGTGTTACTATTTAGCAAGGGTCATGAGAGGATTGGTCTATGAATATGTGACAGTTGCTATAGCGACGCCTAAGTGCATATTACAGAGGTTCGTCACTGACTTCACAAATACATGTGACAAAAACAAAGTCAACCATACTGGATGTCAAATTTATCGCGCGCAACATGTACACTATGTATATTGGTCAAAGCTTAAAATGTTTCGTAACTTTTTCTTTCTTTTGTCACTTGTATTTGTGACGTCAGTGAAGAACGTCTATGGGATCGGTCGGTCATCCGGGTCTCTCCGTTACCCTAGCAACATTGGAGTGAAAACAACTGACTGTTGTATGGTTAGACCCATGGGCGTCAATGGGGGGGGGACAGGAGGACACGTCCCCCCAATTTGGAAATACACCCATTGACTTAAGATGTTTACACAGTAATTTTTTGACAGAAGTGGCTATGTCCCCCCTCCCCCCACACACACACATTCGAGTAGAGATTGACGTCCATGGTTGGACCTTATGCATTGACGTCAAATCTACGTCAGTTTGGAGGAAAACAATGAAGCGCACGTGCACGAACGAATCGGTCAGGAATGCGTCTCTTTACCAATAGACCTTACCATTGACATCACACTGACGTCATTAAGGTGAAAACCACTGAACTATATGCTAGGAAGGATCATTCCACAATGTTTTGAAGCCATCATGGAGGGTCACGTGATGTAGGTTAGCTTACTCAAGTCGCCACCGCCGTAGAAACGCGTATCTAAAAGTTAAACGCTGAGGTAATGATGAACAGTCGGCCTTAGCGTCTCTTCGGCTTCTTGGACGCTAATTTGCTGGCTACCACGCGTTAGCATGAACGCCATTGCGCCGAGGTAAAGTTGCCTTAGCAACCTCCTGAAAAGGCATACATCACAATAGTCGTATAACATACAGAGCACCAAACGCTTACCGTGTAGGAAACTTTGAGGCACATCATTGGCCAAAATGCACGCGTGCATGTGCGCGCGTGTGTTACTTTCCCTTCGTGCGCCTTTTTTGTCAAGAGGACGCGTTCGACGCGTTGTACAGATTATCTGTGCACAGGTATAGACAGTCAGTAACAAGCGCTCCTACTCTGTGTACTGTTCAGTGACGGTGTTATCGCGAATGTTACGCAGTCATCGCGTCTGGACGCACCGTACGAAATGCGGTCACACACGCTGTACCTCATATAGGCAGGACCATTCTTTAAAATAAGGAAAGTTTGTAAAAAAAACAATCTTTTGATCACACAATCATGAATCATAGTGTACAGATGTCCTACTAAGTAATTACAACAAAGTAATTACAACAAAAGCACTAGAGACGTAATGAGTAGCAAAGGATTGCTTTAGCGTGTACATCAATGATTCTGCGTTACCTTATTTTCACTTGTAGCTGCGCGTTTCTAGAGCAATGGAATCGACTTGAGTAAGCTAACCTACATCACGTGACCCTCCAGGTCGGCTTCAGTTTCGTCGCGTATTCCACATTGACGTGCGTCCTCCAGTTATATAGCTCAGTGGTGAAAACAATGAAGCACACGTGCACTCACGGCGTAGATTTCGCCGCACGTGTAGTTGACCTACGCGCGTACACGATTGGTTAACAAATCAGCTGTCTGCACTTATTGGTGTGACTTGCAATGATACGCGCTTTTGCTCCATTTTCCTCCAAACGAGGGAGCACTTTCTCCTTTGTGACATCATATGCATAATGCTTATAGACCTTATGCATATGATGATACAGAGCAGAAAGTGCTCCTCCTTTGATGGAAAAGTGAGAATCATTGCAAGTTACACCAACAAATGCAGACAGCTGATATTTCAACTAATGGTAGGCTATAGAGGTTATGCACGTGACGTCAGTGCGTTTTGCTGGATGGAACCGATCATGCGCAGGAAGTTTGTTACCGATACGCGCGCACGATAGCACCAAGTAACAATTGTTGCACAATGTACGCCTGGATGGAAAAATAACGAAACGCGCGACACAGTGACGTCGGTGCATAACATCTGTACGCGGGTAAGTCTGCTTCACGCACGTACGAAATCTACGCGTTCGTGCACGTGTTTCAGTTTCAGCAGGGAGTTGTCAGGGACAACTCTCTGATTTCAGTTTCAGCTTTATTCTTTGTATCCTCGTCTTGAGGTGTAAGAGACTATAATTACAACAGCTACATAATGGAATGCGAAAAGAAAAATAACGACATGCAAAAAGAAAAATGAAGGAAAAAATAAATAAATAAATTGATACATCACAAAAAAAAAAAAAAAAAAACTTGGAAATACCTTCAGACTCAATGAAGCGAATAATAGTTCAAAAAAGTATATACGACAAAATAACTCAGAAAATACTTTTGGCTCCAACCTTACAACTTATGCTGGCAATATGAAGATGAACAAATTAAAAACTTTTAATAATTTTACTACAAAATAAACTTAAGTTAACTAATGACTTCATGTTACCTATCTGAAAAAGCTCTTTCATCTTTAAAGCACTGGAATGTCGTCTATAGTAGGGTTTAATAAAATAAATAAAATTACGTCTCTCTCGTGTGCTTCATTGTTTTCCTCCAAAATGACGTCAGTGTGACGTAAATGCATAAGGGAGCACTTGTACATTGCGCGTTTCACTTCTGGAGTGAAAACAATCACTAGGCTGCACTACATGTGCAATACGCGCAACAGACTGTTTTCACTCCAACACGTTGTTGTCATAGGGAAGTGAAGTTTCACCTACCGACAGCATACAAAACTAAGCACACGCATCGCTTATGATTGCATTCCATACCGACTTATGGACCGGAGAGATTGCGCATGCGCATTAAAAATATGAATCGGGTTGTTGCTGTTAAAAAGTAAAATTGTCGTTAGAAAGAAAGTTCATGAACACATGGCACTGATGTAGGTTTATATTACGTACTACTTTTTTGATCCAGGGTTATAGTAGTGAGGGCAGACCCGAAGACAATTACTACACAAAGAGGAGATTGATTGGCCAGACGGCTTGTACTTGAAAAAATAAACTACTTCGCTGTGAAACATATCCGAAAAGGATATTGTTGAACTTTCTTGAAACTTTCCAGACAAAAATTCAAAAGAACATCACTATGTCACTCTTAAAATATTTGTCTGACACTATTTATAAAAGGCTATTCAACAAGCCTTGATAAGCTGGCAATTAATGGCTATAAGCAGTCACTCCAACAATTTCTTTTGATACACCTCAACACTTTGATGCTTTACTTCACAAATCAGAGGCGGCGTGAGGTGGGGCAAAGGGATCATGCGCCGCCCGGTGTGAAAAACTTTCTAATTTGTCGGCAAGGGAGAAGGGTACAATGAAGTATGCTATCGCCGACACCAACCAGTAGCTCCGACTAGTACCGTACTTGTTTTTGTTATCAAGGAGTCTGACAGATTCTTCAATAAGAACAGAACATTTTTAATTTTTCGATGAAAACCCAACATTTCCAAATTTTCTTCAATAAAACCCAACATTTCCAAATTTTCTTCAATAGGACCTCAATTTTATCCCTTACGGCAGCTCTTCACATTAGTCGAGGATTAGAATTCTCCCCCCTCCCGTCGGGGAACTTGCTCCCCTCTTCGGTAAAATTTTTGCACCACCTTTGACGTACCCCGCGGAGCGGACTCTGTTTGCTTAGCTTCTCAGCTTACCAAAGGGTAAGTTAGTAAGTTAGATAAAATTTAACGACATACCAACACAAATGTGTTATATAGTGTCAAGCAAAGTTTAAATACAGTTCAAGTCCTTCCCTCCAGTCGCCTCTTACGACAGGCGGGAAACACCGTGGGCATATTCTACAACCCCCAGCCCACAGGGGGCCTTACCAAAGGGATATGACTGAACAAGGAATATGCCGTACAGCAAATATATTCCATACTACAAAGAAGCCAATTAAAGGTGTTTTTCATGATTTAATGAACATTTCTTAAACCTGAAAATCGCTAAAAGGAGCCATATTACCGAATATGTTAATTCAAATTGCCTTGCCTGCCTTTAGTTATTTCTTTAAACTGTCCACAGAACGTTCATTGCATTGTGTACATAAATAGTTAAGCAATGATGAGAGATGCAACTAATTGCCTTCTTATTACAAGCACATGTGCCAGTTTTGCAAACAGAAACAGCTCAATGGACACCATGTGCGAAAAAATACGACGAGGATAATCTTGTTCTTTGATATTTGTCAGTGACAAGTCACGTGAAGAATGGGTGTCCTGGATCACCAGTTTTCGTCTCGCAGGCTTACATCACCTAGGTACGTACGTACGTATTCCTTGCTGGGGGGGGGGGGTGTTTGGGAAGCCGTAAAGAGGGGATGAGCAAACAGAGTCCGCCCCGCGGGGTAAGGTTTACATCGATCTTACAGTATAGAAATTTGAATGGTGTGTGTGTTGGGTATGCCTATAAGAGAAAAGTTTTACTAGCATTAAATCAACGGTATTTCCCAAATTTGTTGGGCCAAAGAAAGCCATAAGACTTTATGATGATAAGGAAATTCTCCTTCTTAATTCAAATATAGAATGAAAAAATTCTGGATCGAACTCGAGGGTCGAGACTCGGAATATTTGCTTCCAAGTATGGCTTACTGATGAATTCATATTTCCATAAATTTGAATTGATCATACAAATGGATGTTTTTGGATGACTTAACACTGTTAGCGGCGGTAGCAACCAATTGTAGGAGACGTGGCGTTCAGTTTACTTCTTGAATAGAGCGTAGTAAACTCACATGGACGGGTTCGTCTCAAGACATTGTTCACGTCGAATATCTTATTGTGTTCACTTTTTTCCGATTAGTTATATGCCATGAATATGTGATTTATTAACGCAAGCATTTCAAATTTATGTTAGTCTGTAGTTGCTGAAGTTTCACGTGCTTAAAAACGTTCTAGAAAATTTGCTGGCATTATCTCCTTAGTTTATTAGAATAATACTCAAACGTGGGCAAAATGCAGGCTAGGGGCGTAGACAGCGGCGTGGCAAGACCCTCGGGGGCCCATGGACAAGAAAAAGCGAGGAACCCCAAACCAATGGTATCACAAACGCATAAGTACATTTCCCTTGCATGAATGCATTTCCTCCAATCTCCAGGGGGAGGTACGCGGAAACAGAGAGACCTTGTACGCACCAGATCCTGATTCAGTCCCGCATACCATTTTTACCTGGTTCTTCAAAAGCAGTTATGCAGTTGTTGATAACTTTGTGCTTCCTTTAGGGTCTGCACTGGGTGGTTAGACGGTAGGCAGAGTTACGATTTTTGATATTCTTTTGCCCATCTGGTTGGGGGTCCCCTGAACCCTCGGGGCCCCTGGACATTGTCCACCCAGTCCACCCGCTAGCTACGCCAGTGGGCGTATACATTAACCACGTCAGACTCGAGACTCGGATATAAAGCGAGTACATAATTCTTATTCGCACCCGGAGAATCGAACTCTTAAATGACTTTTTAGCAACCATGTCTAGGTATGAATAAACGAAGCGACGCAAGGAATGTGCTGGCAGCGTCATGAAATAAAGTTAATTGAGTTCATGAATAGCCAAATCTTTGCTTCGATTCACTGCAAAATAGCAATTGACTAGTAGGACAGAAAAGTTGAGAAAATAAACAAAATGTGAAAATTGCGCAGCAAGTTGATTGATTCTGGGGACAAGATGACAAACCCAGAGGGTTATGTAATTATATAAAAGTTCATGTTTCATGTATACTTACATACTCTATTAATCTGCTAATGAATTTAACAGATTTTCGTATTTTTTGGTGACTTTAAAGACGGATATTTGTCCAGGTATAACATGGCAACTAAACCTTTTAACAGACGTAGAGGATGGAAGGGTGAAGAAAATTTAAAGTATGAGAAGTTCATTTCGCTGTTTTTAAGTTTCTGAGAGAGGAAAGTAATCACCCTTTAATAATTACTTCCAGTACTGGCATGAATGTTTGGCACTTGCTACTTGTTTCCCTTCTTGTGCGGAGCTACTTCTTGTCTATAAGACCTACATATTACAGTACATTACTGTATGGTATCAAATCAACAGATTAAGCGACACTTGTAACTAATTTCAGTTTTTTGTTGGGAAAGCCATACATTGGTGTGTTGGATGTAGGAGAAACTCAAGGTCCTTCTACACTACCATACATTTTTCCATGAATATCATCATACAAATGTTGGGACACTTGTTCGAAAGATGAAATACACTCAAAAAACACATTGGTCAAATTGACCAATGACTGGGTCAACTATGCACCGAACCAAATATGGTCAAATAGTTTGACTAAAGTATGGTCAACTATGACCATTAAGTGGTCAAATTTGACCATTAAGTTGTCAAATTTGACCATAGTTTAAGTCAAACTATTTGACCATATTTGGTTCGGTGCATAGTTGACCCAGTCATTGGTCAATTAGACCAAAGTGTTTTTAGAGTGTAAGCAGCTTAAAGTTTGAACACCTTCATACATGTTTGACGTTGTTCAAATTTGTTGGGTAAGCAGTCCACATGATCATAAGTTTTTCCATGAGTATCGTCATACAAATGTATGATGATGTTTTTGGACAAATTTGTGGTCTTGTAGGCGGGACTTTAATTTTTGGTTCCTCGTTAAGAGTCAGAAGACTTGTGGCAAACAGGTAATATGACACAGTGTATGAGTGGATTACTAGATAGTAGTGCTTTCAAGTAGTGAGGTTTAGCAATCAGGTGGTTTTTGCTTTTATCTTATCCGTAACTCGTTAAGTTCCGGCACGGTGATTTTTTATTCAAGAAAACACTGTTTTCTATTTATGCAGACTTTGTAAGTGAAAAGAGCCCAAAATTGTCTAAATTATTGAGTTGTTCAGTTTTAGCCAGCCGACTTTTATGACTCAAAATCGGAAGGGAAAAGCATGCAGTATTTCCTCCAGGCACATTTTTTATCGCTTAACGTCGCAGAACAACTACCTTTTAAGGCCGTGTAGTAATACTGAATTCCGTATGAGATGTAAACGCATGCAAGAAGCATTGAACGTTATCATGAATTACCTGCATGGGATGAGCTAAAGTTTGAAATAAATTGCAGTTTTGTATTTTATAAATTTGTTTGTTATAAATTAATGTAGTGGGCTTAGGAATTAGGCCAGTGGAGCTTTGGGCATAGGCGTGTTGGAAGAAATTTCACAATGTTTGCTCTGAAAATTTCCCTACTAAGTAAGTAATCTTGACATGAAAAGATGAGTTTTGCCCCGAAAACGACAGCTGTGTTGCTCCGAAGTTGACATTTTTTGTTGGTGAGGGGAGGGGGGAGAGGTGCCACCCCAGATTTCCCTCCTCGGCATACGTTTGTAGCTGTGGGGTTGACGCCTCACTTTTCGTTACACGCAGATTTTGTATTCTCTTTGAATTCTAATTTGGAGCTGGCGTGCTAAGCATTTCCTTTCGCTCACTCGCCACCCCCCCCCCCCACCTGAAACTCAAATTTCTGTCTTTCTGCTTCAGTGGGCCGGAAGGGTCGTTAACGGCTGTCACTACGTCCTGTGGCGACTTATCATAAAATTCAACACAGTAATCGCAATATCCAGCTACCGCCAAATCCTTTCGACTGTTACATTAATTTCTGTCAGTTACATTAATGTCATCTTAATCATCGCAGAATGCGTTCACATATTTTAATATTTTTTTCTGAAATGACTTGTTCTAGTCTCGGAGCCTACTAAATAAATCTTCAAAGCGAGATTACCAGCCGTTTCCAGACAGAGACCACATGTGATCCATTTTGGTTTTCAGGGTTATTATTTAATCAAAATACAGGTCCAGACTGTGCTATACATTATCAAGGTAAAGTCGTTACCAACTGTTGTCCGTACTTATTGTCAAGGCAGGATATGGATGCGGAAATATGCTGCAAGTGCGAAGAATTTCCTACTTACGCTACATTCGGTTTTGTGGTCATGACAATGTGACTGTTATCTTGATTCTGAGTGTTGTGAATGGATTTGTAACAACGGGTATTGTTTTCATTACACTTGTAGGGAGAGAACTGGTGTTTTATGAACATTCTGACGTCATTATAAAACGAAAAACAGATGTCTGTATTTTTGTTTGATCTTAATGGTTTTAAAATTGTTTTTCTATATAAAGGCCGGTTCATACTCCCTAATTTATCGCGCGATAAAGCGATCAATAACCATATATGGTCAAAATATCTTTGCCGCCAGTTCGATTCACGGTCATCGCTTGGAGTTGAACATTTTTCAACTTTTCTCGCAAGCTCTCGAGATATCGCAAAGGAAACAGCTTCTGATTGGCTGCTTGGTAGGTGAACGACCTTTTGAAACGAGCTCACGATCCTACTCGACAACAATGGCGGACCTTTCCAGATACCGGCTCATTACATGTATTCGGGTTCCGTGCGACTATCGGCGGCCTGATTGTGACAGTGAGGGTTGTAGGAATGGAGGAAACAGTTATTACTTCCCACGAATTAAGACATAAAGGTTAGTAAGGCAGGATTTTCTTGTATTCCCTAAAATTATCACGGTAATCAATAGTTTACTTTGTCGTATGAGCCGATCAAACCGCATACACATATGTACTGTACTTGGCCTTTGCATAGGCAGGTATTGGGAGACTGTGCATTGCATGCATGGCAGTACTGCGAAAGTTGAGCAATGCGAGAAAACTGAAGTATGAATCAATTTTACATCGGCATATCGAGACCCAGCTAACATCCTTAAACACAGCTTTATAGCGCTATAATGGAGTATGAACCGGCCTTAACTGCTTCAAATTTCAAGTTTAGTGCGGTGTAGACCGTCAGTTTAATAGCAACAGCATGCAGATTAGTTTTACGTAAAGATACTTTTAACTAACATATAATGCAATACTTGCTAGCTTAATCATTTGCTCGAAGAAAATAATAATGCTATTAATAGTAATAATGCTATTTATAAAGCGCTTTTAAATAAAACTCAAAGCGCTGTACAATGGAAAGGCTTAAACAAAACCAACAATTTACAAAGTAAACCAAAGAAAACAGATAAAATCTAAAACTGGAAACACAGTAAAGAACAAAAACCAAAGTACAAAAGCGGTGATCAGTTTAAACAATTAAGAAAATAGGTTTCCAAATACTTTTTAAATGATTAAGATTAGTCAAAGAACGCACATTAGCCAGCAGACTGTTCCAAACCTCGGTAAAAGACGCAGCGACGGTAAAAGATCTGTCACCATAAAACTTGGTCATAGAAATTAGGGGATGGGAAAGAAAAAATTCAGATGAAGAACGTACACAGCAACTTGGTGTGTATTTAGTAATGAGATATGAAATATAATCCCGAGCCATATCATTTAATGAGTTGAAGGTAAGTAGAGCTACCTTAAAATTAATACGATAATGTTCTGGTAGCCAGTGCAACTCACGGAGGATTGGAGTATTATGTTCATACTTCTTGGAACGAGTAACTAATCTGGCTGCAGAGGTTTGTATACGCATGGGCGTCACCAGACATATACAAAGGGGGTCGTATTTTGTGTGAAGAGGGAAGTTATTACAGCCAGGGAGAGTGGCAGCTCCCTGTTACGGCGTTAGCGGCAATGCTCTCGCGTAGCGCGAGCACTACGACGTGGGGTCCAGGGGCCCGCTTAAGGGCCCCTGGTGGGGTCCAAGGGGCAAAGCCCTCGGAAGCTCTGAGGAGTTAGACATTTCAAATGCCTTTAATGCGATGAAATTATCGTCAATATTGCTAGTTTGATAATGCCAAAAATATGATTTCATGTAAGAGCAAAACGTAAACCCATAGATGGGGATCATAGAGAAAGCTTTTAAGTCTTAAAATGACAACGGCACCATACAGAACGTTTTCCTTTTAAAGTTGGGGCCTATCATGGGAACCATGAGCCTGGTCAAGGGAACCAACTGCTAGGATTTTGAGGCAAACGATTCTCTGGACAAAAACCCTCGAAAGCTCGTGGAATACAAGGGAATATTCAAGATTAAGGAAGTAAAAATAGCTAACCTCAAATAACAAATCACAGAAAAGTTTTAAGCTAATTGAACTCTGCAATGCAAAGAAAGTTAAGGAAATCGTTCAAATCTGCAATGAATAGCGCCTCGTAATCGCATAAGTTATCAGGCTCCACAGAACGGAGCAGTAAGTGTGTGCACAATGTGATTTTACCAATTTACTTTGTTTTTTAACTTTCAACCTTTCTCCTTCAAGACCTAGAAAATAATGTACATGTCATTTATTCCGTTAAAATATGTAATGGAAAAAAGTAATTTGGGGGACTCGATCTGTAATTGTAGCGAAATTAACGACATGGCGTAGCTAGAGGGGGGCAGGGGGAGGTCGCCCCCACAAAGCCTCCGAAGGCCTTTGTCGGAAATTTCTAGTCTCTGTCGGAAATTTTTACCACCTTAATTAAAAATTCTTACAACGGAAATTAGTAGCTAAAATTATATTCTTAGGGGCTTACAGCACTTCTTATGTTTTTAAGCAGAATTACACATCGAAATGGTTACTGACAAGGCCCTGGAAGTGCCATTTAAGGTAATCTCGGTGGTATTTTAATCTAATGTTTTCCGCGCGCTACACGCCAGATGATGGTGGCACTACGCTAAGATAGTACATCATAACTTCAAGATAATCTGTCGAAAATTTTTTGCTTTTGCCCGCCCCCCCCCCTCTCCCCCACAAAAAATATCTAGCTACGCCACCAGTCTGATTAACGATTCGACAGATTAACAGAAACGTAAACTTTGCAATAGCAGAAGAAACCTATTTTTGATACATTCTTTAAATGTTTATGTACGAAACTCAAAGGGGGTCGTTTGCACACCCCGACCCCCCCCCCCTTGGTGACGCCCATGATACGTTAAATGGATAATCACGAATTTTCAACTTTTACTTATTTCCGATCTAAATTAGTCTTAACAAAATTAATAACTTAGGCTATTTGAGACTCACATTCGGTTATTAGCCAAAACAACCCCTCATATGACTGGCCAATTTTGCTTTGACTAATTTCCTTGAAGAGAGAAAATTAGCTTTCTTTACATCTGCTCCATATACAGTGATACGCATCAGAATAATTAACAGTGCGGGCCATACATAGCAAAGACTCATGGAAAAGTGCAATTACATTTAAGTTACCAATAGAACAATGACCTTTCATGCTGGTGGTTAATACAGTTACGATTGAAGATGAACAAGGTTCAACGGAAATTTGGACACAACACATATCTAAACCACACAATAGTTGCGGGGACCATTAGCAGACAGCTTGACTATTCCGTTTAACCATTCATGAACTTCAGTCTAGAGACTTTCAGATAACTACGATGTTATTTATGACTAAATGTAACGTAATGGTTATGTCC
Source organism: Holothuria leucospilota (assembly GCA_029531755.1). NCBI lineage: Eukaryota > Metazoa > Echinodermata > Holothuroidea > Aspidochirotida > Holothuriidae > Holothuria > Holothuria leucospilota. The sequence goes on from CM055969.1 coordinate 20,062,609, forward strand.
TCGGTTTAGTGGTTCGCATATCTAGATAGGAGAGCAATGTCCGAATAGCCGTTCATAGTTGGATCGTTGGATGAAGATCTGAATTAGAGAAGCATGGGTCTTGAATCGAGGGATACAATAAAGCTCGAACGAAACCAGGATTCGACTGGGGCGAGGATAGATTTGAAGAAGATTGCGTGTAATTTTTACTTGAATTAGCCAAAGTCGCCGTGGGAGCGCAAAGCAATCTCCCAACTGCACTGGGTGCAGTTACTCGACTTAACGCCGAAGGCTGCGTCCAGGGTCTACAAGGCCCATAGCTACCCACGGTTTTAAAGGAGCGGCGAAAATAGCTCCCACGGAGCGAGATATTCTCCCCTTTTCGGGGGCGAGATAAGAAAAGATGTATTAAAGCATTAGTAAGTTTTGTTATAAAAATTTTTAAGTGGGAGAAATCTTTTCTCGGGGCGCAAATCCCCGCCCTATTCAACTATGGGCCTGGGTTCGACGCCCCGGTGGGCCCACAGGGGAGTTTCGAAAAACCACTTTCTCGTGCAGTATTTTGGAAAAAGTCGGACAATTTGCTCAGGCCCCGCAAAAGCCCCCGTAAAACAAAGAAGAAGAAAACAGAAAACACCCGAACGCCAGTGCCGTAGGAAAAGAGATTTGAATATTTGTTTCTGTTGCTTTGGAGATCAAATGATAATAAACTTAGAATGTGCAATATAGATAATGTAAGTGACAAAATGGTGGATAACTTGTGGAATTTATATACGGGTGATTACAGATTACGGATGGTGATTACAGATTATGGATGCACGTTTGGTAGGTCATGACATAGTTATGTAAAAAACGTACATTGTCAATTGGAGCATAATGGAAAAACATTAGTGTGTGACTAAAACTGAGAAACTAATCAAGTTTTTGTCATTGAAACGTACGGTATAAGGAACAAGTGAACGGCATTATAATGTGTACAACAAATGAATAAGTGTACTTGACGCTTTTTTTCGCATTGTACAGTAATTACTTCATCGAAAGCGCACGGTGACTTCAATATTTCCAAATTTATATTGTATTCCACTTATACTTAGCAACTGCACAATATTATATGGCCGTGATCCATTGAACATAAATCATTTGTCCGATGGTTCTTTTCCATTAGGCTATTGACCCACCACTGTGTTTTACAACTCGTGTAGAATAAACTGCACAAGTTCACTATAGGTTTGCGTAACAAACTATTTTCACAGACCAGGGAGCTGGGCGACTCTGTCTCGAAATCACCTTGAAAGGTCAAAATCTTGAGTTATTCAGTAAATCTTTACCTACTTTGTTTTTGATTCCCAGTCACCCAGTGGCAGGTTAGAATATTTGATATTGAACTTAGGCCACTAGGCCTAATTGGATACTTAAAATGAAGCAATTGACATGGAATGAACTTTCCATGAAAAGACTATTTCCGGTTAAAATTCATTTAATGTCAGAGTACAACTGCGTGTTGTGAACGATTTCCCTTGAATTCATTGTCGCCTCCTTGACACCAAACCTACTCGAAAATTATGTTTTAGTAATCCCCCCGTGGAAGGAAATGACTTGACTATTACACGTTGCGTCATGCACCCCGCAACTACTCATATGTCCAAAGATCGTTGAGTGGAATAGGATGTAGCTAGCCGTCGTCAGCCTTCTACAATTCCGGGTTCATAGTCGTCCTTGTGACTATTACTTCCAAACTGGTGACTAACCTTGACTTTAAACTTAGTACACACAACGTTTAGACTTTTTTAGACAGATTAATTACTTCGCGTACATCAGTGGTCCCCACCCTTTTCCAGCTCATCTCCCCCTTTCACCATACAGGGGTGGGCAAACGCCCCCTTCCATGTCCCTTCCAAGAACTTCTATAAATGCAACGTTGAAAGTTGAAGCACATGTTGAAATTAAAGGTACGCATACAGCCTTTACAGGTGTGGGCCTGGCCCAGGGTAGTGCAAACATACAAAAGCGGTACGGGGTCTTCCTTTTGTGATGGCAAATCCAAAACCGCAATCAATAAAGGTGTGAAGCCTTCATGGGAGACAAGGGTGGAGAAACTTTTTACTAAAAGATGGGAAGATTTGGGGAATTCCACAGTGCGAAGCGCCCCTCCCCCCGTGATGGGCAGTATAGAGGCTGTCCTTAGCTGTCCCTGATGGAGCAATGTCCCAGTAGGGGACCAGGAGTATTTCTGCAGTATTTGTGAAATTGTCAGCACGAGAACAAAAGAAGCATTTTAAATCACCCTTTGACCATTTGTATTTGAGTAGTAACTAATGGAAGGTATCTTTGAATCTGGGGTTGGCTTGTTTTGTGGGTGGGAAGAAGGATGGTAGTGACTGCATGGGGCTTTGGAAGACGTATGCTTCTCAAGGTGCCCTATACACCGGGAATTATTACAGATAGCCCACATTAGCTAGCCAAAAAGTAATATTATTGGGAGATATTTCAATACCTTACTTCCTTTATCATTGTAAACGTTTTCAATTGTTTCAATTATCTACAATTGTCGATTATATCAGTAAGTGCTTTAATAAACATCAAAGGAAGAATGACAATTTTGATCTATGGACCCCCGCTTCACTGATGAAGGTTGGGGTCCTGAAAAGGAAAAGTTTAAAATCTAACACTATTTGATGTGATTTCCTGGCAGCTAGCAGAGGAGAAAATTCACAGCTTTGCAGTGAACTTGAAGAGGGAATGTTAGACCAGACTTAACTACATCTTATTTCATACTTATTTGAAAATTCAGCTAGAGGAAAATACTTGGTATCTATTTTAGCCCCGTTTCAATTTAGTAAGATCTCATTTTTTCAAATGCACCCACTGCCACCCATTGGATCGATCGTCCCCTCAGTTGCAAAAGTTTTCAGGGGTTGATACCGCTCCGTTGAGAACCACTCATGTGTGTGTACGGGTGAGAGTACAAAACCCGTTGACACATACTTTAGCCATTGTTTGCTAAATGAAGTGAAACTTTTACAATACGTTTATCAAAGTTAGTGTAATTATGTCTTCATTATATACATTAAATTGTTATTAGTAACACGACCAGGGAAGTATTTACGTAGCTAGAAATCATCAAACGTGAAAACGACTTGAAAAACAATTTCATGAATACCATTTCTAGAATCTGAAGTGATGCTATATTAGTAAAAGCATCCCTGTCTTCCTGCTTTACTAATAAATGAAATACAAAATTATTATTTCAAAACATAATTATGCAGATTTTGCATATTTTTGAAGGGATCAGGATATCTCTGGTCATAAATTTGTTACATCTTTCGTTTCCTGCAAGCTAATACACATGATTAATTTGACATCTGTTGCCACAAATCCACTTTGCTCAGTAAGTTGTATAAGTCTTCAAAGAAACAGGTGGTGTTTAATAGAGCAGACTTCCTCATTCCAAAGCAAAAAGCCACATTTTAACATCTCCTCTTATTTCAAATTTTCCACCCATAAAAACCTTTCTTTCCCGGCAGGAGCAATCTCTTATGAGCTGCACTCATGGCGTGGATCATGGGGGGACCGGGGGACGCGTCCCCCTCACTTTTTTGGAAGGGGGACATCTCCAAAAAGTTCCCCCAATTTTTCAATAGTATAACATAGATTGCGAATTGGCACTACAATTAAAAGCTAAATTGCGCCCAAATATGGCACCATTTGCCATATAGGCAGGGAGGTTAATAACACCTCCCTGGTTGTCCAAATCAAGATACCGACACCGAGAGACCGAGACACCGCTTCAGAGACTGGGAACTTTCCAACTGAAATCGACTTTTAACACAATCAGTTGCACCTTAGCTTCTTATTCTGCAGTACATGTAAATTCTAGTCTCAAAATGCTGATATTGCATGAAGTGTTGCCTTCGGCACTATTCATTGTGATATCGTTCGTGGCAGTGTGGTAGCTCTTACATAACTTCATCATGGGTCCTCACAAGGAAAATTTTGAAATGCAACACTGTTAATTGCGATTTCTTGGCATCTGGAATAATTCACCAACTTGTGCTTAATCTAGAGAGGGGAAGTAAGACCTACTCTATTTGTTGACTCCATTTATCTTAATTTATTGCATACTAACTTGAAAGTTCAGCTAAAGGAAAACACTTGAGATATTTTTAAACCCTCGGTTGAATTTAGTTTTTAATTTTTTCAAACGCCCCCTGGCGCCCTTTTGACTCTTATCGCCCCCTGAGTTGCGATAATGCCCCAGGGGGAGATTCCGCTCCTTTGGGAACCACTGATGACATGGTATCTAAGCTTTTTAGTCGTCGAATAATATAAGTTGTTTCTTCGAAATTATGGCGATTAAAATTCGAAGTTCAGTGACTAACTTTTTGCGCTTTTTGTCGCTTCGGTCCCGAGGCAACAACAGCTAAAGAATTCTGCGATAAGCCATGAAGTTAGGCCTGGAGCTCGCTCCCCTTCCATAGCTAAAGAAAAGTCGGTTTCAGGGCATAAATGTCTTCATGTCACTGACGCCATGGTTTCAGGGCAAATACCATGTCATAAATGTTGCCTATCAGTGAAAAATTTTCAAAACAAGGACCCTTGCCCAGGGGCGTCAATCCGTATTGAAGTGTGTATGGGACACACATGACCAGGCGCGTAGCCAGAAATTTGTCAAGGGGTCGAAGTGGTAGATTTTGCGAGGGAGCGAAGCGACCGAGCCCGAGCGCGCTTGCGCGCGAGGGGGGAGGGTGTGGGAGGTTGGTGTGAAGCTTTTGTGTTTTTTAATGTGAAAATATGTGATTTGGTGCATACTTTATATGGTATTTTGTATGCATAAGGAGACATATTATTATGTATTTTATGAAATATTTTGTAGGAATAACCATATAGAAATCAAATACACACATATTGTTGGCAAATAATTTATCATTCTACAAGTATGCAGAATCACATAACAGCTTCAAACAAGTGTAAGGTGTTGCTTTTGTACATAAGCCTACCACTAGATACCATGTGTTTCTGATATGGTAGGCATACAATTTGTCCCCTTACGGTATTGATAGAGTTGGCAAGTATGGTGCCAGAAAATTTTGGTCCAAAATGCCTCCCAGATCGCTGGAAATGGCACTTCCCAGGCCTATTTACCGTGTATAAATAGGGAGAACACTAGTAATATTGTCAAAAAGACATAAAAAATACCAAAATTTTGCCCAAGGGGGGGGGGGCGGCTGCTCCTTTCGCCCACCCCCTTGGCTACGCGCCTGCACATGACTTAGCACAAATTATCAAGCCTTTTTTTTTTTGAAAAGGGCGTGTCTTTCTAGAGGCCCTGCTCTGTGTCCCCTCTTTGTGATGACTGACGTTGTCCTATTCTAATAAGAGTTAGGATTCCAAACACTGCCGTAGCCAGGATTCTTGTTTGGAGGGGGCCAACTGCGCTCTGCAGCGTTGATCATTGTCAGAGATCATGGACCCCAACCACGCCCGTAGCTAGGATCACATGTTTGGGGTGTGAAGGCCCCCAATTCGAACTGGTTGGATGATTTTTCTAACAGAGTGCATGGCGGCGTTTTAATTGCACTTTGTTTTGCGCTCTGCGTTTTGTGTACAGCTGTGATGATCCTTCCTTTGTCACTACATAAAGGTGTCGTCCTGGGGAAGAGGTGTCCCCCTCCCCTTTGAGAAATTTTGTTAATTTAAGGTTGCTCAGGTGCAAAATGGTGCTATCTTTGGGATATTTTTGGAGCTGATCGTAAAATCGGCTGGAAGTAAGATCGTAAGATCGGCTGGAAAATGTCCATAATTTAGTGAATTCTAATTTTCCGGTTGCCTGGATGTTTTTACTAACTGGAGTGGCGACGCGTAAATTGCACCTTTTTTATGCACCCTGCGTTTGTAGACAGCAGTGGGAATCCTTCCTTTGTCACTAAATGAAGGTGTCGCCCTTGGGGAGGGGTCTAAGGAGAGGGGTGTCCCCCTCCCTTTGAGAAATTTTCGTAAATTTAGGGTTACTTAGATGCAAAATGGTACTATCTTTGGTTTACTTTTGGAGCTGATCGAATACGTTTTCAACAGCCTTCCTGAAGCCCCCCTTTGGCTACTTTTTTGGCAGTTTTTCCGCAAAAATACCTGCGTTGAGTCAACAGAAACTTCTTGGACTACTATGAAAATTTCCCTTTCCTTCATTGTGCATTTTAAAAGGACATATAGGACCTCCTGGAAGCTCTGGATCAATTATATAAATGGGGCAATGGCGTAATGCTTATCACCTGACATCCAAATGATAGTATAGATTATGACGCTAAGCACTTTACATCTATCGTATTTTTACTAATTTTGAACGAAAATCCAGACGAACAGCTTCCAGCAATGGAAAATCGGCAGGACGAGGAGAATAGGCGCCGTAAGGTGATGTTAGACCTTCCTGATAGGTGTAGCAAAAGGTGTGAAGGACTAACAAGAGCGTTTCAGCTTTTTCTTCGTAAGTGTATTAGCAATCACATCCATACCGATAATGGCTTCGCGCGAAGCGCTCGGTAAAAGTTTTTAAAAAATGTGTAACGGCGACAACGTGCTTTAAAGTTTCAACCTTACACATCATGCTTACAGATTAGATTGAAGGATCCCATATTGACGCGAGGCCCCTATACAGATGTTTGGAGATGTATCTCTGTTTTCGGAAAGTGCTGTGATCAGAATAGTTCCTTGTATAATCATCTTTTTAGTGGTCATGAGATGGAGTGCAAACTGTGACGCATGCGCGCGAAGCGCGCCGAAATTTTTCATTAAATGAGATTTCACTGACAAAATCTGCATTCAGAATCTGCATCGAGACACTTTCAACAAACCTACATGCCACTCAAAAAGCCAGTCAAATAGAGCCACGACACTACTCTTTACGAAGTGTGTGTGTGTGTGGGGGGGGGGGGGCATTTGATATTGTGTCCCCACCCATCGAAATGTGGGGGGGGGCATGTCCCCCTGTCCCCCCAGGATTGACGCCCATGCCCTTGCCCCTTGTGAAATGTTTCTTTACACGTCCATTAGCCGACGACCAAAACATTAGAATATGTTTAGGTCGACTAGTTTGACCATATAATATTATGTGCCCAGTTTTCAGGTTTTTGCGTAACAATGAAGATACAGCGAATCGTATGTGCTGTTTTTACGCAACCAACTGAACAACAAAACACGATCGTCTCTGTCTGGCTGATGCTATTCAGTTACTATATCAAAACGACTTTATGGCACTGACTCTTTAATAAGTGGGCGAAACTTTTTATTAATCTGCCCAGCAGTAAAACAAAAATGACTCAAGAAACATTATTATTGGTCTTAGCCATTCTGGAAGGAACTTTTGAGGTAAGAGCAATCAATGACTTAGAACCTCAAAACTTCCATGGTGTCAAGACGTTTTCAGATATTGTTGGTGTGACCGCATATATCCTTAAAGGCATTGGTCAAACTGAATTCTGTCTAATATTTTGTTCGTGACTTGGTGATAGAGAAGATAGTACATGCATGTAGTGATGTTTACGCCAGATTTATAGAATAAATTGCTCCAAAATTGCCGATAAAGCATTATTTATTGATCCCGACTGAGGTATATTGATAATGGTGCAAATATTTTTGCGTAAACATCGAAACAAACACTGTTTGATAGCCTTGTTGATTCTTCGGAAAACAACAACAACAACAAATTCCAAAATTAAATGTAAAAAAAGAGAAATGTATCACTTCTTTTAGAAACGGTTAAGGTCAATAACACTGATTGTAATGCTCCCTCATGCCCGTAGTCACACTCTATAACAAGTGTTAAGGTAAAGTTTAGACGTGCAATATCAAAGTGGGGGCAAACGTGTTGAATTGTTAAACAAGTGTTTTATACTGCAGACAAACTGGTCGTGAAGGGGGAGCGGCATTCTTCAGGGGGCTAAGGAAATGGTAAATTTTGATCTCTGAAGTTTGCCAGGCTGGGCGAGATTATTTCAGCTGACAGGGCCCATTTCGGTCCCCTTGCCTGCCGGCCTGGAAATTCCTTGCAAGTGAAGCTTTCCATGGTTAATTGCTTATCTTCATGAGTGTGAAATCAGCAGAGTATAGGCAACTGCTACCTAGCACACGTTTTAAACTTCACTTATATGTCATTCATAGGTGTACGGGACATTTCTTCGTGGCAGGGCAAGTTTTGCCCATGAAAAACACCTATACTAGCCGAACAGATTTGTCGCGTGTTTTTTTCTAAAAATGTACGAGAGAAATAGATTCTGCCAAAACTCCGGGCGTTGGAGGGGGAGTGTCAGTCTGCAGCCCCAGCCCCTAGTTCGCACTATGCTCTGTGCACTCTTTATCAAGGAAAGTGTTTGACAAGTGCATCTTTATCCAGTGTTTCAGTTTCTTTACAAAACAGCTTACTAAGAAAACTTGGGAGCAACGTATGTTGCTCCAATACCAGTGTTTCGCGTTTTGACAAGCAGGTCTATGTACCTTTTATTATACTGTAAGTTTTCAGTCATTAATTTAGCCTAAGCTTTCTCTTCACAGAGAGTTGTATGATGCTCAAAGGACTTCCGAAGATTTTGTCATAATGTGATAATTTTAGGTTAATTGATTATTTTGTCTTCCGAGATGACCTTTTTTGACCTGATTAAATGTGCTTAGTTGGCCCGTTTCTGCCACTTCGAAGTACCTCATACCCTGCATGAAAACAGTAATTCAGCATGTACAGGGCTTTACATTGCAACGTTATGACATTCAAAATTAAACATGTCGAATATTTTTTTACCCCGATACAGTATAGCAAAATAATTGGGGCAATCTGCAACATGTTTCGTCCGTTACTAAGTCAATTGGGAAGTCACGTGATCTTTTGAATAACAAACAAAACAATTGATTGCCTGTGTCCAAACATAACACTACCGTTCCGCTACTTTCCGATACAAGACATATATTGGATCGGCCTTAGAGGAAATGAACAACTTTACCAGGTTATCCTGAATTCAGGGATTTACCAAGAAGGACTCTAGAAATTGGGCAACAATTAAAAGTCAAGCACCGGAACTTGAATTTAGTCTACCGTCGGTGGTGGAGAAATGGTTCCACCATATCGCTAAATTGCTTAACCACACATTTTCTAAGTTAAGTGTGGGTAGTATTTCCACTAAAATATTAACTCTTAACTACAAAACTGAGCACTTTTGATGACGACTTACCCCGGACAATCCTCACCGGAACAATCTCCCCCTGGACAACTTCACCGGGACAATTCCAACCTCGGATAAATTCCCTCATCTGAAAATTCTCACTCGGGACAATAGTCACCCAGGACAATTCCAAATTTTCTGGTGGGGGGGGGGGGTTAGCCTGAGGGGCAATTACCATGGGTGAGAATGCGTGGAAATTGCCTGAGGGGATTTGTCCAAGGGGAATTTTCTGGTGGGAGTTGTCCGGGACCCTTTTCGATTCGTTGTGTCCGAGATACTTCTTAATACTTCTTATCGGAATGGATCCATAGAAATACAGTTGTACTTATGGCTCGGGAAATTTGCGTAAATGCTTGTTGCTCCTTTGGTACCATTAGGGCACTTGTTTCAATTGTGTAGACCCAAGCAATATGCCATTTCTTTTTTATACTTCTCATCGTATCCCAGGGCATATGCTCTACACTGGAATTATCTTTTAGGCGCGATTCAGTGTGGCAAGCTGTAGGTCTGAATGGATGCAGTGGGGATGGGGTACACAGATTGCTTGGATGGAGTTTGTTAAGGTAGGGTGGGTTTCCATGTCAATTTGCTTTCCTTTGGAAGTTTTACTTTAGGCATTTTTTCCCTTCATTCATTTTACTTTTTATATGCATTTTTTGATTCAAGTTATACTGAAGTTTGTAGGAAGTGAAACTCCCTGATAAGCAAACAGGAGTTGTTGTTTATCTTTGCTTCCTTGTACTTCATTGTTGTTAAAATTTTACCTTGTTGCTGTGTATTTATACTATTGTTGTGGAGAAAAGGTAAACCAAAGGAAACGAAAGCCCGGTTGGACGCCAAAGGGGACCCTGAGGCAATACTCCCAAATTTTTAAGCTATAAAGGGCCCACAACCCAGTTTCATCTCAGCTATGATACCAGTCACATTTGTTAATGATGGATGCCGGGGGAGTCAACGGCTTCTCAAAAGTGTGTGTGTGTTGGGGGGGGGGGCGTGACCAGAACTAATGCGGGGGCAAAATCGAAGCCTTTACTGCTTGCAGTCTGGGCAGGTTTAAAGGTTTCGAAAAAAATTGGAATTTAAATGCTCAGTGGATCATCTAAGGCATTTTCCTGTCATTTTAAGCTATTTTTCACCATTTTCACCATTATCGACTTTATTTTCATTGAATTAGCTATTGTAAGCTATGGAATCACACATACCTACTATGTTTTTTTTTTATCAGGTTTCAGGAAAAGTAGAGAGAAAGCAATCGAAACGACATCTTCCACTTAAAAAAGGGGAAATATCCCCCTCCTATTCACTCCCATGGATGGATAAATGCAATTTTCCTGTAAGAAAAAAATGTTCCTCAAAATCTCAGCAAGGGTCCGAAGGCTCGTGTTCCCTACGATCTTGACACACACTAACACGCTCTGGCAAACACCTATATCAACATTATCGTTGGTTAATGAGAGTGAAAACATTAAAGAACATGACAATGCAAACGATATTGTCGACCAATATGTATCCCACTTTTGTGTCAAATCGTTTCTACAGAAGCACAAGTAGACATTCTGTGTGGGAAGGGTAAAGGGAAGAGGAATGTGAAGTCTTCCGTGAACTGAGTTCGTTGACTAAAACCGTACATTTCATTTCCAAGGCGGCGAGCCAAGGATGGGGGCAGGGGGCGAAACCCCCAGAAAATTTCAAGTTACTATTGGTTTAACACATATTTACACATCTCGCCGCCCCCTGAAAGTCATCTTGCTTGCCTTGAGTACCTTATCTGGCTACGGGTCTGCAAGGCGGGGATGGGTGTGTGGGAGTGGAGGGGGTTGATGGGAATGAAGGAGTGGTTTACTTGAGGATTACTCGTGTCACCTCTACCCATCTAATTCCAGTTAAGCTCTGGTCGGTGCGAGCTAAATTAATTCAATAGCAATGTATATGTTGAGATTTAATCATGATTCTACATCGTGTGGCAATCTGAGAGCAATCGATGGCGATTAGAGTAAAACAAAACTTGCTGAACAAAATGGTGTGAAAAAACAACAGCATATAAATAGGCATAACCTGAAAAATATTATGAAAACAAAATTGGGCAAAACCTCATCTAGAGACTCATTCTCGTGAGCTGGCATTTGGTCCCTCACGAGAATGAGTCTCTAGATGAGGTTTTGCCCAATTTTGTTTTCATAATATTTTTCAGGTTATGCCTATTTATATGCTGTTGTTTTTTCACACCATTTTCCATAACGGGGGTGGCTGAGACACCCCCGTCGAGGAATAATTTTTAAAAAATCATAACTTTGTCATGCAACATCCACCAGCCTTCATGTAACCACCAAAATGAAGCCAACAAATAGATCTATTGAATGCCAACATTTTTTGGGGGGGTTGTAGTAGGAATTTTTTCACAAAACATCGATAAATAGTTGTTTACATTCAAAAATTCTCCAAAAAAATTCAAAAAATGCTAAAAACTGAGCATAATTTTCAAAAAATCATTTCAGGTACTTAGGAAAAGGTCACACTACTCAGTATACTTTTTTTGAATTCCCTAGATCCTAAAGAAACACCACGAGAGGTGATTCGATGCCAGGTATAGGGATTTTAGAGATATTTCAAGTATTATTTCAAAAATGCGTCATTTTTGGTCAAAAATTGGTCATTTCTACCCCCAAAACCTACAACTCGCCGAAATTCATAACTCAACAACGGAACGTCCAATCTTTTTCATTCAAACACCAAAATGTTCGTTACAAGATTCCTTACATAAAAATACCAACATATATGCATAAATGACAAAGGTAGGGTGAGCTAGAGAGGTTCAAAAGCCCAAACATATTCAGTTTTCAAAAATGCGTAAAATTTGACCCAAAACATGCATTTCTGACCCAAAAATCCCCTCCCAATATCAAAATTTATAACCCACAACACCCCTCCGACTTTTCTACTCACTAAAATGTCCATTTAGAGCTACCTTACAAAGCCCACGCAGCTCTGTTTAGATCCAAGGTTGTTTACATTCCACTGTGCACTGAGCCATAGCGTTCTGTGTAGAGGTCACATAAAGGTCAGTGTGTGTTAGTTCAGTGTGGGCTGTATGGCAAGAGAAAAATGGGCATATCTTCCTCATTTTTGGTCTAATTCCCTCAAATTTGGTATCAAATGAAAGAGAAAAGAAAGCTAAACAATCTCTAGCACCATAAATTACAAAATAATAGTGATATGTATGGGTTTTCTATGAAAAAACCGTATGACGTCATCTAATTTGCATATTTGCATACATAATGAGATTAGTTTACAAAAATAAAATATGCATTCAAATCCCCCATCTTTGCTCTTTCCAATGATATATAGGTTCTCACAGAGAATATTCTTCTAAGTTCACCAAAAAAATCCTGAAATATATTCGTTTTTAAGTACCTTATGGAAAAGAGTTAAAAATGACTGGACAGCTCCACAACTCACACCAGGCCAAGTTCCCTCCGGACAATTTCCATCCCGGGGACCATTCTCCCTAGACAGCTTCCCCCCCCCCCCCAATGGAATTATCCTGGATGGGAATTGTCTGGGGAAAATAGTCCTTGGAGAGTTGTCCAGGGACATTTTTCGGGTATGATTTATCGGTGGGGGGGGGGGGATCAGTCCGGGAACCATTTGAAAAACAAAACTAACCCTTCGATGAACCAAGCAACGGAATTAACACTTAACATGCAATAACAAGAAACGAATCTAATATTTTCGGGAGGACCCTTCATAAACAAGAGTCGGACTCACTGCTTACAATTAATTTAAAGGCTCTCCTTACCATACTCCAGACAGTAAAACTTTCCAACTTAGATAACTTTTAGCCCCTACCTCCAATTTAAACAGAAAGCACCTGTCTGGTACACCTACAAGACTGAACCACAGTACTCAGCATGCAATGAGTTAATTTGGGTTAGGGCATACTATATTCACACACACACTATGTGTGCAGCATAACTGGGAACACAACTGACTGTATAAGTAATCGTTGACCAACCGGAGTGAAGCTATATTGTTTGAATGAATGTCAATCAAAGCGCAGTCATCAACTCTATTCAGAAATCTAGGACTATTCCTAAATATATTAGGGTGTAATAGCTTTTACATGACTGAGATGTAAATGATGATTTGCAAATGTAGCTAACCAGAGAGGTAGGGGCAGAAGAAAAGTCTACGTGGCCTGCCCTCTGTTGGCTAAAACTAAAGAAAAAACCAATTCTTTAAATCTGTGACAATCTCTTCTTTTCCAGAGATACAGTTTTATATGGAGCTTTGAGCTGGGAACTCCATGCTCTCTGCTGTCAACAGTTCTATGGTAGTTCAGAAGAGTGTGAATTCGGTAAGTGTAGCGGCCTCTTCATAAGCCCGTTTGCAATGGTGCTGGTAATTTTATTTGTTCTCACAAACAATTTTCACATATACCAATCATGTTAACTGGAACCCATTCAGGTTTGGGCACACAGCAATAATTATCATGGGACTGCCAGTGGGGGTGAGGGGAACATATACTAGCCAGGATATAAAAGATAAGGAAGGGTAGGGGGGTGCCTCAGACATTACTTTGAGGAGTCGTTTGCTCATTCATTCTTGGCCAAATCATTAGGTGTTCCACTGATTTGAGAAAAGACCGTCATTGTCAGAAATGTTATTATGGTTTTCATTTCATCTGGTTTAGCTTTTATTCTCTCTTCCATTTTTTAGGTCTTTGTTGGCAATTTTAGTTCACTTACATCAATAAGTTCTTGTCTGACCTTTCCTGTTCATACAATTTCGCTTGATGTGGAAAATCAAATATATAAATAATATACAGACTAGTAAACAAATCTGCCTGTGCACCGATGGTTAGATTGCGTAAAGTATTAAACGCTGAACAAAGGCGAACAGCCAAGGGCCTGGGGAGCTGCAGTCCTCGGAGTTCGGTAAAACCTAATCTGGGGTAGAATTTTGAACAAATCAGGCAACAAACTCCTCATTCCCTCTTAAAAACACACCCCTTACGCTTTTGACGATGAGCACAATGGTTTAGAGCAGGGGGAAGGGCTAAACCAGCATAATGACCAACCTGCTGAAGTCGTAGCAAAATTATTCACGTGCACTTATGTATGCCAGTTATGTAATCAATTGGAACCCCCTCCCCTACAACACACAATCTGACAATGTGATTCTTAAAGTTGCTTCTTAACGAGTCGATACCATTCCTTTCCCCTTAAATAATATCAGATATGATTGGATACTTGAAGTATTCTGCTGGTTGGTGGTTTACACAAATCAATTTTTCATTGATATATAGCGACCTTAACTAGCTGACAGGGGACGATTCTTTCTATGGCAGTTATCCTATCGAATACTGAATCTAATAATCTTATATCATCATACGTGCTCAACGTATTGGTAGTCATACGAAAAGACTGAACGAGATCGTCACATTTCACTGCTTCGTTTTCCTCTAGATTCGTTGGCAAAAACTAAAACACAAAATAGTCAAATTGCATTCATTCTTATTGGATGGGTATACATGTTATCTTTATTCATATGCAAACTGTAATACAGCCATAACAGATAATGTAACAGTAAGAAGGGCAAAGGAACTACCCACACTGTAAAATATGTCTACAGACGTTTGTATAGGATTACAGAACAAAAAATAAAGAAATGCAAAGAGGAAACGGAAAAAGTGCTGTCAATTTGTTGCAACAAATTGACAGCACTTTTTCCGTTTTCTTTATGTATTTCTTTATTTTTTTGTTCTGTAAATGTACACAAATTTTTTACAGTGCAGGAAAATTTGGTTGCGTTATGTGAACAACCGTTCTAAAATGGATCAACTTCCACTGCAGTAAGACACAAGAGATATGAGAAACTGAATAAACTTCTAAAATTTCTGTAATATTTTGAAGAGGAGAAGAGGAGTTAAATCTAAACCTTTTAAACAAATTGTGCCGGCGGCGTCATGTGTGCTTCTCGAGATAATAGAACATGAAAGTATCATCATTTTCATCCCTAGTAGAGTGAACTTGGAGCAAGCGCAGGTGACAACATTGCATCACATTAATCCAAGGGCGTAGGAATCGGGGGACTGGGGATTAGGCGCCCAGTACTTTAGCCCCCTCAGTTCAAGGACGAAAACCTCTCATTCGTTCTCTCTGTAAAAATGTCAAAAATTTGAAGAAATTTACCTTAAAATATGCTCAAATGTTGCACCAAATTGCATCTAAGGACAAATATGCAAAAAATTTCAAAAGGAGAGGGGCACCCCTCCTCCGGGACGGCTTTCCTAAACAATTTCAGCCCCCAGTCGATGACAACTACCTACACCTATGCATTAGGAAACGCTGTTGTGCTATCCTTAAAACTTTACATTCAGCTTTCTCCTCCATAATCTTTTGTATGTGATTTCATGAAGGGCAGAATGGGATTTTCCCAAATTTCACATTTCCTATGGGTAAAGTCAAGTCCCTATCTATTTTAAAATTAAAGTTAAAAAATATATCGTACTGAAAAACAAATTAACAAAGCATTGCTCATCAATATTAGAAGTGACGTCACCCTGCTTGCTTCAAGTTTACTTGGGTAGCAAACCTAGCTTCATGTGTCTTCTAATTTAAATAAAAATTTCACAACAATTTTCCGATTTTCTTCTTTAACTTGACTAATCCAAACTATTTTTTGTGCTAAGATCACTTCCTTTAATATTCGTTGTCTGTTCCATTTCAGTTTGTCCATGCGTAAATGGTGCCCGGACCTGTAACGTCACATCACGGACCTGTGAGTGTCGAGATGGCTACAAGGGTCCATTTTGTCAGATATCATGTAAACACAATAAGCGGTTCGGACGACAATGTACGAATCGATGTTTATGTGGGCCGGACGCATTCTGCGACCCTGTCACAGGGGTATGCGTTTGCACAAAATCCGAAGGGTAAAGTATATTAAAATTAGCAATACATATTTTGTTTACAATCTGGAAAGACAGAAAGGAAACTAACTGATTAAGATTTGTATCTTGACTTTCAATCAAGTTACCAAATATAATGAAAAGGGTATTTAGCTGAATACTTCAGAAAATAAAATCTTCTTGCTAAATCCTTGTAGAATGGAAATTCGGGTTTTGGTGTAGTTGCGCAGCGGCTATTTTGAACTTCCTACAAACGAGGCTGCTGTTTTTTTTTTTTTTGTAATAATGTAGTGAACGAATAAGTGTGGAGGATACATTAATTCTGTTACCCACGAGTGTTCGGCATCTTTGCAAAGTGCTTTACACAGGTTCCGACTCTAAGTTATCAGACTTCTAACAAGCATCACGCAGGCACTTTTATTGACGTACTTGGTCAGGAACAGCTGGCAAAGTAAATTATCTTTTTGTCTTTATTACACACAAAAGTAAATGTGTACTTCGAACGCATAAAAAGAATATGAAGTGTACCAAAGTGGTCTATTCCAGCTGCTGTGCACCAATGTACCAAATAGTTTTCGATTTTCACCGAGCGACTACCTTACTTAGAATGTCAAAATAGTTCTGGTGGCCCAAGCATGCAAAGTAATGTGTCTTGTCGCAATAATCATGCAAATGGGAGGTGAAGTTCATCATTCTCTGTAGACATAAAAAAGCTGAATCTATTTCGCGTCAATCTTTATGCAAGACAAAAAAGAAAAAGAAAACAAAAACATACACAGAACTCATCTTTGACTGAATTTTCAGGAGATAACTTCCCTCTAGAGACAGTTTGTTAGAAAACAGTTCACCCTGTAACCCCACTAAAAAGGAACACTGATTGCGGAAAAAAAATCTATGAAAACCGTGTGCATATATTTGCTCGTGAATTTACGTGTCATATGCAGCTGCCATATACATGCACGCTTTAAATACATATGCAAAATACATTCACACATGCATTATTTAAGTTATGGACATAAGTCTACGCAGGCGGATGACATGTCGCAATGGACGTGCTGCATTATGTATACAGATAGGTATCGTCTTGATTCCGTTGTGCGAAAATGGAGTGAATGGTAGGGAACTGAAATTCAGGGTACTTTTGTGCCGTCTTTGCATGAATTAGTTACATTAATTTCAAAGTAAAGAATACTGTCCCACTGCTAAAGCCTTCACAGTTCCAATTCCATTGGTCATGGTACTGAAATTTGAAGGCAACGTAAAATGTCTCCATGTAAGCTCTCACATAAAGGACAGGTTGTATATTGGTTCCAACTGAGATCATGAGAAAGAGTTGACCGCTCGGCGGACGTGCATTACCCTGAACCTATATTGTCTGCTGACTACTAATCACGTTAAAGTATGTGCATTCAAAAGAGGTACATATTCGATACCTTCTGAGAAGGTAAGGGTAAGACGAGGGAGAATTAAGCGGTGGTGCGCTTCCACCAAGGAGCTGCTACTATAGCAGCTCCCTGCTTCCACAATCACACGCAGTGATTCTGAAAAACTGGGATGCTTTATCACGATAGCGCCATCCGCTCACCGAAAATGAGGATTGGGAAACTGATGGCGCTCTACAGAATATGGCAAGATCATTTACAGTGATTTGTAATTGGGAAACTGATGGCGCTCTACAGAATATGGCAAGATCATTTACAGTGATTTGTAATTCGTTAGTCAACTGAAGATTTAAATAACTTTCTAATTAAGCTACATAAAAAATAACTTGATTCTCATCACTGACATCTGAAAACACCCGTTGGCCGGTCTTTTTTTATTTTTTATTTTTTGTTACAAATCAGTTTTCAGTGTGTTCTTTCTAGGCCCTATTTTATACTATACATCGTGTATCCAGAGTGTTCTTGTCAAGTCGGCCTAGTCGGTCGCAAGTACGGGAGGAACGTTTGATTGTGGGATTTGGTCGGAGTGATTTGAGGCAATATATTTATGCAAAAACCGTCAGAAACGATGTCAGAGATCAGATTTTCTTAAAAAATGCACATGGAAACGATTACGTCGGTCAGGGAGGTTTTCATTCATCAATAAAAAATACTGAAAAAATATCCACCCGGCGTCCAAAATCAGCCCGGCCGGTGATGAGAATCAAGTTATTTTTTACGAGGCCTCATAGAAAACGTTTAAACATTTTGTCGTCCCTTCGTCGTTCGTACAAATTTCGGTTTATCTGCATGAAAATTCAACTAATTTTTTTCCTCAGCTGCAAACGTTGTAAAGTTGGTCGCTGGGGGCAAAAATGCAATTTTCCATGTGAATGTGGAAAGGGATATTCGTGCAATGATGACACTGGAGAATGCACCTGCAGAAATGAAACTTTTTGTGATCCAGCTGGTAGGTATCTCACATATAGTAGCCTTATGATAAATACAATTTTAGGCGTTTGGTTACGTAACGCTAGCCTATGTAGGTTTCAGAATTTGAACGCGTAAAGAAATTGTGTAACGAAATGGGTTTTCTAGGTGACTGGTTTTAAAACGCGGCATACTGTAAAATAAAGGAGACCTGATTGCGAACTTTGGGTGTTGTTACCTCTTTTGCTAAAACAATCGTAATTTCTAGGGTACTGTACAAGATTATATGGAATACAAATAAAATTAATGGGGGTGTTCTGTTCCGACGTCCCTTTATTCCGAAACGTCTACATTGAGGCCAGTGTTAGGATAACGGTAAGGTTATGGTTAGGATATGATGAAAGTATTAGCCTATTAGGATTACGTGTGTCAGAACAAAGAGATGCCGGAATATAGAGGTGTAATTAAATTAATGACGTTAATTTGTAGGTAATGAACCGTAAGTATACTATCACATTTTTGAAGGGAACATTGATGTCCACAAAATTCCAAATAATTCATTGTAGGGTACATTAGCGACTGACCATAGGGGCACGGGAGGCACTTGCCCCCAAACGTTTGCAAAGCATGGTCTTCAATTTTCCCGAAAAAATAGTAAATAAATAGAACATATAATTCGAGATGGGTTAGGCCCTCTCTTTTCCTTGGGTGGGTTTAAAATTAAAGAAGTGGCTAACTTTCCAATGCAATGCAAAGGTTAAACATTAATTAATAAAGTGCTTTCAAAACGACATTGTTTGGCGCGCTTCGCGCGCGTTTTCTTAGTTGCCTGTTTGCTACTATATATACTTCAGACATCACAAATGGACCTGCCATTAGTGCGAGCTAAGGTAATCAGAACAAATGATCACTCTGTGATATTTGTAATCTGATTAGCTTAGGCATCATAATGTCATTTACAGAGTGTGACGGTAACGCTGGAGTAAAATGTCCATAGTTTTGCTGACACTTCAGAGCTTTCGGGGTCATTAGATACACAACCCATTAGCCGTGTTGATTATCATCCACGACTAAAAACAGTTTTGCCCGGGTGTCACCTAGCCAGATTAGCATAGGTATCTGTCTACAAAAAGTAACGGACATGTAGCCTAAACGTGTTGTGTTCCCATAGAAGGAGAGGTTTCCCTTCCCTTGTCCAACTGACAGCGCCGTTGGCTCACGAGCGGTCTTATAACTGTCAAATGGCCTGTTTTAAGCAAAAGGTTCTCCACCTCTGTGCTATCGTATACCGTTTCAATTGATTTAAAATGAACACACCAAACAGTCCATCTAAGCTCAGTGTAATGAGACTTTTGAATAGTGGCCTAGCTATTTGTATGATAGGATCGGAGACGTCGTTCTGAGTTAGAGGAATTCCCCTTCCCCTTTAAAAAAAATTCTTTTTGGAACGGTACTGAGATCCAAAATAGTGTTATCATTTCATCGTTTTCAAGTATCTTCATGCTCGAAATTTTCGTTATTTTAAGAAAACAATCCAGAAAACCAGCATTTAATTTCTTCTTGGCAAAGCTGAAAAATATTGTGATACAATGAAAGAAACAACAAAATATTTAAAGGTGAAGGTCATCTAATACAAATGGCTCAAGCCGCCTTGCCCATTTCACCTGCCTCTTACTCCGCCCCTATGGAGTAGCGATCCGAGTTGATATGATTGTGTTTATTTTTAAAGTAGTCAGCTCATGACTGACTGCCTGAAATGGTTTTTGAAGAGCTTTTGAAAACTACACGGGGCATCGCTGTAATACATAATAATAAACATACTCCTATTGTACTGTCCGGATATGACCATTATAATTGCCGGGGGGGGGGCCTTCCGAACCTCCCAGAATACGGACTTGAGTTTGCCCCCCAAACAAAATTTCTTAGAGCCACCCATGGAAAGGTATGTCTGTGTGCCTGTGTTTCTTTTGTAACGTCTCATCGGTTTTTTCAGTTAGTATCAAAATATTGACTGACGACGATCATTAAGTATCTACCCATTATGTTACCTCGTTATCATTAGACCACTACATAAAATCACCCAAAGAGCTATTTCCGTTTTATTGGTTGACTTAGAGCAGTCTCTCCTTCCCAAGTTTTTAAATCGAGAGCCCTCTATTTGGTTAAAGCTGGCGCTCTTTCATTAATTGCAATGTGAAATTTGTACAAGTAATCCGAATTTGGCGGGAAATCTTGCCTGGAAGTAAAAGTTTTAATTTTTACAATAAACGATAATGTTGAGAGAAATATATAATGAACAAAAGCTAGAGTTTTCTCTTCACTGGAAACGTACCGGTGCTTTTATGACACCCTGTTAAACGTAGCAGTATACTGCAGCTGGAATTTGGCAATCAACTTTTAGACTACCGCAGTAAGTCAATAGTTGGCAACACTTCCAAGAAATACAAGGACGTAGGCTTGAAGGTACAAGTTAACTTTTTGACCAGTAACTTTTAGGGATATCTTTTCCTACGGTGCAATTATAGTAATCATTTCTTCCACGCCAAATAACTTTCTCACCTTTCCAAAGTGCCTATACTCCTCCTCTTTGTCACCGAATGTCTACCCTCGTGATATAGTTGTCGGACTATATTTCAAAATATAACGGAAACAATTTACACGCTTTCAGTTAGCAGAAGTGCACCAATCAAAAAACAATCATGCATGCCAAAGGTAAGTTTTACTTCCGAGAATTTGTTTGGTCACAAAGGCAAATAACGTGTCACATCAAGTTGAGAAAATTAGATTCGTATGTTAAACCGACCGTAATTTGGTAAATTTTGAATGCAGGTAATTGATATTCCGGTTCAAAGTGTTCATCACCTTCCATTGCAGGTAGTCCCTTACGCTTATGACACTACATTCTTACATAGCATGTAGCCGAAGCATACTCAGACTATCTCATTTAATGTGAGTTAACTACTCTGTCTAGTTGCGGAGCTACAGGAGGATTCGGTCAGAGGGGGAGAGAATGGCCTGTAGGGGCGCTTTTTAGTAGGTACCGTATAGGGCGTATAATACCCAATGCCTTAACACTACCTAAGTCTTGGCTTTTTAGGTTGACCCACGTGAGAGAATATACTGTTTTCCCATTCCCCCTCCGTACATATTCCTAATAAACATATACTTTGTTTCCATTGTCAATCCATCTCTCTTACATAGTGTAAAGGCAAACATTATAATTGGCTTCTTAAATGTTCATGTTATTTATCAGGGGCAGATTTTATGGTTAAAAAGTGGGTGGGGGCATACTTTGTGACCGTGAAGGTAAAACCTGATTGCAGTGAGCCAAAGACAGGGATCCCGTAAAGGGGAAATTTTGGAAACTAAATATATTAGATATAATTTCTGGCATCTAAGAACACAACATTCATCATTCAATCGTATATCATTTGTATTAACCGCTCTGCAAGAGAAAGTCATTATGATCCTGAATTTTTTGAAATGTCCAAGACAGAATGTCGCCCTTTGCTATTCCTTATCAGAAAACAAGCGCAACAATGTTGCCGAAGCTCAGCTTTTCCTGTTGACCTAAAAGTCTGCAGTCAATATTTTGGATGGGTCTGTAACTCATGTTGATCATACGTACGTTAGAAAACAAAGAGATAAATATAAATGCAATGAAATATGTATTGAACTCCTGAAGTCTCTGAAAGACTAAATCTGGTACACAAAGTTAACTTTATATACTGCACAGATGTTAGTATACAAATAATGAATCTTTATGAGTGTGCTGCTTTGTAGACCTCATTTGTTTTCCATAATTAGACCCAGATAGTAACTTCCGATAAAGAAATTTTACAAATGGTTAAAGGTCTTAAAAAAGGTTATTTTGCCCCAGAGATATTCCTTGAGCTTGTCCAGGGACAGAAGTTCAAATGAGTGTTGCCACTATGATTTGGAAAAACCAAAACTGCTCAATTGCTCAATGTAAAGGGATAATTTCTAAATTAAATTCGTTACGCGCCTCGAGTTCTGAGTACTCTTTTGTCCCGTTTTCCCCTACAAAATTATTTTACTGCATAACATTTTTATGATTGGAATCTACCAGGTATATAAATTGTCGATCGCTTTTAGGACCCGTGAATGTGTCGCAACAGGCCGGAGGGTAACTACAGTTCGTAGAGAGCGTTGGGGAAAATATGCACACTTATACTAAGTCTAAGACTATTGAAATATCATCCCCCATGGCTTCTCCTTAACAACTTGGTGGGGCTTTAGGCAACGGAGAACAAGACTGGGGCGGTTCCTGCAGTGTCGACGCCCATGAGACTGCACCAGGCTTGTAGCCTGACAAGGTACTGAATGGGGGCGAAATGGCTTCCAGGGGCTAAAAAATTTTTAAGGGGGCCAAATGTATACAAATGCCATTAAGCCAATGACAACTTGAAAACTTGCTAGGGGGCGAACAAATTTCAAAGAGGGATTTGCCCCCTTGGCCCGCTTGACTAGAAGCCTGAGCTTCACAATTCCTGCAGGCTCCGAGACTGACTTATGGCACACACACACCTTCAAAAAGCACGTTTTCCTTTTCAAACCGAAAATTGTTTTTGGAATGTTAGCACAACCGTCAAGCTTAAACCATATGAAGCTTTGTATTTTCAATCAACGTGCTATGTTCTTTGTTTAAAAGAAAGGGGTGGGTTCCTCTTTCCTCGTACGACATTTCCTAGACAACATTCACCCTAGTAACTTGAAATAGTGTACCCCGAGCCGGTATCCCAATTCACGAGTAGCTTCTTTCCTTCATGCGACAATATAAACTAATTTGCTATTAAGGAGGATAAGTCATTTGTTTACCTTTCATACTAAATATTTTTGTCCAGAAATGTTAAGAAGAATGTTTGTAAAGGAGATACAAGAAAATTTGAAAGATTAAGGTAATGTTTACAAATAACTTGAAACTTGAGGCGACTGGATATATTCTCTTTAAACTTTAAGCCAAACTCCTAAAACCATTCAGACATCAGGCTAAGTTGAATACTTGTTTCTGCCGCCTAGCTTATACCACTAGCCTATGTTTCGCACAAGGCCACATATTCGCAAGAACTTGCATAACTTTCAAACGTCCGGTATTTCTTTTCGAGTAGGCCTAACCATGATCCAACCAATTTAGCTAGTCTATTATTAAAACGCCTGAATGAGATCAGCACCACATGTTCATGACGTAACGCCTCCATAGTAGGCTGTACGGTATATTCCTTATTCATGTCATATATCCCTGGTTTGGAAAGCAAAGAGCTGAGCAAACATAGTCTGACATAGTGGGGTAGCCCACGTACGGTATTCAAAAGTCGATACACTGCACTTTGCGTAAACACTTCCACACGATTAAGCACGAGACGTCCTGTACATTTATATATGTTCAGTATACGTTTGTACTTCGTTTCGTTGCACAGTCTCTCAAATGATAACAACTGGGATTCTCGACGTTTTCCCGAACATGGGGACTTCGCCAGAATTTGTTTCAAAAAGTGATGTTTTCATGCCTTTAATGATTGCAGAAACGAAAAAAAAATTTAACTTTTGTTCAGCACAAATTGAACTATCTATATGAAACA
This sequence comes from Holothuria leucospilota, assembly GCA_029531755.1. NCBI lineage: Eukaryota > Metazoa > Echinodermata > Holothuroidea > Aspidochirotida > Holothuriidae > Holothuria > Holothuria leucospilota. Next base: position 20,086,649 of record CM055969.1, read on the forward strand.
TATTATCAAGATTGGTGCAAAACTGAAAGACAAGTAGGGAATTTTACGTTTTCAAACAAAGCCTCCTCCCGAGGTCAAATAGCGGCCAAATTAATCGAAAAGAGTCGCAGCATACAGATACTACTTTTGCTAACCTCTCAACTGAATTTCAGCCAAATCTAACGAAAAACAGCGATGTCAGACACTTAAACGCAAATGTTATGGTGACAGACGTTTGCCGTGACGTAGAAGTTTTGCCGTGCACGACAGCAATAGCTCAGCTGAAAGCTTTCAGCTGAGCTAAAAAATGAAAGTCAGCTCTGTAAAATGTGATTTCTTGTCATCTGGAAATCAAGAAAGAATAGAAAGCAACATTTTTATGGCATTGTTAATTACTATGCAGGGTCGACCCACGTGAGTAGTCTGCATTTCGGAATAGACGGAGGGGGTATTATAATCATGTTCTTTTGAAAATGGTCACTTGGAGAAGAAAAAGAAGGAAGCCGCTCATAAGTTAAGAGTCCAGTACTCTGTGACCATTCCCACCAGGACACCGATTTTATTTTAACCAGGGGGGCTCTTTTCAAATTACTTGGGTGCATAGGCTTAGGAAGCGGGAGGCTGGGGGCTTTAGCCCCCCAGTCAAAAATGTGGGGGGCTGAAGTATGCATCCGTCCCCCAAGATCCAAGGCCAAAACCCCCTTATTTGTCTCTTCTGTAAGAAATGTCAAAAATTTGCAGTAATTTTCCTTAAAATTTGTCCAAAGTGTTACACCAAATTGCATCTGAGGACCCTAAAATACCCAGAAATTTTCCAGAGTCCTCCTCCCCTTAGACCCCTCTCCCAGGCCCTCGATTCGAAACGAGGTTCAGCCCCCCCTCCCCCGGTCTCGAAAAGCTTCCTACGTCTATGTTTGGGTGAAGGTATGGAGGAGGGTTTTTCGGGATCTACATGGGCTATTTTAATTCCTCACTAATTACGCTGACAATTATCTTGGAGGGGTGGGAGCGATTTTGGCTGTCTTGAGCGCGAATCGACCGTCACTCCGTGTGTTTTTGTCCGCTTATTACCTACAATGCTTACCCCGGTTGGGAACTAAAATGACCTAAGCGTTCTGTTCATCCTTTGCAGTCTAAGTTTATGAGATTTTCTTGCAATGTAAAGTTTTATTCAAAATAAGTTACTTTACCTGGTGATTGGTGTTGAAAACCACGCGGTTGTAAAGAGAGGATTGTGTAAGTACAAAATAATCTAGACAGTCCCTGTGGTCGGTGAAACAGAAGTTTAACCCCCTTCCCGACAGGCACTGTAATTATATCCAATTGGCTAATGAAAAATTACAATAAGAAGACACCTTTCAGGTCCTGAGTCTCACAGTATGGAAAATCAAATCATGGCTATGTCTGTATGTGATGCATTGAATAGATAAAATGATATTTAAAATGGGGTGTCGCGGATGTGGTAACTACCCAGTTCAGTGGCAGAAAACCTAGGTTTCATCCAAATACAACACATTTGAACTACCGTTGTACTGAAAATATTTGAAAGATTAAAAGATTTGGAATATGAGCGAACATGTTGACTTCATCTGTCCATAATACCTGCATGCAAAGTCTTATTGTCAATTTCACACCCTTAATTCAGAATTTTTAAGGCGTTCTAGAACGAAAGCCACTTTTATTTTAGTTTATTTCTTAATTGTAGGAGCTAGAATTCAATAGTGTGCATGATTTCCTTATTGAGATATCGAGCTTCTCTAATTCGCCGGATAATTTTAACACACGTTGCAGAGCACCATGAGAACCTAAGGCTTATATGTTTCAACATCCGTCATGATGTACCCAAATAATTGCAAATGAGAGCTATTAAATATTTAACCTATGTGATAATAATGTTAATATTACGTATTATAATAATATTAATACCGTGTATTACAAACACATGTTGGATGGTCAGGTTTAATAATTCTGACCTTTCTCAATTTAATATTGAGTGAAAGTTCAGGAGATAACACCTCTTGGTCTTCGTCACAACAGGAAGTAGTGACTTCCCAAGGAAATCATTCCTGAGCTAAAGTAGCCATCAATATGCCTACTACTTATATGGCATGAAGTGTAGTATAATGGTAGCTAATACCATATTCAATACACTTTATAAACTGCATTGACTTTGTCAAAGGAGAGAAACAGATTCACCTATTTTATATTTGTGGAAATATTACTTTGTCCAAAAAGCTTTGTCAACCTTTTTTGTAGTAGGGTAAGTCTTTTACAAGGATTCAGTTTTACTAATTTTGATACCCGAGTACAATATGAAAATTTTGACAAACTTCGAATGGAATGGATAAAAATTGAACAGTAAATCTCGCGGTGCAATTGTTTTGTACGAAGCTAAAGCTTTGGAAATTCTGGGTCCAGGGTGTACTTTAGAGATAAAGTGAGATTAAAACTTGAAAACAGGCCTATAATAAGTCAGGTTCAGGTTTTAGATATTGTTTACCCATAGTCCATAGGTCAACCCGTAGTCCATAGTCCATAGGTCAACGGGAGTTTATTTAAATGTGTAGATTATATTTAGATATTGGAGTCCAGTACTCCTAACGATTCCCTGTTCAGGCATGGTATAAACTGTGTTCTCGTCAATGATATTTATTAAAGTTAAACCAATTCGTAAAAGTCTGAGTATCTAGGAGAACGAACACTTTTGGGAGAGAATGCTACGAAGACTATCTGTTAGCTTCGTTGCAGTATTCTTGAATCTCCAGTGAATTGTTCCTAACGTATAGTGGGAAGTTTTTCTGCGATTCTCTAAATGTAAGAATAAGAAACCCTCCTCATGTTCTTTAGTGACAGTCTCACTACTCTCTTTAAAAACTTCACGCCTAGTGTAATTAGAAACGACCAGACTTAAATTGAGTATTGTATTCACACATATGCTATGACACTTTTGCGTGTTCTTGCACACCATAGGTGTATGCGTAGGAAGCTGTTCTCACTGGGGGGGGGGGGACTTAATGTTGCAGACCGCCATCGATCCTGGGGCAGGGTTTAAGAAGGTATACTCCTGCCGTTTGAATTTCTTTTGACTATCTGGGGGCCCTTAGATGCAATTTTATGCTACATTTTGTACATTTTGGGAGAAAATTTTTTGAACACGTTTGATTCTGTTTGTAAACGGTTTGATACATTTCACAGAATGGACAAATAAGGGGTTTTCGTCCTTGAGAAGTGTGGTTAGAAACATACTTCAGGGTTCAAATTCTTGGACTAGCGGGCTTGAGCCCCACAGCTCCCTGCTTCCTACGCCTATATGTTGTACACAAAATTTGTTTGTACTCTCACTGTTACTCACATCATTGGAAAGTAAAGAATCGGTGTTTATGAAAGTTCTGTACTCAGTGCTCGAGAAAAAAGACGGGTACTCTTAGCCGTACCCATAACCAGAGATTGATACTTTACTCGTTTTCATCAGTGGCGGATCCATAATTTTGCGGAAGCAGGAGGGGGAAGTGGACCCAATGAAAAGTTTGGCCACATGCCAAAAGGGTCAAAAATTCCAAAAGGGACAGCCCCTCTAGATCCGCTCCTGTCCATGACGTTTTACTCATGCTCATAACAGTCTCTAGCTATATTGAAGTACCGTATTTGTTGAATAGAATAAGAATAGAATTTGCAAAGTCTTTTGGGCTAATCGATTCTCTTAATTCTTCGCGCCTGTCCTCTCTGAATTGTTTGAACTGTTTCCTTGTTCTTTTAGCCGACTTCTGCTACTGGAACCTAACTTCGTTTATTCTCCCGTCCTGGGATATGCGGGGCCGGATCCAGGAATATGAGAGGGGGCGTAATTCATGATGGAAAGCTGATTCAGAAAAGACTTGCCAGATGCAAAGTTCTTGAAGTTGCCAACATTTTGTTAAACTTGTTTTTATGTATTCTGTTAGTATTTCTTCTAATCATAACTTTTTCATCGGCTTAGAGATGTCAAATTCTGGTTACAAAAATCATTGCTTTGTCGAAAATAGGGGGCATATGCCCCTTACACCCCCTTGGATCCTGCTCTGATAAGTGTTGGCAGGAGGAAGTCTATCTGGGGGAGGGTAAGCAGTGTATTGGGAGGCATTTAGGCATAAATGTTATGGCTGGAGACTATAAGCTGACCCATTAAGTCTGACAGTTGATTGAACTGTTCAGGCATTGGCCTTGGGGGGGGGGGGCATTATTACACCTTTTTCTCGGCACTAATTTCCTTTTTCGGAATATCCCAAAGCTACACTAGAAAGGTTATGATATACTTGACTGTCACCTGCCATGAAATCGCATCTAACATTGCTCAATTTCAAAATTTTCCTGGCGGGAACCGCTAAATTCCCTTGTGTTGCACATTTTTTAAGGAATACATTTTCATTGATACCTTGCCTGTGCCGAAATTGCTGAGTGGTCACACTGCCTTATACCTTACAAAAAGTACAAAATGTGTCTTTGTTGTCCCATATATAGAGGGGGCTGGAGCATGCCCAGTCAAAGTTTAGTGTTACAACCTTATTCGACGTATTTCTCTATTTCTGTGTGATACAATTTGCCTTGAATTAGGTCTCGTCAGGGTCATCCCCTCCCCCCCCCCCACACACGCGCGAGCTGTTAAACCTCTTGTTTGCAGTAAGTCGGTTTTCGGTTTTTTCCGGTCTGGCTTGGAAGAATGTTCATGGTATCATGTCCCGTTTTTAATTCATTTTCAGATACACCTATTTTATGTGGATAACTTGTAAAACGGGTCATGTTCATCCATGCGGTTAATATAACCAGGGAGTTGCTATTTGACAAATAGCAACTCCCTGATATAACAATCATATGAGATTAGTAATTTCAACATCAGCAATTTAATCGTCTAAAACAACGGAACGATTTTAGTGTTTATTGAGGTGGATCGGCGTACATCGATGTTTTATAAATTATCGCCTTTCATGATATTATCGGCGTGTAGCCACAACGATTTCCGTGTTGTTACCCGCCATTTCACTTTATCTATGAGCTACTGTGTACACTGCAACAAGAGGCCAAGACTAAAAGCTTTCAAACGTACTAGCATCATTGCGAATGAACTACGGGATCGGTGTTGAAGGAGACAGGGCGGCTTCAAACACTAAAGACCAATCACCTCTGAAACGGGAATCTTCTGAAATGGATGGTAGGGTTGCAGCAGGTGGGGCGTAAGGGCATGCCGGGTTTGGCAAGGCTGGCTCCATCGGGGTAGTTTTCCAACTTTGCCGGGGAGCCTAAGTGGCTTTGATAAAGCAATCTGACAGCGTCGAAGCAGTCACTCCGATGGTTCACCCACTTTTGCTCTTAAGGGGCCCGGGATTGATTCTTCAGATGTGACCCCATAAAGTTAGTTGATTCAGTGTCTTCCACAGATCCGTCTCATATAACTAAATAGTACAATTAAGTCTCCCTGACCATGTAATATGCAGGTAGCCTACATACAATGGAATTTCATCCTTACTCGCATAGTTGCTCTCTTGCATTTGTTGTACGGAACCGTAAGCAACTCACCATAGAGGGTTTGAGCATTTCATCGCCAGACAAGAGGATACCATACAATGTATTATCCTCGACTGGGGTCAGCCGTCCCGACAGTTCATGTACTGCTGCTCCTATTAATCCTAAATTGTTCTATGTATGAAAATGACTTTGCCCTCTTTGGGACTGTGCAAGTCAACAAGTCAGATTTCGTTTTTAAAAGAGGCACTAAACCAGCTTTACATCAGATATGAACGTACATTGTGCAAACTGTACGCAGACGTCTTGGAATGTTATTGTATGAAGTTTTACCTCCATTCTCGTACTCATCTCTGTGTCCATCCCGTAACCAACACATCGCCCTTAGAATGCGACCTCGGGTTGCTTCTCCTCCCCTCGTCGGGGAGCTTGGTTCCCTAACAGGCAAATCCTGGCTCCACCCCTGATAATCAGTGTTCCCAGGGGGTAACGCACGCGTCATCTTGATCACAGAAGACCACATCGGGCTTCTGCCTTTTCTCTTTACCAAGACGAAAGTTGCTTTTACATGGAGCCGCGAACAAGTGATCAAGATCACAGACGCGTCATCAAATTGTCCGTGAACTTCCGTTGAAGTTATTTGTAACAATACGTAAATCTTGTTATTAATTGTTTATGTTTATTACAAAAATGAATTCATCAAGATGACTTGACCATTCACATTCACATGTATGTTGTAGGTTGATCTGATCCAGAACTCGTGGCCTTGAACTCCTGATGACTGGCCAACTCATGGTCAAGATCCAATGAGCGCATGACGAATGCATTCTGACCTAGAAGTCGACCACAGTCTGATAATGAGTTCGTGATCTGAAGGGGCGCACGGTATCTTATATGGTGTTAGAGAAAAGAAATTGATATTTCTGTAACGCGCTTTTAATTAAACACTAAGCTGTGCGTTCTTCGTGATTCATTCTTGCTCCTAAAGTGTGATAATGTGGTCAAGAAAGTCAAAATCACAGTTTTGATGTGACGTCAGTATCTTAATAATTGTTCCCCGGAAATTCACAGATTCGTCGTCAGAGACCAGCTGCCACTGTCAGAACGGTGGAACCTGCACCACATTCAGTGACCAGTGTAACTGCAGGGAAGGTTGGACGGGGAGAGACTGTTCACAGCCCTGCCCAGAAGGATTCTATGGTGCAGCTTGTCAATTACCTTGTGAATGCGGTGAGGGTGCAAACTGTCATCCACAAACAGGCTTTTGCTTGTGTCCAGATCTCTCCAAAGGGTAAGTTGCCTCTTTTTTATAGAAAAATTGCTGTTCTGGGGATCAAACCCTTTGTTTTTGTCAATTAGTTTGGTTATTTAAAAATTTCATTGCCATACATGACTATCAGGGATTAGATTTACCTCCTTTTCAGAAGATCCTTCTCAAAGATGTTGGAAACAAAATTACCCCTAAAACGTTTACGGTGCTATTTCGGGGTCCACATGACGCTATTTTTATTTGTCTTGTTGAAACTTATGTAGGAAGCAAGGAGGGAAAAGTTCATAGGCATTTTCACTCTCCACAACATCTTTTTGGAGCGATTTTTTGGTTGCTGCCCGGGAGAATCGCTCCCCCGCGTGTTTCGCCAGTCGCCCCTTGTGTTTTGAATGACCTGTATACGTTACCCACGCATTTTCCAGTTGTAAGGATGATATTCCTGAAGAAGTGTTATGGGAAAAGTGCAGGCCATCCCCTATTAAGATATAAGAATGCCCCATTAATCCTCTGCTGTGAGGTCACAATCTTGAAATTGTTATGAAGGAAGTAATAGATTGTCAAGAGGTGCCGATTCGACTGACCAACTAAAGTGGACACAAGTGTTGTATCAAAGGGTTCCTTCCTTGTGGTTAGCACATGATTTACATTACACTGTACGGTACTGAAACAACGTCCTCACGAAATGCAAGCTTAGGGGAGGATTTAGACTGTCAGTTATGAAATTACGCTATGGCTGGGAATTGTTACAATAGAAGCACAATGGGATCACACATATACGATCGGCTCATACCTTAGGGTTTGAGTGTCCGCAAAGATGGTCCCCATGGTAAAGCCACAGATCTGTGTCTGTTGAACATAGTTACTGCAATTAAAAAAAATGTTCGTTTGGGGGATACCAAATTAACCTAGCGGCCACTTTCAAGTGCTAATGTATGATACTGCATGCGGGGTATCAGTGCGTCTCACTATTTGTTGGGTCATATAGGGCATGCCTCAAGATCACGATTACAACAATTATTTAACCTTTAAATGGGGCTCATGTACTATCCCAGCAAGCAAGCAAGCCCTATCGGGGCCCAATAGGGTTTTTCTTGGGAAGCTTGGGCTTAATTGGGCTTGGGCTGAGGTTGGTGTTTACCTCGGGTCCCAACTGGGACCCAATTGGGCTCATGAGAGAGATGCTGTTAACTCATTTGGGCCAAGTTAGGACCCAGTTGGGATTAATTGGGCTGAGTTAGCCCAATTGGGGCCAGATGAAATCCGTGTGACAAAACAGATTGGGCCCCAATCGGTAGCCCAATTTGGCCCCAATTAGGACCCAATATGGTGTGCTGTTGGGGATAAGTGTTGGACATAGTTTCTTCCATGCATATTGTTCTTATTCAACAGTTACAAGTGTAACAACCGGTGCCCCGAAGGACGATTTGGACCCAAGTGTGCTTACGAGTGTTTTTGTCCTGAAGGTCTCACGTGTAATCAAATATCAGGAAACTGCGCATGCCTTGGTGGTGCTTTAAGTTGTATCAATTCAAATACTTTCACAACGAAAGGTAAGACCAGCACACATTATCTTCTACGGCGAGGTAGGCCTATGTAAGGAGCTGTTATTCGGATTACAGCTCCCTGGCCTGTATTATTTTAAATCCTGTATATCACAGTGGGTTGTGATGCTAGACAGGCATTAAGAGCACGCGCAGTCACTCCACCCTGACTTGCAAGTTATGACTCTAACAAGTATCTTCATGCATGATGTTTCATAACACACACAAACATTGTATCCCGGCTTTCGAGGTTTTTCTTCGAGGAGGGGGGTCGGGATACACAGTCGAAGTACCCTCCTCTTTGCAAGGTTTTTGTTTTAGTAATATGGATGGAATAAAAAATGGTGATATTTTGAATTGAGCAAATGGCATACTTAAATAAACCAAAACCCTTTTATTTAGGAACTATTGTTGGTAAAGGGGGAGGTGTAGAAACAGATAGGGGAAATTACCCTCGATTGCCTATGGAACCAACTTTAAAAAAAATTCGGCATTAATTAAATAATTCATGGTTACTTGGGTTAAACAAGCAATCCTTATTGAACATACTGTGATTCAGAATTACATTTGGTTGACTGAAATTGCTCTTTGTGTGTCATTTAGTCTTAGCTTTTTGTTATAGTGTCTGGCATTTCTTACTCCAGTAAGATTAGAAATCTCCTAGTACGTGTATGACGTCCTGATCACGAGCACGAGCAGAATCCCAAATACCCCAGTCTGACTATCAAATTCTGTCTGTTGTCTTTTTGAAAACCAACAATACGAATCGTAGGTTTTATCCAGGCACGTTTTAAGGGAATAAACAGTCACCCAACCTGACTTATTTTGAAACAACAGCTGTAAATGTTACGATTATACTCTAATTTCCCTTGCAAGTATCTTTCATGGTGTTACAGAGCATAAATGATATTAGAGGTAAACAAAGGAGTTATTCTGCATGGATTTCACAATTTAGTGAAAAACATATTGTCACATAATTGTTAAAAGCCATCATAATGAAACAGGGTACCAGGGTACACTAATTCAAATCGGGGTGACTGCATTTTTCCTTTAAAGAAATTCTACGTAACAAAATGATATTAGTTTGGTGCCCTTCGGCTTTAGCCGTTGGGACTCTTTCCATTATAGCATCGTCATACAATTGTATGATGATGTTTTGACCAAATATATGATCGTGTATAGACGGGGCCTAATACGTAAATTTCTTTAGAGAGAAGGGATTTTGCAACAAAACTTGGTTAATAAAAAGAAATCATCAGTTTTGGTTGGTATCATTCTTGTATGGTCACCAATGTTCGGCATTAACATGTTTTTCAAAGCCTAGTGTTTATTTTCTTTCATAGCACCCAACTTTCCCGGTACCAAATTTAACAACAAAACAACAGTACAACAATACCTGCCAGGTATGCCGCCCTTGACAGGTCCACCTTTGGTGGCTACAGATGACGAAAACGCTCTCATCAGCGATTATTTACTCTGGGTGGTTGTAGGAATTGTCGCCATTTTAATCGTTGTGGTTATTTTCCTCCTTGTTCTCATCGTTTTCAAGAGGAAAAAAGTAAATGACGTAGATTGCAGGTAATTGTAAAGTTTTTTTTCTAGCCAAACCATTCTAGGACCGCCGGTCACAGACATCCCATACTGCAAACTGGGTAACGTAGTATCCATGGAGTGCAGCCATCTTGATAAGTCTAGAGGAGAACTTGCGCAAGAAGGTGGTATAAGCTAACACCACCTCCCTGCGTATAGTATGTCAGCGGTGTGCTTCACACGATCCGTGATGTTTTGTGTGGTAGGCACACCAGGGAACTACTCCGCACACTGCATAGGCTTACCAAGATGGCAGAATTGGCGGCACTTTCTCTCGCATGATGCACGGTCTAAAAAGTACAGGATGTCTATTGTTAGGTCCTCATTTAAGGATATACCAATGATCCATTGCTTTCAGAACCACCTTCTGAATGTACGTTTAATTTATTCGTCTTTAGTATAACACAGGGAAATAATATATTTGTCTTCCTTGTAATATGGTATGCAGAATCTGGAATCTGGATGAAAAGGGTGGCAATTTTTTACAACTAGAGAGGGTCCAATCAGGAGTTAGATGAGGTTTTACGGCTCAGTTTCTAACCAATTCGTTTAAGTCGGGCCGGCCACAGCCTTTTTTCCAGTTGTGGCTCACTGGCTTGTTTTCCCTACTCCATTGCTTATGCTGAGCACCAAGCACAATGGCAGTAGGTTCCATTTTTAAAGTCTTCGGTACGTATGACCGGGCCAGGAGTCGAACCCCAGATCTTCCGGCTGCAAATCGGATGCTCTAATCACTTGACCATGCAGTCGGTTGGTCCAATCAGGAAGGTCGTGTTTAAACCCCTCTTTTACCTAATTTACCATTACTTTCCACTGTGATGTTTGTAATGTTGTTTATACGAATGTGGAGCAGAGAGTTGCAGTGACAATTTCTTTCGATAACTAGGATGGACTGGTGATTTTTAATCTTTAGTGTATCTGTCATATTTACTAAACTGATTGGAAGTCATAATTGATATAAAACATGTGTTATAAACTTAAAGATACCGTAAACCATAATTTGTTGGTATTTGTTAAAACTCGAGGAGAAAAAAACCGTTACAACATATCATTTTCATGGATGTAAAGGCATTGTAAGCTTGCTTTTGTAATCACACTTCGTCACGTCATGTCATAGCCCGTCACATTCCATTTCACCACATAATATATTACATAACATAGGCGTACGAGGCGGGAGGTCTGGGGGGCTGAAACCATCCCTGAGCAGGGAAAATGCTTATTTCAGGGCACTGACACTTGTATTTTCAGGGCAAGGGGGCAGTGCAGTGGGCAGTGCGGCCGGCAGCGGCGTTTGCCAACAGGGCAAAATGCTTATTAGTTGCACAACGAAATATCTCCCGAAATAATATCTTTCTTTATAGTTTGCGGGGGGGGGGGGGGGGGGGCGCATCCATACCCGTCCTGAGTGCTGTCGTGGTAAAAAGGGAAAATCAGGGCAATTTGCAAAATTTTCAGGGCAAACACCCTCCGCCCCCCCCCCCCACGTGAAATGTCTTCCCATACATAGGCGGCGATGTTACATAACATAACATCGCCTAACATCACAAAACATAACATAGTATCACATCACACCTCACCATACCACGCCACATCACATCATATCACATCACAGCATCACATCATATCATATAAAATATTTGAGAAACAAAAGCCTCGAGATAAGACAAACTGCTAACCATTAATTCCTTAGTTTTTGAGATATCTGCTTTGATTTTATTCGTATTTTGTTTCACATTTTTCTATGCATGCAAAGCGATTAAAAGTACTTTTCAGCATCATATTTCAAACACACTGTCCTCTGCTTTTACACTTCTGGAATTATTTTTATCGATTTTAACTTCAGTTGAACCGAAATATATGGATAAGATATAAGAATAACATAATTCATGAAAAATAGAGAGAGTTTGTGACATCATTATAGATAGTTCAATGTATCTAAATAGGGCCAACTAGGTGAAGATATCAATTTTTTCTATAGCTAGGCTAGAACGGATCCTCGTTGACAGACCTATGATATTGTAACGACTTGAAAGGCTGAGCAGTTGGTCACAGGTAGTGTCACTTCTTGGGAGGTAACTTTAGTTGGAAATTAGTTGGTTAAGTTTTTACCCTTCGACTTCGGTTGTTGGGACTGAAGAAAAACGTTAGAAAATAACAGCTCTTGTGCGATTTAACGATGAAGATCACTCAAAGGAAGAGAAGAAAAAGACAGAAAATTGTATTTTGTAGCATAGTGTTTAGAATTGTGTCTTTCTCATACAAGACAGTGAAATCTGAAACTTGCAGCTCGTTTTAAAGAGTATACATCAAGGGTTTTCCACTTATCAGCATTAACTTTCCTTACACTCATTATATCACATTACGTTTAATATGTTATTGAGTCAATAGATTTTGATATGTTTTAAGATAAGCTATCTTTTTACGTTTTTCACAGAATTGGGGAAAGCAAAACAACCTTGCGAATTATGTCTAACTAACATTTCATTCAGTATGGTTTAAAAGGGTGTGTCATGTTTAATCCCGAATTGACACCTTCATTGTGATGAAATCTCTCATCGATTCTTATATTTCTTGTTTGATAGCTAGGGAAATCCATTGCCTGCAAAGAAGTAACGTAATACCTTTCAAAAATAGCTTTTAAAGAGAAAGTGAAAGGTTACAGTCCTATGTCCACTTATGTTGTTATATCTACTAGTATACCTATGTTGTAACAAACCTACGACCATGAAGCGGGGATTTTGCGAATAACAGAGAAAATAGAGATAATTTGTGATAAGGAATCTCTTTATATTCTCGAGTCGGAAGTATTTTATTGCATTGCTAAGGAAATGAGGAAGTCAGTCGAAGGTACAAAGTAACGGTCTAGTCTGGGGTTGACCTTTATCAGGAAGAATCCACGTCCCATTCAATCCCGATTCGTGGTAATATTGGACTGGTTGCCGTGGGGCCGTGTTCTTATCTTTTCCAACACATCCGCGAGGTGGAAAGCATGCGGTCACTCTAATCATGTTAAAATTATAATGCTTTTACCACTATTGTTGTTTTTGCATGTCAACTGTGTTGGCAGACTTTGATAAGTTAAGTGAAATGAGGTTACTTCAAGGAATGAATGCAAACTAGTTGGATGTTCCGTGTTTATTGCTATTACAAGTCATAATGTCCCTTCATTCAAATACTATTAAGAGCCATTTTATGGATTGGTTTTACAGGAAAGGAATAGGTCGAGTAGATACAAACGATTATGAAGATGTGGAAGAAATGAATATAAGAAGAGGTGAGTTATAATTTTCTTTCTCTTTATAGAAAGTTTCTCTCGAATTTCACATAGAGAATGCTAGTTGAAAGCTTGACCAGCAAACCGTAAGTGCAGAAAGCCACTTTAGTCTATTAACTGAACGGATGACTGAATTAATCAACAGTTAAATTCAAACTGAAGTAATTTTAATTAGGGACATCAATGGTCATAAAAAAGCAGATTTTTCTAATCTGCCGTCGTTGCTCTGTCTGCATAATATTCCAGACCGCGACCCCCGAATCCGACCCGATTTATTTGTTTCCACAATCCTCTTTGGTCCACGTCATTGTTTGCTGATCTTCGAACAGACTAATATTTTTCGTGATTCGGAATCCATCCAAGACATTATTTACACGAAATTAAATGAAAAGAGTTAGACTAATTGTTTCGAAATTTTAGTTCTCGTTTCCTTGTTGTAGGTGATTGAAGTGGTCATGAATAAATAAAAAAAAATCTCGTTTTACTTTTTGTTTAATATCTATTAAAAGTAAGCAGAGATTATTTGTATGAATTCGTAAATGTTAAACGTGAACAAGAAGGTGTCTTCATCAAGTAAGGTAAATAGGTCACTCAAATGTTGTTTAACAACTTTTTCCATGTCATCCTAAAACGAATACGGAGAGGCTTACCTAGGTAGGCTATTCGACTTTTTAGGGGTGCGGTGAGGTGAGGTGGGGTGAACAAAGGCTTGACCTCACCAACGAAAGAAGAATCTGTAAATGAGTCATTACACATATTTACCAACGGAAAAATGCACTTACACAACGTTCGAGCTTTGCCGATAGAAGTTCCAGTCCCAGCCTGTCAGTTCAACCATTACAAAAGCCTGGTAAAGTTACCATATTGGAGCGAAAAATACATCCTCTTCATAGACCACTACCGCCATCATTTAGCAGAGCTAATAGAAATCTTATACGGCACGGACACGGATCCATCTATCCACAGCGGAAAACTTCAGTTTTATTCCTCTGCTTTTGGCGCGTGATACGTTTTATAGGACTTCATCTCAATGGCAGTGGGATACCCAGTCTAACTCTTTAAGTGTACAAAGAATAAAGTTCACTTCCGTACGAGTGACTTCAGTGATCACTATTTTGTCGAGTGATATTCAACTGAAATTCCACCCTGGTTATAATGGTAATTAAGTGGGTGAAAATGCCACTGCAAGAAAAGTGGAATGTCACTCGAGGAAGAGTGGAAAGTCACTCGAGGAAGAATGATTTTTCACTGTATACAGATATAACAGAGAGTGATCACTGTAGTCATTTTATTGGTAGAATATCACTCTTACATTTAGAGGGTTTTTCTTGTAAACAAGGGCAATGTGTTACTCTTGAGCAAAGAGTTTTGTCAGGGTAACGTTATTTCAGGGTATGTTCGCATTGTCACCCATTTCAAGAAAGGTTGACAAAATTGTGTTTTATTAGGAGCTCTTTCTACGTTTGATCTTTGCTGTCTGCCCGTGTTTCTAACCTTACTGGCACTGATCCTAAAGAAACTGTTTCTGTTGTCTTGCATGGATGAATAGGTATTGTCAATATCTGCTTTCACGATCGTATTATGACCACTGGTATGGACATTCCTTCTCTTCTTACCATCGTCTTGTTAAAAATGAATAACAAAAACAGAACACATAAGTAACGCATGGCAAACTAAACTCTAAACTTTGTCCGAAATAAATGACATCAATGGAACTCTTTAATACCATAATGAAACACTACTATTTAAAGTACTGCTTAAAATTGAAACAAGCTGTGCAGTTCTCTGTAGACTATTTAAGATAAAATTCATTAAAGTTGAAAGTTTTGACTGTGTGTCTGACTGATAGGCAGGTAGAGGAAAGGGGTAGCGATTTGGCCAGTTGGAGCAGACCTAAGAATTTAACAAGTCTTTCTTACCACTTTTTGCAAAAATGAGCGATCGAAATAGGGTTAGCGTTCATTTAACATCTGATCTGGAGCAATGAAAAGCTCTCGCGGCCCTATTCTTAAATGATGTTTATCAGAGGTAGCAGTATACTGGATTCAAAGAAATCAAATTCGATGTCATTTATACTGTGGTCTCATTAGAAGAACGTTTATTTTTTAAGAGGGGTAAAGTCGATAAGATACGTTTACAATACTAATGCGTTTACAATACAGACTGACAGACACCTTTACGTAAAATTACTCCTCACAATAAATTTTTGATTGAAGGATAAAAGATATCACTCCTATGTGGAACTTTGGTAGTCATAATTTAAAAGTAAATTGGAATTTCTAATAGCCTAATTTTGTTATTACATAAGATGTATGGAGTCATTTTAAGTAATTCATCTAACAGACTGCAAGTCCGCCTTCTGATAATGATGGTTTGTGGTTTTCAATTACTTTGATATTTTGTTTATACACCTCTGTCAATGACATTAAAGCAAACATTTCCTTATTATGTTTACGTGTCGATAAAAGCAGTACAAGCTCGCAACGAATTTACTCTTCTTCGTTAATGTGGGCGAATTTCATCTTTCCCTTAAACTCATCATGCTGTGCACGAGTTTCCAAAGACAAATATCCAAATGATTCTTCTTTTTAAAAAAGTTTGAATTCGACCAATATATCGTTTAAAAACAGTGGTGTAGGGACTGTAAGTACTGATAACGTGTAGGGACTATAAGTACTGATCACGCTTGTATATTGTGAGGGAAATGAGGAAAAGAAAATATCCAAGTGGGCGGAAATGTTTTGGACTATGGGTAGGCGTAAGAATTTTCACTGATGTCAGAAAGGAAAATTTAATGAAATTTTAGTAGAGAAAAAGATTTTGTAACAAACGATTGACAAGAAATATATCTGGAAGGACTGCACCAGGAAAGAAGATGATGTGCGACATAATAATACTACGGATAAACCCTTAAGACAATGTAAGCTTTACATTAACGACAGATGATTGTTTATGTGAGTTAGCAAGAGCGTTGGTTTTACTGATGAAGGAGAGTTTTCTACGGTAACTTTTATCCTATGTCAGGATTATTGTCAGTTTGTGTCACTAAGGTAACGACGATTCTTATTTTGGTGTTGACTTGGTTTTTAGGGTGTGCTGCCTTGCCTTCGAGAGGTCCTCGAACAGAATCCCGATGTAACCACCTCAGAAGTTTCCGGTTATTTGTTCGGTATGGCTGTTCGCAATGAGGGGTTTCAAACTGCATGGTGATTTAAAAATTAGTTTCTGGTTCAGGAAGTTGTCCGTCCGCTGCAGTCGAGCAGTGGTGCAATGCAAGGAACTTACATCTGTACACCCCTCCCCGTCCAGTGTGGGAAAACAGTGTTGTAGTGTAAGTACAGGACCATGAGTACATGTAAGGGTACTACAACACTGCGGGGAAGTGGCCATAGACTGGGGATACACGCTGCTCCGTCCGATAGTGTATTGAGGCGATGAGTACACCCCTGTCTCGTTAATCTCTAACTGTTTAAGCACCAGTCGAAAGACTAAGGCAAATCTCGACGGTGTTCCTCCACGAGAAAACTAGTGGAGGGTCCTCGATGAGCCTAAGTGGCTGTCTGACCCTGAATACGCCAGGCTTGGGAAGCTGTTATTGATGCGGATGAATCGCTGTTTTGTATTGTTCCGCACCGTGAAAGTCATTGCCAATTTAAACTTAACATATCTCAAACATCCTGCAGGGGTCATAGGTGTGATGTCTGTAGAGTTGGGAGAGGTATGGAGTATTACAACATAGCATTTATGGACACACATAACAGCAAAATTGGAACAAGCCTGGTAAAACGTTTACCTGGACGTGAATGGTACCTCATTTATCTATAGCCGCACGGAAATGTGTGGTTGTCCCTCAGACTGTACCCGGCATGGTTTACAGTTTGATCTTTTCCTAAATTAGTTAAGATGGTTATAAAACCAGGAAGGCATTGACAATTCAAAATCTCCGCTGCAGTGGCGGATCCAGAAATTTTCACTGGGATGGGGTGGGATCCCTCCTACAGGGGGCAAAAGATGGGAGCGCTGACGATCTGAGGCCTACTATGGTTTGGGCGCAGGTCGAAAAATTAAGTTGGCTTCCCAAAAACTCTAGTCTTGTCGAAATTCGCTCTGTTCAGCACAAATCCTACGCAGTTTTGTCTTCCTATTTTCGGCCTAGGTATGGAGAAAATTTGGCACAAGAGACGCCCCGTATAGACTCAAATGCGGTCCCAAAAGAGTACCAGGGCAACTAGGGCTCATTAAGTTGAGTGGTTGTCTCCACCAACCCTTAAATTCATCACTGTAGATTCCACAGACAACAGAAGTTTTGTATATCCTATCAACACCCCTGAAAGGCCCGGGTCCAATTGTAAACTCCAAGTCGACTTATTTATAACGGAGGAACTGATCAAGTCCAGTCCCATATGTACTAGAGCCTACACCACATGGACTTTAACTAGGCTGAGGTGGCATAATCCAGACAGTTTTGTTATCATCGGGGCTTAAAAAGTTCAGGGTGGTTTTTACTTTCCTGAGTTGCTACTTCCTAAACAACCGATAGAATTTCTCTTAGTTTAACTGTTGCACGATTAATAGATAAAGCTAAATTTTTTGAAATGCTTTTCTTGACCCGTTACATGAGCTATTTTGAAACAGGAAGGACTCTAGAATTAGTGGGAACTTCCAAGTAAAATATCGGCAAGACATCCGTCAGAAGCAGGAATAGTATCATCTTGTCGTAGTAAAATAGGAAATCAGATATCTCTTGTGCATTTGGCTAAATCAAAGGGTAATTTAGTTTTGCCAAGGCCTTTCGTCACAATAAATCTTATATAGCCTACTAAAGATTATGAGAATCCAGTATGACGCAGTTCCCAAATTTTTGTTACTCAGAAAGCCGGTTGTCCCTTGTCGTCGATGGATGATTTCAAGTAAGAAATATGAAAAGGCCGTATGCTTACTTTAGATCCTGGTTGATTAACTTATCTCAGACAGCTAAAATTCTGCTTACTTAGTTTACTTCTACTAGCTCCCACAGGACTTACAGTTTCCAAAATCTGTTTGCTATACCCAGCCTGCACTGAATTTAAGCACAGAGTTGCTATTTGTCAAATAGCAACTTTCTGATTTAAGTATCTAAGGTATTATCCTGCACAGAGTACACTACTGTGTGTGATTTGATTTAAAGGGAAATGTTGCGTTTAAAATGCACCAACGTGGCATACAAAGAAAATAGCTGTAATCATTACTAAACCATTCAGTTTTACCACTAAACTAGAGCAATAGATTTTCTCCTTAAAATATTAATCAATGCATGAGTTACGGAACTTGCATCATTTGAATTTTTGAAAGTTTGGGCCAACAAATTATTCTTGAGCAACAAATAACTGAATTTCTTTCTGTAAGAACCTTATGTCTTCAAAAGAAAGCTACTGTACTGCCTTATTTTGAGTTAACTATCATTCTGTATCCATAAATATTGGTTTTAAAAATATGAAAATTTTCTGTAAACAAACGCAATATTTCCCTTTAATAATACTGTAATCTGACCTGTCAGTACAATGGGATACATCATATAACACTACACAATTCACCATTGACCTACCAGAGTGACTTATTATTTGAAGCTATTGTTTGAAATTATGTCAATCTCAAAGTACTGACACCAGTTTTGAAATGTCAGCATCTGGAGTGCCTAACTGTGTTGTATAGAACATCCACTTTGAATACCGCCATCTATAAGCGCATGGAATTTAAGATGGTTTGTTGTCGATGGTCACATATAAATGGATTGAACGAAACAGAGAGAAATCTGGGGAAGGTAGGGGTAAGGGAGAACTATTAAAATACAAGAAATAAGGTTTGTAAGTTAAAATAAATTACTATAAACTGCTCGCAAAATTTATGAAGAGTGTATATCTGTCTACCAGCAAATAACTGGTGATCACTATTATTACAACAAGGGAGCTGCCAATAGAACATTCCTGGGAGTAGTGATAAACTAGTTGTTTGGGAAAGTTTGTGGTTAAAGGACAATGAATTCAACAAAAACTTATTCTAACTCCACCCTGCTCTAATTAGGCTTTATCGTAGATAAAACTCACATCTAAAGTGCAGTGCGTGTCTTAAATCAGAGGATAGTCAACAGCTTCATTCCAATGTCTACAAGTTATTAGTAAAAGAAGCCCTTCCGTCCGTCTAAAATGGACTCATGGGGAAAAAAAAAAGAAAACGAAAACGAAAACGTCCCAAACAGTGCTCTCCTGCTCCCATAAAGCACCTTAATCTTACTACTGTCCTATAGTAACCTCTAAACTACTGTCCATTTAAAGTAAAAATGCAGTCACCCCAATTTGGATTAGTGTAGTAGTCTACCCTATTTCATGATTGGCTCTTGAGAATCATGTGACAATATTTTTCTCACTCAGTTTTGAAATTTATGAGCAATACCTACTTGGTTTACCTTGAATATGCAATATTTAAGTCCTAAAATATCACGAAAGATACTTGGGAGAGAATAAGAAGAAATTTGTGAGATTAAGCTGTTGTTTCAAAATAAGTTTGGGGCGATGGCTTCTGCCCTTTAATGTAGTGACCGGACAACTCCGTCGGACAATTCTCACACGGACGATTTCGACCCGGACGACTTCCTCGGAGAATCAATTGAGAATCCGCCCTTCCGCCAGACTGCTGTGACTTCGATGCCAGTGGCAATTGAAATTACATCTGAACGTTACTTTTTCGAAGGGTAAGCTCGAGTAATAAGTTACTACCGGCCCTAAAAGAAGCAAAAGAAAGTAGCGTTGATAATTCGTTTCTGGTCAGATATCCTGCCATCTGCTTCAAGAGAGTGATAAAGTGCCGTAGGCAGTAAAAGTTCAGATTGGTAATGGCGTTCAGGGCGTAGCTAGGATGAACTTTTTAGGGAGCCTAGGTATCAAATGGGGGGTCACGGCATCGATCGCCCTCCTTAACTCTTACACATTTTATTAGGACACGCACAATTTTGGGAGGGTCTGGCAAACATTTGGGGGCAGGCCCCCAGCCCCCCCCCCCCCGTAGCTACGCGCCTGATGGCGTTAACAGACACATTTTTAATACAGCGCGGACAATTTTTAAAATTGTCCTGAGAATCGTGCGGATGGTAATTTGGCCGGGGGGAGGGTGGTGTGTCCATGCAACTCAAACGTCCAAGTCTAGCGTTGAGATTGTCCTTCCGTGACATTTGGGAGAATATTACGCTTATTAAGATGAAGGACCTGAAGTTGTCCAGTAATTCTACTTATTCAAAGTGAAGGAGATTTTCTTCATGGTAGTACTACCTGAGTGTACATGCAGTAGGTTGTGTGCCAGAGAAGGCACAAAATGACATAGAAGCTTTGATAATAAGAAAACATAGAAAAGCATAAACGTTGCGTTAGAAACTTATTTATTTCAACTTAGAAAAAAAAACTTCTCAAAAGAATTCTTATAATTGAAACAGATTCCCACATAACCTAACAAACCTGGATCACGAGGGAACTAGGGTCAAACTTTGGCCCAATTTGAGACATAAATTTAAGTCATATTGATGTAAATGTGGGGCATTACATGATTCAGAATTTGATTGAGCTCCATATGATCGTGCATGCACATGCGTTATGTATCGTACATAGACGATAGAAATGAGTTCGAATCATTTTTGGCTGGGAGGAAACGCTAACCAAGAAATTAAGTCTATGTGGCTGGAACAAAGTTATTCTGAGAGTACCGTGTTTGCTAACGCTTTTCAATAGTCACGTGATTGATCAAGGAAGAAAACACACTGACTGTTATCGTACGTGGGTAAGATCAATTCCGGAAAGTGAGAGAGAGAAAGAAAAAAGGAAAGAATAAACAGGAAAGTCGATGAAACCTCTATCAAATACAAGTGAACCCACTTTCTATTATTACCAAAACAGGATGAATGTTTCCTTTATGTCATCTTAGAGTGTTTAAAACCGTGTCTTTGAGTATCTTTAGACCAGAAATCTCTCTTACATTTGGTATAGAAAATATAGGTGACCAACTGTTGTGCATGTTCGCATTGGCATTACGATCGCGAGGGTTTATACTTTATACCCAGGCCGCTACTGTTCGGAGAATAATTCATGTTATATAGCATATGTATGTGGCAGTATAACACTAATTACAAGTGCAGGGGGATTCTGTCTTAAACCAATATTGGGGCATTAAAACCCTTTATTGGATGGTTTAAGTACATATATACTGTAGCTACCTTTCGTGATACAAAGGTCTATCCCAGACAGCACAATGCGTTGGTCCCCCAATGTTGGCAATGGTTGGCAACAATGTAGGCTATCTCTTATCAGGGAGTCTCTACAGTGGCAACTCCCCCCTTTCAAACAAATGTACAGACAAAATCGGTGAATGTAACGGCAAAGTCCCCAAGGACTAAAAGTGGGCGAGGAAGTGCGAGTTTCCCCATTGTCGTTTCACCCTTTGGCTACGCTATCAGGCTCTCGATTCACTCTTTGAGAAGGAATTATTAGTCTGTCGAATGCAAATATTTTGCTTTTTCCTCAGTAATTGAAAGTCGACAAGGCAATTCTTAACAAGATCGTTAACTGAAGTTGAACTCGTAATCACATGTACCGTAGTCACTTGGTACAAAGAATGTTTTGCTAACAGTAAACATCGCCATATCTTCATATCATTTGAGACAAAAATAATATTTGCAGACCGAGACTAGT
The DNA here is from genome assembly GCA_029531755.1 of Holothuria leucospilota. Lineage (NCBI taxonomy): Eukaryota > Metazoa > Echinodermata > Holothuroidea > Aspidochirotida > Holothuriidae > Holothuria > Holothuria leucospilota. Next base: position 20,108,510 of record CM055969.1, read on the forward strand.
TCCTTCCCGTTTCGCGACACAGCACTTTCTTAGTAATTCGACAGAAATTCACCGTTGCGCCTTGAATCTTGTGTACAGAGCTATAGTATTCTCCTTGAGAGTTGTATTTGTATACGTCACATTATTCGGAATGAAATCATGACTATATTACACATGTTATTTGGAATTTTGTGGTATTTTCTTACAATTCTGCCACAACCAACTGTCATTTTGGCGTTGGGTGTCTCCAGTGACGTAAGCAGAATTTTATTAAAAAAAAGGCAAATTCCTAATTTGTCCACACAAAGACGGGCAGATATTTCAAGCACAAACGAATTGCAAATTGACAGACAAAAGTAGACACTTTTGCCCTAAACGGGAAGGGCGGCGGCGGGGTGGGGGTCTTTACCATTCACTTTTAGAGTTTAAGCACTGATCACTTTACTGAAGCTACTGACCGGAACAAGTTGATAGGGTTAAGTTAGAAGGAGTCTTCATTGAAGGGGATTAGAACCACAAAATAATGGGTATTGTACAATATTGTACAATATCAGGCACTAATGTAAGGGATGTTCATGTAATAAAGATATGTTTTCTGTATATAAGCAAGTAAGGTCGCTGACACGTTCCCTCCCAGTTCCCTGATGACACTTACGGGCGATACAGGAATCTTTCCAAAAGGGTTGGGTCATAACTTTAAAGGGGTATTGTTGCTAAGGGGAATCCTTGCGTTTTTGTTCCAACTTTTTTTTTTGCTTTTGAAAGTTTGCACAATAGCGAGCTTTTAGCATTTTCGTTTATCATGGGGTTAGGTTGCCCCCCGGGTTCTGTCAGCTCAATATGTACGCACTTAATATACTCTCAGCACGACAAATATTAAAAGATGTTCTTAAAGGAGCTGTGGCATCCCCCAAGTATATTTAGACATATCCCCATAGTTCCAAATCCAGTTGGTGACTGCACTTTGATTGCCATTCATCCAAACAATAATAGCACCACTCTTGTTGGTAATGATGACTTGGACATTGTGTTCCTAATTAGGCTCACAGTCACACGCAGTTTGTTTTTCAATATTACCTCGAACAATTGAAACTCAGTGTGGCTGTCTTGGAAGTGTTCTACTACTAGACAGTTTGTGTTTAAATTGGAGGGGGACTATACGGTAGGTGAGTTGGGAGAATTGTTACTGTCTGGGGTGAGCGTAGAGGGCCTTTTATACACACCCTGAGGTAAACCATTGTTTACGAGAAGTTCCGCGTAGTACTCAGTTTTAGATTCCTTTCTTTGATCAACCTGAAGATGATTGACTTATTTGAAGCGTTAATTTAAACTAAAATTTTACTATAGCCTACCGTGCTTATTTACAGAATTGTATGCTGGCAATTGCATAGGCAAACTTAAAGTTTCTTTGAAAGTAGGGGTACATCTTATCAACTAGTTGTAAAGTTAGTGTAGCTGAGGGGGGTAAACTACTGGTATCCCAATTTGGTATATTAAATAGCATAGCAACTATGCTAATTCCTGTATGGGCATTTTTAAATCACGTGATTATAATTTTGTTACTGCATTGTTGTTTAAGAAGAAAAAACAACTTTTGGTTTAAACATAAAATATGAAATGTTTATGTTCGAAGAGGAGATTTAAAGAGTTGGATGAAATTTCAAAACAAGATGGAACTATTTATACCTTTTAAGTGTCAATTAATGCAATTAATCCTCTAGCTTTGCCATTCATAGACCTTAAAATATGGAAAAGAAAGTACCAGTGGCGAAGGGAAGATTGAAAAAAGTCTTGAATTCTTTATTCTGGAGTAATTAATACCTCAATATACTCCAAGCATTCCATCACATTTACTTTAGAAAATTGGGAAAATGTTAGGTTTCTTTAAATCCGTCGTGTCCCCCTCCCCCGGCAATCCCCTTGTGAATAATTAACTCACCAACAAGGGTTCATTATAAGCGAATCACGAGGAATTCAGGTATACCTGCCATACCCTTTGTTATTGATTTCAGGCCCGACAGTTCATCTCTGACGTATAGGCTATATAGTCTTACCGTATACGAAAGTTGATCAACTTTAAGCTGGTAGAGCCAAGTTACAATATTCTCCCTGTAGGCGCGTATTGCCATGCTCTTGAGGGCAAAATTAAACTTTCCTTTTAAAGCAGAACGCAGGTACCCAGATACAAGTAGGCTATGTGTTTTATTTCAAACCAGAATATCCCCGGAGGCAATGAAATTTTTTTGGACGTTTGACTCACGTCTTTTTAAAATTCACAAAGGTATCACTTGTATACAAGGACACCAAAATGCTTGTTCCTTCAACGTGATATTGACGATTGCGAAACACTGAAAGGGCAAACTTTTGAAAAAAGTTTTGTTACTTTTATCCATTGTAACACACAGAGAGAAAAGGATTGGATGGAATGACGTCATCCTCATCTCAATCAAACTGACTTTTCATACAAATGACCTTTTTCAAGGCAGTCTGACCTAATATAATAACATAAAGTGAGCTGAAATCCTCATGTAAATGTTGCCGTTTGTTGAACTTGCAGACATACCAAACTGACGTATCAATGTCAATTTATCTTTGGTTGGCCTCTTTCAAGTATTCAGACTTTACCCTGTAAATTGTACAAGCAAAGAAATTTTCCTACCCAGATGAACGGATTTTGTTTCAATTGGAGAAGGTTTCACTTTCAGGGCAATTAAACTCGAGTCGCTAACAAGGAAGTTTTAGCTCTCGGAAGTTTGAAGCTATATGTCAATATTGAAGACTTTCGCTTACGTTGGATCAAGTGATGTGGCATGTTTGTGCAGCCTCCTAGTATATATATTTTAAAAAGAAACTGTCCAGTGTAGGTGACGGCTTTCTCAGGGTAAGTTGCCATTCCAATGACAAGCCAACGTTTTAGTACAATCGATGGGAACTTCAACTTAGCGGGAAGATTATAGACTGATAGTCTGATATACATCTGCACGTGCTTGCGAGGACATTTGAAAGCTTGGAACAGACAAGAGCGTGGTAAGGATTCTTTCGTTATTGAGATCTAGGCTCGTGGCTTCGTTGTGCGAGATAATATCAGCCGACCGTGATATCGATCATTAGCTACAAATATGGCACAGACAGGCTTCAACTGGTCGCTGTTCTGTGTGCTCATGAGAAAATCTTGAAATTTCAATCTTTCTTTCCGAACAAAATCTTTCTAAGGAATCTTTTATTATACACGATCTACCAGGGAGGTGTTAGGCCCTCCCTGGTTATACCATGCATGACAACAAGACTTGCGACTTACGTACATACAGTTGGAGCAAGAGTGTATACAGTAAACTTGACAAAATACCTGTGTTTGTATAAATCCCCCAGACACCTAACAAAGACCACTTTACAACTAACGTCAGACAGGAAGGGGCAGTAAGTACTTTGTCTAGGTCCTAGAAGCACAAAGAAAAATTGAGGGCATATGAAGAAAAGTGGGGTTTACAGAAAGACCACAGATTAGTGTAAAGAAATTTTTACTTACATGTCTTCACAGGCCAAGAACCTGTGGGCCCACGGAGCACTTACACCGAACTCGATTTTTGTAAAACCATGGAAGTACTTCCATGGTAATTAAACACGTTAAACATTAAACCCCCAAAATTATTTTATGTATTGATTTTACTGATAAAAGTATTGTAATGTGGCAAGTTGCTGTTCGGCACGGCTGATATTAGCGTGCTTAGTATACATGTGAAACTTTCCTTACATTAGTCTAGTTGCGATTACTTGAGGAGTCAAGTTTGCTATATTGAGGTTACCATGCAGCTCTAGCACATAGCTTGTACGTGTGGAACGAAGGACTCTTTGTGAATCGATGGATATGGAGTCCGCATAGTCTCATACACGTGAGTTATTATCGACGAATAGCGCGATTAATCGGTGATTAGCACCACTACCGGCATCCTCGCCGTCATCGTCACTCACAGGGATTATTCCGATTTATGCCAAAAGTGTTTCTCAAGTCTAAAATTACAAGGATAAATACAGCAGACGCTATAAAATCAATCGCCTTGGTCTAACACCTGTCTTTAAATCTTTTTCAGTTGCTGAGATAGCACATGTTACGATTTATTCTTGTTATTTCAAATAGTCGATTGCGCAATAATTGTGACGTCATACTTGATCGATATTGTTTCCTTTTAAAACAAAACTGTTTACATGGCCTCGCAAAAATCACAGTTTTCATAAATAGCATGTTGAGAGGAGGGGGCGTATATGTTTAAGTGACTCAGTAACAATAAAATATTTATTCCATTTTGGAACAAGGTATAATACAAGAGTAACATAACAAACTATTGCACAATCCAAGAATGAGTAAACTTTAACATTTTTCATCATATAGTACAAGTATGGTCTCTAAATGGAGCATGCACCAGTGAGATTTTTGAAATTTCAGTCTTAAGTTACACTTTAATTACGTTTATTGCAGTCCAGGTATGGAGAACGATAGCATAGGTCTCCTGATGTGTAAATTATCATTGCATACATTTCATTTCATTTTATTTCACTTCACTTAAAGGTCAAAAGCAGTTGCCCCAACTTATTTTGAAACAATAGCTAAATGTCACAAATTTCTTCTTATTTCTCTCCCAAGTATCTTTCATAATATTTTAGGACATAAATATTTCATATTCAAGGTAAACCAAGCAGTTGCTCCTTGTAAATTTTACAATTGATCGAGAAAAATACTGTCACATGATTCTCAAGAGCCATTCAGGAAATATGATAGTCTACTGTACAATTCTTTATTGGAGTGACTGCATTCTCCCTTTCACTGCACTTCCCTAGCTCTCTTCCTCACTTCACTCTACTTCTTTTAACTTCATTCACTTCGCTTCATTTGCTTTCATTTCATTGGAATGAATTGAATTGATTTGACGTGAAATGACTTGGACTTGAATTGAATTGACTGGAATTGAATTGAATTGACTTCAAGTTAACTTGAATGACTTGACTTGACTTGAATTTCCTTGAATTGAAATGACTGAATTGAATACAGCATGGGACTATTACGTTACAGATATGTGTACTTCTAATTTTAAGCCATTTTCATGATTTAGGTGGTAAACGACGATTTCCTTTTAAAGATGCTTACATAAACTGAAATACTGTACATATTGAATTTGTAAGTTGACTACGAAGGCTACAGTCTAAAGTAAGGGATTTAATCGGCCCGTATGGGGTTTAGCTTTGGACGGGCAGGCGCTACATCATGAAAACAGATGCAGGGAGCAACTCCCTGGCAGATGCAACCCTTAATCCCCTTCCAGCCAACTGTGCTCAAAAACGAGAGAAAAAAAAAAAGAAAAAATAGCAATTCCGTCTGTTCACTAACCTCTCTTATCTTGATATTTAGGATTTTGTGTAGGCTTAGAAGGGATTAGGAAGTAAGGCACAAAAGTTGATTCCTCTGGTGCTATACGTTGGCAAAAGTTGGAAAAATTAAGAAATTAGAATATTTGAAATTTTAGAAACATAATAATTTACCTGCTTCGGTTTATTACAAACTTTCCATTTGACTTCATCTGGTTTATTGCATTATTAGCACCGTGATATCTAGATAATAGGACAACTTTGCGATGCAAGATATAATGACAGTGTGGTGGACCTACATTTACACCAATTTTTCGTTTCGACAGGCGTCTGCATGGACAATAAAGTGTGTCTGGGTTGAGGCGCGCGTGTGCGTGAGAGAGGGAGGGTTCGTGTGGGCCTTTTGAACCCCCTCCCCTACTATATGGGCCTGACGTAATTAAAATCTTTTTCTGCTACTTCACTACAACCTGAATATTGAGATATACCAACTTGAAAAATGTCACGGCAAATTCTAGGCCTTCGAAATTTGGGTTTTTTGCCCATACAAGTCTTAGTCATTGGTCAGCAAACTGCCTCTGGAGGACCACATCCGGCCGGCTGATAGGATCAATATTCCTTAAGAAGTTCAATTGCCAGGTATTTTACACCAATCTGACATGCAGTCCGCTTAAAATCAATTCACAAGGAGCTCGTATGATGTTCACATGAGCCCTTAAAGTATTAAAATGTTTCTAAAGTCCTCTGCTCTTTGAGCTGATATATTTGTTCCAAGTTCATTGCACGAGTTGTTGAAGTTGATAAGGTCGTCACCATATAACATTTTTTTTGCGTAAATAGGGTGCGTATCAGAAGGTGTCAATTGAAACAAGTATCGCAAGGGGACCGTGACCCCCAAACCAAACAGTGCAGGATGATCGGAGGGGCGAAACTGCAATTTCGTCTCTAAAATTTACGAACATGATAATGAAAGATCAAAGCCAGTGATATAGTAGTGTAATACATATTTTTTTGCAGTGTGAAGGGGCGTGAAACAATACACTAAAATGTCATAATTAGTGCCATTTTTCGGCGTGCTTTGCGTCCACCTATCGTTTGCGACGGTTGCTTTATCATTACTTCCTGGAGGTTCCTGCGGAACAGCTGGAGTGCACTGGAGGAAATCCCGCGAAGGGAATACCAGTTTGATATACATCCTCTCAACTTTTTTTTGACATGGACGATGTTCTGCAGAATTCCCTACCACAGAATTTCACCAATATTACCAGAAATATGCTTTGTGCTTTTATTTTCTTTGACTGGACCCTGTCTAACGGATAACATTTGAAGTGTCCGTATAGACATCTTGAAACTGCTATTTTGCCTCTCTTCTCGGACACCCATCGTTGATACATACGGTATATAGTTGTGTTAAATGACATCTTTAGTGGGATTTTTTATTTAAGTCAGAGTGAATGGAAGGAGAAAGGGGAAATGCAACTACTACCAGCATCCATCCTCGCACAAATAATTAGCCCCCTTCATTATCATATCCACCGGCCGTTGGTCCAAGTTAGGTCACATGAGCAAAATGTTCAAACTGACATTTATTTTGTCTGTTTAGTGAGCATCCAGTGTCATCATTTGGGACTAGCTAAATGTCATTCTAATGTCCAGAATTTTTTAAATATCCTACACCTTCTGAAGGCTTCGTCCTGTGGCCCACCGAGGCGTTGCTCCTGGACCAACGAGGGGTCCCCTGGATCCATGTCATGTCAAACCAGAAGTAGTGATAAGTCCAATCATTATTACTAATACATGTCTCCTCACGTTTAGACATTTAATTGATTTTCTTGTTACAGCATAGGCGTAAGAACAAATGGGTGGGGGCTGCAATCCCTCCCCGGGAGATCAGGCATAACCTATTTCTTTGAGAGATGTTTGGAAAAGCTCCGGCAAATTCTCGATTAATGCAGGTTTTTCTCTGGCAAAGACGGCCCAGCTCCCTGACGGAATATCCTAAACGTTTATGAAGTGCACATTATTTTACTGAAGCTTCCAGTGCACCGCCGAGTTTCCGCTTCAGTCAGTCATTCTTAGAAAAAGCCTAATGTCCTGCCGCCTATTATTATAATTGATTATGTTTACGAGACTGTTGCTAGGTGATCAACAGATTTATATTCTACAAACTACTAATTCGCAAGATTTCCTTGAACGTAATATAACCCGGCATTTACCGTGGCTATTCCAGGCAAAGACGTAACGAAAATTTCATTTTCTATGTTATCGTATATGTTGCAATGCTAGCTATGTCAGTATGTGGGAGTTTCTTCCATCCTGTAAATCTCTAAGGGCATCAGGATGCCACCATTAGAGCTGCTCAAAAGTCTTCAACGAACTAACCAACTAGGGAGTTGAGATAACAAAAACGTCAGAAAATGCGTAAAAGCTAAAGTGGAACCAACCCTTTGTTTTACCTTACAAGCTTTGTTTTACCTTTCAAAAAACGTCATAAAACGCTTAAAAGCGAAATGGAACCGACTCTTTGTTTTTACCTTTCAAGCTAACTCCTGAAGTTTGGCTTCTTTCCGACCCCTGATCCTTTCTTATTTTGGGGGGGGGGGGGGGAGGGGGGGGACGGAGGGAGTTGATGCCTTTATTACCACTCAGACGGTTTTGAGCTATACATTCGAACAATTCAAGGTAAGATTGAAGAATTCAGTAAATGAGTTTGTAATCTTAGTGGAAAGGTCCTTCGTGCACCCCCTTAGGTGGATCTATAAGCAAACACCAAACTATTACGTCTATCCAAATTAAGAGTAAAGGGTTCGACAGTGTTAAAGATTTCAAACTGTCAGTGGGTACTGCCCACTACACCGAAGGTTCACTAGATCGAAGGTTCGCTGGACCGAAGATTCCCTTAAACGAAAATTTACTTCGGGTTAAAAATAGGGTTAGGATTTGGGTTCGATACAGACCAAGGTTTAAGATTTGGTTTAGGCATAGGCGTAGGAGCCCAAGTTGATTTGGGGGCTGGAACAACTTGCCCGAAAAATATAACCCCAAATTTCCGCGCGCTCCACGCACGTTTCGACATGTTAATGTACATATCATATAGGCATGCATCGTTTATCACACTGCATGCCAATTACATACAATAATTTTGGTAGAAGTCGGTGATTGCCGGCCTGAGGGAGGGGTCTAAGGGGAGAGGGGTTAGGTGTCCTTACATGCAATCTGGTGCCACATATGCTACCTTTGAAGTAAAATTTGTGCTAAAACATTTACGTGTTTTAGGTATTAAAAAATAGGCATTAACTCCTCCTCTTTGAAAATTTTTGAAAAATTAGGTGTCCATACATGCAATCTGGTGTCACATATGCTACCTTTGAAGTAAAATTTGTGTTAAAAAATTTCCCTGATTTAGGTAGAAAAAAATCAGCATCAGTGAGGGTGGGGCATGGCCCAATTTCCCCTCAAATACACCACTGATAATCAAAATATAAGTTCAACCATTAAAAAACACACTGATAAATTAATAAGGAATATATAGGTGATGGTGCAATTCAAGTCAGAACTTTATTTTAATTACCAAAGAAGTTTTTGAACTATTAATACCCTTTAGCTACATCACTGCATTATTTTTCTTTCAGTAGGGCCCGAATAATTCTCGGCATTTTGCCCGAATTTTCACAACAAATTTTGGTGGAGGGATGCAGCCCCCAGCCCCCTGCCTCCTACGCCTATGGGTTTAGGATTATCCCCGGGTAGGATTAGGGTTTGGGTGAGGACTATGGCAATGGTTAGGATTAAGTTAGAGTGTGGATCTTAGGTCTAGTGAATCTTCGATCTAGTGAATCCTGCCCATGTCAGTTAGTCATCTAAAAGTGATTTAATTTAAAAAGAGCTTTAGCAGACTTCATACTTCCGCTTAAGATCTAATTTACGGTGTCATTAACCTGCATGAAGCTTTCTGTCATGTTGTTAGAGACAAACATTCGATCTTACGAAACTCATTGTTGTAGAAACACGTATCATTTGTGGCTCTTTAGGGAAATCACCTAATTTGCAATCACGTTGGCCTTGAAGCTACGTGAATTTAGACTATATCATTGTGAAAATATTTCGACTAAATGATGCTACACTGAAACTATTGAGCGAATCGCCTAATACTTGAAACGAGTGGGTATAATTTATTGGTTCTGTGGGCTATTGGTGTATTTATGTTAGGAAAACTTACAAAATACACCTACATATCACATCCTAGTTCCTTCAGCACCAATGAATTCCGTCTTATTGAGTACATTTAGTGGTTAAGTTAGCACTTGAAACATACCTTAGTGACGATTCCAGACATCCGCTTTAAGTGGCCGTGAGTGTCAGGCGTTAATAAGTAATCCAGGGGGCACTGTACCTAACCAGTTCCGTAAGTGGAATTGCTGACTCTCGGAATTTGGGCTTAATTTACTTCAAATCAGTGTCCATCACGTGATAGAATCCGTCAGGAGGACATCATATGGGGGTGTGAACAGACTACAATGTACTGATAACAACTGTGGCGATTTGTGTTAGGCATGGGGTTAAGAGGGTTGAGAAGGGAAGCTCACAATAATCTACGTATCTTCATGTATAAATATATATATATACATATTTATATATGTATATTTGGTACATACAGATAAAATGAACGTAACACAAGCGGATATACTGATTGGGGATGACATGTTGCGATATTTCGAAGTCACCAAGACTTCATCACCTGGCAATGTGAGAGTAGGAGCACACATAGACTAAGGAGTGAAGTTATCGGTATATGAATGATATATATATATATATATATATATATATATATATATATATATATATATATATATATATAGATATCTATATATATATATATATATAATGAAGAGGCTGGTGGCACGGTAGTAACAATATTCCTCAAAAGACTTACAGGATCCGTATGTATTCAATAGACTCAACCTTTAAAATTTCAATAAAAGAGTAAGACACTAAAAAGGAGTCAACTGCTCGTCTAAAAGTTTTAAAAGAATCTCAACACCGAGCTTTCGTCTTTTACTTTAAACGTCATCAGCGTGTATGAATATATAGCGTATATATATATATTATATATATATATATATATATATATATATATATATATATATATATATATATATATATATATATGAGAAGATGAAGTTACTTTAGCCTATTTGTAACATGAAGTGAACTCAAAAATCAAGAAGGGGTGATGTTATCTCCTCTTATTAATGCTTTATTTTCTTATTTTTCAATTTCCTGCTTTGACCATTAAGCGCATCGGTATATGAGTTTCTCTAAGTTGAAAAGAAAAAGTTTGCAAAATTTTCATGTGTCTCATGCATTTACATTTCAAAACATGAGATTATGGAAGAGAGATTTGGTTTTAAAGTTAAAAGAAAAACAAAACATTGTTGATTAAACTGAAGGTATGATGTCATGAATATTTGCTTCAAGTTCACTTTGGGTTGAAACTATGATAAATTTATCCGCAAATATTGCGAGAAGTACATATGTCATTAGAATGCATAGACTAAGTACCATTTTAAAGTATAAAAACTAACTTTAAGCCGACACCTTTCTTCTAAAAAGTGGGAATGGGAAATCAAATTTGGGGTCGTGGGGAAATTTTTGGAGAAAATCCTTCACTTTGGCTTCAAAACCATCTTTCAATATCACGTTTGTAATTTCTAAAAAGGAAAACTTGTGATAATTTTGTCGGCTAGTCGTAAATCAGCATTCAAAGTATGCTTTGATAAAAACCACCGATTTGAAAACAAAAGTGTCCTCGGTCAAGCGTGTGCAAAAGCTTGTTGTAACCACTAGAAATATAGTTAGTGCTGTTTATGTGTGTGGGAAACGTCATTGACCACATGAGTAATAATTTTCTGGTGCCTTACAATTGTTAATATTCATGAAAATAAGACCAAGGCGTATCTCATAGGCGTAGAAAGCTGTTCGATACTGGGAGCTGAACGTTGTTTCGGACCGCCGCCCTGGGGGAGGGGTCTAAGATGTCCCCTCCCCAAGGTCTAAGGGTGTCCCCCTCTTCTTTAGGAAATTTTTTAATGTTTGAGGGTCCTTAGATGCAACTTGGCGCAACATATTGGGCGAATTTTGGGGAAAATTACTGCAACTTTTTTTACAGAGGAAACAAATAAGGAGTTTTCATCCTTAGATTGAGGGGGCTGAAGTATGCTTCAGCTCCACCACGTTTTTGAATGGGGGATAAAGTCCCCAGCCCTCCCAGCCCTCGGTTCCTACGCCTATGGTATATCTATCTAGTACTGATTACATAAATTCAATCTTTCAAAACAAGATTAAATGACTCTCAGATTTTGACCCACAGTCTGGCCACGACATAGTAGCTGGTACAGTGCTTTTACTTATTTCTTTAGCCATAGTAAATGATACTGTAAGCGATTTGTTTCCAATGCTTCCTCATAACCAACTAAACCTTCGAGAGTTTTAAGTCATTGAGACGTGACGCAATGTTTGCATCTTGCTTATTCTGAAGGTTTTCTATTGTTCCAAAGTTCCGACACAGGAAAGCTGTGCATTGTTTTTGTTAAATGAAATCTACATTTTAAACTGTTACCTGTTAACCGAGTAGTTTCAATTGCTTGCTTGCACCTGATCTCATATGACGTAATCAGAAAAACTATCTTTTCTTTGAGTTAGAGCCTAAAAGATGCCGAGGAACACCACAGCTTCAGGTTAAAAGACAAAAGCTGGTAAACCCCTGCATCTTAACTCATGTATGGTTGTTAATCATTTTGCCACTAATTTGCAGAATAAGTCGTTGGTTTATCATTTCTATACATCAAAAAAGATGCGATTAAGCGAAGTAAGACGAGGGCTATAAGTTTTAGTTGATGTTTGTAAGTAATAGTGGGGTGGAGTTCCTTAAAATACTTGGTGTCTCGATCCTGACGTAACGGTGGTAGGCTACCTCGTTATTGGTGCTAAATTCTGAGGAAATTCCCGCAACAAAAACAAATACACCGGAACTACGTCACTGTACGTCAGGATCGAGACAGCAAGTATTCAGCCTTTTATTTGACGTAGCGGAACACCTAGGAACAATGAACTTTAAGGGAACTTGCGAGCAGTCACCCCAAATTAAGTTTGCAGCTAAATCTTACAACTGGGTTCTTATATCCCTTTCTAGTGTCTTTTATGTTGTTTCCGAACTATTGGATATTAATAGGATTAAAGGTCAACCAAGGAGTATTTCTGTATTTGGGTCATATTTTAATAATTCTGTAACTAGAATCTTGTCACATGTTTGTATAGAATCATTCACGACATACGGTATCAGGGTATACTAATTATTAATGGGGTGACTGCACTATCCCTTTAATGGGAGTAAAAGTTACCAGTTTCGTGTTATATACCTTATAATCCTATATGATTGAAAGGAGGGGTGTTGGGCAGCAATTGATCAGGTGGGTGCCGTGCAGGCGTAAGAGGTAAAAGAAGTTAGGTAACTCGGTTTGATCAACAGCGTTCAGCTACTCATCAACCATGGAAAAGGGGTCTGCAATGCCACAAGTTGATTATTCCTTTCTGTCGTTAGACCATCAAATCCTGAAAACTTCAACCTTATTTCGAAATAACGAATTGTTCTTAGACAAGGAAGATAAGTTGGAGGAAATGATTCAACTCCAAGTAGTCTAATCTTATCGCTAGATACCAGCAACGTCCGTTTAATTTCATTTGTTTACTTTCACAGACTTAAGTCCTTCATGAAGTTTATCGGATAATGTTAATTACATCCTATCACAATGCCATGTACTTCAAGTGCCAAAATATCCCAAAGTAAAGTCTCCTAAAGTGCCAACAGGTCAGACTCGCCTGCTTCTATAGCTTCCTAATCTGGACGTCGTACATCTTTTGCACTGGCCAGACTTCATCGCGTTTGCTGAGTTATATCAGTGAGTTCTGTTGCAACTCCCTGGTTATATGTTGCTAGGCGCAAGTATGCTCGGCGGGTGAAGGCGAAGGAGACCTAGCCTTAAACAATGCTCATCACGAGGCACAAAATCCACTTTCGGTTTCCTTGTAATACTACAGTCGTAATGTTTCCTTGGTTTTCTGCTCTTCGTGACGGAAATTGGTTTTCCGTCCGAGGAAAATTCAAGTCGAGTTTACGAAAACTAAAACAAAAAGCAATAAAAGTGTCTTAGGCCTAACTTGAGTATACACGGATCAAATCTGAATGACGTGAAACACACCTTGGCATAAGAAGGAGGAGAGTTGTATATCACATTCATAATGCAAATTGCGTTAACGAATATGAACGGCTTTGCTTTCATTTCAAGGATACTATGCATAAGATCGAATCTTTCGTTTACCTGCTGCCACTACCACGACTTTACTCACCTGCGACGTGACTCCCACCCACGACTCCACTACGAATGTTCAACAGTTTGATAAGTAGACGGATCGCAATCAGGACCAAAAGTCGGGTAGAGAACAAACTTAACTTAACCGACCCGTCTGTCACGCGACTGGTTTTCGCCGTCGGGGTGTAGTCGGGTCGGTGCAGTGTGGGCTGGCTTTCCCCTTATCCAAATCGTGAAGTCGGGCGCTTTTATGTTTGCTGTAAACACTTGAAAGTGCGTACACTTTGTATTGCGGTGGTTGCGAAGGAGGCTCGCTTTCCTACTCCTGTTGATGCAGTACCTAAAACCGTTAGTTCCATTACTAAAATGACTAAAAGAAAGGGTTAAAGCAAGACATTAATTTTCATATGTGAAAGAGGAACTAAATCTGTGCAATTTGGTGAAACTTTCATTCAAATCAGACATGTAGTTCTCGAGATATCAGCAAATAAAGTTACTACAAATCGATCTTTGCTGTTGTAGCAGATAAATGAAAGTGCTATTTTATTGAAAGTGTAACTAGAGTTGTATTATCTACAGGTTGCAGACTGTTACGATGACCAATCTGACTATTATCGTAGAACCGAATGTAGATAAATTCAGGATTTGTTTCAATGAATTTATCTCTTTTTTATATTTTGCAGATACCCTGCCACCTTCTTTCGAGCTTCCACCGATACCGACAACTCCTCTTGGTCCTAACAGCCCAAACGTATCCCTACCGCCGTTACCAGTAAAACCTTCGCTAGGGGAACCAATGGTGCCCCGCAGGGTAAAAAGCCTGATGTCAACGTCCCGCAAACGTCAAAAGCAACCGCAGATGCGCAACAGCTTCCATGCACACACTCCTTCCATGTTCAGTAGCTTGTCTACGATCAGTACTAGGAGCACCGAGACTCTGACCCCACTTCCGAAGAGTATCCAGAACCTGGGTGTAACCAATGAATTGTTAGCTAGTGAGTCTGCGTACGAAGCAACCATCAAATCACCGTTGAGGGAAAGCAGATGGTCTTCATTGCCTTCGGTACCGGTCCAGGATGGGAACTCTGGGCCCAGAGGGGCAAGTTTGACCCACAGTGAGAATGTTCGGATGAGTTTGGTGGTGGCGGATTGTGACGAGTATGAGGATTACGCCGATCCCTTTTCTGGAGAAGATCAACAAGATACATCATCTGGTACCAAAGAGGAATTTGATAATCTGGTTAATGAGAAGAAAACAATGGGACAGGTTCAGTCAAATCCATTATACAATGGACGAATTGGTGACAGGCACGGTCTTCAGAAACAGATATCCAGTCCCAATCTCGTGAAGAAAACATCAAAGGGAGCTCATGATTCGCCCCGTGAGCAACTGAATTCACGTTTAAGAAAATCTGCAAGCGTTGTAGATCCTAGGCTTCGACTGTCACATTCTTTGTCAACGAGATCCTTTAATGAATCGTTGCGTGACAACAAAAGGTACAGTTCCCCTGTCTTAGCCAGAAAAGATTCCGAGGAGGATGATTACGCCGATCCTTCAGACAGCGTAACTACATCACGGGCCAGGGCTCATTCTGATCTGAGGAGGTCTCTTCACGACTCGAACTCGGCATTATCAGATATAGATGGTGGCCCAACTTACTTTACTCTCGAAAATTCTTCCAATAAATCAACCCCCAATTCTTCCCGACCACAGAGCGCAATCATTGCTGCAGGTGAGGATAGTGATTATGACGAACTGGAGGAGGAACCAATCGAACCATCTGCAGGACAAAGTCAATGGCAGAGCAAACCATCAGGGGATGATTCCCGAAAGATGCAAAGAAACCGTATGACATTTGGTGGCAAAACAAACCAAGAAGATCCCCAGTACTTTGTGTTAGATAGGAGTAGAAATGCGTACTCAGAACGTACAAAGAACAATAATGTTAGAAAGAACGCATTTAGGGCGCCACTGAGGGCGACAGAGGAAGATGGGGATTATTCTCATCTGGAAAGAATATCATTTGATAATGGGGACATAGTTGTGTCCGATCTACAAAACGACGATTATGCTTCGCTACGCAGTTAATGGTTGCAAGGTTCTGCTGACATTCATTATCATATAAATGCTTTCACTCCTAAACGTCTTGTTTGGCTTAAATTAAACTTGTTGCCACGGACAACGGCGATGCTTTTCTATGTCTTACACGGATCGCATAATAGTGTGATGAGGGAGTTGGGCTTCGTATTTTCATGAATGTATTAAAGCGAAAGATAGCGTCACGTACAGCTTGCACAGAAATGTTTTGTATATAATGCAGAGGAAAGTTAAAGTGAAATGGAAATTGAAAGTGGAGGACAACTATAGGTACTTAATTTTGAGCGGTGTGGGTAATCAGAATTGCTCTTGATTCGGGTAGAGTGAAGAATGAAGAACCATCGGATTTAGAGAACAAGCAGTTAAAACAATAAGGCAAATATGACTTGACATAAGATTCACTGACGTGTATATTTACCCTCTTATTATCTGTCGTCAATTTTGAAGGGAATATCAACAAGCTGAGTTTACAAGTTTAAGGAACACTTCCACAGACAAAAGGGAAGGTAAAAAGTAGCAAGATTACCTATAGCCGAGAATTATTCAGTGATAAACAGAATGAGAGAGGGGTAAGGAACAATCGTCCCTTGCAGGACTGTTGGAACTACTACGGCAGATCCGCGGCACCAGCATTACGTACTTTTCAGCCCCCCAAAACAAATTAGGCCTACAGAAACAACTACCTCCCCCCCCAAAAAAAAAAAAAAACGAAAATCAAATTACGAAAAACTCGTTCACATGTGAGGTGAGAGAAATTAAGAGGGAAGTTTAATAAAGGGAATAACTTGTCAGCTTTTAGAATGTAAAATGAAACAAAACATTAGTTCCATGTGTTTAAACTATTGTTCTATTTGGCGCACTTCAAACGCACCCATCTTCCATGGGAAATGCCTGGTCCTCCAAAAGAGCGTTTACTTCCCCCCTCCCCGTGGTTTGCAAACTCCGAAAATTCTGCCGTTTCACTGTTAAATTCTTTCCTGGCGGCCCTGGCACTTTAGGACTTTGGCAAAAAGGTTGTTTCTATTGCTCTTTCTACTACCCTGATAGGTAAACCGTTTGTCTTATTTCCTTTCATGCTTGTCGATGGATATATGGATGTTGCGAATCCCTTCATAGGAGGGTACCATTTTCAGCACTTTGAAACGGATTCATTCGGTAGTAAGGTGCTCATGGTTTTAAGGCAGAACCGCAGGGGGGGGGGGGGGCGTAGCTACTAGTCAATCGTCGACCACCTTTGAAGGCTCACTAAGTTTTACCGGGGAAATGTTTCCGACTTACGCACCGCCCACCTTGACTAAGGGGGCTGGCTGCGCCCTTGGATAATTGTTATTTAGAGAAAGCATTTAACTCATCAGAAGGGATATGACTTGGAACGAAGTGTGAAAAGTTTGTGCAAACAATAAAATGTTTGGTATTGTCCCTAAATTTCACCCCACGTGGTTACAGGTCCCAGCTGTGTCACTTTGTTCTCATAACGTAATCGGGTTCATTCATCACATTTTATATTTCCATACTTATTTTAATTGATCTAGTCATCGAATTTGCAGAGCCAAGGCAACCCACAGCCAAGGAGGTGGCTGGGGGTTGCAGCTGACAAAAGTTTCAGTTTGACTAGTTTTTTCTAAAATCGTCCAAAATGGACCTTAGAAAATTTCAAAATTCTGGAGGCGAATGGCTCGCCCCTACCTACCCCCGCCCCAAAGTACATACCTTCCAACAGCACAGATTTGACAATGCATTTTCCACGAGATTGTGTCATTTATTGTCCCCGGCATGTAAAATGTTCTATTAACATGATGTTCCCCGTGGTTCGTGACCAGGGAGGGACTATGTGAGCACAGGTGCAGTCGTAAGGCCAGTAAACCGGAAATGCGTGTTCTGTTGAACTTCAGTATACATTGACCTCAAAAGTAGGAACGTGATGCACGCTCAAGGATACGAACCATATTCAGCCAAAGAAAGCTAATGGCAAGATTATCTATACAAATTGCAATCTTGGTGCCATGAATATATGATAGACTGATGTTCTATTTTTTTATACGTAACTTATCAATACAAACACATTTTAACCAAGTATGGTGCAGCTGGGGGCAGGTTGGCATGTCCACCCGTCCGGGAAGTCCTGGCGTCATACCCGGTTTAGAGCCGGGTGTACATTTTGTTCATCATTTTATATGTCAAGTATTTAATAAAAAAAAAACGAAACTGCAAAGCTGGGAACAGATTTTGTGCTCATCCGAGTTATTTTAATAAAATACAATGCTACGCTTTTGAAGTGTATCCGTGCCACAGAAAATAAAGTTGATTTGTGCTTCATCAAGGCCAGCTTCTCTTTATTTTTACAGAAGTATGCATAAGAAGGGTATAGCAACTTTTGTAGGAGGTGCGTGTGTGCGCGTGTGTGTGTGTGTTACTTTTATCAAAGACAAAACAATGTAACTTATTTGTGAAGATGCACGGTGGTAAGATAGGTGCTAAAATATGGCATGATCGCAATTATGATATTTGGGTATCAAGCAAAAGGATTAACTTAATTCACGCTTTAAGTGTAAAAAATAGATGACTAATTTATGACTGCGGGAAATGCTTTACCAGTTTTAAATATTATGTAAATGACAAGTTTTGTAAAGACAATTTAAAATTAAACTGGTGGTGCATTCAGGGATCTTAATATGCCTGTCAAATATTTTAAGATTTTGTTACGATAGTAAAATCTTGACAAAATAAAAATTTATAACTAAGGAAAACTTGATTTCTTTGCATTTCTTTGCTTTTTTGTCTGAACTGTTAGAATCTACAACAACTGTGATTCTCATATGCAGTTTTGCGCCGGGGGGGGGGGGGAGGATTGGGGTGGGTGGAGGAAAAGACATGAGCAAAATGTTGTTCCAAAATTGACAGTTTTGTTTCAAAATCAGAGTAAGGGATCACAAAGACGATAAGATTATCATGCCCAAGGAGAATTAAAAATTGCATTTCATATGTCGGGGCTAAAACTTCGAAAATTAAATAATCCAGAAAAAGACTTCACATGATTGGTTTTCAAATATTTGATTGGTCGTAATTTGACCGCCCGGCAGACTAAATACGTTTCCCGAAACCATCTTACATTGTTACTTGAAACATCATGTGATTTATTTCAATGACATACTAGTTTTATCTAGTTTGAAGAGAAAAATTCTGGATTATAATCCTATAAAATAGATTCTCTTAGGTTTCAGTTTTGGAGAAAACTTAGGCCTATTTGGAAGAATGGTGTCAACTTACATTTTGAACTTGAGGCTCAAAGCAGCAACGAATATGGACATGTGTCTTTTAATGGCACATTCCATGGAAAAAACAGGATGCAAATTTCAAAGGTCCGGGTGCAAAGTTTAAAGTGTGTAATTCTGGGTTGTTGTTCATCTCTCAAAATGAATTTTTTCAAACCGTTGAAGGTTGTGTGACCTAACTTACCCACCCTCATCAGGAGCTACGAGCCCCGATAAAAGAGGTTCGTTCCTATACTTATCCCATCAGAAATAAGTTGTAGGTCTGCCACTGCTCAATTGAAACCGGTGTGTATTTCACTGGTTTGTGTCTGAAATACGTAAAGACATTCTCTCTCAGGGTGAAATTCTGCCAAACAGTGACCCGGCTCCTTCAAGTTGTTATCGAGTGCCATTCCACTAATCCTTAGGTGACATTTTCACTGACCCAATTAGAATTAATTGCCACCCCGAGAAGAATGTAATTGTTCTCAATTTCCCCATCGATAAAAAAGCGATCACGGTAGTTACTCGTCTAGGAGTGAATTTCAACCTAGAAAGTTCAGTATTATTTATCTCTCATTCTTTTGCCCTCGTACAACTGTGACATGCATGGATTCGCAATGCAGTTTTGGAAAACCTGGTAGTTAGTAACACAAAGCTGTTTACCGTTGGCGTGAGGTCTGAATCATGTTGCAAACCTTACTTGTTTTAGCCAGTTCCTTGGGAAAGTATAATGTTTTAACTAGTCAATAGTGACGTCAGGTTACTGAGGCAAACTCTTTAGGCCTTACCCGTGCCCAATTCGAACATCTTCCTCTACAATGCAAGTGGCTAATGTGAGCATTACCCTCAGAATACATTCCCAATTCGAACACACAAAAGTGTGCTATGATTACATAAATCGAGGACACGCAATGACACTAAACAAGGAAATACAAGGAATTACCTTTACACTTCCATGAACACAAGTAGTATTACTAATTGAGTGGCCTTACTGCAGATTTTATTCTGTTTGATGACCTTTGAACTCTCAAAGCTTACACAGTGACAGCCGCCATTGAGCTGAAATGTAAGTCCATAAAAGTTACTCCGGAGTTTTTAGGACCCGTCTAACATCAGTTATGTCTGTGTCAATTATAGGATATTGCTAGGTTAGTAAAGGAGCTACTTGCTTTGTTCGTTGCATGTCATGTTAGTGCAATATCAAAAGCAGTCTGTTCATCGATGTCAAATAAGTACAAAACTGAGTTTTGAAAACTCTGAGTTGGAATTATTCTAAAATCTTGCTATTATTCTGATCCGACTTCTCATTCCTTCTCCCTGTTGTGCTTTGCTCTCCTCGTTGTTCTTTTGTCTACCTATGCTTAACGAATGTAGCCTACACGCCTAAGTCTTTGTAGGCTCCTTCTCTCACATTGCCTGATGATGATCTTGCATGATGACTTATAAATATTGCAACATGTCATCCCCTAATCAGGATATTCGTTTGTGTTAAATGTATGTATGTATGTATGTATGTATGTATGTATGTATGTATGTATGTATGTATGTATGTATGTATGTATGTATGTATGTATTTATGTATGTATGTATGTATGTATGTATGTATGTATGTATGTATGTATGTATGTATGTATGCATGCATGCATGCAATGTATGTATGTATCTATATGTACATGTATCTATATGTACATGTATATATATATTTATATAGGCCTATATATATTTATATATATATATTCTCGGTTGTTTTTGAACTTTGCACAGAGTAGAAACGAATGGTCGCTAAGAGACCAAAATAAACACTTTAAGTGCTTAGGCCTTCTTTGGTTTCTATTAACTGGAAAGTGAAACATTCTCACCTGAAACATCCAGGCTGCTTCAGCTTCATTAATAACGAAGGCAGACAATTTCTCATAACTTCTCAGGTTCAGCGTGGAATACATCTAAACAGTTTCGTTTTGAAGACCAGGAAATAATGACAAAAATCTTCGTTGCTGTACAATTAATGTAATTCTTACTCAGCTCACTGCATTTCAACTTGAGTACAGTAAATGATACCCCGACGATTGCTCAGGCTTATGAACTTTAACAGAGTGACTGTCTCAATTGATGTTCTTGAATTGCACGGAATTCATCAACGTTAAGAGAGTTCACTGTGAGGTGGTTAACGAGCCTGATGGCGGAGGGGATGAGGGGCTGGGGGTATTATAGAAAGGATTAGAGTGGTTAAGCACTATCCAGTTTTTGAAGAGTGGACTAAACAAAAGTCCCTAGTGCCAGCCACATACCTAAAATGTAGCTCCACACTCCACAAGTGTTTGTATCACCTTCCGTTTGATCCTGCCGGCTTCTGAGGAGCAGCAGGCATTCCACCACCCAACACCCCCAATCTCTGACTTTGGGCTATGCTATTTCATTTATGCAAAAATTTTAAAACAGTACCTTCCCACTTTCCTTAAAGGGAAATATTGCGTTTGTTTTACGGAAAATTTTC
This sequence comes from Holothuria leucospilota, assembly GCA_029531755.1. Lineage (NCBI taxonomy): Eukaryota > Metazoa > Echinodermata > Holothuroidea > Aspidochirotida > Holothuriidae > Holothuria > Holothuria leucospilota. Next base: position 20,130,062 of record CM055969.1, read on the forward strand.
ATATTTTTAAACCAATATTAATAGACACAGAATGGTAGAAAAATACAAAATAAGGCAGCACGGTAGCTTTCTTTTCAAGAAATAAGGTTCCCACATAAAGAAATTTGGTAATTTATTGCACAAAAGTAATTTGTTCACCCAAACTTTCAAAAATTCAAATGATGCAACATCTGTTACTCTTGTAATGCATAACATTTTGAAGAGATAAAGCTATTGCTAGAGTTTATTGATGAGACTGAATGGTTTAAGAATTATTAAGAGCATTTCCTTTGTATGCCATGTTGGTGCATTTTAAACGCAATATTTCCCTTTAAATAAATCTCCATGAAATGCCGATACGCAACTTCTGAAATTAATAGGAGTATGATAGGAACCAGTGTTCGAACTTTGAGGGCCAGGGGTGCCTAAGCGAGATGGTGACCCTCTGCAGTGACACCTTTTCCAGGGGCCCTGGTAGGGGCCTTGAAGGCCCCTCTCCTTCCCGTAATATATACAAGTTTTAGAGCAATTTTGAAAGATAAAAGTGCTAGCGAGGCATACGGCAAGCTATCTTTTTTAATTTCAGTATGTGCGCACACATTTTAAAGACTGCTATAACTACTTGATACCAGGCATTTGGATGAACATTCATTTTAGAGTACAATACTTTAAAGTGTTACCAGGTCGGTAGTCATGGAACTAGGGGATGCCACCCCTAGCAAAATTTTCGCCCCTAAAAGATATTCGAGAACAAAAGTTACTAAAGCCTCAAAGTATTTCGGCCCGGTGCTATCTCGTCCTTTCTACACCTTGCATCAGTTCTATCGTCCGGGAGCAATTATCATATGCAGTGAGAAAGTATAGGATACGTGGGGAAGTTTGCAGACTGGGATAATAACTGTTCATGTGTCTCATGATTGAGTAACTTTTTCTTAATTGTTAGAAAAGAGAGAAGCAGAAAGACAGATTATAACGTAGATTGTGCGATATGAAAGGGGAACGGGTTACTCACCGGCGTGGGCAGGATATGCTTTATTGGGGGGAACTCAATTTTGACAAACACCGAGGGTAACGACCTATAAGAGAGTGCAGCTTTCTTTTCTTTTATCAATGTAGGTGACGCGCGTCCTCAACACTCCTCGCCCTGGATACGTGCCTGGCACCAATATCATTCATATCGAAAGTAAAACCCTCTTTTAATTTATGCCGTGCAAAAATCATAATATAAACTCAAACAGTATGTTGCGGGGCGAGATTAACAGTTAAAACTGTAAGTGAGATTTAGAGCAATTACACTTTTATCTGTCATCTAATTTAGGAATTTAGGGGGCACAGGGAGAATGACTCTGGCTACGCCCTTGGCAAACAGTATTGTCATGTGCTACTTTATTTTAGGGCATCACCTTAGTTATGTTAGGCCAACGAGCTGTTAATATATTATCATTTGAAACTTAATAACCTGAACTGTCGCCTATTTCGAAAGTTTTTTCATTCTTAGAAATCTTTGGCGACATTGTATGAGTAGGAAGGTAGGAAGAGGTTCCGTCTAGACTGGGACTGAAGGTTGTTTCGAATCGCCGTCCTGGGGAGGGGTCAAATGGGAGGGGCCCTGAACGTATGTTTTCCAAATTTCTCAGTTACGAAACGTTCAGTTTTTGAAGCTCAATTTTAATAACGATGATTTTAACAAAAGGTTTGCCTGTTTGAAATCTGTTACCTTCCCATTGTAATTTACGTATCGGTGGTGTTGTACATTTCTCTCTCAGGTGTAAAGTAGTAACAACCAAGAGGTCTTTAAATATAGGAAGGACTAAATCTTCTTCTTTAACTACTGCCTATACTCCATGGGCAGTCATAACCTTACATATATTTGTAACTGATATAACTTTAGCGTTATTTTATAAACTCTGCCCATGGAACTTGGGCAGTCTGAACCTCCGAGGGAAGGGGTACGAAAGAGGGAGGGTTCATAAATTTCATAGAGACAGATCCTTACCCAGTGGCGTAGCTTGACTTTTTTCCAGGGGCGCAAGCACCCAAATTTTCCGATTTTTTTTAAAGTGTAAAGTATTACTGTATTAGGGAACGTTCTGCGTTCTGCAGTGTAGGTTACAAACAGCGACATTATGAATATGTGCCCTGGCTGCCAGGGCATATTTTGCATAATGTCACTTAATACTTCAAGAGCCGAGTTGTGCACTGATAGTGTTCTTGTGAATCTGAATCGTGAAATTGCAAAGCGCGCGAAAATTTTTGGTACTCTCTAAATGTAAAAGAGTGAATTTCACTCTTCGACGATTGCCTACCAGTGACCACTTCCTGTTTTGAGTGGAATTTCACTCTGCTTGGAGTGGTAATTCACTCATTTGGAGTGAATTGCCACTCTCAGCAGAGTGAAATTTTCACCCGAAGAAAGAGTGGTCACTGTAGGCAATCGTCGAAGAGTGAAATTCACTCTTTTTATATTTAGAGAGTAGACTTACACAAAAACCATATGTAATCATAAAGAACAAAGAGAGAAAAAAGAAAAACTTTAGGGGTTGTAGACCGTATCGGGGATAACATACATACCTGGACTACCCGATGAAATAGCCAAACTTTGCTCCGTGAGTCGCTCACTCACGAAGCAAAGTTTGGCTATTTTACGAACTGACCGTACCACCAACTGACCGTACGCATTTAACACACACAAGAGAACAGCAGCTAGGCTTTGCGATATGGGATGAAATTTACGACCTCTACATAAACTGTGTACTCTGTCTACATGTTACTTGGTAAGGTGGACAGGACTTATGCTATCTAGCTAGCTATGTGGAATGGAACCAACGAAGAAACTGGAGTGACTGCACATCGCGCGTAGCGCGCCAAAAAAATTGGGTTCAAGTTACAGAAATTGTCTTCTTGAGAGCAAAACACAGGTAAACTGTCGGGGCGACTACTCGCCGTCTGGGACTGCATACTTTATCGTAAATTTCCAGAGCCGGGGGTGGGGCAATTGGCCCCCTGCCCCCTGTAGCTACGCCACTGTTAAGTTACCCAAAACTTTACATGTTGACGGATTCGTGCAACCACTCTTGGGTACTTTCATCACAACCGTGACCGAACAGCTGGTTATTTACTGTCTCCAGGTGAAGAATGTGAAAGGAGCCCTCTCTTCCATTAAAGGAGTGTTTCCAAGCCCCCGGAAACTGGGAAGGGGAAGACTATCATACACAAAAGAAAATCCGTTACCACCCTAAAGGTGCGTTCACACCAAAACCAAAATTTGTTGCGTTTTGCGGGAAACTCGGCGGCTACCGCATCGATCGATCTCTGACTGATTTCAAAGCGGGAACCGTGCGATTTTTGTTTAGAAGTACAATGGCAGCTCGCCATACAGCAGGGTTCCTGACACACAGGTGTTTCTACTTTTTACAGTTGTGCAATGCAGACTGCAAAGCATGATGCCTGAGAAGGATGTTGGAGTTAATGTTTGAAAGCCGAAACTGAAAGAAAAATCCGAATTTGTATGACAAAACAAGTTCTTATTAGGAACGCAATGGTTTTTAGGCATTTCATATAACGTGAAATAGCAAAACAAATCTTGATTTGTTTAGTTTAACTTGATCATGCTAGTGCAAAGTACTACCTCTATCATTTGTTATATGTTTTTGCAGGGCGGCCTATATTTTGGAGCGAAAATCAAATAATTTTCATTTATGATAATTTTTGGGGAGATAACTCCGCCAAATCACTTATTGGTGCTGCTTCAAAGAGTTTCCGCAATGTTAAAAAAATCTTGCAACTACAGTGCCTTCACAAGGACCTTCGGAGTTAGTTCTGTAATAATTTTACTTGCTGGAGGGCCGTAAGTGATCACTCCCATATCATATATCAAGGATTTTTTATGAGAGGAAAGGGGTTCAGGACGAAATGAGTCACACCCAAAATTTTCAGTCCAAGGGCTGTAATTAAATGACGTTGATGGATTCAGGGGCCAAGGGTAGAAGCTTGAAGAAACTCTTGGGTGATCACAAAATTGCGAGCATTAGAATGAAGTATTTGCGTTGAACAGTTAAATAAATAGGCCTATGCAACAAACACCCCACTCCCATTTTTTCTTTTTACAGTTTTGAGTTTTGATGATGCTGGAGCTTCTTGGACGCATGCAATTAAGGTAATTGCATTTAACCATGAAATAAAAATTGTACTCATGCTGTCCAATGAGAAGAAAGACGTATACAAATACAATTATCTTAGTACTGTCGAAGAATGTGTTACGCCGACTCGGGCCGAAAATTCACGTTATAAAGACTGCTTAATGTGTTATCTCATTTTTCATTACAAATTGTATCCACGTCGTCTCTTTTTCTTCCTATTTCACAAAACAGTTGTTGATTTGTAAATTTCGTTTACCAGAACAGTTGTCTAGATTCCCTCTTTTAATTATTATTTATTTTTTTGGCCCGTGCATGTGCAAAGAAGCCAAAATGTCCCGCATGCGCATTTTTCCCACGAGGTTATGGGCAGACCATGTCAATGGACCAATCAGCTTCTTGGAAATAGGCCACACCCCTAGTTCCAAAATGACAGCTTTTCGACCCTTTAATTGTACTTCTGACACCGGATTATGAAAGAACAGGCCAAATAACCCCAGTCTACGTAACCTTAACCCTAAAATTAACCCTAACCGTGATAAAAGGCGTCCAGCATCATCTTCGGCGTCGACTGTTTTAAAGGTGGCCATCAAAAACCCTCAAGAGGAACCGTTGCGCTTTCCCACTGCTGTGTGAACCCTCTGAGGTGTGGGAGACGCCGCGTTTCCCGCCACGGGAATCGCGCGGTTTTGGTGTGAACACACCTTAAATCATATCCTTAATCAAGAGACATTCTTACAAAATTATGAGCTATCCATGTGAAGAGGTAACTTACAGGGAAAACGGTGGCAATTTCTAGACGCTTTAGCGTCAGAATTAAACATTCGGTTACTTTACTTTCCAAATTACCATCCTCTGATATCTGCATACTAATTTCCAGATTCACGGCTGAGTGAGAATACAAGAGCTTGGCAAAGCCGAAGCGGCCTTTGAAACACTGGAAAAAGTGTATACATTGCCATTGCAAAAGAAAATCCGGTCAAAACAGTTGCCGCCTATTTTCTTTTTAATCAAACCCCTTTGAGACCACTTGACCTTCCTAAGAGCTCCACAGGATAGGATAGGATGTCACACTTCCTATTTTCAAGTAACCTTTAAGTCACGATTTTTAGACTTGACTCCAAGATTTCAGCAGGCTTACTCTTAAACAGAGGCTGTCGTCAGGGCCGCCGACAGGGAGGGGGGGAGACAGGGGGACAAATATCCCGGGGCCCGGGGCAATTTGGGGGGGCCCGTGAAAATTGCTCATATTATATTATATAATATCGAATATATGATATATTATATTATATGATATATTATATTATATCATATCGAATTATTTCCTCGTGAACACCACACTTACTTTTTGTGAGAGGGGACCCGCATTGAAATTTTGTACCGGGGCCCGGGTCGGCTGTCGGCAGCTCTGGCTGTCGTCTTGTGGAGGTGTAGCCTGCATAGCTGGCCACATGGTCTATTCCTAGATCAGTGAGAAACCTGCGGTAATTACTGCAAACAGATATGACTGAGCCAACTGTGTTGCAACTTTTACACATCGAACAGGTCAAATATACAAACAATATTGAGTACGGTAGTGTCATCGCCTGGGAAACTGTTTAACTGTCGCACGGTGAAATCACAATTTCAAAGACTTATCTAAACTTCTACACCACTTATAAATCTTGTCCATGGCACATGCAGCAGTCCGAGGGACGGGGTAAAAACCAGTGCTGTAGCATAATGTATTTGAAAGTATTTGAAACGATGGAGCTAATCTACCGGAAGCTGCGGGGTTCAATGCCCGACCGGGTCAAAAGTAAGGTGGGTTTATCTCCCAAGAGCAATCTACGGTTTTCGCATCTGAAATGGTGTTTCAAAAGAAACCAAATTTGATCTAAATTTTTGAGCTGGCTAGCCAACCGACGCGAAGGTGATATTTATAAGTCATAGGCTTCTCCCATATTTGTGGTCATATAGCGTCGTCAATCAACTGCCTGTCAAGGCCCTGAATTATTACTCTAAATGTGTGTGTGTGTGTGGGGTGTGTGTGGGGGAGGGGTTCTACGAGATCTTTTAGCTGTGCACTTGTACAGACTGGATCTGCCACTGTTGAAAAAAGGGAAACTGATAATATAAGAAACTTCTGTTCTTCGTAAACGTTCGAAACATAGAAGTACACAATCGTTTTCGATGTCAGAACATTCTCAGAGTTTGTACCTAAAAGTCATACACATCACATAGCGTCATCTTACGCCCATGACATTCGTGCTTTGATCGACGAAGACTACACTGAAATACTTAACATGCTACAAAAGGCACAATTCACTCTTTGTGCACTTGAGTAACCCTTTGCGACGGTCGGAAATGAGCAGAAATGAAAACGTTTCATGAGAAAATAGGAAAACATTTGCCGGAAAGAGAAAGTGAAGAATTGTTTCCATGAAAATGTGTATGTAATAGTCATTAACAAGCAAACGTCTTTTTCCTCAGTTATTGCTTTAGATTTATATATATATATATATATATATATATATATATATATATATATATATATATATATATATATATATATATATATATATATATATATATATATATATATATATATATATATATATATTCAGAATCTTGCCAGTATGTAACTACATGCACTATTTTTTTTTTAGAAAAAGAAACATCCCACTTATGCATGACTAATATATCATTAAACTGACGAGATGAATCAAACATTGGTTTCGGTCGATTAGAATACTATCATTTAAGCCAGTATCTCACGAAGACAAATTCGCAAGCTTATTTTGCGACTACTGCGTTTCTGAACGCAAAATAGTTGCAAAAATATACGTGCGAATTGGTCTTCCTGGAGAAAGTTACAATCTCCCGAAGAAAAGTTTGCAAGTTTATTTTTGCGACTATTGCATTGTCGAAAACGCAATAGTCGCAAAAATAAACGTGCGAAGTTAGTGAATATGTCTCACGTGAAGACAGGAACGCCAAAGCTACGCCAGACAGTCGCAAAATATTAGCACTAACTTCGTACTAACTTACCACTCATGTCGTGAAACAACCTAGGCAAAACCAGAGGCAATTCGACCTCCGGCAATTTCTACAAAACGCGCGACCTTAGTTCTACATTAGTGCTACGTTAGTGAGAATGTTTCACTAACACTTTGCTATCATTTGACCTTCGATTTTCGCAAAATTGTCGCAGAAAATTTTGAACATATTCAAAACTGCTGGCGAAGCTTTTGCGATTCCTGCGAATTCAGGCGACAGTTTTGCTACTGTTTTACTTATTTTTTGGCGAATTTGCAAAATTCAGTCGCAAATCATAGGTAAGTGAAATTTTTCTTCGTGTGATACTAGCTTTACCGTTATAATTTTGCAAGCAGCTTTTAAAGCATCATTGTGTTAAGCGTTTCATTGGGAAGATCTTTCACGAGTCGGTGGGAGATGAAAGTTCCCTTAAAATTTTTCCGACTAGCAATCATGACACTTATTTTGTTTTACAATCATGACATAGTTTGCTTTGAAAACAAACTGTCAGTGCCCTGAAATTGACATTTTTTCCCAAAATCGATATCTTTTTATATAGTGGGTGGGTGGGGTGGGGAGCTGACGCCGCACGCCTCGTGACTACAGCTGTACATATCCCCGCCCGCTTCTTATTTGAGCTGTTCTATGACCGAGAGCGGTTCCCATCTTATCAAACCGTGCTACCTTACCATCTTCGTAGCCTAGGTATTTGTGCACCATTCAGACTTACATCGCACCTTTATCTTGAAAAACATTCATTTTAAAACTATTCATTAATATATTAAACAAAATAACTGCACGGTTCTAATATGTCATTTGTGAAAAAAGTACTGAACGACAGTAGCAGAAATTTGCATTCGAAAGTATCCATGCGGCAAATGAAACCGCATTTAACCGGGAATCATATTTTAAACTTCCGTGGAGTAACATATTCCGGGTAGACGGGATACTTACGGGTCTCTTGAATGACTTACCGGTTTAGTATTTACGTTGTTCAAGGTGTTCCGATCATCGGGTGCATTAATCGCTGAATATTGGGGAAATACCACTGTATGAAAATGATTACATTGGCTGTAGACATTTCTTGACGTCACATATATTTCAAAGAAATGCTGATTAAAGCTTATCATTACGTTTGACTTACAATGAGTACTGTTTTTAAAACTAACGTTGTCCCCATATCACCAGTATTATACCGATATGGGAATTTCCCGATCGGCCGATATCGATCATAATGCGGTATTTTAAAATTCAGCTCACTTTACACAAACCTGTAAGTATTGTGCAGTGAACGAAATGTAAGTTTCATTTACCGTTAACACCTAGTCAGGCATTAGAAAATAACGTATAGGTCAAGTACTATCAATTCAGTAGTATCAGCATTTTAGATGAATTTTACCTATATCAGATTAAGGTGATTAATATATCGACCTATAGCAATACCGAATACGGATAATCGGTCCAACATTACATTCAACAACTGCGATACCTACGTAAACGTAGTTGCTCATTCCTCTCTAAAAGAACATTGACAAACTGACACATTTCCTCTTTTTAAATTCATCCGAAATTCTCAGAACTTTCCATTCCCTCACCACACAGTCTCAACAGTGGCATAGTTAGAGTTTGCGCTACCCTGGGCGTCCCCCAGTTCGGTGCCCCCGTATACGAGGAAAAACCGATACTTTTTCATTACATACAGTAGACCAAAAAGTGTCACTCGGATTGAACCTCCTTAACTCCGTCTCACTTCCTAGGCACCGTAATGAGCCTCACACAGTTTGAAACCAACAAGAAGCTGACTTTGCACACAAGAAAGTCAAGGATTGTGAAACTTTGGCTGCCACCTTGTTGTAAAGTTCAAACTATTTGAAAAATAAATCTCAAATCTAGAAGGCAAACATTTTACCTCACAAATTAAACAACACATCCTTCCCTTAAAGCACACCACCAGTCCTCCCACATTGCCATTCCTAATACGAGCCAAGCAGCAGCATAGCCAGAGGGGGCAGGGTTCATCTGCCCTGTCAGAACTCTTGCTCCCCTATTTTACCCCAATGATATAATAGAATTTAGTGTTAGTCAAAATTACAGTTTCTATTAATCTTGCCTCTGCAAATATGCAACCCCCGAACCACTCTTGCCCTCCTTCATGCGAGTGTCTATCTAAGTTACGGAAGCCATACAAGTATAAGGAGCTTGTTTAAAAATCAGTTCTAAAAAAAATTGATAGGAATAGCTGCAATGTTGCACTAATTTAACATGAAAATTCCAGCTCAACTTCCAGTTCACTAAGCATGCAATACTTTCTACATTGATACTCTGAACACCCTTCACTTGACATAACGATAATTCATTTTGTTGAAAAGAAGTAAACGTTTGATGAAACTGCTGCACTGCTTTCATTTTCACCATTTATTTATTTAACATAGTGCTAGCTTCATCTGAAAAACAAGTCAGGAATATGAAGAAAATGCAAAGAGTGTTTACACAAAATGTAAATCATGTACTCTAGTCACATATTGTAACGTAAATGTTTTTCAGACACATACACAGGTTTAAAGAAATACTTTAGAGGTGGGAAATAGCAGCAAAGTTCACTGACCATACTGTAGTAGGACGTATGAGAGTACTTAAGTCATTGTTTCTAACTTAAGAGAACGCTATGCAATCAATCTTACTTCTTTCTTAGTAATGAGAAGATAAACTGGAATTTAAATCCCTTAGAGAAATATAAACAAAGTCTGGAATGTATTAATGTCGATTACTTAAGAGAGTTTGGTGGTGAGAAATAAAATGGAAAACGTGTGATTTTTGAACCAATATTCTACTGTTAAGCAATAAATGAAAGAAAAAAAAAAGCCTCAGTGAAGCCACATGTGTCTAACCGAAAGTAAGTTTTTATCTTCATATGAACTGAAAGAATGAAAGCATCTATGGGGTCTATGAACTTTGCAAAATGTTTCTCCTAATGTGAATGAAAAACAATTCTACACACAACAAAAATGGATTTGTTATGTGTGCTTAACACCAAGAGGTATCAGCCCCTACCCCCCTCCCCTTCTGTGATCCCCTTCTCAACATCTTCTTCCAGGATTCAAATCAATGAAGAGGAAAAAAGAGCTTGATTCAAAATTTTAAAACCTTGAGTTCAAAACTCCACAAGAATGCAGTCCAAAATAATGTTTTGTCCAAGAGGGGACTCTGAGCTTAAAAATCTTGTAATTACTGCTTCTAAGATGAATAAGTAAAGTAATGTCAATATAAAACATGAAAACTGACTATGTTTTATACCATGTCATTAGTTTTAACTTTACACAATCAATTTTACTTCAATGCAATTTGTTCTATGGGAGCAAATTGGGATATATTTTCATATCCATATGATGACAAGCAACCCTTTGGTTCTTGTGCAAAAAAGGAAAAAATTCGTAAAATGGAAGACGGCTGTAAAATCATGGGCTAAAATAAATTCAATTATATACCTGCTAAGATCCAGATGCATGGCCAAAGGAAAAATAAATGACAAAATTTTACATTCAGGCAAAATGAAAAGCCTTATCACTTCTCTGCAATTGTGTGATAAATAAAGTAAAAAATTAGATAATTATATTTCAACCCAAAATACAAAACCCATATTGCATCTGCAAGTGATGATTTTTATTGCAATTTGAAGCACAAGAACAGAGAAGGTACTATATGTAGGTACTGTATCAATTGTGTGGACAGAAAGTATCAAGCATGAAACTTTCATTTTTACCTTACATCACAGTATTTGTAGCCAGTTTTCACTAAATTTTCTTTGGTATTGAATTTCAAAATCTAAGAACTGTTTAGAGTGACTCCTACTCTCCACAGTAATTGTTGCAATATATAAGCCCAAAATACTTATTAGAGAAAATGCTGATAGATGAACCTCAAACAGGATAACCCTTATCACTTAGGAATCTTACCCACTGTAAGATGACCCTTGCAAAAGAAGAACCTTATGAAACTGTGCCCTCAGTAATAGGCTTCCTTGAAAGGTATTTTACTGTTTCACTGATGATACCAGTATACAAATAGACAAGCCATACAAAGCATGCCCCTAGTTCCAAGGTATCCTTCTATACAGTGACTGTTATTAATTGAGGAGACTGGCATATCAAATGTCCCCTGTGACTGTGAAACCTTACAAAGCATAAACCTGAGTACTAGGTACCCTTCCATAAGCAAAATGGGTTCATTGAGGGGAATGGCATATGAGATGTCCCCTGTAACTGTGGAACCTTACAAGGCATACCCCTAATAACTGGGTATCCTTCCTTACAGTAAAATGTTTTGATTGAAAAGACTGGCATGTAAGATGTGCCCCGTAACTGTTAAAACTTTAAAACATAACTCTCATTACCAAGTATCCTTCCACAGGGGTAAATGTTTTCATTTAGGAAACCTGTAAATGATTGCCTCTGTATTAACTGAGGAACATTATCCAATAAAGCTGTGACCGTTTAGCGATTAATCGCTAAACGATCGCATGTGTAATAAACGTTTAGTACAAATCTACTAGCAATTAATCGCAAAACCCATTTTTCCGTACGTAATAAAAAACAATCTGCAGTCATTACAGAAAATTAGATGTTCACTCTTTTTGAAAAAGTGAAATACATATTTAAACAAATGGCACACACGCAAACATACGACATCAGAGTTGAGCTTCTATGAGCATCCGTGTTTGAGGTTCATGGAAACTATGTCCCCCAGACGTCACTAACGCATTTTACCTTTTCGTCATGTTCAAGGGCACGTTTAAAGTCTCTGTGTTAACAATAGGTACTTGCGATTAATCGCTAAACGATCGCAAAATTTTGCGATTAAACGTTTAGTAATTTTGCTAAACATTCACAGCCCTATTATCCAATTTAATCAATAAGTGAGAAACCTTGTGTAGGATACCATTTATAGGAAACCCACCATTCAATTGTTACTTCATTATAATGCTCTGCTTTAACGTTCCTCAAATCCTGGCATAGGAAATTGTCTTGAGAACTCTTGTACTTCGCTTCTCAGATCAGAAATCTTCTTCTTGATTTGTGCATCTGACTCCAAGCCAGCTTTAAAGTCCTTCATGGATTTACCTGTCACGGACAGTAAAGAATTCATATAGTACTACTGCTAAAGTTATGTTTTCTCTTTTCTGCAATCAGATAGGCAAATAATAAGATTTTACACACAACAAAGAGACATATTTCTTCAATCTTTTCCCTTCTTATTCTTAGCTAGCATCAACAATTTCAAGGACAAACTGATTTATTACTGTAAGTGTAGAGGAATACTTTCCAATAGGGGAGCACTTTTGTCCAAACTTTGCATCTATGTTTGCCCAGAAATAGCATGAATGTTTCCCAAGACAGTGAACATTCTGCCCAATGGGAGGGGGGTGGGGAGGAGCTCACCAGCCTTCACCTTATACTGGTATTTTGACAAGGAATAAATCACACTTTTCAATCATATCTCAACACATGATACAAATGTAGAACTTTTAATATATTGGAAAGAAATGTACTTTTTGAAGAATTTCTGGCTTATAAAAAGGTCTTACTAATAGTAAGTGCTGGTGATATTCTGTATTAAGCAATATGCTTCATCATTTAGCTCTACTGTGAGTGTTCAAGAAAGGTTAGCAGGGACAAAACTTGTACAGTGTGAACTTTGTGATCACCTGTGAAACCTAAATAAATGAAGCTGTTTATGTTAGTGATGTTTATCATCTGCATTTAGTCTTCAAACTCTAGATTCAATCGCACTGGCTGCTTCAGTTGAAAAAAGAAGCTAGTGGTTTACTGTGTTTATATGCACACTTAATTGCTGATCTCATGAACACTAGCAATGTAACATTCCTCAGTGATGCTATGTAGGCTTATCCTTATAACAGCTGTAAAGCTCGAGTAAAGTTACAAACAAGTGTCACACTTATCCTTCTGTGATATTGGCTACAACAAGATACCCTGAATAAGCCTGACTTACACAAATTTTTGAAAGTACTTTTCATAAATCCAGCCTCTGGTTTGTAAACTGATTTGTTGCATGCTACCTGATGCTGATGTCATTAATCTCATTTAATGAATTCCATCTCACAGAATGAGGCTGATGTTAGGGTCAGCCAAGGCCTCATAGGAGGCCCATAGAAATGAATAACATCAAGCCCCAATGCTCATTGGAAACATTCACTAATATGTAATGAAAACAACACATGATACAAATATGCCAGGGTCTTTATTCCATGGGTCCTGGGTGGCATCCCCCAGTCCTGTGATGACACTTGGCCTGGTTACTCTGAATTTTCATAATTTACATGCTTCCTTATCATTGTGAAACAATCTACCAGGTGTGGAGAATCTAACATAAGACAGAATGTAATTATGTCTCAAGTGAAAGTAACTTACCAGTGGCCTGTGTGAGTTCCTGTGTTATATGGAATCCTCTGTCAAGAAATTCTGCCACCTGAATGAAATCATTCTCTTTGAAGTTTCTTGATGTCAGAGCTGGTGCACCTGTAAAGTATTAAGGAAAATATGTCATATGCAGGAATGATGTACAGGGCTATGAGGCACTAGAGAGGAGATGGTTGGCTGGGAGCTGGATCCTTCCCCACATTTGGGCAGAAAATGTCCTCATGTTGCACTCTTTCTGGGACAAACTTGTGATAACAAAATCACTAACCCTTAAGGTAAATCTACTCAGTCCCCGCCCCCCCCCCCACCCTTCCAATAAAAGTTGTCCTTCACACCTATATGATGTGTTTAGTCTAACTTTGGTCTGTTCAACTTTATACCAATTATCTTTATACCATAGACACAATTTGCATTTTACAGGTAAAGATGGCGTCATACCTTTCATTACATTTAAAATGGTGGCTACCTAGGAATGAAGCAACTGATGCAGAATATTCTTACCCAGTCTCATGCCACCAGGAACAAGGGCACTTTTATCACCAGGGCAGGTATTCTTATTGGCAGTTATGGAAGCCATATCCAGCACCTTCTCAGCTCGAGCTCCATCCATACCCTGGGGTCGAAGATTGACTAGGCACAAGTGATTATCTGTTCCACCTTTATGAAGAAAAAATATTCAGAATTACAGGAGATGGCAACTGTGGGATTATTTAATTTGACAGGTATACAAAATATGTTTCCCTAAAGTAATGCAAGCACAACAGCTTTAGACAAGGCATATGAGGTGAACTGCATTTGATCTCAAGGACAAGTTTCTGTACTAATGTTTAAATATTTTGTTGTCTGCCTGGCTCCACTTTTGCTCACAATGAGGTGGGAATTAAGTCTGTACATTGCACAGACTAAGTGACAAAGACTAGAGCAGCACCACTGCTGTTGCTCAACCCTGCTGAGGTTAGGACCTGTCCAGTTATAGATTCATATTGAACACAACGATGGTCCATACGTGATACGAACACAAAATCCTATCGGGCTGGCCAGCACGTAAACACTGTTGACCTAGCAATCAAACTTTGCAGCTACAGTAATAACAATTTGACCATTTTGAAGTAAAAAGTATATCACAAATCTTGACCACCTTAAGACTTATTAAGTAGACAAAATAAGTCATTTGAACATTTTTGTGAAGTCTGGTCTCCAAAGTTTATTAAGGTTTATATTGAATTCTCTCCCACTTCTTAACAGGTACACTAACTTTAAAATTCCCCACACAGGATGAAAATGACAGTCGTTGGTTTATTTCCTACACACTGTAAATGTAATGCTTAGATACAGTTTTCACAAAGAGTTTTAGGAAGCAGAGGTCATTTTTCAAGAACATCTAACCATTATCATGTTTAAAGAAAATAATCAGAAAATGCCCTTGTACCACAACATGGGCGTCCGGAAGGGGGGGGGGCACTTGAACCTGAGCTTTCAAAACAGAAAATGATTAGATGCAACTCAAAAGGCCTGGAAAGTGCCATTTTCACCAATCTGGGAGGCACTTCGGCCAAAATTTTCTTGGCGTTTTGCGCCAAACTATGGTGGCACTATGTTTAGATAGTTTGCCAATAGGTTTTGCCCGCTGGCAAATTCCTGGCTACAACCTTGTAAAAGGCGCCAACACTTAGCAGTTAAGCTCTTTTCTTAGAGTTAAAATTTCCCCTGGTTTGATCAATTAAAAGTTTTGCCCACCCCTAAAATTTTTTCTGCGTATGCCCATGCACCACTAGCACCACTCCCACCTATATGGCATTACAAATTCATGCATAATCAGCTTTAAATTAAACAAACATTCAACATTTTACATGCCAGCAATAGAGGAAGTTAAGAAGGTGGGGACTGAACTGACTGCTTATTTATTATAACATCTGTAGTGTATACTTCTGTAATTCTGGACCCTAGGTCCACTTTATCTGCCTTTATCAGCCAATTGTAAATCACAAATTTTAAAAAAGAACTGAAAATATTGAAGAAAAAAAATTTAAAATTGACAATATCTCCCCTCCCCCACCCAACATAGGCAAGGGGAGTTCCTTTTTTATTTCCCTGCAAACATTGATGTAAACGAGACTCTAATCAAGGAAAAATATAATTATGAAGAAAGAAACTACAAAAATAAACTAAGAAAAAATACTTTCTGCTTACCAGACACCAATGTGTACTTCCTCCTTAGAAGCTCCTCAGCCATAGCTTTGGCATTCTTTACTGTTTGGAATTGATACTCTTTAAAGTATGGAGTCATGGCCTGTAGAAAGATGAAGTAATGAGCATGATAATTTCTCCTAAAATATGCAAGTAATTTCAGTAACTGAGGCTTCCAGTGACTTGATTTTTCACACCCTGTGACTAGAGATGACTCGAGACTTTAAAGTGTTAAAAGAAAACAAATCATTTAATGTGATTTGTACAAAAAGAATGTCAAAAATTATTTCGCAATGAACTGTTTGGATTTAAGTGAATAAATTTTAACATTTAATATCTCAGCAATGAAATAAGGTATGACAATGGGAGTTGGACCAATAAGATTAATTTTGTTACCTCTAAAATATATATTTTTGAATTTTTAGACTTTAGGTCCACTTTAAACCATGTGACTCAATAATGACAGTTATTTTTGCAACTTTAGACTTTATTCATATTGATCTGCAAAAATAGCAGGACCTTTCTACCGGGTATTAACACAAACAAGGTTTGTAGTCAACTGAGAAAGCATTTCTTGCTTCACTTTAAACCAAATTTAAGTTAACAGTCTAAATAGGGTATAATGTATGCAACTTACCTGCTTCAAGGTTACAACTACACCAGCAATTGGCATAAGTGTATGGACAATCTAATAAAACTCAACTATACAGTCTATAAAATTAGGATGTAACTTAACCTGTTTCAAGGCTGCAGCTACATCAGCACTAGCATGATTGTGTATACCACCTTACTAAACTCAACTGAACAATCTAAACAGGATGTCACTTTACCTGTTTCAAAGCTACAGCTACACTAGCAATGACATAATTGTATGAACCAACTTACCACAGGTGGCAAAAATCAGCAATGTGGGAAGCTCCTTGCAGGGAAATTCTGCTATTTGGAGGGAAATATGGGCAGTTGGGGGGAAATCTGGCTAATTTTATACATGAAAACATGTAAAACTTGTGGCAAATTTGACTTGCTTGCTGGGAAATAAACATTTTGCCAGTCCTGCAACTTACAAAACTCAACTAAATAGTCTTAACAGGATGTAAAACTTTTACCTGTTTCAAGGCTACAGCTACACCAGCAATGGCATGGTTGTGTGGACCACCTTGCAAGGCAGGGAAGACAGCGCCATCTATCTTCTTTTCTAGGTCATACATGATGTCCTTCCCTTTCTTATCAACACCCTTCTTTCCTCTTCGGAAGAAGATCATGCCTGACCTACAAGACAAAAGAGGGAGAAGATAAAAATGAAACAATAAAGTATTTGTAGTTTTCTACTTTCCTGCACAATACACCTACATTACAATGAATACCTCTAATTTCCCACACACTCTTTTAATCTTTGATAATTACCTTCCCAAGTAAAATTTGTTATTCACAAACCATAGTTACACAGCAGACCATGTAGGACTTCTCACCTAACATGTGTGGATAAAACCATTGCAAAATATTTGCACTTTCTATATTGCACTGAAATAAGCTAGTTATGAATGTCTGTGTTCTGTTTTTGTAAGAACTACCACTTAGTATTCCTTTTATTTTTAAAGACTGACTGATTCTTCATTGGACTCACCCTCCTATTACCTTTGAAGAGCCTAATCACTAGATCACCAATGGTGAAGAAGTTCAAACTTGTGAAATTTCAATCCAAGCTAAACATTTGTTGTAGGAAGAAAATAACTTAAGTGGCATTTTGGTATGTAAGTTTTTTGCATGTACCGCAAGGAAGTATGGAGCTGAGCAATAGAAGGGGTCAAGTTTGAGGACTTACTAAAAGCCTAGTTGCTTTAATGTAAAAGTAATCATGAACGAGGGCACTAAGGTTGCATTTGCTGTTAAGTCCATATTTTAAGTTGCTCCTTACACACCTTTGATATGAGTAACACTACCAGCCACATGCACTAGCTGTATAGGCAACAATACCAGTTATCTCCTATTACATAATATGTCTAGCATGGAGTTTCCAGGGTATTAAATGCAGTGTTTTGACTTGCAATGCTCAGTTCCATAGGTCATCTTTAGCTGTCTTTTTTTGATATGGGATTATTGTCCCAAGCATGTTGCTTCCCTGTTTACACTCAAGTAACAGCTTATACAGCAATTAACCAAGTAGAAAACATATTCACTGCCTAAAATAGGCCATGGTAATTAAAAACTACCTGCCTGAACATGATGAGAGAAATGTGATCCACTATGTCAGCAAAGAGTTACTAGTTTGACACAGACTATGTGACTATGGCAAGTCATGGAGAGTGTGCTTAAATTACAAGCAGACTGAAGTAAGCCTCAAAGGATCATGAAAATAGCATATATATATAAACTTCCATTGAAAATATATTAATGAAAATTGCCTACACAAAAAAAAAACCATTTTACATACTGACTAAATTTCACAAACAAATGTCCAGCATGTTTTTACTTCATATTCAAGGTTCACCAAAATCCATCCAATCCATCCATTTGACCTTGACTTTCCATTATTCAAACTAGACCAACATCAGATGATCATCTTGTCCATGTTTCAACATTACCCACTGACAAATGAGCATTTCAGACCAAAAGACATACTCATTTCAGATTTCAGTTATTGACCTCTAATGAGCTCAAATGACCTTGGATCCAAAACCTGTATACATCCCAAAAGAAGCACTACTTAAATGAACATTGAGAGACCAACTTTCAGAAGCAATGGGTGCTTTGGCTGAGAGAAGATACATTTTTAAGATTTCACATATAACAGCCTGAATTGACCCCTACTGTAGATGAACTTTGACCTCGACTTCCTGGCAGTTACAAGTGTCCCCCTGTACAACGATCACTATGTCCAAGTTTTCATCAAAATACATCACAAATATTTGAATATTGGAGAGCTCTTTGAACAATTTATGACAGACATGATAAACAGATGGGTAGAGTGAAAGTAGCTGATAATAGCTCAAACAGCTACTATGTAGCTGGTTTGACCTAATAATAAGTCAGGCTTAAAGGGCAGTTGTTATGCAACCATGAATGTGGCAGAAGCCTATGGATTATAAAGTACACCTTCATGAAGGGTGTCTAACCACCTCAACAACTAACATTAAATTTGGTTTCCATGGAGACTTAAAAAAAAAGCGGGGGGCTTTGCCAGAGCCCCCAAAGTTTTGAAATCATGGTCTAAAATTCAGAAAAAGAAGTTTGAGCAAAGTCAGCATTCCATGCAGAATACTTTGACCTCCCAAAAAGTTCTCTATGCAGCTCCTTTGGCCTAAACCCAGGTTCGCCATGACAAACAGAGACAACTAAAAACACCCCAATTGGCTAGTGGTAACCAAGCAGAAGGTTGCATAACTAAACTTAACTTTGTGAGAATGTTCCATGATGAACAACGAAGAAATTTTAGTAAAAAAATTTTGAAACACCCATTTTTGAAGCCTATGATGAACCCTACCCATTACCCTATTATGAAGCAGAAAAACACAGGATTTATCCTCTGTACCTGTGGAAATGTGTCATTATATGCTAATTTCTTCATGGGGTTTTCAACATGGTAAGCTTTTTTGTGAGACAGACAGAAAATTAAATTGAGGCTTTAAAGGGGTACAATAAAACCTAGAGCAGTGATTAACAATACTTCTCGAATAATATCATAGAAAACATTAACTTCTTCTTTATGCATGGCGATTTTTCAAAATTGTGGTGGAGCTGTATACTCTTTGTTTTACATAATTATCTGATTTCCTTTAGAATTGCACATTAACAATAATTTGTTTAGTGAACTAAAACAAAGGTTGCAAAAATACACCTTACTCAAGCCCCTTAATGCTATCCGTGTTACACAATAAAGTTTTTTCAGCACTTGCGAACAGTGTTCTACTTACCTTGGTCCACGAAGGGTCTTATGGGTTGTTGTGCTCACCACATCTGAATGTTCAAATGGGGTAGGGAGTGCCCCAGCAGCGACCAAGCCACTGATGTGAGCAATATCAGAAAGAAGGTAGGCACCAACTTCATCACAGACCTGTGCCAATGCAAAAGTGAGAAAACAAAGGATTACAAAATAGGCAACTTTAAGGGTTAGCTTTAACCTGTCATGAGTGTTCAATTTTAAAGAGGAAGTACCTGATAAGCAATGTTCACATTAGGCTTGGGTGGGCAATCTGACTCTACTTCAGAGTCATTACTCCTGCCAGGGAGTCAAGTATAAACAGCTCCACTTCCTTGGAATATTCCTGGAGAAATTTTATTACTGTCAGAAATATGCACAAAAATGGCAGGTTTTAATGAAGTTTTGCAGCAAAACTCACTCTTTTGGCTTTGTTTTCTTTTTTAATTTGGTCAAAAGTTTTAACTTCAGTTAACTGCTAAAATTTTCTGACATTGGGCGATTTGGCACCTCACCCAATGAAACCCTGTGGCATATGTAAGCCCTTCATAAGTATGTGTGGACCAGGGGCCAGTCCAATCTGTGTTTTGGCTCCTGATTGTGTAGATTTTGGTAGAACCATTTACCATCTTTTCATGTCC
The DNA here is from genome assembly GCA_029531755.1 of Holothuria leucospilota. Classification (NCBI taxonomy): domain Eukaryota; kingdom Metazoa; phylum Echinodermata; class Holothuroidea; order Aspidochirotida; family Holothuriidae; genus Holothuria; species Holothuria leucospilota. The sequence goes on from CM055969.1 coordinate 20,150,373, forward strand.
AGGGACCTTTCTGGCATGAAACCATTGTACTATAAAGACTGTAGGAATACCATGGTAATGCAAACTATATCATGTGCATGCAAATGTTTAAAATGAGCTTTTATACTGATGTCAATGAGCACAAATGAAAGAAACTTTATGTGCACAAATAAAAGAAAATGCTCACTCACTACTTAAACTACTAACCTTGATTTGAAATTTAATAAGTTGGGTAGGGAGGGGAAGGGATATGACCAGGCATTCTGCATGAAATCTAGAAGTACCGTGGTCATGTGTTTTTTAAGCAAACCAAGTGCTAAACCTTTGGGACCATGGGGTAAAAATTGCCTGATGCGTACAGTACTTAATGTAAAGCTTGAGTGTAGGTCTACTGATGCATTGGTTCTGATCAATAGGCTAGTAATTAACACTTAATAGCTACTGTGGGTACCAGACTCCAACAAACTTAAGTTGTCACAAGCCTTATTCACATTACACAAAGTGTGAGTTCAAAGTCTCACTTATACACACCTGTCTGAAGATGTTATATTCTAGCTTGCGGGAGTAAGCACTGTAGCCTGCTATTATCAGCCTTGGACGAAATAGGAGAGCGGTTTCATGTAGTTTGTCGTAATCAATGAGGCCAGTCTCAACCTGACAGGAACAAAGACAGAACTTTATATTAGGAAAGCTACTTTCTTCTCACTTCTTCTCTACTTCCTGATGGATATTTGATAGGAACAAAAATATCTACCATAAAAATAAAGTAACAAATTAAATAAACATGCATTTATTTCAGTGTTTGCACTGGGTCCAAAATTCGGAACTGGGTACCCGAAGTCGATGGTCGGTCGGGTACCCGAAAATATAACTTTTGTTAGGCTACAAGTTTGTTGTAAAGTCATAATAAGAAATTTTGCTTTGCACGTTGATATAATATAACACCAAAGTATCTTACGTATGGGCATGAAAAGTGTTCTTAGGCATGTGCGTGATAAATTTTGCCAGGAAAAGTGTGTTCTGTCACACGTGCAATCTATGTTAGTGAAAATTTGGATCCGGGTAGCAATTTTAGAACCGGGTCCTGACATCGTCGGTCGGGTACCCGGGTACCCTGTGCAAACATTTATTTCTCTTAAGTGAAGAGTTTTGACACAAATTAATAGCAACAACTACCAAAACCCCTTGGAGGACACTGAATGTTGTGTAATAATTAAAATGAGGATATGTGAGAATGTATGCTTTGGAAAAAAGCTGCAACTGGAAATAAAATAAGCAATGCTTTTAGTGTTTGGGGAAAGGGGAATAGAAAGGAAAAACAACATGGAATAATGTCAAAGGATAAAGCAACAAACTGGAAACTGGCATCAGAATTTTGCAGATTAAGTCACACTTAGCTGATGTCTCAATTCTTACCACTGGAATTTAGTTTGTCATTAATCCCATTCAGGACAGCAGCAAATGTAAAATACCTTGCAAATTGATCACTGACGGATTGCATTCTTTTCAGAAACAAAGTTTTGACAGGATATGGCCAACTTCTTGCAAAAAGTGTCTATTTTTGTGGATTATTTTATGCAAACAACCTGTGCCTTGGTCACTTTCAAACATCTTAACCTAGCTCTCTTCCACCCCCTCCTCAGATTCACCACAATCCTATCCCTCAATACTATGCCTATGATCCGTCCAATAGGCAAGCTTCATAATGGAAAAAAAAACGAAACTAGAGTACCAACTGTGCAGAAGCTCAAACCTATCAAATTTCAATCCATGTGAACAGCTTTTTAGGAAGGTAATATCTTTAGTGGCACTTTTGTATTGTATTATTCCATATACCCCAAGCAAACATGGAACCCAGAAATACAGTACAGCTCAAAATAAAATGGACGTTAGTAGCGTTAAGCGTTAGAAAATAAAATTCTTACCTATGCGAGTCTAACGCTAGTATAAAAGCTCACGATAGTTGCGTTACTATCGTTAGAAGGCTGCTCTACTGCTAGTAACGCTAGGATCATTAATTACAGTAGATTTCTGCTTTTCCTAACGCTGCTAGCGTTAACTGCGTTAGACCGACTTAATTTTGTAACGTCGATGTTAGCTTTGGTTTGCACATTTGTCATATTTACAATAACGATCGGCCCGAAGTTTACACTTCTACGGTGTAATGGTTTACGGTCATCATTGGCATGCACATGGGCAAAAGTGTAACGGGTGAACAAAAGTCTGATTCTGTTCTTTTTAATGAAGGCAAATTTCGGAAGTAAACATCGTAATGTGTACTTCCGTTATTTAGTAAAAGGTGCAGGAAGTTTTTAAACGCACAAAAATATTTCAGAACTTGCCAATAAATTTCCGAAACATTTTCGAATATTCTAAATGATTTTTAATACATGTTGGATACTTTCTCTTTGATGACAGAGATTTGGGAAAGCAAATAGCAGTTCCATGTTCTTCCATTATTTATCAAAAGGTCCATGAAGTTTTTAAACACGCAAAAATATTTTTGAACTTTCCAGGGAAATTCCCGAAACATTCCGAATATTCAGCATGATTTTTAACAAATGTCTGATAATTTCCTTTCAATGGCGGAGATTTTTGAAAGTTAATAGCAGTTCTACGCTCTTCAGTTACTTATCAAAAGATGCATGAAGTTTTAAAACGCGCAAAAAATATTTTCCAACGTACACAAAAATTTCCAAAACATTTTCGAATATTCTAGATGATTTTCAACAAATGTCCGATGGGACTATTAATTTTTTCTTTTTAATGGGGGAGATTTTCGGAAGTAAATTGCAGTTTTATGTCCTTTCATTATTTATCAAAAGATTCATCAAGTTTTAAAACGCGCAAAAATATTTTCGAACATGTCAAGAAATTTCCAAAACACTTTCAAATATTCAAGATGACTTTTAACAGGTGTCTGATACGACAAATTTTTTTTTTTTTTGATGACAGAAATTTTCTAATGAGCAGTTTTATGTTCTTCCATTATTTATCACAAGGTTCATAAAGTTTTGAAAGGCGCAATAATATTTTCGAACATGCAAACGATTTCCAAAGGTAAGAAATGTTTTTTGAGAGTTCTAGATGATTTCTAACAAATGTCTGATACTTTTTGATGGCGGAGATTTTTAGACGTAGATTGCATTTTCATGTTCTTCCGTTATTTATCAAAAGATTTGTTAAGTTTTAAAACACACAAAAATATTTTCGAACATGCAAAGCAATTTCCGAAACACTTCCGAATATTCTGGATGATTTTCATCAAATGTCCGGTGGGACAATTTTTTTTTTCTTCTGATGACGGAAATTTTGGGAAGAGCAGTTTTACGCTAACGCAACTTTCGTTAGCAAATGGAATTTTCTAACGCTTAACGCTACTAACGTCCATTTTATTCTGAGCTGTACTGTAGAAGGGCTCAACTTTGAGGCCTTACTAAAAGCCACCTTGCTTAAATGCTTACATAATGTACAAGTAATCATGAACAAGGGCACTAAGGTTCCTTTTGCTGATGGACCCCGAGTGACCTTTGAAAATATTGAAACTTCAAACGGTCTTTATCATCAAATTTCTGAATGTACATTTATGAATCTTTGGAAAGCAACTTTGAATGACCCCACTGACTTCCACAGTAATTCTATACTGTAAGTTTTGTCACAAAATGTTGAATACATCTATGATCTACTTAGTTTCATGTATATCCAACAATCTTTGCAAATTTGACCTCAAATGACCCAATGACCTCAAACTGACCTCCAAAATTTCTGGCACTTAATGTTGATGACATCTTCCAAAATTTACTTAAATCAAATAATAATTGCAAATTTGACCTCCAGTGACACCTGTTAACTTCAAAACATTGGCCTTCAGATCATTTGGAACCAAACTGCAATTACTTCTACCAGGTTTGGTTATGATCCTAATTTAGGTTACATGGTTACTAGAAATCAATGATTTTGCCCTCAAGTGACCCCTAATGACCCCCAAATGACCTTCATATTAGTTGGAACCAAATGGTAACTACCCACACCAAGGCTGGATTCCATCTGACTTACGGTTACATACAACATCCAAATCAATGATTTTCCCCCTTTTGACCTCTAATGAACATTCTGAAAGAAGTACTACTTCAGGAACATTATGGCCAAACTTCAAGAACATAACCAGAGATGCTACCAGCATTTACCCAAAAAATCTGAAAATTTTGTAAAGGTGTCAAACTGCCGGATAGACAATCACAGTAAACTAGTATACAAAGTCTGTCCAGTACTTAACGATTTTCCATGCTGTGCCATCTGCATAAGGTACTTGGTACTACAAATACATTTGCTACTATCAGTGGTTTATGTTGGATTAACCCTCAGATCATGCAACAGAGCAGACTTTTCTCATAAATTTGACCAAAAATTTGTGAATCAAAATAGTGTTTTCTGATGTCAAAAAAAGTCTGAATTTTTGATGGCCATTCCAAAAAAATCTGATTTCAGACTAAAATCTGAAAAGTGGCATCTCTGCATAACATACTTGGTGAAAAAGAGAGATTTTTTAAGATTTTCACATAATAGCCTCTGACCCTCACTTCCTCTTTGTCAAAAGTCGCCAACACTCACTGATCATTGAGTCGAAGTTTCATCACAATCCATCGAAAAAAGAATATTTGAGAGCTTGTCAAGCAATTGTTGACACACATGATACAGTAGATAGACTGATAGAATGACAGTGGCTGATTACAACAGCTTAAACAGCTACAGTTGTATAGCTGGTATGAGCTAACAACTCATTCTTGGTGGTAAACCTTTACAACAGATCAAAGTTTTTTCCATTTTTGACCTCTAAATCTTACCCCGCTTGTGTAGTACTTACGTTTAGCCTGTATGGCATAGACTCAAAGTAGATGGATGTAGCTGACACACGCTTTGTGTCTGTCATGAATCCATGCGTGAGACTGGCAAAGAAATTAATAATATAATTAGTCAGAAAAACCAATCCTAGCATTTGTTGTACAGGGACCTTCAGTCTAAAATTTCATAAATATCTAAGAATTTAAAATATAAATTAAATCATTGGTCCAAACTCCTATCTTGAAGGTTATTCTGCTGTAGCAATATGATGTGTTGACACCTTATTCTTGTACTCCCACTGAAGTTTTTAATTTCTTAGAGAGAAAATGATTACTTGACCTTGGCATTGGAAGGACTTGAATGTGTTTACAAAGTAACTGAGGAGGGGTTGGGAAGGGGGAGGGGGGAGATGGCTACCAGTCTTCTTCAACACTGCCTTTACTTTTCCTAACAAGGAGAACACCAGCTGCTGGACTGGTGCAACTCCTTGCACCTTGAAAAATGGACTATTTCTTGGAGATGCATTTGTGAAAAGCTGGCATAGTCAATACTTTCTAAACAATATGATAATGACTGAATTCTTCATGACTTTTTGGTGGCTTGAGAAAGGACAGATAAACAGAAAGGCTTGCAATCAGAGTAGAACAAGTAGGCAAGAGTGACATCACACAGTACTGCAACACCTTCTATATTCAAGACTTCATATCACAGCTTAAAAATGTGCTGCCAAGGTGGGAGCTGGACCATTGAATTTCTCTCTTCATCCTTTGCAACAGACTGTACATGACTTAAAGTGCACCCTTTCATTACATGGAAACAAGAGAATACTATGAAGCACAAGTAAGTGCTTAATACCTGACACTTTGACATTCTAGGGAGCTATTAAACAAATTTATTCTAATCCACATTTGAACAAATGTACCCACTGACCAAGTCTCAATCAACAAAGCTCCCTCCCCATCTCAAAGGGAAGGTAGCAACTAATGGGAGACCTTAAATGCACTCCAAATTCTGACAAATCACACTTTTCCCCAACAGGAAAGTCATTTACTCCTGAAGAGTAATAACATATTTGTGTTGCAGTAATTAAATGCAGCTCTTCTATTAAGTTATGTCTATTTCATTCATTTCTCTAAAAAGTTTGTGTCACAGTAATACTGTAGCATCCTTGTTAAAAAATAATACAAACAGACATGTTCTGAAAGATGCTAGTAGCCTGCTTGGGTGCTGTAGGTACCACCCAGCCCAGCATAACAGTAATATGGATGTTAGAAAATAAGGGCACTGTAAAGCATGAGAAGAATATTTCTAGGCACAAACTACAGAGATTTAATATTATAAACCTTGTTACAAATATAAGGATGTTGTCTCACCATGATAACTTCTAGTAAAGGTAAATACAAACATATCAGCTGCACGACACAGCGGAACAAAGATATTAACCATTTAAGTTAATATTAGTTTAGTAGGGTCAAAGCTCTTGCTTAGGGACCAAAAAATAACTTAAAATGTTTTACAGGTGTATAACATTTACACTGAGAGAGACTGTATTTACCCAAGACAGGTGTATATTTAGCTGACCTCATTTTGTATAGTGTTCATAACCAAATGCGGTGGGAATAAAGCAAATTTGTGCAAAGGGGATAACATAAAGAAGCTTGCTAGCTTGAGGAAGACCATACAAAACATGTTAATTTGGAAAGTTATAGACACATAACAAGATAACATGATTCTTTTTTGAAATTTAGAAAGATAATGAAGTACAGTGCTGATATTGGTCGGTGCAGTAGTTAATAACACGCTCTTCATCTCCACATCAGTAAACAGGCATAACATGAGCTTTCTTTAATAATTTAGGTACAGTGCCATAGGTGAAAGATAAATTTGAAATGAAAACAAGTACTGGACTTTGGAAATAAAATGAGCAACATACTGTACTGTACTTTACAACATTGGAGGATATCATCACATCCATCAGTTGAAGCTCTTAAGGATACCTAATTGTTGATGATACTCCTCATTTTTAGTTGGATACTGTAATGTCTATTGGCAATGGTACAGCCATAAAGAATTTGCTGCTAGATGACAGGACCAATAGTTGTGAAAACTCATTAAAGGAGCAAGAAAGATGATTACCAGTGCTCAGGATATTCTCAATTTAACCATGGAAGGTATTCCCCTTAATTAATGATAGCATTAAAACATCCCCAGGTTCCCATTAAGGGCATTTTGATGTATCTGGAAGGGCCCCAAGGCCAAATTAAAGTTTTGTAATAACCGGTATGTGTCTGTTTGTAATTCCAAGGAAGGGCAAGAAGGCCAAGGTGGCCTTAAAAAGTATGTCACTTTGTAGGGCATCAAGGCCATTCCCAAAACTATGAAGGCCATGGCGTCTGTGCACTTCATTTAATTCCAGTTCAGATATAATATTCATAATGACATAAATGACTTACTGTCCTCCATGAGGCAGGTCTAGTCCCATTATTCTGTCATGGGGATTAAGGAGACCGGTATAAACAGCAAAGTTTGCAGGAGACCCTGAATAAGGCTGGACATTAACTCCCCAGTTGTCAGGACTGATGTTGAAGGCATCTAAGGCTCTGCTCTGACAAAGTCGTTCAATCTTATCAATCACTTCATTTCCACCATAATATCTAGACAAATAAAAGCAAAAGTACAGTAATTGTAAAAGTACAATACAAAGATAGGAAAAATATTTAAAAAGATACAGTTCAATGCCTCTTTGTGAGATTCTCAAAGGCATGTAATGGTGACTAAATTTGTTGTTCTATCCAGAATGCAGAGAAGTATTGAGGTTGTGATGAATTCCTCTTACCAGACTTCAGCGTTGACCAGAATTAACTCCTACAAGAATGTACCTGCATGTACTGGACATGTCATTCTTGACCACATTAGAGGAAAGTGCCCTTAGCCCAATTGAAAAAATTTGAATCACCCAAGTACAGTAGAAAGAAAGGAAGTCTTGACAGCCACAGTGGTTATTATGTTCAGCTTCATCGAAGAATGCTGTCACAATGCTTTTATTGTGCTAGTCACTGGACATTTCCTAAGTACTGTAGCTTTATGGGTGAATGCACACACAATACTCTATTGAACTTGCGGCTTAATCCAAGATACCCGCTGTATGCCTGCTATTGCGGGGAGAAGATTTCAAAAGTAGCTAAGGGCTTTTTTCCAGCATGCACTACAGAGATCAATGTATATGAATCCACACAAGCCAAGCACTGCACCTCTGATCCCAGCCTCTAGATATCATGCTTGTTTGCAGAGTTTAAACACTGGTGATTTTGGGGACAGCCCGATATTCATAAGGTTCATCATTCATATTAAAGTTCGTTATTCATAAAAAGAAAATGATAAAAGAGGTTCACTATTCATAAGGTTCGCTATTCATAATCAAGAAAAAGGTTCGTTGTTCATAATCAAAAAAAAAGGTTCGTTGTTCATAATCAAAAAAAAGGTTCAATGTCCATAATCAAAAAAAGGGTTCATTATTCTTAATAAGAAAGGGTTCACTATTCATAATTGAAAAAAGGGTTTGATATTCATAATCGGAAAAAGGGTTTGTTGTTTATGATTGAGAATAAGGTCCGCTATTCATAACCCCCAAAAACTTCCACTAAGTCTCTTTGAAAGGCCAATTACATCCCATCTAAACAGACCATATAAAAATGCCATCAACACGTTGTGGACAACACATTGGCCTATCATCCCTGTGAGTTTTATGGATGTGCCCCCTTCTACGAGATACAGGAAGCCTTTAAAGCTGGAAAAATGCCTTTTTCCAATATTATGAATATTGAAACCTTTTTTCTGTAATGAATATCTAACCTTTTTTCCAATGATGAATAACTAACCTCTTTTTCTTTTATGAATAATGAACCTTATGAACATCAAACCTTTTTTACGATTATGAATAATGACCCTTATGAATACTGTAATGAACCTTATGACTAAAGAAACTTACGAACATTGACCCTTATGAATAAAAAACCGTATGAATATCCGGTAGACCCTGTGATTTCAAGGTCTTTTCCTCATGCACAGCAGAAGCAACAGAATTCTTCTTCTAGATACTGTATGGCAAACACAAATATGCTGTGTATTAAACTGGTTTATATGATTCCAAGCATGAGATATCCTCTCATATCAAGTTTTCATACCTTGACTTTTAGTGTAACAAACCATATTTTACCTCTACAAAAAACTGTACTGTATTTTCCTCTAGTATATATAATGTAAATCTATATGATAAGAATGAAAGAAGTAACATGCTTTCTATCGTAAAATATTCTGTTTAAAGTGTTTTCAACTTTTCAGGGTGTGATCTCTGGTGACATCAGATGACCTTTCACTTTTTCGAAAAGCAATAGCGCTCTTCCTCTGCATACAATGCATTTGCAATAGCAGCAAGTATGCAAGCTTCCTGTTTTCACATGCCAAGTGAGCAAGGTTTTTAGGGTTTGAGCTCCAGTAACCTCAGATGACTTTTATTTATAACCTTCACCAAAAAACATAAGGGTGTTTCCCAAAAATAAAATACATCTACATGGTAAATATGAAAGTACAGTAGCCATGATCTCAGATGAGCTTTGATTTCCACCAAAAACGACAGGGTTCTTCTAGAGTACTTGATATGGGGCATACGCATGCTAACTATGAAAACTATCAATGCCTTCTGTCTTCAAATATTGAGTTCATAAGTTTCAAAGTTTGACCTCTGATGACCTCAGATGACCTTTGACCTCCACCAACACAGTTAAGTCCTTCTAGTCACTATGAGGCATAAATGTGCAAAATATGAAAAGTATCTGTGCTCCCTGCCTGGAGATGTAGTGCTAACAAGGCTTTTAGAGTTTGACTGCCAATGACCTCGGATGACCTTTGACCTTCACCTTAAAAACATTCTTGTACTTGATATGGAGCATCTCCATGCTAAATGTGAAAAGAATCCATGTTTGAGATATTGTATAATGTTAACAAGGTTTTCAGCCTTTAATTGACTTCCTGTGACCATGGATGACCTTTGACCTCCACCAAAACATTAGGGCTGTTCTAGTTAATAGAGGTATCCACATGCTGGGTATGAAAAGTATCCATTCTCCCTTTCTTGCAATGTCAAGTTAACAGAGTTTGATCCCTGATGACCTCATATGATCTTTGACTTCCACCAAAGCCCCCTGTGGGCTGGGGGTTGTAGAATATGTCCATGGTATTCCCCACCCGTCATAAGAGGCGACTAAAGGGGAGGACTGGCACTGTATCTGAACAATATTTGAAATCCAACTTGAACCTTATTTACCTACAGTAGGTGACACTATATAACACATTCGTGTTGGTGTGTCGTTAAATCTTATTTACTGTAACCTCCACCAAAAATGATGGGGTTCTTCCTCTCTATATGGGGCATATACACGCAAACTATGGGAAACGGACAGTCGGAGCTTCCCTTCTTAAGATATCATATTTAACGAGCCCAGTGCGACACACAAAAACACACATACACACACCCCACCACCATGGATGCATATGTTTCTCTCTTCATCAAAACCAAACAACGCAGAATTCTCTGTATAGTAAGGAAGTAAAATGCAATCTCAATAGCATGCTGCATTTGAAAGATAATAATTATTGAAGAAATGGTTCTTTTACAGAAATGCAGTTAATGATGCAAAATCTTCTCTGGGCAACTTTGGGTTGGAAATTCACGTAGCTTTGCAATGATGCTGCTGTATGGAATGTTTGATATTTTCAAGCTATTTCTGGCATTGAAGTACTGTGCAGTATATACAGGTACTGAATATACAGTACATAGAATGAGATCAAAACATTCCAACAGTATCAAATTTTCAAGGGCAAACAATTCAATTTTGGTATTTCTTGACAAAAAAACCCCAATATTTAACAATAGGAATGGAGTACTGCTTCAAGCATTTGAGTACCTGTAATAAAGTTGTTTTGTCTTTCTCACCGCAGCCTTATAAAATACTCTACCACCATGAATGTGTTAAATGTTCACAAGGACCTAGCTTTAGTAACTTGACAACTTCAAAAGTTATGTGCACCAATTCTTAAAGAGGTGAGTACACTGCAGAGGCCATATACAGTATGGTGTCTCATTAAGAAATGTGACCCACATAAAACTCAAGTCAAAATATTGACTCAAGTCAAACTATTGACTCAACTCATGCTATTGACTCCAGTCAATCTACTGTAAAGTCAAACTATTGACTCTAGTCCAGCTATTGACTTTAAGGTCTTGCACAATTTCCATAAGAGAAAATTGAAGTCTTGTGGTTTTGGAAGGTTCTGACCTGGGTCAAGACTTGTTACAACAAAGAAAGTCTCTGAAACACAGACAACCCTACACTGACTTTGCAATTATCAAATTATGTATATACTGAATCTCATTTCCTGCCTGATTAATACCCATACAGTCTTAAGCCACACCTGGACCTACTTATGAAATCCAATAGTATGTTTGCAGTGTACTGTTAAACCTCTAACAATATGGTACATTATTAATCCACTGAAAATTTTCTATTATTCAACCAGTCTGTGACACAAAAGCTTCCATCAATTAAGTTTCTCTTTGCACAGCAGGGTATACATACTGTACACAAAGTGTTTTGTCACTACCATAGTATTGTGCCAGTAGAAGTTAATTACAGACTTATGCTTTTTACACTATTGACAATCCCTCACACAGTACTTTCATACCATACTTTAAGTACCAATGGTATACCATCCAAAATAATTATCTAAACAGAATGGAATGAGAGGGTATGAAATTTTAATCCTAGCAGTACAGTATCTCTTCAGAGACACTGCTACTGTAAGTTACAGAAATACTGAAAATGTACATGTATGAAAATGCATGGAGGGTCACTACAATAGCTCAAAACTCACTCAATACAAAATGCTAGAGCACAAAATTATACTCGACAAAAAGAGATTCTTTAGGGTAGACTCACTGGATAATTTCCAAATGGAAGTTAATCTTCCCACTGTATATCAAAAACGTCCTTTATATGCATACAGTACAACCAAAGGCAGTAGCAGAGATTTGTGTTCAAATGTGTGTGTGTGGGGGGGTGGGGGGGATGGATAGTGGGCCCTTCAGTAAGGTGACCATATTTTGGGGGTTTGAATCAGGAACGCTACTAGACGAGGCACAGTGTAAGGAAAACATATGTCATTAGTGTGCAACTGGCTACAGTAAATGCGTGTGATCAAAGCAGTAATAGAAATCGGTGATGCTCTTGACTTTCGATCTCTGTGACTGCAAATACCTGTTGTTTGTTAGGCTACGTATGTTCCACTCGTGGGCTATGATATAATCTCAACGATGTTGATGTAATACTAGGCATATAATACTAGCTAGCCGGCAGTTCAGCTCCCGTCTGAAAGGTACACAGTAGGCTGCACAATCGACAAAATATTATTTTCCATAACGTTATAATATCTTGGGAAATTTCAATTTTCAAGGACATTTGTTCAAATCGGGGACATTTGTTCATCAGGGACGGAACACTGGATTCGGGGACTGTCCCTGAAAATCGGGACGTCTGGTCACCTTACCCTTGAGGCAAAAGTTACTGTGTGAAAAAGTGAAAGTCAATGGGAGCAGTTCCAAAAAGGGGGGATATATCCCCATCCCCCTGGGATTTCCACCTATGACCAAAGGCATAGCGTACACTAACAGTACACCCAAATATGTCTCCAGGTCTGAAAGATCAGGTGTAATCATATCATTAAACATGAAACCAGTGAAAGTTCAGTAAAATTTAAGATCCCAATTTGCATACTTGTTTTATGTCGAAAGTAGGCTAAAGTAAGAGTTTCAAGAAAAAAGTAAAGCACTAAGGGGAAATAGTAGGAAGGTTCAAACGAGAACACTGGATCAGTAAGTTTAAGATGTTCAGTTGCACTGGCACACTTCTTGAAAGTCAAAAAACAAGGACAAAGTAAGAAAATGTAGGACAAGATAAAGTAGGATTTTTAAGAAGAAAGTAGGCACAGAAGGAAGAAAGTTCAAAAAGTAGGAGAAAACAGGATAAGCTGGACTCATGTAAGTGTACAGTAAATAGGGGTAGAGGATTTAATTAACGTGGGTTTACTACTTATACTAGCAATGTTTACGTTGGCTCACAAGGTGCCCAACATGCCCAGATAAGAATATTTTATATTAAGGGAACACCTGAATACAACTGAGTCACAGAATTCACATGTATGCAAGTATTCAGAATATATATAAAAACCATTAAAATCAACAATAAATTAGTAAGCACTGACCTTTGACCTGGATAACCTTCTGAATATTTATTATTTAGACAGGATCCCAGGGCTTCTAATGCGGCTTTGCTGCAAAAGTTCTGCAAGAGTAATACAAACTTTTTTTAAGCATCAGTGATAATTATTTAGCTGAGTTTACTGATAACTGTAAAATGCCAACCAAAGTTGGCTACTGCATATACATGTAAAGTTGTTTTGACGGAAATACATTCAGAGAAATATTACACTACCTAGACATATCAGGTGTGCATGTATAGTATAAATGATCCCTAATTGCTTAGCAATAGTTATGATAGCAAGTGCAAGCCAATGTTTTACTGCACATACATTAAGTTTCAATAAGCATACATGTAAACTGTGTATCCCTGCAATTACAGCTACAACAGTTTTACTACAGTAGCATTTCAACAATTAATTACACTTCCACAGTAGAGATACATGCTATTTACAGTTTACATTGCTGTGCACAATCTGTGTTTTTACTGCACATAACACAATTTGAGAGCAACCACATCTAAACTTCCAAGGCAATTTCACACATCTTGGCCTTACTGAGCAGAATGCCTTACAGTAGCAGCATGGGACAATTCTGTTTAACTGACTGGACAGAGACCAACGCCTTTGGGCTACACCCCTCAGAAGAGTGAAACACTAACTGCTAGGACAGCATTAGGGGAATGTACACACTATGAATCATTCAAGTCATCTTACAAGTAGGAAATTATCGTTGAAACCTCTTTCGCTTCTATGAATATCCCTAATGAAAGCCTTTCTTGTTGAACCAGAAGCCCAAAGGCTTAGTGATTCCTTGCATAATAGGGATGCTACGTTGCACTGAGGTTTATCCCTCACATTTATCTTTCTTGACTATATCATTTTATATTTAACAATTTGACCTCTGTTGACCTCACATGACCTTTGAAACAAGCCAAATATAACAAAAAATAAACACAGAAGTGTCTTGAAAGGGATTCTAACTCCAATGGATCTTGGATCTTTAAACTTCTTGAGAAATTTTGCTTTTTGACCTCTGGTGACCCCAGATGACAATCTTGGGAATTCTTGGGAAATTTTGCTTTTTGACCTCGGGTGACCCCATATGACAATCTTGGAAATTCTTTGGAATTTTGCTTTTTGACCTCTAGTGACCCCAGATGATGATCTTGGGAATTCTGGGGAAATTTTGCTTTTTGACCTCTCATAACACCATATAACAATCTTGGAAATTGTAGGAAAATTTTGGTTTTTGACCTATGGTGACCCCAGATGACCTTTGACCTCCACCAAAAACAAAAGGGTTCTTCCTCGGACCATAAGGCATCCATGCACCACGTATGAAATCTATGGAAGCTTCCTGTCTGGAGATATTGTGTTAACAAGGTTTTCAGTGTTTGACCCCGGGTGAACCCAAATGACCTTTGACTTCCACCAAAAACAATAGACTTCTGCTTCTTACCATAATGCATCCACATACTAAGTATGAAATCTATCCAAGCTTCCTACCTTGAGATATTGTGTTAACAAAGTTTTCAGTGTTTGACCTCTGTGACGGCCACCAAAAACAACAGGGTTCTTTCTCAACATGACAAATCTACATACCAAATATAAACAGTTTCTGTCATTGCTACCTTGAGATAGCATGTTTACAAGCCATTAACAAGGCTTTTGCCGTTTAACCTCTAGTGACCTCAAATGACGTTTGACCTCCAACAAAAACAAGAGGGTTTTTTCTTTCAACATGACAAATCTATATACCAAATATGAAAAGTGACGGTCATTCCTACCTTGAGATATCGCGATTACGAGCTTTTCGGCTTTTTACCTCTGGTGACCTCAAATGACCTTTGACCTTCACCAAAAACAATAGGGTTGTTCCTCTCAACATGACGAATCTATATACCAAATATGAAAAGTGTTGGTCATTGCTATCTTGAGATATTGTGTTTACAAGCCGTTTACGGGGTTTTTGTTTAACCTCTGGTGACATCAGATGACCTTTGACCTCTACCAAAACCAAATTGA
The DNA here is from genome assembly GCA_029531755.1 of Holothuria leucospilota. Classification (NCBI taxonomy): domain Eukaryota; kingdom Metazoa; phylum Echinodermata; class Holothuroidea; order Aspidochirotida; family Holothuriidae; genus Holothuria; species Holothuria leucospilota. The sequence continues at coordinate 20,165,532 of CM055969.1, forward strand.
GTTCTTCCTCTTGACATGACAAATCTGTATACCAAATATGAAAAGTGTCGGTCATTGCTATCTTGAGATATCGTGTTTACAAGGTTTTCGGTTTTTGACCTCTGGTGTCCTCAAATGACTCTTGACATCCACTCAAAACAAAAGCATTCTTTCTCTCAACATGACAAATCTATATACCAAATATGAAAAGTGTCAGTCATTGCTAACTGGAGATATCGTGTTTACAAGCTAAGCATCACATACACACACACGCACACACCCACACACGACATCACCATCACACAGATTCCTTGCCTGCCTTCGGCAAGGAATCTAAGGTTCTAAGCACAGATTTGATTGGAACATTATTTTAATACTTGGGGAAGAAAATACAGTTCAAACCATGACATGATATTCAGCAGCAAAGTATGGCCAGAAGTAAATGTGGTAAATGCGATTTGGTTAAACATAAGATCATGACAGACCTGTACACTAGTAAACTGTTCCTCAAACAAGTTACTGTCATTACCCAGTATCTGAACACTTGACTCATTTCTTTGTGCACAGCATGTACACATAGCCAACATATGCAAATAAAACCCTCTTTTTCATTTCAATCTCTACAAGAGTGTTTCAATAAGCAAGCTGTTGCCTGAAAATTTTGTTAAAACAGCTTTGAACAAAAAAAAAATGCTCTTCGAAGTTCTTAATATCCTGAATTTTTCACAAATTGCAAAATCCAAAAGTGATTGCTGTTAGGTAAAAATTGCACTCCTCTGTTAAGTAGTGCTGTATTTTTGAAAGGCTCTTTATCACCTTCATAAGTTGTTTTTTCTACACAGTCTATAACCATTCATTATAATTTCTCCAATTTGTATACCCAAGCCAACTCAAACTGTAAAAGAAACTAACTTTGGTTCTTTAATGTCTTAAAACATTTCTAGAAAACACATGGGAACACACGGTGAGTGTGATGATTAGCACTGTGGATTGGTCTATCATGAGAAGGAGGAAAGGCATATCTAACCATTCAAAACTTATATGCAAACCTCAGATGCAATCAGCTCCAGTCCATCTATCTGGCGATTCTTCTCCTCATGGATAAGGCTGAAAATTTCAGGATCATTCTCTTCTAGTGATTCCTCACCAGGCCAGGACAAAGGAGATGCTTTCCTTGACCCAGCTGGTGCATAAGCAGTAGAGCGCCAGCGTCTTAAGAGCTGGTTCTGCAAAATTTCAAAAGAGGACAAATGATACTGATTGCTGCTCAGTAATGTACATGTAGCTTGATGGGTGAAGACATTTTGCCACCGTAGGTGATTCTTTGGCTACATACCGTACTAAGCCCATATTCATTACAGTATCTGCTCTCTGTGTTTGCAGAGTAAAAGGGGTATCACTGCTTTTGCTTACTGAGAAATTTGTAAGCAATTTGTATGCACTGTAGGAGAGGATTGTTCCCAATTATGGTACTAACAAATATCGTTCCTACAATTTTCATAAGGACCCTTCTGTAGGCCTCTCATGCTACACTTCACTGTAACCATGACCAATTTCACCCACACCCCCCTTTCACCCAGTAATTCTTACCCAATTCTACCCCCCCCCATGCCCGACAACTCCCCTGGAACAATTTGTGCTCTGAAAATTCCCACATGGACAATTTCTAACCCACCCATGACAGTAACCCCTGCTACTTACAGGGGTTACTTTTCCCACCAGAAAATTTGGAAATTGTCCTGGGTTTGACCAGAAGGAAGTGTCCCTGCAGAGTGGTCCAAGGGGAAATCGTTCAGTTGGGAATTGTATGCAGGGCTTTAGCCAGCATGGTGAGATCAGGGAGTCCAAACAGTAAATTCTAGTGAAGTTTGTGTATTAAAATGTATTATACATATGGAGCAATCCAAAATTTTGGGAGTCCAAATGACTCCTGGACTGCTCTCTGGCTTAGGCCTTGATTGTATGGGAACCCTGGGTACTGCCATTGTCATGAAAAAGTCAAGAGGTCTTTCCTCTCCCAAAGCCATTGATGAGTACTGTAGGAAGTTGGTTAGTCTCTTGTACCTCCCAAGACCATTGATGGGTTTTACCTGAAGAAATCTTTGAGCACTTCCTTGTCTAGGTGTAACAAAAGGAAAGATTTTTATTTCTTTTCTTCTTTAGAGGTGTTTGCAGGTGATGATGATTATGTCAATAATGATGATGTTGATGATGACGATGACCATGATGATGACGATGGTAATGATGGCTATGACGATGACTTTGCAATGATCTTAATCCATGTTAACTATTTTTGTTAGCTGCAATACACTGAACTGTTTAGTTGGCCTTTGTTAAAAGGCTACCTGTTGAGGTAAGTTAGATTATGTAGGCCTATTTGGTAGAGGCTAAAATGCAGGATACCGACTTGATATTTGAAGGAAGCCAAAGAAAAAAAACGTGTTACTTACATGCATAGCATTTTTAAAGGTAAAGTTCAAATGGACAAATGCAAGATTTGTGGTATAGTATTTAATAAATAAACATTAGTCACTGAACAATACATTACAGACTTTAAATGGAAAACAGGAATTCTGACATCCATGAGAAATACCTGCATCTAGTTGCATAAGAGCTGACTGATAAAAGGAAACCTACTCCAAAACATTCCTTCAAGATTCATCAAAGCAGTTACAGTATGCAAATTTTCACTCAACATCGACCCATCTTCCGCAAACTGGCCACACAAAATTCATCCATCTTAGACTGAGTTCACCCAAACAACCTATAGCTGTACCTACAGGGGGTGTACAGTAGTCTGATGGAACTTAGAGTGCCTTTGGTCACTTGATACACATTCTTCAAAAACCCCTTGGCCCTATACATGTATACAGGAAAAATGTAGCCACCCCAATTTGAATTAGTATACCCCATTATCCTACGTAATTCATGAATGGTTCATTTTAATCATGTGACAAAATCTTTTTTTCTAAATAAGATTGTTTGATTCACACAGAATAACTACTTCATTTACCTTCAGTGTTCAAAGTTTATGTTCCAAAGTCATGAAAGATACAGTACTAGTCCTCAGTAAAGGCACGTGTATACTGTAGCCGGTTGCCAATAGCCCCTATACACAGTTCTTACAATGACCCACTGAAAATCCAGGGTCTTTGACCAGCACAGTGCTGGTCAAAATTGATTTCTTCTAATATAGCAAAGCTAGGACCTAAAGTCTTAAATTTACAACCAGAACTTATCCTTTCCAAATCTCACACAAGTATTGCGATTATTTTTGATCACCCATAAAATTCTTCTAAAAAGGTCCGAAAATTTGAAATAAAATCTTCCAACTTTGTCGCTTTGTTATATTTAATGTAGCGTTCGAAATATTTGTTGATATGAGAACGCCCTATGCATAACATTGTGACATCAGGCAGAACATCTGATTTCTGTACTTCCTACATTCACCACGCTTGGGGCGATTACACCTGAGTGTAATCAATTACGATTACGATTACTTCAGATTTTACGATTACGATTATGATTACAATTGCAGCGAAACATGAAAGTAACTGATTACGATTACATTGCAATGTAATCATGATTGCCATCATGATTACATTTTCTTGACATGAGAACAATGGACTGATGGGAGGAGGTATTAACAGCATGTGCTTTCAACAGCTGGTACTAGGAGTCTCCTGGCTCAATGCTAATGAAAATTTTTAATCCGTGGAGCCATTTAAATTTAGATGTTGCATTTTGCCAGGTTGACTGTTACTGTTTTATTAATGCACTTGTCAATTGTAACCACAGCACCCCCTTCCCCATACCTGGGCCATAGCGGGGCTGTTGCAACATTTTTGCCTGGGGATGTGTGATTTGGTTTGTCCCCACTATGCCGGGAATGTGATAAGACTTTTAGCCAGGATTTGCATTGCACAAAATGGGCCGGGATAGTTGCCCTGGGATTTGCAAGAAGAATAACCAGTTAAATTGCAGTGATCTGGCAGGGACTTACAGTAGCACTGTATGTGGCTACCAATAATATACTAGCCCTACATGCATGTATGTGCAAAAGGAAACCACTACGTATGTACCGTACATCATATATGTCATCAAAGCATTTGAATCAGATTGCCTAGGTATCATACTCTTGGGAACATACTGCACTATACTGTTGGGTCCATATGTACAGTACGTATGTACGGTACGTATGTACGGTAGGTCATTTTGGAAACCACATATACTGAGCAGGAATACAGTAGTTGTTCGAACATACTATTGCATACAGATTACAGATGTTGATAACTGAAAAAAGCCAACAATGAAATATGTAAAACAGAAATACAGTAGGTGTGCTGTTACTGTACATGCATGCCCTGGTGCACAACACTGATTAAAATTATTTTGTCAAAAAAATTGATTCTCAACCTTTCAAGATATTGCACATGAAAATATCCTAGGATCCTACAGAAGGAGATAACACTTTGTTACCATCTCGGATTTTTTAAGTGCAACCGAAGCAAGGTAGGATTTAAAATGGCATGACACCAATGACTGTGAGGCTTCTTGGTTAGTCGTCAATATTTAACATTAGCCTATACTTGTTTCAGTTTTAAACAATATCTCGCCTGGAGTGAATACTGTATTGTACAGTAGCTTCATGCAATCACAGCTTGCTTCGGGATGTCCGCTCTTGGCCTGCATTCACATACAGGAGTACGTAGAAGTACCTTTTGTCAAGCAGACTGCATATACAACAAATATACCAGGATGTTCAGTTTACTGCTGCCCCACTGTGCAGAGTCATTCCATTAAAATTAGCAGGGATGTGCAGTTTAATGTTGCCATGCCCTACAGGGACTTTGTCTAGATGTAGCCAGAAAGGAAACACTTGCTACATTTCTGTAAATTACATGGCCAGGCCAAAAAATTCCCCTAGATGTCTCCACAGCAATTTCTGTTAAAAAATGCTGTGGAGCAGTGTTGTAATCGAGTCACTGAAGTTTGAGTCTCGAGTCGAGTTGAGTCTTCCACGAGTCGAGTCAGAGTCTTTCACTTGTCATGTCAAGTCGAATCATTAACTGAAATCGAGTCTCGAGTCGAGTTGAGTCTTCCACTAGTCGAGTCAGAGTCTTTCACTTGTCATGTCGAGTCGAATCATCAACTGAACTCGAGTAGAGTCCCCAACCACACTCGAGTAGAGTTGAGTCACTCTGTCTACTCAAGTCATCTCGAGTCAATTGAGCATATTTTGACCTACAATACTACGTAGATCAGACAAGGAAGTTATTTACACAATTGTTAAATATGCTGTTTTGGTCACTCTGGATCCTGAAACCAGTGGGGGTGGGGGGGGGGAGGAGATTTGTACCTCCTCCTTTCATCTGTATATCAATGAGTGTCAAGTCATGATGGATTCTATCATTACAGATTTGTTTACTCTTTTACTTTGTACAGCTTACTTTCACCCTCCAATTCACTTAAAATATTCATCAAACTTTTTCTTTCCTTTTTTAAGGATCACAGGTCATTTCTATTTTTGCATCCAGAAATCTATCAGAAGCTCATGTTGATGCCACACCACCAGGTTTCAATAAAAGTATTCATGAAGCAAACCTCTTCAATTAGAAAATATTGCAATAAACGAAAAAATTATGTTCCACTGTTTATTATCTACTTATCTTACTCAAGATTCAAGACAACTATCAAGCACATACAATACCCCCTCATGTTTCTCCAATTGTCTTTGTACCCTCTATCAGTGTACAAAACCAAGTGCCACTCACAAAAACGAGGTCCTCTATCAATCACTATTCAAAATGTACCCTTGTTCACTGGACAGACTGGACTTAGCATCTAATAATTAAACTTCAATGGTGGGAATAACCAAATGAATCATACTGCAGTCTTCGACAAATTTTGTTTTCATTACTTGTCCATCGGGCAAACTGTTCTCTTAGTCTGCTTGTCCGCAGGAATATCTACTTGTCCACTTTTAATAGGCCTTTACACTCCTTTGTGGAGGAGACTTCGCAAGGGTACTTGTCCGGCGGGCTATGATATTGAACAATGAACTTGCCCGAGTAACTTTTTACTCGTCCGGGACTGTCGGGCGGGAGATTTGTCGAAGCCTGCATACTGACAATAAATGTACTGTATTTTACACCCGAAAATGACTACAGTCACCTTAAGCCGACAGTTAACATTGACTTACACACTACAAACTTACACAAATTACAATTGTGTATATTATATCGGCTAGTGCGAAAGTCGCATATTTTTAATTTCTGGCTGCTAATATGTTTGACTTCAGTCATTGTGAGAAAAAAATCGAGTCCAGTGGAGTCATTCAGCACAGGACTCGAGTCGAGTCTCTTCCACATACTGACTCGAGTCAAGTCGAGTCCTTTGCACTTCCTCAAACTTCTGACTCGAGTTGAGTCTTTTGACCCAACTGACTCGAGTCGAGTCAAGTCATCAAAAATCGTGACTCGAGTCCGACTCGAGTCGAGTCAGTGACTCAAGTCATTACAACACTGCTGTGGAGACAGCTCTCCACGGCATTTTATGGGATCTCCACAGCATTTGCAAAATGCTCTCACATGGCCAAGGCAAGTTGTTTTGCACCATAAAAAGTGGTTGGGTGCTCTAAACATCATGCAGAATCCTTCATTTACAACTCCAGATGATGTAAATTTTTTATTTACTCATTGCGAAGAATTAGATATTTATTTGTAAGCAGAATGAGGAAGTACCTGACCCCGTAAGTACGAGTCTACCATACACTGCACTGTTCAGTTCATGTGATGTTCGAGTGCATTTCATCCGATGTTCTGTAACTGTCCAACTAATGTGGACGCAAGTATAAACTAAACACCCCTAACATTCAGTGAAGTACTGTAGGCCTGCAATGGTAGTATGGTCCCACGGGGAATTTCTGAGTCATGACGTACAGTAAAACCACGTTTATCTGAACACATCCGGACCAGAGGTAGTTCGGATAAGGGAAAAATTAGGATAAACAGAGTTTCAAGTTTTTGCCTCAAGTACGGTTCACAGGATCCATATGAGTGTGAACACAAGTTCCCAAAATAATTCCGAAATGGCTAGCAAAATTGCAGACAAAATCCCTCAAAATATTTGCTTACCATTTTTGTGACTGGTGATATGATGATATGACAAATAAATTTTTAGACATCTAAAACACAGAGATTTTATTCCCAAAATTTCAAGCCTATGCTCTTCTGAATGACCAATGCTTTCTACACACTAAATGAGTGTATGTGCTGAAGAGAAGCTACAGTATGACGATCTGTAGGGGGTATCTAGAGTGTAAATTCTGCATAAATTTCCAAAAATATTAGAGACACATGTGTACAGTAGGCGACTCTCAAACAGCAATTCGCAATGTTTTTGTAAGGTCTTCTCTCGTTGTTTTTAGGCATGAAGCTCACTACGAAACTTAACTTTTCAGATTTAGTGAAACTAGGACTTACGCTAGCCTACTGCTTTTTAGTGTGAGGAGATATTGAGCCTATACTGTACTGACTCATGGTGCCTAGCAAGAACTTCAAAACAAACACGTACGATTTTTCTTCCACATTTGGCAAGAGATAACAGATTGTTTTCTATGCCCACATGTCGACTGTTTTAGCCATTTTGACATCTTACCATTACTTTTAAAGTCCTGTGAAACACTTAGTACATTTCTGCACAACTTTATGATTTGAGAATGTAGAGATTGATCGACTGACAATAATGTTGAGATTGATCAACGGCAAAAAAGTGCTGCCATTGATAGGTATAATCGGCGGCAAAACCAGCTGCTACAGCGGCTTTTGCCGTCGATGCCGACAATTATTTTTTCCCCTGACATCCTGGCCTAAGTCCCCGCTATGCCTACTGTAGGTATGAGGGCTGTGGTTACAATTGACAAGTGCATAAGTGTTTTAAAGTAAAGTCAACCAGTTGTGTAACAAGGATGTGCTCAGGTTGAGGGGCTGAGTGAACAAAATACTGTACTGTATGCAAGTGTTGAGTAATAAAAAATATCCATCACTGTACCAACAACAGAACCAAGTCTTCCCAAAGTTGAGATCATTAAACCCCCTGCACTTCTCACTCAGTTAAGCTGGAGCATTCAAGAAAACAGGAAACTTAACTATAGTCACCCCAACAGAAGTAACAAGCACTGAAAAATTTGTTTAATAATTTCTACTTCTCTTGCATTTCTTTTACAATTTAACTTCAATGTAATCATAAATTAAACCACGATTACGATAACTTTGCCATTGTAATCAATTACGATTACTTTGTTTCTTTCAGAAAAGTAATTGATTACGATTACGATTACTTCAAAAAATGTAATCGATTGTAATCTATTACGATTTATACTGATTACGATTACCCCAAGCCTGATATTCACATGGCAAGTTGCCTCTGCAAACATTCCATAATGATGTAACAATGTAGCTCATTAGCATACTGATGTAAACAAAGTTCCTTAGCCACACAGTAAATTCTATGGTGCAAAAAAGTTGCTGATTCCATTTCAAATTTTTGAACCTTCCCAGAAGATCTCTTTCCAGAAGAAAAGTCATGGTAATAAATTAAGATTTTAGGTTCAAAATTTACTTTGAGTGTGGGATGAAAGTAAATTTTGACCAACACACTGGCGGCCGATCACCCTGCTACTGTATCTCTGGTCATTGTATAGTGAGCTGTAGGCCCAGTCTGGAAAACATGTAGGTTATGCCGAAGATCTTCGGAGTGGCCTATGTGAAGTCACGCCAGATTATTGGCATATTTTATCAGTCAAAAACCAGTTTCACTTTGGCGTAGTCACAAACAGTGCAAATCTTTGGCGTATAATTCTGTTCATAATAACTCTAACCTAAATCTTCGGCGGGCAAGAAACGAACTTTCCAATATGGCTGTAGGCGAACGAACATAGGCCTACTATACACAGTCCTTTACTGAGGATTAGAAAGATACTCATAAGGGAAATAGGATTATTTTTACAGTTAGCTGATATTTCATAATATGATTGGTTTGGCTGCATATCCCCTTTTACTTACTGCACATCACATCACATCAGGTTCAATGTTGTTATAGCCATAGTCTGAGTCCATTTCATCACTTAGAAAAAAGGTGGTGACCAATACTACAAAAAGCTGGCTGTATACTGTAACGTTAGATGTCCTGTAGTTATGAAGTCCGGGCAAATTGGCCAAGAAACTGTCCGTGTCAAGCCTTGCTTTAAAACAAGCTTAAGTTGGTGCCTGTACATGAACTAGTTCCATCACTCTACCTACTTTTTAGCCATAATCATCAGTTTGCATCCTGTTGAGTGCAACTGGTATGCTTTAGAACTCTAGCTGTTCAAGTACGAAATAGCTACATGCTGAATTGGCTGTTAGCCAACTTTCTTCACAGAAAACCTCCAGAGAGGCTACAGCACCACATTCAATGCATTTTAATGGATCTCATACTGTGGTTTCAACGAAGCAATAAGCCTAATGTCGTTATGTGTTCGACGTAACGAAAACATTTGCTCAGTCAAGCAGGGCACTTAACAAGTTAAGGCCTACAATTCGAAGAAAAAATTGTGCCCTAGGCCTAGCCTACGTAACATATCGCATAACTGGTTCTTACAATCATACACTGCGGCATCAATGCCAACTTCAACGAAACTAACGTGAGGCCTAGGCTAGCCTAATTCAGAATCAAACAAGACGCATTCAATAAAATTTTAATTTTGACTAGAAACAAACCAAAGTAATAGAATACGGTTACCCCTTTTAATGTACGGAATAAGCTGCGTGATGCCATCACTGCACAGAAACAATCTCCAACTTCTGCTGTTAGAGCTTGAGAAAGTTACATATATACAGCTGTGTCAGCTGATTTTGCAGGGTACACTCTTCATGCATGATACGTAAACTGTAGTTTGTTTTCCCAGTGTAGTTCGGTATTGCCAGGAATCTTTTCTTGCGTCATATCGCACACAATGTCGGAAGATAATCGTAATGTTGGCTTATCCATGTCAGAATAAAAATTTACGTTTTAGGATACTGGATTGCGTCCATAGAGCAGGATATCCTGCTCTATGATTGCGTCATACCTAACAAAGAACTCTCAGCTTTGAGTCAAGAGTTGAAGTCGCGATCCAATCCATTGGGAGAAGTGAACTTCAATTCCATGGGTAAACCTAGGACTTAGCAAGGCTTTTTGCAAGGGAGTTGCTAACTCGGAGTTTTTGTGAGCCTATGGGCGTTGGGGTAGGGTGGGCAAGTAGCAAATAGGCCTAAGTTTTTGCCAAAAAAATAAATAAACAAACAAACAAATAAATAAATAAATAAATAAAATAAAATAAAAAATAAGAAAAACAAATAAAAATTCTATTCTAAATTTTGTATCAATGGAATCGGCATCATGTGTACATTATCGTGATATAATGCCTCCAGTAACATATGTTGGGGTTTTGAGTAGGCTAATTTGCATAAATCCAGAATGGCTTCCATTCTTAACTTTGAAAGCCTGTATCTCCTCAGGGGTTGGTGTTATCGCTCAGGCTCACACAAATATTGGATGGAAATATGATACCAAATTAGCAAATTATTGGGTTAAAAGTACTTTATGACGTATCTATGACGTTTCATGGTGAAATCACGTGATATTAAGTCATAAGGACTCGAAATGGCCTAGGCCAATAGGCCATGGGCCACTTCCCGCGCACCCCCACCCCCACAACTCTCCAACCAAATATTTTTTGGAAACCTTATGAAGGTTCCCTGTACGAAATCAAGTGATAGCAGTAAATATTCTGTGTTCGACTCATTCAAAATGGCTGCCAAAAACAAAATGCCGGGTGGCAAAAATTTTGAATAAATTGTATTAAATAATAATGAAGAAAATAATCTTCAAAAATATTTTTGACACAACTACTCTTAATATGTGTTCACGTTTTATGATGAATATTAAAACTTAATTTCTGGAACTTTCCCGGCAAGATCAAGGTCAACCAAGATGGCGGAAAAACGAAATGGCTGCCAAAATGAATGTAGGGGAAAGCCGTGTATTTTGGAGAATTCTGGTATTCAGTAGCCTATTAAAAGATTTTCGTGCAAGTAGTTTTAGGCCTACTACTTACGGAGGTATTACCACTTTATGATCCCTGGTGTGGTGGTTCCGCCTCGGCGACGACCTACTTGAGTAAAGTTCCCCTTGCAAATTTTAAGGCACCATTTTTTTCTAAATAAACGGACATTTGGCTAAGAGATGAAGCTGTGTATCTATCCTCATATGTTATTTGGATCATCCGAGTGCGGGTTAAATAAAGGCAACAGAATTCGCATTCATTACAGTTTTCAAACACAAAGTTGTCCTAAAATATAATCGATGTGGGAATTGTATTGGATGGAGAGGACTAATTACCTGCTAACGGGCGGCAGTGGTCCCATCGCTCTTGAAAAAGATGCTGAAACAAAAACTCAGGACAGTGTTTTCACACAGTTCAAAAAAGGAGATGCGCGCAAAGTCCCCAGCAGAAAAATAGTTTTGTGGATATTTTGTGAAATTTTAGCCTCTGATTGACTGAAAATGATGTGGACAAAGATCCAAATTTTTAAAAGTTTGTGCCAGTAATGAAGGCCAAAGATGTTCGGCGAGCTTCGCCCGTCGAAAAATTTTGCTTTTGCCACGCTTCCGTCGATCCGTCACCTTTTTCCGGGCATTCTGTTGCTGGCCTCGCGTCGGAGAGCCTGGCGCCAACGTCAGACAAATCCTAGAGACAACCGTAAAGGAAAATTCTCTGGGAGGATCCTCAGACTCTCGCCTTTGCCTCTTAAGGGAAATACGCATTCAAAGTGAAAACGCCACCACAACTCCAAAATGCTGAGTTGCGTTGGTTTTCAAATTTTTAAATTTTCCAAGCCAACACAATGTAACAAACGCCAAATTCAGTGTTTTGGCTTTTAAATCGCCAAAATGACAAACTAGGGTCAGGCACTGGACCCCACGCCTTTAAAAAGTGTTTCAATATGTCCCTTTTGCCGTTGGGTATTTCGCCCTACTTTCCCCTCTTACCAGTTTAAGATATACCGGCCTTGTTTACATTTTAGCACAATTTTACTTCAGATACCCCCACCCCTACGTCGTTGATAACGCTTAGAATCGAAATACTGACATTACACACAGCTTTTCAGTTCAAATCTGAATGATGTGAATTATTTATTGCATGAAAAGTATACATTTCAGTACGTTTTGTGTGTAAGGGGCAGATTATACGGGACAGCTTGTATGTAGCCAAATTATTGTTCCGAAAAAGCATTCTTTGATGTCTGGGATCGGATCTGGGCCTTTTATCCTCCTCATTTACATTCTTCTCAACCCCCCAATCAACTAGTTGCTACCAGTGAGTAAGTTTTTTCCTGAGCAGATTTACTGCTATCATATCTTGCATCCAGTGTCACTTGACCATTTATTAATTCTTTTAATTGTGATGCTCAAAACATTGTACATACCCCAGAGCTTACCAAGTTTTGTCTTCATGTTGACCAACTGTGGACGTAAGGGCAACGAACCACAGACTCCCTAGCATAATTATTGATTCCTCTGCCACTGGTATATTTATCAGTTAAATAGAATTTCTTTCGATGTGGAAAAGGGGAACTTAGAGGGACATATCGTCCTTATCCAAACTCCTTTCAGACAGGTTTTGCTCACTTTTGAAAAAAGTGGGATGAGGAGTGGAAATGTGGAATGGGAATGAGGAGAGGGGATTAGAGAGGGTCACTGAAGGAGAATTAGGGAGAAAGGGGTAAGCACCATTCCATGTAGGGTACGTGCCTCTGGGACTGAGTTTCCATCTCCCACACAAATTCAGCTTACGCACACCATATATTGACTGATGGAGGATAGATGGAACCACGCAGTTAATGGCTTTACACTGGGAGCTCTTTAGTACTGAAAACCTTGAAGACATGATAAAATGAAGTTTTCAGTCAGTCTTCAAATAGCATAGAGTGCGCGCATGTTTCGAAATTTTATTTCAAGTTTTAAACACGTCATGGCCAGTTTGAGGTGGTTGGGTTTACGACCTAGAAAATTTACATGTGGTAATAGCATAAGCTATAGGAACATGCATAGAATGATAGGCAATTCAAAATTAGGCACATGTGGATGGGTAACTTTATTTTCAATTAAGAAGGTTCTCACTAGAGTTTCTACATTTAGTAGCTTACGAAGATTGTCTTCAACCAAATTTTCAAATGATGCAACATTCACAACTCCTGAAATGTATATAGGCCACTATTTTGGGTAATAAAAGTTACTGCCAGGTTTCAGGCGCGGATCCAGGTGGAGGAGCACCCGGCGCACGCCCTCCCCTTTTTTCGATGACCAACGATTTTTTTTTTTTTTTTTTTTGCCTCATAGATATGGAAACTATGCTTCCCAGATGCTGGAAAATCGCATCTAAGCGCATCTAGAATTCAAATTTTCTTGAGGGAGGACCCCCAAACCCCCCATGGCTTCGCTCGCTCTTCGGCCTTCGGCCGACGGTGTGTGCCCCCCCCCCCCCTTCTCAAAATCGTGGATCCGCGCCTGGGTTTTTTGAGGTGAAATAAATAGTGCGTTTCCTGCCTGTACTATGTCAACACAGTGTAAATACATTATGTCCAACCTGAAGTTTGATGACAGCTGGTCGAATTTGACGAGGGACGGAATATATTCATGGGGTAGATACAGAATTAGTTCAATTGACTGCAGGCACGTAGCCAATTGATTTGGTCCGGGAATGTGGGGGGGGGACTACACTATCCTAATGACCCCAGAGGCACCACAAAGCCATCCCTACATAAGCGTGAGGTCCGAGCCGCCTTTATAGGGTGATTTTTGTAATGAGGAGTGCAGGCCAGGTGGGCAGGAAACCACAAGAAACAGGTAATTTAGGGTCAATATTTCTTTTGCACTAGAGTCATGGGGGTTGATCCCTTCAACTCCCTTCCTCCCGGGACGGTCATCCGCCTGCTTGTTTGTAAGCTCCACAAACTTTAAAGTGTACTTTTCATTCAAAGGGCTGGCATATTGTAGGTAATATGCTAATCTATATGAAACCACAAAAGAATGTGTAGGTGTGTAGGTGGTTCTGGAGGCTACAAATCAAATACTTAAAACTGCCTAGCCTTTGCTGAAATGGCATAAAACGACATCTTTTTCTTTTGCTTTTCGTGTTAAAAAATATCTTCCATTCGCCAATAAATAGGCGACAATGCAATGATAAACTCAAAGAGATGTTGATCTCTCACGCTTAAACAAAGCTCATAGACCCATATGGTTAACTTAAAATAGCCCTTTCTTTTAACATCTAGCCGAAACATATCACTTAACTAATCCTAATCTGTTGAAACTCCCTGTCCTAACTTAGCTGAAGGGTTTTGTATTGTTATACAACTGATATGACCAGTACTCCCTAAGCCGAAAATAATCGATTAGCCTCCCGAACACTCGTTTTCAAACTTCTACAGGTAGGCAAAACTAGTTTACTTTCAAGTTTTGCTACATTTTTTATTGAAACTGAAAAGGAAGTGTGTGCAAATAAAGGCCTATTGTCGTAAGTAAACATTGTCCGTATGGTTTTTTGATAACCTCAAGTAATGTCTGGCTTAGATTCCTTTGTCAGTTGGCTATATAGCTCTAGTGAAAAGGGAAAACAACCACAGAGCATATATGTTTGTGCAAAACATGGCCGTATGCAGAAGTAGTTTCGGCTAGCCTGGAGGGGTGGGGGAACAGGCCTAAGGGAATTTATTGACTCTTAGGGACAGGCAAAGCAGAGCGCCACCATAAATGGCGTTTAGTGTACCGGGTAAAATGCCAAAAATGCTTCTCATACTGCCGGAAATAGCAATTTTCGTGCCTTGCAAGTTCCATCTAAACAATGTTTATTTTAAAATCTCGGAAATTTAAGCAAATCGATGAGATAAAAAGTTTACTTTGAAAATCTCGGGGGGGGGGGGTTGGGGAACCACCCCTGCTGGCCAGGTGAGCACGGCCATGGTGCAGAGAAGTTTTTTTTAATCCGCGTGCATAAATTACCATTAGGAGGGTATGTATGTGCTGGTGAAGATGTAATCATGGTTTGGTGTCAATCACAAAGTAAACGATTCTAGCTTGCCCACTGTCAAAGGTACTGATCGAGTGGACTGTCCCATCTAGCGTTTTTGGAGGCAGGAGTGGTCCAGGGGGAACGAACATGGTCCTCAATAATTTTTAAAGCTTATTGTTTTAAAGGCCTCATTGGCCAGCATTTTCCCCCATGTCACTTTTAAGAGATTTTAGTTGGGTTCACATCATCGAAAAAGGTGTCAGATTAAGCAGGTTAAAGCAGGAAGTAGGAATCTTCCTCAAATGTGGGGGTAAGCAGCTGATGAGGGGAAGGAGAGACACCCCAGACGGGGCACCCCGAAAGTTCTTCCTACCTGAAACATTGTGAGAGAAGAATTAATTTTCCAGAAATAGATATTGGGTATTGTAAGTACTTGGTATGCAAAAGAGATAAAAACTATTCAGTGTATTGAGATTTTTAACAATGAATCTAGGCTAGCTTCACGATGCTCTTTTTTAAGTCTAGCTGGTGGATTTTAATATTGTAAGAGTTTTGTTTTGAATGTTGATTGGGGTATACCGTAGCTTATATAGAAAAGATTTTAGACGGGTAAATCCAGATAAAAGGGTGACAAATGGTCAGGACCCAAAACCGAATTCTAAAGAGGTTAGCCATACACTTGACGGCTGCGACGAGCTGACCAATCTCATGAAGTAGGTATGCGCGATAAGGGCCTGGGTAACTCAAGGCCCCTCAAAGCCATTAAAGGCTATGTGTGTTTGCGATGAAGCTTGTATTGTCCTCGAAAAGGCAGTTCACTAATAATTCAAAACAATAAATTGTACGGTGGTCGACTTGGGAGAGGAGGGAAAAAGTTGCGAATCGTAAGAGCTAATAATCGGGGGATTACAAACTGTGTACTTTTAAAGGGTAATTGCTGAAACAAGAGGGCCATATATGGAATTTTGAAACCTTAGTTTTCATGAAGAATCTGTCAGCTCAAATAAGCTAAGGTTTTTATTGCTATTATTTCTGTGGAATAAATCACTTTTTTAAAAGTGAGGAGGCTGCGAAATCGGGGAGAACTGAAGCTTGCTTAGATCATTTCAACTCGGAAGGGGGGGGGGGGGGTGCTGGTGTGTTTTCCGAAACTACGGTTCTGTTCTTGCTCAAAATCTAAACGGCTATGTTATGGTAGATCAACCCCTGAGGGTTTGTTTGCTAGATAGGCATGGCAGTGAACTTCTACAAGGCCATGAAGATAATGGAACGAAGCGACATCAGTGTATAAGTTAATTGGAGTGCTTATTGCGGTATTACCTGGGTGGGGTTAGCTTGGTGGATGAATGTACTGCCTTGCATGCTAAAAGTCCCCGGAACAAATCCCGGTGGAACCACATAAAAAATTTCTGGTAACTCAGATTTTTTTTGTCTGTGGAGCATTTGTGCAGAAGATAGAATCTTCTACCCCTTCAAGTCTTTGGGAAAGTAGCTAAAGACTGTGGGTACACACACGTCCGTCGGACGTTAAATGACAGTCCAGGGAGCAGAATTATGAGAGCCCTAGTACACCCCTGCCTCGTTAACCTCTCGGAGCGGGCACTAGTCGACGAATCTCGCCTCTGGTATAGCAGTTAAGGGTCTTTGATGAGCCTAATTGGCTTTCTGACCCTGAATCACCAAAACTAAACTTATACTTAGGCTCCTCAAAGTTACCGTCGTAACAATTATCACTTGTTTATCGCGACCATTCTTTTTTGGGGCGCACTTTCAACTTACCATCAAGTCTGGAGGTCAAGAACGACTCAGCAAACTAGAACTGCATTTGCTTGCAAACACGCAGAATTTAGTGCGTGTTAGGCAAGTCCTTGCAGTTTGAAGTAAGTCACTGAGTTTGACGGATGTGGATTTAGTACATGATAGGAGTTGCCTTTGGTGGGGAAGGGGGGTTGCTGTTTCCTCTCGGTCCCTCCCCCAACCCAATCTCTTAATATTACACTGGACGCAAGAAGAAATGAGAGAGGCATGTTGTAAATTTTGTCAAAAATTTCCGAGTCTAGATTGCTGTTATGTCATATACAGCTGTCTGTTCTCACCATTGAACTAAAACATGAGAGGAATACAGCACAACTCGCTCATTCCAGTGCAATGAAGCCGATCCGCATTCAAGCAGTGCATGATATATGTCTTGTTGCGTGCCAACCAAAAATCAGCCTGAGGGATTGATATAACTGAAATTTACTCCAAGCTTTACACATCAGTGGTAAAAGGCCGAATCACGTTTCATTGCGTTTTGTAGGAATTTATCCGAAGAGCTCTTTCATCGAGGTTAACTTCCTTAACATTTCTTGTAGTCATGGTTTATGCATTGGTTACATGGGGTTTTTTTTATTTTATTTAATGACGACCACAAATCGACTAACTGCTGTTGTTAGAAGGTCAAACACGAATACCTGTACGAACTAAGTTACGGTACGCGCAGGAAAGGCGTTATAAGCCATACAAGGCTTAACAAAAGAATTCAGCGTCGTCCAGTAATGTCAAGATTATAGTGCGCTCACTACAATAAATAGGTTAGAAATCGGTTCATATCAGTGAGCTTTCCGGGCAAATACGCATTTCATGTAATTAAATGCATGGCAGTTACTACCTCGGAGATAGCAGCCTACTTCCATAAATGGATTAAGTAAGAGGAATTAAACTACATGCATTGCAGCTACCATGTGTCCTCGGATGTTCTAATTTTAACCCCAAAGCTAGTGCTTTCCCTTCTCTTAGGAAAACGTGGACCAACGATACAAGTCTATCTCCGCAAAACCTAGTAAGTGTTACACAAATGTCCTACCACAACCAATAGAAGACTCGGAAGCAGGCTGAAGTTTAGGAAAGGACGACACAAAGGGGTGCTGGGCTAGTTAATTTTCTGACAGCCTTTTGGAAAAAGTCCGAAAAATACTGTACTAAGCAATTTTAAGAACTTTTCGTTGACTTCTGTTGATGTACTGGTATGCTTGACTCCATAAGTGTATGGTTTTATACATTTTAATTTCCATTTGGCGAATATGTGAGACTTACTTTTGTCACTCATTGGTTTGTATTTGTTTACAATACAAACGAGCAATACTTAGGACATAATTTACTAATTTTGCGCTCTCACATCCGGGGGAGGTTGCCCTTGCTTAGCGCGCAGAGTGGACGAAGGTTTTCGTTCACCTCATTGATACTATCCGTGGTCCCATTTGGAGTAAGCCAAAGAGAGGGCTGATACGCACGCTATAACCATTGTCACCTTTCGATCGTGGCTGAAGGCGGTGCCATTAAAGCGATAAAGCTTAGCAACATCGAGGTACAGAGGTCGATCCCCTACACGGTCAATGTAAGAGGGGTTTATCATCCAAGATCAATCTACGGTTTTCTCAAAAAAAAAAAAATGTTTTCTCATCTGAGCAGGCCTTTTTAAAAGAAACTAAATTTGATGTAAATTGTTGAGTTGGATAGCCACCGGACGTGATGTTATAATTGATAAGCCATAGACCTCTCCCACATTTGTGTTCGCTTAGCATCGTGGCCTGAATTGTAAGTCAGTAGTCATTAATGGAGCAGGATCCCTACTACTTGGGCCTACTAAAACATCTTAGCAGTAGGCTACATTTTGAAGGCTTTCTAAGCTCACCCCAGACAGTAACAATTCTCCCTACTAAAGTAAACTTCTGTTTAGCCCCTCCTCCAATTTAAACCAAACCTCCTGCGTAGTACACCTAGGAAAGAGCCACAGTAGCCTGCACTGAGCTTAAATTGCTCGAGGCAATATTGTCAAGCACAGTGTGTGTGTATGTGTGTGTGAGAGAGAGAGCTTAATTGGGAACACAACAGACTGTACAAGTCATTTTTGACCAACCAAAGTGAAACTGTATTGTTTGAATGAATGGCAATCAAAGTACAGTTATCGACTGTATTTAGAACCCTGAGGATATTCCTAAATATGTTTGGGTAGAGAGTTGCTAGCAACTCCCTGGTTTGAAGGATGCCATATCCCCTTTGACAGTTTACGATGACTCAGTGTTTTGTGGCTATTATATGCAGTCACCTCTAGCTCACTTTCAGTGCCAGTTACTTCAGACTTCGTATTTTGCCTCCCAAGACCGGGGATGGAGTTCGCTTTTTGAAAATTGTATAGAGAAAAGACAGAAACCAGTAGAGGTACCTTCTACTTCCGGCGCCGTGCTATGCAAGCTGGTGGCACTGATTCTGCAACTGGCACACTGTTTCTGCCTGCTCCGTTATTACTACTAAGATGTAATATCTTTGTATTACTATTCCACTAGCGCCCTCTTTTTTGAACATTTACTTTTAGTGAAAAATAGGTCGATACACGGATCCCGTACCTGCAAGATTTTTCTCATGTCCTATACTTCCATGACTGCAAGTATTTTCTAATGACTGATGGGCTCGGATGCCCTGTCTTTGAGGTGTTTTCTTCATTATTAATAGGTACGAATGCCGGTGCCTGCAAGATTCAAAATTGGTACGGTAATAGGTACGAATGTTCCATTTTCTCAGGAGAATAGGCCTGTAACGAGGTTTGAGACACAACTGCCGTGCTGCATGACTATTAGGTGGTTTAAGGGCACCGTTTTTTTCTTGTGGGATATGTTTTATTTCTTAGCATTGTTAAAAATTTTTGTGGATACCTAGCAATTTGAACCGGTCAAAGGTTAAAAAAGAGAAACAAGAGGAGCTTTTACTTCATATTCCAGTTTTGGAAGTTGGTATGCATAGTGTGGTTAGTGACGTATTTGGATAAGGTGAATGAATTCCGTCTTTTAATTACACTAAAACTTTGCATATGACTATGCAAAATACCCCATAAATCTCTTGTTGGCTATCGTGACTCTCTTGACGGTCCCTCTGATCCTCGTGTAGTCACTCTGCAGAAAGTTGGGAGGGAAGTTCTTTGAATGCGGCAAAAGAATCAAAGTCGGTTTCCTCCATCTTTAGCAAACATCATGATCGATCAAGATAACCTGCGTATAGTCAACTGTGCCGGAAGTTCCCGTTGGAAATATATGTTTTCGTCGCTGTAGAGAGACATTCAAAAACAACATGTCATCAAGATGACTCTGCCACTAACATGTCGTACCATGGAAGTACTACCTCGGATACTTCCATGCATGGTCTTAAGCCACTTTCCCGAAGGTTGGGAGCTGAACAGAGCAAGGCGGACAAATTCCTCAGACGGATAAACCAGACACCCAATTTTTGAATCACCAGTTTAAACTCCCTCAGCATCACTGAGAACATCTATGCCAAGCAAACAAAGTCATAGTCTCCTGGACACTTCCAAGTGGTTTCACCGGGATTTGATCCAGGGACCACTAGTATGTAAGGCAGCACACTCGAGCCACCAAGCCAACTCCTCCTATAGGGTACATTTACCTCGAGATCACGATCTAGTAAGGTGGTCGTTGATCTTATGACGCGCATGTTATCCCATGTAAAGCAAGGCAAGTTACGGTATCTGGTAAAAACAGCTTTGTAAATAGCCCCCCTTTATTTTTGTGAGATAGTGATGTTTTCCATTCGAAATTATTTTAAATACGATGATAAGCAACTGGTTTTAAACAAAAATGTCTTGAACTTCCCTTTTGTTGTATAAAACGAAATTAACAACGGTTTTTTTTTTGCCTTGGACCATTCATAATTGGAATCAGAGCATGGGCGTCCGCAGAAAAAAATTCAAGGGGGGCAAAATTTTTTAGGGGGCCCCCATTTTTTTCATGGGAAATATTTTACTCCCAGAAAAGAGTTAGATGCTACTTCACACAGTGTTGACAAAGGCGTAACCAGGAACTTGTCAAGGTGGGGAGGGGGAAGGCGAAGCCCAGGACAGACTCTCAGCCCTCCGGGGGGGGGGGGGCGCGGAGCGCAAGAAAATTTTGGCCCAAAATTTTTCCCAAATCGCTGGAAATGGCACTTCCAAGGCCTATTTACTGCATACAAAAAGGGGAAACACTTGCAATATCGTAAATATAAACTGTAAAAGATACCAAAAATATGCTGGAGAGGGGGCTGCTGGGGCCTGAGTGTTGATATTTTTATTCAATTCCTGCTTTGAGAGTAGAAATTCACACTGAGTGAACTGTTAAGAAATGTTGATGTTATATTTTCTTCGTTTTTTTCTTTATTTTTTCTTCATTTTTTCAAGTTTTTGATTTTCCAGGGAAGCAAGTGCCCCTTGCCCCCCTCCGGACGCCCATGAATCAGAGTAACAGGAAGATATAATCTAGCCGATGGCCATTTTCACCCAGATTTTGAGAAAAGAATTAAGTCTACTTTGTGTAATAAAGTATGCTTATTAACTCAATTGATGTCTACCATCTTGTTGTTTACATATATGCTGAATTATGGTGCATGATATCTTGTTTGCATAAAATTGAGACACTGCACGCGGTAACTGGTCTGTCTGGTTTCCCGTCCCCTCTGTGATTGTTCAGTCATTTATGGCGTGCCACTTTCAGCCGATCGCAAGCCTATCCCGTTATAGTAGACTTCCTACCTTAAGTCGGAGGCTACAAGCCCACGACACTCGTGCTGCAGACTTAGAAGAGTAAACATGCAAAAGATATCATACATCGTGTCTTTTAGCATGTAGCTCATTAATTACCTTTTTCAATAGCTGGCCAATAATTAAAAAGTAATTTATCACGCACCAGTCATCTGTAAATATTTAATTTGGGAGGAGAATAATCACCAGAATAAATCAAGGAACAATTACAACAGAAATCTTTTCTTATTTTGGATTTGCCTTCGCAGGAGCGATTGGTTTTACCGTAATTTAACATTTTTGTAAAGGGAAGGAATGTCTGGCTTTATTCTTCAGCACACAGTTACGAACTTTGTTTCAGTTTTAAAGGAGCTATAGGGTGAATTTTAGGAACACTACACCACAACCGGTTCATACTTCCAAAGTTTTACGCGCTAGTAAGCTTTAAGAATCATAATATTGGTCACCCTTTGCACTTCCCGGCATTCACTTAAAAGTTGAATGTTCTACTTAAATAGCTTTATATCGCGATACTGAAGAATATGAATACCCCTTTTCTGTACACAACTTCACTAAGCTAGTTATTCTGTTTCGCTTAACTTCAATGGCTGTTTACAAGAATTTTTTAACGGTACTCGTAAAGTGCTCGTTCCGAGCCCAGTACAAGTACCAATACATCGAATACGAGTACCAGTACGACTATTTTAACATTGGAGTACGAATACGAGTAATAAAAAAAAAACTCGAGTACTGGTTACTCTTCGGGTAGTATAACACCGATATGAAACTGCTTTTAGAAGGATGCCTTTAGGGACCTACGTATTAATCATTATCGTGAGAATGAGAGTGCAAGGCAGGGGTCTGTATATGGGCAAAATGATGTTGTTTTCTTAAAAATTGTGACATACTTGTATTGGAATTTCGGACAAATGAAAGCGCCCATTCCCTTACGGTTTTGGGAATACCGTAGCCTACACGATATGACACGACCCATACATAAATGCGTCACAGAATTAGTCCACTGACTAGAAGAAATATTTTCACTGGATCATTTTGTGTTATGAATTAAGGCGAGGTTGCAAAAAAAAAAAAAAAAAAATACAGATCAGACCCAGATCTGATCATCCGGCTTCCATCTTGGCAGGAGTAAGGTGGCTCTGAGTTCGGAGAGCGATGTCACTATAATCTAAAGTGTACTGGGTCAAGGCAGGAAGCAAAACAAGTGCTAAGTGCGGCAGGATCCATGAATGCTATGGTTTATTAGTAATGTAGAGATGATAATCATGGTGCAACTTGGAAAAGGACGCGGTTGATACATGTTCAAGAGATGGATTCAACAATTTAACCTAAGTAACAACAATTATTCCTCCCTTCAGGATAGGTTTTTCCTCAACCTTCTCCCGACTGTGCCTCCTGCTAAACTTATCTTCCCCTCTCTGCTTTCTTCCCTCGTCTTTTTCTAAACACGCAAATGTAAATACGTACGAGACATATTTAAACTATTCTTATGTAAGTTATACACGCTACTCAACATAAATCCAAGCTCAAAACGACGGTACGTGCAAAACCAGGCTAAAAACAGACGTGATCAGTATAAAACACAAATCGAAAGTAGAAACCAATGAATAGAGACTAAATTCAGGAGAATAATTAACGCGACCCCCTAACGACGTTGTGCCTACTACAACAATTTCTGCATTAAAATGGTGCATGCTTTTCTTTTGTTGTTGTTTGTATAAGTTCGGTGATCTGCGAAATAATGAAATCTTGAAAAGGAGAAATTTACAGGGCTGTGTACTTCAGTGCACTGATAGTTTGTCCATGATGACAAATCAAGTTGAAATGCTACATTATTAAAGGTAGTATGACTCCACAGATTACCCTTTTGAGATGCAAAGAAGGTGTGAAATTGGGTAATTTGGAGTAAGGTAGGAAACCCTTAGACGTTCCATGAGAGTATTCAATTCTTTCAGGAAAGAGAAAGAAGAAAGCAATGTAAATTGAAATGTCTGAACGGTTTAATACTTAGTGAAGGGTCGTAGACTTACATCGTAGGGAAAATAGGCGGAAGTCCCCTGGGGGATGGGGGTATATCCTTCCCACTCTGACAAGGGGGAGTAGCCTACACAAAATGTTACAAAATAATACCCTCTGTATTATTATTTCTTGCCATCAAATTGATAATTTTTGAATAGTGTGACAAAAAGTGAGTCATAACCATGATCGTCCGGAAGGGGGGGGGGGGGTGCAAGAGGGGCACTTGCCCGCCCAGGAAAATCACAAACTTGAAAAAACGAAGAAAAAATAAAGAAAAAAAAAACGAAGAAAATATAACATCAACACTTCTTAACAGTTCACTCAGTGTGAATTTCTACTCTCAAAACAGGGATTGAATAAAAATATCAACACTCCGGGCCCCGGCGCCCCCCCCCCCCACATGTTTTTGGTATTTTTGAAAGTTTGTATTTACGACATTGCTAGTGGTTCCCCCTTTTCATATGCGGTAAATAGGCCTTGGAAGTACTATTTCCAGCGATCTGGGAAGCATTTGTGCCAAAATTTATTGCGCTCCCCGCCAACCCATGGTGGCGAGGAGCGCTGAGAGTCTGTCTATGGGCTCCCCCCCCCCCCCGGCCAAATTCCTGGCTACGCCTTTGTCAACACTGTGTGAAAGTAGCATCTAAACTCTTTCTGGGAGTAAAATATTTCCCATGAAAAAAGTTTTTCCCCCTAAAAAATTTTGCCTCCCCTGATTTTTTTTCTGCTGACGCCCATGGTCATAACTTAGCTTAAAGCACCACAAAAGTGCTATATTTTGCGCGTCTCGTGCGCATCCATCATGCTTTTGTCTTATTGCTACCGACACGTAAGCTTGAGAGAGACTGTTTTTCCTTTTTCCTGCTACCACCACCTATCCTTTCGAACCAAAAGCGGTAGTATATCTGCCGAGGGAAGCAAATGACGGTTTTGATTGGACTCAAATTACCGACTTCTGGAAGGGCAAAGTGAATGGAAGAAGAAACTGGCCGAAGAAGCGAAGGCATTAAATGTAACCTGAATAACTTTTGTAATACAATATGAAGAAAATAATTCTGCTGACTGTCTTTATAATGCTGTTTTCGGCCCGCTTCGAAGGCACTCATCTTTGATAGCCTAGTTCCCCCATTGTCAATAAGTTTTAGACAGCTTCATTACTATTCTTGCTTTAATGTAACTTATAAATCAGCATCAATTTTCCTTAAAACCAACAATCCCCTTGCATCATCATATTTATGGGCCATTGGTAGAAATACAATTACAAAGAACAAGAGTTAAGTTGCAGTTTCGAGGCCTGTTTAGAGCGAATTAAATGTGTTTCTTAGAAAGTGAAATGATTCCCACGGCGTCTTCTAAGCCCTTGAGACACTTCAACTTGAACCCTCCTCTTTGATAAAATTCTGTAGCCACGGGCCTTATATAGATAAATTCCGCGTGCCTTCTCTAATTGTCATGTATTCGAACTTGGTCGGTCATATCGATTGTTTGGGGAAGCCTTAAAGAGGGGCTGAGTAAACAGGGTCGACCCTGCGGGGTACCCTATATACAACACTACTCACAAGTCCCCTGAGTTATTAAAGACAGACAGTCATCACCCCAAAGTATATTTTTAGTGTATGTATATCAAAATTCTCAGTTGGTGACTGCTCTTTGATTGACATCAAAGTTTGAAAATTTGAAAGATGCAGAGTTGCTCACATTCCACACAAGGCAGAGAGAGTACTTTTATTACATTTTATAGCCTTGTATTGCTCACCAGGACATGGCCTTAAGCAATAAAACATGTTTATTCTTGCACAAGGAAGAGCCTCATACAGTTATGGGAGGAGCTAGAAGATGCATAGTTGGGAGAATTGGAACTGTCTGGGATCATGAAAATTCCCCTTTAAATTGACGGGCTGTATGTACGACCTAGGCAAAGAAAGGTAAGTACTAAATTTATCATTCTTGTGTTCTATTTAGCAAGCTTCCAGTTTTGTTTAGAAAATGTTCAATTTTTCATTCTAATCCTCAGAATATTGTAAATGCCCCAGGGCTTCCGGGGGCCTCATCCCGTGAACTCCTTTTAGGTTGCTACCCCTAGAATCCACTAACATAAAATAATATCGAATTTTCATTTCTGTGGTCCGTTTAGTATGCATCCAATGTCCATTAGAAGTACTGTGGTTTAAATGCTTCGCTTTAATGTTCACAATTTTGAAAATACTCAGAGCTCAGTGGGCGCTTTGCCCCAGACTCCCACCAGCCACTCGGGGCTCTAGGGAGGCCCCTGACCCCACGCCGTAAGGAGAGCGTTTGCCCTCCCACGGTGTCTTCGGCCCAGTTGGAGTGTTCCTTACCCCCACAGGTTTCCGAACCAATCTCCGCCCATGAAAGTAAACACTGTTGATGCTTTGTTACCCAACGCAACTTTTCATAGTTATTTCAGGGAACCGTGGAGCTAGTGTATCCACCAGCTAACGATAATAGTCATAGCTAAAAATAATTGCATTCATTATCATCTATGAAGTAGAGAGACAATGTAAGATATTTCATATATTTTTTAGAAATTGTTCTTTGAAGATGCGGGTGACTTACTTTGAATACCTGCCCTGAAACCATTTTAGCCGCCCCGAGTATAGTGCATTCAACGTATGCTACCAGTTCACCAACAAGCCCTTCCTTGCTGGCTCTTCATTTCACAGTCCAGACTGTCCTCTTTTAGCATACTCTCTCAGATATTTTCAGCGATACAACTTCCCTTCTTGGCTATTGTGATACTTGGAAGAGAAGCCTTGAAAAGGCATAAATAGGTATGTTTTCACTTGAATCGTGTTTAAATTTTGAGCTACGACTGGCTGATGTTTAGATTATCGTAATCCTATATTACTTAAATATTAATTTGAACATTGAATATGAAAATCAAGATCAATCTGCATTATCTTACATGACATCGATGAATGTATCACCAAACTATTGAGGCTCTGAAAATATTCTGTATCCCCTATATGTGGATGAATACAAAATATTTTACTACTTCATATTAGCTCTTTACTCTGGAATGACATATGTTACCCAGGTAGTGACAATTGCATTAGTACGTTTTAGCAGCGTTTTGGTTTTATGAGCAAGTCATTTTGTGGAATTCCCTTTTCCCTGATGAGAGTCAAACGATGTAATAGGTTATGTTGGCAAAACGGCCATGTACGCCCTATAGTTACAATACGATTTTGATTACGAAAGGACATTAATGTGTAATGTTGGCCTAGCCTTAAAGGTAATAACCAGTTTCACTATGAAAATTTTGTCGCTCAGGGCCGTAGCATGGCCAATATCCCTACGGGGCAGTTCATGACACTAGCTATAGCGGACCACCAAGTGCGTGCCTACAGATATTTGATAGCCGGGAGGACCCTTCCTTTTTCACCTGTGTATGAGTACCACCCTTAGGGAGGGTGCTGAGGGGAGGGGTACATGTAAGGTTGGCTTAGGTGCAAACTTGTGCTTTTGATTGCAAAGCCTTTAACTGATATGTTTAAAAACTTGTCATTATTTAGTGATATTCTTCCTATTTCTTTTTGGGAGGGAGTAAATCAAGGGGTGCTGTCTAAGAGAAGGGGGTGACACTCTATACGCTTTGAGAAATTTTTGTCTTGTGAGGTGCGTTAGATGCAAAATGTTGCTACCTTTCATAAAGCGTTGAATTGATTATATGTTTAGGTATCCTATTTTCTTAAGTGTTTTTTTCTATTTGGTAGGGTGTAATTGAAGGGATGTTGCGTCAGGGGAGGGATGACACCTCTAAGCTTGAAAAAATTTTCTTGTTCTAAGTTTTCCTAGATCAAAAATGGCGTTATATTTGGTAAGGTTTGGACTGATAACATGATCTGAAATTTTAATTAGTTACTGAAAGTTTCGGCTGTGGAATGACACCCCTATAAGTTGGTACCCGGAGGTGTTTCTCCCTAGCGCCCTTAGTACGCCACTGGGGGACCACAATCGGTTGATGCGTTGCCATAGCGTAGGCCTGCAAGAAACTGTTCGGTCGAGATGTCTCCCAGATGGGAGAAATGACACATTTTAGACCTTGAAGTTGCACTTAAACATTCTTCACTTTTAGATGCATGCCTTAGAAACAAAGTTAGATTTCAAAAAGGAAGGTTAAATTTGATTTAAAGGGAAAATGCAGTCACTTAATATTGAAAGAATGTACCCGGGTATCCTATTTTATGAATGACTTTTGAGGATCAATGTTGCACTTTTTTCGCTGGGTTGTGAAATTCACGTATGGAGTAACTTCCTGGTTTACCATGAATATGCAATATTTATGCAGTCTAACATATCATGAAAGATATTTTTTAAAGTGAAGTAAGAGGACATTTGTGAGAAGTAGCTGTTGTTTCAAAATAAGTTTGCGGTAACTGCTTATGTCCTTTAAATTAAAAGTTTCTGTTCAAAATCATTGGGTTTAGTTTTTAATTAAAGTTAACCAAAGCCATCTTTAGCCAGCGCTGGTGTATTCTGGTTTTGTTCAAGCGGTGTACCTTGTAGAAGGAAGATGGTTTATTCGTCAGGAGGAGAAACCCGCATAAGAACTCATTCACGGCGGTGGTCCGGTGACTTTCCGGGAAACTTTGGGAAGAAAAGAAACCCTTGTATGCGATTTCCCAGGTTTTGCAGGCCCTGAAACCATTTTCAGCATTTTAGTATTTTTTCTCAAGAAGGCCACATTTCATTTACACTTTGGAAATCTCGGAAGGGGCAGTTGCCCCCTGTCCCCCTAACCGCAGGCTACGGCCCTGTAACTGGACAGTCTCCCCATCTTGTTGTATTGTTCAGAACGTTTGTAATCGTAAGACGAAAGTCTCAAAGATTACGCAAATGACTCTTCAGTGGACCTATTTCATTTGATTTTTCGAGTCATGGGTTCTCTAATGAAGGAGGCCTTCGTATAAGAATAGACACAAATGACGATGTCGATAGTTTCTGTTCCTTTTAATGTATTCTTTGCTGTCAAACGCAAAAATAGTAAAACGTTTTGAACGCAATGCACAACTGATGAGATCTTGCTCCTCAACAATATAACGTCCCACTTCTTCAGTCCAGCTTCGGCCTGTCGGCAAAATAAAAATAGTTTAAAACTGCCATAGGACATTTATCGTTTGAAACTGAATCCAAGGGGATTTTCACCTATATCATAAATTTGGCGCTATGCAGCTTCAGCCGGGAAGAAGACTCACAAATTTCAAGTTTTGACATGATTAAGATGTAATATTCTCTGTTCTATTCCCTTTACCAAAGGTATCTATATTTGTTTTGAGCACCCTGTCCTCCTTTTGAAACACCACAGACTTAGTGCAGTAACTGGATGATGTATAACAGTCAACAGCGGTAAAGCTGTGAACAGTAGTTTGTCAGGTGCAAAGTGTCATGTGAACAATTACTTAAGGTGGCACCTTTATAAAAAAATACTTTGGAAGTTGGATCGATTAATTAAATACTTTGTTTTTTGGCCTAAACACCAAAATAAACATGATCAGTCTGTACATTTCCCTTAACAATGGTCAGTGTTCAATTCAGAGAAGCATATTTAATCATGTCAGTTGAGTTATAAGTGGCCAACTTTTCTACTAAGATGGTATGTTATATGGGAAAAATCATTTTTATAGTGGCTTTACAGCTCAAAAGATATTCTTCTCTCATACTTGACCCAAGATGATAGCCATTTGAATTGAATGAATCAGTCATCTGTTAGAGAGTCTGTCGGCTTCAAAAGTCATAATGATGTAAAGTAAGGGTTTGAGCAAAAAATATTTTGGTATGCGTAAGGCAAACAAGATCTAAAATCCTGATGAATTTTCATTGAATTTCTATATTTTTTCCGCTCTCAAAATTTAAGAAATAAAAATGTAATGTATGTAACCTAAGTGAACTTGTAGCAAGAAGAAGATATGTCTTTCTTTACACTGATGAACAATGCGTTCCTGTCTTTATTTTTCAATCTATTCTACAACCTTAAAAGAGATAGGAATATTAGTTTTTCCATAAAACTGTAAAGTTTGTTAAGTTTTCATGCCTCTCACGCCTTCATATTGCAAAAACAGATGATCGAGAAGATTAGTTGCAAATGATAATACTTTATCTAATAAGACCTATAAAATCATAAGAAAGAAAGAAATACAAATTTCATTAGAACGCTTGGATTAAGTATCCTCTAACATATCCAAACTATATTTGAGCCTAAGTTTTCCTTTAAGACAAATAAAAATACGAAATCGTCAGGTGTAGAGGTTTTTACTGCTGAATTTAACAAGTCCGTCTGAAAGGGTATGTTTCTTTCCTGATCGGATCATGTAAATGTGGTTATTTTATTTTTAAATTGTCCACTGGACATAGGCATTTTGCATTATCATTGATTCCAAAAGGCAAACAAACTTTGGCACTCGGTAATTTTTTTGCCATTGTGTCAGTAAGATAATTACTGGTAATTTAAGTTAATGATTTGGTGATGCTTTTTCCTTTCTTCTGTTCCAGATGAAACATGAAGATTTTTGTTTGTGTGATTTTTCTCCTTGCTGCTGTGTTTGGTGGTAAGTAAAATTTTAAAATACAGAATTGACCATTTTATAAGTAACCATCTTTAAGCGCTAGAAAATACTCATGACAATGACCACAATAAGTGTGAGTAGAAAGGAAAGTGCTGTCCTTAAATCTGACCACGCCTTCATGGAAAGAGTGAAATCCTTGCCGAATATAGGGTAATAATATCGAGCTCCTCTCCTTCAGTACACTGTACTCATTTGTAAGAAAGAAAATTGACCACATTTGTGGAATACGGGTAATTTACCCCATTGTTGGCAGGGGCGGTTCTAGGGTCTTTCTTGAGGGGGGGGGGGGTCCAACAAAAAAGGGCACATTCATTTTTTTTTTAAAGTTTGGTTCTAATAAACGTCAGACAAAGAAAGGATCAACCAAGAAATATGCAAAAACTGGAATGATCTAAACGGTGAAATTGCAAAGCGCGCGGAGCGCGCGAAAATTTTTTGGGGTAAGCCAACACTCATAAGAATTTCTATTTTATTTATAGCTTATACAGGACAATTGTCCCGGTAGTTGGGCCCTTTCGGGCATAACTTCATTGTAGGCCTACTTTCCTCCTCGAGTCAGTAGCCGTACCTCACGACAGACACAAGAGGACGTTGACCGAAATGATATTTACATAAATCCGTGTATTCTACTTGAAAGAGTTTGTACTAGCCTATTTAGATATAAGTATAACGGAACTGAGAAAGAGTGGACAAAGCGTACCGAAAATTTTGGGTTTTATCACAGAATTCACCCTTTTGTAAGCCAAAATAAGTAAATCAACCATGGGTCAACGGCGTAGGAAGATGTTTGACATGGGGGGGGGGGCAGACCAGATGCGATTTCTCGACCTTGACCCACCTTTCCACACCAAAACATCATAGTGAGAAGGGGACTTGAAGGAGCCTAACGATCCCATGCCATTGCAGGGCATATTTTGCAAAGGGTCACTGAATACTCCAAAAACTGAGTTGCGCACTGATAGTGTACTTTAGAATCTGAATCGTGAAATTGTAAAGCGCGCGAAGTGCGCGAAAATTTTTGGCAGGCTTACATAAAACACATATGTAATCATTACGAACAAAAGGAAAAACTATAGGGGTTGTAGACTGCATCCGGGATAACACACATTGTAGCGGAACCACCTGGACTACACGATGAAATAGCCAAACTTTGCTCACCAACTGACTGTACCTCGTGACACAGACAAGAGAAGACCAACAGGGTTTGCGATATTGGATGAAAGTTAATACCTTTACATAAACTACGGTACTCTGCGACAGCAGACCGGTCATCGGTCCAACTGAAAGACGTCAAAAATTGAACCGACTAACATTGCGTTATTTGACCTGGTGGTGATTTTCTATAGTAATTTTAAACTGAAACAAACACCGATTTGCCTATTGTGACTTCTGGTCAACTCTTGGTTGTGGACATTTCCTTAAAATTGGCTTTTATTCCCATCACTAGGGCAACACTTTAAAGAAGAAAGTAATTCCAGACCATGAATATCATAGCGAAACGTATTTACCTACTCTCTCTTGTTCATGATAGGAGGGATATCCAGCGGGTGGAGGGAAAGCTTTGTAGATGTAGCGTTTAGGGAGTGTGAACAGATCATTATTTTGCAAGACCAAAAGACTAGAAGTGACCTTTTGGAATCAGTATCAAAGCCCAACGGTAATATGTTGCATAAAGCGCTAGCTAGTGAGTATGACGTAAAATCTGTGTGCTTTGTATTACTTTGATCAGGGAGCTGGAAGACTCCGTCTTCCAGCTCTCTGCTTTGATTGCCCAAGTACGCCACATGTGGTTCCCAAGCGAAAAGTAATGAGAATGCCTGACTGTCACGCAGGCAGTAAGAAATACTGTAGTCACATTCTCTCTTAAAAACGATTGCACTGTTCGTCTTTCGGGGCGGGCAATGTAGGCTACCGAAGTCAAAATATATTGCCGAAATTTCTGCGATATATACTGTAGCTTGAGTTTTACGGGCGAATTGATCGATACTGGATGGGAGTAACCAAAATCTCTCGTGTTTTTCTTTTTTTTATTTTAGGCCACGTGTAAAAAAACCATTTTTGAAAAAGGGCAGATTGGGAAATTTGAGGGGGGGGGGGTCCGGACGTCGGCGACCCCACCCCTGGATCCGCCACTGGTTGGTAAATATGACTACTAAAAAATGGAAGTTTAAGTATCGATGCCCCAAGATTTTATTAAGTAAAATGGCTGAAAATGATTTTTAAGGAAATTACTGTATCCAATTAAAAAACGTTGGTTGATGGAACCTGGATTCATGGTACCGTTACGCAATCCCAGTATTTATATTATCTTCTCTTTGTCTTACTCCAAATAACTGAATGTTATTTGATCTGTTTTGAAAAAGAACCGGTAATGCAAGTTTTTAACACATGTGGTTATTCCATTGTGTTGAGTAAGAACAACCTATATGTGGCCCACACCGTTTTAATAATGTCTAATTTAGACGCCAAACTCATTCTCTGGGCAAACGGGTGAGTCGAACAACCAGTAAAAATGGAAACATGATGAAACAATATGAAACAACATAGTAGCAAGCATAAAGTATACATGATATACTTGTACTGCAAGTATGGATTATACACAAACTTGTCGTTGCACAAAATTTATTTAAACTGCGTACACGCCAATTGTTGGCGGATTTTCTGCACACCCATTGAAATAGCTGATGAATTTGCGGTCAATTTAGCATTGTAACATTGAAATTCTTAAGTTCTGCAAACTGCTTACCAAGATTGGGACCACGGCAATCATTTCTCTTTACCAACCCTTGTTCATGCTTCCATCGGTGACGAGGAGGGGGTGGGACGGCTCATACGCCTTGAGTTATATTTCCCAACTTCTCTAAGTCATTTCCTAAACATAAAAAATTATGCAGCTACATTGCTTTTGGCCCCTGTCATTGCTCCTTTCCTCTATGTTCCACTTTAAAATCAACTTGCAGCCATAGCGTACCGTGCATCCAAAATTACTTAGTGTCAGCTTAAAGCTTCATTCTAGAATCTGAAATTTTCAGAATCCACCTGACTGCGGGAGTTTGCTCAGGACCAAAACAGGGACAACATCTCATACATTTCTAAGCAGTCAAAGAAAGAGTTTTACCCTTCAGTCTTAATTTTAAGCCAACCATGTAAACAAGACTGAAATCCGGTTTACCAGACCCCATCGGAAGCATCTATATAGATCCAACATTGTCCCAGTTGTCCCATATTCGGCTCCACTGTCAACAATACATTGTGGTCCCATCCCCTTTGGTTCTGTTACCATTTTCAGTCTCCCCCTTCCCCACCGCTACTATCCTTTGCAAACCTAGGCTATTTTCTTATAATTTGTTCAGAAATCGTTGTCATTGTATACCGTAGTTGACTACAGGCTGTAATCCGTGGAATATGAAAGTGGCGCCATGCAATGTGGTTCACAACGAGTACTTCCATGGCTTTTGCTACCTATTTAGTCCTTAATTTGGTTTTATCCATGGACCAAAGTGAGTGTCCTACAGGGCCCTGAGCTCGATGACCATGCATACACAGTCCAAAGGCACGTTCCGGCGATTCTTGTGGCCGTGTCTCCCACGGTCTAGGAGAGATAATGTGATAATCTATTAAAGTGATGCCGTGAGATTGCAAAAAGTAAAAAACATTAAAAAATCGAGTTTAAAATTTCAGTGATTCCTTTGAGTGACCCATATGAACAGTAAGGGAGAAAAAATAAGGCCTGTCGTGCGAATTCCGGCAACAGCCTTAAAATTTTCGTAAAAATAACGACTAAACTCGAGGAAATCAAAAATGTGCTGCGGACAAACACTATTCAGTCTCCTAACGAACATCAGTTGAGCGGACCAATGAGAACGAAGTAGTAATGCATATTCACTAGGCGTAAACAGCTGATCGATTTAGCACAACAACACAAGTGAACAAGACGCATGGTGTGTGTGGATCTTGAAGAGGTAACGTTGATATTGCAATGTACAGAGTGCATGGTAATACCGCTACACCGTTTTACTGTAGTGGCCTAACTTAGGCTATAGTATACTGGCTCAGTGGTACCTCTGTGTAAATTAAGCCTAATTTAGGCTACCGTTAGATGCTCTGCCTTTATGTGCACTTACCATCGTCTTTGACGTTCTTACTCATGGCGATAATATTGGTGTAACTTTCGTTGTAAACCTGTAACGTCCAAATTCAAATCGGTACTGTAACGCGTACCAAAGTGTGAAAGACTGTGGCCTGTACTACGTAGTATTGAGGAAGCTACACTGAGTGTATACAAGTAAGTGTTATGAAGCAATTACGCAAGAACATGCATTCTCTGGTCGTGAGACTGCTATAGCAGGGAGTTGTTATTACTCCCTGGTTATAGTAGAGATCAGTGGTCGTGAGCGAACAGCTGTAGGCTACCGTAGAGCAGGCAGTTGTTATTTGGAAATAACAACTCCCTGCGAGAGCTAGTCAGGCTGGAGTGGTATGGTACGTCTTTTTTAACTTGGTGACACCTCAATAACATTGCATATTCAACATCAGGTTCGTTGTAGGCGTGGTTTAATGCCGTATAATAAGGAACGTTTTTGAAAAAGGCCTTCAAAAATTTACCGATTTTATGCTGTTTAGGTTACTTCCCGAGATTATCACTATCATTTTGAGCTTTCAAATTGTATTCTTCAACTCTGTAAAGCACTCGTGGCATTTTTAAGAATAAAGAAAGACATAAGAAGAAGCAAAATCTTATGTTTTTCCTTTTTGCAAACTCACGGCATCACTTTAAGATGTAGTTTTCCCTCTCCTTTCTACACACCCACGGACTGTATGTGCTCTATAAGCTCATCATATCCGTTTTTATCGGTGTTTATTTTGGTAGATCATCAAAAAGAAATTTGCAGTGAGAATCATATCATAATTAACCATTTCTTTGTTGATGTGAAAAAACAACAATACTTGCCTATCTTCGTTTCCACTTTTTTTCACTATATCGGAATATATTCAAATGAAACAATACTTGCATTCTTTCTTTACACATATACAGCTGAAGCTTTTCCGTGTCACAGCATTTCAGAGTTCGACTGTACAGCTTACGATTCGAGGCTTCGTTCAGCATGCAGTCAGGTAGAGGCTGAGAATACAAGACGCACTGAAACTTGTCCTACCACAGCAAACTCTTGCTATTACTCTACATTTTATGTGTCAGGTACGTTTTCCCCAAACATGGTTTAGTACAGAGCATGCAATTTGCAGTAAAACCCCTCTATGGACCATAACGTACTTTTATAGCCTGGTATGTATAGAAATCAGTAGACAACAGCTATGC
The DNA here is from genome assembly GCA_029531755.1 of Holothuria leucospilota. Lineage (NCBI taxonomy): Eukaryota > Metazoa > Echinodermata > Holothuroidea > Aspidochirotida > Holothuriidae > Holothuria > Holothuria leucospilota. Next base: position 20,201,093 of record CM055969.1, read on the forward strand.
GTAGGCCCTACGTTTGTTTAATGTCCTCTTACAAAAAGATCGCCTTAGTAATGACTGCACATTTCAGCTTTTCAAATTTAGCAATGGATTTTTTTTTTCATAGTATATATTTGATCCTTTCTGGGGTATCATTAACAACCTAATGCTCAAGGTTAACTTTTTTTTGTATTTCATCTTACAACAATTACTATAAGAGGTAGGGGAGGTATTAACTTTTCTAAGAACAGTATTCGAAAAAATACTCTATTATGTACAGCGAGTAAATATTTCAAGTCATTGTCAACCTCTTTGAACGTAACGACAATAATATGAGAAATATACCAAGCACATACTCACAAGACTTTCTTATATGATTAAAATGATAGGCAGGGAAATGTATAAAACTATAAAGAACTGTAATTTAAAGACAGATTTGAATCACCTATATATTTGAATCATCTATATGACTTTTAGTTGGGGTCAGCAAAAGTCTCAATTGGTGGTTACTTTTTGATTGACATCAGAGTTACAAAATTCAAAAGATGCAGAGCAGCTCATATTACACAGCACGCACAGAGAATGTTTTCATTACACATGGGGTCTTTCATGCTCACCACGATGTGACCTTGAGCAGTGAACTGTTTGTGTCTGCACAAGGAGAAGCAGTAAAGACAATTATGGGAGGGGCTTACCACTAAGTAATGGTCATACTTGGGGTGGTGCAAATCCCTCTTTAACTTCAAAACCAGTTTTTGTTGTCATGGATATTGGGAACCCAATTGTACAGAATCAGTTCCTTTTGATAACAGAACCTGGACAGTTCAGAGTGACAGTAAGGATTGGTGGATGCGAGTATGGTGTTATAAATGGCTGCTACTCACGATCACAATTGTTCGAGATAGACCCTGTCCTTGAAGATGCACTAGATGACATAGAGGATTTTCTCGGTTACAATAGCCTATACAAGACTTGAAAGTCTGTTTCTGCACGACTGACCTGTGTAATGATGGGAATGATGCGTTTTTAACAGCTCCCTGCTTGTACAAACCAGTTACATGATCGTCGGGTTATTGGCATTTATTGCACTATTGCCTGTAATTGATTCCATTGTGATGTGAGATTTAGTAGCATTTACAGTAACTACCACGTACACAGAATATTTCTTTGCTTCTTAAAAGTTACTCCTGGTAAAATTCGGTAACAGGAAGCTGTTAAAAATCGATATTTAAAGTACAAAAACAAAAAACGAATTATATAATGACAGGATGAATTAGACTACAAATTTTTAGCGAAAAACTTTGGAAATAACCCTTAATTTGAGTTGTTATTCTTTCATTGGGAGGCTTTACTTGATAAATTTCATCTATGCTGAAATGTATTTTTATTTACCTTAACTGATGAAATACGAAAGAGGCACGAATCTAACACATAAAATTCTCTTTAAATCTTAACTCCAAAAAATCATACAACAATTCATATTTCATAATTGCATCATGGAAAGCATGACCAGCGGATACAGAAAACTGACATACACAGCGGGGACATTCTGTTATAACATATTACAGATTTTCTTCCCATTGTGTTCATTCTTTAAGTTGCAATAGCTCAAGGAAACAAAGACTATTTCAACTTCATGTGACCTCTTTACCTTCACAATAAAGCTTCAGTTGACACTGAAGTCTGGTGAAATTTTGAAACCTGCTTGCTGTCTTGGAAGATTAGCATTACTTCTATCCTCTCGCTCTCAATGACCTACTTTTCATAGTAGGGCTGTCACGATTCATCGATAACTGCAATAAACGCGATTTTAGTTTCCCGGCCATACGTACTGGACATCCTTTAGGTATCGCGATATCAAGAAAAAAAGAGGAAAGAAACAAACAAATGCATTGTTTTTTAACAATATTCATAAACTTTTGTTGCAGTTTTTCATATTTTCATGTACATATCATGTTGCTAAAATAAACGGAATAGTTACAAAAACAATGAGACAATTAAGGGTTTTAAATTTATCAAGTGTGTAAATTGAATACATTCACAGGTTAAATTTTTGTTGGGTAATATAGCTATTCGACTATGTATCGCGGTACTTTCGGTAGCGATAATTGCAATGCCATTCTGCTGTATCGTGACAGCCCTTCAAACCAGATGCCACGGATCACTCGCACAGATAGTTATTATATGTTAACTTAATAAACTATGGGTTAGATTGCTTCCATTTCTTAGAGACAAATCATTCGCAAATTATAAACTGATAACTACCTAGACCAAACAGTAGATATAAGTGATTTTTGAAAAGCAATATTCCATTTGTGTAGAAATGGATGGTGACCTTCACACAATCAAGTCCCTGCTTTCTCAAAGCATCAATTTGCGAAACTATGATACACACGGGCTGTATCTAAGTCAGGGTGATTCACGCAATAGATGTGTAAGGCTTCAGTGAAGTCTTCATCTTAATCAAGCGGTCGTGGTAAATAGTTTAATTAGATAAGAAATATAAATGGGATATTGTTCAGATATTCAGTATACCAAGATGACGGTGTACGATTGGCACCATGGGACTTACTAAGAGACTAAGCCGTTATAATACGCCATCTACTTCCTCTTACCGTATTAAGAGGGTTGGAAAGATATACTGGGGCCAAACTGATGAGTCAAGTTTATTTTGATGAATAAAAAAGTTGTCTACTTTGCATCACTTTATGTGACCTGAAGAACACTGTTAAGACTGACACATTCTACGGGGCTTGGAGTAGCCTATATGTGATAAACACAGTGTTTAAAGGACACTCATCAAATACCACCACAAAATGGCAACATGCCATCCTTTCCACTCTCCAATCACAAATTAAGATTGTTGTACGGTTTAAATGTATGCTTATACCCCTATGTATAAAAGTGTTTTAGAATTTCGTTTGTTAAGGCATAGGATTTAAGCTAGACTAAGTATAATTTTAGGCAAATACCACCAACCGGTATTGTATAATAACTTTGAACTTTGATGTAAAGCTTTTGGTCAGAAACAAGGTTTGATATCTTTGCAGTGGTGAAGGAAATTCGTTTGTCTTTGAAGCCTGAGTAGACATTTCTGGGGTCCGTGAAACGTCATGAAATGAAACATTCCTGTCACGTCTACTTTTGTGTGTTGCCATATGCAGTGTGTATGTGTGTCATGACATAACTTTCTCGATGCAATTGAGTAGGCGTAAGGCATTTACATTTCAATAAAATAAGCTGTAATCATACCAATGGAAGCATAAAATAAGTAATAAAGGTACTCGGAAAATATCAATATTCTGTGAATTTTTATGTTTGCAAGTTTAAGTATCACTTTCAAGATGAAATTACATACATGAGGATTGCAATTCAACTACCAGTTAAAGAGGCTGTCTCAAGTTTGGGTACTCGACCTTGGAAAACTATTTGAGGTCCTTCAAATAGCGGTGAGCTGCAACATTGCTCACCCTTGATAGGGTGCAATGGCGCATGAAGAGGTCTGAAAAAACACAAAATTTATCTGGCCAAGGAAGTAAAAAACCAACCGCGTGCGAGGTGGGAGCAGGGGCAAACATACATTATAAATTCGGGATAAAGTGAGGAAGCCCCCCCGCCCCCCTTGGAAGTAATCCAGTACGCTTGTGAGAAAAACTGGAATAAATGGATATGAATATCCTTAAATATGTCCAACACTGCTAATTGCGTGCTCGTGACGCAGGCTCTACAAGGTTACATTGCCTATATTTCAGACATATAAATGCAGTTTTTAAAGTTTTTACTATACCAATAAAATACACTTTGACTCCATATTACCATCAAGAAGAAAACTTTCTATCAATCATTTCTCGTTGCAAATATTTATTAATGCCTCGTTCATACATTTAGAAGAAAAAAGTTTACCATTGCATAATATTCGAGACTTACAATTATATAATGGATCAAAAGACTTATAATATGTAAAGAAGGGCGTGCTAGTAGACTCTCTTTCTTGCGGCTTCCAGAGGAGCTGCCTTCTGGACCCCACGAGAGACTCACATGTACTTGACTGAAAAACAAATTGGCAGCCACAACCAGCTTATAATGGAAACAGAGGTTTACTATACACAACTCATTTTAAGTGACATAATCTTTAACAACAAAATGTAAAAAATATGGTTGTCAACGGTGAAAGCCAGTGGCGCAACTAGAGGGGGGGGGGCAGAGGGCGGTCGCCCCCCAAAGCCTCCGAAGGTCTCTGTCGGAAACTTCTAGTCTCTGTCGCAATTTCTTACCACCTTAAGTAAAAATTCTTACAACCAAAATTAGTAAGTAAAATTATATTCTTTTGGGTTTACTTACAACACCTCTTATGTTTTTAAGCAGAATTACACATCGAAATGGTCACTGACAAGGCCTGGAAGTTCATTTAAGGCAATCTCGGAGATATATTAATCTATTTTTTCGGCGCGCTACACGCCAGATGATGGTGGCGTTACGCTTAGATAGTACATCATTATTTCAAGATAATAATCTGTCGGAAATTGTTTGCTTTTGCCCCCCCCCACAAAGATATCTAGCTACGCCACTGGTCAAAGCACTGAAGGTTCCTTTCAAACCAGGTTAGCATATTAAAGTAAGATAATAATCACATTGGTATTAGGAAATCTCCTTGAACATGCTCTGCCTGATGTTATTTCCCCAATTAAATGATTCCTTAGCTCACTTAGCACAGTGAGTGAGAAAACTACTCATCATTCCTGGATTCAAGAGGTATAGGAATTCTTCCAATATGTCTGCCATCGTGCTCTCCTGGCCTTCAGATGCCATCATCCACTGTCTTCTATATTTTGCTGTATCAGCTATATATACTTTAATGCTAGTTCTGGGTCATCGCCCCATGAGTTTAATCTAGTCTGCCACTGAAGTCCAGCATAGGTTGTTCAGTTTCTGTAAAATAATATCAAAGTATTTAATACTCATCTGATCCTCGAAATATCTTCCAGTGTTAACAACCATTGCCATTCCTCCTTTCACAACTATCTTATCCTCAAAATGTCTTCCAATGTTAATAAACATTGCCATTCCTCTTCTCATAATTATCTTGTTAATGGATCCAACCCCTGGGTGTGAAAATCCTTGTGGGAAGGGTACATTGACAGATGAAAATCGAAGTTTCTTTGGAATCATAAGATGTACTTATTTCTAGCCTCCATCGGGGCTCGAAAATCGTCATATAATACACACCTACAATTATGTAGGGGATTATGTTTGGTTTTTGAATTTGCCATCAACCACTTTCAACCTAGGCGAATCCCCCTTCCCACCTTTCTTCATCGAAGACTTCCATTTCCTCTGAAGAGAAGGCAATCGTCAGTGACCAGAGGCAAACTTGGGTTGAACTGGTAAATGTCATGCCATTTTAGAGATAGTGGGAAAGACTATAATAAATGAATCAGACCATTTGCATCTTTGAACATGTATGGAACACCCCCTACATCTTTAAAACAGCAATACTGGCCCACAGGTAGTGTGTTGGGCAGTACTGTAAATTTTCACTACCATCCCACAGGTGGTATGATAGGCAGTTGTTAATTTTAAATACCGGTCCAAAGATGGCATGTTTAGGCAGTATTGTAAATTTTCAATACTGGTTCACAAGTAGTATGTTTAGGCAGTATTCTTAATATCAGATACTTACCCATAGGTAGATTGTTTTGGCAGAATTGTAAATATTCAGTACTGGCCCATAGGTAGCTTGTTTGGACAGTACTGTCAGTTTTCATTACTAGCCCACAGGTGCTATGTTTGAGCAGTACTGCAAATTTTGCAGTACTGAAAATTTTCAGTTCTAACCCACAGCCTACAGGTGATATGTCTGGGCAGCATTGTCAATTTTAAGTACTAGCCCACAGCAATCAAGTTTTGGCAATACTGTAAATTTTCTGTCCCCGTCATTTTTCATACAAAGAAGCATTACCTTAAATAAGATCAGATACACAGAATCAGTGGAAGACCTTGTCAGTGCTGCTGAAGGCATGTATTTAAAGGGGCTCATTGAGTTGATATCGATTATTTTGTGACGAGTTTGAAGGGAATCATTGCATGACAATGCTTCTAATTAGCCTCATTGCTCATGTTTCACTTCCTATAGTGACCAAAAATGTGAAAAATTGTAGTTTTTATGGGTTTTAGAGCTTGCAGTTCACCAAGCTTGTCCAAGCCCATGATAGACCAGCCTCTCTTGAATAAACAACACTTATAAACAATTGTGACCTTCAATCACAGCAGCTGTTGGTTATAGGAGTTGCAAGCCTGTCAATGCAGTTGGGATAAGCCTCACTCATTGGTTGTCTTTGAACAGGGGTTGCATATGATTAATACCTAACTGTAAAAAGTGTCTGGTCACGAATTTGTAAGAAATGATTTTAATCATTAATTACCCTATCATTACCATTTCAGTTGTGTGTCAGATGTGCAGAATCTCTTAGTTTGACCATTTACTATCAAGATGTGAGTAAACCTCAACAGGTGTGATAAAAAATCATGAATTACGTGAACCAACTCAATGTGCCCCTTTTAAATAAAACTAGTGCAGAGGCATCAGGGAACGTATGATTCTGTAAACCCCCAACTTTGGACCCTAAGCAAAGCTTAAAGGGCAAGCGCAGTCGCCCCAAACTTATTTTGAAGCAACAGCTAAATCTCACAATTTTCTTCCTATTTCTCTCCAAAGTATATTTCATAATATTTTAGGACTTCAATATTGCATATTCAAGGTAAACCAATCAGTTACTTCTAGTAAATTTCACATTTTAGGAGAAAAAATATTGTCACATGACTCTCAAGAGCCAATCATGAAACAGGACAGTCTACTACACTACTTCAAGTTGGGGTGACTGCATTTCCCCTTTAAGTTTGATGCCTAGTTATGAACCAGTTTTTTTTTTCATATTTATCAGGCGTGTACCCAGAGGGGTGGCGTCTGGGGCAGCCCACCGCTCCGTTGGAGAGAAAAAAAAGGAAGTTGCTATATCCATAGGTCACTATATTCACAGCTTGTCAAAACTCAAGTCACGCCCCCTCCTTAAAAATACTGCCTGACTATGTGGGTGTTTACAAACCTCTAGTCATATAAATGATAGCAAAAACATAAAACATTGATACTAAATTAACAGGAGTCAATCAAAATGTAAAGCACCGTTTTTCCGAAACTCCGTTTATCCAAAGAGGCCTGGCGAGTTTACTAGATATATTCAACCCAATTTAAGGCAGCATCCACCAAGTTTTCAGTGCATTACAAGGCAAACCTTACCAAAACTTTCCACAGAAATGCATTAATTTTCCTCAGGATTTTCACAGTCATGAAAAGATCTCATGATACCTAAAACAGCACGCTTCTGGTTACACACTCGATATCCCAGATATTGCAATATACGTTAAGATAGAGTAAGACCTAGTTTCACTTAATCTGAAATGTAGTTATCGTATCGGGCTCTCGTCGATCGTACCAAAAATAACGACAGCAGACCTTACGAAAACATTTCGAAAGGCTGTTTGAGAGTATTCTGCATTTGTGTCTCGAATGTTTTTGGAAATTATGCCAAATTTGTACTCTAGATACCTCTCAAGGTGGTTAGAGCTTCTCTACAGCACATGCACAAATTTAATGTGTACAAAGCATTGGTAATTTAACAAAAACGTAGGCTCGATTTTTGGGACTAAGATCTTTGGGTTTAAGAAGTCCAATAAAATAATGACTTAATATTTTGGGGCATTTTTCTGTAATTTTGCTTGAAGTTTTGAAATGATATGGGAAATTTTTTCTCACACTTTCTTTAGGACCCAGTGCGTCACCGTACTTAAAGCAAAACTTGAAACCTTGTTTATACGAATGTTTGCGTTATCAGAACTACGTGTGGTCCCGATGTGTTCAGGTTAACGAGATTTTACTGTACTGTGAAGATGGATGGAACACCAAGCATAAGCTGCCTCAGCTGATGAAAGTTGAGCTTCAATACTACACATATATAAATGATCAGAAATGATTTGAGTGACAAATAAAAGTGACATACAGATGTTGCAGTCAAATTTATTCTTTACAGATTTTTAACAGATTAACTTTGTTCACTTACATCCTTTTTCAATTCCTACTGAAAAGGGAAGGAAATATATATGATGTACTTACATATCCTGTCTCCCCATCAGGGTCTCCCAAGAAGGAAAAGGCATCAATACTACCATGTGCCATTTCATTTTTAATACTCCAGGATGGTGGTCTAGTGGAATATACACAGAAGGTTTAATAGCTTAAAAATGTGAGGTAAAATATTCAGATGGAAGGTATGAAAAGCATGCAACATGCACTATTAAATTAAATCTTGCATATATATATATATATATATATATATATTATATATATATATATATATATAATATATATATAATATATATATATATATATATATGGTTGGTGTACATCACAACCTTCTTTAGGGATGTTTATAAGAAAAAAATCAAATTAAAATGTAACATAAAACGCATGAGCTTTAAAACAAGGCAACATCATATTCAAAAACTGATTGGAAGCATTGTAATCTATGCACCTGAGAACAGTGGAACATTAAGCTTCTTCAGCAGGGTTGATACTTGTTTGACAGTTTTGCTGCTTTTCATTACAGACACAATACTATGTACCAATACAACAATATACATCATTTCCAGTTTGATAGAATATATTGGAACATCAGAACTATATAACAATAAACACTTGATGACTCGGAACAACTTACTTGCACACATGCGTGCTTACAACTTGTGCTGCCAGTATTTGGCAAAGTTTTCGCTTGTCTCCTATTAGCAAGGCTCAAGTGCTATCATTTTTGTCCGCTAGTTTTGCTCCATTATATCGTCTGAGAGGATCTTTCGCACATCCTGCTTCAAGAAATTAAAATGAAAAGAATTATTCACAACGATTCTTGATCCTAAGTTCATTTCATTAGCTTACACAAAGAATTGTTGAGCGTTTGAAACTGACATAAACAGTTTTCTTACTTCCTGAGAATTTAAGACAAGTACATTTAAAGTGGCTGTCATTTTTAGCCCTATCTTTGACTATGACCCCTAATCATAACCTCCTAATAGTGTATTACCTCATTAAAAGGACACAGCATTTATCAGTGTAGACTACGTTCATTTCTCAAATATCAGTATCCGCCAATATTGAAAATAAAAATATCGATATCGGTAATATTGGCTACTTGTAACATCGTACAACACTACCTCCTAAATTAGCCTGGCCCCTAACGTGTCAGAAAATGGAAACATGGGATGTTGGATAAAGAGACATCATTAAAAAGAAGCGTCACCGATAGGCCTACTGTATGGAGGCAATATGGAATAATCTGCAATTAAATGTGTAATATATAGACACAAGCTAATCCAGATGTATTAAGACAGTGCAATGGGACATGCTTTTACACAAACCATTTCAGCGTTTTGTCATTTTAGTTTGTGTATTGCCTGCACATTTCAAATTTATTGCTGTGCTAAATGCAAAAATTCTGAAAAGTTTTGAAATTCTTCAATTTCAAGGTACCGTTTATCCACACTAATTATATTAACTACACATTTCAATCCTACTCAAGACTCTTGCTCTCTCTCAAAATGCTACCTTACCTTATTCTTTGCTAGGTTCTATATGTGTTGTGAGAAATAAGCATGCCAATCTCATTAATATAAGCTAGCTAATCGATTTCGCCCTCCTTCCTTCTGACCATATAGGATATGCATAGTATAATGCACTTGGCGCGGTTCTATACCTTAAATGTTGCCTGTGGTACAAATGTACTGTCACTGTGTACGTGTAGTAGCGTTACTCTGCATTTGTATTACCAAGCAAATTTCATTAGTAATATGGTGATAGGGTCTAAGTTCAGATGCTGTATAATTTTTAACTACCCCAATATTATAATGATCTTCTCCTCTTAAATATTGTAGTATATCCTCAAAATTAACCAGTTTATTTCATACAAGGAACTAAACTGATCCATTCAAGTAAGTACTTTCCTTTGACTGATAAGTAAACGGGCATTAACAAGACGAGGTGTTCAAACTTCTTGGATCATTTACAAAGTCAATGAGGCATAAATTGGCGTTCTTGAAAACTCCTCACAGGGTATCCCCACCGTTTCCGCTTCCCTAGAGTTGGAACAACGGGAGTGATCGGGATTTGTCCCGAGGGGACCAGAGGAGGAGAGCAGGTTGGGTATATTCAGTGTCGGCCTACGGCCTCGTCAAACACAAAGCAACCCATCATGGGAAATGGTCTAAATTTTTTTCAGGATGAAATCCTGCAAAAGTCAATGGCCATTTGGAACTCTTTCCTTTGGCAACTGGACGATTTGACCTCCTCCTATAGCTGTAGCCCCTTCTCAAGTTAACGGTCGTTTCACCCCATGACCAGTTTTCTATAGGCCTAGCACACCACATTCATGTTGATTAAGCCTTAGCCTAGTCAGTCTGTTGATATACAGCATGGGTCTATATAGGCCTAGCCTACGCCGCTCTTACTTCTCAGTGAGCCTCGCTTTAGCTCTCGATTATGCATAAAAATGCTGGGAAATGAGAAACGAAAAGTACCACCAAAACTTGATATCAGCTCATCAAGACCCCATTTGCTAATCATTCCTCTGCACTTCGGTGCATCCATTTTGATGATGAAAATAAGTTTGTCATCAACTTTTATGGCAGCTTACAGCGCGAGCACTTTGGTCGTCTAAGTTGGCCGCGCAACCCCGTGCATTGTTTACACAGTACTTCTGTAATAATTACTGCCTTAATCGTTAAATGGTCAGTTTTCTTAAACGTTTGGTAAAAATTACCTGGAATATCTAAACAACATCTTTTAAGTAAAACGAAAGAATAAGCAATCTTTACCAACCACTTTGGTAACACTTCGGTAACCTGTCAAAAACGCATTTCCTAAGCTGTTTATTGTATTTTACTTATTTCAAGTTACTTAATTTTCTTTTGTGACGGTGTAGCTTTATAGCGCCATACTGAAGTATAAATAGGCCTTTACTGTACGCAACTTGACTAAGCTACTTCTTCCGATCCACGCAACGTCGGTTTTTGTTTACAAGAAGTTTTTATCGATACCTGTAAATTACTCTTTCTGAGCCGAGTACAAGTACTTATAAATCGAGTACGAATACGAGTGTTTTAACATTCGAGTGCGAGTACCGACTGACGAGTACGAGTACTTCAACATTGGGGTACGAATATGAATACTTGAAAAAAAACTCTAGTAGTACTTGAGTTCCGAGTACTGTTCAGGTACTACAATACTGATATGAAGTGCCTTTTCAAGGATGCCTTTAAGTATAGACCATTATCTTCAGTATGGAAGTGCGAGGGCAGGGGTCTGCATGTGGGCAAAATGATGCTGTTTTCAAAAACTTGTGACATAATTGCATTGAATTTTGGACAAAAGGTGCAGTCCCCCACTCCTAATTGAAAGAGGTCTCGATTGTTTGAGAATACAGTAGCCTACACAATATGGCACAAACCATACAGAAATGTGTTACACTATTAGTCCATTAACAAGAAAAATATTTTCACTGGATCACATTCTGTATTAGAAGTCGAGATTGTAGTAAATGCACGCAGATCAGACCCGGATCTGATCATTCCGCGTCCATGTTGGCAGGGACAGGGTTGTTCTGAATCCGGAGAACATATCACTGAAGTTTGTAATCTAAGTGCATAAAGACCAGGGAACAAACAAGTACTAAATGCGCCAAGATCCATGAATGCTATAGTTAATTGGTAATGCAGAGATCATATCCTTGCAGTGGTCTGGTTTAGTACTCAGTGTAACGTGGGAAAAGACGGGATTAAAACATGTACAAAAGATGAATTCAACATTTAGGCCTTATTAACAACAATTATTCCGCTTAGTATCAAGTTTCTCCTCAACCTTTACCCTTCTCCCGACTCTGTCCCCGACCAGAGCCCTAATATAGGGGCTCTGTCCACGGCTAAATATAACTGCCCTCTTTATTTCTCCCCTAGTCTTTTTCTTCACACACGTGAATTTACATGTGTATGAGACATATCTAAACTATTCTAATGTAAGTTATACACGCTACTCAATAAGAATCAATGTAGATAAAGACATAGCTACGTGCCAATCAGGCTAAAACAGACGTGATTGACATAAAACAGAAATCAATGACAAAAACCGCAGGCAAATGTTGACGCGACAGAAGAAGCACATTTTCTGCGTTGTTACGATACTCGTGGCTAAAGATGGTGCAAGTTTTCTACCTGTTTATTTTTGTTTAAGTTGGGTAATTTGCAAAGAAAAAATCTTGAAAAGGGGAACTTTACAAAGCTGTACTTCAGCGTACTGATTGTAGTCCATGACTTCAACTTCAATTCGCACTGTCACAGAGTAAATTAGAAAAGGCCATTGACTAATGACTCTACCGAATACCCTTGCGAGGTGCCAAATACATGTTGATATTTTATGTCATTGAACAGTTTTTTAAATGAAAATTCAGCGAACAATATAACACGTGTAACAAGTGAACTCAACAGCTAACAATGATCTCATTCAGTCAAGTTTAAGATGATTGCATTCAGAATCACCTATGAAGCAGAGGAACATGAAATATTTCATCAAAAGGATCAACCTTTCCTTTCAAGACATTGTACTGTAAAGATATGGTTGACTTCCTTTTAACACCTTTCTTTGAACCACCGGAGCTCCACCTAGCAGTGCATTCAACGCTACTAGTTCTGCGTCAAGCCCTTCCTTGTTTTCATTACACAGTCACGACCGCCATCTTTCAGAACACTCTGCCAAGCATTTTGAGCGATACAACTTCACTTCTGGACTGTTGAGATACCTTGAGGGATATCTTTAGAAAAGGCATAAACAGGTATATTTTTTCACTTAGGTTAGGTTAGTTTTAGGTTAACTTAAGCCTATCTCGATATTTCTAAACACATATTTGAATCATCAAGATTGATCTACAATCCTCCTTCGTGACATCGTGGAATGTATCACCAACTTATCAGGTTCATATGCTTACTTGGAGGGGAGCGGCACCACAAAATTTGGTATTTTTGTGCAAAAATATGATTGCTATCTTTGGACCAACATGCATTAACAAGTGCTGCAGTCTAACTCCACACCAGTTGGAAGTAGTTGCCGTGCGCTTATATTCAGGCTCCCAAAAATTTGCATTATTTCCCGATGGCATCATTTTAACATGCTCATCATATTAATTATGTACAACCCATAGACGGTTTGCATTATCATTGATTCCCAAAGGCAAGAACCTGTAAGATGATAATTCTGCAAAATGTCGAAGTTTAAATAGGAAAAGGCCTTGTCACTTGGTATTGTTTTTGTCAATACGTCAGTAAGATTATTATTGATAATTCAAGTTTAGAATTTGGTGATGCTTTACCTTCTCTTCTAAACTAGGTAAACCATTGAGATTTTTGTTTGTACAATTATAAAGTTGGTGATGCTTTACCTTTTCTTCTATTCAAGATAAAACATGAAGATTTTTGTTTGTGTTATTCTTCTCCTTGCTGCTGTACATGGTGGTAAGTAAAATTTGAAAATACAAACTTGACCATTTCATAAGTTCACATTTTCAAGTACTAGACAATAGTAATGACATTGGCCACAATAAGTTTGGATCGAAAGAAAAGTGCTGCCCTAGCATCTGACGATACCTTCAGGGAAAGTAAAATCATTGAGATCTACGGTAATAATATCCAGCTCCTCTCGTGCAGTACACTATACTCATTTCTTAGAAATAAAAATTGACCATGGATTTGTGGAATACGGGTAATTTAATTACCCCATCGTTGGTAAATATGACTTTTAAAGAAAGTGGAATTTAAAGTATCGATGTCCTTCGATTTTTATCAAGTAAAATTGTTGAAATGTTTTAATAAAATTACTCCTTCAAAGATATAAACACTGGTTCTTGGAACCTGGATTAGGTTATCCTTTCGCCCCCCAGTATGTATATCATCTTTTGTCTTACTCCAAAGAAGTGATCTGTTGTGAAAAAGTATCGGAAATGCTAGTTTTGGTGCATGCCAGCATGGCTACCTTCGCTTTCAAAGGTGTTTAAAGACATGGCATAGTTCCGTGGTATTAAATAAAAATACCTGTTTTGGAAAGTTGTAAAATTATTATGCCTCACACTGTTAAAAAGGTCCAATTTTGATGTCGTACTCATTCTCTGGGCATATGGGTGGGTATAAAAACTAGTAAAAAGGAAAAAAAGAAGATGACAAAGGTTTACATTCGAACTAATGAAATTAGAAAGATTCGTAACATGTATGAATCACATATATGTATATATATATATATATATATATATATATATATTTGTCGTTGCATAAATTTATTAAAGCTGCTCCCATGCAAATTGTTGGCAGATTTCCTGCACACCCATTGTAATGGCTGATTGAGCCACGGACAACTTAGCACTGTAGCCTTAAAATTCTTCAGTTCTGCAGACTCAATACTAAGATTGAAACCACTGCAATCATTTCTCTTAACCACCCCCCTATTCCTGCCCTCATCAGTGATGCGGTTGGGGGAGGACTCACACGCCAGTGAGATTTCTTTCCCAAATTCCCGTAGTCATTTCCTACACATGAAAAAATTATGCAGCTACATTTCTATTGGCCCATGTCTTTTCTCCTTCCCCCGATTTGTCACACTTTCATGTCAATTGCGAGCCATAGCTTAGCGTGCGGTCGACATAAGATAAAGTTGCAAAAAGCTTCATTCCAGCATACGAAATTTTAAGAATCCACCTGACTGTCAGCGGGGAGTTTTCTCAGGACCACAATAAGCACAACTTCTTTCCTACGCAGCCAAAGAGAAGGCCCCTGTCGTATTTATAAAGCCAACGCTGTAAACAAGACTGAAGTCAGTTTGCTAATCTCCGCAGAAGACATCTAAATCCACCAATGTATTATACATGTCTACCTCGACCGCACTGGCATGTGCCCCCAAAACTTTGGTTGTGCCCCCGTGTGCTCCCTAAATAATTTTTGGATATTAAAAATTATGCACAAACGTATACCGTTTATTGGTAAAACCATATAAACACGAGGACCCGCTGTCACTTTACCAGTCAATCATGCGGCTAAAATTGCACAACTCAAAACTACAATTTCGAGGCGCATATATTAGTTGAACTATATGAAGGACCACCATATTGGGAGATATGGTCCACAGCTATCGTTTCAACAGTTAGTAGACTACTGTGGCTTTGAGACCTCTCCCTTCAATACAGTTCCCAAATCAATTATCTTTCAGCCAGATTCTATTTTCAAAAACTCTAAAAATTGCGATATTCGTTGCCTTTTTCAACGCTAATCCGATAAATATGAGGATAATTAAATAGCTTCACTCTCATAGGCTACTGCCCATCAATTTTAAATAAAGCTGCCTAAAAATTTGCAAAGCTAACTTTGTTCTCCTGAATCCTGGCAGAGGAGGAACCAGTCATCACATCATGAACATAAAGTGGTTTAAAGTGGGTATGTCTCCAAAAGGACTATATTACCTGCAGGAAGTTTTCATAGATGCATAACACCATAAATTTCTGTTTGCTTCTCGCGTGTACCAGGGTTGGTCTCAGCGGGCACTAGGTACCCCTTTTTCATTTATTGCTGAAGAAAATGCAGGAAATGTTGTTATTGCATACTTGACTACAAGCTGTACCTCATAAAATTTGAAGATGTCGCTCATTTAATTAATCACTAGTAAATAGTAATTGGGGTTTGTTGGGTCCTTCATTTTGGCGTTATCCCTGGACAACATTCAACATTGAGTGTTTCAATGGACCGTGCAGTCGATGACATTCCACTAGCACTTTGCGATGATTCTCGTACATGTCTCTCCTAAGATCTAGATTTGAAGATGTACATGTCACTATTGAAACATGTAGTTTCCTCTTTTCCGTTCAAAACAGTCCTCGCGGCCTGTATGGTCTTAACATAGCACGTGTTTATCTGTGTGGTTTTTATGTGACCACTGACATCGAATTTGTACTGAGAATCATATCTAATATACCGTCACTGTTTCTTTGTTACCGTATTGCATAAAAAAGAATGCTTGATCAATTTCTCACTTTTCCTTCCACTTTTCTTTTCTTCTTCGGATCACATACAAAGTTACAATGCTTGTATATTTTCTTGTCACACATACAGCTGAGGCTTTGCAATGTTACCACATCTTGGAATATGAGTGCACAGCTTATGATTATAGTCTTCTTTCAACATGCAGGGATGTGGAAGCTGAGAATACAAGATTCATTGAAACTTGTCCTTACTCAGCAGACTCTTGCTATTACTCTACATTCTATGTTAACGGTACGTAAAGTAATGAGCATACAAACTGTAGCACAGTATTGGCTCTGTTCACTTAAAAGGTTAAAAAGTACCACCGAAAATAGCAGAAGCCATTTCCTTGTAACGTGTTGCTATGACATGAAGCATTACTTAGTAGAGAATAGCTATGCGTGGACTTTACAAACATCTTTTAGTGGTGACTGCGCATTTCATTCTTCACATTTAGCAATAGTTCTTTTCATAGCATGTATTTGGTCCTGTCGTTAGCAGCATCATGAACAATCTAATACTCAAGGTGATTTTTATATTTCATCTTCTCACAATAACTATACGGAGGCGAAGGGGGTAATAATTGAAGTCTTTCGTACTCAAGGGTCCACAATAAAACCCAAAGTCAGTTAATTGTAGTTTGTTTGTTCCATAGCTCTTGATTAAGAGCTTCGGGCTCAGTCCAAGCCTTTCTTTCTTCTCCGGCTCCTAACTCCCATTAACCCCACGTTCACCTGGTCGTTTTTGTCACCCTTCCCTCTCTGCCTTCCTGTACCCTTCATTAAGAAAGACTTTGTTTTACAAAATCCCTACCGTTCTTAAACCAGGGGGTTGAAAGTGCCTATATCACTAATTTACAAACCCGTTCAGTAAGTTCCCGACATCCCTGAACTTAACTCAAAGCCAGAAAAATGTAGAACTGTACACACAAAAGAAAAGCCTGAATAGGAACTGAACCACAAATAACGTAAACCCAGACGAGTAAGGCAACTCAAAAACATTCTACTGACGATAAAAAACACGATGGACAGTTTTAATGTTGACAATAACTTTACTAAGAACTGCAATAGGCTAGTGAACATAAACCTTTCTATAAAGTGAATCAGTGCTTTTAGTCATGTTCCATCTTTTTGATATTCTTTCTTGAAATGTTAGACTGCCATTCAATTTACGATGTCGTCTGAATATTACTCAGACAGAAAAGCGAGCATTTATTCAACACACTTTTGCAAGATTTACATTAAAAACATATTCCAGTGACAATTTCAAGGAATTTGAAATGAAAGAAAATAATTTGTCATAACATGCCCCTCAAACCCTACTCCCATAACTTGTTCATAACTCAAGCTATTCCTTAAGATAGGTTATTCTTATCGAAAACAGACTTCCAGTCGTTTTCAAGGTTACAAGATGTTATGTAACACGGCAGATTGCTTCTAAAATCTTTTGTGGTTCTGTAAAATTGAATTCTTTAATTTGACCTTAAAAGTTAACACCAGTGAAACATTGAGTAACATTCATTTTAGATTGAGATTAATATTTGTGACTGTAAATTTTACAACTCTAAAATACCTGCATATTTCATTTTCATGTGTCAAGCCTGGTGATAAAGAATACAAAAAATTTTCAATTAGTAGGCGTGCGTGTTAACACAAATTCCCCATAATGCAATTGACGACTTTAAGTTGAAGGTTTTCTTTAAATATTCATAACTACTAAACGCAGCATTCTATTGAGATGGAATTTGTTAGAATTAAAAGAGAAAAGTTTCCTAATTATATAAAACTCTCGTCGTTTGTCACCACAATGTCCCTGCAAGTGGACATAAGTTCAAAATATTTGATGTTTTGATTATTTAGCGATGTCACGACAGTAATGTGCGAAATATACCAGGCACGTGCCCACAAGACTTTCTTCATGTGTAAATCATGACAACGATTTCTCGGTAAATATAAGAAAATTCTATTGTAATATGATTCATCTTCAAAACGAGTATCTGTTGTCATGAATACCAGGACCGAAAGTTTATAGACCTTATTATTTTTAACGATTATCAAGATACGGCTTGAAGAAGTGAGCTAACGCCTTCTGTTCATTTTGTTAACAGAACCTGGACAGTACAAACTGAGAACAATTATTGGTGGATGCGAGTATGGTGTTATCAATGGCTGCTACACCCGATCACAAGTGGCCACCATAGACCCTGCCATTGAATATACACTGGACAACATAGAAGATGATTACGGTGTTAGTATACAAGGCTTTCAAGCCTGTTTCTGCACCACTGACCTGTGTAATACTGGGTTGTCTAACCAGAGAGGTGTTACACCCCAGCAGGGAGGTGTTACATCCGAGCAGAGAGGTGTTACACCCAAGCAGGGAGGTGTTACACCCAAGCAGGGAGGTGTTACACCCATGCAGGGAGGTGTTACACCCATGCAGGGAGGTGTTACACCCAAGCAGGGAGGTGTAACACCCAAGCAGGGAGGTGTTACACCCAAGCAGGGAGGTGTTACACCCAAGCAGGGAGGTGTTACACCCATGCAGGGAGTTGTTACACCCAAGCAGGGAGGTGTTACACCCAAGCAGGGAGGTGTTACACCCAAGCAGAGAGGTGTTGCATCTCAGAAGGGAGGTGTTACTCCTCCCCGGTCTAACAGCTCCCTGCTTGTACAAACTAGCTATATGATAGTCGGTTTGCTGGCATTGACGGCACTTTTGCCTGTGATTGATTTCGCTTTTATGTAAAGTTCACTAACATTAACAGTAAACACTCATATACACAGAGTATTTTTTTTTTGCTATATGCAGCCAACGTCCGGTAAAATTTGGTTACAGGAAACCGCCTTAACCAAAAATGGGTATTAAAAGAAAAATGAACGAATTGTATGACAGGACGATTTAAGCTACAACTTTTGAGCATCAAAACTTTAGAAATTGCCAGTGGTGGAGCCAAGCTGGAGAGGGGGATGTAGGCCATGGTTACCCCCGTCCTTCTGGAAGGTTGAACAACCTGTCAGAGAAATTTTCCAGTTTCGTCGGGAGCCTCAATGGGTAAGAAAAAGCATGTAATCCCCGACGGCGACCAGTTTTCTAGACGTTTTACTTGATTTGGTAGACTTTTCAATAAATCCCCCAAAATATGAAATTATTTTAAATAAAAATTCAGAATTTTTAAATTTTCCCCACGCAATCCAAAACTTTTCAAATTATCTTAAAAAAATTCGTATTTGTCATATTTCCTCTAATCAAAACCCAAAATTTTCGGCTCCTTATAAGGTTTGCTTTCGTCATCCTCCCTCCAACCCTGTCGCATTTGTCTGGGCTTGTGATTGCTGCCCCCATCCAGTAGGTGAGCTTGTCTCCTCCTCCACCCTCCCGCTTCCACCTCCGTCGGGCATATCCTGGCGTTACCTGGAAATGGTTCTTCTTGTGAGATTTTACTTGAAAGGCTTTACTTACCTGTAATGCCTAAATTACATCTGTATAAAGGCTGTATTTCAAAGTTTACAATAACTGATGATGTATGAAAGAGGAATGAATTGCACACACTTTTAAAACTAAACCTAAAAGTAAAAACTCATTCAATAAATCATAATTTATAGTTATATCAAAATGAAAACGTAATGAGATTGGAAAAGGAAATTGACTTAAGCAGCGGCGTTATTCTGCTATAACATATTGTAGATTGTTCTTATCGTGTCACCATTCATTCTTTAAGATGCAATGGTTTAAGCTAACCATACGAATATTTACCTTTACGAGACCTCTTAAGTTTAACAATACTGCATCAGTTGGCATCAAAGGCCGATGGTTGTCGACCGCAAGTCACCACACCTTAGAAATTAAGTTGTCAGATTCTGACTTAGAGTAACTTTTGGTTCCAATAATCAACTTCCTTGAGGAGGATCAATTATGCTTTATTACAGTATTTTTGACAAACAGTAAACCTCTGTCTATGGAAATATGTCTTCTTTAACCTGACTCGACAAAAATCGATTTTCTTTAAGTATTTCTTCTTCAGTTTTTGAAAATTATCATCCTTAAAATATAAGTATATAGATTAAATGACAGAGGTTTTCATTCACATTTAATAATCTTTAAACCATTTTGTTGTCATAAACTTTAACGCTTTCCATTTTTTTCTTGCACTCACTTACGAAATGGTTAACATTTATTCATAGGCCAACAGATCGTTGTGAATACGGATACTTGCCTGCTCTATTTCAAGTTGACTGCAACAAACGAACTTCGTTAGGTTGGTTTGCTTTCAATACTCGGAAACCAATCATTTTCAAATAAATACTCAGACCAAACAGGAGAAGTAGGTTATAAGTCTAAGCCTGATAAGTCTAATTTCGTTTGTATAGAAAAGGACCGTGAAACGTCACACAGTCAATTTCCTACCCTTGCTGAACCCCAGATTTGACAAGCTACAATGTAAAAGGATTGAAGCCTTAGTCAACGGGTGTCACGCAATAGATGTATTTGGCCACGGTGAAGTCTCTTAAAAGCCATTTTAGGGCTGAAAAGATGAGTTAAGTTTTATTTTACTGAATAACAAAAGGTTGCAGCCATGTGTCTAATTTGCATCTCTACATGTGACCCTTCAGAAAAGTGTTAAGACCGACTCATTCAATGGTGTTTGGAGGACGTATGATGTAAAACTGGTCCCTAAGGACACTAACCAAGTGTCATGGCTTTGCATCATCCATTAACGTACCCAGTCACAATAAGAATGTTATAAAATCCATACATTGTATATTTGCATCCCCATGTATACAAGTGTTTCATTCTTTTTACGATAGGAAAAGTAGGATTAGAATTTCAGTCAGCTGAGTAAAAACTGCTTTTTATTCATTGTCGGTCCCCACCCTTCCTGAAGTCTTCTACTTCTCATATGGAAATTACCAAATTTTGAGTTAAAAGGAAGGGTAATTTTAGGGACTTGTAGTAAATCTTAACTCAAAAAATTGAAATTGTCTTGTAAAACTTAAAGGACAGTCAGAAGCACGGTCAGAGATCTGTGCAGTGGGCCTCAGTGGAAGAAGGAAAAAGATGGCTTTGAAGCCTGAATAGTTTTTTTCTGAGATCCTTGATAAAATAACAAGAATGCAATTACCCTGTCACCTTCACTTTTGTGTATTGCACATGTAGTAATTACATTTTTCATTTCATTGCTCTTAACTTTGTCAACGTCTTCTTTACGAGGAATTTGTTAAAAGTGTGATAAAATAAGCTACCATTACATCCAAATAAATATACTCAGAAATGTCAATTAAAGGGACCACTTAATTGTTTCTTGTCAGATTGTGTTGAATACTACGTTGTTAACCAATTGGAAGCAAAAGTGAGAAAGGATACACAAACAAAACTGGGCGAAAGAAAAAGGAAATGAATAGGAGAGAATGAAAGAAAAAGAAAAGAAAAAAGAAGGGAAAAAGAAGGAAAGAAACAAAGAAAAAATTGTAAGAGAGAAAGAGAGAAAGAGAGAAAGAAAGAAAGAAGGAAAGAAAGAAAGAAAGAAAGAAAGAAAGAAAGAAAGAAAGAAAGAAAGGGGGAAGCAGTTCCTATGTTATAATATACTTCAATCATTTTTGGGTTATATATTGTTTGTCTAAAATCTAATGCCAACTCAATCACACAAATTTTGAAGAATTCTGCGACATACCACATAGGCTATGTGTAATAATGACTGACACCAAATTTTAAGCCTTACTGAGGACCCACCCATGCCATAAGCAAAATGCATTAACAAATTTGTTTTAAGAACGGTTTCCTGCAGTCTCTTGTACACCGTGTGAGATTCAAAATCATCTGACTTCAGTCCCAATATGGTCAATCCGAAGTTGGTTTTGGTCCCATGCGTCACGTCTCTTGAAGAACAGCCATGCTCAAAAGGTTTTTGGCTCACCCACTGACTCAGAGACTCAGAATGATAACTCTATTCGTCATCATTGACAGAGCTACATTTTAGGTACATTGGGGTTTTAACTATTCTGGGCCATTTGCAACCAACGAAAACAGAGAAACATCCGGCAATGGTTTTGCTCAGCTATTATGGTCTGAACTATTGATATCGTGCATGGCTGCCAAATGTCTGTCGATTTTTCGGACTGTTTCTAATTGGTTGGCATTTCGCAAATTCTGCACCGATTTGGCCAACATTTGGTCTTCCTATTGCCGGAGTAAAAGTCTTAATGATGCATTTACTTGTGGTAAAATATTTTTAGCAGTTTAAAGTGATGGGAGGGCTGAAAACACTGAACTTCTGTAGGGTTATTTTGGGGTCCCAAATAAAAGTTTGTGATCATAACAAGGGGCTAACGGCACTCAATACTTAGCTGCTCAAGGGCGTAGGCTGAATTTGACATGGGGAGGTGCACATTTCAGGTAGGTGGAACCAGGAAGACTATCTAAGCGGAGCGCCAGCATTGCTTGGCGCGGAGCGTACAAGAAAATTTTCGGTTTTAAACCCCCCCCCCCCCCGATGGCCGGAAACAGCATTTCCCGAGCCTTAAGCCACATGTACACATCCTTCAAAAAGTGATCTCCTGTCTGCCGTTTCTCAATTTAAATGATACACGAATCGTTAATGCATGATTCTTTTATTCAAATTGAAATGTCGCTATATTTATATTCTAGCTTGATAGGTTTTCCCAAGGCTTTCAGACTTTGACCTCCGCTGACCTCAAATGACCTTGACACAGATTAAGAGGTCAGCTATACTCTCATGTACATCTTACATGTCAAATAGGAACTCAATCACCTATTTTGTTCCTCAGATATCACTCCTACTAGGTTTCAGAGACTTTTTTGTTCTTCAGATATTCCTTCTATAAGGTTTTTCAAGACTTTGACCTCTGCTGGTCACCTCAAATAACCTTGAGCTTCAAGTACAAAACAACAGGGTTTTTCCTCAAGTTCACATGGACAACACATGGCAACTGTCAATTTTATTATTTACAAAATACTTAAATGTCGTAACTCTCAGTCTGAGAGATAATCATTGGACTAATTAGTACATTACCTATGGTTTGATGAGGGACTTCAGTTCTAGTCGCCTTGGGTGGAGAGAAGCGTAGATGTCGACCACCCGATCAAGATCAATTTGTTTGGTATAATGAATATATCAGAGCCAAAGATGACAACCTCTCCTGGCCCATAGTGACCCGTAGATATGAGTGCAAGGGTCTCAGTGCACTCGCACTCCTTAAAATAATGGAAATATAATTTTAAGGGAAGATTTTACATGACACTAGACCTTCGTAAGCTAAAGTACAGAGACTTCTATATTTAGAGCTCTGATATAGAGGGCTCTGATACCGTGGCTCTATAGACCTTCATATATATTCAAGGCGCATCCTGCAATTCAATTACCAAACTTACCGATGTAAGTTGGTGTGTGGACAAAAGTCATGTTCGTCCTTGTTTTCACAGCTGTTGAAAACAGAAGGAGTGCATTTTTCTGTTTCCCAGGCCAGAGCGGAACTCCTCTGCCTCAACGGGTGGGTACACGTGCACCCAATGCACCCCACCCCCCAGCCTACGCCCTTGCTGCTTGTTAAGATTGTTGTTGTGCACCGAAAAGCACTCACTCTCGTGTGTTTGTGGGTAAAACCACCCAGTCAGGCGGGTGCTATGGGTGGAGGGCTTGACTTCAGATCTCATGATTGCTGATTGGCTAGACGAAAACAAGAGGCAAAGTTACTTCTTAAGTAAATGAAAAAATACATATTCATGTATTTTCTCATAGTGTTGCTGTGACATCTTCCGACGGTTTCTCTTGTAGCCAGGGTTCGAGACTTCTACTTTTTGTCACTAACATCCTTTGCCCAGCCGACGAAGACGGTTGCTCTTATCAGTAAATGGCCTACTATCCTTCACCAATTGCAAATTGTCATAGAAACATAGCACAAATCCCGCACAATCGTTTTTGTAAAATAACTGATACATTTACGGGCTAATAAGACTAGCTTTGAAGTTTGTTTGACTAAAAAATTAAGTTGCTTTGAAGCAGTGTGCAAAAAAGAGTTTCAAACTATCTAAGTGGACACTTCATTCTTACAAGATTTTTACTTAAAATGTTAAAAACGATGAAGAAATGTTTAAAATAAGGGATTAAGTAAAAATTACTTTTAATATGTAAACGAGAAACTAAATCTACGCATTTTGGTGAAACTTTCATTCAGATCGGACATGTAGTACTCGAGGTATTAGCAAATGAAATTACTACGCCTGTAACCCAAAGTGAGGTCGAAGCAAGGATGGGCTTTATCACTTCCTCACAATGATGAGAAATGCTTTGTTTCCTTTGTTTTTTCAGTCTGTTGTGTTGACCTTGATCTTAATAGGGATAGGAGTTTAACATGGGGAACTTAAAGATTGTAAACTTCCTGTGCCGCTCATGCACTCACATTCAGATACCGTGGGGTTATGAAGGAGAAAATTTATTGTAAAGTTTAAATAAAAACAAGAGTGTTCATTAATGTGAGGTTATGACATCATATGTACTTGCTTCAAGTTCACTTTGTGTTGAAAATGTGGCAACTGTAACTGCTAATATCTTGAAAATTGCACCAGAATGTTTAGAATAAGTACCCCTCTAATAAATCAAAACTTGATTCGAGCTTAAACCCTTCTTTTAAGAATTATCGGCTTTGCCAAACAGGTTACGTCTGACTGAAATTTTTACTTCATTTTTAGATAAACTTATAAAAATTGTAGAACCAAGTAAAGCATCCAGTAACGAAAAGTTCTATTTGTCTCTTAGAAGTTTCATTTTCGAATCATTTTGCCAAATTCACCTTATTTGTTGCAAAATTCTAAAACATGAGATCCTAAAATAACTGTGTTAAGTTGTAACTCACACGGTTAAAATAAGAGATATTTAATGTAATTTAAGAGGCGCTTTTGGCAAAAATTGACGGTATAGATGGCATCACATTTTAGTTTTGTACCCCCACGTTTCGAACCCTGACATAGCCCCTACGTGGAATCACATAGAAACTAAAGTTTCAACTTGTTGATTTTCCAAACTGTCAGGGTCCAGGGCTCACCTCCCTTGGTGTCGATGAGTTAGTTTTTACAGAAGGAATTAGGAGCGGGACTTTATTTTGGTTGCTTTTGTTCAATATTTTTGACGGGTTAGGTCGGAAAGGCTAACTGCCCGCTGACGGTGTATTTATAGTTTGTTTGTTTAAACTTCAACAGGGGTCTAGGGGCCAGGGCACAGATCAGTGTATAGTAGCTGTCGTTGATCGTTAAACCAGTAATGACACTAAATAATTACAAAGCATGACCGTTTATAGATGTAGCTAGAAAAGGGTAAAGTCCAGGACTGGACCATCACCTGAAAGTTCGTCACATGTTGGTTATATATACACTTTCTTTGCTTTCATGAAACCCTAAAAAGATCAAAATCCCCGACACTCCTCCAAAACTTTAAAGCATCTTTTTAGAGGCAAGGAACACAAAATGAAAAATAATGTTGTTTGAATATTCACAGATGCGCAGCCTTCTAAGTGTGCTAATTTGTCATTTTCATGTCATGTAGTTGCTGCCGTTGAGGAGTTTGTATGTTACTTAGGAAGTTACGTAATCGTAAGTTCTATTTTCGTGATGTGTTTTTGAGGGCCTTCGGGGAGTGTTCATTTGGTTGCAGTTCAGTTCCTTTTTGTCAGTCTCCATTCCGTTTGTATTCATTTGTCTATGTTCCTCTCGAGTTTATATAAAACGCGCAAGTCAGGTTCAGGAGCGGTTCTACGAGCTAGCTCTTGCCCAAATTTTTCCTAGCCCCTCCCCTCAAATTACGCAAAATTTTTTACAGGATTGTAGCGGTGAAGGCATAGATATGCTCAAAAAATCTTCCACATGGCTCTTTATTCGGTTTTACGAGGATCAATGGCAATATAGCCCCCTAGGCTCCCATTATGTCCTTAGAACCGCGTCTGCTCAAGTTCACTGAATATCAACACCCCTTTATTACAAAACAGAACTTAAAATGTCATAAAAAACTTTGACTTTGTGCTTTGGGGCCGACACAGGATATGCATATTGTAATCAGTGATTTCTATAATTTGATTTATATTCAGTTTTATTCGTAAATATCAGAGATTGTCACGTGCTACCACGAAACGACCATATTTGCTATCTAAATCAATCAAAACCAAGTGATTATATCTATTTGTGCTGACTATACCTCTGACTAACATTAATAATTACAACAACAGGCATGTACAAAGTCAGTTTTCCAAGTTTCTATGTAAAACATTTAAACACCGCTGATAACAAAGCAGTTATAAAACGGACTAACTTGCCTCTGAACGTAAAATGCATTTAAAGCAAACCGTTATCAATTTTTTAAGGTGATGTAATGTGGTATTAAAACGAGCGCTGGTGTAAATTAGATCGAGATCAACATAGACAAAAACCATAGGAACAGAAACTTAGATAAACCGAAACGAACTCAATTGTATCGCAACCCAAATGAGCACTCCCCAAACTCATCTAAAACATAACGATAACAACATAGAACTTACTGTTACGCAACTTTCTTATTACCATGCAAATTACCAAATAACAGCAACTACATAACATGCAAATGGAAAATCGGGAAACTTAAAACGTAACGTATTGTTTAATATGCAAAGAACTATTTTGCAAGGCTTCATTTTGTATCGCGTTTTCCTATTAGAGTAGCTTAGTAGTAAACTTCACTGAGAGACGACAATGTTGTGATCGCACTTCCAGCACAATGTCAAATAATTTCGCAAACAGTACTAAAAATTTTAGTGTCACAAAAACAACTTAGTTATTATGTTTTTGACACATAAGCTCTTTCATCGCACTGAGGACGAACACATCAGAAGGGACATAAAAAAGTGACGTCATGCAGATAGTCCGCATGAATTCGTGGATTACCGTGACAGGTAAGTGGCGCTTGTTAATTGGCCTTGGGGTGTGGGGACGTCCTCTCACCAATCAGATAACCAAATAGAGCAAGAATCTCTGTTTGAATCCTTTATTATATACATATAGCTGGAGTTGTTAAAGGATATACTCAGCTGGATAAGCTCCAAACCACATATTGTCTTTTATATTACAAAAGTGTTCATGAGATGTTAGCTGTTTTTTTTTTTTTGGTATCTGGGAGCTGGTTGTATACTTGAGTTATGGGCATTAGTCAGGGAGGTGTGTGTGTTGTAACAGTGAATTTCTATACTTCTATATATATATATATATATATATATATATATATATATATATATATATATATATATAATTTCTATATATATATATATAATTTCTATATATATATATATAATTTATATATATATATAATTTATATATATATATATAGTAGGTAGGAAAAAATGAAGTAGTAAATAGTGCTAAAAGTTTGTGAAAAATTCCACGACGTTTCGGGTTTAAACCCTTCATCAGGTGGCAAAAATGCAACTGATCGTTGACACGGCCAAACGTACAATTAAAAAAAAATACACAATAAAATTGGGCACGGTAAACCTCGGCTAGGAAAACAGACAGTGTTAAGTGGTTACCACAAGTCAAAAAAATGCAGGAATTGCTGCGTTATAACAGTTCAAGTCTAACGTTCAGACCATGTGGGGACAGGGTTCCAAGTTTCATGATTAGGCGGTTTTCGGCAGCTAGGCGGTCATGATCGGAACCTCGACACGAGATGGCCGCCGAAACCACCAAGTCACGGATCGAGCATGTTGACGGGGGATTGAAGTGGGTGGCTACCGGGAACCCTGGGAGGTTCTGTTTGATTGATCTCAGGTGCTCGGTGACTCGGTCAGCAAGACGACGTTTTGTTTCTCCCACGTACAGTATATTACAGCGTCAGGCACCCCAGGAACTTTTCCTTGCAACCGTGGGAGATGCAATACTTGCCCGGTGGTCAGTTATGACAAAAACCTTTCCATTGTAGGTCCCAACAACAACCGGTTTAACGTTCATCAGCATTTTACCTGTACTTCAGCCAATGTTGTTTACGTTCTCGTATGTAAACGCTGTAATATACTGTACGTGGGAGAAACAAAACGTCGTCTTGCTGACCGAGTCACCGAGCACCTGAGATCAATCAAACAGAACCTCCCAGGGTTCCCGGTAGCCACCCACTTCAATCCCCCGTCAACATGCTCGATCCGTGACTTGATGGTTTCGGCGGCCATCTCGTGTCGAGGTTCCGATCATGACCGCCTAGCTGCCGAAAACCGCCTAATCATGAAACTTGGAACCCTGTCCCCACATGGTCTGAACGTTAGACTTGAACTGTTATAACGCAGCAATTCCTGCATTTTTTTGACTTGTGGTAACCACTTAACACTGTCTGTTTTCCTAGCCGAGGTTTACCGTGCCCAATTTTATTGTGTATTTTTTTTTAATTGTACGTTTGGCCGTGTCAACGATCAGTTGCATTTTTGCCACCTGATGAAGGGTTTAAACCCGAAACTTCGTGGAATTTTTCACAAACTTTTAGCACTATTTACTACTTCATTTTTTCCTACCTACTTCATAAGTGCTACGCAGTACTTTGACCTTATATACATATATATATATATATTTATATATATATATATATATATATATATATATATATATATATATATATATATATATATAGAAATATAGAAATTCACTGTTACAACACACACACCTCCCTGACTAATGCCCATAACTCAAGTATACAACCAGCTCCCAAAAACAAAAAAAAAAAAACAGCTAACATCTCATGAACACTTTTGTAATATAATAGACAATATGTGGTTTGGAGCTTATCCAGCTGAGTCTATCCTTTAACAACTCCAGCTAAACATATGTAAACGACCGCTGAGCATAATTCATAATGGTGAGCTTTTCATGACTGAGACCCAACAAAACTAACTCCACCCACCACACTTGTAGTAAGGCTCCATGTTCATTCCGACCTGTAACGATAAGTAACTATGTAGAAACTAATGATGGCAGAATCCACAAGAACAAGTCTTCACAGAAGATACACTCAAAAAATCCTATTCAGATTTGAATAGAATCCATTCAACCGGGCACTGAAACGAAATCTATTCAAATATTTGATTAGATTTTTTTTATTTTTGAACAGAAGCTGTTTACTTTTGAACCGAAACTATTCAAATTTTTGAATAGATATCTATTCAAAAGATTTGAAGAGGACGTTCTTGGAGTGCACCGATTCCTCCATACACTTAACAGAATGCTATCTCCTAGCTTAGATCTCTTCTAGCTTCTCAGCTAGAAAGGCTTGACAGCTCCATTACTTCACCTAAACAAAATTGAAACAGGTTTAGGTTTGGGATTAGTTGCAGTCATACCGACTCGAAATATTTAAAATATACTCAGGAAAAGGGAAAATGAATCTTTACACTTTATTAATTTTCCTTGATGTTACACCTAGGGTCCGAATGGCTACAACTAATCTCAAATCTAAACCTATATCAGTGAGGACTCTATCCGAGAGGTCAACCGGCCAAGATTCTTTGGAATTATAATTAAAAAAAATGAAGCAACAATGTGGTTGTAAAAGGTGAAGCATTAAGCTGAAATACAACCAAATCCAACCCCCAACCCACCTACTGTTAACAAAACGACTTGAATACTGATACACACTCACTCATGATTATTCGTGAGGTACGAAAAATGGTAATGAGGGCGTGGAAGTAATAACTCGAGGTAGTAATTCTATGACTTTCGCACGTGCCGCGTACGTACACAAACTATGATCCTATGGCCTGCAATTCAAGGTGATATGCTCTTAAATACACAACAAATAGGCTTCCCACATATACAATGCATGTACCACCCAACGATCATGACACACAACCTCAAAAGAAGGCATGTCATTAAAAATTCTAGCTTTAAACTCGTCACTACAAACTTGTCACTAATAACACAAAACTGTATGATCATATAGACTGGTTCTCAAAGTGGTCCCTACCGCCCTCGGGAGCGTTTGGAAGTTTCAGGTAGGCGCTACAGAGTAAACGGAGAATGGGGGCGTTGGCACTGATTTGGGGGTCCCTGACGATTACGACACATCACTACAGCGATTTAGAGCACAATAAGGTATCCATGGGTCCCCCCGCTAGTTCTTCCCTCCCGCTTCTCACTAAAATGGAACCAGCAGTTCGTAATCTCGCAGGTTACACCAAGCTCACCTTTACAATGACTGAACAACCAGTTTCACAGTATGCCCCTGCCTTCTGAGGCTTTTGTTCTTGCAAATAGAAAAAAGTTACTGAGAAAAAAATATTGTTGAGCGTCCGACTATGAATGGTAGAACGAGGGGGTTAAGAGTAAGGTGGCATTGAGACAGTTCAAGATGGTGGAAGGGGCGGTAGTCTAGAGAAGTTTGAGGACCACCTATACAGAGACTCAGAAATCTTTATTATCCAGTCATTCATAGCAGCAAAATATCAGAACCATAGGTTCAAAACTTACCGGCGAACACTGATTTACAGTTCTTAACAATAAACTTCTGTCTAGTTGGCAAAATCTGCCAGTTTGGATCGGCCGAAGCAAACCAGTGGCCTCATCATTCGGCCCACCACAAATTGAAAGAGGGCGCTGAAGCTAAAAGCAAGAGTGTCGGAAATAAAATTCGCGAACAGAACAATGCTCTCATTTACGTGGGAGTGCAAATAAATAACTTGACATTTTTTATATT
This sequence comes from Holothuria leucospilota, assembly GCA_029531755.1. Lineage (NCBI taxonomy): Eukaryota > Metazoa > Echinodermata > Holothuroidea > Aspidochirotida > Holothuriidae > Holothuria > Holothuria leucospilota. Next base: position 20,231,925 of record CM055969.1, read on the forward strand.
GGCAGAAAAATTTTTTCCTTGCTCAGAATTTTAGTATGTGGGGTATGTCCTTACTTTAATATGAAGCTTCACGCTTACTTGTATGGCTTTAATGTTACTTGTTAGTAGTAGGCCCTGAGACACTAGATTTGATAGTAATTAGCGAAAAATATCATGGTGTCATGACATGCACAAATATGTAACAGATCAAAACCGATCATTCACCCTCAGTTACTACGACAAAGTTCCTGTTATGGTACACTTCTTTGGACCTTTTGAAGACAAGTGTAGACCGTTTCCTTTGTTTTCTGCAGTTAGACTATGATTCATACATACAGTCTGTAGTTAATAATAAGAAGTAAGAAAGTGCACGCGACCTCAGCGGTCACGCTCGTTGGACATGAAAGAAAGGCCGTGAACGTGGCTATCACATCTAAAGAAAAGTCATAATTGTCCTGTTTTTTCCCTGCCTCGAATATGTAAAAACGCAGGCAACTGGGCTAAAATACAGTCGGGTTAAGTTTTATATATATATATATATATATATATATATATATATATATATATATATATATATATATATATATATATATATATGTATATATATATATATGTATATATATATGTATATATATATATATATATATATATATATATATATATATAAAAATAGTTAAACACGTATCCTCCAAGTAAATGCAAGAAAATGTGCGAAAATATAGAGTGCCTTTCAAATCCAACTGGTTTATTAATGCTCAGGATATTTCGACACCTTCCTGGTGTCTTTATCAACTGTATAATAAATTGAATATAAACATCAAACAATGAGATTGCGTCTTGGGTGGGCAAAGCGTCTACTTAGTTAGGCGTTTACGGTGCTATACTGCGCGTTCTTAACGTACATAGTGAAACGCGCCACTCAGTTACCGTGACGCCGGTGCGTATACAAGGCGGTTGCCATAGAAAGTATACTTTGTAAACGCAATGGTTGCTAAGTTGTACAAATTTATTACGTGACATGACGTCACAGAAAAGAAATGAATTCAAAGCTTAACTTAATTACAATTTGTACAAAGAAAAGTGAATAACTCCACAAAATTGTATGGTGATCCTTTAAATAATAGTACCTTGGAGTAAGTTGCCATGGTTAGCTATGAAAGATAAGTCTTTGTTAAGACCATTAACATTGCATTTTAACTTTAAAATTAATTTTATCTCAGCAGTTTTCCTGTGGTCGTCCGATTTGAAATTTCCTGCGATAATTGCAAACTTGAGGTGCTGAAGGGAGTGGTCAGGCCTGTTAAAATGCGTGGCAACGGGAAAGCCCGTTGCCACGCATTTTAACAGGCCTGACCACTCCCTTCAGCACCTCAAGTTTGCAATTATCGCAGGAAATTTCAAATCGGACGACCACAGGAAAACTGCTGAGATAAAATTAATTTTAAAGTTAAAATGCAATGTTAATGGTCTTAACAAAGACTTATCTTTCATAGCTAACCATGGCAACTTACTCCAAGGTACTATTATTTAAAGGATCACCATACAATTTTGTGGAGTTATTCACTTTTCTTTGTACAAATTGTAATTAAGTTAAGCTTTGAATTCATTTCTTTTCTGTGACGTCATGTCACGTAATAAATTTGTACAACTTAGCAACCATTGCGTTTACAAAGTATACTTTCTATGGCAACCGCCTTGTATACGCACCGGCGTCACGGTAACTGAGTGGCGCGTTTCACTATGTACGTTAAGAACGCGCAGTATAGCACCGTAAACGCCTAAGTAGACGCTTTGCCCACCCAAGACGCAATCTCATTGTTTGATGTTTATATTCAATTTATTATACAGTTGATAAAGACACCAGGAAGGTGTCGAAATATCCTGAGCATTAATAAACCAGTTGGATTTGAAAGGCACTCTATATTTTCGCACATTTTCTTGCATTTACTTGGAGGATACGTGTTTAACTATTTTTACTATGATGATCCAACACGCGGACTCGGTTAATAATATATATATATATATATATATATATAAGGTCGATTACTGCGAAGCACTTGTGAAATGTATAGATCAAAGAAAGTAGTAAAAAGTGCTTAAAGTTTAGGAGAAAACTCCGCAACGTTTCGGGTACATACCCTTCATCAGGCGGCAAAATATCAACTGATCAGTAAAACGCGATTCAAATGAAACAAACAAACGCGTGCCTACACAACTCGACCAACGCACGTGCGCTGGCCGCGCTTACAGTGTGTATGTATACAGTGAAACAACACAGTAAAACAATGCAACTGCGTTAGCTACAGTAAAGCTACGCAACTGCGTGAAATACAAAAAACTGCGCAACTGCGTTAAATAACTAAAGCTGTAATGACGCAACCTTAAACGATTGACGCTCTCACAGAGTGTGTATGTACACAATAAAGCAACGCAGTGAAACAATGCAACTGCGTTAAATACTGTATTTAACGCAGTTGCATTGTTTCACTGCGTTGCTTTATTGTGTACATACACACTCTGTGAGCGCGTCAATCGTTTAAGGTTGCGTCATTACAGCTTTAGTTATTTAACGCAGTTGCGCAGTTTTTTGTATTTCACGCAGTTGCGTAGCTTTACTGTAGCTAACGCAGTTGCATTGTTTTACTGTGTTGTTTCACTGTATACATACACACTGTAAGCGCGGCCAACGCACGTGCGTTGATCGAGTTGTGTAGGCACGCGTTTGTTTGTTTCATTTGAATCGCGTTTTACTGATCAGTTGATATTTTGCCGCCTGATGAAGGGTATGTACCCGAAACGTTGCGGAGTTTTCTCCTAAACTTTAAGCACTTTTTACTACTTTCTTTGATCTCTGCATATATATGTATATATATATATATATATATATATATATATATATATATATATATATTACCATTGACTGGTTAACACCTTTTACGATTATATATATATATATATTTATTTATTTATATATAAATATATATATTTATTTATATATAAATATATAAATATATATATATATATATATTTAAACATATACCATACATACATATAACCCTAAATTGTAAATTAGGGAGACATTTCCATTGACTAACACATTAATTTTTAAATATATTTTCTAACCCTAACCCCTAACGCTAAAACTACCAGAATACGATATTAAGAGTCCAAAGAACATTCTAAAACTATTTCCGACTGTAAAAAATGTCTAAAAATAGTACATAAACATTAGGGAGACATGGGATGTTTCTGTAATAGCATCCCCTCTAAAATAACTAAGAAAATTGTCTTAGATAGACAGACAGACAGACAGACAGACAGACAGACAGATAGATAGATAGATAGATAGATAGATAGATAGATAGATAGATAGATAGATAGATAGATAGATAGATAGATAGATAGATAGATAGATAGACAGACAGATAGACAGAGAGACAGATAGACAGACAGATAGACAGACAGACAGACAGACAGACAGACAGACAGACAGACAGATAGATATATGTTCCGGTGCTAGGTTGCCTACGTAGCAGGGTGTATCGCATATTCCTTGTTCAGTCAAATCTACCCAACATTTATTTCGTGTGCCGTGTTGTTGACCGTCATGTCATGCACACGGTGGCATATAGTTATGTATAGTGGTGCATTGCAGAGTGGTTGTATCTGTAAAGACAAAGCTCCCAGACCTCGAACAAAGACAGCAGGAACTTGTTAAATTCCATAGCTTACAAATATCCAATTCAATAAAGCCAAGCTCAAAAGTGATGGAAACAGACATTTAATGGATAAGACTGGTGGGGAAATGCCTCAGATTACACCTCAGATCTTCTAAAATCCATTTCTCGGGGCCCTTTAGTGGGCCCTGGATCCCTCGTTCCTAGAGCTTTCGCGATTTGCGCTTGAAATCTTTTCGTCCCCACTTTTGAAAAGCTGCTGACGCTCTTGCGTGTGTTAGTTGGTTACTGAAATTAATATTTCTGCAAGTCAGCTTTTGGTACTAACAATGTGTTTGCGACATTTCATGTGAACTCGCGCTTTTCACAGCTCTGTTAAATGAAACCAAATTATTCAATCAAGTTGAAGCTTCTTTCGACTTTTGGGAATGCGGCCCTCAAACTCAGCAGATCCAGATCCGCTTTTGAAAGTAATTCTAGGGCTTCGTCATATGCTGGCCACAGGAAAAATGCAGAACTGTTGTGACTTCATCTGTTTCAGAGTGGGGATTTCGATAGTAACCGACTTACTTTGAAATGCCAAATGTTTCTCCTGTACGCACATCGACCCATGATAAACACCAAAATGACCATACTGGTGACTCACGCATTATAGAAGCAGAATTGTAGACAGGGTAGGACCAGGTAGGGGAGGTGCAGAAGGCCATGACCCCTATGGCCGGGGAAACTCGATTTTCGTTGGGGAGCCTTAATGGGTACGATAAAGTACGGTATGTAATTAACGGACGACCAGCCGCAGCAACGAATTTCTCGATTTATCCTAAGTAAGGGAGACTGTTCAATGAAAATCGCAATTTTTCATAGTTTCTTCAATACATGAGGCTAGAATTCAATAGGAGGATGTAGCCATCAGGTGACATAACGGACGTCTATATTTTCACCAGGGAAAATGGCCTTTTCCCGGGGAACTTTGGCTAAAACCCTGTACTTGGAGATGCATTAGATGACATAGAGGATTTTCTCGGTTACAATATACAAGACTTGAAAGTCTGTTTCTGCACCACTGACCTGTGTAATGATGGGAATGATGTTTCTTTTAACAGCTCCCTGCTTGTACAAACCAGTTACATGATCGTCGGGTTGTTGGCATTTATTGCACTATTGCCTGTAATTGATTTCATTGTGATGTGAGGTTAAGTAGCATTTACAGTTACTACTAACGTATACAGAATATATCTTTGCTTCTTGAAAGTTACTCCTGGTAAAATTCGGTAACAGGAAGCTGTTAAAAATCGATATTTAAAGTACAAAAACAAAAAACGAATTAAATAATGACAGGATAAATTAGACTTCAAATTTTTAGCGAAAAACTTTGGAAACAACTCTTAATTTGAGTTATTATTCTTTCATTGGAAGGCTTTACTTAATAAATTTCATCTACGTTGAAATGTATTTTTATTTACCTTAACTGATGAAATATGAAAGAGGCACGAATCTAACACATATTCTCTTTAAATCTAAATTCAAAAAAGTCATAAAACGATTCATATTTCATAACTGCATCATGGAAAGCATTACCAGCGGATACAGAAAACTGACATACAAAGTGGGGACATTCTGTTATAACATATTACAGATTTTCTTCCCATTGTGTTCATTCTTTAAGTTGCAATAGCTTTAGGAAACAAAAGACTAATTCAACTTCATATGACCTCTTTAGCTTTACAATAAAGCTTCAGTTGACACTGAAGTCTGATGAAATTTTGAAACCTGCTTGCTGTCTTGAAAGATTAGCATTACTTCTATCCTCTCGCTCTTAATAACCTACTTTTCATAGTAGGGCTGTCACGATTCATCGATAACTGCAAAAAACGCGATTTTAGTTTCCCGGCCATACGTACTGGACATCCTTTAGGTATCGCGATATCAAGAAAAAGAGAGGAAAGAAGCAAGCAAATGTATTATTTTTAACGATATTCATAAACTATTGTTGCAGTTTTTCATATTTTCATGTACATATCATGTTGCTAAAATAAACGGAATAGTTACAAAAACAATGAGACAATTAAGGGTTTTAAATTTATCAAGTGTGTAAGTTGAATACATTCACAGGTTTAATTTTTGTTGGGTAATATAGCTATTCGACGATGTATCGCGGTACTTTCGGTAGCGATAATTGCAATGCCATTCTGCTGTATCGTGACAGCCCTTCAAACCAGATGCCACGGATCACTCGCACAAATAGTTATTATATGTTAACTTAATAAACTATGGGTTAGATTGCTTCCATTTCTTAGAGACAAATCATTCGCAAATTATAAACTGATAACTACCTAGACCAAACAGTAGATATAAGTGATTTTTGAAAAGCAATATTCCATTTGTGTAGAAATGGATGGTGACCTTCACACAATCAAGTCCCTGACTTTTCAAAGCATCAATTTGCGAACCTATAATACACACGGGCTGTAGTCTAAGTCAGGGTGATTCACGCAATAGAAGTTTAAGGATTCAGTGAAGTCTTCATCTTAATCAAACGGTCGTGGTAAACACTTTAATTAGATAAGAAATATAAATGGGATATTGTTCAGATATCCAGTATACCAAGATGACGGTGTCCGATTGGCACCATGGGACTTATTAAGAGACTAAGCTGTTATAATACGCCATCTACTTCCTCTTACCGTATTAAAAGGGTTGGAAAGATATACTGGGGCCAAACTGATGAGTCAAGTTTATTTTGATGAATAAAAAAGTTGTCTACTTTGCATTACTTTATGTGACCTGAAGAATACTGTTAAGACTGACACATTGCTACGGGGCTTGGAGTAGCCTATATATGATAAACACAGTGTTTAAAGGACACTCATCAAATACCACCACAAAATGGCAACATGCCATCCTTTCCAATCACAAATTAAGATCGTTGTACAGTTTAAATGTATGTTTATATCCCTATGTATAAAAGTGTTTTAATATTTTTAGTATTGGAAAGGTGGTGTTTGAATTTCGTTTGTTAAGTCATAGGATTTAAGTTAGACTAAGTATAATTTTAGGCAAATACCACCAACCGGTATTGTATAATAACTTTGAACTGTGATGTAAAGCTTTTGGTCAGAAACAAGGTTTGATATCTTTGCAGTGGTGAAGGAAATTCGTTTGTCTTTGAAGCCTGAGTAGACATTTCTGGGGTCCGTGAAACGTCATGAAATGCAACATTCCTGTTACGCCTACTTTTGTGTGTTGCAATATGCAGTGCGTATGTGTTTCATGTTATTACTTTCTCGACGCACTTGATTAGGCGTAAGTTGTTTACATTTCAAAAAAATAAGCTGTAATTAAACAAATGGAAGCATGAAATAAGTAATAAAGGTACTCAGAAATATCAACGTATTGTGAATTTTTAATGTTTGCAAGTGTAAGTATCACTTTCAAGATGAAATTACATATATGGGTATTACAATTCAACTACCAGTCTTAAAGAGGCTGTCTCAAGTTTGGGTATACACAACCTTGGAAAACCATAGAAGTCTTCAAATAGCGGTGAGCTGCAAAATTGCTGATCCGTGATAGGGTGCAATGGCGCATGAAAGAAGTCTGAAAAAAGAACACAAAATTTATCTGGCCAAGGAAGAAAAAAACCACCTGCGTGCGAGGTGGGAGCAGGGACAAACATGCATTACAAATTCGGGATAAAGTGCTGAAACCCCCTCCTGCCCCTTGGAAGAAGTACACTAGGCTTGTGAAAAAAAAAACTGGAAGAAATGATATGAAGATCCTTGAATATGTCTGACACTGAGCTCTACAAGGTTAAATTCCTTATCAATCATTTCCCTTTGCAAATATTTATTAATGCCTCGGTCATATATTAACAAGAAAAAATTAACATTGCATAACATTCGAGACTTACAATCATAGAATTGATCAAAAGACTTATAATATGTGAAGAAGTGGCGTGCGAGTAGACCTTCTCCTTGCGGCTTCAAGAGGTGCTGCCGCCTGGACCCCACGAGAGGCTTTCAAGCAGGCTCCTGGAACCCACGCTGTTAGTCTCCTCCTTATTTTCGCTTTCATGGTCAGAGGCTTGTTAGTTAACAATGATTTTATCGTTATGCACTTCAAAGAGTCTAATTGCGGAACCCCGCCACTGAGGAAACAGTAGTAATAGCTGTATTTTATATTCTTATCCCATCCGAGAGTTGATCATCTCATCATTTGCACACATTCGATTCAGAAGATCATTTTAAATCCACTAAATGCAAAGAGAGTTTTTCAATTTCTTTACCCTCCAGTCATTGATATCAACCTTTTGAAACAGATTGAATTTTTTTCGGTCAGAACGTTTGTTATAAACCACACAGAAAGTACAGTTTTATTCATTTTAAGCATATATTTAAATCCTTTCTTTACATTTAAAAAAGACCAAGTGCAACCCTCCATAGTGTAGAACTTAAAGCCAGCCGTACACTACACGACTTTGCACATCGCAACTCAACTCGATCGTCGGATCTCCAACAGTCGTATAGTGTGCATGAGTTTATGACTGCGACTGGAAGTTTTGGGACCAGTTTTAAGTCGCGCCGACTTCAGTCGGGAAGAACGAACATGTTGGTTCTTCCCGACTGAAGTCGGCGCGACTTAAACCTGATCTTAAAACTGCCAATCGCAGTCTTAAACTCTTGCACACCTCACAATTGTTGGCGACCCGACGATCGAGTTGGGTTGCGGTGTGCTAAGTCGTGTAGTGTACGGCTAGCTTTAGAATCATCGAGGGAAGGTAGAAAGACGCAATAATCTTTAGTGCGGTAGTTGAGACCACAACATCTGAGACCAAGGCTCGGAGTCTTGATACGGGGACAAAGACTGAAGTGAGACATCACGACCAGTACGACAAAGTAGAATAACAACAATCTGTAACCAGATCATTGATTAATGCACATTTCATGCATACTAATGAGTAAGGGAGCATCCCAATTGTGTCAAAATGAGATAGCTGTAACTGAATCACAGAGACGTGTTCCTGATCTCTAAATGTGATAGTATTCACTAACCATCACAACATTTTGTCCTAGTCATTTGCTTACTTATTAACTAGGGATTGTTCATCCATGACATGAACCACTCCCACCAGGAAAATTCCTACCCGGACCATTTACCTCGGACAACCTTACTTGGACAATTCCGACCAATGACTTTTCCTCACCATAAAAGTTGGAATTGTCCTGGTGGGGATCGTCCGGGAGCCTGATTTATCACATAACAAACACCGAACTTTCAAGTATGATGTGGTCAAGTATTATTCTTCTTTTTCTTTGGCGTTCCTCGGTTTGGTTTCGGGAGGCTATGGGGCAACACTTTTACCTGGAGAATTTTGATCAATAATTCGGATGCGCAAAGTGTGCATGACTCATTGACATCAGTCCCGTAATTATAAACATTTGAAACATATATCATACTCACTTGCTGTTGGGCGAGTTGTCGGAAAGAGGGTATGGTTGGTGATGGACGAGCAGACGACTACAGGAGTCCAAAGACTTCCAAAACAAAGTCTAGTGAAAGAATAACATGCTAGACTTCCTACAGTAAATTATTAGTTGTACCGTCATTATCAGTAAAGCACTCATAAAATTCGGTTTTACGAAACTTTGAGCAATGAGTCCTGTCACAAATGATATTTAATAAATGAGAGAACCAATAATTATACTTTGACAGGCCAGTAGTCAAGGGAGGGGGCAGGGGGCGAAGCCCCTGAATTTTTTTCGCCCTTCCTAGAGAGTTTGAATATTACCATTGACTTAATACATTTGTACACATTTGGCCCCCTGGAAAAATTCTGGCCCCCCTCCAGTACCTTGTATGGCTACGGGCCTGCACTACGAAGCGTATTGCAATCAGAATCTGTAACAATATTACATAGTGATATGGGACTTAATGACGCGGCATTTTGACGTAATTTGAGTTACACAGTTATTAGCTTCACATGGGCACAAATTGGTTGTCAATGTTTTTAACAACCGTTGCCTCACTTTAACTTCGCCGTAGTTTCGCCGCAGGTCCCCTATTATTTTTCTGTTGTGAAAAATAAAAACAAAATAAAAATTGCAGTAAACGAAATCGTAGCAATGAGTGTTTTTCTAGTAGGCCTATTTATAGCTTGCTTTTAAAGGAGCTTTGCTTCATTACGGATTCATAAACACATGCACTTCTTTACACGTCAAATCTTTCTAAACCATCCATTCTACCAATTATCTGATAGCGTAACTCTAAAAAAGCATTGAACTTTGAATACCGCAAACTTCATTACGTATCCCCACAGATTGTGATTTTTATACCAGAGACGTATGTGTAATCATCAGTATTAAGTCATGGTAACTCGGCGTTTGCCAGATAAATCGACATATAGCAATTTAAATATGACTGCAAACCATCGAACAAACTAAAAAACAGTGTTGTAGTACCCGTACCCGTATCCGTACTCGAGTACAAGTTTCCGTACTCGTACCCGTACCCGTACTCGTGACCTGGTACCCGTACCCGTACCCGTACTCATGGTCCCGTACTCACACTACAACACTGTATGTGTAAGGTAGATTTTATCAGTTGTAAAATTTTGATCATATTTTTTTATCTGGAAGATAATTGGATAGTATATAGTGTAAAAATTGACATGTTTCACATTAATTGTACCAAAAGATAGATCTGTTCCTTTGTGATAAATAAAAGTGGAGGTACAATGTTTATTAATGTTTTTGATATCCAGTTACCATCTAGACCAGCTAGTGAGATAGAAAAATTAAAATGCTCACAGTCTTGTGCAATATAAAACACTAATAACTTTCATTACTGAAAAGTGCTAAACTTTGACAGCAAATTGTCTCTACATATAAAATGCTGTCCAAATATGACTATAATCATGATAGCAATTCTTTATGTATGAACACTTCAGTGTAATTAACTTTATATTCTAGATAGCATTGACCTCTTCCTTTGATAAAGTAAGCAACCTGTCATCTGATGAGTTGTTCATGCTGCAGTAGTATACATGATGATGGGTACTTCATGTAAGACAACCTCAAACTGAGGTGAATAGACAACTGAAAGGAGATGAACAGTCTGAATAGCCTGAATGATGAACTCATTAGAACTGAACCATAAAACTGTACCAGTCAATTCTAGCAGAACTGGTACCACATGTACAAATCTATAGTCTTGACTTACTACAGGTTAGGGGTGTAGCTAGAATGAAATTTTTAGGGGGGCCTAGGTATCAAATGGGGGGGGGGTGTCACAGCATCGATCGCCGCCCTTAATTCTTACACATTTTATTAGGATGCACAATTTTGGGGACCCCGTAGCTATGCGCCTGCTACAGGTGCATTCTACTAATACTGTGCGATGGCATACACTGTGGTTAATACTACTGTACTTCAGACCATGTAGGACTATAGTGCAACTGGGGTCAGATTTGAGGAACCAAGATTTGTGATGTTGGCAACATCACATAGACCTAGGCCTAAGCCTACAGGCCTGCAGCCTACTCTCCCAGTTGATCCCCATCCACTACCTGCCCTCATATACCCTCATCAAATTATAGTACAAAAGTCCTTGCACTAAATTAAGTTTACTGAATTTAAGCTCCATTCATGTACATGACTGATCTGTACAGTTAGTTCTGCAAAATTCATCAACACATCAGCAGAAGCTATTGACCTAGGCCATGCTGTTGTTTGTTTACATCTGGTCTGGATAAAACTTTCAAATGCAAGAATTACCCCCTTTGTAGCAGTTTAATACTAAGCCTTCCTAGTCTACACAGCTAGTATAGCCTTTTTGTAAAATCTGTTAAAGAGGCAGGATGCAAAAAAGTATCACCTTCTTCAGAGCCCATAATAACTTTATGGTTTGAATAGGAGGATTTTAGGAGATTCACTGACAATGTACTGCAATTAGGCAAGGCACAGACCTATGTTCATTGTTTGCATTGTGCAAGGTGTGTAACAATCAATAGGCACATATTGTACCATTGAATGGATTAGGCTAAACTTATTTTCATATACAAAGTGTAGTTTGTATTTCCCTTGAATCTTCCAGTGCTTTGGAGATTTGTATAGCCTCTTCTTAAACTCTCAGCCCCAGCAAATCTGACTGCTTCTGTTGTAAAAACTGTTAATTGGCTTTGATTGCACTGTAAACAGATAGGTGGTTGCTCCAACACATCCTTGGTTCATACAGGGAGCTGTTATTTGGATGGAGATAGATCGCTTTGAAGTGAGGTTTGTACCGCCAAGGTCACTTAGTAATCCATCGTTTGTATCTTTCTTGACATTTCTATAAGACTTACACTGGATTAGGACGTTAACACAAAAGGGATTTGTCGTCTGCTAAATCTACAGTAAGACTGAGGGTTTTCCTCCACTGCCACAGCATTGCCAGTTGTCAAGGAAAATAAAAAATATTGCATCTTTCGACGCTCGGCGACGCGCATGACAGTATATCAGTTAGGTTTTATGTTGAAATATGAACAAGAATCTGTATGTGGTTATTTTAGGAAACTTCCGGAAACTTTTCATATGTTGTAACAAAAGCTAGACTTATACCTCGTCAACTCATTTGCATACGGTATTTTGTATGGGAAGGGGCTAACTGTATTCTTTTAAGTTCAACTGAACAGCCGTTTCGAGCGAGAATACTTCGACAAAGCCGTATTGAAAACGTTTCCAATTCGGCAATAAATTTCCAAAGTGCCCACGTTTCAGTTTTTTAACATGTCCAAAAACTTTTTGGGTGATCCGTGGAGTATCCGTGAGAATCGGTCTACGGAAGGAATCGACAAGTGGTTAAATCGTAGTTAAATCGTGACAACCCGTGAGATCCGGTTCCATTTCGTGGTTACTTCGATTTTTTGCGCTCACGGACACCTCGAAGTGGCCACGAAATGGGTTTACGGATTGGTGTGAAAGGGGCATTACCGTGGTAGAACGTCTTGCTGTTACGCCTCGATTCTTAGCAACAGGCAAGAGATTTCTCCCTAATTTTGGTATTTTTTTTCAAATTATTTTTTTTTAATTATAGAGCGATTGAAAAGAATGATGTGACTATTACAAATATGGATATTGTGCTTTGCAGGCGGGGTGTAGTTGAAGGGACGTGTTATACCAGTGAAAAAAGAGGGAATAGTAGCCCATTTGTTTTACTCTCGTTGACACTGGGTTACTGTTTCTACTCTTTCGGCCTAATAGCTTGCGCATACAGTCATGCAAAGTATGTAATGATCTGGAAGTTAGAATCCTGACTCCCAAGGCTAGGCCTATGGTTGGCACCCGATCTGCGACAAAACCGGAAATCTTACCAGTTGTTCCGAGTTCAGTTGCTATATCATTCAGTGCTGTGGACCGTACGTTTTGGTTGGAATATGATTTCAGGGCCGTCTTAAGAGATCACCGGGCCCTGGGCCCGGCATTGGAACGGGGCCCCTCAATCAAGTGTGTTCGAAAAAAGTTGCGTGAAAAATTGACATCCTTGACCATCGCTCAAGCATAGACATGCCTGCATTTACCCCCCCCCCCCCATGTCGCGCATAAAGCATGGAAATTGGAACTTTTATGTGAATAACATATGTGATATATCTAAAAGCTGAAATACATTATAGAAGAGTAATCTTCCAGTTGCTCTCCATCCCTAATAACAACACTGGACTTTTGAAAAGTATTTCCACACAAAAATCTTTTACGCAAGGGGAGGTATGATTTTTTGCGCAGAGGTCAATTTGCGAGGCCCCTGACATCGCGGGGCCCTGGGCCTGGGCCCAGTGGGCCCATGCGTTAAGACGGCCCTGTATGATTTACTTGAACAATCGTAAAGACACTGCCTGCTCTGCCACAATTCAACTAATTTATCCTCAAGTGTTTCCGTCCAGAATTCTGTCATGTTGCTTGCAATGTTGACGTGGTTGCACTGTGGTATGTGAGCACCCTAATGGCTTCGAGACGGAGTACAATAATCACGTGCATAATCGCCGATACCATACTGGTTACACCATACGACTGTCGCAGACTCCAGTCGGAAAAAAACTGAACGTGGTCCGTTTTCCCGACTTTGTCCGACGCGACTGGCCTTAAAACTGTCGGCCCTACTCGTTAGGGTACGCATACTACACGATTTTGACCGACGCGACAGTCGAGTCGTGTTGCAATGTGCTAAGTCGTATAAAGTGTGCGGCGGGCTTAAGATCCCCACTGAGAAAAAGCTAGGGAGAACATACATACTCAGTTATACTCAGTTAAGCAACTATACGGGTGTATATATAAGACTGCGGCACGTGACTCTTCTGCGCTTTCCATTCCGTTACTGTGGGACGCTCCTTCCAGCTAAAGCAGTACTGAGCTGAAGCTTGGGTTTTTTCTAGGCACAAACACTGAGTTATATAGACCTTATGCATTGACATCACACTGACGTCATTTTTGGAGGAAAACGAAGCACACGTTCACTCACGGCGTAGATTTCGCAAGTGCGTGTAGTAAACTTACGCACGTATCCCCCGGTGCACAAATCAGTTGTCTTCAGGCAGTCTGCAACAAGCACGTTAACAGGCTCCAAGACCGAGCTTTCGAAGCCCGCCCCCAAAATTTGGCCTTACAAAATAGAATTTTGCGGAACTGATGACGAACATGCCCTAAGGTTCAATTGTTAAAACTGATAATGGCTAAGAACCATTATCAGTAAAAATTTTTACTAAACTTATTGTTGATATCGTAGAATAAACCATGTGCAGTAAAAACTGGATGACGTTTCTTTGAACTTGATAAAGTTTATTTCTGTGTTTCCTGTCATACTTTATGTAGTTAAAACTGATCATGGTTTAATCTATGCCATCAACCATAAGTCGTGTACCGTTAAAACTGATAATGTTTCTTAACCAAACCATTGTCAGTTTTAACTGTACAAGCTATGAAATCGACATAAGCAGAAGAAATGTAATAACATTAGCCTGCGTGACATTTAGGAACCATCGAACAGTTATTAGAGAAGAGATATTCCAAGCCTAATAACTATTGGGCCCACGCAGGGCGTCACTACCAGGAGGTATGGGGGTGCTACAACTCCCAGAAATTTTCATAGTGCGGTCTCTGGGAAAAGTTTGCAACTTTCTCCTGCAATTAATTTTCTTTGACAGAAAAATATTTTTTATTTGGTGCTGCAGAAATGTCGGCAAATTTTATGATCACAACGTTATAATAAATTCGAGAATTATTGTCAGATTAAAATGTTGCTCTGGGTACATTTTACCAGAGACCTACCTTCTCCCAGATGTAACGTTATTTTAACACTGTTCCGTTTGGCGGAAAATTATGATAGATTGTTAGTAAAGTTATCACAAATTAAGGGTTCTGTGTCAGTGATCTCTACCGTACACTATTCGGGAAGCCATTGTCTTTTGAAGTAATCAAGGCTGTCGGGAAATAGAAGTACCATAAGTGCATGATTGTCTGCCATGAAACAGACACTTTGTCCGACACTGTGAAATAAAAGACCTTTTGGAATGTGATGCAACTCATCCTGACTGCTTGTCGGGGATGAGAGGGAGGTATTCGTGATCAGTGCGTCGAGTAGCAGTCGGATTGTAGGTAACTTGGCAACACACTGTAGGGGCTAATATCAGTCTATTTTAGGTTCATCAATCTCACATGACGGAGAACACATTGCCCTTCTGCAACCGTCGTCCCAAACCCTTCTTTGTTGGCCAGTTGATAAAACTTTAATTGGGTTGCATTAGGGTCATGACAGTTGTAGACTACAACGACTGTACTGAACTGCTAGGTGACTCCCACCAGCCCACCCTCCACCCTCTTCTACGAATATCAAAAAGTTTGATATTTCCGATGTGGTCATGAAGTAGACTGTCGGATCGCAAACAGGACCGAAAGTCAGGTAAAGAACAAAATTTGGAACACATTGAGCCGACCCGATTGCCACGTGACTGGTTTTCCCCGTCGAGTTGTAGTCGGCTCGGTGCAGTGTTGGCTGGCTTACCACTTTCTCCAGTCGTGTTGGTGTTACGAGTGTAGCCAATACGGTTCAGGAGTAACACACACTGTGTGTTTGCTGTGAACACTTGAAATAACGTACACTTTGTATTGCGGTAGTTGCAAAGGAGGCTTGCTTTACCACCTCTACTGCAGCTGCAGTGCCCAAAACGTTACTAAAATGCCTTATTAAATCCTTATATTTGTCAGCGCTCCGCGGGCATCCTTCATATGCGCTTATTGTCCAATTTATAACTCGAGAAGGACAGAGCGTGCTTTGGATTGCTACAAAACTCCGTGCAACATTCATGATTGCCCATCGTATCAATTAATCCTCAAAAAAAGGCAAACAGTACTCTTGTTGAGCTATGATAACTTCCCATAGAACACAGAATCATTCCCGCTGCAACTTGAAAAAATCGACCAGTGGGTAGTTCAAATAACTTCATTTTGAAAAGATATAGACAGTTGCGATCTTATTGTCTGTTCGATGACATTTTCCACATTAAATGCTTGATTCTATTGCCACCAATCGTGTAAATGCTTCAGAGCTTCCGGTTCTTCTGCCAATGGCCCCCACATGAGGGACGTCCATCACTGAAATAGGCCCTAAGTTGGGTAACTGAGCCCCTTGCCAAAGACGACCTCATGCTTCTACCACAGAAGTACTTACTCGGAGTTAGTGCTTCCATGACCAAATTGACCTCGCTGCTGTAGCAGATAATTGGAAACGGGTGGGCTAAGGCTATATTGACATTGCCAAATGCCAAACTGCGTTTCCGGAGTCTCTCTTTTGCTTATCTTGTCCTCCCGTTTTACCTAGATTTTCCATCTTGTACTTTTTGTAAAGATTTTCTTACCACGAGGGTTATATGACTTGACACATTTATTTGTCGAGAACGAAACCTTTTTTTGGCGGGAAAAGGTCCAAGCCTCAACCCTAACCACTCATCGGTCCTTAGGGACGCCTACGCTAGATTGATCCATGCTGTTAATACAGAAGGAATATATCATTTAATGGCTGTCTATAACTACAGTGTAAGCTTTTGCTTCGCATACTTAAAAGAACCACTTTCATTACTAAACCGATCGCAAGGACGTTTCATTGGAATCCATAACCAGCAACAGTTGCAAAGTCAGCCGATGCGTTCAAACGAAAGAAAATCCAGTGAGTGTGTAATCAGAACATAGATAACATCCGAAGGCGAAGACGCACGTTTACTGTGTGTGCTGGTGGAGTGTTCGAAAGCTCTTCCAGTCGATTGAGCCAAAAGAAATGATGTAATGTCAACGCAAGAATGTATATATGACGTGGCAACCTGACGAACATGGAAACAACATTTCGGTAAAAGCCCCTACATAGAAAGCTAGCCCAATATAGCCTTATCACCATGCCATTGTGAAGTTTTAAGTAAGCTATAAAAATGAGGTTATTCTCACTGTGCCGCGTGTGTGTGCAGAGAAGATCAAAACTCGTAGGTTTGTGTTGGTACAATATTGGCAAAGCCTAATCGAAGGATTCACCATCGCGGAGACAAATAAAGCTAGTATCAGTATATAGGATAGTATCAGTATATAGAATAAGGCCCTGTCACACCAGGCAACGATAACGAATCCGATACGATAACGATTTTAGCATAGAAATAGTTACCGTGCAATTTCAACAGAGAAACACCAAGACATTAACGAATTCACAATCGTCGCAATATCGTTCGACTTTTTTAAAGAGCGAAAAACACAAGACAAAACGATACCATAAAATTCTAAACCAATGAGATGTTTTGTTAATGTGTGTTAAACTGTGTAGGCCTAGGTCTGTTTGTGATACTCTGATTTTAGAGGAAGAGCCCGAGTCTGTAGGACAAACAACTGTATAGCTTCACAATGTGAGCAAAATGAAGCGCTCTGACGTATATAGCAAGTAAGAAGTAGCTTGCATTTGTTTTACATGTTCGACTAGTGGTGATGCCGTATAGCTTGAGTAGTTTGCTTACAGGAGCATTTGGGCAAAGGTCTAAGTCTCAAGTGTTAGCTATTTAGCTTTTAAATGGCGCCGGGAGTTGCCGTAGCATGATTGACCTTATTTTTGCTTGAAAGAAGGGACTAGTGATTTACAAAACCGTAGGAAAACTACAGGGATTGTATAGAATAGTCGTCGGGTTTCATTATCCGTCGTTTTCGCCTAAGTCTGGCTTCGCAAAATTAACATTTAACGACATGAAGCCTGTCACTTGTATAGTTACGGTGCGATCGCTCGCTACAGCACTATAATCAGAAACGATAATCGTTATTTTATCGGATTCGTTATCGTTGCATGGTGTGACCAGGGCTTAATCGAGGAGACTCTTACGGCTGAGGCCATGCAGAGTCGAAGGATGTTATGCATTGATGGTAAGTATTCATTGCTTAATTGGTTCAATTTTAACACGACTAAGACAAGCAGCTTCCGTGGACAAACAGCCCAAAGTTTCCACAGAAACATACTCGTTTACAATATCTCCTACGTGCACGTCACCCTGTCCTGTCTTGTCCTCCACTACTTTGCTTCACTGCGATTACAATAGCTTCTCTGCTACACGTATTGCGGTTATGACGTTGCTTTCGTTCTTCTGTCGTCTCCAGATCAACATGGCTAAGGATTTACCTATCTGCAGCGGCGTAGGAAGATTTTTGACATGGGGGGGGGGACCAGATGCGATTTCTCGATCTTTAACCCCTTCCCACACCAGAACATCATATTTGCTCATTATAATTTTGCCGATTTTAATTTAAGCAAAATAAAAATATTCAAAGAAAAAGGAAACAACTACAACATCAACACCATGCAGCCGTGGTGTAGCTAACATTTTTTGTTTGGGAGGCTCTGGAGGACTGGAGTTATTTTTGTTTTTGGGGGGTGTGTCTCCCGTTTACTATCTAAGCGGAGCTCCACCATAGGTTGGCAAGGAGCGTAACAAGAAAATTTGGGATTGAATCATCCCAGATCACAGGAAATGACACTTGCCAGGCTTGATAGTAGCCATCAAGGTGTGCGATTGTTGTGAAAATTTTTAAAGGTTGATTTGAATTTGTTTTAAAACACATTAAATTTGTCACAATCTATCCGACTTTATTCAAAATTATTCAAGGTGGAGTTAACCCCATGGATTTCGGTGGATTGATTGGAATGGAGATTTTCCACAGCCAGAGTCTACTATTATTAAGTTGGTGGCGCCAAGATTTGCCCGACAGGGGCTACCGACCCGAATCCTCGACAGCCCCAATGCCGTCACACAAGAGAACAGTTACTAGGCTTTGCGATATGGGATGAAATGTGCGACCTCTACATAAACTGTGTGCTTTTCCCTACATGTTACTTGGTAAGGTGGAAAGAACTTGCACTATCTAGCGATGTAGAATGGAACTATTGAATAAAGTAGAGTAGCTCTCCTGCGCGCGTAGTGCGCCGAAAATCTTGCTTTCTAATTAGAGAAATTGTCCTCTTGCGAGCAAAAACGGATAAAACGAAACTGTCGCAATATGGGGGGGGGGGAATGGTATTTGGTCCCCCACAAATCATATTGGCGGCATGCCCCCTTGGCCCCCCGGTTCCTACGCCACTGGTCTGTGTATTATAAACTCCAACCCATTTCAATTTAGCAAAACAGGCTATTAACTAACTTTACATGAGGCCATTTCAACATGAAATAAACATGCAAACGAGACATACTGAGGGAAACCTACATAAAGCCTACCCGTTTACCCTACAAGAAAACATTTGTGCTTAAAAAGGTGGCGCTCTTCTCCTTCCATCATGACGTTGCCCTCCAAGTTACCTCCACAAAAGGTGTCGTTTCCTCATACTACACTTCTATTGGTTAGTTTCACAATAGACACAATGCACACACACACACACATACTGGTATTCATCACAAACCGAGGACCTGCGCACGTTGTCATGTATGCATATTCACCTGCGGACCAGCACATACAACTATGAGATTGACAAATGAACACATGCATTGTATTACTACCATGTAGAGGGCGCTATACACACCAACTGGGAAGCCACATATATCTCCTAAGTCCACTATATTGGCAATATAATATAAGTCCACCAGTTGTATCCTACACACCTGAGGACCTCTGAAATTTTCACACACCTGTTTCAAATTCATAGCCAGTAGAGGACTCTGCCCTTACCTATACCTAGATAATGGAAAACGTGTGTAGAATGCAATGGAACTAAATTTACCCGAGGACCTGGGTTTAGGTCCTCAGGTGGAAAAAATGTCCTCAGGTGGTAGGTGTGTATTCTGGTCAAGGTCCTCGGCTGGATATCAATACAAGTGCACCCACACACACACACGCACACCCACTCACACACGAATATGTACTGACCTCCACTCCCATCAGTACTGTATGCACCCAATTCATGCTTATGACAACAACGCTACCCCATAAGGTCTCAATATTCAACGATACCTAGCGCTATCATAGCAACTGGGCACTTTCATTACCGATATAAAGGTTACGATGCTGCTCAATTTATTAATACAACATATGATCACTCCCTTTCTCGGCACGGCTACTACAAGTACCTTTAGCATATGTATATAACTGGCCATACACAGATATCACTCCGTTTCAGATAGGCCTGCGTAAATGTCCTTTTACGAACAAACTAGTCACACACATACTGCCTGTCATTGTAGTAGCCAACTTCTTCACAAGTGTTCATGATAGTCGCCATTACAACTGAATGGTGAGTCCCAGATATGAAAAAGCCTACACTGAGTAGCGCCGAACGGTTGCACTCCCAGCAATCTGCTGTTCTACGTTTCCACTTTCACTATCTGCTAGGACTTTTAACTTTGCATTTTTCTGCCATTCCACTGCATTTATGTATAGGATTGTTATGACTGGTATAGCTTTAGGGGTGTTTACCCCCAGTGGCGTGTGTAGGATTTCGAATGTGGTGGGGGGGGGCACAAAATGTGATTCCCCCGACTGACATGGAGGAGTGTCACTAGTGCACCGAAGGTGCACCACGAGCGCGAAGCGCGAGTTTGCACGTGTGGAGTGCAGGGGCCCCCGCTAGGGCCCCTGGCGGGGTCCAGGTGCAGAGCCCCGGTGGGGGACCAGGGGGGCAAAGTTCAAGAATCTCCTGCAATATAAGGTGATAAGACTGCCGTAAATTGGTTCCTTAGGCCTTATTGATGAAGTTTCGTGTTTCAGATTTTGTGAAATTCGATGTCAATGACGGAGAGTTCAGGTTATCTTCTGTGCATTGTAAGCGGCAGAGTGCTAGACTATGTGTCACATACATTGACGAGACTGTACGTGAAAGATCGCGAGGCTAGTCAAGAAGGCTGCTTGAGATGATCGCAAAAGTTAACACTGTTTCATCCTTAAAGTGATGCCGTGAGTTTGCAAAAAGGAAAAACATAAGATTTTGCTTCTTCTTATGTCTTTCTTTATTCTTAAAAATGCCACGAGTGCTTTACAGAGTTGAAGAATACAATATGAAAACTCAAAATGATAGTGATAATCTCGGGAAGTAATCTAAACAGCATAAAATCGGTAAATTTTTGAAGGCCTTTTTCAAAAAACGATCCTTATTATACGGCATTAAACCACGCCTACAACGAACCTGATGTTGAATATGCAATGTTATTGAGGTGTCACCAAGTTAAAAAAGACGTACCATACCACTCCAGCCTGACTAGCTCTCGCAGGGAATTGTTATTTCCAAATAACAACTGCCTGCTCTACGGTAGCCTACAGCTGTTCGCTCACGACCACTGATCTCTACTATAACCAGGGAGTAATAACAACTCCCTGCTATAACAGTCTCACGACCAGAGAATGCATGTTCTTGCGTAATTGCTTCATAACACTTACTTGTATACACTCAATATAGCTTCCTCAATACTACGTAGTACAGGCCACAGGCGCCCCTTAACATTGTATAGTGTACCATATACTATGTAGTATATATAGACGGAAAGGTATGTCACAAATTTCCTAGCTCGAACAAACAACTTACGTTTCTGGCACAATTACTGCACTTTTCTCGCCAAATTTGTCTGTGTCGAGACTTTTGATCATAAGGTACCTCAAGGCAGCTCTTTTTCCCGAATAATTTCACTTGGCATTGTCTGAAGGATGAAATTTCGATGGAGTAACAGTCAGAGGATGGTAGCTGCTGATAGAGAGCATTTAGCACTTCCACACTATATAATAAAATACTCCTAAAATATTCCCTAAAGGTCTCTTAACTTTCTGAATTTCTTCCAGAATTTGTCAGTTATGTTTTGCTTTGATTATTACAAATCTTACAGATACATATTAGCATTAATATGCAAGATTTTTGAACATAGAAATTCATAAAATTTGAAAACCATTTGAAAAGTGGAAGGGCTTGCATTTTCTACAAGCACTTGTGACAGTTGAACTGTAACTGTTCTACATTCTTCAACTGCCACAAATGCTCATAGTAAATGCAAGCCCTTCCACTTTTCAAATGGTTTTCAAATTTTATGAATTTCTATGTTCAAAAATCTTGCATATTAATGCTAATATGTATCTGTAAGATTTGTAATAATCAAAGCAAAACATAACTGACAAATTCTGGAAGAAATTCAGAAAGTTAAGAGAACTTTAGAGAATATTTTAGGAGTATTTTATTATATAGTGTGGAAGTGCTGAATGCTCTCTATCAGCAGCTACCATCCTCTGACTGTTACTCCATCGAAATTTCATCCTTCAGACAATGCCAAGTGAAATTATTCGGGAAAAAGAGCTGCCTTGAGGTACCTTATGATCAAAAGTCTCGACACAGACAAATGTGGCGAGAAAACTGCAGTAATTGTGCCAGAAACGTAAGTTGCTTGTTCGAGCTGGGAGATTTGTGACATACCTTTCCGTCTATATATACTACTGTACATAGTATATGGTATACTATACAATGTTAAGGGGCGCCTGTGGTACAGGCCACAGTCTTTCACTCTTTGGTACGCGTTACAGTACCGATTTGAATTTGGACGTTACAGGTTTACAACGAAAGTTACACCAATACTATCGCCATGAGTAAGAACGTCAAAGACGATGGTAAGTGCATATAAAGGCAGAGCATCTAACGGTAGCCTAAATTAGGCTTAATTTACACAGAGGTACCACTGAGCCAGTATACTATAGCCTAAGTTAGGCCACTACAGTAAAACGGGGTAGTGGTATTACCATGCACTCTGTACATTGCAATATCAACGTTACCTCTTCAAGATCCACACACATCATGCGTCTTGTTCACTTCTGTTGTTGTGCGAAATCGATCAGCTGTTTACGCCTAGTGAATATGTATTAGTACTTCGTTCTCATTGGTCCGCTCAACTGATGTTCGTTAGGAGACTGAATAGTTTGTCCGCAGCACATTTTTGATTTCCTCGAGTTTAGTCGTTATTTTTACGAAAATTTTAAGGCTGTTGCCGGAATTCGCACAACCGGCCTTATTTTTTCTCCCTTACTGTTCATATGGGTCACTCAGAGGAATCAATGAAATTTTAAACTCGATTTTTTAATGTTTTTTACTTTTTGCAATCTCACGACATCACTTTAAACCTATATAGTTTTACCGTTACAGATGCTTAAAGTGGCTAGAGCGAAGCGCGAAGGAAACTTTATGTTAGTAGGCCTACCTACACCATGGCACAGATATTGAGATTGATAGCATCCTGTCTGAGTATTCACTGAAGGCGATTGGGAGAGCTCTATCCTTTGGTGAACTGATCAAATAATGAAAAATTCTCTCCTAATCTCATTCTGTAGGCTACTTCTAAGTTTTGAGGGCACCAGGATTTGCCCGGTGGGAAGCCAGACGGGCGGAGGCAGCGATCCGAAGCCCCAACGCCGTCAAGGGGATGGTGAGGAGGACTAAACCATGCCATTGTCGGGCATATCTTTCATAAAATGTGCATATACTAGAAAAACGTAGTTTCGGCGCTGATCTAATGTTTTCCCCAGAATCTATAAGTGTGAAACTGCAAAGCGCGCGAAGCGCGCGAAAATATTTGGGTTATCATACACTAAAAAGAATCGGTACTTATTGAAAGCTTATAAAGGTCAATTTTCCGGACAGTTGATACCTATTGGGCATAGCTTACATTATACTTCTCTCCTCGTGTCACTATATCCGTACCTCACGACAGACATAAGAGAACATTTGACTAAATGAGGTGAAAGGAGGTGAAATGAAATTCCCAATATTTACATAAATTCATGTATTCTACTTCTTCAGTTACTTGAAAAGGTGGAAATGGTTTGTACTATAATTAGCTATATTAAGTAGCAAAATTGAGACAGAGTGGGAAAAGCGTAAAGAAAATCGTGGGTTTCATTGCAGAAAAGACCCTTTGAAAGCCAAAATTAGTAAACCGATCATGGGTGGCGACAGAATTTTCCCGACAGAGGACTGGGCCATGCCAGCGACCCCAAGCTTCGACAGCCCCTCTGTCGCAGAGGTGGTGACAAGGAAATATGACTTACTATCCCATACCATTTCAGGGCATAGTTTGCATAATATCACTTAATACTTCATGGGCCGAGTTGCGCACTCCATTTAGTGTCCTTTCGAACCTGAAACTTGAATTTGCAAAGCGCGCGAAAATTTTTGATAGGCTTACCCCCCAAAAATATGTGATCATTAAGACTATAAAAAAGAGAAAACTGTAGGGGTTCTAGACCCTATTGGGGATGACATACATTTATTTTATCGATGCACCTGGACTACCCTATGGTATAGCCAAACTTTGGTCCGTGAGTCGCTCACAAACTGTCCGTACCCCATGACACACACAAGAGAAAAGCAACTAGGCTAAGCGACATGGGATGGAATTTTCGACCTCCACATAAACAGTGCACTCTGCCTACATGTTTCGTGGTAAGGTTGGTAGGACCTGTGCTGTCTAGCAATGTGGAATGGAACTGCTGAAGATCCTTGAGTGACTGTACAGCGCGCGTAGCGCGCCGATAATTGTGGGTTCTTATTAGAGAAATTGTCCTCTCTCAGGCGCCGTCGGGGACTTCATACTGTATCGTAAGGATTAAGGGGCGCCTCAGTGTTTCTTCAATCTTTTTCTCTTCCCCTAACCCTTAAATCCCTCGACTAAGGGATTTTCCCCCGACTGACTTCGGAGGTGGGGGACTGTGCCCCCGGCCCCCTTTGAACACGCTACTGCTTACCCCTTTTTGGATGTTTTGATACTGCACTTTCTGATCTAGAGGAGGGGAAGGCCTTCTGTTTCGTCCTAGCTATATATCCTAACAGTGCCGTGGTGTGCTCATTATTTTACAGATTCTGTACATAACTGTATGTAACCTATGCTGTCTCATTGAATACAGCACTGTACCATGTTATATCTTTTTTTTCAGAGTCACTGAATTGCTTTTTAATCCTGGTTCCTGGATTTATTCGTTCGAGGAAGTCATATAATATCTCAACATCTGCACGACATCTTAAAACATCTGTACATTTCACATCTGAATGTAGGGGTGTAGCTACGATGAAATTTTTAGAGGGCCTAGGTACCAAATGGGGGATCAGGGCATTGATCGCGGTCCTTAATTCTTACAAATATTATTAGCACACACACAATTTCTGGGGGGGGGGGGTAGCAAACGTTTTGGAAGGCCTAGGCTCCCAGGTCCCTCCCCCCCCCCCGTAGCTACGAGCCTGCCTGCATACATATCCTTACTTGCATCGCTGTTACAACCGATAATGTAAAAATCAACCGATAATGTAAAAACGACCGATAATGTAAAAAAAAATTACCGATAATGTAAAAACAACCGATAATGTAAAAAAAATTAACCGATAATGTAAAAAACTCTTTGAACCGATAATGTAAAAAAAATTTACCGATAATGTAAAAAAGTTCGTCTACCGATAATGTAAAAAAAAATTTACCGATAATGTAAAAACTGTTCTAAGTACGTTTTTATATTGAATTTGAAACGTGGAATTTTATCAAAGAAGTCATACGTTAATTCAGAAAGGTCGTAGGTCATACCTCAGGGCAAGGGGCTCTCACCCTATTTCACAGCGCCCTCTTGCAGGTGTATTTCCCTTTAAAATGGACATTGGAAGACAGCAGAAGAATTGAAGGTCACTTTTTCTCAATTGTCTAGGCCAAATACATAATGCTATCATATTTTTCCTTCATATACTTAAAGCGCCCTCACTCCTCTGTTGTTCCGCAAGCTCACCAAAAAGAACATATCTACGATAAAAAATATCATGAAAGGACTGCAACATATTTTATAACATAAAGGTGCAGGCGCGGATCCAAAGGGGGCGGACCCGGCTCCCGCCCCCCCCCATTTTTCGGCGACCAAAGTTTTTTTCAGGCCTAATATAAGCATCAGTGGACACTGCAACCTCCTGTCCCATAGCACACCCTTCTAGAACGGCCAGGTTACCTTCCTCCAATTGACTTCCCGGCACCCGCGCCGCCGGCTGAGCCATTCCCGCCAACTGTATTAGACAGTGGGGCAAGCCTTCGTAAGATGTTCCCACGTGATCCCCCATTGCGTGTAACCCAATTCCTTTCCTAATATCTTGAAAAAAATGTAAAAAGCACAAAACCGTTTTGTTCCCGCGGCACTTCCCGAGTTCCCGTGTCGAAATTGAATAAAATATAATGTTTAGACCGTTTCCGAATTTTGTAACTTTCTCCAAAGCAACATCGCTATCAACCTATACAACTCTTCCACTTTCAAGAGAATTATTCAAAACCAAGAAATTTATTTAAGAAATTATTTTGTAATTGTAGAGTTTTGCCCATCACCTGATGCAGGTCTGCATCATGTATACCGCTTATGTGAGACTGTTTCCAACCTAACTAAATGAAAATTTGCATCCAAACTTCGTTTATTTATAAAAAAAAAAAAAAAAATCGCCGGATTTCGGAAGGCAAAATGTAACCCTCAGATGCTCGGAAATGGCCTCTAAGCCCTTCTCAATTCCAAAATTTTCCGGGGGAGGACATTGCAAGGAGTTACTCATGAGCGCTGTATTAATGGATTGCTTACTTCAGTCTATTACCGGCCAGGCCCACAGCATTGGGAGCACTGCTTCTACTTTCAAGGGAATTTCAGAATTCTTTAATATTTAGAGGAATATTTTCGACAACATCAGGCTTTTAACTGTAACTTGCCGCAATATTACCCAGTAGTGTCTTATTTAAGCCTTGTAATTTATTTTAATGGAATGTACTGTGAATTTAGGGTAAAATTTAAAATTCACTAAATTATGAACATTTTCCAGCGATATAGGATCAGTTCAAAAATATATTAAAGGCATCACCATTTTGCATCTAAGCAATCTTGAATTAACAAAAATAGACCCCTCCCATGAAAAGCATCTTTCACCCAACAAAAAATTAAAATTTACTGAATTATGAACGCTTTCCAGCCACTATGATCAGTTCAAAAAATATACCACATACATCACCATTTTGCATCTGAGCAACCTTAAATTAACAAAAATTTCTCCCCTTAGACCCCTCCCCCAGGACAGCGATTACTCATCACATGCTT
Source organism: Holothuria leucospilota (assembly GCA_029531755.1). Classification (NCBI taxonomy): domain Eukaryota; kingdom Metazoa; phylum Echinodermata; class Holothuroidea; order Aspidochirotida; family Holothuriidae; genus Holothuria; species Holothuria leucospilota. The sequence goes on from CM055969.1 coordinate 20,259,178, forward strand.
TGCCCCCATCAAAATACACTGGCACTGCCTCGGGGACACCCCTCTCCTTAGACCCCTCCCCTAGATTGGACTTTATACAAACCACTATGACCTGGGCCCCCCCCCCCTTTTGCCAAATCCTGGATCCGCCACTGATTACCCCGTCAAAAGGCCATGCGTTACATTGGCCTTCCGTTCCTGTCAGTCACAAGCTTGTTCTTTCTCCTACTAGCTACGCTGTATGCATTAAGTTGAAAAAACGCATTTTTTCCATATATGCTAACACTAATTTTGGGGCCGTGCTTCGCTTTGCCCCCGGGGAAGGTGCCTCTCTCTAACCAACCCTTAATTTACCCCTTAAAACTCGAAAGGTGATAGGCCTATGTGTCCTGTATAACATAGGGAATTGAGAGGCTGGTTGGGTTTGGATTAATGTTAGCATTCCATGGCAAACATGCGTTTTCAGCTTTGAATGCGCCCTGTATCTAGTAAGAGGGGACACCCTAACAACCCTCAAGGGTGATATATGGAAGGAAAACTTTTACTCCACATTTAACAAGTGCAGTCGGAATCATATTCCTAAATTTTAATTGGTAACCATCTAGTATGAAAACTGAGTGTTTTAAAATGCCTAAAATCTGCCCTTGGGGACACTGACCCTAAAAGTGGGCCTTTTAACGGCCACAGTCCACTTCGGCACAGTCCACTTCGACCGAGAGACGGGATGACTGACTTCTCATCTGTGATCAGCGTGGTCGATAACCTCTAGGACGCAATTCTTATCAGGCGTGAGTAGCTTCGATTTCATCCCCTTCTTCCCCTCGGGTGGGGAATGGGTGAGAGGGATAACCTTCCTTCAACTTCAGAATAACGATAATAACACTCCTGGGATTTCGGACATGCTCATTTCAAAAATATCTGGTTTTATTAGAGGGCGCCCTCTATTGAACCATAGACCTATACATATAAGCTGTGCCATCAATATGACCCACCTTTATGTAATAAAATATGTTGCAGTCCTTTCATGATATTTTTTTATCGTAGATATGTTCTTTTTGGTGAGCTTGCGGAACAACAGAGGAGTGAGGGCGCTTTAAGTATATGAAGGCAAAGAAATTATAAGCATAGATTCCAAACTCCCATACCTACACTGTTACGCTCAGTGACTCCTCATGGAGACCCATATATCGGGGCGGAAGTGTGAATTTGACAGGCGCACAGTTCAATTCCGCGATCTGCGTACAAAAATAAGAACGCGTTACAGAAAATTCCACTGTTCAAAGAGGTTAGCGCGGGTGCACTTTTACAACACGTTCTATACGCGCAGAATACATTCCTCTGTGTATTATCCGGAATACTTGACGCACAGTTATGCGCGCTCTGGAAACAAACTCGCTAGTTGCTTTCCAGTTGTGAGCGCGTAAGTAATTCAACGCGCATATAAAAGTGCGTCACTTGAAGATACCATAGAAACTGACCAATGAATGTCCGTGAACTTGCAAAACCAGTCATTGTGCGTTCATCTTCAAGTGTAAATACGTGGAATGCCGCGTTAAAGAAATAAGTTATTCTTGTTGAAGTGGAATTTATTGAGGCGTAGTACTTCTTCAGTCAACAACATTCCGAAATAACAAGTATTAATACTTTTGTAAGACATTTATTTGCCTGTTTGTTTTCAAAACGACTGAGCAGTGATCAACACTTCCGCCCCGATATATTGGCCTCCATGGGGAGTCAACGCGCCATTTTAAGTTTGGAATCTATGCTTGTAATATCTTTGTATGAAGGAGAAATATGATAGCATTATGTATTGGCCTAGACAATTGAGAAAAAGTGATCTTTAATTCTTCTGCTGTCTTTCAATGTACCTTTTAAAGGGAAATATACCTTCAAGAGGGCGCTGTGAAATAGGGGTGAGAGCCCCTTGCCCTGGGGTATGACCTACGACCTTTCTGAATTAACGTATGACTTCTTTGATAAAATTCCACGTTTCAAATTCCATATGAAAACGTCCTTAGTTTTTACATTATCGGTAAATTTTTTTTTACATTATCGGTAGACGAACTTTTTTACATTATCGGTAAATTTTTTTTACATTATCGGTTCAAAGAGTTTTTTACATTATCGGTAAATTTTTTTTTACATTATCGGTTGTTTTTACATTATCGGTAATTTGTTTTTACATTATGGGTCGTTTTTACATTATCGGTTGTAACAATCGCTCTCAAAGAAAACAGGGTGTAAATTCCGACTCTCTCTGTGCACACGACCTATCATGAAGTTGAATCGTTGCTGGTATACTCTTTTGTAGCTAAAAGGATTTGTGACGGTGGATATAGAGTACAGTCATCTTTTTCGTCATTGCGGCCTACTTTCTCCACTATTCACATAGCTGTACTACATTCACTCTCACTGTTATAACTGTATCGTTTACCGCATCATGCTTGCTTATTTTAGAACATAAGATTTCGGATGTCACTATATCAATATCCTTCGGTGAAGATATTAAGATACTGAATTCTTGTAATGTAATATTTCAATATATTTACACTAAAATATTGAGATAAAAAGATTTCGGATGTCAACATTTGAATATTTTTCTGAAAAAAGTCGAAAAAGTCACATAATATTTCACCGTATGTATGACACCTTGAAAGCTCCTTATATTTCACACCTAAATGCAAATTCTTCTGTGCATCTCTCTCAAAGTAAATGTAGTGTAAATTTCTCATGAAGTTGGATTGTTGCTGGTAAACTCCTTTGGAACGAAAAGGATTTTTTCAATTGTGACGATGGATTTAATACGGTCACCTTTTTCTTCATTGCAGGCTGCTTTCTCTACTGTTAACATGGCTGTACATTCTCTCTCAATGTTGTTACAATTGTAGAGCATAATATAATTGTTAGCACCATGCTTCCCTATTCAAGAGATGAAGTAATGTCCCTAATCCCTGGGAAGAAATGCAGGGTTGTTCCAGCGGTCTATAATAGACTGAAAGGACTAAATCTGTTGGCTGCAAGAGCCACCAGAAGATTCCTAAGCAAGGTCGAAAAAGAATACCAGTTATTATCACCAATAGAAAAAGGAACGTATCTGAAATCGCTCAAGATCCTAAAAACTTCATTCCTGTTAACCTCACCACACAGGGTCACAGGCGATACCCGAGACGATCTGGTCTAAGCTGATATTTGCAACACGCATCCAAATTACAATACAGAATGTCTACCTCACAAAGGTACACTCGGTGGAGGTATTTGCGTCACTTACAGGAAACCTTTTAAATTTCAGAAGAAGTCATCTGAGTTCGAGTCCTTTGAATGCCTGGAGATTAACTTCAGCGCCCTGCAGCAAGGCTTGCTGAAATTGATAGCTGTTTATTGCCCCCACCCAGCTCTTAAAATAAACTTGTACCATCGGATTTCTTCACAGAATTTTCCCGTCTAGTTGAATTTATCAGTGTTGCCCTGTCCCCTTTCATTATTGGCGGGCACTTTAATTTTCGCTCCAACCTCCTTTTATAACTCCTGTCCGTGACCATACTCTCGACCTTCTTACCACTAGTGATAAGGGAAGAGAGGTTGGGGATATCTCAGTTGGACATTGCCTTCCATCTGATCGTCCAGTCATTTGTTTCAGCTTCATGTTGTATCACCCTATCATAAATTAGGGATCTTTCATGTTCCGCAAAGTTAGTGATATCGACCAAAACAATTTCTGATAGACCCATTGAACTCTGACCTCTTTATCAAAGCCAAAGAAGATGTGGATGATCTTTCAACAGTTTAAATCAATATAATATGGTTTTTGTCCCACGTGCTCATGAATATGCAGGTCTACGGGATAGCCTGTGGTTAATCCTTGTCGGTATTTCCTGTTATCCTTAGGACATGCACGCGCTTAGGTGATTCTTCCCTCGCAAAGATGCAAATTGTATTGTGGGTATGAAGGGATTGTAAATGGGGGTCTCATGATAACAAAAGAAAGGCATTGTCAGTGCTGAATTACAACAAAATTAAGTTAGGCCCAAATCGTGTTTATGTATGCGTGAAAAGAAACAAGTTAGTTGCCACGCCGAAGTCAACCTATAGAAAAGCTCCGTTCCTGGCCTGCACACTAACCTGTGTTTCTGGAGAGGGCTCCGTTTCTAGCCCAAATCAGTTTAAAATGGCTTCGTTTCCTAGCCAAAAAATTGAAATTGTAGAAAGGCTCCGTTTCTAGCCTGAAAAGAGAAAAGTTGGCCCCGTTTTCTAGACAACAAAATCATTGTGGAAAAAAAAACTTCGTTTTAGTCTAATTATTTTGGCTCCGTTTTAGTCTGTAGTTTAAGGAAAGTCGGTGTCGGTTGACGAGTCCTGATGTTGAATATTGTTCATCTTCTTCGACTTTTGGAAAACTTTTGGCCATCCGTCTTTACCCATTAACCCACGAAGGCCACCACCCATGTGTAAGTAGCAAGAAGTAGTCAGAGAGGACAGCCTTACGGCAGAAGCTAACCTACCTCGGCGGTTCTTCTTTCAACCCCAACATTACCCCAGAGGGTCGCGTTGCATTCGGGTAAACTACCGGAGCAAGAAAACTGATGGTACAGTAATAGTGTTTTTAGAGGCAAACGAGAAGGTCAGCTTTCGGGTGTTATTCTTCTTCTTCTTCTTCTTCTTCTTCTTCTTCTTCTTCTTCTTCTTCTTCTTCTTCTTCTTCTTCTTCTTCTTCTTCTTCTTCTTCTTCTTCTTCTTCTTCTTCTTCTTCTTCTTCTTCTTCTTCTTCTTCTTCTTCTTCTTCTTCTTCTTCTTCTTCTTCTTCTTCTTCTTCTTCTTCTTCTTCTTCTTCTTCTTCTTCTTCTTCTTCTTCTTCTTCTTCTTCTTCTTCTTCTTCTTCTTCTCCTCTTCTTCTTCTTCTTCTTCTTCTTCTTCTTCTTCTTCTTCTTCTCTTCTCTTCTCTCTTCTTCTTCTTCTTCTCCTCTTCTTCTTCTTCTTCTTCTTCTTCTTCTTCTTCTTCTTCTTCTTCTTCTTCTTCTTCTTCTTCTTCTTCTTCTTCTTCTTCTTCTTCTTCTTCTTCTTCTTCTTCTTCTTCTTCTTCTTCTTCTTCTTCTTCTTCTTCTTCTTCTTCTTCTTCTTCTTCTTCTTCTTCTTCTTCTTCTTCTTCTTCTTCTTCTTCTTAGTGTCTCCGAGACCAAACAGTCATCGGTGTGATGATTTTCCACACACTTACTGCCTTCTCATTCATCTGAACAGGATTTATCAAGCATTTTACACTTTCTTTCATGATAAAATACACAAACTTCTTATCATGTTTGATAAATTCGATACTCAACAACCAGTTCCAATTCCAGAGAGGCAATGCACAAGTTAGTTTACCATTTCCAGCCACTCTCACAAATAGATATTCGTGTCCGCTGGATCTATTGCCTGCAGTCCTGACTGCCCAGATCTTAGAAATCGTCTTATTGCCAATCACTTACCTAACTTTCTTGTCCTTGACGTCAGGTATTTTTCTCTAATTGCAAACTCGCCTTGTTTTCTCCACTTCTGATAAAGTTGCACCTTGATTCAGAAGAAATGAAGATGAACTAGCGACCTATCTCTTATCTGTCCTTCCTAGGTAAAGTTCTTGAGAGGTGTGCCATGCATGAATCAGTTTACAGCTTACCTCACTGACAAGTTAACTTATTTTCGTCATCACAACACCATATCAAGGACACTGCCTTAATCCGTGTAGCAAATGTCCTTTTAATGGCTCTTGATAACAAAAGTGAAGCTATCCTTGTTGTTCTGGACCTTACAGCAGCATTTGATACTATTGACCACAAAGTGCTTCTTGACTGTTTAAAGCTAAGATATGGGGTTGAAGGTAAGGCTGTTCCTAGTTTTCTTCTTACTTAAAGGGAAGGAAACAAGTAATTAAAATCAATGATGATAGATCTGAATCGATGTGTATGGAATGGGGTGTTTCCCCAAGGCTCTGTGGTGGCCCCCTTTTGTTCAGTATATCTACTGCTTCATTCGAAGATATCATTAGGTTCCATAGGCTTTCATGTGCCATGTAGGCGGACGACACTCAGCTGTACATTACAATGAACCCAAAAGAAAACATCCACAGTGAAGAAATTTGAAGAATGTATTTACGATATCAAGGGGTGAATGGTAGCCAGTTTCCTTATGTCGAATGCAAGTAAAACCGAAGTGCTGCATGCCACATCTTAATTTTCAAATGCCCCTCACATTGCTCATTTAACTGCAGGTTTCTCTCAAGTCTAGCCGACACAGTCTGCTCGCAGTCGAGGAGCTTTTTTTGACACCAGCTTACATATGACGTCCCATACCTATAACATATGTCGTGGAACGTCCTGTGCCTTGAGAAAAATCAGTAAAATCCGGGTCCATAAGTACATCGATAAATCAACAGTTGAGAAACTAGTTCACGCATTTGTTACATCCAAGCCAGTCTATAAAAACGGGCCCCTCCTTGGTCTACCGCAAAAAGATATCTGTTAACTTCAACGAATTAAAAATTTTGCAGCGCTGCTAGTCTCCCTTGCAGCAAAAAAGGTAGCACATCACACCAGTTATTCGTGATCTGCATTGTCTGCCTGTCAATCACAGGATTACGTTCAAACTTCTTTTACTCACCTTCAAACTTCTTAATAATATGACGCCAGATTATTTGACTGAATTCATAGTTTTTTATCGCCCCGCTCTTGTAATGCGTTCATCTTTTCAAGACCTCTTACAAACCTCTTCCTCTGCAACCAATACTTACGGCCAAAGGGTTTTTTTTTTTCAATTTTTGCCCCGGTCTTTGGAACCATATGGTCACATAAGCATTCTACGTCTCTTAATCAGTTCAAAAACTATCTTAAATGTTACTTGTTTAAAATAGTCTTTTCTCAGTTATTGTTATTTCTTAACCTTTCTTTGTTAAGAGCATTGAGATTTTTTTTTAATATTTATGCGCTGTATAAAATCATCGTCATTGTCACCGTCACCGTCACCGTCACCGTCACCGTCACCGTCACCGTCACCGTCACCGTCACCGTCACCGTCACCGTCACCATCTCACCGTCGTCGTCATTATCGTCATCATGCATCATTATTTGAAGTTTACTTTTAGTACACAGAGTTTCTAGTGGCCAAAAGCCGGAGGCAAGAATAAAAGTAAATGTTGTAAAAGTCACCTTCCCTTTGCATTTTGTCTACTGGTAACTAGAACTGGAAATATGAACCAAATCATTTTTTACGTGCACCGAGCAACACTGTGTATACTTCTAGAGGTTTAATGAAGTAGTATTGAACTCTTTCAAGTTTAAACTCCCACGGTGGTTCCTTTTCCTAGCCGAATATGTAAACACTTCGTTTGGTATGGTATATTATCAACAATCTATAGAATTCAGGGCTGAAATATTGTAAAACATAAGGTGAACAACTGGGTTAGAGTCTGAAGACCACCGTCTCCATATCAATCACCGAAGATAATCTCTGTAATCAGCAATATTGGACATGGCTGATTAGCCAATTATTTGCATGACTTCCTCAGTGGAGAAGGACGTGGCGACCACAAGCACCAGCTCTGACTGCATTCATTATTAAATTGGCCTTTGCGCATTATTAATAGCATTACCCAAGAAGCTCGAGCAGCCAACTGGCCGGCCAAGTAAGCAAATAAAGTAGCACGCTTGAAAGGAAGCAAGTTGGGTCACCCGGGCTTTCCTATCAAAGCCCGGGGAAGCATGTAACAATTCCCTGACGGAGTTCAACGCGATATGAATAGGTATTTAAAACGGACTTGCTCTACACAAGAACTTTTAAGTAGTGAACTTTATGGTACCAATCCATGTCATTTGCAAATATCTGTTTCATTGTACGATGAAGATATATAGAATAACACACAGATATTTGTAAAAGTAATTTCCAACCAATGGAGTCGAGCGAAGGTTGACTTATATGTTTGAAAAATCACTTCCAATGTTGACACGAAGCAATGAGTAACATTGCAGTTCTGCCTTGAAATGCGTTTACATACGGACAACACTTTCGATGGCACTGTTGAGAAAAACTAGATTTCTTCACAACAGAACAAAAGGCTTATGATGGCATGATAAAAAAATTGAACAAGCAGAGGTATGTTTAAATATGCGTTTTCGAGGCCCAGCACGGTATTTTACGACGGGTTAATGGTTCGTCTGGCGTACCGTACTTTTTATGAGGTGCATTTTTTGCGTTACCCTACTGTCTGGATGGGTACAAAGGGTCATGTAGTACAACCGTTATCGAACATACCACAATGTGTACACACGGTATAAAACAGTGAATATATTACATAAGTAAACGATACTTGTACGTTCACGGATACAGTTTTGAAGAGGGTGATCACAAGTTCAGCGTAAAGTTAAGAAACAAGGTAAATAGCCAGTAGGTATTCTTTGACAAATAGATATGCCCTCATCAGACAGGTATACCACCTTTCACATGGCTATGACTTCTTCAGAATAGACTTTGTATGGACTTTAGGGGTTATTTGAGGTCAACAGAAGCCATTTATTTGTAATTGTATTATCTAATGTATTTTTTCAAGAAATGCTTGCTAAAACAGATATCATAAAAGTCATGACAGACGTTAAAGCGTTTTAGTGTTAGAAAATCATCGTTGTTATCGAAGTACTAACACAATTGGATGTTCTTCTTATCGGTTCGCAAAGATTTCACCCATAGCGCAAGCCGGAGTAGGTGGTAGAAACTATAAAAACGGGTAATTTAATAACACAGAATTGGACGCATTTAGAAGAGCACAATGGAAATGTGGGTTACGTCACAATCAAATCAGGCAGGCAGTAAAGCCTAATAGTAACACAGAGAACAAGACCAAGTACGAAAACTGTTACGAGACTTCTAAGTGTAAGAGTATATAATTATATATATATATATATATATATGTATATATACATACATATAAATAGTTGAATAAATAAGCAAAAAGTTTGATGTCCTTTTCAATCAAATATATTTTGTGATCTTTTGTTCACATAAGAATTTTATGATATATATATATATATATATATATATACATACATATCCACGCCTTTCTTCTCCCCGCATCCTGTCATCCAAAACACACAGTCAGTCTTAGCGTTATATAGTAGAAGCAACATAGGCCTATATATAATAATGCAAATGTAGCGCACTTCACCGCCTTTCGGTACCAACTTCGCCTAACTGAATCACGATTTTTATGCCTTAACATCCACCTTACCTCTTTTTAATACATACGAATGTTCAAATCGCGTGTTCCAATCACTTGAGTAGTATGATGATTCATTGGGATAAAAAAATGTCTTCCATAAAGAAACATTTCTCCCCGAAAATTTGGTTTCCGCACTATTTTAATTCTCCATCACACTCAGTAGACAACGTCACTCTCATCGGCATTGAACTCATCAAAGACAGATCGCACACCACAATCCTACACAGAGAATCGTTCTGGATTGAAAAACTTAAAACTTTAAGCCCTAATGGTATCAACGTAGACAAATAACATTACATGACCCTCTGCACACTTGCGCACAGTAGTAGCCAACGGCAACACATCAATTCACTTCCCGTAAGTTATCATTGTCTAGATTCTTAAGTTATTGTTAAGGAAATAACCCTTTCAGAGCTGCAGATTCCTAAAAAAGACATTTAACTGTTATCATTAATGAGTCATCTTATAGCTGTAGGCATATTGTGTTTCTGCCTTGTTATATGTGTGCAATGCCAGGAATGTACCTCGTGAGATCAATATACCTCATGAGATCAATGTATTTCGTGAGATCAATATACAGTAATAAGTGAGGTATATCAAACCACTGAGTTTACTTAAGGAATTCTACCATACATAAATGTGTGATTTAGCTGCAATCACAGTGGTTGACAGGAGCCAGATGGGAGCACACCTTAGGCCTGAAGTGGTCTACTGTAAATAGCAACTTGTAGAATGTAGAACTTGAATAAACCAAGCACAAGGAATCTGCTGGTATTCTTTATTATGTCTCTCTCATCTTGATCGCCGCTCGACAACGTAACATTATCTTCTAATCTTTAATTTTGCCATGTAAGTACTACCTAGAACTGTATCAACTTTTAATGTCTAGACTTTCTCTGCTAGGTAGTTTCCATCAGAAGGTTTTTTTTTTGTTTAGTAGAGCATCCAATATTTTTTCTCTTACACCACTCTATTTTAGACTTAGTTATAAATACTATTGTAAACAATAAGTAATGTCCTTTCCATTCATTCCTTATTGTGTAGTCAGGGTTCTTGTTCCCTGTTTACACTATTAAAAGTAACTCGTTCTTAGGATGTTACAGTGGAATTCCATAAAAAGCGGTAACTCGTTACCAGTGACTAGTTAAAATGTTGAAAAAATCTAACTAGTTACAGTTACTTTTTATCTGAAAAGTAACTAACTACATTTCAAAAAGTAACTGGTTTGCTTCAAGGTGGAATATACGGCTACCTTGGTGCATCTGGAAAATGGGGAGGGGGCATAATTAGATAGTAAGACGGGGAGACATGAGAGGGACCACGAAACCTCATTTGGGTGCCGGTTTATCCGTTAGGTGTTCCCCAAGAAACATAGGTGTTCCCCAAAGAAAGTCAATGATGCCAGCTAATCTTCACTGGGGATTCAGGCAGGAGGCTCCTAAAACGCGTCATTCATGAAAACAGCGAAATCATGTGATACTGTGTCGGCGGCTTACGTCATAAACTATTTGTCAGACGAATATGGTTGTGTTGTAACCAAAAAACCTTTTCCCAGTTTTTACGACCGGTTACTTATTTTGAAGGTTGGAAATCCTTATACTCCCATGTCACCAAAATTTAGAGAAGTTAGCGGCTAACAACAGCGCGGACGAGAGCGCTGTTTTAGCAGTAATTAAAGGTCTTCACCCCTAAAGGGCCATAAATATATGGTAATACGAATGCTCTATAATTTGTTGAAATCGGTAAACAATTTTCCCCCCCCCCCCCAATAAAACCTTACTTGCTAAGGTTGGGGCTAAGTTGATATATTTCGGCCAAAAAAAATTTCAAGTTGTCACAATTGTGGTCGATGTAATAAACAATGGCACTAGAAATGGTGAGGACTATGTAGTTTTACACATGCAGACCGGGCTTTTCTCTGGAATTGTACCCTATAATTCACTTTTCTTTTATACAGATTGAATAGGTGAAGCTTTAAGTCGGGGGGGGGTGGGGGGACACTTCTGTTCCTCCTTTCACAAATTAGCTTTGTTAGGCATACTTTTAACGCCATTTGACCATCTCAGTACTTCTGCTGATTTTTATTAAATTTACCTTACTATCTATTCCAGTTTAAGGATTACGGGCATTGACAAAAAACCCCAGGGGTTTGTGAAAACAGAATATTGCTATAGCACCTAAAATTCATACGCTATTTGATTGCGATAAAAATAAGGGAAACCAATAAATGTTTAAATTAGATACATATAAAATGGAGTTTGCACTGTGTTTTGCCGACGATTTGGCACTGTATCAATTTACTTCAGCTCCAACGCAACGACGGTTCCGAATTCGAACTCAAGGAGGCGTTTTTTGTCTAGACTAGGAATTTCTAGGAATTTGCCCTGGATTCCGGAATCGAAAATTTTCCGGTATGTGATGTAACTGGACTTGTACTAGGAGCTCATTCCAGCCGACAGCCGAGTTCTCAAATATGAAAGCTACATTAAAAGTGTTTAAAGTCCCATTGTAATTTGTGCACAATATACAGGTGTAAAGTATTATCACACACAATCAACAAAATTACTGAGGAGGCCAGGCTATGGAAGTGATTACAAATGATGACTTTATTAATGGTGGACATGTACAATAGAATTAAAACATCTGTAAGTTTGATATGCTATACATTGGCAAAAAGACTGGTCTCGGAATTGGTGCCATTGCAATCAACACTGGCCGGAACTTGAGGGGTACGTACCATGCTCGGAAAGATTAGGGAATCTAGAATTGCAGTTAGCTCCGACTCGGAGAGGGTGGACTCGGGTCCAGCCCTAACGTTCAAAAGGCAATGATTAAACTTTCAAAGTAAGCCTTATATTTGAATGCCTATGGGCTAACCTGTTTCTCACTGTGCACTATCTCCATTAACTAAGGCCGAGCTAACTTCACTTAGTATATATAATAGGCTATATAAAGTCAGCTGGGCCTTAGTTTGCCAGAGGACCTTTCAGTATTTTTCAACTAATCGCACAAACAGACAAAGATTCGGTCTCATGGATAATAAGCATTGATCTGTCTAATAAGTAAATTGACACACAAATCAAATTTTAAGCTTAGTTTAATCGACAATCAAGTGACCCTGTAAGCCTGCAGTATGTGCATCTAATATCAACTGCTGATTCTAATCTCGAATAAAATTTGATGTCGGTGAGGGAGACGTTGACAAAAGAGTTGAATGATAAATATATCAAAAATAATTTTACTACCAAAGTGTCATCAATTTGAAAATTTTCTGTTACTACTTCTGTTACTATTTGCATAAATACTTTTCATATTCCTTCTCACCTGTTGTTCTTGCTACGTTCGTTGGCGCGAGAGAGCGGCCTATATTTGAACGCATACGCATACGTGCAGGGTACTCGTATAAGTTAACTTCTCATTTAAGCTCTGCATGTGCGTTGCCTTGCCCGCGGAAAGTACGTCTGTACGTAACACTTCACAGGGGCGGATCTAGGGTCTTTTCTGAGGGGGGGGGGGTCCAACATAAAAAGGGCACATTCATTTTTTTAAATTTTGGTTCCCATAAACGTCAGCGATTACACAACTTACTGCATATTGACAAAGAAAGGATAAACCAAAAGACATGAAAAAACTGGAATCAAAACCTGGAATCTAAAAGGTGAAATTGCAAAGCGCGCGAAGCGCGCGAAATTTTTTTTTTTGGGTAAGCCTACACTTATAAGAATTTGTACTAATTAAAGCTTATATCAGTATATAGAACAATTGAGCGGACAGTTGGGCCCTTACGGGTATAAGTTCATTGTACTTCCCTCCTCGAGTCACTAGTCGTACCGTACGACAGACACAAGTGAACGTTAACCAGGTTTAGCGAAATGCGATTCAATTCCCGACATTTACAAAAATCCATGTATTCTACTTTAACTTGAAAAGGTGGAGAGGGTTTGTACTATATTTAGCTATAAGTATAACTGAACTGAGGAAGAGTGGACAAAGCGTACCGAAAGTTTTGGGTTTTATCCCAGAAATTACCCTTATGAAAGCCAAAATAAGTAAACTGACCATGGGTGGCGGCAGAATTTTTCCAACAGGGGGCCGGGCCATGTCAGCTACCCCAAGTTCCGACATTCCCTATTTCGAGGGTATGATGAGAAGGGCAAATGTGGGAGCCTCATTATCCCATGTAATTGCAGGCATATTTTGCATTATATCACTTAATACTTCCTGATCCGAGTTGCGCACTGATAGTGTTCTTTGAATCTGGATCGTGAAATTGAAAAGCGCGCGAAGCGGGTGAAATTTTTTGATAGGCTTACACATAAAACATATGACTGACGAAACGAAAAAAAGAACTGTAGGGTTTGTAGACCGTATCGGGTGTAACATACATTGCATCGAAACCACCTGGACTACACGATGAAATAGCCAAACTTTGCTCCGTAAGTCGCTCACCAACGGACTGCACCGCATGACACACACAAGAGAACACCAACTAGGCTTGGCGATATGGGATGAAAGTTACGAACTTTACATAAACTATGTATTCTGCCCATATGTTACTTGGTAAGGTGGGCAGGACTTGTGCTATCCTGCTATGTGGAATGGAACTATTGAAAAAAATAGAGTGACTCTACAGAGCGCGTAGCGTGCCGAAAATTTTGGTTTCTTATTACAGAAATTATCCTCTTGAGGGCAAAAAACAGGTAAACCGTCAATTAGTTGTCGTCGGAGGCTATGTGCTTTCGACTAAGACTCCCCTACGAAACTGTTAAACTTCTCCGATAGGGGGCCAGCCTTCCCAGACGGGGGCATGAACCCTTCCCCTACCTGGCGCCACCGCTATCTCGACTGGGGGAGGAGGTTAAAATACTGTATGTTGTGTTACCTACATAGTTGCGGCGCAACTGTCAAAAACACTGTCAGAACAGATGACTGAAGTCGAATGTTTTCTTTTCATTTGCGACAGCAGACCGGTCATCGGTCCAAAGACGTCAAAAAATTTAACCGACTGACATGGCGTTATTTGACCTGGTGGTGATTTTATATAGTAATGTTAAAATGAAACAAACACCGATTCGTCTATTGTGACTTCTGGTCAACTCTTGGCTGTGGACTTTACCTACAACTGGCTTTTTGTTCCCATCACTAGGTCAACACTATAAAAGAAGAGAGTAATTCCAGACTATAAATATCATAGCGAAACATATTTACCTACTCTCTTGTTCACGAGAGGATGGATACTAGAGGGTGGAGGGAAGGTTTCGTAGATGTAGCGTTTAGGGAGTGTGAACAGATCATTATTTTGTAAGACCAAAAGACTTAGCAGTGACCTTTGGAATCAATATTAAAACCCAATAGTAATGCGTTGCATAAAGCACTAGCTAGTGAGTATGACGTAATATCTGAATGCCCAAGCACGCCACACGTGGTTCCAAGCGAAAAGTGATTAGAATGCCTGATTGACACGCAGACATACTGTAGTCACATTCTTTGTAAAACGATTGCACTGTTCGGGTTTCGAGGCGGCCAATATAGGCTACCGTAGTAAAAATATATTGCCGAAAGTTTCTGCGATGCATGGCTAGACTAGTGAATTGGTCGATACTGGATGGGGGCCTCGGAATTGGACAACACTGTCATTACCTGTGAAACTGTCTCGTTTTTTTTTTTTTTTTGCTAGTGTGAAAAAAACATTTTTTGAAAAAGGGCACATTGGAAAATTTGAGGGGGGTCCGGACGCCGGCGACCCCCCCTGGATCCGCCACTGCTTCAGTAAGTGCTACATGCAGCACTTGGAAATGGGGTTCATTCTTACGTACACTTGAGGTGTTAAAAAAGAGGCAGTTAACACTTTACTAGTTAAAATGATTCGTAACACCCATCTAAGAGTTACTTTTTAACACTTCAGTTTTAAGAGTAAATAATCCAACAAATGTGAATCAAAGTCCAGTCACAAATTTTATTTAGAAATATGATAATAAATATTTTTGGGGTAGTGTTATAGCCCCTTTTTATTGGTTACAAACTCGTGGACTTTGTCCTACAGAAGGATCCTTAAACTCACTGTACTCAGGCAGGCAACTTCCTGGTACAACATTCGTCTGTGGCGTGAGGTGTAGTGAGTGAAAAGCGTAATAGCTAGTAGCATTTGTTCAGGCATGTAGCACACTACGAATGTTAGAGGCAAATATAGAAAACTTTCGGTGGCAACCAAATTTCATTTCTAACTTTGAAGACTAGATGGCCTAGTTGGCTGACTGGAAGTTGTCGCCATACTTCTTTGGATCATCAACAAGTGTTACACTGTAGGTAAGTTTTCAGACTTTTTGCATGCCCTAGGGAAGCCCTCGATTAGGGCTTCCCGTATTCAGCACGCCGTAGACTGTGCTTGTAGGGGGTGTTACAACTGATAATGTAGTAATTAACCGATAATGTATCACTAACCGATAATGTTGTAAAAATTTACCGATAATATAGTAACTTTTTAACCGATAATGTATCACCTTAAAACCGATAATGTAGTAAAAAAAATTTAACCGATAATGTATTACCATTTGACCGATAATGTAGTAAAAGTTACTATATAATCGGTCAATATTTACATTATCGGTCAATTACTACATTATCAGTTGTAACAGGGGCACGATACTGATAGTGCCTGCCTTTAAAGCATAGTGTGTTTGTCGTTAGGTTAAGGATTACCAGGCCCGTAGTCAAGGGGGCGAAGCCCTCCCTGAAATTTTTTTGGCCCCCCTAGAGAGTTTGAATCTTACCATTGACTTAATACGTTTGTACACATTTGCCCCCCTGAAAAAATTTTCTCCCCCTGGAAGAATTTTTGCCCCCCTCCAGTACCTTGTCTAGCTACGGGCCTGAGGATTACTAACCCTTGGCCAGGGGTTTTCAAGTGTTTCGGCCCTTTGTGTTTTTTTAAAAAGTAACTCTCGAGCGGCCAGCAAGAGCGGAAGAGGGGTTGGAAGAAAAGAGGCCACAAACTTATTCGTGATAACGATTCCCACGCACCGAATTAGATACGTCTACACTGCAGACAGTCTTAGTGGCGGAGCAATTCAAGAACTCTCTCTGTTTTGTGCTTCCTTAAAGGGGTGGGGATTGAGTTATTCATCTCAAGCACGACAACACCTTCTCAAAAGTGGAAAAGAGTGACCTTGACCAGACCCGTATGGGATCCAGGGCCCACCGACTTAAGAGCCCTAGAAAAGTTGATCCGTGTTTACTATTGTCCTAATCCATTCAATATCTGTCTCCAACATTTCGAGTACGATTTCCTTGAATCAGCTCGAAACAGAGAGTGGTCACTGTAGGCAATCGTAGAAGAGTGAAATTCACTCTTTTACATTTAGAGAGTACTTTGTGATAAGTATGGTTTAGGCCAAAAATTATTTCATTTAAGTAGTATAGTATGAGGGAATGGCACTCCTTTTGAGGTGGTCAAATGAGGTGGTTACTGGAGGTGGGTAGACCAAAGGACAAGAGCGCCACCCTCTGAAGAGCAACCAACAGACACTGATTTCGTCATGCTCTTTATTGTTCAGTCAACCAAGTCATGAGGATCGGGTGGTTGAGTAAGAGTTAGAGTTAGATGAGGTTTTACGGCTCAGTTTCTGTAACCAATTGGTTTAAGTCGGGCCGGCCACGGCCTTTTTTCCAATTGTGGCTCACTGGCTTGTTTTTCCTGCTGCATGGATTCTTATGCTGAGCACCAAGCACAATGGCAGTAGGCTCCATTTTTAAAGTCTTTGGTACGACCCGGTCAGTGTTTCGGCCCTTTGTGTTTTTTAAAAAGTAACTCTCGAGCGGCCAGCAAGAGTCGAACCCCAGACCTTCCGACTGCAAGTCAGATGCCTAACCACTTGACCATGCAGTCAGTATTGTTGAGGGTAGTGTAGACACATAAGCTATGATATGGGGTTTCCCCTACCATGGAAGTCATGACAGGTTTAAACATGTTTCTCAAACGTCGTAATGCCTATATCAATTAAGCGGGCACCAGATAGATTTACATTTTTTAAACATATGGCATTTACAGTGCGATGCAAGTGGAGTGGGTGAAACCACCTGGCCATGTTGAGCTTGAAACAATGGAAGATCTGGGGCGTTCGGACAGTTCATTTTTTAGTTTGCTCCGGAATGTCAATAACTAACTCTGTTTCGATATTATAAGTCCGCTGTCACATGTTATTTCACATACACCGACGCTTTTGAACTCGTCGTATGTCTTGCAAATGTAAATAAAAAAACTTTGGAGGGAAGGAAGATAACTCTTTTTGAAATGTCTCATTAAAAGCGTTCGTTAAAAGGGAAAACACATTTCTCTCAACTCGCGCATTGCTGTCTTTTACGTTATCTTACATTTCTGACTTTGAAACGAATTAAGTTGATAACACTTTATGTTCTTAAAAGTAAATCCTAACATTGTCTGCAAACAAGCGGTTGTTGTGCTTTAATTACTGTGATTATTTTTTTTTAATCACGTTTGCCTTGTCAAAACGCTTTTAGCCAGTCTTTGTTTTCATGCAAACTTGAAGGGCCTTTTAGGGAGTTGTTCTCGTTCAAGTTTTCATAAACCATGATTAAAGCCAAAAGCGTTCGAAAGCAGAGCATCTCCAATCGTAACAAATGCCATCCTCTACACAAAGGCTTTTGTATTTGGTATTATGGTATTATGGTAAATATTATAGAATCTTGCATACACTAATAACGAACAACCCGTTCTATCAAACCAAGGAGTTCCTCTTTGTCAAATAGCAACTCCCTGATGAAACTGGAAAAAGTACGTGTGCACACACTAATAAAGAACAACCCCGTTCTATCAAACTGGAAAAAGTACAAGTTTATCAGCAGCTAGAACTTCCACCTTACTTGAAGCAATTTCCCCATAGTGTGGGTTTGTCAAGCCTAAAATGCTGAGTCACCGTATTGTAACGTCTCAAACTTTCCTTCTTGACAATGGTACTATAAATAAATGACACACAGTTCTTTTTCCTGTATGTCTACGAAGTTTTACGTCTTTTATTCAGTCATGATAGTAGAATAATATAAAAAGTTGAATATGTGCACGGAGAGACCGCCGTGAAAGGTCGGGCCTCTCGTTCTTCGATTCAAACTCATTACGCTGGTAACGGATCTATTCGCCCCCAGCGCGGCCTCAAAATATTACGTTCCTGCAAGATTGCTGTGTGACCTTTCTTTAAATAAACTTATTCAATTTGATATACTGTCGTATCCTTCTCATGCCACTGAAACACGGTGTAGGCTACCTGTAGTTAGTTAGTTAGTTAGATGGAGTTTTACGGCCCAGTAGCTTTACAAGGTATGTATTTTATATTACGACATATAGTCGTTGATTTTGGTTCTCGGTCTCATTCTCCCCTAAGATCCTTCCCCCAGGTCGGCGATCACAGAACATACTGCATGCCCCCTCCCCCCCCCCCCCGTGAGAGAAATTACGCCGCTACTTATGAGTTAACCTTTTCTTGACACAGGCATTTTATCATTTTCGTCGGAAAATGTCCAGCACCCCTTTCTCATCGATCCTTAGCAGGGGCACGCGGCATGGCCTATTTTTAAATTTGCGGGTATTACGATGAAGCATACAACTATCTTTCAATGGTATATGTATATTAAACAAGGGCTGTGTTCCAGAAACAGCTTCCTGATTAAACAAAAATAACAATTGTACTATTTTGGAATAATTTGAACAGACAATGCATTCACCCAATTTGAATAAGCAAGTATCCAAAGTCATGAGAGGACATTTTGGATCATGTGACAACATGTACATAATAAACATCATGGAAAATACTTTTAAGGGGAAAAAAGGGTGATTTAGCCGATGCTGCAAAGTAAATTTGGAATGACTGCTGGTTCTCTTGAAGGAATAACACGATATATGTCAAACCATTCTTCTTGTGGCGCAACAATACATTTTAGGAGGAAATATGAACGAATGATAAAGACAAATGGTTGGAAAACGCAAAAAAAAAAAAAAAAATATGACGTCACTACTGTGAGTACGTCGCTTGATGTTTTACTTTTTGGTACAAGTCGTGTAAGGAACAGACTGGTTTTTTTTTTTTTTTTTTTATTTCTCTTAATTTTCTGTTTTCATTATCTTACAGGTGAAAGGGACATTTCTACTGAGAACACTGATATTAGGGCGTGTTGGCATCACCCTAAATCGATGAATATGCATATTTGTACCATACGCCTCCTTGTCGTTTCTTTATCCTGTTTATCGATTGCAGGAGCTGTTCCTGCATCATGCAAGCCAGACTGGACAATCGACTGGAACAGACAACCCCCCGATTTCTCCAATTTTGAACCTTTCTCATATCCTGGGGAAATACTTCCCGGTGTGACTGTTCATGACACTCTTCAGTTTATTGGACTTTTGTGGAATGCACCATCTTGGCAAGAGGTAATGGGGCGTGTCTGCCTTCACTGCGGTCCTTTTCTTCACGCTCTATATCCTGAGGAGGAGATTCGACAGACTTGCGACATGATACTAACATCACTTAAAATGGGAGAAAAGTCTGATATTTCCGGAATGTGTACTTCGTATTTGCGAAAAATTGAAGGTGAAAGTGCGGCAAGAATTAGTCGCTACCACAGATACTTTCGTTTTAATATCTTACCAAGTGACTTTGAACGTCTTGGAATAAACTTGGTATTTGGTCTACTAAAATGGTTGAGACCGTCTCTATTTTCGGGTGACATGTTTAGAGCTTGTTCAAATGTGCGTTTTTTGTTAAGCGAAAACATAGATGAAACAACTGTCAGTAAAGTGAAGCACTTGTTGACTAACGTTGTCGTACCTGTAACATTGAAGGAATTGCATCGTTTTGGTCACGGTGTTTGCGCGAATAAAAATCACAAAGTGAGGAGATTTTTGGTTCGAATACAAGAAGATATCTGTGATTTTCTCTCCAAGGATCATTTGTTCAAAGTATACATTGAGAAGGGGACAGCATTTGTTGAGGTTTTACTGAGTGTCCCTTTAAATGTTGAATTATGTACTGATGTAATTGGCTTCCTGTCTTCGTACGATAAATTTGGTGCCACTGGGTACTTGATTACGAAACGAAATTTCAAATATAGTTCAAATCGACATCAGTTCTGTCTCGAAATTGTATCTGCCTTTACTGGTACCGCCCGGACGCACTCGTATATTTTTCCTCACAATTACGATATCAATAGCTGGTACATATTTGCTGAGGCAGGTCAAATTCTCCCGGACTTCTCTTTCATGGATGCTGTGAATGTCTTTGGTGCATTCATAAGATCAGAGACATTTTTGGATGGTGGCGTAGTTCTCTGTGATGTTTTTGAGTCATTTCTCTCTAAGGAATTTGACTCGTCTGTCAAGGGCATATGTACTGCATTACGCAACGGCGATACAGCTACCGTGGAAAAGAAGTGCCGCTCAATGTTCCCTCCAACTGAACATTCAAATACTCCAACGACTGAATCAACCGTAATGCTTACGATTGTGACAGCAGTTAACATGATAGCAAAATTATTAGATTTACCAGCTATAACACCTGAGCACGTTTGTTCTCCACTGGAAAACTTTTTCTATTCAAAGCACAATCTGCAATCCGTTATTCGTCTCGGTCTAAATGATTTCCTAGCCGATATTCTTCCAATAGCCAACTTCGCTTGCAAAAACTATGATTTTATTCTTTTCACCCTAAAAGAAAAATTCGACTCCGACCTTTTCATTACATTTCTACTAATTGGCCCAGAATTGAAGGATGCCATTTTAAGTCATTTAGGATTCTCTAGCCAAAAACAAATTTGTCGGAGCATAGCTGCTGGTGTCGATACTTTCTCTAGACGAGCGAAAAGTTCATTGATTACCAACATGGAAGACCAGTTTTTAAAGTTTCTAACGGATACTGGACGCTGCACAGCTTCCTTCAAGTCGCTTAACAAACTTTTTACTACTATTGCTTTTCATCAGAAAGTTGACGTTTACCACGGCTTTTCTCAATGCACTGGTTACCTTAGCATCACTCATCTTTGTGAGACCATGAGTGTTATGTTTGACCCAGATAGATGCGAAGGTAAGTTGATTGTTGCAAGTTCGCTATGACCTATCAGTCTTAGTCACCAGAACTTGAGATTTGATTTAGGCATGCGAACTGCTACACCGTTCCTATAGATATCAAGCATACTGTGTTAAGCAGAGTCGCAAACCCAGGGGGCTGTCCCCTCCAAACATAAAGTAAGAGGGAAGAGACATCCTCACCCCAAGAAAAAAACTGTAAGTCATTCTTAGAAATATCTGGGATCTTTAATGGATTACATTTGCAATGTAAAATGAAGAAAAAATACTGGAGTGTCTTGTAAAACATGCTTTTCTCCGCACGCTATACGTTTAGACAAACATGAGTGGAATAATCATGAAAAACCGTGCGACCTTTACCATTGTCTATTCTTCCCAACATCAAACCCTTTGTATCTTGAAAAAATCGACCTTCCGTTATTCCGAATTAGACTTTATGTCAAAAATAAGCAACCTGCGATTTTTATGATCTGTTTTTTGAGTATTCAGTGCTACTCTAAAAACTGTTGGGTACGTATACCACCTGGCGAAAAGCTGTGTAAAAAAACTTGAAAAACCAAACTAGAAAAAAATCAAAAAGTTATTTCATTGTGATTCAAACTCTCAGAAATATATTGCATGATTTCAGCTGCCGCCATAAAGGTAGGGGGATATTTTTGAGAACCAAATCGTGAAGGTAAAAGAATTTTACTTTTGTCTTAGAAATTGATAGGTTTATCTGGCTTTACCATAAGAAGACATTGTACCGAGAATGAAAATTTTTCCGCTGATTGAAAGTACAAAATAACCAACAGGTTTGAAAATTTGAGAATACTAGGTAATTGCTTACAACCTGGGACAATACCAAAAATTGAAAATTTGAGAAGTTGATGTTTTAAATTCAACTGGCCAGACTCTTTCGTATGCTTGAAAAATAATCTTTAAAACAATCAATCTACTGTTGAACATATTCATTGAGTCACATTACAAGATGACAATGTTATTATTACCAAGAAGCATACAGATATGTTTTGCATGATTGATAATTGACAAAAGGTAAGACATTTAATAAAGATGAAAAATAAACTATGAGGAGTAGTTGTAACATTGTGATCAGAGTGTAAACTTTCAATGAAGATGCATTCAAAATAACTATTGGTGTTAAACAAATCGAACATTCTGTTACTTTGAACATGTGCCTTTCTTAGCACCAATACAAGAATACTTCAAGTGTAACAATAGGCGATGTTATGAACCTTTCCCAATGTAGGATTTACTGCGTGTGTAATTATCTCATCTCCGTACATGCAATGTATAAGGAGATGAGATACTTTACTTCACCTAACAAGGGAAATGTGAAACTGTGTGTGAGTGCGTACGTGTGTGTGTGGGTGGGTACAGGTGTATGTGTGGCCGGTGAACAAAGAAGTGTGTCGCGAACTCATCCCAAACCGTTTGTACGATTGACTTCAAACTATCAGTGGAGGAGATGAGATCTGATACTCCATGGATTTCCCTCTTGTTTTTTCTTTGTCAACAGGTGCTTCTAGTGAGAATACTTCGTCACACTCCAAAGGTATATATAAATCGCCACAGCTGAATTACATAAAATTTGTCAACCAACTAGTAATGAGTGATAGCGGATCCGATCGAGTTTGTGTTGATATCTCTCTGCTTCCGATTATCAAAGACAGGAGTTTCATTTGAAAAATAATAACCCATAGGCGTAGGAAGCTGTTCTCGACGGGAAGTATGTCACCCCTCCCCTTAGACCCCTCCCCCAAGACGGCGGACGGGTGTCCCATCCCTTTTGGAAATTTTTTTAATATTTGAGGGACCTAAATGCAATTTGGTACAACATGGGTGGGCAAATTCCATGTAAAATTACTGCAAAATTCTGACACAGAGGTAACCAATAAGGGGTTTCGTCCTTGAATTGATGGACGGAATCATACTTCCGCCCCACCACACGTCTGACTAGATTG
Organism: Holothuria leucospilota; assembly: GCA_029531755.1. Taxonomy (NCBI): domain Eukaryota; kingdom Metazoa; phylum Echinodermata; class Holothuroidea; order Aspidochirotida; family Holothuriidae; genus Holothuria; species Holothuria leucospilota. The sequence goes on from CM055969.1 coordinate 20,282,444, forward strand.
CGAATGCATTTGGATCTTTTCCATTGTAGCATTAATACTGAATATGTATATGGTTCTTTTGTCAACAGATTCTTTGGAGGAGAACTCGTCATACTGCAGCCTGAAGAATCCATTTGAACCAGAAATCGATGTTTGTATGAAAATTAAGCCGTAACAACGTTTGCCTAGCATATCAAAAGTTTTAATTTCACAAAAGGTCACGTTTTCTACTTCTAAGGCAAGAGGCATCCGAAAAGTAAAATGGCTGACCTAAAACGACGTAACTCACTTTGTTTTGTTTTTCGGCAAAAACAGGCTGCCGAATTTTGAAACCGATGAGCCTAGCAGCATCAGACTTAAAGGAGCTGAATAGTGGCGTACTTCCAAACTAAATACATCATACGAAACGAGATGATTACCCTCTGTGCTGGCTAATTTTAAAAATATTAATCCTAATGCGTTTTATTTTCTCATTTAAAATAATCTTGCAATAATGTTCCTATACTATTTCCTGGGTTATTTGATTTTACACTTGCAAGATATTTTACAATTTGTTTTTGAATTTCTACTTCGTTACTTTTTCTTCTGGCACCGGCAATTTTGAATCGCTTCCACTTGTATCTGTTCTGATCGATGCATTTACCCAGACATGTAGCACACACAACTTACAACGTACTTACGTATGTAGTATATTAGCGTTACTACTGGCAAGTCACACGCCTATTTCGAGCATCATCTGCAGGAGGTTCATGAACAACACTGTGGATTTTGCAGGTATTGAAACTGTTTTTTTTTTTCGATCAATGAGTTTGTTTTTCGTGGTAGTAGACCTAGGCCCTAACGCTAGCCTAAGTTAGGCTAACGTTAGTACTGTTAACGACAGTAACAAGTGTACTAGTTACACCAAACACACTGCATGCATGGCTTTGATAAGTATCGGTATCTGATCGAATCGATAAACCAAGAAGCATAACCGGATGTGACGTAGCGAAGTCGGCGGGTCCAAGAATTTATTCTACTTTGGCGGCTACTCAGCTCCTTTAACATTGACGTTTTTGGTTTCATTTTTATGCTTTGAGTGCAAATCAGTTCACAATTAAGGGCAAGACTAAAGCTCTTTAAGTTTCTTTTGTTTTCTCAAATTTAGAATATAGTCATTTATAGGACACGAAACATTTGAGAAAGAAGTTGTTAACCAAGATTTTAAAGAGTGACCGTCTAGAAACTAGATTACCTTCTATGCTTACAAGCATAACTACATACTCCATATAACCGTCTTTTGCTTTAATTCAAATGTGTTATTTGTATTTTACCAATTTTCTCTGTTACCGTATTATCTGTATCGATTGAGAATAGAAGAGTTGGGAAACTTCGATACACAATGCATGCTGGGAAAGAAAGTGTACCATAACAGAGACTGCATGCGCAAGACAGATATTTTGTGAAATTTACGCACATTTTTCGAATTTAAAATTATGATTCTCTGGACATCAATCACGGGTCAAAGGGAATATCTTTTGGAGTAAATAGTCTTTTTTGAAGTTTTCCTTCTTAAATTGAACCGAAAACGTTGGACAGTGTGAAGGTAAATTGTGGAAGACAAGAAAACAGTCGCTAGAAAACTTGATATATATATATATATATATATATATATATATATATATATATATATATATATAGGTAGGTAGGTAGGTAGGTAGGTAAAAATGAAGTAGTAAATAGTGCTAAAAGTTTGTGAAAAATTCCACGACGTTTCGGGTTTAAACCCTTCATCAGGTGGCAAAAATGCAACTGATCGATGACACGGCCAAACGTACAATTTAAAAAATACACAATAAAATTGGGCATGGTAAACCTCGGCTAGGAAAACAGACAGTGTTAAGTGGTTACCACAAGTCAAAAAAATGCAGGAATTGCTGTGTTATAACAGTTCAAGTCTAACGTTCAGACCATGTGGGGACAGGGTTCCAAGTTTCATGATTAGGCGGTTTTCGGCAGCTAGGCGGTCATGATCGGAACCTCGACACGAGATGGCCGCCGAAACCATCAAGTCACGGATCGAGCATGTTGACGGGGGATTGAAGTGGGTGGCTACCGGGAACCCTGGGAGGTTCTGTTTGATTGATCTCAGGTGCTCGGTGACTCGGTCAGCAAGACGACGTTTTGTTTCTCCCACGTACAGTATATTACAGCGTTTACATACGAGAACGTAAACAACATTGGCTGAAGTACAGGTAAAATGCTGATGAACGTTAAACCGGTTGTTGTTGGGACCTACAATGGAAAGGTTTTTGTCATAACTGACCACCGGGCAAGTATTGCATCTCCCACGGTTGCAAGGAAAAGTTCCTGGGGTGTCAGGCACTACTGCTTGAGGTTGAGAGGCACGGACCAAGTGCTTAGATATGTTCTTTTCAATTCTGAATGCCGTGATGGGGGGATCAGGGAAATGGTCACGGGTGGATGGGTCATGACGGAGGGTCTCTACATTCCTGTAAATGGCACGTACAATGGGGGTTACAGATGGGTGAAAGGATAGGACCAACGGGATACGTCTGGTGGGTGTATGGTCAGTTTTGGGGGCAAGGGCAGAGGCTCTATAAATTCCTTGTATGCGTTTCAGGGCATTAGAGAGCACTCTTTGTGGATACTGGCGTTGTTCAAAGAAAGAAATAATCTGCTTGGAAACTTTAGCGAAATCCTGGTCGTCGGAACAAATCCGTCTGGCCCGTAAAAGTTGTGAGACACGGAACTATCCATCTCCGACCGTCAAATCAAGTCCAATCTCCACTTTAAGCCCACTGACTCTCACAACTACCTCATGTACCCTTCCAACCACCCCAGATCTTGTACCAATTCGATTCCTTTCTCACAACTTTTACTTTTTTAATGGCATCTAGTTTGTAAATCTAAGAGGGCGCCCTTGTAAGTTTACGTATTCCTATAGAAAAAGTGTGTGGAAACGTTAAGGCGAAACTTATATTTCACCCGAAAATTTTTTTCCCCTTAAGGTCGACTTTTCAACAACAACTTTCCCCCTAAGTGCCGAATTAGAGAAATATATATATATATATATATATATATATATATATACAGTGGCGTGTGCAGGATTTCGGAGGTGGGGGGGGGCACAACCTTTGATTCCCCCGACTGACATGGAGGAGTGTCACAAGTACACCGAAGGTGCACCACGAGCTCGAAGCGCGAGTGTTCACGCGTGGGGTCCAGGGGCCTGCGATAGGGCCCCTGGCGGGGTCCAGGGGGCGAAGCCCCCGGAAGCTCCTGCAATATACGGAAATAAGACCTCCGTAAATTGGTTCTAGGGGCCTTATTTTTCAGGCTTTGTTTGTTTCAGATTTTGTGAAATTCGATGTCAATGACGCCGTTCAACTTAACCTCTATGCGTTGTAAGCTGCAGTATGCTACAGTATGTGTCAAATAGCCTACATTGACAGGACTGTACGATCACGAGGCCAGTCAAGAAGGCTGCTTGAGATGATCGCAAAAGTTAACAGCACTGTTTCATCCTTAAACCTGTACAGTTTTACCATTACAGATGGTTAAAGTGACTCGCGCGAAGTGCGAAGGAAACTTAATGATAGTAGGCCTACCTGCACCATGGGCCAGATATTGATATTGATAGCATCCTGTCTGATTATTCACTGAAGGGCGATTGGAAGAGGTCTATCCTTTGGTAAACGACCATATAATGAAAAAATGCTCTCCTAATTTCATCTTGTAGGCTACTTCTAAGTTTTGAGTGCCACTGATGGTGCCAGGATTTTGCCCGACGGGTGGCTAGACCAGCGGAGGCAGCGACCCGAAACACTGACATCCCCGATGCCGTCAAGGGGATGGTGAGGAGGGATCTGAAGAAAATCTGTGTACTAAACCATGCCATCGTGGGGCATATATTTCATTAAATGTGTATATACTAGAGGAATATAGTTGCGGCGCTGATTTAATGTTTTCGGCCCAGAATGTAAAGTGTGAAATTGCAAAGCGCGAGAAGCGAGAGAAAATTTTTTGGGTTATCCTACACTAAAAAGAATCGGTACTTAGTAAAAGCCAATTAAGGTCAATTGTCCTGGCAGTTGGTCCCTATCGGGCATAACTTACATTGTACTTTTCTCCTCGTGTCCTATAGCCGTACTTCACTACAGACCCAAGAGAACATTGACTAAATGAAGTGATATGAGGTGAAATCCCCAACATTTACCTAAATTCATGTATTCAACTTCTTTAGTTACTTGAAAAGGTGGAAATGGTTTGAACTATATTTAGTTATAATTTAGTAACAGAACTGGGGAAGAGTGGGGCAAAGCGTACCGAAAATCTTGGGTTTCATTGCAGAAACGACCCTTTGAAAGCCAAATTAAGTAAACCGATCATAACTGGCGACAGAATTTCCCGACAGAGGGCCGGGCCATACCAGCGACCCCAAGATTCGACAGCCCCTCTGTCGAAGAGGTGGTGACCGGATTATAAGGTTTACTATCCCATGCCATTTCAGGGCATAATTTGCATGATATCACTTAATTCTTCATGAGTCAAGTTGCGCACTTTATATAGTGTTCTTTGAATTTGCAAAGGGGCGAAAATTTTTGGTAGGCTTACACAAAAAAGATATGTGATCATTAAGAACATAAAGGAAAAAAAGAAAAACTGTAGGGGTTTTAGACCATAAGAAGGATAACATACATTTTCTTCAAATTTCTGTTCGATACTAAGTAATGAATGAAACACTCGAGTCAGTACATTTTAGTCGACAAGCGCCCTCACTTTGTAAAGACCGTGTGAGAAGTGAAAATTTGACTGTCTTGATCAAGACTAGATCCGACCCAACTGCAAAGCAGCTGCCCGACTTCACGACGAATATCGAACATGTTTGATACGTCGATTTGGTCACGAAGAGAACCGATTGTCGGATCGCTGATTAGCTGTAGGGTGGGGAACAAAACATTGCGCCAACTGCAACAACCCATCTACGACTCGACTGGTTTTCAATCGCGTAGCAGTCAGGTCGAAGCAGTGTGCGCCGGTGTAGCCGCACACTTCACACCTTTGCGAGACCCACCTCTACTCGACTGTCGTGAATCGGTTTCCTGTTGTTGACGCAATTTTTATCGAACTGTTTAATGCACACTTCACAACTGGCAAGCCCTTTTGCTGTATGGAATTTGAAACCCAACCTTCTGCTCTGGTACCTATGTCAGGGGCGTAGCTAGGATGAAATTTTTAGGGGGGCCTAGGTACCAAATGGGGGGTCAAGGCATTGATCGCCGTCCTTAATTCTTACAAATTTTATTAGGACACACACAATTTCTGGGGGCCTAGCAAACTTCTGGGGGCCATCCCCCTCCCCCCGTAGCTACGCGCCTGACCTAATTGGACAAATTGCTCCAAACTTATTACTGTCGTCACTCTAGTCCGGAAAACGAACATTTTCGTTTTTCATGACTAAATGCGACTCGAATTTAAACTGTCAGTCGCCGTTTTGGACCCACGCTCACTACACTATTCCGCCAAGATCGAGTTCACGCCAAGATCGAGTTGAGTTGCGTTCCGCAAAGTCTTCTATTGTGCCGCTAGTAAAGGGAACCGAAGAGGTTGTTTCCGCGTCGAAGCCATGTGCTCTTGATTGAAGGGAGGTAAAGAATACTTCAGGAATATCGATTGCACGTAGTCGGGTAGATATAGGGTTTGACCCTAAAAAAATTCCTACAAGTGAGTTTTACGCAGTATGGTATTAGTTGAGGTGTATAATGTACCCAGGAAAAAATCCACCAAAATCCACCCATGGAAAGGGCCGAAATTAGGTCAAATCCAAAATGGCGGCTTTTTAAACCCTTTTTCCTACTTTATGTCAATAAGGTGTATGTAATGTGGGTTTTACTGGCAATTTTATGCGTAACAATGTGTCTATGACTATCTCCGACTAAATGTTTCAAGTTCCCTTGCAAAATCACAATGATGACGTCACAATGACGTCGATAAAAACTTTCCATTAAAGGTTTGGATGTCTTCGTATAATGGTTTTATTATAAAAAACTGCAAAAAAGGGACGTGTAACTTGCGTACTTTAAAAAGGGTTTATGTAAAATTGAATGATCCTTGTGAAATTTTTAGTGCTGAAGCTTAGAGTGTTCAGAAGTTAAAGCCCTCAGAATAGTATTGCGCAATACCATGTTCTCAGGAAGAAAGGTGCAAGCGCCATTTCGTCATATTTTGAAAGCTGATATCTTTTCACAGGAATTAGATCAATGGCTGAAAATTCGTATGTCGTATGATGTATAGATATATAAAAAGAATTTGATGTCAAAGCGGCATTACTTATCTCATTTTTGAAAACCTGGGCACGTGAAAATGTAATTTTTTACTTCTAAATGTATTTTATTTTTAATTTTATGAATTTGCAGGCCTTTTATTAATTGTTAGATGGCCCTCATAATTTATATAACTTTAACATTATTCCAGTTCTATAAGCGAGAGAAAGCATAACCATTCAATGCCTTTAATTATTAAGTGCTGAGGTCCAAAACTGGTTGCCTTAAAATATTTCAGCAAAGGGACATGAGAAGGGCAAAAGACGACTAAAACTGTCCTGAACGTGACCTTTAAAGTTAACTTATTCCTCATGCAACCCAAGTATTTTAATTATTAAAGTAAAAATTTTAGTACTTTTTTCGGATTTGAAATCCTCTTATGACGTTCAGATACCAAACTATTTGTTCAGATCTTATAGTATTCCAACTTGAAATGCTATATAAAAGAGTATAAGTTTCATCTTTTTAACTGTTTTAGTCTAAATATTAACTTTTAATCCCTTAAAGTCCACTCGTAGTGTTATTAATTTTTTTAGGCCATAACTGTTTCTTAAATCTCATTTTCATGACTATTTGACTGATAATTTTTAGTCATTATTAAGACTTTTCATTCGATTAAAGTGACATTTTTATCAGCAAAATGTTCACTTAAAAATCACAATTATTGACTTGTCAAGGCACTTTCTACCATTTAAAGCTAAAACTTCCGCTTTACATTTCCAAGCAAAAAGGTGAGTCAAACTAATAAAATAAAAATGGTAGTTAAAAAGTCAAAATTATGTATCTGAAACTTAATATTTCATTTTAAAGTCAACATTATGAGGTCAGAAGTCCTTATAATGGAATAAAAGAGGCAAATACATGTGACCCTAATAGTCAAAAAAATGAAATTAAAAGTCAAGACAATATGATTTAGGACAAAAGTTTGACTTTTTCAAGTCAAATTGATATCAGTAAGGGTGAGATTTTAGGTCACATTCTATCCTCCAAAAGTAAAAGTATGACATTATTGGTCAACTTTATGAGATTTTAGATTAAAATAATGACAATCAAGGTTACAAGCTGGAATTTGAAAGTAAAAATTGTAAGATAACTGTCAAGATATTAATGTTGTAAGTCAAAATTGTGAACATTATAGGCAAAGTTATGACATTAGAAGTTGAAAATGTTGTTAAGGGCATTACTTGACCCCCCAAAAATCCATTTTATGACAGTTTGATTTTTTTGTTCCCTTCCCATATACCTATGCTACCTATATTGATACCTATGTTGAACTCCAGCTACTTAATAATCACTGGAAATGTTGTAAGGTGAATGATCTTCCCCGCGCTTACAGGCCAATATAAACCTACATTAGCAATAGGTGGCTATATTACGAAGGCCCTCTGACATTTGGTCTAGGGCCATGGAACGGATCGGAAATTTAGAAAAACATATTTTAGGAGTGAAAAATTACAACTTCAAAGACCCGTATATTCACACTTGAGTGAATTATTGCAGGTTTGGCTCAAAATTCTGTTAATATAGTAGTAAAGCTCTTCACATTTGAAATTTCAGTTATGTATCTTATTACTGTAAAATGATACCATCCTGCAAAATTACTAATTCGCAGACAGCTTTCATAATGAAAGTGAATGCGCCATACTTTTCTGAGGACTATACTTCTTGAAGGACCTAGGCTTGAAAAGTATGTCACTGCTATCATCCAGTTCTATAAACATTGTGGACCTGTGTTTATATCAAAGACTGTGGCTGTAGTGTATTCATGTGTGATGCTGGCCTTGTACGTCAGGAGCGTGTTATAGAATTTGGACCTCATTTGACAGTAAATGGCCTGATAATCATATTTTAGGGACCTGCAACTGATGTGCCCCTTTTTATCCAATCTGATTCTACATGATAATAGCTACACTTTGATGGCAAACACTATAGCTATACTTAAAATCTTATCTGTGAGTTATCTCGTGGTTAAAAATCCAAAATTGCCAAACTACAGAGCATCCAGCACATTCTGAAACTAGACATCTATATGTGTCATTTTCATTAAAACGTTTGCACTAGTTGATACCCTACTTCACGTTTCTGATTTAACCTTGGCAAGTTTCACCGAAATAAATGAGCCATCGTTTGGTCACTTGCTTGCAGGGGCCCACGAAGGATGGGGGAGGGGTATGCTACTTACTTGTCCCCCGTCCGTTCCTGCTTAAAGAAATACAGTTTACAGGAGCAATGTGCCAAAATACTTCCCCCATTTCTGCTTGCCGACCACGACCATTAAGTGTACAAACCCATTAAATGTGTTGATGACTATCCCTGACTAAAAGTAGCTTTACTCGGGTGTCACGTGACCGGATCACCAATAGGTGTCTGTCTACAGTAAGCTGTAACGCCGGGACGTACACGTAATGTGTCCTGTCTCTTTCCCACACTTTTGAAATCCTGGCAGCAGCGCTGTTAGTTGTGGCATACCACGTAAATATGACTGTACTAAGTTCTTCCTCAAATGCTGCTTTTCTTGTGTTTAAACAAATAAGTCGTAAGCAAAACCCAGTACTTTTTAGGTCCAGTTACCAAAACCAATTCCTATCATGCATTACCCGCTAAAAGTTTTATCCTACTTACCTTGCCACCTAAATGACAAAACATAAGAAGGCCAAGTTTACTTTACATATTTTCTGTAGGGAAGGCAATGGGCCACAGGTCAACTGTACTACTGCTTTAAAATTCAAATGTAACAACATTTTATCAATCGAACATGAGTGGAACAAATTTCCTGTGATCAGGAAACTGTGCAACTTGAATAGATCTGCGTATTAACATGTCCACCATGACATCAGCAATTTTGCAAATGATTCATTATGATCAATTTTCATGAACACATTTTGATAGAATTTTGATATAATTGGAAAGGGCTTCAATGAATAAACCCTTAAGGACATAGAGTTTGCCAAGGTTTCGTCAGCGGTGACACTGATTTATTCGGGACTCAAGAAGTTTATTTGACTGTCAATGTGTTGCTCTCATGTCCAACCCTGCCAAACTGATTGAAATAATTGCTACATAAATTGGGAGGGTGGGGCTGGGTGGGTACATTTTGTCTCAAATCCACCCAAGTAGGTACAAGGCTACCTCAGTAACGTACAGTGTGAAAGGAGCAAAGAGCGATATAGCAATTGCACATATAGAGTGTGCGTTGAGATGGCACACTCAAATATTTCACTACTTTAAGAAAAATACCGTATAACTTCACCAGCTTAATTCAGGGCCGCTCAGGAGGGGGACTGAAGCCCCACATAATTTTCAGTTTGAAGATGTTTTCTCTGAAAACGTCTAAAATAGTAGCCTAACCTTAAAAAATGTTAAAATTCAGAAGTGAATTGTCCAGCCACCAATCTTAGAAACTCTTGATGGCAGGTACTGCAATTGTAGAGCTTAACTATTTAATGTGACTGCATTGTGTAGGTTATACACTGCTAATTTGATTATAAAAGGGTGCGACCAAACCGATGAGCAGCTTAACCTGTAGGCTAAGGAGTATCTTTTAATAAAGCTTTACTGCACTTAAAATGACTCCTTTGCCCATTAATTGCACATGTGATGGCCTATTGTTAGAGCCTAGGGTAAACTCTACGAGGATAGGCTCATAACTTATACACCACAAACAGCGATGCTACCACTTGAACTGACTAGAGACTTATTTCAATGGAAACGCACAGCTTCATGACAATCAATTGTGTGAAAATGGGAGCATCCGAATATCCAACAATTAACAACTCTTAATCAGGTTACTAAGCATTCACTGCCGTGTTGGATTGAAGATTACATAGTTCTGGTTGTAACGTTCTTGAAAACAGACACGGCAAACAAGGGGTGGTATCAGATGGAGCAGGGGGCATGGCCCCATCGAGGAAGGCTGACTTCGAGGAACTTTCCCAGTTTTGTCAGGGAGCCTTTATAGGTACGATAAAATATGTAATCCCGAAGACGTCCAGCTCCCCCCCCCCCCAACAACTTACTTGAATTTCCTCTCATGTACAGCAGGTTGTACGATAGTTCCCCCCCCCCCCAATTTTTCAGATTTCCTTTCCTGGAACCCCAAACTTTCAAATTCTTTCAAAAGAAACCAAATATTTTCGGCTCGCTTCTGGAGCCAAAAATTTTGCTTTCAATATCCTCCCGGCAACCCATCGAGCTTTTCAAGTCTTCAGACCCGCCCCTCCCGCCAAAGAGTTTAGGCCCCTGTAGAGCAAATCCTGGGGCCGTGCACCCCTGGACAAACCTGTTGAAGGACCAAACCACAATTTGTTTCTCTCTCTGCATTGCGCTCTGCCACTTGCTAGCTTACTACATTGTAAAAATGCTTAAGTAAAAATACTACTCCTGGAAACCTAAATGTAAAAAATCAAGAAAACTTTTTTGTATTTTCATGAATTCTAGTAGTAGGCAAAGAACAGTCGTTTTGGGTGGTTTTTGTGACTTAAGTGTAAGATCATGGATGAATTATGAAAGCTTCAGGTCTACAGTAGTACTGTTGGTCAATTTAATCGTAAAACCATCATGCCAAACAAAATTTGAGTACAGCAAAACTTCCTGTAATCAGCAAAAAGTGTTATTTTAGGTGCATTTACCGTTACAATGACGTAAAAACGGCCATTTTGGAAATGACCCATTTAAATAAAGATCTTGTGAACCGATTTTGGTGGATTTTTGATAAGTTGTTCCCCACATCCAAATCTACCAAAAACCACTGAAATCTCACTTGTAGGAATTTTTTGGGGGTTAAGGTATATTTTGTCACAAATCTACCCGACTAACGGATCTATGACGAGGGTCTGCAACTAAAGACGAAAAGTTGCGGCACAGACCGGAAGGCCACTTTCCGTGGGCTTAGTGGTTTGCAAAAAGCATTTGCTCTTGGCCCAGTGTGACAAGGACAAATAAATTTCACATAGCACAAATACAAGGAACTTCAATTGCTAATACATTTTCTATCTTTTCCATTGCAGCATTAACACTGTCTATGGTTATGGTTTCTCTTTCAACAGATTCTTCCAATGAGGGGCTTCCGTCACACTGCAGCCCGAGGAATCCATTTGACCCAGAGATCAACGTTTGTATGAAAATTAACCCGTAACAACTTTAAAGGAGCTTGGTAGTGGCTTACTTCCGAAATGAAAACGTCATACCAGACCAGACCAGACCAGAGATGTTTACCCTCAGTGTGAGGCTAATATTCAAAATATTCCTCTTAATACGTTTTAAATTCTCATTTAAAATAATTTTTGCAATGTAATTTAGTGATATTGTCCCATATGTTTTCTTAGATTTTTGATTTTCCACTTGCAAGATATAAAACAATTTGTTTTTTGAATTTCTAGTTCGTTACTTTTTCTTTTGGCACAGACATTTTTGAATCGTTGCCATTCGATAGCAGTGCTAACGTTAGCCTAACTTGGGCTAGCGTTAGCGTCTAGGTCTACCCATGGAGCTAATACCCTGATTAGCTCCATGGTCTACCACGAAAAACAAATTCATTGATCGGAAAAAACAGTTTCAGTTACCTGCAAAATTGACAATGTTGTCCAGCAGATGATGAGCGAAATAGGCGTGTCTTATTTCCTCTTAAGTTAAATTTATCGCACTGAAACACGCAACGCGAATATACTACACACGTACGTAGGTTGTGAGTTGTATACTGTGCTAAACACAATGCATGGATGGCTTCATCGGGTTCGGATCAAATCGATAAACCAAGAATCATAACCGGATGTGACGTAACGAAGTCGGCGGGTCCGAGAATTTATTCTGTTTTGACGGCTACCCAGCACCTCTCATACCAAAAACTCACATTTCACAATGGCAAATTAGCATATTGTACTTCTTCATTCGCAAAATGCATTTAAAAATTAATAATCTGAACTAAAAAAAGACGTAATTCATATTTATTGGTAAAAACAGACTGCCGAACTTTTCGAAGACTCTTGTGGCATCAGACTTGCCATTCTTAATATTTATCCTATGGGTTTAAAATTTGCATATAGTGCAGCAGTATGGGCAACATTAAACTAAGCAGTCGAATTTTCTATGTGTTCTTAAATCTGAAACAATCACGATTTTTAACAGGGCTGTAATGCCCGATTCCGGACCCGTACCCAGTTCCGAAGTCGAGTCCCTCTTTTACTGGCCTCGGAATTGGTCCGAAGTGGGCTGCAGCTGGACTTGGACTTGGAGCCGAATCCAACCAAGTTCACAAAAATGGAAGTAATGTGAACGTTACATAAGGCTCCATTATTATCGGCGCACAGTATCATGTGTGAGTGTTCACATACGGTCAACTAAATAACTTGGTGAACCAGACTTGTAAAAGAGGGTAAGATCCTGTGTGTATCGGGGCGGGACGAGAACCGTACGGAAGGTAAAATTGAGGGCGACCTCATCAATATGGAATTAGAGTACCTTTGTAGGGAAAGTAGAGACAACTTAAATTTGGACGCCATTTTGTTTCCATTGGCTAATTGTCTTGCATATACTGTACAATGACTCCCGAGTCCTATGTAAACAGGCTGTGGGTTTAATTTTTATCGTTTCCGGTGATAATGGAACGGGGTGGGGAGGGGAGGGTGGGGCTAGAGTATCGCATGACAAATCTGTTGGGTCCCAGTCACATTGAAATATGTGTCGGGGGTGGAGGGGGGAGAAATGGCCCTAGGGGCCTTATCATTAGTTCCAATTTTTTATGCATGTCACTTATGATCGAACGATCATTTTTGCCTTTTACACCAAAATTTCACAAAATGTTTTCAACATTTTTTAAGTGATGCCACGGTGGATTGGTTAGGTTAGATGAGGTTTAACGTCCCAGTTTCCAACCAATTGGTTCAAGTCGAGACGACCACGGCCTTTTTCCAGTTGTGGCTCACTGGCTTGTTTTCCCTACTCCATGTCACGGTGGAGAACCATATGTCTGTGATTTATGCGATGAAGTTCCTTTGGGGCGCCGGATGGGGATCGAAAGGCAACTGCCCCACATGGGCCCCAGAACTATCCCGTATGGGTCATATGGGCATATGGCCCATATGGGCCCTTTATGAATCTTGGGTGTTAATGGGCTCCATATGGATTCACCCATATGGGGTTCATGTTTATAGGTTTGCTACCTGGGAGAGTACATGTTTAATAACCCCATACCTAATTTGGTGCCTTAAGCCCAGGTCCCACAGATTGTGGAGTATTACGTAGTATTACATGTGAGGCATCTCCAAATAAAGCACATAAAAAAGGACACGAAACTGTTGTTCACATTCACCTTAGAATCTTACCAAGAATCATAGCGTTATTCTTAAGTCACAGTGTTCCCAATATAGGGCCCTTGAACCACTAACCACAACCTTTCTTATTTTGATATTGGTGGGAAATCGGTACATTCTAAACCCTTTCTCGGACCGATTGTTGCACCCAATTGCAAATGCACATCAACCCGTCATTTTCTGGGCGAATATAATACACTGACTGTGTATTGACGAAACTTTTAGGAAACAAAATGGCTCCTGAGGTCACGTGACCTGTAATTTTTGGAACGTCAATGTCGCTATTCTCCCTATAAAGGTACTCTTCATGGAATGAACCGGTGCTGTGGCCGAGTGGATAAAGGCGGTGGCATTTGCAGCAATGAAGCCTGGCAACCAAGAGCAATCTATGGTTTTCCCATCTGAACTAGCTTTTCAAATAAAAAAAAACAAATTTGACCTAACTTGTTGAGTTATTTAACCAGCCGACTAGTAGGGCAGATAAGTGAAAAAATCATTCACTTCCGGAAAGAAGCACCAAAATTTGATAGATTGTACCTCTTGGGTCTGTCTTTTGAAAAATACCATTAGCCACGTGAATTTCAAACTGGCCGCCATTTTTCAAGATGGCCGCCATTTTGACTAAAGAATAATGTAGTTTGCCATAGATTTTTACTTCCCAGGTTGATTTTAATAATTCTGGTGTCAAATAATAGGTTTTAGACCACAGAAAACTGAAATTTAAAAAGTAGAAACCTTGTTAAGGCGGGATTCAGGTCAACCAAGATGACAGGAAAACAAAATGGCGGCCAAACTGAACGAAATATTTCAAAAAATTGGCTAAAAATATTGTAAATTTCCAAATGCCCGGACAAAATGATGTAAATTAATATTTTCTAATTAAGACGGAATTTTACAATCCTTGGCACAAGAGTACTTGACAGCCAATATGGCAGACAAGCACCGGAGAAGTAAAAACAATACCGTAAAAATTCCACCAAAAGTAAGAAAATAATAACAAAAAATGCAAAAACTCAGAAAATAGTCGTTAAAAATATATTTCAAATGAAAACCCTAAATTTCTTTACAGCAGATTGTAAACAAAATTCAAAGCATGATTTTTGATATGTTTTACTGGACTTCAAACTAACCAAGATGGTGGAAATAACAAAAGGGCCGCTAATATAACGATCATAATGTATAAAAATAATATGAGAAATAACCATTTAAAATACTTTTGATACAGTTGCCCTTAATATCTGGCCATGTTTCATAACAAATAATGCAAAATATTTTTTGAAATACTTCTTTGGGATTCAGGTCAACCAATATGGCTGAAAAAGCAAAATGGCCGCCAATGTTATAATTATGTCAATATATTATAATAATAGGAAAAAATAATTATTCAAAAATACTTCATACACAGGTAAACCTAATCTGTGCCCATATGCTATTGTACATATTCAAAAAGTATTTTTCTGGACATATTTTGCAGGATCTGGGTCAATCAAGATGGCGGAAATAGCAAAATGGAGGCTAATGTTAAAATTTAATACATTATAATACTACAGTAAATAATCCTTAAAAATATATTTGTGACAGTTGTTCTTTATCATTGGCCACATTTTGAGCCAAATATATCAAACATATTTTTCAAAATATTTTTGTTGGAATTCAAGTCAACCAAGATGGCGGAAGAAGCAAACTTGCCGCCAAGTGGTATAATTACAGTATTTTATGTTAATAGGGAAAATAATCTGTAAAAAATAATTTTACCACATTTAAACCTAAATTCTGGCCATAATCTTTAGTAAATATTCAGAAAGTATTTTTTTGGATATTTTTTACAGGTCCCAGGTAAACCAAGGTGGCAAAACTAACAAAATGGCCTTCCATATAATTATTACGTAGTTACAGTACATTGAAATAATGATTAAAATATTTTGAAAAATATGTTTGTCACACTTGCTTTTAATATATGGCCATATTTTATGCCAAATAATATAAAAACAATTTTTAGAACATTTTTGTTGCAATTCAGATCAACCAAGATGGCGGAAAATGCAAAATGGCCGCCCATTGGTATAGATACAATTAACATAATAATAAAGAAAGTAATCCTTAAAACTATTTTCAACATTTTAAAACCTAACGTCAGTCCATATTCTGTAATAAATATTAAAAAGGTATTTTTCTGGACATATTTTGCAGGATCCAGGTCAACCAAGATGGCGGAAATAGCAAACTGGCAACTCATACAATTAAGATAAATATAATTAAGATAACTATATCAAAGACCATTTTGCTAATTCCGCCATCTTGATTGGCCTGGAACCTGTAAAACATGTCCAAAAAAATACTTTGTGAATATTTATTACAGATTATGGCCAGAATTTAGGTTTAAATGTGTTAAAAATATTTTTTACGGATTATTTTCCTTATTAATATAAAATATTGTATTTTATACAAGTGACGGTCATTTTGCTTCTTCCGCCATTTTGGTTGACCGGACTTCCAACAAAAATGTTTTGAAAAATATGTTTGACATTTTTGGCTGAAAATATGGCCAAATATAAAGAGCAATTGTCACAAATATATTTTTTAAGGATTATTTTTCCTATTATTTTCATTTATTGAAATTTTAACATAAGCGGCCATTTTGCTATTTCCTCCATCTTGATTGACCCGGATCCTACCAAAAATGTCCAGAAAAATACTTTAAGAATATTTGCAATAGAATATGGTTACAGATTAGGCTTACCTGTGTATAAAGTATTTTTTAATAATTATTTTTCCTATTATTATTATAATATTGAGCATAATTATTGCTTTGGCAGCCATTTTACTTTTCCGCCATATTGGTTGACCTGAATCCAAAAGAAACATTTTAAAAATTATTTTAGATTATTTGTCATGAAATATGGCCAGATGTTAAGGGCAACTCTGTCAAAAGTATTTTTAATGATTATTTCTCATTATTTTTATACATTTTATAGTTATGTTGGCTGCCATTTTGTTGTTTCCGCCATCTTTGTTGAGCTGAGGTCTTGCATCACCTATCAGAAACCATGCTTTGAATTTTATTGGCAACACTGAATAACGATATTTAGGATTTTTAATTGAAATATATTTTTAATTATTATATTTTTAATTATTATTTTTTGTAAATTTTTTGTATTTTTTTTTTTAATTTTTCTTATGGAGGGGGAGTTTTAGCTTTATTATTTTTACTCTTTCGGCGATTTTCCGCCATATTGGCTGGCAAGTACTCTTGTACCGAGGATTGTAAAACGCAGTCTTAATTGTGATATCTTAATTTACATCATTGAGGACTGGGATTGTGGAAATTTATAGCCTTTTATACAATTTTTGGAAATATTTCATTCATTTTGGCGGCCATTTTGCTTTTCCGCCATCTTGACTGACCTGAGTCCGGCCAAAACAGTCCCAAAAATTAATATTGGAAGTTTTGTCAAAAATATGACCGAATTTTAAAATTAGGTGCCTCAAAAATATTTTAGTAATATTTTCTGCATAAAATTGTTTCTTAAATAGTATTTACAAACGGAAAATGGCGGCCATTTTTGAAAATCGGCCGCCATTTTGAATTTTGAGTGGCTAACGGGTTTTTTCAAAAGAGCAATCCCTAAGGAAAATGTAAGCAAATTTTGGTGCTTCTTTCCACTTGTGAACGATTTTACCAAACAAAAAATGCATTTATCTGCCCTACTAGACGTAAAGTTGTAATTCATAAGCCATATAGGCTTCTCCCACATTTGTGGTCTCTTAGCGTCGTAAAACAACTGCCCTTCAAGGCAGTGGCGCAAATCCAGGGGGGGGGGCAAGGGGGCTTGGCCCCAAGTGAAAAAGTGAGGGGAACCGTAATTTGCCCCTCCCCCAAATGTTAATAACAATACTCAAATATTTTCAGTCATCACTTGGTCATTTTTCTTGACAAAAATGCAGGATATATGGCCAATAGCCCTTTGCCTATACCTCTAGAATACGGCTGTTAATTTTTATTGATAAAACTAATTTCACTTTTGACATTCCTTTAATGACAACAATTACTATTATACAACGGACATCGTATTTACATCTCTGTGGAGCCGTATGAAATTAAGTTATATCCAAGGCTGAGCCATTATGAAGGGCTGACAATTTCCAGCACAATCTCAGCTCCTGCAGGACTTCAATCCAGTGAAGCACATCAGTAATATCAACTTTGTGTTCAAACTATAGCCCTTCTTACAAGTCTAAATGTACCGTACTAAAACCCAGGAGCATTACACTGGAAAATTTCCATTTGAAACAGTTTTCCTGAGGCTTCTGAAATACAAAAACCCAGGAGCTTCTGGGGGCTTTGCCTCCTGGACCCCACCCGGGGCTCTAAGGTGGGCCCCTGGACCCACCCATTTTGGGCTTCGCGCTCGCGGTGCACAGTTTTATGTTCAGATGTACATCCTAGGCCAAGGTATCCCCCCCATTCTCCCCATTCGCAAACAGAGATTTGCGCCCCTGCTTTTAGCCCTGAATTATAATATCAACTGAGCGGTGGAGTAGTAAAGGTATTGTAGGAAGCTGCCAATCTATCTTATAATACAAAAATGGGCGTGCTCTTTTTGTAGGCCAAAACAGAATTAGACATCTCTTTCCCACTGCTTTGCAATATCTGTATAACGCATGCAAAAAACTTGTCGAAAAAACAAGCAGTTTTAACTTTAAAAACCAGTTTTTAATGCTCAGACTTTTCTCTTGGGAATTTAAAAGAAATGAATGCTGTCTTTTCTGCCAGTCTTGAACGGAGCCATCGCAATACAGACCGATAATGTTAAAGGGCATAATCAGTCGCCCCAATATTATTTTATAACAAAAGCCAAATCTCACAAAAACCCTTTCATTTCCCTTCAAGTACTTTTCATGATATTTCAGAACATACATATTGCATATTCAAGGTAAACTAAGGAGTTAATTTTTATCATTAAATTATTCTCAATATTTTATTATTTGTTGTAATTTTCATTTGTTTCTGTGATACTCCATTTTGTTTCTTAAATTTATCCTTCTAATATTGTATTCCATTTTATCTGTTTGTGTTGCGAGTATGCAGTAACCGTATTCTTAGTGGGATATAACAGGCAGTAAAGTTTTACTTGTACTTGAATTTGAAAACCTGTGTTGCCAGAGAAAATAACCTTACTTTTCTAAAAAATCTACACGAGAATACGGATTTCCCAAACTCAGGGGAGGGGGCTGCAGCCCCAGTCCCCTGGCTCGTAAGCCTTTGGTAATGTTTGCACTTATATTATCGTTGTTACGATACACCCAGGCTGCTCGCATTACATGTAAAATATGAACCTGAACATTTCGTTTGCAAAAATGTCATTATTGATTGTATAATGTTATTTTACTTTAATTACGATGGACAAAGTATGTTTTCTTCTTAAAGTTTGCAATGAAACCGTTAACGTTAAAACTCAGAACGAGCTTTTTGTTACAGGGACTTTGAGATGATGGAATGTAAAAACATGAAAGGGAGATTCCATGCCAGAAAATGAAAGATCCAATCATTGGACTGCATGATATTGTAGTATTCAATGCTGGTAACGTGGGTGGGGTAGGGCTTAGGGAAGTCACCCCCCACCCATTTGCCTCATCCCCCAACTTAACATCTTCACTTTTCATGCAGGAAAGTCTTCTATACAGGGGTTCTCAGCTGATCTAAATTAACCTCGGAAATTGCACCAATTTGCTACGGAATTCCTCCGAGACTCTTTAGCTTGGCAGGCACCTCAGGTGCCAATCCAGGGGTAGGCAACCTACGGCCCGAGACTCCCACTTTTGTGTTCAATATCAAAGCAATATCAAATTGGCCGTATATGTGCCGCCCTCGTCATTTGAACACAATACCAAGTTGGCGTCGTCTGTATGGCCTAAAACATTTAAACAACATGTTTGTACTTGCAGGGTAGTACAAATTGAAACCCATGAAGTCGTATGCTTTGTGAATTGACATTGGAAACAATTAGAGTAGATCGATGACCTGAAGAAAGAAGTATTCATTAAAAGAGATGATGATCGATGCAACAAGAAACTAATGGCATGCTATATCTAATAGGAAAAAGCAACAATACCAGTGGCGGAGCGTCCATATAGTTAGGGGGTCGTTCACCCCCCTGACGGGCTCAGATCACCTGTCGGCGCCCTTTTTAGGTTTTTGCCGTATTGATTCATAGGGCATCTACCTACATCAAAGCGCCCCTGCAGGCCATTCTCGCCCCCTAGCTCCGCCACTGAAAATTACCGTACAAAACTATTACGTGGACAACAAGTAGGAGCATGGTATGGTAAAGATCTCTCATCCATCAGTCCACGGGAAAATTCTAGAAAGGGACGATGTGGCACATTTTTACCATATACTGAACTAACGGCATCTGTTCAGACTGCAGATAAAAGAGGCGTGGCTATTCTGTGGGGAAAATAAACAGATACTCCAGTCTGAATATAGATAAAATACCTGACAGCCTTCAAGTAATCTAGGTATGTAGACTTGAAAAGTTATGTCACAGTGGGCCTTTCTGTACGGTAAAATGAGAGAATCCGTGGCTCCCATATGGGTCAGTACAGATATTACCCACATGCAGAGGCGGCACAGGCTTTCCCATATGGAACCTAGTGTAGCCCAGTTTTTCGTGTATGGAACGAGCTCTTACAGGCCAGCCAATATAGCGCATACATGCAGTGACCCAGGTTCCCCAATATGCAACCCATATGGGCCAGCCGAAACAGTGCATGCCACTTGTAGTTGTCTTTGGCAGTCCACACAATTCTCACTTATGATATCCCACGTTTTCCCAATGTGGAATCCACTAGGCCAGACCAAGCTATGCCCACATGAAGTGACCCAGGTTCTTCCTGTACCGTGCCCGTATGGGCCGCGCCTCCATGTCTTACCCACATGACTGTGTCCAGATGTCCCCATATCTTTCCCATTTGATACCCATATGGGCAAACCCATGTACTGTTCTTATGGGTAAACCCATGACCCCATATTGGCTTTCCACCAGGGCAAAGACCTGACGATACTATCACAATGATTCCAAGTAATCGTGGCTCAAAACCCTATAAATTTCAAACATCATCCCTTTAGGTTTGTGCAATTCAATCAAACGCGAGGTTCGATCAGGCAAGTAGCTACGGGGGGTTTGCCAGGCCCCCCAAAATTGTGTGTGTCCAAATAAAATGTGTAAGAATTAAGGACGGCGATCGATGCCGTGACCCCCCAGTTGATGCCTAGGCCGCCCTAAAAATTTCATTCTAGCTACGCCCTTGGGTTCGATTAGGAATGGAAGAAGTACACTGAGTTGTGCGGTAACTAATAGTAATACTGTATAAATGGCGAGTGATGTGTAGGTTATTATCACAGTAGGCTCAACTGTAACACAGGGCTGTAACATGCGAGTTCGAACTCGGACTCCATTCCGGACTCCGTTTTTCACTGGACTTGGAATTGGCCCAGAATGGGAGGTCACTGAATAGATTTTGGACCGGAATGGGCTCAGCTGGACTCAGACTAGGAGCCGATTCCAGCCGAGTCCACAGAAATGAAAGATCCATTAACATTATTTAGGAAACATTATTATTGGTGCACAATTTAACACGTAAATGGTCACATGAAGTTAACTTAATTACAGGGTCAGCTAGACTATGAAATTGACTCCTGAAAAAGTGCCCGTTTTCATCATAAGTGTAATTGTTAAATGTACCAAAAGCCTTTCTATGGGTCGCAACACTGTCAAATGACCGGAATCGAAATTGGCCCGGAATTGGTTAGGTGGATTTGATTGCAGCCCTGCTGTAACACTTGCGAGTATGCCTACTAACACT
Source organism: Holothuria leucospilota (assembly GCA_029531755.1). Taxonomy (NCBI): domain Eukaryota; kingdom Metazoa; phylum Echinodermata; class Holothuroidea; order Aspidochirotida; family Holothuriidae; genus Holothuria; species Holothuria leucospilota. Next base: position 20,303,922 of record CM055969.1, read on the forward strand.
AACAGTAATTACTTCATGAGCACACTGCGAGAGCAGTGTAAGGGCCTGCTATACTGTGGCGAATTACCTGGGAAACGTGGCTGTGACTAACTTGAACGACAAGAATAAATCTCATGGATGATTTTATATCTACATTAAATCTCAGATATTATGTTATTTTTTACCGCGTTCGAGCGCTGTTCGCTGTTAGAATCATGTTCGCAATAAAGTTTACTCAAAAAATATTTCCACAACTGAAAGTAGAATTCCTGATACATAGTCATAAATTTTCCAAAATGTGATGGATATTTTTGGAAATTTCCAAGAATACTTCCATCCTGAAATTTTTGTCCCTTGTATGTCTGTCCATAGTTTTGTTTTCCTTTCTGCTTTTTAAGTAAGAATAGCACTTACTGTGCAGAAGCTTAAAGGGAAAATGTAGTCACCCCAATTTGGATTAGTGTACCCGGCTATACTATTTCATTAATGTCTCTTGGAAATCATGTGAGAATATTTTTCTCACTGAATTGTGCATAAATTTACATAAATCTTTTTAAAAGCACCACATTGTACCCTTTGTCGTTTCAAATAGCTACCTGACCTTAGATCTGTAGATAGCTCATCTTCAGCCCATACGCTCCTCCATCTAACTGAATCCACCCACGACTACTTCAATTTGGTCCCAAAAGGATTCAATTCAGATTTTTTCGGTAAACCGCCCGGCCCATCTCCTCCCCCACCCTCTAAAAATATCCTGTGCTTGTATGAAATAAGTGATAAATAGGAAGACAGAAGTGGCTCCGTGTGTCCGTTTCGGCACATATAACATTTCCGAATAATAATCCCTTATAATAACCTTATAATAATCGACTCGAATGCAATAAGACAAAGCTTGGTTTGGATTACGTTGGAATGAAATAGATCCATCCCCCCCCAAAAAAAACTCTACAGCTTTTGTGTGTAAATAAAGCTGGTGGCATGAAGCGATTGGGGGTTACGTGTCACGTAATCATGCGTTTTTTTTTTTTTGTTCCTTCTTTCGCACAGAAATTACTCTACTTTCGAATTACTAGTTGCTAAGCCATACAGTTGACGCTTTTAAAATATTTATAAATTGTCGAACAAATAGATAAATGAGTGTAAAGTATGGCTACAAAATAGCCAATATGAAATATCAACTGAGTTTAGCTGCTCAAGAGTTGCTGTCCTTGTTTCTCTTGAATTATACTTCAACCATAGGCGTAGGAAGCGAGGGGTGGAGATGGGGGGCTTTAGCCCCCAGTCAAAAATGTGAGGGGGCTGAAGTATGCTTCCACCCCTAAGATCCAAGGGCAAAACCCCTTATTTGTCTCTTCTGTAAGAAATGTCAAAAATTTGCAGTAATTTTCCTTAAAGTTTGTCCAAAATGTTGCACCAAACTGCATCTGAGGACCCTCAAATACCCAAAAACTTTTCTCCCCTTAGACCCCTCCCCCAGGACGCGATCTAAAACAAGGTTCACCCCCCCCCCCAGTCTCGAAAAGCTTCCTACTCCTATGGATGACTTCAACCGAAGAGTCTGTTAGAAGACGCCTTGTGGGAATTATTACATTTAAACTTGAATATCATCGGCTGCATTTAGAAAATTGAACCAGAGACACTTCTTTCCATCGCGCCAATATTCAAGACAAGTTTCCGAATTAAAAAGGAAAGGACTCAAAAAGGTTACCTTGCTACTTTCAATCCTCCGATCGCACATTGACTTTACTCTTGGTACGTTCCTTAACAATATATATGCGTAGCGCCATCACTTTTAAAAGTTTGTGTCAGTTGATGTGGCTGAATACAGAGTAAAAGACGTCCTCACTCCGACTGAAAACGCAATCGGAGTGAAAATACGACCTTTTCTAGACTTTGCAGTGAAGAAATTACATATCAAATGTCTTTTGTAAATCCATGTTATCCCAAGAAATAGAAATGTGAACAGGCTTTGCGAGGTGTGCTTGTCTTGGCCTTTCTTTACTATATCAGGGCAGTTGTAAGGCTTCTAATGTTTGGGGGCTCAAGCTCCCGGATTGTGGGACTTTCTAAGGTAATTCTTGGCAATTCTCAAGCACAACTTAAGATAAATTTTGGAGAAACACTTCAAACTGAAAATTATTGGGGCTATAGCCCCCATCCACCAGGGTCCATCAGCCTTCACTACATGTACTGCTAACATTAGAACAAAGATAGTTTATCACTCCTATGGTCTTTACATCGAATGCTCTTTCATGGATTAAAATGAATTACAAAATTTTTTCAGGGTAGGAGAAGATGCAGTTACATTACAGAGAGGTTAAAAGACATCCCATATCACGTATTACCATCACATTGTCCTAAGTTACAGTAAAATCAATTCAATTGTTCCTGATCGGGGGGGGGGGGGGATAATACTTGCCCCCAAACCCACTCCAGTGATATGTGGAAGAATAGACCCTTAGACCAGGACTAGTACATTTATGTCAAATGCACTGTTAGCATTAAAGGGCAGGTGTGGATCCCAGGATTTGGTCTTGGAATGTTTCATATGTGGTATTACATGCTCGTAACCGTGATGGGGTCAGTTTAAGGAAAGTGACCCCCTCCCCATCGCCTGTTCATCCAGCTTAATACCTTTATACTATATCCATGCAGGAAAGCCTACCGGGGGTCCTCAGCTGATCTGAATAATACTCGAAATGCACCGTTTTTTGAAATTTCCTACGAATTCGCCCAGATACTTCTCAAGTTGGCAGGCACCTCAGGTGCTAAATTAGGGGTATGCAAGCTACGGCCGGAGGCTTCCACTTCTGTGTTTCGCTATGCAATTTCAAATTGACTGTTTTTCTGCTGCCCTCGTTATTTGAACACAATCTGGAGTTGAAGTTGTAGAATCCTCAGTGAGCCCGAGTGGCTACCTGACTCAAATTCACTCAATTCTCCCAAAACTTGAAGTCCATGTCTTAACGTGGATGTTGCTTACGTACGGTGCACCTCGAACCAAACAGGCCAAGGTGGTCGTGACAATGCGGAATAGTTAGAAGTGGATTAGACCTAATGCTAGAAGGAACTCAGCTCGCCTTATTCCCACCTCGTCACGCCCGCCTCTCATTTCGCGCACACTTGAAATAAATTAGAACATTTTATTTTGGAATTGTTCCTGAAGATTTTCTTTTCGCGTTATCTGCTGAGAAAAATTCCGAAGCTTTGATTGCCTTGATTTAGATTTCATAGCCATCAGAATCCAGTAAAAAACGGTGGGTTTTATTTGATTTAGTTTGAAATGGTTGATCAGACAAATAAACCTGCCAAATCTAAAAAAAATTACCGTGAGTCTCAGAAACTTCGTGTCAATCTTACCGTGCTCAGGAAAAATGATAGCCTAAATGTCATGTAATCAGTATCGCACAATAAATAAGTAAATCTATCAAGTGAAGTGGAATGAATTAAGTGCCCTAGAGCATTTATTTCCTGCTACCAAGGCAGCCAAAAATTAGAATCCCTCATCTCAGTGACTGTGGCAACTACCAACATGGTGGGACTGATGCGGTCGGTGTGTGCCAGTGTACTCAACTCAAGAAATCTTAGCATAGGGATTTGTCAGTCTGGAAATAAATGCATATAAAGCATCACAATGCACCATTTGCCGTTTGAAATAGCCACCCGGCCCTAGAGAGCCCATCTATTCCCCATACTACCCCCCCCCCCGCCCCGTTCCCTTAATCGATCCATTCACGACTACTTCAGTTTTGTCCCAAAAAGGATTCAGTACGGTTTCTCCGGGTAAAGCCGTCTAGTTCAGCCCATCCCCGGAAAAATATCCCGTGCACGTATGGAGTATGTCATAATAGGAAATGTTTCCAGACTGAAGTATCCATACTTTCTACCTATTGTAGTAGCGTGACCGGCATGTAGTTAGAAATTAGAGAGAAAAACGGAGAGGATAAAAGAGAACTCGAAGTGATCCAGCTGAGGTACGAAAGCGATCTGTATTGCACGAAGAAATTCCAGCTACACCCAGGGTATGTTATGCACGGCTGGGTGAGCTCCCATTCATCACGGCTTTTCGGCATTCTATTTAAGTTATATGTAAATGAGACATCTGTTTTCATGTTCAGCTGCGGGCAGGATTTACCGGGGGTCAAATATTTACATGTTTTAACTTCTTACACTCTTTCCCCCTTAAATAAGAATCGTCCTCGATTTTATAAATGCAACATCAATCCATTTACCATTTAAACAACAAGATTGCAACTAAACATTCACTATCATTACGTAAGCATAAAAAAACATTATAACCACATCTAACACGTAGAACAAAACGTTGGAAGTTATTTGATCATTTCCTACATCAAAACGTTAAACTCAAGCAAACCATTCAAACTAACCACAAAATGGATTACAATACGAAAATAAAAATTGCTATGCCTGTACCTGATCTTCTTAATACGAAAATATCCTTCAGCTATGCGTAATCACATCAGACCTCTATATATAATAATATATGCTTGTTGTCATTTGAGATTAAAACAATGCATGCAAATATACGCTGTAAGAAAATACATTTTTATATGAAACAGTTCGAAGAGACGATTAATATAAATCTTGCCCATGATCTTTTGAAAATTTCTACTCACCACATTTAAGCTCATACACTTTACAATTTCCTTGCCCTAAATACTTTAAGCATATAAATTAACCTTCCTGTTCCTAATACCTTTGGAACAAACACAAAATACTGAAATACGACTTCGAATTAAATTCAACACAAACATACTAAATACTGAAATGCAACTCGAAGAATAAACACGTAATTAATTTCTCAAAGAAGTTCAACATACACACTGTTAACTGCAGCCATGATACAAAGTTAATGCCCATAGCGACCTACATCACGTACCACCCTACCTGACCTTGTGGTATACCGTGGGTGTGTGTGAGGGTCACTCGGCTGTCCCAACGAAGTGACAGGGGGCTTTGTTGTGTGAAGAGGTTGCGTCTGAGATTTATTTTGGGAAACATCACGAGGTGTGTCATTTGAAGTTGATGAAAGTGGCGGTGAACACGATTCTTTAAGCTCACTGTCATAAAATGGTTTCAAGCGGTTGTAGTGAACAATGGTCGTCTTTCCAGGGTTTTTCAAGTCTTCGATTTCATAAACAAGTTTCTCCTTTCCAGAGTGAGACTTGGTGGCAATTACACGATAAGGGCCTAACCATTTGGGTGCTACCTTCAGCCTTTTTTCGGCGGCGTTGTTCAGCATCACTAAATCACCTGGAAAGTATGTGGAAAATCTTTTGTTAACATCATAGTAGTACTTTTGTTTGTCCTGCGTTGCTGTGCTCTCTTCAACAGTGTGCTGAAATGCCCTGCGTAGCCGGTTTTGAAGAGCTTCAGAGTATTCAGCTGGAGTGTTTGGTGTAGCTGTAGATGATTGCTGTGGGGATGATGAAATCAGAGAAGCTGGTATTCTAGGATCACGTCCGTGGAGTAGAAAATAGGGACTGAAGCCTGTGGTTGCATGAGGTGAGGTATTATACGCAAACTCTACTTGTCCTAAGAAGTCGTCCCATGATCCATCTGTCTGAAAGAGAAACTTTGCAATCTGGTCTTTAAGGGTGCGGTTAAATCGTTCTATTAGCCCATCGGACTGGGGATGATAAGGCGTTGTACGTGTTTTCTTTATGCCCAGTGCTTCACACAAATTCTTTACCACATCGCTTTCAAATTGTCGACCCTGATCAGTATGAATTTGTTCGGGAATGCCGTGTTGTCGAATATAATGTTCAAATAAACATTTTGAGACAGTAGTTGCCTTCTGGTCGGCCATAGGGTACAAATTTACATATTTGGAAAAATGGTCCATTACTACTAGGACATACCGATTTCCTTTGGGTGTTACCGGCAATTCGGTTATGTCAGCACAGACAATCTGGAACGGTCGGGAGGACCTGATGTTCTGCAATGGCGCCTGATGTCTTGGTTTAGGCTGGCTTCGAGAATTGCATGAGGCACACGTCAAACAATGTTCCCTTATGTCTCGTTGCATGTATGGCCAATAACAGACAGTTTGGGCCTTTTTAAGGGTCTTATCCAAGCCAAGGTGTCCGGCATACCCTTGTCCATGAAGACGATTGAGAACTTCCGGTACCATTCTGCTAGGGATAACCGTCTGGAAACATCTTCTGCCTGGCAATAATAATTCACGATACAAAACGTCATCTATTAATTTCAATTTCGGGTATTCCCACCATAACTTACGTAATACTCTGGTTGCCCCAGCAAGTTCGTCTCTGTGTGGTCTTTCACCTTGCAGCTTCCACTCAATTACTGTCCTCAAATCCGGATCTTGTCTTTGTAGTTCCCTCATCTCGCTGACGTCATAGTTAAAAGATGCTGCAGGGGCTGCGTCGTCACAAGTGTTGTTGTTCTGTTCAGGAGTTTGTGTCTCCTTCGACGTCTTTGGCCCCGGAGGCGGTTCCTTAAAAAGTGAGTTAATATGAAGCAAATTTTGATCCGTTTGACCTGAAACGATACTTGCCTCTTCAGCAGAAAGTTGCAAATCCGGCATCCTGGACATGGCATCTGCGTTGCCGTTTCTACCACCAGGCCGGTATTTGACTTCCCATTGGTACATGTCCATGTCTAGAGCCCATCTTGCTCTCCTGCCAGTTGAATCATTCTCGATCGGTATCTTGTGTAATCCAACTAGGGGTTTATGATCTGTAAAGATAACAAAACTTTTGTGCATTAGATAATGTCGAAAATGTTTGATTGCCCATACGATGGCGTATAGCTCTTTGTCATAAGTCGCCCATCGTCTTTCTGCTCTGGTAAACATATGAGAAGCATATGCAATCACTACTTCTGACCCGTCTCGATGTTGAGATAATACTGCACCGGTAGCTGTCGAAGATGCGTCTGTATACAAAGTAAATGGCTCGTTGAAGTTTGGAAACCCTAGTAGAGGTGGTGACGTCAGCCTGGCCTTTAAGGTATCGAACGCAAGTTGGCACTCAACCGTCCATTCAAAGCGTACATCCTTCCTTGTTAATTCATGAAGAGGTTCTGCCACTTGTGCAAAGTTTTTGATGAACTTACGGTAGTACGTCGCTAGTCCAAGAAATGAACGGACCTCTGCAGGTGATCGAGGTATGGGCCATTTTGTGACCTTTTCAATGTTTGACACATCAGGTTTAATACCAAAACTGCTAACGACATGACCAAGAAATTTAACTTCCCTTAGGAACAAATGACACTTCTGGGGTTTGAGGGTGAGTCCTGCTGCTCGGAACCTGTTCAGCACTTCTTTTACATTTTTGTAGTGGTCGTGGAAGTCTTTTCCCAGAATAAGAACATCGTCAAGATATACGAGACATGCTTTCCAATGAATTCCTCTAAGTACTAGTTCCATTAGTCTTTGAAACGTTGGTGGAGCATTTGAGAGCCCCATCGGCATGACTTTGAATTGATAGAGGCCAAACCCAGTGTTGAATGCCGTTTTCTCCTTATCAGCGTCGTCCATGGCGATCTGCCAGTATCCACTGGTTAAATCCATAGTGCTGAAATAGTATGAACCAGCCAGTGAATCTAAGGTATCGTCTGTTCTCGGGAGAGGATGGCTGTCCTTAATCGTCAGGGCATTAAGTTTTCTGTAATCTACACAGAATCTGTATGTTTTGTCCTTCTTCCTAACCATGACGATTGGTGATGACCATGGGCTCTGGCTCTCTTCAATTACATCATCAGCCAGCAGTTTGTCGATTTGGTTTTGTACTTCAACCTTCATTGAAGGTGATGTTCGATACGCCCTTTGTCTTACTGGGGGTACATCTCCGGTTCTTATGGTGTGTTTCACTAAGTTTGTTCTACCAGGCTTCTCACTAAACACGTCGGAGTAACTAAGTAGTAGATTTGTTACCTGAGTCAACTCGTGAGGTGTTAGGTTGTGTTTGTCTAGATTTACGTTTGGTACTGATTTCCCCTCTTCGTGATCGGGTTCTACTTCAACATCATTACTATTTTCCAAGACAGTGTATTCGGCACCTTGTGTATTTTCTGTTGCGTATACCCTTCCTAGGAGATGGTTTCTGCCAACTCTAAGAGGTACATCGGTTGGGTTTACAATCGTGGCAATGGTGTATCCATCTTCTACTTTTGCTAGTGTCCTTGGTATTAGAATATCAGGCTCTTCAAAGTATCTGGGTTCGAGAAGACCTATATATGAATCAGGGAGAACCTTATAGGGAGGAGTCTCCAGTCTTGCCTGAATATGAACCTGTGTCTGAGGGGGAATGGTCACTGGTTGCTCCAATATTAGGTTACAGCAAACAGGTGCATTTTTCTCTTTTCTCAGCATTGAAATTTTTTCTCCTTCAACTGTCACGGTCCCTTGGAGTATGTCTACCTCCTGAATATGACGTTTTATAAAGTCCCATCCTATAATCATTGGTTGGGTAATGTTTCGCCCGATGTGAAATTCCGTCTGAAAGGTATTTTGACCTACTGAAATCGTTGCTGTTATGGTCCCTATTCCGTCTATTGTGTGGCCCGTCGCTGACTTTCCAATGACGTGTGACTGTTGCCCAGGCCATCTGTTGAGAGTTGGGATGGTGTTCCTGAGTTTTTCACTGATAAGTGTTATGTCAGAGCCTGTGTCCAGAGTAGCATCAACTTGTACCCCTTCAATGGTTACCGATATGTACTGGGTAACGTCGTCTGCTATCACTCTGTTGATTTGTGGTTGGTCTGTTGTCTCTCCTTCAACATCGTCACACTGAGTACTCTGGGTCTTAACCTGTACCTTAGTTGGGGAACGACCCGCTTCCTCAACTATCGCCCGTTTTCCTGGTCCTCGAACCTAACGTTTCTCCTTGGACTACCAGATGGACGATGTGAATCTGTATCTTGCCAGTGTACATCAAATTGACGGTGTTCTGATCTGTCAGACCGTTGTCCTCTTCGGTCCCAGTCATCTCTTCTGTGAGGAGACTGACGTCGGCCATACCTGTCGTCATACGGTTGATGGTAACTTCTGTAACGTGGTGACGGAGATCTGTATTTGCCACGTCGTGGTGACTGGTACTCATATCTGCCATATCTTTCTGAAGACATCTGTCTCCTTGGAGACGGGCTGTGCTGACGATATCCACGAGGCGGTGATCGTCGTGGGCTGCGACTTCCGAGGTAAGGGTTAAAAATAGATCGTCTGTTATTCTTAAGTTGTAATTCTAGAGATTCTATTTTATCGGCTAATTGGTCAACCGTCTTTTGCAACATATGTAGTTGATTCTCATGTATTATTTGAACCACAGGATCTGTTTTATCTGATTTACTTGTAGTTGTTGGCTGAAGTATAGTAGGAAAAGGTACACTTGTGGTCTGTGATGCAATACTTGGAGTAGAAGATACTGTCACTGGAACTGTTATTTGGCTAGCTTGATGAGCCCTCTCTATACGTCCAGCATATTCAATCGCCTGTTTAAATGTAGTGGCACCGAGTTCATGTACCTTTAACTGTAAATAGGGGTCTATGCCAGCAATAAATCTTCTAAAGCACTCACCTTCCTTGGCCACAGTACCATACCTTGGAAAAGCTTCGTCTACTAATTTTGACAACTCGGCAGCATACACCTCTAGTGGCTCACCTGGCTCTCTTGTTCGTGCCCTGATGTTGGTCTGAAATGTCAAAATAAAGAGACGTTTACCAAATGTTTGTTGAAGTTGGTCTTTGACTGCCTGGAAATTAGCTTTTGTATCGTGTGGAAGTGAGTCCCAGAAATTAAAAGCTGCACCCGTAAGTCTCGAGGGTAGAATGTCTGCTAATTTGGAATCTTGAAATCCCGGTGAGGCTAAGACTGCAACCTCTAGTCTTCGAATCCATTGGTTGAAATCTTCAGTGCCGTCACCACTAAAAGGTAAAGGGAGGTCTAGTCTGTACCGATACGGCGACTGTGATCTTGTTTCCGCCCCTGTGTTAGGCATCTTTCACTCTGTAAGAAAACCCACGGTATACCACGTGGACAAAATGTAAATTGTTTGAAATATCTCAATAATAATGAGTGTTGTCAATTTCTATAACACGACCACTAAATCACACTTTCGGAAAAGGAAAGGAGAAAACTGATTGTCAAAGAACTGTGACTAAATTTTGTAAACCTAGTTAGTGAAACGTTGGGAACTGTATACACTCTTATAATTCGCTGAAAACTTATGGAACTTTTTCAAATCGAAATATACACATTAATATTAACATGCCTACGTAATCTGACTTTATAGACTGTATCTGACTAACTAGCGATTCAGATTTTGGACCCCTTCTGAGGACAAAAATCACTTAAATATACACCCGAAATATTTGTAAATAGATATATACAAACAAAATGCAGATTGTAACGTTTAACTCTCTACTGGAAGTTTGTATACGTCGCCCGGCAGATATTTTCTGCACGACTGAAACGAGACCCGAAGAAATGGATTCTACACACAGAAATACATTTTCACTTCAAAACGTAAAACGTAGTTTTAAGTGATATTCTCTGACATAAAGGGCAAAGAAACAGAGTGAATATCGAACTTATTCTTTACACAAGCAATCTCTAATTCCGACAGTCACTTGCAATGACTTTACAAAATTCATCAAATAGCAACTTCACACATTCCAAGAGAAATAGCTGCAGAGGTGACGGTAATTGTGTCAACGATATGTAAATCGGCAATTCCTCGGAAAGCAGGAGGTTATCACCAGCAAGGCATGAAACTATGCATACATTTTAAATTTAAAAGTTACTCTGCATGAGATTCAAATTTCTTCCACAGGTAAATATGCTACTATATTCCTTCCTCCCACTGTGAGATAGCGGTAAAATGCTAATAATTAGTAAATGCGGTAAACTTCAAACTTGAGAAGGTGGATTTTAAAGGCAAATTTTCTGACACAGCTTTAATTCCTTATTTCCAAAATTTGTAGACTAAGACACGAAACTTTTCCACTTTTTAAGCTCTTGTACACGGTTATTCGAAGAGTCGGCTGTAAACCAATCGTGGTAATAATTAGGTCACCGTCGCGTTAGTCGGACCCCTCAGTCTTCAAAGCAGCGGATTCTCGGATGCCATAGGCCACCTTAAGTTGTGAAAAATTGTGACTCATTTGGGCTAACTTTGTGTCTTCCAGCTCAAGAATAGTTGCAACAAATATATGCCTTAAAATTGACTTTTACAGGATAAAATGAGTCCGTGACTTTCAATACAGGGACTGGGTTCCATGAAATTTTAGTCACTTTCACAGTCCAAAGGAAAGCTCCTTACTTCCCTTATTATAATTATCAAATCAAGTTGTGATGAAGAATGTTGAATTCCTAGTCGAATGGAGGCAAGAGTTTGAGCTATAATGGAAATGTCTCTTCAGTATAACATAGTCTCTGACGCCGTTAGTATATCATGGCAAGTATCGATGGCTGCAACATTTTCTTTCACGTATTTTGTATATTAAAATGTCAACAATGATTTGCACATTGGTTCACGGCAAGGTTTTGAATATTGGGAAAATCGAAAAGTGTCATGTAAGCGCTGTTGATAAAGTATACGTTTATCTATGCCTTCCTGTGCCGCCAAAATTTTGTCACGTGACTTTCGTAAACTTTCGTAGGCCTCTCACTTCGAAGGCTACACAGTCCATACAACGCCCAAAACGAAATCCTCTAGGGTAGGGCTCTATATAATGTTACAATATAAATAAAAAAAGAAGTGTTCTCACCAAAACTGAAGAGATCAAATAGAGTTAGACTTCCTTGCCTTTGCAGTTCATGACATCATCCTGATGAAACTACTGGCCTTGGGACTAAACTCGTTGATTTGCACAAAAAAAGTCAAAAAATGAAAATGTTAACTACTGCAATTCTACCCCCTGAAAATCAGTAACGGCGTTGACAGCGGTGGAAATTGCAAAAGAAAACAGCGAAATAAACTTTGTCGACACCGCTGCCTCCAGATGTAGTAGCGTGACCGGCATGTAGTTAGAAATTAGAGAGAAAAACGGAGAGGATAAAAGAGAACTCGAAGTGATCCAGCTGAGGTACGAAAGCGATCTGTATTGCACGAAGAAATTCCAGCTACACCCAGGGTATGTTATGCACGGCTGGGTGAGCTCCCATTCATCACGGCTTTTCGGCATTCTATTTAAGTTATATGTAAATGAGACATCTGTTTTCATGTTCAGCTGCGGGCAGGATTTACCGGGGGTCAAATATTTACATGTTTTAACTTCTTACACTATTATTATCATGTTTACAAAGTTTTCGGTTTTTGACCTCTGTTTACCTGACATGACCTCTGACCGCCTCCAGAAGCAATAGGATTCTTCCTCCCTGTATCATACATAAGTATGAAGAGTAGCCATCATTCTTATCTTACCAAGCCAAGCGTCACAAACACACACGCACACATAAATACATAAATACACCCTCTTACATACACAGGCCATCGTGACTGCAATTCCTGTTGCCTTCGGCAAGGAACCGAAAAGTTTTAAAAACACCAACTCTTTGCGAACATTTTGTTTTCACCATCCTGCCAGCAAATCGTTGCCTCTGTCAGGGATTCTAGTTGCTGCCCTTCACCTTCCCGTCGGGCAAATTTTGGCTTGACACCCCCCCCCCCCCATTACTTGACCATTCCACCGGTACCATATATGATTATTAGCCTGTTGGTAAACCTTTTCGGAAATCGCAATGGTCACACTTTAATGCACCGGGGATTCAGGAAAAGAATTTTGTATTTATATTGATTGCAAAATGTGAGAAAACACCAATGAGTAATGAATAATTTCAACATTTCCTCAGACCCCTCCCCCATCGATGTTTCGCACATTTGACACTAGTGCATGGGTTAGAATTTGGTCCTCACAAGTAAAATCCTTCATGGGTACCCCCAGCGTCTCACCCTTGGCGGTTCTTAACCATGCAATTGAGGTTGACACACGCCCCCAAATATTGCTGTATCACGTTTAACTTTGTTTTTCTAAGTCCATTTGTTATGCAGTACACATGACGGGGCCTGATGAAGATACACCCCCGCGATTCCTTTCATTGTTGGAAATTGTGTTTTAAATTTCGTTGTCGAACTTTTTGTTTTTGTTTGAATTATCTGCCAGTATGGAAATGTCTTGCAGATTGAACAAATCGGTAAGGCTGTATCCTGACTAGTGTTGTACCGATATTGCAAGTAACCGATATTGCCGATACCGATACTTCAGTTCTAAATATCGGCCGATACCGATCGATACCGATATTTGGGAAATAAGCATTCTGCATACTAACCATAGGTCACCGGGCACCACAACGAAGTGTCGTTTCACCTTCATGAGGTAAAATATTGGACATTGCTTTTAAATAGTACTCAGATAGTGTCCCATTTTCATGACATACAAGACAACATATCGGTTAGCTGATATCTGCATTTCAGGCAAATTTTACCGATACCGATACTGGACGAAAATAGGGCATATCGGCGAAACCGATGGTGAGTACCGATAATCGGTCCAACACTTATCCTGACAGCGCTCTGTTGCTACAGTGGAAGGCCATTTATCTGATGTACTACGAAATCTAAGTGAAGGTGTGCTCAGTACCAGACGGCAGAGCGGTAGGAAGTTTTTCATTCAGCTCATCGCTACGAAAAACAAGAATGGGAGCAAGACCGTGTGGCGGTAGCAAACCGGGCTATCGCGGCACTAACATCAACCACGAGAAAACACCTTTCTTTGAACCATTTTTGATGAAACTTACAGTTACAAAAGTTATGATAAAGGTTTGCTTTCACAGACCTTTCACATACTTTCAGTATGTCCGTAAACGACAAAAAAGTTACACATTTTCTTAATGGCGAGAATTTTACGCAATACGAAAAAATATTCAATCATTAGGCTCATGTTGACACGCAAAGCCACTACTATGAAGATTAACGTGGCTACGCAGGGTTCCAAGTGGCTCCTACTTTCCTTTCTCCTACTTCTATTTTTTTTTAATTGAAAGTGTCTAGGTGCAAAGTCTGCACTCAACTTTTGTTATGGACATGATTTTTAATGCAAAATTTCGGATCGCTTCGGGCAATTCGTCATGGTTCGCACTCCATACCTCATGAACACTGACAGCGATACAGATTTAACATGCGCTATAATTGGCTAAGGGAAATACAGTACACTTATCAAGTATAACACAGAAAGAGACAGAAAACTCTTTTTTACGAGCGAATAGCGAAGTATAGTATAGCCATCTCAAGGGTGCCCTAGCACGAAACCACTGGTGGCTTGATATCCAATTGTATTGATTCGTATTATATATATATATATATATATATATATATATATATTGATATATATATATATATATATATATATATATTATTAAAATCTAGGACACATATTCCTATACACTCATACAGACTGTTTCATAAACAACGTGTGTAATCATCAGTGCGATATAGGAGACTAAAAGCTTCTAATCTACTCGACAAGACCAGTGACGGGAAACGTTAGTGTTATCAAGTTACTGCATTCAGGAGGTATCTGTTCTGGTGTCTGCACTTCGATAATAGCTCGGACCATTTGTTTAGGGAACAGAGGGTTGTATATATATATATGTATAATATAAATATTTATATATATATTATATATATATATATATATATATGTAAGGTCAAAGTACTGCGTAGCACTTATGAAGTAAGTAGGTCAAAAACGAAGGAGTAATTAGTGTTAAAGGTTTGTGAAAACGTTCACCACATTTCGGGTTTAAACCCTTCATCAGGTGGCAAAAATGCAACTGATTGTTGACACGGCCGAACGTACAAATTAGAAAACACACAATAAAATTGGGCACGGTAAAACCGGCTAGGAAAACAGACAGTGTTAAGTGGTTAACACAGGTAACAACAAAGCAGGAACTGCCGATTTATAAAAGTTACTTAAGTACTTATCTTTGTTAAAGCTTTTGGACTTGTAACATGATCTGAACTTTAATTAGCCTATTCACTGAAATTTTCAGCTGTTGCATGCATGGCACCCCTGTAAGGCTGGTATCAATTGCGGGATTCTTCCTGGGGCTCGTAGTACGCCACTGGGGGAGCCACAATCGGTTGGGAGATAACCGTAGCGTAGGCCTTGCAAAAATGTTCGGTCGAAATGTCTCCCAGATGGGAAAAATGATACATTTAAGACATCTAAACATTTTTTTTACTTTTAGATTGCATGCTATAGAAACAAATTTAGATATCAGGAAGAAAAGTTCGATTTGATTGAAAAGGAAAATGCAGTCACCCCAATTGGAATAAGTATACGCGATTATCCTATTTCATGAATGGCCTTGAGAATCATGTTACAATACGTTTCTCACAAAGTTATCAAATTCATGTATAGAGTAACTAATTGGTTTACCTCAAATATGAAATATTACATTCTAACACATCAAGAGAGATAGTCTTTCTTGAAGTGAAATAAGAGGATATTTGTCAAATTTAGCTATTGCTTCAAAATAAGTTTGCGGCGACTGTTTATGCCCCTTATGTTACTGTGCCAGCTCACTGAGTTGTTTATAATTAAAGGTAATCGTGTACTATTTTATCTGTAGCCAGTGTATATACATATACATGTATACTGGTGTATTCAGACTGACTGCAGTGGCCAAGTGGTTAGAGCATCCGACTTGCAGCCGGAACAGGGGCGGCGTCACAGGGGGGCAGGGCAGGCATTTGCCCCCTATGGTTTTTCAACCCCCAAAATAAAATCGTCTGAAAAACGTTTTAAGACACATAATTTTGTAGGGGATGGGGTGAGGTGTTACAGTATGTCACCCATCTATCTCAATATTAGTTAAATTGTTCGTTACAAAATGCCTGAAACTTGAAATCCCCGTACGCATAACGTTTTCTGTTTTCTCCATTGTTTACGTGAATGCAGGTTTAGTATTACATAAACACTAAGGCCATTATGCATAACGGGCAAACAAAAAGAGCACAGGAACCGAGAGTAAAGCTAAAACAATACAGTAGTATACCCTAACGCCAAATTATTGTGAGACCTTACACATATGGTGACACAGAGCAAAAAGTTCTCCCTCTCTTTGAGAAAAGGTGCGTATCGTTGCAAGTTACACCAAAAAAATACAGACAGCTATAATTTGTGCATCAGGGGATACGCCTGATCCATGAATCTCTATCTAACCAAAACCCCAACCCTACCCGTAACTCGGAATATATTTTCGTCCGGGGGAATCTTCGGTCTTTAGTGAACCTTCGAACAAGTGAACCTTCCGTCTATGGGTATTTCCCCCTGTCCGGATTATGTAATGTTTGGCAATCTCAAACATTTACTGTCTCTCCATTCCCAGCATGTGACCATTTAAAATTTAGAACGTGAACATATATATTGGGGTATCATGAGTCAATCACTTAGCGAACATTTTGACAATAAAAATATAAAAAAACATTTCATAAAATGAATTAAACTTTGAAGTAATATAATATGTCTCCCTTATTGCATAAGCGTAGGAAGCGGGGGACTGGGGGCTAAGTCCCCAGTCAAAAATCTGGGGGGCTGAAGTGTGCTTCTGCCCCAACATTCAAGGCCAAAAACCCCTTATTTGTCTCTTCAGTAAAAATGTAAAAAAATTGCAGTAATTTTCCTTAAAATTTGCCCAAAATGTTGCACCAAATTGCATCTGAGGACCCTCAAATACCCAAAAATTTTCCAAAGGGGAGGGGGACACCCCTCCCCTTAGACCCTTCCCCAGGACGGCGATCCGAAACAAGGTTCAGCCCCTCAGTCTTCAAAAGCTACCTACGCGTATGCCTTATTGTGCTTTATTTTGGTGTTGTCTCGACTGAGTAATCCATAGAAAACGAATTTTTAAAGTGCATGGCAGTACACAACACAGTCATTCTTGTATGAAGAAATCTTGAGTTAACCAGAAAAGAGCAAAGAAAATTAGGGGCGGCGCAACAGGGTTCAGGGGGAGACCGCCTCCTATCATTTGCAAGAACAGGGGGAGAGAGAAGGAGAAGAGGAAAAAGGAAGAAAAAGAAAAAATGAAAGAGAAGAAGGGGAATCGAAGGAGAAAGAAGAAGAGAAGAGGAGGGATGGGGTAGGTATCTATTTAATCCATATAATTAGTCCAGAGCTTCCAGGAGGCCTAATACCGGTGTCTGCCAGCCTTTAGTTACCCTTTTATCTGTTTATAATGCACATATTAATCAACGAAAACATTCGTAAAAGTTCGTGCTTCTGTCGACTATACGCAAGTAATTTTTAGTGCAATCATACCCATACACAAGGGGGTGGACTTCAGGGGGTTGACTACATACCCTTCTCTTAGACAACAAAGGCTACTGTCCTCTTTCACTAAACCAAAACTTAAAATTCAATAAATTATCAACACTTTTCAGACATATATGATCAGCTCAAAAAATACCAAAGCATCACCATTTTGCATCTAAGCAATCTTAAATTGTTAAAAATTTCTCAAAGGGGGAGGGGACACCCCCCCTTAGACCCCTCCCCATAAAAGCATCTTTACTCCAAGCTAAAATTAAAATTCAATAAATTATGAACACTTTCTTCCATACATGATCAGTTCAAAAAATATACCAAAGATATCACCATTTTGCATCTAAACAATCTTAAATTAACAAAGATATCACCATTTTGCATCTAAACAATCTTAAAGTAATAAAAAATTTCTCAGAGGGGAGGGGACACCCCTTCCTAGAATAGCATCTTTCCCAAAACAAAAATTAAAATTACTAAATTATAAACTTTCCAGCCATATATGATCAATTCAAAATATGTACCAAAGACATCATCATTTTGCATCTAAGCAACCTTAAATTAACAAAACATTTCCCAATGGGGAGGGGTCCCCCTCCCCTTAGACCCCTCCCCAGGACGGCGATTACTCATCTCATGATTTTTCCGCTATCGAAATACCCTGGCGCCGCCCCTGAGCTGGAAGGTCTAGGGTTCAAATCCTGGCCGGGTCATACCAAAGACTTTAAAAATGGAACCTACTGCCTTTTTGCTTGGTGCTCAGCATAGACAATGGAGTAGGGAAAACAAACCAGTGAGCCACAACTGGAAAAAAGGCCATGGTCGTCTCGACTTGAACCAAGTGGTTGGAAACTGGGACGTTAAACCTCATCTAATTAACTAACTAATACTGGTGTATTCAAGCGGTTAATCTTGTAGGAGGAAGATGGTTTATTTATCAGGAAGAGGAACCCACATTAAAGAACACTTCCTTGTCGGGGACCCGGGGATCGAGTCCCCAGGAAATTTTAGAGAAAAAGGATCTCATATATATACAATTTTGAAATCATAATTTGGACAGTGAAATTTTCAGCAATTCAATATCTTTTTTCTAAAGTAGACCAACTTTCACTGACGGTTTGGAAATGTCAGGGGGCAGTTGCCCTCTGCCTCCCTCTCAGGCTACGGCCCTGTGAATGACTCGTTTATGTCAATTGATAAAAGGTTCTTTGCAGCTTAAGTAAGTTTTTAGAATTTGCACAAAGCATGTTAAACAATACCTACTTGTTTTTTATGAGCAGTGGGAATCCTTCCTTTGTCACTACATGGAGATGTCGCCCTAGGGGAGGGGACCTTTAAGAAATTTTCGTAAATTTAAGGTTGCTTAGATGCAAATGGTACTATCTTTGGTTTATTTTTGGAGCTGATCAAATACGTTTTCAACAACCTTCAGTTTTTCTGCAAAAATACCTGCGTTGAGTCAACAGAAACTTTCTTGGACTATTATGAAAATTTTCCTTTCCTTCATTGTGCATTATAAAAGGGCATCTAAGGCTGGCAAATGCCTGTATAGGACCTCCTGGAAGCTCTGGATCAATTATACAAATGGGGCAGTGGTGTAATGCTTATTACCTGACATCCAAATGGTAATATGGATTATGACGCTAAGCAACTTTACATCTATCCTATTTTTATTAATTCTGAACGAAAATCCAGACGAACAGCTTCCAGCAATGGAAAATCGGCAGGAGGGAGAGAATAGGCGGAGTAAGGTGATGTTAGACCTCCCTGATAGGTGTAGCAAAAGGTGTGAAGGACTAACAAGGGCGTTTCAGCTTTTTCTTCGTAAGTGTATTAGCAATCACCATCCATACTGATAATGGCTTCGCGCGAAGCGCTCGGTAAAAGTTTTTAAAAAATGTCTAACGGCAACAACGTGCTTTAAAGTTTCAACCTTCCACATCATGCTTACAAATTAGATTGAATGATCCCATATTGATGCGGGGCCCCTATTCAGATGTTTGGAGATGTATCTCTGTTTTCGGAAAGTGTTCTGATCAGAATAGTTCCTTGTAAAATCACCTTTTTAATGGTCATGAGATGGAGTGCAAACTGTGACGCATGCGCGGGAAGCGCGCCGAAATTTTTCATTAAAAGAGATTTCCCTGACAAAATCTGCATTCAGAATCTGCATCGAGACACTTTCAACAAACCTACATGCCACTCAAAAAGCCAGTCAAATAGAGCCACGACACTACTCTTTACGAGGTGTGTGGGGGGATTTGATATTGTGTACCCCACCCATCGAATTGTAGGGGATACATGTCCCCCTGTCCCTCCCCCCAGGATTGACGCCCATGATTAGTGCGTAATAGAAAAAGAGAGCTCTTCACGGTCGATGTGAATGGCATGTGTTAAAGGTCTGGTGACATGCTACCAGAAAGAGCTGTTTCGCTCGCCAGTTAGAGAATTTAATCCTCCAATGATAAATCCGTTTGATTTTAATTTCAAAACCATTTACCGTTCTCAAATTATACGTCTTCAAAGTTTGACGGTTTCTGAAGAAACTCATTAACTACGCAAGATAACGATGTGGAGTGTTGCACAGTGTTAAGATTTTTTTGTTCACCCTACATAATTTATCTCTTAATTAATGATCAGATAGTTTGCAGTTTGGTGAGTGAAATCAATAAGTCTCAAGAAAACAATTTTAACGTTCATAATTAACCCCTCAGGGAATAACAACGCTACCAGTGTCCTTGAAAGTAAGGTTGTAAAAACAAAGGCTAACAATAGCTACATATGGTATGTCTATCTTTTGATGTTACGTATTTGCATAATAAGCTCATGTTTATTCATGATACATTTGTTCATGTGTTACATAAAAATTAACCTGTAAAATGGTCAATATGTTATGAATTGTAATGAAACTTGCCGCTATTTCCTGGATATTTAATGCATCTTTCATCAAATAGCCAACTATAAATTTCATGTCACCAGACCTTTAATACACTGTGAAGTGCATAGGAACTTGTAACCTT
This sequence comes from Holothuria leucospilota, assembly GCA_029531755.1. Lineage (NCBI taxonomy): Eukaryota > Metazoa > Echinodermata > Holothuroidea > Aspidochirotida > Holothuriidae > Holothuria > Holothuria leucospilota. Next base: position 20,324,238 of record CM055969.1, read on the forward strand.
CAAAATGCAAAAACGTAGCAAAGTTTAAAAAATTTCGTCAGGAAAGTACGCACCCGCACACATTCAAGAGGCACACCGTAGTAAAGATGAAGCAACTATCTTTTCGCTCAATTAATTACTGTGTTTAGGAAACTTTCGGAAAGGCTCCAAAGTCTTTCGGAAAGATTCTGGGACATTTTTCAGACATGTTAATTTTTTTTAATAAATAGCGCTAATTTCCCAACCACAACACCAAATTTGAGGAAGTTTTCACCTCTAAAATGATATTAAATTGGACAAAAACTGAGCATCCACTTCAAAACTGAAGCTCTGAAGGTGAACAACTGCATATTCGTGAAGTTTAAAAATGTAAAACAGCCGTTTGTTTAAGTGTAGTGTCACAAACAACAGCTCAGTGTCGGAACCCATGATGGTTCTTCACAGGAAATGCCAAAGACGATATGGGTAATTAAACCGGCTTACGTGAACAAAAGTTATGAAAGGCGAGGAGACTGGGGAGAGGGAGGTTGTCTTTGATTTAAAGGATAAGATGAGTGTTTTATCGCATTTGAGGTTCTCTGCTTTTACTCCATCCGTAACATCTCCATGGGTCTACCGTTTGCTGCAAAGCGGTAAACAAGATATGCACACTAGAAATCTTTGATCTGCCTTTTCCCAGTATTGAAGTGACACCTTTTTGAAACCAAACAATTTTCATGGCCATGTACTTAAATTTACTCCGTCAGGTAAATTGAATGTTCGTGTTCTTTTAGTAATTCAGAACTGGACAGTGAAAACACCAAATTATTGAATACCTTAAACGCTTTTCGATAATGTTTCATAATTTCCTTTATATACTACTTAATATTATCTGTTCTTCCCAATGTTTACATAAACGTGTTTGCTACTATTTTGTCATCGTTTAAATGAATTTGACTTGTAATTGCTTCTTTAATTTTCCCACTTTAAAGTAATTACTTATAAATACTACCGTGACTATCTTTGCCTTGTAAGTTGTTGCACACCTATAGAGGGCCTTTAGTCCTGAAAGATTACATCTTACAACCCAGAGTCTATTTTTACTACTTCCATTCTCCGTCTTAACTGTTTGTGTAGATTATTGTTACTTTTTAATGGGTTAAACATCTATGTTAAAAACCTTACCTTTACCTGTGTTTTATGCAAATGCGTAGAAGACGGGGTGTGGAGACTGGTAGACCTCTAGCAAAATAATGCCGATATCAGGGTAAAAAATGCCGTTTTTCAAGTCATGATTTTTGCTCTATAAGAAAATTTTAGGGCAAGGGCTTCTGGCTCCTTGTGAAATGTCTTCCCTTAACACCTATTCTTTCACATTTAATGTGTTTGCTAAAGGTGTTAAGGAAAAATAGCCTAATATCTTACATGATTTTACCCTCATACACAGTTGAAAATATTAATGAAATCTTTGCTGGCTCAGTTTAGCTTCCGTACTGCAGGAACCAATCCCTGTTCTGGCATCTGACCTATTGTGTAGAGGCCTATGCTTTTAAAATGTTTTACCTGGTAAATTTTGTTTTCTTTCCAATCCTTTTGCTAAGACATTGGAGTTGTTACGTGTTCTACTAGATTGGCCAAAGAGTGTCTTAAACCTTTTTCTTCTAATAGATGGATTCGGTTTATATCAATGTAAATGAAGTTTGGAGTGATAGGTACGTATGATCCATTTGATAGGTACATTCAAAGTGTTATTTTCTCATGAAAGGGCTTAGTCCCTGTAGTAGTTCTAGTTGGCCTTTCTCCTTTTTTCAACAACTGCCTCTCGTCCATCAGTACTCATCAATGTAACAGTTACTGCAAGCGCAGTCAAAGTAGAGATACTGGATTATACTCCTTGTTAGCTTTAATTACTTGATACAATGCAGGTATTCATCTGAAACTTGTAATTTGGATCACTATTTGCAACTTCCCAACTACCTTGGCTCAAGTTTCAAACTAGCATTTACCCTAGAAATAATAAATCTTAATTTAAGCATGAATTACAGAGATACTTTTTAGAAACTTAATTAAAGTGTACCTGAAGTCTAAAATTTCAAAAATATATGTTACAAAGCTTGAAAAATGCATCCAGATGGTCCAACTTCCATCTTCACAGGACATTCCTGAGCTGAGATATAAAATGTTGAAGCTTATTTACTCAATTTGAAATGGTAGATTGCGCAATAATTTGTGATGTCATTCTTGTACTACTCAAATTACAATCTTTGTTTTTCTTTGTTTTTTCGAAAGCCACTGTACCTTGTGCAAAAATGTGATCTTTTTCTTAATATTATAGGGTGACTTGGCTATAAAAGCCCTCTTCCCACAACATGCTATGCAAGCTAACAGTAAATGTTTCAAGGTCATATAAACATATTAATTTCATAAGGAAACAAAAGCAAGTAATTTGAGTTGTACAAGAAGGGCATCACAAATTATTGCGCAATCGACTTTTTCAATTTAAGTTAATAAATTTCAAGATTTTATATCTCAGCAACGGAATAAGCTATGAAGATGGGAGTTGGATGAATGGAATTCACTATTCAACCTCTAAAATATATATTCTGAAATTTTAGACTTTAGGTCCACTTTAAAGGCAAATTTGCGAGGTTTTCATTGAATAACTACAAGTATATCCTTGTCTCAGAAAGCTATTTATTTTTAAACCTTTTTAGAAGAAATGGCATCAACAGTAAAGATAACAGAATGTCGAAATTACTAACAAAGTACACTAGAGACAGAAGTTGAAGATTTTTTTTACCATTAAGACATTCCAAGTACCATTATGTTTTACATTTGGTCAACAAAAGGTATTCAAATCTTAAAAATGTTACATGCGTGATAAAACAATAATTCTTGGAAACGTTTAAAAAGTTTAAATTTTAGACTGTTTAGATTTACTTCCAAACTAAACTTAGTTCATACATCTTTCTTTGTAAAAAAACGTACCAGAAATCTAACGCTACCTTGAGCATATTTACAAGTTGTCACTTAGTGATGAAATTCTGTGTAACTACCATTATTTTAAGAAAAAATAAATGAAAAAGAGGGAGGGTTGTGAACAATCGTTTGTGAATTTTGTTAAAGTAACCTTGCTACTTTGAATGTCTCGACAAAGCAAAACGAACTGTGTGGCAAATATGGAAAAGTTAGAAGACCCCAACAGTTTCAATGGTTTACCGTAAGAACAAATGCCAAAGTCTTTTCGTAAATGTTAATGACATTTGTATTTGCGTCTACGTGAGTCTAAGAAGGCCAAATGTTAATTGAAACGTCCTTACAAAATCTTTTTCCAATATTCCCTTCATTTTTCTTTCCGTCAACACTTCTTGTCCCCGTTACGACTGTCTTAGACGTAAGCGTAATCACTGCAATAAGTTGATTCCTCCCAAAAGCCTTTCTCGATTTATTTTACATTTCTGAAGACAATATGGCATCCAATTCTTGTTGATTTGTTAGCTTTTTCTAAAAAGGATGTTTTGTAAATCCGAAGTACCCTAGTACCGTGATCCGGGCCTTCCGCATCCTGATTTTCTTTTCAGATACACATTAAGTAAACACGGAAAGTGTTCGAATATTAATCTGTTTTATGGACGTTATGACTTTGTCCAACGGATGCTTTTACTGTCTTTGTTACTTAATGGTTAAGACCCTTCAATGCTGTTCAAGAGAACTGTGAAAGAAAGTCCCAAACTTTTCCCGCATTACGAAGATATGCATCCTACAGTTAATCATATTAGTATGATAAAATATTACATTAACGCGTTTTTTTTTTACAAACAAAGAAAATGACTGACTAAAAGATAAGGAAATAGAAGGTAATAAGTGACGGTAACTGATCTTAGGTGTTGATTTCTGAAGAAAATCTTCCAAGATATAGTTTGATTTATGAAATTTAGTTTTAGGCTTTGTTTGTGGCAGTGGCTCCCACATAGCTCGTGTTGGTTCCAAATACGGTGGTTTCTGCCATGTTGGTTGGGTTTGCAGTGGTTCCTATCATTCCAGTTTGATGAAACAAAGGTTGTTGCAGGCTGTTGAAGGGTACGGTTAGCGGTTGACCTTGGGTGGCAACGGCATGGTATGGGGGTGCTGGTCCAAACGGTTGATTGGGCACTTGGGGGCTGATTTGAAACACCTTGAAACAAAAATATTGTATTCAATTTTCAGATAATGAAACGGTTTCTTCAACGAATGAGATCAATAAAACCTTAATATATAATTCATGTTTCCTTCTTTAAGGAAATGGGTAGCAATTAATCAACCTCCACAGCTCCATGTGTTGGCCGAAGGTAGGCATGGTGTAGACGTGTGATATTTTCTTCAACATATCGATTTAATTCAGACATAACATGATGGTCCAGGAAATGGAAAAAACTGAACAACCGATATTTGAATTAGCCCTTTTGACATTGTAAAATAACAATGCATACCGGGAAGGACTGCACTTTTGTTGTGCCAACGACAGAGATCACCTATAAGAGTCTGTACTAGTGCACACAATCTTTGAGTTGCAATCATGTTTTCGGGCATAAGTTGTGGAATGAAGTGATTGCTTTGAACAATATGTTTTGTTCAAAGTTTTGACTTCAACTGGGAAGGTTCAGTGGGGTAACACTGAATTCCCCACCCCCCCCCAAAGAAAAGACAAAAGCAGCCAAGTGAACTGAGTGTATAAATGAGCCAAATGTCGTAGACTTTACCAACCGGCATGCAAATGTCGAACTCGATTATTGAGCTATACATTAACTGACTTCAAAGCACCTTCTTCAATCTTGTTAATTTCTTACATCCTAACTACCACCTTATTTTTAAGTTACAATTAAAAAGTAAAGATAGAAATAAGTACTTGTACTAACGACGATCTAGTCACCAAACATCAAGTTTGCATTATAGTTCGGTAAAATTGCAAAAGTAAGTATTATCAAATTTTATCAAATTATAGAAAGTAAGTTTGCATAAAGGTCTTTCAAACCGCTAAATGGTATGTCACCCAAGTAGAACTTGATTGCCACCACAAGGGCAATTTTAACGTGGCACAGGAAAGGGATTGCTTTTAAACAAAAGATTGCAGGGACGGGTCGGGTGTATCCCGCACGGAAAAGCGTGGGTTAGACATGTGTCGTATCCCTCGGATATGTGGTCGACGCCAAATGCGTTGTTTATTGGGGACACGAGGTGTTACTAATAAACTAATTGTGACACCTCTCATTCCCAGCGGCAGCCGGGGTTGGTGACCCTGGGAAATGAGGGGATACATCCCCCTTGAAATATGATGAGGGAAATTGTATCTTTTACCCAAGGAGTCGTAAAACATGATATCTCAAGAAGCATTGCCTTTTGGGAAGGAATCACTTAACATTTGGGTATTGTCGTTGTTGAAGGCAATGGAAAATGAAATTAAACAATACTCACAAGTGTTACATATATTATTTTTGCGGTGCGCTTTCCGCGCATCCATGATTACCTTTTTCTCATTATTAGGGGCAGACTGGCAATTACGGCGATGTAGAGGTCCCCGCCAGTATCCCTTGGTTTAAGCAGGGAGCTGGAAGACAGGTTTAAGTTACCATGAGACTGTTGTTGAAAGAAAGTAAGCACAGAGTATGTGCTGCTGTGGCTTCTGCTCATCCGTATTCCCAGACTCGAAGAGGAAGCAGATAATGTAACGAAGTAACCGCCTACTCGTTCCCCAAAGATGAAACGGGAAACCATTGCATCCAGTACAAAATAAATTGTATGCGAAGGCATATTACTCTACACAGGTGAGACTCGGTTTAAATGTTTCAAATGCCCAGCCTGCACACTGCTCTTTATGGCCTGGAAGTAGACTTCCTCGAAAGTAACTAAGTGTATTTTTGTAGACCCTCTAACTTTACTAACAAAATATAAAGCAGGTACCTTATCTACTGTGCCCACTTAATAATACTGTCCTAGATCCAGGTCGGGCTTAATATCTAGGTAAGCCATATTTTTCTTTGACGTTTGATTATGTTTGCAAGGTCCCTATAGCCCGGGGAGTCAAAAGTAAGGGCTTCTTCCTAAAATATGTGAAGGACTCGAACAAGAAGCACACACCAACCCCTAATACTTGTAAACTGTCAAGCAAACAAAGTTGGAAATAGCCCGGAGCCCCTTAGGGCTACGGCTTCCCTCCCTCACCTTCGCATATTCACTGAACCCACCAGGGACCCTATGACTGGCTCCCTGGACCCTTTACGCTCTAGAGACGGCTTCTCCGCCATTGGATTCGCCGTCTGACATATCTCTCCTACTTTCGAGTGCGGACCGCCCCCTTATAGGATAGCGAGTCTTGATCAAAGACCGAAAGTTCGAATGTCTTAGCGGTGTTTTCAGACATATTTACTGTTTAGAAAATGAGGATGCAAAGCAGACAGTGTGTTTAGACCACATACGAAAATAGCTAAGCAACCTTTCATATTTGTGTATGTTTGTAGTTAAAGAGAAGTTTGCATCAGTTTAATGTAGGGCAATTTGGTATAAACTTACAGCTTGCTGCTGGTTGCTCCTAGAGTAAAGAGCACCACAAGTGAAAGAGGCCCCAAGGATGGACATCAGCATTTGAAGGGCGAATATAACATCCAGGACGATGTAGATGGCGAAATGAGCTGTCGCATACTTGTTGCCTCTGTCATAATCATAACGCCAGCCGTAGGAATGCCAGTAGTAGTCCGGGTACTGTATTCAAATGAAGAAAGTTGATTTTCATACTGATACATTTTTCATAACCCTCACACACATGAATGTATCGATCTTAATCATACTAAAATGCCTTATCATTTCCCCAAATTAAGATGAAAAAGCGATGACTTTCTTTGGCTTGATCAGTTGTGGATATCTTTACCACGGTGCTACACGAAATTATCGAGAAGCTCATTTTCTGATCCTTACACTTATTTAGTGCCACAGGTACGGGACTCGGGGACATGGGGCCAGAACTGCATTTACGGCTGCCTTGTGGTAAGTGGATACCCTTGCCACTGCCTTACCTAGTACCTTTCCAAGCCAGTACTCCGAGTTTTTGTTTAGATTCACCTGGGTCAGAACTGTGTCCGCATTCCGGGCAGCCCACCATGTATTTTTCAACCAGTCTTTGACAAAATAGTGCAAAAACGAACATTATATATACATTGTATCTTAAGCGGTAGTTTATGAAGGCAAGACAGGGCGTGAGGAAACATTCCACGCAGTGGGCAAGCTCATAGGGAAATGAAATTTCCACCTCTACCCGTACAGTTCTTTTTGCATAACTTCTCGCCAAACCATTGGTAAGTAGTCAGAGATTATAACCAAATATGGCATTCTCAGCTTATATTATAAAGAAAACGTACAGAATCATTGTCAGACGTGCGACAAGCAGTGCTGTAGTTACTCGAAACCGGTCTCGAGTCACGATTTTAAGGACTCAGCTCGTGATTCGGACTCGGAAAACAAGAACTCGGACTCGGTCTCGTACAGTCCGAACTCGTGACTCGGCTCTATAAATTTCCCCAGACCGTCAGAATTTGAGAATCACTTTTATGCAATTAATCCACCGTCACATAGCATTTACCTTGCCCTCTGCAGTTTCTATACAACTCAACACAATATCTACGTCTTCTCAATATGCGCTGTATAGTGTAGATGATATTCTAAAAAGTCCTACGATAAAAGCGATCATGAGGATCCTTAATTATTTTCGCTGGTGGCCCACATGTTTAATCGGGAAGATCTCACCGGCCACAGCCAGACGCGTATCCATGATTTTGCTTTAAGGCCTCATTTTGAAATGGTTAGCGTTCCACCTGGATGTGTGGTGTCTTGGGGTTCGTCGAAAGTGCCCGAGTTCAAAGCAGCACATAATGGAATAAAAAGGGCGTAGCCCCGGAAGTTCTGAGGGTATTTACAAAGTAGTGGACATAAATCTGATCCTTATTTGTACGCTATCTGTAAATGACATGAAATGTGCAATCAGTTGATGATCACAAGTTTCACAATTTGACTATTAGGCCCAATCCAGGCCTGACAGAGCGGGTACCGCAACAAATAAAATCATGTCAGATTAAGTAGCACAAACCTTTTTTGCAAAGTGTATGGTTGGGGAAAAGGTGGTTTGGCGTGACTATCTAAGAGGAAGCGTCACTATCTGTTGGCTCATATAGCGTAACAAGAATATTTTTTACCAAAAAAGACTCCTAGATTGCCTTTAGTAGCAACTTACCAGGCTGCAAAAGTTGTATCTCTATACCGTATTCTTTATTCTGAAATATTATTATTTAGAAATGCACAGTTCAAATAAGAAAAGGCAAATAATAGGAAAGAAAATAATATTTGGCCTACATATGTTTCTATCAAAGGGCATATGGTCTCTTTAGATTTTCGTAAGTTCATTTCAACTGGCCTGCCTCCCCCTCACCACCACTGGATTACATACGTCAAGTTATATGGCTCGCCGATTTGGCAGTGAGCATGTGAGAGAGTGGGTGGGGGATTATTGGATTATGGTAAGGTTTGTACACAGAGATGTAGCAGAGGGATTGGTGATGATATGTGGGAGCTGAAATTCAAGATGGGTTCGAAGCAAGAAAATTCCAGCTGCCTTAGTCCATACAGGGCAGTCTGTAGACTTCAATTTAACCAAGATGTTGCCAATCACCTCACTTTTTGCGCACCCCTTTTGCTTCCAAAACTGATGTGTTGTCAGGTTGTCGGCACAATTGTTTTGTTGGCAAATTTGTATCCCAAATGCGCCCTCTTTAGAAGCTTTCGATACTACAGTAGTTATCGTTAGGAGCGGAAACGGTTGCAGAAATGAGGCACATTCGAAAGGAAGACGCTCTCATGTAAAGAGTACCAAAGGTACATCTGCAGGAACAGGGCCTCTTGGGTTTGAAATATCAGTGGCGCCTCCAGAGGTTGGTGATGGGAGGGCACTACAGAAGTTGATGCCTCAGACCCAACCTAAATAAACCCAGAAAGTCGGTGCAAATTGTGCATATTCTTTATCGGTGGTAGTTTGCAACCTTCCTTTGTTACCTTGTGGAGATGATGTCCTGGAGGAGGGGTCTAAGGGGGAAGGGGTGTTCCCCTTCCCTTTGAGAAATTTTTGTAAGTTAATACAGAAGAGAAACTATCATTAATAAGTGATAATTTGGCTTTGGCAATGGCACCTTTTATAAAAAATGTGTGACGACAAGTACGTGATACGAATGTTACCGTAGATGCTACATACGACATTAGATTGCTCTAAGATTCTCAACTGATGATCAAGATAGATGATCAAAATAGATTCATTACTCGTTCAGTCAGAAACAGGCCTCACCCTACCCCCTACAAAATATATAGCTTAGACGCCTTTGGGGTGCATTTTAAAATTTTTAGGAAAACTTCGGAAATCGATGCCGGCGCAACTGCTGAACATTTACAAAAAAGGGTCGATATATTCAGATTCAAGTTTAATGAGCAAAGCAATGAACGCAAGAAAATTTTGACAGTTTGCAACAATTTTTTAATATAAAATATTAAAAGATCGATCGTTAAAAAATGACAACCACCTTACCTCCACCCACAGCTTTCCCGCCTTCACCGATTTTCCCAACAGACAATTCCTGCCTTTCCGCCAATACGAAGTAAGAAAGGAAACAAAAGCAGTACCATGTTCGGAATACATACAGTAACATCACATGAACAGGAAAAGAACAATCGCTCACTGCCAGTCAGATCCAGGGCTCTATATCATAACATACAACAACATTGTATAATACGCAGTGTAAAAATTGATCATTTGTAAATTACTGTTCTTAGTGTACACTTTTTCATAGGAGGGGGAGGGGGACTTTTACTCGGACTCGGAGCTTGTGACTCGGTCTCTGACTAGAATGCCAGTGACTCGGTCTCGAACTCGGACTCGGCAGATGAGGACTCGGACTCGGACTCGGACTCGGACTCGGACTCGTACTCGCAGGGCAGGGGCGTCAATCCGTATTCAAATTTGGGGGGGGGGACGGGGGACATACATGACTTAGCACAAACCAATACCTTTGGTTTTGAAGAGGGGGCGTCTTCCTATAGGCCTTTTCCTCCCCCCCCCCCCCTTATGATGACTGACGTTGTCCTATTCTAATAAGAATTATCATTTCAAAGTTAACATGACCATCATAGATAATCTGCCAGGTGAAATACACGGAGTCCACGGAATTACTTCAAGATGTTATTTTCATCATGTCCCAGAATAGCTGAAACAACGCTTTGCAGCATGGATCATTGTCGGAGATCATGGACCCGACCAGGCCCGTTGCTAGAGTGATATATTTGGGCGTATGAAGGTCCCAAATTCCGACCGGCTGGATGTTTTTTCCAACTGAGTGGAGGCGTTTAAATTGCACTTTGTTATGTGCTCTGCGTTTTGTATACAGCAGTGGGGATCCTTCCTTTGTCACTACATAAATGTGTCGTCCTGGGGGAGGGGTCTAAGGGGACACCCCCTCCCCTTAGAGAAATTTTTGTTAATTTAAGGCTGCTTAGGTGAAAAACGGTCATATCTTTGGGATATTTTTGGAGCTAATCGTACGTGACTGGAAAATGTCCATAATTTAGTGAATTCTAATTTTTCCGACTGGCTGGATGTTTTTACTAACTGCAGTGGCGGCGTGTAAATTGCACCTTTTTTATTCACCCTGCGTTTGTATACAGCAGTGGGGATCCTTCCTTTGTCACTATATAAAGGTGTCATCCTGGGGGAGGGGTCTAAGGGGAGGGGGTTTAGCCCTCCCCTTTGAGAAATTTTTGTTAATTTAAGGTTGCTTAGATGCAAAATGGGATATCTTTGGGATATTTTTGGAGCTGAACGTAGTATAGCAAAGGTGTGAAGGATTAGCAAGAGCGTTTTCAGAATGCTTTGTAGTCGTAAGTGTATTAACAATCACCATCTGCAGGCGCGGATCCAGAAATGTTGAGGGGGGAGGCAAGATGGAAAATCTCATGTGCACCGAAGGTTCACCACGAGCGCGAAGCGCGAGTTCCTACGCGTGGTGTCCAGGGGCCAGCGATAGGGCCCCTTCGGGGTCCAGGGGGCGAAGCCCCCGGAAGCTCTCGCAGTATTGCATTTTAAGAGCACAGAAATCGGCTCCAGTTCTTATTTCAGTGAGATTTTATACCTTTCATGTTGCATGGAATTTGATGTGTATGGCTCAGTATAAGTTACTATATGTACCTGCAGAAGTTCCGGAGAATCTAAGTTAGCCTAAAACTTACACGCCAACATTATGAGCCCATGCAGGTAACTTGAAATGATTTTGCCATGAGTGTTTTATTTTCGTTATACGGTATTCAGGTATAAGGACGTCAGATGAAACAATTGCCCGCGAAAATTTGAATTTACATTTAAAACCATTGCTATTACAAACGGTGTCAATTCCCTTTATGTGTGTCTATCAATTAGAAGGTGGGTTCGATACTAATTTTTCAGTTCTCATAAGAAGAGGAGGGTGAAAAAATGAATATCAGTTGCTTTACATTCTTACAATGCTGGCTCCTCTGAAATCACGTTTATGCACATGAATAATTGGCTTATGGTAGAACCCCACCGATGAGTAATGCGAATACTTTTGGGACCTTATTGATAGTAAAAGGAGTAATTCAAGGCTAAAACTACGCAGATCAAGCGAAAATCAAGAAATATTGAGAAGACTTTGCAAAAATCGTGAAAGATGTCAAATGATTTTTCGTAAAAAGTGATAAAAATAAATCCATCACTCAATAAAAACATACCTCTCTCCGTAAGCGTAAACAATTGCGCGTGAAGCGCGCCGAAAATTTTCGGTATAGAGCCTCCCGGGAGCTCTGCATTAATTGTACACTGAAAAGGGGGACCAACAGGACTCTCACAACCTGACGTCCATATGGGAGGAGAGATGATATATCACCTTCTTTATGGATTTCTGAAGAGTATACCCTTCAGAATCTATGACCGATGGTGCCGGCGGGAGTTGGTGATTGGGGGAAAAGCAGGTAACTGCTAAACCGTGCCTTTTTAGGCAGTGGGATTTTGTATACGCTATATACAAGTGTGGGAGAGCCTTTTCTTGTTAGTACATGAGAGTGCAATCCCAGGAAGGAGTTTACCCTCCCCTTTGAGAAATGTTTGATAATTTTAGGGAGCCAATATGCAAAATGGTGGTATCTTTGGGTCATTCTAAAGTGATTGTATGTTTAAAAAATGTCCACAATTTAGTGAATTCTAATTTTCGTTCAGGTGAAAAAGGGGAGTAAGAGACGGTTAATATATTGTCTTCAAACCTCCTAAAGTCCCAGGAAAAATCATGGGCGTGGATTCATCTCCAAAAGTGTGTAGGGGGGGGGGGAGACTTTTCCACATTTGTGAATCGCCGTCCTGGTGGAAGAAGCAGTGGTGGTAGCCAGAATGTGCGTCACGGGGAGGCAATAAGTTTTGTGATCGTCGGCATGGGGGAGGGTCTAAGGGAAATTTTTCTAGAACTGAATGCCCTCAGATGCGATTTGGTGCAACAAAAGTGTAGGATTTTTAGGTTATTTTTCTCCTACAAATTTCGTTTTCCTAGGCATAATTGCAGTCTGTTCTATCATTTTTGAAAAAGTGAGGGGGACTTTTTGACGATGTCCCCCTTCCAAAAAAGTGAGAGGGACGCGTCTCCCCATTCCCTATGATCCACGCCCATGGGAAAATTGTACATGCAATTATACTGTACCTGCGTGGAATCCACAGAAACATTCTTGGACTATAATAAAATATTTCCTTTACATTTTAAAAGGATATCCAAGGTTGACAGAGAACAGTATAGCGCCTCCCGGGAGCTCTGAATTAGTTACAGTATACAAAAGAGGGACCAACGGGATTCTCACTACCCGACATCCATATGGGAGGAGATATATATATATCACCTTGTCTTTTCAAGTATAGCAAGAGGGATGGTGGACAGGCAAAATTCGTTTCAGAAAAGATTTTCGTCGTTATTGAACGTCGCGGTAATAATGTTTGGAAAATAAGGCAATTACGTACTTTCAATCTTTCAAACCATGTGCTAGACTAGATTAGTCAAAGATCCCATAATGATGAATGCCCTACAGAGAAGGAGATTTACTTTTTAGAAAAATGTTTGCATCTGAATCATTTCTTGCGTCATAGCTTTGTCAATGGTATATGAAATCGGGTGTAAACCCTGTCGTATGCGCGCGAAGCGCGCCGAAAATTTGAATAAGATATTAGTCCATGACAAAACCTACATTTAGAACCTGCATCGGACACTGTCATTTTCCAACCAACCTATGCTATTCAGAAACGAATCTTCTGACTGAGAATTCCTAAAAAGCACTTTTGCTCCTTTGTTCCCCCGTGAGTTACCGAAAGCTATTGAAAATAAGAACAACTCTGACTACCCAATACACATGTCCAGTTAAAACTGATCTGTGTTACAGAAACTGTAAGACGTGTTACGAGAACTGTTAATGGTACGATACGGTTGAGTGATTTACAGATAAGTAATTAATTCAGGAGAACGGCTGTCGAGTTCTCCGCATGGTACAGTGGTCAAGAAGGAAGGCATGATACCATGATTTTCAGGGTTCTGGGTTCGATTCCTCTTTTAAAATTAACAGAATTTACTCTTTATTTTTTTGAGGGTTAGGGTTATTCTTAGTGTTAGGGTTAGGGGAAAATTGGTGATATTTGAACGTTTCTCGTGTTACAAAATTATAACATGGCACAGTTTAAAACTGGAAACGGTTTCCACCATGTACAGTATTTACTGTACATGCTATGAAAATTGGCTGCTCTGACACAAGGTTTGACGCTAGCGGAGCGTGCGAAAATTTGGAATTTGTCAAGAATTTTCAAAACTTATGACAGTCTGAGAACAGTTTGTGAAAGAAAAGGGTAAGAACAAGTAAACCAATCATCAAAAATACATCTCACCCTTCACAGAAATCTGTAGCTTAAACGACTTTTGTGACCATTTTAAAAATTTTCAAGAATCGATGGGGGAGGGGGACACACGTCACCCATTGCCCACTGTGCCGACGCAACTGTCTGTAGCTTAAAAGCCTTTTGAGTTCATTTTAAAACTTTTCAGACGGTTTTGAAATCGAATAGGGTATGCACGCCGCTACTTTGCCTGCAACAGCTGGTGTCACTGTGCACAATAGCACGTCACCTGACAGCTCGTCTTCTGTATTCATTCTGCAAGGTCTGCACGGCGAAAACTTTGCCTCTCAATTCCTTTAGATTAGAAAAACTTTCACTCTTTAACACAAAATTGTTACTGATTTCAGTGCAGCTGGGCCCATACTGCACATGTCACGATGTTTACTTATTTAGATCTTAAGTCAAGGATCATTACTCAGCTATTCACCTGTTTTCGAACATTATGTGAAAGATATCTAAAGAGATAATCCAGCTATAGCTCCACCCAACCCCTAGAGAAATATATACTTTAAATACGTTCTTAGACACTTTTATTAATTTTTTGCTCTTAATTTTTCTTTCTCCTTTTCTTTTTCTTCCCTTTTTCTCCATTCGTGGGGGGAAGGGGGGCGGGCTCCCCAGGCTAACCTGGATCCGCGCCTGCACCATCTATACCGATAATGGCTTCGGCGAAGCTCGGTAAAAATAATGGCTTCGGCCACGCTCGGTAATAATTCTTGAAAAGTGTTTAACGGCAACAACGTACTTTCAACCTTCCACAAGGGGGGGGGGGGCATGCAGTATGTTGTGTGACCGCTGGCCTGGGGGAGGGATCTAAGGGGAGGGGGTGTCCCTCTCCCCTTTGAAATTTTTTTGAAAAATTAGGTGTCCTTACATGCAATCTGGTGCCACATATGTTACCTTTTGAAGTAAAATTTGTGTTAAAAATTTACGTATTTTTAGGAACTAAAAAATTAGGCATCAGTGAGGGGGACATGGCCCAATGGGGTATCCCCATCCCCTTTGAAATTTTTCGAAAAATTAGGTGTCCTTACATGTAATCTGGTGCCAAATATGCTACCTTTTTTAAGTAAATTTGTGTTAAAAAATTTACGTATTTTTAGGAACTTAAAAAAATCGGAATCAGTGAAGGTGGGCATGGCGGAATGGCCCTCCCCTCTGCGTACGCCACTGATTGAATGATCCCATATTGATGCGAGGCCCCTACAGATGTCTGGAGATGTATGACTGTTTTCGGAAAGTGTTGTAATCAGAATTGTTCCATGTATAATTACCTTTTTAACGGTCATGAGAAGAAGCGCAAACCGTGGCGCATGCGCGCGAAGCGCGCCGAAATTTTGCCATTAAATAAGATTTCCCTGACGAAATCTACATTCAGAATCTGCATTAAGACACTTAACAATTGCCCAACAAACCTACATGTCACTCAAAAAGCCAGCCAAATAGAGCCACGACACTAATCTTTTACGCAAATGTGGGGGGGGATTCGATATTGTGTCCCCCACCCATCGAAATGTGGGGGGACATGTCCCCCGTCCCCCCCCCCCCCCCCAGGATTGATGTCCATGCGTACTCGGAAGGTGGGGACTCGACTACAGCATTGGTGACAAGTAGTTGCGGCTATTGGTAAAAATGGCATTCTCTCGGACACGGACAGACTACTTGTCGCACGTACGACAAATAGTGTGGGATTGTTGGCAAAACTGCATTCTCTTGGGCATTTTCGACTTCTGTCCTTAAAGGAAACAGACATATTGAATGAAAATGTTGAATAATCATGACATTAAGAAATCCATTTTGAAATTAGAACTTAATCTCGGGAGCAGCTTACAAAACGCATTTTGTTTACGCACCCATACACACGAACTAGGGAGCTGTCCCTAGCACAAACACACTGACTCTAGGCTGCCATTCAGCTACTCAGCAACCCAGATACCCAGACTCTTGAGTCTTGATGATGATGTTATTGGATCCTTCGGTCAATATGAGAATTTCAGATAAGGAAGAAAACGTGTCAGACGGTCGACCTTTAAAATGTAACTGAAAGAGAAAAGAACACTATGTATACTTACACCTTGGTTGGCAGACTTAGAACGGAGGTATGGGGTGACTGAAGATGTAGAGATGCAGCAAGCACCGCTCATTACAGCGGCCATAATGGACAATACCATGTAGGCGATAACCTATGGAGAACAAAAAGAAGAAAGAATGGACAGATTTATCCAGCTAGAAATATTGCATTTAAAGGGTTAAGTTTGTGTCACATGAAATTGTTATGCTTATAGACAACTTACCCGTAATCACTGCGTTTCTTTACAAGGTCACTATGTTAAAGTCATGATTGTTTACTTCGATTAGACAGTGAAGTACGTCTCTGTACTTATGACATGTTTCGTCCTATGTGTTTAGTTAAATATTTTGAGATACTGATTTTACAAGTATTTCATGTTCTGGGACCCTGACCTAAATTTAACGACTAGAAGACACTATCAAGCCAAATATGGGCCATTGCTGCGGAAAGCTGAATGTTAATACAAGTACATGTATCAAAATAAATTTGTGCCTACGTCGTTTTCACGAATTGATCTATGCTTGTCTTAAATGTAGGCCCTTTGCCTTTACAGCAAACAATTACGGCACTTACTTCTGATTGCAACTATGTTGGATGTAATAATAACTTACATGACAAATCACAAAAACCCCCTCCCCATAAAACATTGTTGCAACTGAAACTTGAATATTTACACCAAAGTAACACCTCTCTGGCAAGACTTACCATGCACTTACTACGTTTACTGTACACACCGAAACATCCAGTAATGACTGCATACTAAGAAAGAGGGAAAGGAATAGTGAATTGTAAGACTCTTTAACAAAGGCTCGAAACTACCAATCTGTTCCTACGGATATCTTCTCTGAACGCGTGAAATAGGGAATTTCAAGTTTTAAAGCAAAGTTTGCTGCATCTTTTCTTGGTTTCTTAAAGAGAGAATCGGGAAAGCTGACACTGTTTCAGGGCCTTTTTTAACATACATACTGGGGGAGGGGGGCATGGATGGCCTCCAGTCCCATACACAGCCCCCACTCAGCTCATTTGGCCCCCAGTAGATCCCTTTTTGTCATGTAAAACACATTTTAATGATGATAATGATAATAAATATACCGTTACAACCTAATTTACATGTAAGCCATGGGAAGTGCCATTTCTGGCAATCAAGACAAGCATTTTTCTGAAAAATGTGGCCCTCCGCATAGACGGTCCCTTTCGTTAAAGGCCCTCCCCACTAAAAAAATTCTTAAAAAGGCCCTTCACTGTTTAGTTAAAGAAGGTCTTACAGGCCAATATTTAGTTTTGCTATGTATGTAGGAGGAAACCTTCATGCAAGCACTCTGGTGAATTTGCGTTCCTGGTTTTGGTTAAAATTATTAACAAATAAAGTTATCATGTTCATCCAAAGGGGATTTGAAACAAGCACTCATAAAATCATAACCTCACTTTTGTCAAAATTGTTTTTTTTTTCTTGATCTTAACATCAAAATTCCCCCCCCCACCCCCCCCCCACCCCACCACCCCCCCCCCCCCCCCCCTCCCCCCCCCACCACCCCCCTCCCCCACCCCCGCCCCCCATTCCCACCCCCCGCCCCCCCCCCCGCCCCCACCCACCACCCCCCCCCCCCCCCACCCACGTTATTCTGTGTGTAGGCTAATGTTTGTTATTGGTTCTGTAACAACACTTAGCCTAGGCCTAGGCCCTAACTGTTAGGCCTAGGCCTACGTTAAAACTTGATCTGCCTGGTAAATTTTCCACTAAAGTTACTCATGCTACTCTGCTGCTCTGAAGAGGAGCCATATTACAACATACTGTGATATTCCTGCTGTAATTTTGATAATTCCATTTGTTGGTGCTAATTTTCCAATTCAGTTACAGTCAAATCTAACATTAACGTTGGGCTACTCAGCCAGCTCAACAGACCTTGGCAGGCAGGCTACGTGTGATAGTCTGTCACTGCACTCAGAAACTAGCTTTTAACACAGTTTCTGATTGGTTGAAAGTGGATCTGTTTACAACTGATCAACCAATGATATGGTAGCTTATGGAATGTCATGGATCTGCTGCAAACTCTCTTCTGATTGGTTTAACATCAACTTGTTGACAAAAATTTAACCAATAACATAACAGCATAGATTACTGGGCTCAAATAAATACACTACATTTGAGAACTGTCAGAGCTTCCATTCTTGAGATATTGTTAACAAGGTTTTCAGAGTTTGTCCCCCGGTGACCTTTGACCTCCACCAAAAACAATAGGGTTCTTCCTCTCAATATGGGGCATCTATGTACCAAGTTTGAGAACTGTCAGAGCTTCCCTTCTTGAGATATCGTGTTAACAAAGTTTTCAGAGTTTGACCCCCGGTGACCCCAGATGACCTTTGACCTCCACCAAAAATGATAGGGTTCTTCCTCTTACCATAACTCATCTACATACTATGTATGAAATTCATCCAAGCTTCCTACCTCAAGATATTGTGTTAACAATGTTTTCAGGGTTTGACCCCCGGTGACCCCAGGTGACCTTTGACCTCCACCAAAAACAATAGGGTTCTTCCTCTCAATATGGGGCATCTATGTACCAAGTTTGAGAACTGTCAGAGCTTCCCTTCTTGAGATATCGTGTTAACGAAGTTTTCAGGGTTTGACCCCCGGTGACCCCAGATGACCTTTGACCTCCACCAAAAATGATAGGGTTCTTCCTCTTACCGTACCGCATCTACATACTTCTACATCTACATACTTCCCTTATTATAATTATCAAATCAAATTGTGATGAAGAATGTTGAATTCCTAGTCGAATGGAGGAAAGAGTTTGAGCTATAATGGAAATGTCTCTTCAGTATAACATAGTTTCTGACTCCGTTAGTATATTACGGCAAGTATCGATGGCTACAAAATTTCTTTCACGTATTATGTATACTAAAATGTCAACAATGATTTGCACATTGATTCATGGCAAGGTTTTGAATAATATTGGGAAAATCGACAAGTTTCATGTAAGAGCTGTTGATAAAGTATACGTTCATTTATGCCTTCCTTTGCCGCCAAAATTTTGTAACGAGACTTTCGTAAACTTTCGTAGGCCTTTCACTTCGAAGGCTACACAGTCCATACAACGCCCAAAACGAAATCCTTTAGGGTAGGGCTCTATATAATGTTACAATATAAATAAAAAAAAAGTGTTCTCACCAAAACTGAAGAGATCAAATAGAGTTAGACTTCCTTGCCTTTGCAGTTCATGACATTATCCTGATGAAACTACTGGCTTTGGGACTAAACTCGTTGATTTACACAAAATAAGTCAAAATGAAAATGTTAACTACTGCAATTCTACCCCCTGAAAATCAGTAACGGCGTTGACAGCGGTGGAAATTGAAAAAGAAAACAGCGAAATAAACTTTGTCGACACCGCTGCCTCCAGATGTAGTAGCGTGACCGGCATATAGATAGAAATTAGAGAGAAAAACGGAGAGGATAAAAGAGAACTCGAAGTGATCCAGCTGAGGTACGAAAGCGATCTGTATTGCAGGAAGAAATTCCGGCTACACCCAGGGTATGTTATGCACGGCTGGGTGAGCTCCCATTCATCACGGCTTTTCGGCATTCTATTTAAGTTATATGTAAATGAGACATCTGTTTTCATGTTCAGCTGCGGGCAGGATTTACCGGGGGTCAAATATTTACATGTTTTAACTTCTTACAAAAGTATGAAATTCATCCAAGCTTCCTATCTCGAGATATTGTGTTAACAAGGTTTTCAGGTTTTGACCCCCGGTGACCACAGGTGACCTTTGACCCCCACCAAAAACAATAGGGTTCTTCCTCTCAATATGGGGTATCTATGTACCAAGTTGGAAAACTGTCAGTTTCCCATCTTGAGATATCGTGTTAACGAGCAAAGTGTCACAAACACACACACATACACACACACGCACATACACACATACATACACACACACGCCATCATGACTGCATAGGTTTCTCTTTTCATCGAAACCAAAAAGCACTGTTTGGTGGAACTTGTGCTTCGCAATTCGCTGCTTTGTTTTTAGCTGTTCAACGTTGGACTTGGAAATGGTTCTGACTGTGTAAATTGAAACATCATTATTTTATCACCGTATTAATCAAGTTCTTTGGGAAGACGATTTGTTCTTTTACCGGGGTATGGAAAACGAAAACTTTTCTCCAAAGTATAGGCGTCGGCACTAGGCAGGCCCTAAGTTTCATCGGGTCTGGAATAGTGTACTCGGGCTAGCCTAGGCTGTAAGTATAACATTTGGCTAGGCTACAATCCGCGACAAAAGTAGTTGGAACACCCCCGCTCCCTCGATTCAATGTTGTTAGTTGGAGATTTTCGAGAAATTCCGACGAATCGACCAACATTGAACAGAGGGGGGGGGGGGGAATTGGGGTTACTTGACCAGTTTAACTAACCTCAGAACTGCGACGTAGTACTCATATGAAATTTTGTTCCACCACTTTTGTCGCGGATTGCAATCCGCGACAAAAGTAGTTGGAACACCCCCGCTCCCCCGATTCAATGTTGTTAGTTGGAGATTTTCGAGAAATTCCGACGAATCGACCAACATTGAACAGAGGGGGGGGGGGGGGATTGGGGTTACTTGACCAGTTCAACTAACCTCAGAACTGCGACGTAGTACTCATATGAAATTTTGTTCCACCACTTTTGTCGCGGATTGTAGTTAACAGTTACTGTAAAGGCTGGCCAAAGCTATTAATAATAACGGAGGTTTAATAACGGAGGTGTTTTTTGTGGCAGCAGACTACGTTGTAACTCGTAGGTCAAAAACAAGGAACTGAGGAATTTCACGCAAGTAACATTTTGATTAGGAATAGGCATAGGCCTATTCCCCAGGCTTTTACAAATTCTTACCTGGGTTTACGTACCTGGTTCACCAGGAACTTGCCCATCGGGCTAGCTAGCTGTTCTGTTGGTCTACTTGTCCACATGAATATCTACATGTCCACTTTTAATATGCCTTTGAACTCCTTTTTGGAGGAGATGCTTCACAAGGGTACTTGTCCAGCGGCGTATGATATTGAACAATGCACTTGTCCCGGACTGTCGGGCAGGGAATTTGTCGAAGCCTGTATTCCCGAAAATTCCTAAGTTAGCAATACCTAGCCTAACTATGACAGTGAAAGCCATAGCTGAGTCACTTGACTACCTGTCAGATTCACACTTAGATTATGATGCAATTAATAAAATGAAGTTGTGTTTCAGTTTAGGGGTAGGTTGGGTCTAATCACCCAACCTGACCATATAATCTGCCCGTCAGTGTTCTTGTGTGCTGAAGTCTAGGCACCGTGGACAATGATTGAGAAGTTTGCCAGGCCAATGGGGTAGTGAGGGTGGAGGGAGAGAACTGAGTGTCAGGGGTTAGGCTACCAGTACTACTACAGAACTTGACTTGCTTTGAATGGCAAATTAGTTCAGGATGAAATTTACATGGAGAACAATGCTTTCACAGACTTTTGAAAATTGTGCTACTGGTGTGATTAGTTGTTTACACCATTGTGGAAATATCAGTGGACAAAATTTTCATGGAAAGTCATTTTGATGTCTAGTCAGTTGCCTTTAAAAAGCATTGATAATTGGGAAATTTTAGGTAGAGAGCTTTTTTATGATGTAAAGAAAACTTAAATTTTGCAAGTTTTAAATCATCTTTTTAAATGAGTGGTTTTCAAACTAAGCAGAAGTGGAAGAAACTTCATGTGAAATCAGAAGAAGAGCAAAGGGGGAGGAATGTTTGTAGGTATGAAAAGCAAACAACATCCCTTTCCAAGGCTTCTAGTTAGTTGATAGGAAGGCGGGTGGTTCCTTTGATCATTTCTTTCAGTGAATGGGCAGGAGGAAGGAGGGAGGGAAGGGGGAGGGGTGCTGGAGATGGTCAAAACCAGGTTGACTCGAGCTGTGGTCAATAACATAGACTGAATATGTGACTGTAATTCTGAAGTTAATGCGGGGATGTAATTCTCTGTGGAAAGAAATATACAAATTTGTAAATTAAGGAATCTTTGCATTTGGAGTACATTTTAACTGGAGACTTTGCTGGACATTTGGGAGTATCTTCTACTTTCCAGTGTAAGACTTGTTACACTATTTTTGATGGCAAGAAAAATAATGTGCATGAATTTTCAATTATTTTCCTGTAATTTGTTTTGTTTGGTACTCAAACTTTTCCCACTGAGATGTCCACAGAGGCCACACATAAATTCCAATTGGTGCAGTAAACTGCATGAAATTAAAGGATTGCTTATGTGTTATGTCCAAAAAAATGGAATATCCCAAAGTATCTATGAAACTCAAATTTGAACCATTGCAATAGTTATAGAACCAAATTTAAGCTCGATGAGTACAGCTGGTCAGCTCATTAAAATGATAAAAGTTTGTGTTGTCTTTAAAAAAGTGAGTAGGGACAGACATCTGGTTTGTGTATGAAGAATAGCAGAAATAGCTCTCTCTGGATCGGAAAGAAGAAAATGTTATGTTACTCTGTTGCCATTGGCAATGGGTTTCGCCCATGTTCCGATTTCTCTGTTTCGACAACTATGTATCTTGACACACTGTAAATGCAGACCTGAATTTTAGTGACGGATCCACTTTTGTAGTCATTTCAAAGAGATATTTAGATAGGTGGCTTAGAACTGCGTTGGGCCTTCTTGACCCTTGTGTAACCCGCATCCCAAAGCTAACTCCTTATCCTGAACCCTTTAGGTGATATAACAGAGAAGACCGAACAAAGAGTAGTCGCCCTTGCAACGCCTTCCTCATTTCTTCTCTTCGGTAGACAGAGACCATCTTTAGACTAGTCTCCAACCATAAGCAGGTTAAATGTTCTCAGGTCACTCTATCTACTGTACCATCCTTGTATTATTGTATCTTTGCAAGTCAAGTTATATGAAAACAGACTGCATTCACCAACAGAAGTATATTGGAGCTGGGCTAGGAGAATTAAAGAAATCCTTACTTCATTTTCCTCTTCAAGGAGTCTTACATGCTTGTTACAATGACATTTTACAGCTGTATGTATGAGAGGAGAATCTCAACTGCTTGATCATTAATGCTAGGTATCAATTTAAAAGTTATCTGTTTTGCAACACGTAAAGTCATCCCAAGGACTATTATGATTTATTTTTTTTTATCATTTTCACAAGAGTACAAAACAACAGTCTGTGGGTGTTTGGATGGGTGGGCCAAGACCTACGTACATTTTAAAATGTTATAAATTACAACAATTTGTTGCTGCAAATTATTGTTTGCCTCATTTTCAAACCCCCCTCTGAGAAGTCACGGTGGAGGGGTTTTGAAGAAAAAGTTTGTTTTGTATTTTTGTGTGAGTGATGAACAAATAATGTTGCGGATGACCCCTTATATTCCACTATACTTTCCAGTCCTCTGTTACAAAAGAGCAACTCCAACCCTGAGCAGACTCAACCAAAGGTAAGGCCAAGCTGGAGACATAAAGGTGTGTACTTGAGACTATTTGCAACCTACACTTCCCTGATGAAACCTGAACCTGAAGAATTGCAGTGATTGCCATAATTATCTGACAAAGGCACCAAGCACCTCCAGCTGTCTGGACCAACGTTTACTTTTTGTCTGCAATTTTTTAGATTTTGAATGCGTATACTATACCTGATGTACTATAGTACTTTCCATTTTTCTAAAATATGCTGCCTATTATGTCACTATTAACCTTATCATAGTGATGTTCTTACATGGAGCCCAAAGTTTCCTCAGGAAATTAAAGCACTTATTCGTCATGATAGCTTGCTGCCATGTTCATGGGCTGTTTATCTGCAAGCCCAGTGTCATCTTAGGCTCCACTCGGGCTGTTCCAGGATGTCATGTGATTTTCTAAATTTTTACTGACTAGTTTTTTCAAAATGAAACACACCAGTGTTTATCTATAAATAACTTGCTAAACTTCATGGACTCTTATGTGACAGTCACAAAGTGCCACACATTGTCCCTTAAATTCCTAAGGCATCTAAAAGTCTCAGAGAGCAGTCACATTGCACAGGTACAGTGAATTTTGGCCATCTCACAATTGGACTTATTTATATTTTACAGTTTACTCCGGCATTACATACCTTCTATCTTGTCATAAGTTTAACACCCCTCCCCCTTCCCCAAGCTAACAAGATAACTGCTTTGTTTGCAAAATGTATGATGTCAGCATCTGCAATCTGCAGCATAGTATAATTGTAAACAAATAGGACTGTTCAGTACATAGTTGCCAGATTATAAGAATCGCAAAGTTTCACCCAGACCATATAGGCTTCAAACATTTGTTTCTGTATATTTTTTCCATTAAAAGTAACCTGCGTTTGTGAGAATAGTTTCCTAGTGTATAACACAGGCTTCACAGTATATGCGGTATTGCAAAGTACACTGAGGCAGTGATATATAGGAGTAGGGCATTCTACGTTGTAGCATTGAACAGTGTTGTATATTCGCGCATTTAGGCCTGCAGAGTTAACATGCAGCCTATGGACACATCGTGACATTTGAAGAATACAGTTTGCGGTTATTTTTCGTGATCGCAAATAAAATCACCTTGGCCTACAAGTTCATGTCACGATTACCTGATAGGTAAATGATAAAATTTCGTAAAACCGAGCAAAAGCTAAGTGACGTAAAATATGCAATCAGTGCTCCTCTGAGAGCGATGTATGGTTTAGCTTTGTACACCCTCGATGCAGTGTCTTTCGTTCCAAACCACACTGTTTCCTCGATTTCATCGGCCATAGCAACGGTTCTAACATGTAAAAAAGTGTTTTCCCGGAACGAAACAGGATAAAATTTGAGTACGTACGTACGTACTC
Source organism: Holothuria leucospilota (assembly GCA_029531755.1). Taxonomy (NCBI): domain Eukaryota; kingdom Metazoa; phylum Echinodermata; class Holothuroidea; order Aspidochirotida; family Holothuriidae; genus Holothuria; species Holothuria leucospilota. The sequence goes on from CM055969.1 coordinate 20,349,096, forward strand.
TCTGACAAGTTTTCCTATTTAGATTTACCAATTTTGAATTGTGACGAAAATGTTTGACGGAATTTTGGGACGATTTTGGAGCTTGCTCTCGATTGGTTTTTTCAGAAAATTGATCGCGCATGCACCGTGTTTCTTCGTCACATTTTTGTTTCACTGATTGTATAAATGCGATTATTTTTACACTGGAAGAAAGATTGTCTTATTGTGTACATAGGCCGTAAGTTTAAAACCATTTTGTGAATCACTTTCAACGTAATGACAGTTAAAAAACACTAAGTATTTTCCTACTGCAATGTTACGTAATCCAGTTACCACAAGCTTAGCAACGTGGTTGCATTCCCGTAGCAACCGGGAGACTGTGTTGTTTTGGCCCTGTGTTGTTGTGGTTGTTGATGGAAACAGAGGGTTTTGGTGGGCGGTGACTTCTCTGACTGGGCAGAGCAGAGGTTATCTCGGGCGTCCCCAAGGGCACTGTCTTAGGTCCCCTATTATTTTTAGTCTACATTAATGACTTGCCCATTAACGCCCAATAGTATCTCCTCTCAAGTAAGACTTGCTGATGATTGTGTAATTTATAGACAGATTAGGAATAACTTAGAACTGGTTCAACTCCAAAACGACCTAAATACCCTTTCTAACTGGCAGGATAATTGGCAAATGCACTTTAATACCAAGAAGTGCTTCCTGATGAGGATCACACATTCAAGGAATCCTCCGAGGTTCAGTTCAGGTCTTCGACGAGAGCAGACGTGTTTTCGTCGAGCTCTCGTCGTTTTACCGTGCTCAACTTGTATCACTGTGTGATAGCTGTACTATATATTGCGATTGTGTAGAAAACACCTTATAGCGTGCTTGTGTTTTAGTTGATAAGTAGGTCTGGTCGTGTTCATTTGTTTGCGACCACGCCTTAATTCTGTGTTGCTTGTGTTTTTGTTACTTCATCCTAATTTTTGTCCCTTGTAAAACTAGTTCTGAGGTTTTTTTCCTTTTTATCCCGTGGCCTCGAGCCACACAACTGCTGCTATGCCTGGAGGTCGGGATAGCACAATTGTTAAGTTGGAGTTTTCGTCCGGGGCGAGCGTCTCTCCCCCGCAGGCGTTTACTGTGCTAAAGAATAAGGGGATACAAGTTAAAGAGATAGAGATGTTGCAGGCGCTTGCTGCCCGCAACACATATGACCTAAAGTTCAGGTCTGATGCTGCCCGTGTTAAAGGTGTGTCTTGCCTGAAGGGGGCAGAGGGGCTCACTGTCACCCCATATGATCGCTCTGTGGCGGTGACAGTGTTATACCTGAATTTTGAGGTCGACCAGCGCCTGGTTGCGAGGGTTCTGAGCCAATACGGAACTGTCTCTGACATGCGGTGGTGCAAATATGGTTCGGGCGAGTTGGCCGGCATATTTAATGGAAAGAGGCAGTGCCGTATGGAATTGGACAGGGACATTCCGTCCTTCCTCTTCATAGGGGGTTCGAAGGCCCACATAAGGTACTTCGGGCAGCCCCGCACCTGTTTCAAGTGTGGACAAGAGGGACACGAAGCCAGGTCTTGTCCCAACAGACGTTGTGGCAAGTGCCTGCAGGTGGGGCATGACAAGGCAGTGTCCCAACGAGGTGCGGTGCAACCTTTGTGGAGAGGAGGGACATGTCTCTGGTGCGTGCCCCACATCGTACTCTGCCCATGCCAGTGCGGATGTGGAGCAGGCACCTGAACCCTCGCAAGCAGGCCCAGAATATTCCACTGAGGAATTGGAGGAGGCAGCACAAGAAGTAGAAAAAGATTTCCTTGCCTCGAAGCAGTGTGAGGGGGGTACTGTGGCTCCCAAGGCGGACTCCTCACCATCCTCCCCACCAACACCAGTGGAAGCTGATAGGATGGCAGTGGAGGAGGACCTACAGCTCTCCTCAGACTCCGAGTCTGCTATGTCAGATGGTGGGGAGTCTGCCTCAGAGCCTCCTCCGAAGGATCCACTTTCCGGGGAGGGCTGGTTTGATTTATGTGAGGGAGAGGAGCCTTCATTGAAGAGGTCGGCCTCAGTTGGGGTGTTAGACCAGGGGGTTCATCATTCTGAAGACCCCTTCCCGAGTTCACAGAGTAAAAAGGTCAGGCCCCAGGTAGATACGTAGCCACTCATTACATCATGGCTGATCCCCTGTCCCTCCTGACTCTAAATGTTAACGGCATGAGGGACAGTAGGAAGCGGTCAAGGATATTCCAATTTTGAAAAAACACTGGGTGTGGACTTCGTTTTCCTCCAGGAGACCCACATTGTGAATAAGGACGACGTCCGCACCTGGTCCTTTGAGTGGGGTGGGGGTTTACACGCTTCCTTTGCTCAACGACATCTTGTGGTTCAGTTATTTTAGTTTCGCCAAGGTGGACTCCCCTGGTCGGAAAAGTCGATTCTGATCATGAGGGCCGGTTGGTATGCATTACAGTAAGACACCCCTGTGGGAAATGTTTCCTGTGTAACGTGTATGCGCCCAATCGGCCTTCAGACAGAAGGGACTTTTTCATGACCCTGCCATCCTTCGTTCCTGGCGGTGCTCCGTGTATCCTGGCTGGAGACTTTAACTGCGTCCCCCTCACACAGCTTGACCGAATGTCCACATGTACGTCTTCGGGCTGTGGTGTCGGCATGTCGGAATTGGACATGTTCATAAACAATCATGACATGGTTGATGTTTGGAGGGCACAACATCCAGGCTTTTCCGTGTTCACTTGGCACCGCCCTGATGGCACGGACGCCTCAAGGTTGGACCGGGTGTACTCTCCACCTGCACTGTCACCGAGGGACTGTGAAGTTGTGACATGTCCAATTTCGGATCATGACGCAGTTACTGGTCTCCTTTCAGCCTCCAGAGTCATGGCCAACAGGGAGGGGGTTCTGGAAAATGAACACAGATATTCTAACGGAGGCTGACTATAGCGAACAGTTTAAAGCCAGGTACGAAGGGTGGCGAACATTGAAGCCGGCCTTCTCAACAGATTTAGAGTGGTGGGATGACGTAAAGTCCCGCATCAAACAGTTTACAGTTGAATACTGTGTAGCAAGAGCTCGTCGAAAAAGGGAGGAGTTCCTCTCGCTCTGCTTTAGGGAGAGGGACGGGGACTCCTCCGCACTCCACGCAATCCAGCAGTACCTTGATGAAAAACTGAGCGGGGCCCGTGTTCGTGCTCGTGTTCACTGTGTGGAGGCGGAGGAAAAACCAACCATCAAATTCTACCGGGACGTCACAAAGTATGCCATCGATCGCCGCATAAGAGCAGTCCGTGACGTCCACGGTACGGTACAGAAGGACCCTCTCGACATCGTGGAGGTATTTAAGACCTATGAACAGCTTTATACGCGGGCAGATGTCGAGGTAGACCTTCAAGGGTCCCTATTAGATAATATTGACAAGACACCCTCTAAAGAGCAGAATGATGGACTTGGTTCTCCCCTGACTGTCGACGAGCTCTGGAAGGCGGTGGCGAAGATGAAAGGCGGAAAGGCGCCTGGGTCCGACGGTATCCCAGTGGAATTTTACAAACGCTTCTGGGGTACCGTCGGGCACGATCTCCGTGATGTATTCGCCTCTGCCTTCCTTGCTGGCTCATTGAGTCCCTCGCAGCGCACAGGCGTTATAACATTGTTACCAAAGTCTGGAGACCCCCTAGAACCGAAAAAAACAAGCGACCAATTACCTTGTAAATGTAGACTACAGATTCTGGCGAAAAGCCTTTGTAACAGGCTAGGCACGGTCATGCCGGATCTTGTAGGTTCTTTCCAGACATGTGCGGTGCGGGGACACAGTATTCAGCAGAACCTCTGGTTTGATGCGGGACTTAGTTGAATATGTGATGGACCGTGATCTTCCATGTGCGCTTGTCTCCCTCGATCAGGAGAAGGCCTTCGACATGGTTGATCACGGATTCCTCTTTAAAATCTTGAAGAAGTTTTAATTTGAATCCAGTTTTTGTTAAATGGACCTCTTTACTGTATAATAGTGTATATAGTCGGGTTATCGTTAATGGCCCTACCGTCGGATGCCTTCAGAGTTTCACGTGGGGTACGGCAGGGGTGTCCCCTGTCACCTCTACTCTATGTATTGTTTAGTGAATCCCTTGCAAGAGCCTTCCAAGTTGAACCTTTGTTTCGACCATTTCACATACCTGGTGGAGCTAAAGTCGAGTGCCTCCAGTATGCTGACGACGTCACATGCGTAGTCTCCGACCTAGCTTCCTTCAGAGCCCTTACTGGCACGCTGTCTACTTTTTCAAAGAGCGACAGGTGCCAGACTGAACCCCACCAAGACCAAAGGACTCCGTCTAGGTAAGTGGCGGTCGAAACAACAGCCCTTCGCGGCATCATGGGTAGACGACGCCATAAAAATCAATGGCATATGGTTTGGTTACGGTTCACCCGAGTCACTTACCTGGAATGAGAAAGTGGACCTGGTGGAAGCTAGGTTGAAGGACTTTGGCGATCGCTACATTAGTCTGTTGGGGAAGGTAACAGTTATAAATCGTTTCGTTTACCCTCTCTTGTGGTATCCGGCACTGTTCTGGCCGCTCCAGAGGGTGTCCTGGTGCGACTCGAGAGGGCTGTGTTTAGGTTTCTTTGGTCAGGGGAAAACGGAGCTGGTCAGAAGAAAAGTGGTGTACCAGGTTCCTAGGCAGGGGGGATTGGGCCTTGTGCACTTTCCTTCAAAGCTCCGTTTTCTCCTGACCAAATGTGTTTTTAGTGCTGTCCGAAAGTCAGATGCCGTTTGCCTACTTTGTCCGTTATTGGGTGGATTATCATTCCGTTGGTTTCTTTCCTACCCTGTTTAGCAACAGTGTACCTCACAGTTGGAGACCAACGAAGGCATACTGTCAGATGAGGGAGACACTACGTATTATGTCAACTGTAGGGGACGTTTTTGCAGTCCAGTGCGGGGGACCAGTACCGGGCCATTTTTGATGACTTGGTTGGTCAGGTCCAACCCAACGACTATGCGTCAGGGCCGGAAGTGTGGCGTGTCGTCCACAGCGGGACACTCGATCACCGCCGGCGTGACTGCTGTGGCGGATCGCACACGACGCCATCGTAACGAATCTCAGCGCCTTCGGTGGCGTCCTTGGAGATGGCATTTGCCCCCGCACTGGATGCACAGGGTGGGAGAGTGTGCCCCATGTGTTTTGGCAGTGTGGCTTTGTGGCCCTCCTCTGGGAGTGGTTTCAAGCTCTGGCTGATCGCCTCACGTTTTGTAACACCTGGGCGGTCAGCCAGGACTACGCTTTGTATGGTCTGTCACCCCCGCCATGCAATACAAGTGTTCGCGGGATACTTACCTTTGTTTCGGCCTCCATAAAGCTGGCCTTGTGGAGAGACCGGTGTAATATTGTGTTTAGGGGAGAGGGGAAGCCTGCGGACGTCGTCCGTTTGCCAAGGTCGACGTTCGGCAGGTGTTGGGGTCCACTTGTTTCAGTGCGGGCGGGCCGGGTGATAGTTAATTTGTAAATATTGTAAATATTGAAATTGCAAATAGTCCTACGTGATTGGCTTGGGTTTGGGGTGGTTTTGTACATAGTTGGCACAGACATTTTGTTTGCTGGCGCGGTGTACGGGTTTCTGTAAGTGGTTCAGAGTTATGTTTTTGTCCGGTCAGGTTTGGGTTCTACTTTGTTTCTTCGTGCCCGTTTCTGCGTACGTGAAAAGCACATGTCCAATTTCGGACCATGATGCAGTTACTGTCTCCTTCCAACCCCCAGAGTCATGGCCAGCAGGGAGGGGGTTCTGGAAAATGAACACAGATATTCTAACGGAGGCTGAATATTGCAAACAGTTTAAGGAATCCTTAACTTTTTGATTATACTCTGGGTAATGACATCCTTGAATCCACAGACTGCCGTACTTACTTGGGAGTTGACATCTCTAACACCCTTACCTGGAACAAGCACATTGACCATATCACTTCATCAGGAAATAGGTCTCTAGCTTTTATTAAAAGGAACCTTTACTCCTCCTGCCCCACGAGTGTTAAAGCTAATGCTTATCTCACATTAGTAGGGCCTATATTGGAGTACTCGCCATCCGTTTGGGATCCTGACACCGTTCCTCCCTATCCAATAAAGTTGATCAAGTTCAACGCAGGGCCCCCCCCCCCGCATAGGTTTGTTTATAATGACTATTCTCCTCCATAGTAGTGTGAACTGAAATGTTAAAAAGACCTGGGGTGTGGGATAGTCTTGAAGACCAGACTAACTGTCAATAAGCTAGCAAATTCTCCACAAAGCCAGATTGGGGCCTCCTAGACTTGCCAATTAAAACAAACCTGCAACCGGTCCGGCGATCTACAAGGCACCATCATTCAACAGCTTCATAAATATACCAACCACAAGGACTGCTACAAATATAGTTTCTTATTCCCCCGTTACCCGTCAGAGACTGGAAAACTTACTCCCCCAAAATATTACAGATCTCGAGGACCCCAAGCAAATTAAAGGGGTAATTTTTCATGATCCCAGAGAGTTCCAATCTCTCACAACTATGCCAACTTCTAGCTCCTCCCATAACACTGTATGAAAGATTCATCGCTTGTGCCAAGGAATAAACCTGCTTTATTGCCTTAAAGGTTCATGTCCTGGTGAGGCATACAAGGCTATTATAAAAATGTTAATAAAAGCACTCTCGTCTGCCTTGTGTGGAATGTGAGCTACTTTGCATCTTTCAAATTTTCAAAACTTTGATTGTCAATCAAAGAGCAGCCACTAACTGAGAATTTTGATAACCCCACACTAAAAAATTATACTTTTGGGTGATAGACTGTTCCTGTCTTTAAGATCTCTGCCTTGAGGTTTTCTCTGACGGAGACGACTAATTCTACATGCGCACACTCATGTGAGACGTATTATTAGTTGTTCTTCAAACTTAAAATTTTCTGTATGTGGTTCAGTTATTAAAACTTTACGAAATTGGGTTGTGTTGGTATGCTATCTTGGCACTCTGAAGCTGAAGGTTTACGCTCAAGTCAGGATCGTCAGACCTTCTTGAGGGCTGCCTGTGCTGCTTTGGCTCCTTGCCAAGTGTTAATCACTGCGTCAGAGAGCTCGTCAGAGTGTTATGATTTGAGATAGAATGCTTGGAAAGACCGCGCACGCCAGCTGTGCGCTGACATTGCGTGATCTCATGTATGATCTAACCATTCACAGAAGTGTTTATTATAATTTATGCGTATGACGTTACTGCTTTAGCCAATTCAGTATGTGTTAAGCTTTTGGCGGGCTCTCAGTGATTTCTGAGCGTCGGAATCCCGAAAGTAAGATTTGTAATCAGTTTGACTTTAGACATCAGCTCAACCAGACCCGTATTTAGGGGACTCTCTCTCATAAAATTGTTCCCGATCACCTTGTATTCCTGCTATTCCGTTCGAGTTTGTTATTCTACAAGGACCAATAAAAATATTGTGAACCTTCAAGAAAACGTTTCTCTCCATTTTTACTGGATTCTCTCTCATGTCGATGATTTTTTCCGTTCGGACTCAGTGAACTTTGTTGTGAGGCCCGCACGCTACTCATCGTCTGAAAAATCGGCCTTACACTCTAACCCTGTACGTTGTATTGACTCCACGAGGAGTCACGAGTGTGAGCTTTTTAAGTACGCAGAAACAGGCACTGACAAGCTAAAGGATAATCCCCCAAAAACCCCTTGACAGATCACGAACACAATGTCAAACGGACTACACATAACCATGCAACAAGGAACAAAAAGAGGTCCTCACCAGGGGACGTTTCGCAGTCAAAGTGCAAGGGACCTATACCGGGCTGTTTTTGATATAATTGGTTGGCCAGATCCAATCCCAGCAACTATGCCTCAGGGCCGGATAGTGTGGCGCGTAGTCCACAGCAGATATGCATTTAGATTACCTCACGGCGAGACCTGTTGTTAGGCGAATCGCACATGACGCCATCGTAACTAATCTGCAAGGCGCCTTCGGTGGCGTCCTTCGGAGATGGCGTTTGCCCCCGTATAAGATGCACAAAGTGGGAGGAGTGGGTCACATTGGTCTTTTGGCCAGTGTGACTGTGTGGCCCTATTCTGGGAATGGTTTTTCAAGTCCTGACTTGATCGCCTAACGTTTTGCAAAACACCTGGGCGGTCAGCCAGCGACTATGCTTTGTATGGTCTCTCACCTCCCGCCATGCAATGCAAGTGTTCAGGGGCATACTTGTTTCGGCCTCCATAAAAGCTGGCCTTATGGAGAGACCGATGTAATATTTGTATTTAGGGGCGGTGGGGAGGCCTGCTGAGTGTCGTACTGGCGTCGGTGAGGGCGGAGGTTAGGCTGAGGGTTGAGTCCGACTTCGTTCGTTTTTGGGCCACAAGGTCCGGCGTTCGGTAGGCGATGGGGTTCCACTATTGTTTCAGGGTGAGGGCGGACCGGTGTGGTTTAGTCAACTTGTAAAATATTTGATTTTGTAAATATGAATATACTGTAATGTGGGAAATAGTACTGGGTGTTTGTACATATGGTGGCCTTCTGGAGTGTACATTCAGTTGTAAATATGTTGTAAATATGTATATGTACGACATATCTGTGCCCTTACAGAAGGGGTTGGAAATATTGGTTTGGGGTGGCTGGAAGGAGGTTGGTCTTCATAAGGTATTTAAGTTGTTGTAAATATTAATGTAAATATCTATGTTTATGTACAGTTTTGCTCTGTGCCCGTTACAAGGGGTTGTTAATATTGGTTTGGGGGGGGTGGCTGAAGGAAGGGTTGGTCTGTAAAGTACATTATGTCAGGAGTTCAGTTCATGGTCTTCGACGAGAGCCGAGACGTGTTTTCGTCGAGCTCCTCGTCGTTTTAAAACCGTGCTCAACTTGTATCACTGTGGTGATAGCTGTACTATATATTGCGATTGTGTATAAAACACCTTATTAGCGTGCTTGTTGTGTTTTAGTTGTATAAGTAGGTCTGGTCGTGTTCATCTGTTTGCGACCCACGCCCGTTAATTCTGTGTTGCTTGTGTTTTTGTTACTTTATCCTAATTTTTTGTCCCTTGGTAAATAATAGTTCTGTAGGTTTTTTTTTCCCTTTTTATCCCGCCGTGGCCTCGAGCCACACAACTGCTGCTTATTGCCCGGAGGTCGGATAGCACAATTGGTTACGTTGGAGTTTTCGTCCGGGGCGAGCGTCTCTCCCCCGCAGCGCGTTTTCTTTGTTAAAGAATAAGGGGATACCAAGGTTAAAGAGCTGATAGAGATGTTGCAGGCGCTTGCCGCCACGCAACACGTTTATGACCTAAAGTTTCCAGGTCTGATGCTGCCCGTGGTGTTTAAAGGTGTGTGTCTTTGCCTGAAGGGGCAGAGGGGGCTCACTGTCACCCCATTATGATCGCTCCTGTGGCGCGGTGGATAGTGTTATACCTGAACTTTGAGGTCGACCCCAGCGCCTGGTTGCGAGGGTTCTGAGCCAATACAGAACTGTCTATGACATGCGGTTGGTGTAAATATGGTTTCGGGCGAGGTTGGCCGGCATATGTAATGGAAAGAGGCCAAGTGGCCGTATGGAACTAGACAGGGACATTCCGTCCTTCCTCTCATCACAGGGGGTTCGAAGGCCCACATAAGGTATCTTCGGGGCAGCCACGCACCTGTTTCAAGTGTTGTGAAAGAGCGGGACACGAAGCCAGGGTCTTTGTCCCACAACAGACCCGCCGAACATCGTGAAAACCCAAGTGAAATAAACACAAAACATGATTTTGGTTGCTATTCTGGAAGGTAACGGGCAATTGATTTGCCTATTCCCGAAAAGAAAAAAAAAGATTGGACGGCATTAGCTTTACAAAGCTGATTTGGATAAACAAAATTTAATTGTTTTCACTTAATTTTTATTTTTGGCCTGTTCTTTGATAGGCTTCTACAAAAACTTTTTGTTTTATATTTAAATATTTTTACTGATGTTTTTTGTCTTTGTTTTTTTTTTTTCTTTTCAGGTAAGGGGAACCCACATTTTATAAATTCTCCTTTATAACTTCTTGTATGAGTTTTTTTTTTTACACCTTGGTCCGCTCATGTCCTATTTTATGGAAGTACTCAATGTCTTCATTATAACGTTTGTCTTTGAGATGGCTAAATAAACGCAGACGAAATTGAAAGAAAATTATCCGACAAATGGCCAAATTAATAGTTAAGACTCGAATGTAGGCATATTTTAGACGTGAAACGTTTAAGAATAAAATGGTAAAATTATGGGAGCATTTGCTTTTGGTGAGATGGATCGATTGAGGTTAAAACCATTAGGCGTTAGAGTGGGGTGAGGTACTGTGCCCTCCGACCGAACAACTCCTCTATTTCTAGAGCACAACAAAACTTCTAGTTCTTAATAATAGTACTTACAGGATGAATGGCCTTACTCAGGAATAATGCTTTTATGAGTAAGTTAGACGTCCGCCACCAATTTATGTGTAGGTTTGCTGACAAAACTAGAAACACGACTCTGGGATTAATTGAAATACAATCAATGTTAGGTCATACCCCTTCCTAAAGAAACAAAAGTAACATGCAATAATGATGTTGGCCGCTGGCAGGTCCCCTTACCGATCTTCAAGACGTTAAATTTCGGTCACAACAATTTGGAAAGATTCTGGAAGTTTCTGGAAATGAACAAGTATTGAATAATGCTCACGATTTTACATAAAGCATTATTGGTATACTCCCACCCGCGTCACCGCCCGTCCAAAGATGCATTATTTGTTAATTTCGCAGCGCCTGGCAATGCTATGGCACTAGTTACAAACCCCAAGTCTTACTGTAGATGCGGACGACAAATTCCTTTTGTATGAAGTGCCAAATCCGGTGTAAGTCCAATAGAGTCAATAAAGATACAGAAGACCGATTACTGTGTGACCTTGGAGGTACAAACTCTCACTTAAAAGTGATGTATCTCGTTCCACAAAACAACTCCCTGGTAAAACTTAGCTTCACTTAAAACATGCTTTGTAGCCTGCTTTTATTTAGTACATATTTGTCTTAAAATTTCATAGAGGGTGAGAGTCACTTGAGGTCAAAATTGGCAGTTTTTTAAAGATTGTGCGGTAGCCCAAATCGACCATTCAATCAAACACCTTCAACCAGTGGCACCCGGAGGATTGACAATTGAGCACATTGATGAAAAAGCAATATTAAGTTACAAGGGACATTGAACACGATATAAGTATAATCCCAGATAGCTTTCAATCAGGCATAGGGGAGGTCAGTAGCTGTGCGCACGAAGCGTCGCCAAAAAAAAAGTTTTCTCCTGTCCCTAATGAGAACATCACCATCTCGTTTTGCTCAGAGGGATACTAAGCAGCACCTTTTTAAAGAATATTTCAGTAACTTGGGAAATTTGCCAAAATACCGCATCACGACCATCTAGGTAGAGCGCCATAATTTGTCGACACGTAACCCACGGAAATGTTTCTTCTACCAAAAGCATTTCTTGCTTTGTAATCTCACGTATTAGAAATTTACTTGTCGTTACAAAAATCCTGAGGTAGAAAGTATCCACAAATGAACGGAAGCATAATGCTTTTTTGGCTTGTTGCCATTCTTGTAATGCATTGCACCAAGGCTAAAAGCGCGGAGCGCCCGAAATTTTTGATAGTTTTCGGTAGATTTGCGGAAATTTTTACAAGTTTGCAATCGATTTGTGATGAAAAATGATTCCAATAGGTCGATCACTCTCTCGAAAACACACCTCACTCTACACCCTCCAGATTTACACCTCACTCAACGCTCTAGAGATTTACACCTCACTCAACGCTCTACAAATTACACCTCACTCAACCCTCTACAGATTTACACCTCACTCAGCGCTCTACAGATTTACACCTCACTCAACGCTCTACAGAATTGTTACGTGGGTTCTTGGCCGACGTTGTACTTACCAAAAAAAAATGGAGACTCCAGACAGAAAATATAAGTTGTAGTAAAAGTTTATTATACAAGTACAGATTCAGAATAAAATTGTCTGAATTGCGCAAAGTCTGGAATACGAATCATATATTAAAAGAGCAAGTACATAGTTTCATGGGCGTAAATCCCGGGGGGATGGGGGAATATATCCCCCCAACATTTGACTAGGGGGGATGGCCCATGCAATCACCCCCCCCCCCCCCGCCAACGTTTCAGTCTACAGATAGATGTATGATGGAAAGGATATTTTATTCTTTACTTTCGTAAGAAATTTTTTCAATCTCGCTTCCCTTTCTATCACAACTGTTTCTCAAACTATCAGAATTTTAGCAATTCGTTGGCAATCTATCAAAATTTTCGCGCGCTCCGCGTGCTTGCAATCTTACGTCAGTGTCACTCATATTATCAATATCTTCCGAGAGCAACTTTCGGAAAAGCACAGCAGCAAAAAGTTGAAAGTTTACGAATTAATAGGTAAAAGACTGGCTTATGGCAGTGGCTTGTAGGTTTGTTGGGCAATTGAAAGTGTCTCGATGTAGAGTCTGAATGCAGGTTTTGTAATGGAAATATCATTCGTCACTGTTTACACTCCATGTCATGACCATTATTAAGGTAATAATACACGAAACTGTTCTGATCACAACACTTTCCGAAGAACAGAGATACATCTCCAAGCATCTGTGGGGACCTCGCATCAATATGGAATCTTTCAATCTAATATGTAGCATGATGTAGAAGGTTGAAAGTACGTATCTGCCGTTATACATTTTTCAAAAATTTTTACCAGAGCTTCGCCAGTTCGCGCTGAGCCATTACCGGTATAGATAGTGATTGTTAATAGGCCTACACTTATGACGAAAACAGCACACTGTAATGCTCTTATTAGTCCTTCACCTCTTTTGCTACACCTATCAGGGAGGTCTAATATCACTTCCCTGCACCTATACTCTCCCTCCCTCTCATATTCCATTGCTGGCAGCTGTTCGTCCCGATTTTAGTTCAAAAGTAGTAAAATACGATAGTTGTAAAGTGTTCGGCGTCGTATACTCTATATTATCATTTGGATGTCAGGTAGTATACGCATTATGTCATCCCCCCCCCCCCCCCGTCCCAATTAATATGATTAATACAGAGCTTCCAGGAGTTCCTATTTAGGTATCTGCTAGCCTTAGATGCCCTTTCATAATGCACAATGAAGGAAAGGACATATTTCGTAATAACTCAAGAATGTTGCTGTGGACTCCACGCACATATTTTTGTGTAAAAACTTTCCTGAAATAGAAGGCAGTAAAACAGACAGAAGGGAGGGGCTTCAGGAGACTTGTTGACAACGTATCTGTCTCTTAATACATAGACAACATATTCTCCTCTTTTACCTTACTAAAAACTAGCATTCACTAAATTATGGATATCTTCCGGCCATATATGATCAGTCCCAAAAACATCCCAAAGATAGCACCATTTTGCATCAGAAAGACCTTAAAATTAATAAAAAAAAATTCTCAAGGGGAGGGGGAACACCTTCCCCAGGACGACACCTTTATGTAGTGACAAACGAAAGATCAAAACTGCTGCAACGCATAAAAAATAAAGGTGTCATTTACGCACACTTGGGGGAACTGAGGAATTATTACGATATCATCTATGGCGCCCCCAATCACAAAAAACCTGGCGACGCTTCTGATCTCGGGCCAACTTGCAGGTCTTGTAATGATCTCCGAATTCAGAATCCGGTTGCCTGGGATGACCCTATATGTTGATCCCTGTCTTCTTTAAGCTTAACAGGACATTGTTGCTCTTGTACGATTTCAATCCAGTGCAGCTTATCAACGAGTTTTGTGCTCAAAATAGCATTTCCTAAATGTATGAATATACTAATAGCCTACCAAAGAACATTACCACTGAAATTAACCCCTTAAAACAGTCTTCCTGGCACTTCTGAGACATTAAAACCCATGAGCTTTCGGGGGCTTTGCCCCCTGGACCCCACCCGTCATGGGCTCGAGCTTCGTGCACATTTTCCACATTTGCGATAATTCACCCCATCCCCCCCCCCAAAGTTGAAAAGAAATCTACGCCCCTGCATAGTTTGTAAAAGTAAACAGATAAATGGGGGCAACGAACTGTCTGTGACTCAACTGCTTAAGCGGAACTGCTTGACAAAGAAGAATCACTTAGAAGGGCTATGACTCAGTGACTCAACTTGACACTCATTAGAGAGGACGGGTTAGCTCTGTGGTCAAGCAAGAGGGTTTCTTAGAATTAAAACAAAGAGAGAAGAAGATCTGGCAGGTTAACAGACTTGGATTCAAGACAGTAGGCCTAAGTATTTATCATTCAAAACAAAGAGGGGAGAGATTCTATGTGAAACTTAAAGCGATACTTTCAGGAATACCTTTTAACATCCCTTTTGGAAATTTGCTTAAAATTTGAATTCAAAAGAAAATTTTTAACGAATCAACAGAAAGTGTAAAGCTACAAGTAATTATATTAATGAATATGAGGACAAGGTTTCAAATTTAAAAAATAAAATAACATTACATGAAAAATATTTACACAAACGTTAAAATGCATTTTGCTCACAAATGTTCTTAAGAAATAACAAGCATCAAACACCACATAAGTGAATGACTATGTAACAACATATTAAACGTAAAATATTAAATCAATTCAAAACATGAGAACGTTAGTGGATTATTGTGAAGGCTACCAGAGAGCAAGTACGGGTTATTGTATATATATATATATATATATATATATATATATATATATATATATATATATATATATATATATATATATATATATATATATTATGATTATTTTACTTCACATCCAACTAACAAATCTGTTATGGCGTAAAACATTTCAAAATGTGACAGAGTATCACTCTCAAAATGTCATTATTTTCACTCATGTAATTCATTTATAACTCCAAGCAACTACTTAGGCTTTGTTCACACAAACAAAAGTAACACAATATACGCATTACACTTAAAACATTTCGAAATGAAAGAAAAATCAAAATTAGCCTTCGAAATACACAAAATAAATGAAATAAATTCCGGGTGTACATGATGCATAACTGGGAATGCTTTGTTCACTTGAATATTTGAGTTGTAGACTCACAATCAATCTACACAGAATATTAGTATTGAATGTCATCTTATCTACAAAGCAATTCTTATTTTCTACTTTCTTTGAGCGAGTTCTAGGACTGTTGGAGAGAAAAATTGATTTAAGATCCTAAGTTCTGGACTACCCCGCACTAGAACTTTGAGTCCAAGCAAGGTTCCAGTGATAGCATTATGCCCAGAGTAGCGATCAATATTCCACCAAAATATGTTTTTTTTTTTTTTTACCAGAAATACAGTTTGAAAGAGAAAGTGGTATTTGTAAATGTCCTGCAGAATATCTTGCACGAATTATATTAAATCCTTGAAACTTGGGATTTTGATGATACTCAATTTCGTTCTATATCATTTTGAGAAAGCGGGACGGGAGCTGTTAAATTTTTATTAACTTCTTGACATTCAATTTAAGGGCCGAGGTCAATATGGTATCTTTGTTACACATAATGCATTTTGTGGAGTAACTTTCTTAACAACGCTTTTCTTTTCATCAACAACTTACACTGTCTCAGGGAGTATTGCATTTACAGATTCCTTTTCATTATGTCTGTTTTTGTAACACTTTCTTAGGTTTATTAATAGGAGTAATGTTTTGTTTCTCATTTGAAGCATGAAGGTAGCACGGCTTCAATCGATTGGAGTCATGTTGAGGGCGTTTGCAATGTAGCACGTATATTTTCACTGCTCCTCATTTCTGTCGACAAAAACCTCTGTTATATCATTTTCAGTATTACATTCTTTCTTCTTTGGTGTCCATATATATTTATCTATCACTGGATTACAATGTCTTCTGAGAAAACATCCAAAAAAGACGAAAGAGTTCATTCCACCGGGCCAACAACCAGAAGTCAATCGTCTGAACGACAGCCTAACGTGAGGCCTAACCTATCTTCTGCGAGCTCTGTTGACAACTCAGCAATCGCTACTGCCATCCGCGAGGAGCTCAAGACAGCACTAAACTCAGACGAGTTCCGTAACTCTGTCACATCACTGTTGATCCCAGCCATTGTCGACGCTGTCAAAGAGAAAATTTGTTCTGACATCCATGATGCCCTCCAACCATGGGCGTCAATCCTGGGGGGGGACAGGGGGACACGTCCCCCCCCCACATTTTGGGAAAACGCCCATTGACTTAAGATTTTCACACAGTAAATTTTTGACAGAAGTGGCCATGTCCCCCCCCCCACATTCGAGTAAAGATTGACGCCCATGCCTCCAACTTGAATTGGTTAAAAAGCAGGACCAATTGGATAAGGCTCAGAGTGAGATACAATCATTAAAAAGATGAATTGTCAGCAATCAAGGAAAATCTTGAAAGTCAAGGGCAAAACTCCCGGAGAAACTGTCTAAGAATCCACGGCATCCAAGAGTCACAAACGAATCTACGGACGACCTCGTCTTAAACCTTGCCCGTGAGTCTCTTAAAATTAAGTTAAGCTTGGGCCACATCGACCGGTCCCATCCTATCTCTCCAAGACCGAAAGCAAACGCACAAGCGTCACAACAAATACCAGGGCCGAGGCCAATTATTTTGAAATTCTCATACAATATTAAAAGCAAGTTCTATTGGGCGAGAACCCTCCTCAAAGGCTCAGGTATTTTTTTTTATCAATGAGGACCTTACCCCCCAAAGACAGGCCTTATTCGCAAGCATACCAGCATAAAGCGGTCTTGGACCCTTGATGGCAGAATTTTTGCTATTGACAGAAACGATCGAAAACATGTGATTCTTAAAGAGTTCTGACCTAGAAAAATTGTAATGAAGCTTTGCGTCATCAAATCTGGCTCGTTAACCATCTCAACTTTGTACGGTCGTTAGGCGTCTCCCATCCGCCATTTTACATCTTTCCTGAAAGTTTCTCTCTTTACACTGTTGGAAGATGCCCACCCAAGCAGCACACACATCGCATTATTCTATCGTCCACTGAAGACAGATCATCCGCTTTTTTCATTCACCCTACTAAAAATTCTATGTTACTTTGGCTGGATTATCTGTAGACGGAATGATGATGCGGGGCTACTTATCTCCAGCGACCCTTCGTTGCAGGTCTTAATTGTTTGTCTTTTGTTGTTGCTGTAACGACGCCCCAGGGGTCCGTTTGGGATCTTTTGTGCACTTAGGGAAAACTACAGATGGGGGGGGGGGGGGGCTGATTAACTTAACGCTATGACGAACAAAATAACTTACAAACACAAATTGTAAAGTGTTTCTTGACGTTAATAGGTTTTATTCCAGAATGATTAATTAAAACAGATCAAAAATGTACAGATTGATTCTTATGGGCATTGGTGATAAATTCGATTAAGCAAAAAGACTGGAAATTGCGGTGGCCTTCGAGCGTCTTATGCAGAACCCTGTGCAATCACTTCTGTACCTCTCACACGAACCGTGCGTCACGTGATAAGCTTTGGTGCGTCAAGTGCGAAACAGACTTTTGCATCCTTCGCACGAGCCGTGCGTCTCGTGCTAAACTTTGGTGCGTCAGGTGCGAAACAGATTTTGCATCCTTCGCACGAGCCGTGCGTCTCGTGCTAAACTTTGGTGCGTCAGGTGCGAAACGGTTTTTGCATCATTCGCACGAGCCGTGCGTCTCGTGCTAAACTTTGGTGCGTCAAGTGCGAAACAGATTTTGCATCCTTCGCACGAGCCGTGCGTCTCGTGCTAAACTTTGGTGCGTCAGGTGCGAAACAGTTTTCGCATCCTTCGCACGAGCCGTGCGTCTCGTGCTAAACTTTGGTGCGTCAGGTGCGAAACAGATTTTGCATCCTTCGCACGAGCCGTGCGTCTCGTGCTAAACTTTGGTGCGTCAAGTGCGAAACAGATTTTGCATCCTTCGCACGAGCCGTGCGTCTCGTGCTAAACTTTGGTGCGTCAGGTGCGAAGCAGATTTTGCATCCTTCGCACGAGCCTTGCGTCTCGTGCTAAACTTTGGTGCGTCAAGTGCGAAACAGATTTTGCATTCTTCGCACGAGCCGTGCGTCTCGTGCTAAACTTTGGTGCGTCAGGTGCGAAGCAGATTTTGCATCCTTCGCACGAGCCGTGCGTCTCGTGCTAAACTTTGGTGCGTCAGGTGCGAAGCAGATTTTGCATCCTTCGCACGAGCCGTGCGTCTCGTGCTAAACTTTGGTGCGTCAAGTGCGAAACAGATTTTGCATCCTTCGCACGAGCCGTGCGTCTCGTGCTAAACTTTGGTGCGTCAAGTGCGAAACAGATTTTGCATCCTTCGCACGAGCCGTGCGTCTCGTGCTAAACTTTGGTGCGTCAAGTGCGAAACAGATTTTTGCATCCTTCGCACGAGCCGTGCGTCTCGTGCTAAACTTTGGTGCGTCGAGTGCTAAACAACTTCTGTTTCTCTCACACGGTCCCTGCGTCCCGTGCGAAATTCTGATGCGTAAGATGCTAAATAATTTTTACCTTTCTTACACGGTCCCTGCGTCCCGTGCTAAGTCCTAACTCTAACAAATGATAGAAATAAACTTTTAAGTTTACAATAGTTCAGATAAATACAGAATTACGGCCCTTATTAGCAGCGGCTAGTCATCTCCACCAAACGGTGGGTAATTTGTCTAAGTTTCTAGCCGTATTTATGACTCTGCCTATCTAGTACAGTCGGTTTAGGCGTGAGAGTGCTTTTCAGCCCCCTATTTCTCCGGGACCAGCCTTTCTGACCCTCAAGACCACAAACTAACGCAACGCCACTCCCTCAAACATACTGTGCTTCCCACTTAGCGTATTAACCAGCCTGTCTCCTTGGGTTTCTTCACTGGGCAACAATCCCCTGCCCCAGTCTGTACAAGTCCCCAGCGTAGGCCTTTACGTACCAGCCTATGCCTCCTTGTATCCAAACCCTCCCCGAGACGGGCTTCGCAACTAATTAATCTATTTATTCGAGGCTAAGAATATCATCTTACAACTTACACCGGGAAAGCTGCAGTCTTCTTAACAGGGAGGCGCGGGCCCTTGTTTCGTTGATGTTGATTCACTGCGTGATCTGTAGTAAGGTTCCTCTCTCTTCGAGCTTCTCTTCGCAAGTCCTTGTCTACGTGACAAACAGCGTGGCAAGACTTCTGGCCGGAAACACGTGACACTGTCACCGCGGTTAGCTGAGACTGCTTCTCATTGGTTGATTTTCCGTTCATTGTGTTAAAGCACAGCGTGTCTGGCTGGACTGTCTAGACAGACCTGGGTGGGCCACAAAACAATTTCACAGAAAAAAAAAAAGAATACAGAAGACCAGGGCTACAGAAATCACTGATTATTATTATCGGCTACAAAAACAGCAGATCACTAGGAATTACAAACAAGGAGCAGGCAAACTGGGAACGTACAGAAATAAGATAAACAAAAATATATATCAACGCATTTACAGTCTTTCCGTCACACTACCCCCTTCTTTCGAAAGAATGCGTCCCGCATTAACTCTAGGCTTGATCCTCCGGTGTGGGCTGTAAACTTCTTCCCATGCTGGACGCCGTCCCTCCACCTTCCACTGTACCATTATACGTGTATCTTCATCACGTTCCTGTAACTCCTGTAATTTAGCCACCGACCAAACTCCTGGCCACGTATGCTTGTTCTCCAGGGGAGTACTTGACGTCGTCTCATTGCTGGCTACTCCCTCCTCCGGTTCCACTCCCGGTTTCTCCTCTGTTTCTTCCTCCGTTGCCCCCTCCGGCTCCGTTGTGGTGGGGCCTTCTAGAGACCTGCATAACTTAACTTCTTGCAGTCGCGGACAGTTGACTGATTCTTCTCCCTGGTCAGTCGCACTCCTCAGTGTCTCCTTACTTTCCTCTCTTTCGCACTTCGAGCATTCGCCACAAGGCCTTCTTGAAAGGGCATCTGCATTTCCGTGTACCGTTCCTGGTCTATATTGTATCTCAAAATTGTAGTTGCCCAAGGTCTCTATCCATCTTGCTATCTGGCCTTCGGGATTACGGAAGCGTAAGAGCCATCGCAGGGCCCCGTGATCTGTTCTTACTAGGAACTTTGTTCCAAACAGGTAGTGGTGAAAATGTTTGACGGCTGGGATAATCGCTAACAACTCTTTCCGAGTCACACAATACCGCCGTTCGGCTTTTCTCAGAGTTTTGCTGAAGTATGCTATAACTCGTTCCGTTTGTCCTTGCTGTTGCGACAAAACTGCCCCTACACCAAAGTCACTGGCGTCAGTGTCCAAAACGAATTTTCCTTCTCTGAGAGGGTACGCCAACACTGGAGAAGTGGTAAGTCTCTTCGTAAGATGGATGACGGCCCCTTCACAGTCCTGGTTCCATAAGAATTCTCTTCCTTTTTCTGTCAGCCGGTGTTGCGGCTTGGCGATGGATGCAAAGTTTTCCACGAACCTTCGATAGTATGTACAGATACCCAAGAATCTTCTGACTTAAGTTTTGTTGATGGGCCTTGGCCAAGTCTGTATAGCTTCAATTTTAGTTGGGTCCGTTCCAATTCCCTCCGGTGTAACAACGTGACCTAAAAACCCCACTTTTCTCTGGAATAGTTTGCATTTCTTGGCAGACAACTTCAACCCCGCTTGTGCTAACCTCTGTACGACCACATCAAGGCGTTGGACGTGCTCTTCAAAGTTCTTTGCATGCACAATAATATCGTCCAAATACACCAGGCAACTTTTCCATCGTAAACCACCACCGTTCCATCAAGCGTTCAAAAGTCGCCGGTGCGTTGCAAAGCCCGAACGGCATAACACGGAACTGGAAGAGACCGCGATGGGTAACAAAAGCAGTCTTAGGCCTGTCTTCATCTTGACGTTCCATCTGCCAGTAACCACTAGCAAGATCGAGTGTGGAAAACCAGTTGGCACCGCCTAACGTGTCCAGAGAGTCGTTGATTCTTGGCAAAGGATAAGAATCTTTCTTTGGTAAGGGCGTTAACCTTCCTGTAATCCACACAGAAACGCAACGAGCCGTCCTTCTTTTTTACGAGAACAATCGGGGATGATCAAGGACCGCTTGAAGGTTCAATCACTCCACTGGAAAGCATTTCATCCACGATCTTACCTGCTTTATCTTGTTTGTGCATGGGTAGGCGCCGGGCAGCCTGTTTCACTGGCCTATTTGTTCCTGTGTCAATAGTGTGTTTCACAATTGTAGTTCTTCCAAAATCGTCTGAGCCTTTTGAAAATGCCTCTGAATGTTTCTTAAGAAAAGCCTTTGCCTTCCCCTTCTGACAGTCATCCAGATCTGTGGTTGATTCATTGTATAGGTGTGAAACTGTCTCTGGGAGTTGAAAATCAGACTCCGGGGTAACCTTTTCATCGGGATGGGCTTGGGCAGCTGGCGGGATTACTTCAACGCCTTCGCAGGTGGCCAAATTCGTCTCTTTGTACACGGTCACCGGTTCTGTTGAAAGATTTGCTACACGTACTGGTATGATGCCTGTAGACATATCCGAAAGAGAACGAGCTACTAAAAGGCCTTTCTTCTCTGCAAACTTTTCATGTGGTTGAACAAGTCCAAACATCTGTTCCTTTGGGGCGTTTTACACTTTCCCTGGATGAGAACTTCACTGTTGGGTGGGATACATACAGTATCTTCTGCTTTTATTCGTCGAACATGAATGGCAGATTTTTCTTCTCCATTCCCTTGTGTCGATGTGCTATTTTCCAGGGCTGGAGGACTCGAGTCCGGACTCGGACTCGAGTCCGGACTCGAGTCCAATTTTTTGTGGACTCGGACTTGGCTCGGACTCGGGCCTCTCTGGACTCGGACTTGGCTCGGACTCGAACCTCCGAGGACTCGGACTTGAGGCCGAGTCCAGTCGAGTCCACCAGGATTAGGCCTAATTACTGTCACAATTTGCAAAAAGTGCATGTTGACTTTTTGGGTAATCAGGACAATTTATCTACAAAGCTTTACCAGAATAATTATACAGCTGCAAACTTGCACCAATGACTCTTGCTGTGTACAGTACATGACCATGAATACACCATGTTGCACAACCAGTATAGTACCTATATTACTCCAATCAAAGCTAGTTAACAGATTAAATTACAACAACAGTAGTTAGTTCAAGTTGCTGAATCTGAAAGTTTAAAAGGAGGGTGACACAAATCTTCAATTACTAAGAAGATCCAAAGAATAGAACCAATGCATTGAACCTAGTTCCATTCATTATGGTATAACAGAAGGTCTGATGCTTATTGATTATTACACACCCTGCACACTGCAAACAATTGACAGGTTTGTGCCTTGCCTAGCAGCACATTGTAAGTAAACCTGAATCTCCTAAAGCTTCCTTTTCAAACCATGAAGTTATCATGGACTTTGTGGAGAGGGCAATTGTTGTTTCCAACACATGCATTATGCTCTCTGTGTGTTTACAATTTTTACAAAAGAAGAGAGACTAAATAATCAACCTTGTATAAAGTTAGACAATGCTTAGTAATAGAGACTTCTTGCTTTTATATTAAGTCATCCTGATCAGTAGGCTAGTATGTGAATAAACTGTCCACCTGCATAGGTCAATTGGTGGCTGCTGATTTGTCTAAGTTTACTGAAGAGAAATTATGTAGGATACAGATTGGTCATTCACTCATTTAATCCCCCTATGTGGGACCAACAGTCATTTACATGCGCTAGAATATCATGTAGAGCTTAAATGTTTAGTTCATTTTATTCAGGGGACTAATTGTGCTGTAGCCTATATATTTGTTGATGGGAATGTATGACTCTGAGGGGACAGACTGGGTTGGGATGAAATGGGAGTAGGAATTGGTGATATTGTCCACATTACAAAGTTTGGTCACAATTTTTCTAAAGCCTCTTCGATTATCTGACCCTGTAGGAAGCTATTCTAGCTTTACAGCAGATTTATCCATAGGCAATAATATTTTTATAATTTTGTGCATACTGCTTAATGTTGTGGGGATCCTACTGTATGCATGTACTCCTGTCCCAGTTTTTGCACCTATAAGTTTTGTACATGTGGTACTAGTTCTGCTAGAAAGTCCTCACAGTACGTTAAGTTACACATTAGCTTATTCCTACCTTACCTGCGACCAACATTCAATGGCAGCTTTAATTTACAGTACGTGTCGTTTTAGTTGTAAAAACTTCATCGTGCTCATTACTCTAACTTGTGGAGCTCACGTCCCTGCTTGGAAGACGCAGTATGAGTAAGCAGCTTTATAGTCATTTTCCGGATAGATCTATCAAATAGTTACCGCTAATGCTTTGTTATTGGAAGTTGTAAGTAAACACCACTTACCATATGCATGCCAGTTGTACTAGGTTGCAGCATAGCCTTCGGTCTGTGACATGTAAATTGTACTATCCAGTTCTTTGAATAGTGTAACGTTAGTACAGAACTTACTTCTCAGTGATCAGACAGGAACTAACGTTAAGCTTATGTGCACTGTATGTATGCGATTGATTTGTTCAGTGTGTACTGCTGTGTCCAGTATATATAAAAACTACATGAAAACACCACTCTAGTTTTGGGCACAGCCAGTTCTGTGGTGTACCCGGTGGATAACAACTTGCAAATATGCAGACTATGTGCAACTCAGTGCTTGTGCATGTGTATATAATGTGCATTCGCTACATACCACCGTCAAAATTTTATCATGGCTACCTGCATATATGTGTTGTACTGTAGTACTGCTGTAGGTACAAGGCCCAGGTATAGACATGAACTGCATAAACCATACAAAATGATCATAGGCTTGCGTCTTTTAAAACAGGGAGGGCTGAGCTTTTTAACAGACTAGCATGCTACTGCAGTGAGACCTGCACTTCAGGTTAAATTAGGAAGCCATTCAAGTAGAGGCCCATGTGCCATTTTTGGAAATTTTGGCCCCCATGCAACATGTACAATAATTGTCCGCAGAAGATTGCTCTCTTCCTTTGACAATTCCCCTCCCTTCTCTCCCAAGATGGTGGTTTAAAATGTTGAGCAACACCCCATTCACCAGAAACTAAGAGCAGCTCCTGTACCTATGAAAATAGTGATATCAGACCATAAATAGCCAGGCATGTATGTTTTTAGCTTACTGTATGACATCTTCATATGCATGTTGGTACCGCACATCTTTGTTGATCCTCAAGTCTCGCCTGCCAGTGGGAACAGTGCAGTGTGCACAAAAGTGGTTCACGGAAGATATTTGAGTCCCAAAATTTTAAAGATCTAACAAGCTTTTTACTGAAGTCTGTACTACTACATTTATTTTATGGTACTGTGAAAAACAGAACTAAAAGTGGCCTTTGGCTCAAAATATTTGAGGGCTGTTTATTGCTATAGCTGGGTGAACAATTAAGGAAAAAACTTTTAAACAACAAAACTTTACTTTTTCTGTTAACGTTGCAAGGCTGTTGGTTACCGTAGTTATAAAATTAATAGGATTTGTTTTTCAGACCTCTGTAGGTGGTTTGTATCTAGTAATTTGGATTTCCATCATTCGAACTGTGAGTGCGCATTTTATCTTTCTCCAATGCAGAAGCTGCAGTGCACATTTTCATGTGGTCTTTTATTTTGTATGTTTAGTTGTAGCCTTGCTGGGTGTGAATAAGAAATAATGGAGAAATAATGGTAGCTAGGAGCATATATATTCTTTAATGTGGCTATGTGTTATTGTTAATACCAGTAAACAAAGTGTTTGAAGGACATTTGGTATATATGTAACAATTAATTTGGGGTTTGCAAAGAGGCAGTGTCCTTGCCAAAAATACATTGGTGACATACAGTACTTATGGACCCCAAAGCTCCAAACTGCTGTAGGTAGGCAAAATTACCACATACAGGTCAAGTCACTTTGATGGGACACCAAAGTGGCCATATAGGGAATTCCCTAGTTTTTATGTTAGGTATACTCTGCATACTTGTTCTGTACTTATTTCATTCCCTGCCCTGCGTGTTTGTTCCATACACATCTTATTCCACACCTTTGCCCTGCATGCTTGTTCTGTATATATTTGAATCCCCCTTCTATATAAAATTTACTGCCCCTCGCAGGGGCTGCAGAGCCAATTTTGAAGTGGGGGTGGGGGGCTAATCATCAAAGCAGCCAAATTAATGTTTAAAAAAGCAGTTTAAAGTGGCCCTAAATGACCATGGCAGAAAAAGTGCAGGGGCTATAGCCCCGAAGCCCCTTCCTCATTGCAGTCCCTGCGTCTCCCCATTGAGGACCTTGTCGTCCCCACGCAAGTTTTCAAGTTTGCAGGTAACAACGCTGATAGTCCACAGTTTCATTCTCAATACACTGTGCTTTTGTGTGGAACAACTTTAGCCATACAGGTTTCAGCTAGTCATCTGTTGTGAGCTCGCCCCGCCCCCAGGGTAACCTTTGAACCCTATTCAAAGAGAGATTCCAAGATGCAGCTGGACTCGGACTCGGCTCGGACTCGGAGCCTGTGGACTCGGACTCGGCCCGGACTCGAGGTGTTCTGGACTCGGACTTGGCTCGGACTCGGGCCCTTCTGGACTCGGACTCGGCTCGGACTCGAGATGTATGGACTCGACTCCAGCCCTGCTATTTTCTCTCCAGACCATCCTCCTACGGGTATCTATGCAATAATTGTATTCTCCTAGGAAATCTAAACCTAAAATGCACTCAAGGTCGATATCAGCAACCCAGAATTTATGCTGGACGAGGTTTCCATCTATGTTGACGCCTGCTTCCAAAAGGCCGTGTAGCGGCACAGATTTTCCATCAGCCAAAGACATCTTATTATTCACCTGAGTGCAATTCACCTGTTTTTCTTCTGGGAATTTAAGTAGAAAGGTGCGGCTTAACACTGACACATTTGCACCCGTATCAACTAAGCAGGCTACTGGGACACCCTCCACTTTCAAGTGTACGTAAATACCATCCATTTCCGTGGTAGAATTATTGCCGGCCCTTACTGTAATTATGTTGGGTCTGTTTATGAGTCCTGTCGAACGTCGACCCCCACCCTCGACAGATCCTGGTTTTCCTGGGCGGGGGACTCACGTCCTGATGGAGTATCGACCTTGTCCTCTGGACAGTCCCTCTTGAAATGACCCAGTTTACCACAACTCCAACAAGCATTACGTGGAACGTTAGGCCTTCCGTCCTCATATCGCTGTCTATTACCTGGTGCCCATGAGTAAGACTGACGGTTATTACTCTCCTTGGCTGTAAGTGAGGTTTTAAGGGCAGCTATGCCTGTGGCCAACTGGGATACTGCCTCTCTCAATTCACTGACAGTATCGGTTTGCACTCTGTTTGTTAATTGCGTCTCTGCGTGGTACATAGGAGGGGCCAGAGTGTTTGTCATGCCCTGGTCGGAATGTAGTACCCTCACTGCTTTTCTGAGCGGAAAATTTCTTTGTCTTTCGACTGTATAAAAAGCTTCTATTTCAAGTGCGGCCTGCACAGCCTCCTCCAAAGTTTTGGGTCGGGTTTGATGAACGCCCAATCTCAGTTCAGGCTCTTCTAAACAATCAACAAAATGGTCCCGTGCTAACTGATCTTGCAGGTGACTCGAGGCACCTGGATAAGCGAATCGTGTGAGCCGCTTTACATCTTGAGCCAGTTCAGGTATAGTCTCCCCCTTTTTCCTGCCGCGATTTCTCAACTGAATCCTTCGAAGCTCTGTTTGGCGCGTAGACCAAACCTACTAGAGAGTGCATCCACCAGATCTGTGTAATTTCTTCTTTTCTCTGCCGCCAGGTCAGCTAGTATGGCCTGAGCGTCCCCTCTAAGACTAGCTGCCAAACACATTGCCTTTACCCCACCGCTCCATCGATGCAACTCCGCGACCATTTCGAATTGGGCCAGATAGTCTTCCCAAGATGTTTTGCCATCATATAGCCCGGGTCGTATCCCAGAAATTCCGTGAAAACTCTGTTTTGGATAACTTTCACACTGGTGAGCATTATCGTCTGTTCCGGTAGGTTTCGTCTGTGATTTACACGCTTCTTCAGACTTAATGTCACATTGATGTCCCCGGGCAGATGGATTAACAGGAGCGTCAATAGGGCCCATGGGTAAAATTCTATTTTCCTTCATCTCTCCAGTCAGGGTTCCTCTTCCTGGTGTAAAGGGGTTTCCAGGGGGTTCCCTTTCAACAAATGGATCTGTATTCTGTCTTTTGGGGGATTGTGTTTCCTCAGGTACTCGCCACCCTAAGTCGCCGAGACTGTTTGTAGGACTCCTCCTTGAGGGGGCACGTCTGTCTCCAGATGCCTCCGAGAGTTGCAAGGACGATGTCGATTGCCTGTCAAAAGTTTCGTCTACTAGCAGCCAATCTGAGTCAGAGTGACCTCGGAGTCCCTCAAGAAACCTTCTAAATTCTGCTGACCCCCGCGATCCTGTAGAGCGGTCCATTTTTTCCCCAAAAGATCCCACCGCTGCCACAAGTTGTAACGGCGCCCCAGGGGTACGTTTGGGATCTTTTGTGCACTTAGGGAAAACTACAGATGGGGGGGGGGCAGATTAACTTAACGCTATGACGAACAAAATAACTTACAAACACAAATTGTTAAAGTGTTTCTTGACGTTGATAGGTTTTATTCCAGAATGATTAATTACAACAGATCAAAAATGTACAGATTGATTCTTATGGGCATTGGTGATAAATTCGATTAAGCAAAAAGACTGGAAATTGCGGTGGCCTTCGAGCATATTATGCAGAACCCTGTGCAATCACTTCTGTACCTCTCACACGAGCCGTGCGTCACGTGATAAGCTTTGGTGCGTCAAGTGCGAAACAGACTTTTGCATCCTTCGCACGAGCCGTGCGTCTCGTGCTAAACTTTGGTGCGTCAGGTGCGAAACAGATTTTGCATCCTTCGCACGAGCCGTGCGTCTCGTGCTAAACTTTGGTGCGTCAGGTGCGAAACGGGTTTTGCATCATTCACACGAGCCGTGCGTCTCGTGCTAAACTTTGGTGCGTCAAGTGCGAAACAGATTTTGCATCCTTCGCACGAGCCGTGCGTCTCGTGCTAAACTTTGGTGCGTCAGGTGCGAAACAGTTTTTGCATCCTTCGCACGAGCCGTGCGTCTCGTGCTAAACTTTGGTGCGTCAAGTGCGAAAAGAGATTTTGCATCCTTCGCACGACCCGTGCGTCTCGTGCTAAACTTTGGTGCGTCAAGTGCGAAACAGATTTTGCATCCTTCGCACGAGCCTTGCGTCTCGTGCTAAACTTTGGTGCGTCAGGTGCGAAAGAGATTTTGCATCCTTCGCACGAGCCGTGCGTCTCGTGCTAAACTTTGGTGCGTCAGGTGCGAAACAGTTTTTGCATCCTTCGCACGAGCCGTGCGTCTCGTGCTAAACAACCTCTGTTTCTCTCACACGGTCCCTGCGTCCCGTGCGATACTCTGATGCGTAAGATGCTAAATAATTTTTACCTTTCTTACACGGTCCCTGCGTCCCGTGCTAAGTCCTAGCTCTAACAAATGATAGAAATAAACTTTTAAGTTTACAATAGTTCAGATTAAAACAGAATTACGGCCCTTATTAGCAGCGGCTAGTCATCTCCACCAAACGGTGGGTAATTTGTCTAAGTTTCTAGCCGTATTTATGACTCCGCCTATCTAGTACAGTCGGTTTAGGCGTGAGAGTGCTTTTCAGTCCCCTATTTCTCCCGGGACCAGCCTTTCTGACCCTCAAGACCACAAACTAACGCAACGCCACTCCCTCAAACATACTGTGCTTCCCACTTAGCCTATTAACCAGCCTGTCTCCTTGGGTTTCTTCACTGGGCAACAATCCCCTGCCCCAGTCTGTACAAGTCCCCAGCGTAGGCCTTTACGTACCAGCCTATGCCTCCTTGTATCCAAACCCTCCCCGAGACGGGCTTCGCAACTAATAAATCTATTTATTCGAGGCTAAGAATATCAACTTACAACTTACACCGGGAAAGCTGCAGTCTTCTTAACAGGGAGGCGTGGGCCCTCGTTTCGTTGATGTTGATTCACTGCGTGATCTGTAGTAAGGTTTCTCTCTCTTCGAGTTTCTCTTCGCAAGTCCTTGTCTACGTGACAAACAGCGTGGCAAGACTTCCGGCCGGAAACACGTGACACTGTCACCGCGGTTAGCTGAGACTGCTTCTCATTGGTTGATTTTCCGTTCATTGTGTTAAAGCACAGCGTGTCTGGCTGGACTGTCTAGACAGACCTGGGTGGGCCACAAAACAATTTCACAGAAAAAAAAAGAATACAGAAGACCAGGGCTACAGAAATCACTGATTATTATTATCGGCTACAAAAACAGCAGATCACTAGGAATTACAAACAAGGAGCAGGCAAACTGGGAACGTACAGAAATAAGATAAACAAAAATATATATCAACGCATTTACAGTCTTTCCGTCACATTGCTAATACTCCCTTTGTACATTGTCATTTCTTCCCTTTCTGTTTTGTTGCTTCGTTTTATTCACTGCATGGAATTTAATCTTTTTGATCATTTATGCTGCTCATGTCTTAGTAATCTAGGAGGAAGCTTACCACTGTCTGTGGATAAATGTTGAAAAAGTTCCAAAACAGTCAAATTACATGACTCTTGCCTGTGTCGTATTTTGCAAACGCAGAGTGAAAATGTATCCTGTATTGAATGTAGACCTTATATATCTAATTGTAACTACGGTAATGATCACTCACCTCTAAATGCTTTTGACCCCGACAATAATTATACACGATGCAGTCATGTTAAGGACTGCCGTTATTATGATCATCAATTTTTAAATGGTTTCTCCCAAATTGAGTGGAATGATAAAATGAGTCTTATACATTTCAATGCGATGTCAATGAACCGTAACTTTGATAATATTGAGTTATCCTTAAAATCTATTAATCCTATGTTTACTGTAATTGGTGTCACTGAAACTTGGTTTAATGACAGTGACTGTCTGTTCACCACTTTTGATATTCCTGGTTATAAGCTTTAACACGTTTCCAGACATGGTAGAGGAGGGGGTGTAGCTATGTACGTGAAAGATTCTTTTAATTACAAGGTTAGGTCAGATCTCAGTGTCTTTTCTGAAGGTGAATTTGAGTCACTTTTCATTGAAATCATCACCAAGCATATATCATACTTTGTTGGGGTAATTTACTGCCCAAGAGGCTTCAATAGTATTTCATCTGACCTACTGTCCAAAACTTTCGCCGACTTAAACGCTATTAATAACAAGAGGGCAATCAAGGAGTTGCTGATCTCATCCCAATACATCCTTTTGCTTCTTCCGAGTCTAGTGTAGCAGTCTGGAATGTTATTGTAATGGGAACACTATGGGGAAACTGGGAAAAGAGAAGCTAACCTTGAGCTGGGGATGTTTGTTCATTACGGCATCTTTACGGTACCCGCCAGCTTCCGGTTCTGATTGCAGTGTATTTACAGCACACACGCACAGCAAAACTACAGGCCTAGATACTACTGTGACACAAGGGACGTGTGCCCTTCAAAACCTCTAGAGACGCGCGATCTTGCCCTTCAAAAACCATAGAGACACGCGATCTCGTGACGCCGTGAATCCCCTCTATAGACCTTATGCATTGACATCACACTGACGTGATTTTGGGTGAAAACACTGAACTATATGCTAGGAAGGATCATTCCACAATAAGGTTTTTTAAGCCACCATGGAGGGTCATGTGATGTAGGTTAGTTTGCTCAAGTCGATTCCATCGCGTATCTAGCGCTGATGCAACGATGTACATGTATATGTTAACGCACCGTAGCGGGCCTTAGCGTCTCTTCTGCCTCTTGTACACTAACTTGCGCGCTATCACGCGTCAGCGTACACACCATTGCGCCGCCTCAGCAACTTCATGAAAAGGCTTACATCACAATAGTCGTATAACATACAGAGCACCAAACGCGAACCGTGTAGGATTCGAGGCACATCATTGGCCAAAATGCAAGCGTGCATGTGCACGCGTGGGTTAGCTTTCCTTCATGCGCCTTGGTGTTTTTGTGTCAAAAGGACGCTTTCAACGCGTTGTGCAGAACATCTGTGCACATGTATGGACAGCCTACTGTTTAGTGACGGTGCTATCGCGAATGTTTCAAAGTCAACGAGTCTCGACGTATTCGAAATGTGGTCACACGCTCAGTCCTTCGAATAGGCAGGACCACTCCTAAAATCAAGAAAAGTTTGTGAAAAAACAATCTTTTGATCACACAATCATAGTGTAAAGATTCCCTATTAGATACAATAAAACACTAGAGACCTAATGAGTATAGTAACAACGGATTGCTTTAGCGTGTACATCAATGAATCTGCGTTACATTACTTTCACTTCTAGATACGCGTCTCTGGGACAGTGGAATCGACTTGAGTAAGCTAACCTACATCACGTGACCTCCCAAGTCGGCTTCAATTTCGAGGCGTATTCCGCATTGAGGTGCGTCCTCCAGTTATATAGCTCAGTGGGTGAAAACAACGAAGCACATGTGCCCGAACGGCGTGGATTTCGGCTCACGTGTAGTAGACTTACACGCGTATATGGTTGACAAATCAGCTGTCTGCATTTATTGGTGTAACTTGCCATGATACGCGCTTTTCCGCCATTTTCCTCCAAAAGAGGGAGCACTTTCTCCATTGTGACATATGCATAAGCTCTATAGAGGGATTTCAGTCACGTGACTTTAACCAACTAGACGCAATTTTGAAGGGCAAGATCGCGCGTCCTTTTTGTATTGACGTCACATGAAATCCCTCTATGAGGGATTTCATGTGACGTCACACACAATGGATTCCCAGGCACTGAAGGGCAAAACGCACAGGCAGTAAGGGAATTTACAACTCACGCGCACGGCATAACCATAGATACTACTGTGACACAATGGACGCGTTCTCGTCAAAACAAAAAAGACGCGCGATCTTGCCCTTCAAAAGTGCGTCTAGTTGGGTAAAGTCACGTGACTGAAATCCCTCTATAGAGGTTCTTCACCGACGTCACTGCGCTGCGCGTCTCTCTATTTTGACGGCCAGGCGTCCATTGTACAACAATTGTAACTAAGGCCGTATCGTGCATGGGTATCGATAACACGCCTTCTGCGCATGTTCAGTGACGACCAGTATGCCAGACTGAACGCAATGACGTCACGTGAAGAACCTCTATATGTAAGACATGTGTAGTAGGAAAAATGCCAGTCCTACATTTAGATCAGTGGATTGCCCTCTGACATCACTCCGCTCGTCTCTCTGATTTATCAGTGTTGTAAGGGTCACACAGTTTTGCAGAAGAGTCGAATCATTTAATTTACTACTTTCAATGTAACTCGAGTCATTTTCCTTTTGAAAATTAATGACTCGAGTCATGACTCGTTACAAAAATGTGATTTATAGATGTTTTGAGTGCTAAATGTCCATACACCCCTTTCCGAATAATTGTTGGTGGTGACAACGTAGTGATCAATGTCCCTTCCAATTTTTCAGG
The DNA here is from genome assembly GCA_029531755.1 of Holothuria leucospilota. Classification (NCBI taxonomy): domain Eukaryota; kingdom Metazoa; phylum Echinodermata; class Holothuroidea; order Aspidochirotida; family Holothuriidae; genus Holothuria; species Holothuria leucospilota. Next base: position 20,381,509 of record CM055969.1, read on the forward strand.
AGCCTCTTGTATTGACCCTATCAAAACTAACTTGCCCTGAAAGAAAGTATGAAAAGCGCAGACTGAAAATTCCCGATATTACTGACAGTGCATACTGTTTAAGGAATAAATCGCATTTGGCGGACGACGCGAAACCTAGTCCGTTATTTCGCAAATTGGGAGTCCAGACGGTTATGAGACAATAACAGTCAGACAAATGTGGTTTATTCCTCTTCTACCACCGAAAATGTGTGAAAACTTCATTTTTATCAGTGTATAGGTTTACTGACCGTATGTTGTGGGGAAGCAGGTCAGTGTTTAACCAATCAGAATGCAGGATTCTCAATAACAGATGGCTAGAGGTGGTAGAATCCATGATAAACGTATAAAGATGCAATTAGTGAGAGGCATAAGAGGCGAAGGGGTGGGGGTTGGTTGACTAAAGCCTACACTGACCGTCAAAAATGTGGTGGGCTCCTTCCCTCTAATTTCCAGGACAAAAACGCTCTGTAAAATGTCAAAAATTGCAGTCTTATTGCTTAAAATTTGATCAAATATTGCACCAAGTGCATAAAATACTTTCTAAAGGAGATGGGACCCCATACCCTTGGGTTCTTCTCCCAGGACAACATTCCGAAACAGTGCACAATCCCCACCTCAATGGATCGAGTACAGCTTCTACGTCCATGAGTTAGTCTGTTAGTGCCCCTTCCCTGCTCATTCATGCATGGTAGTGGGAAGGAAGTTGCTATTTGACCCCTGCATGACAGGTATCTTCCATTACCTACTCTAACCCTATCTGTCAGTGTTAAGTCGGGGAAGTAATATTAGACCTCCTTATTGATTTGTTTGCTTTGTGGTTTCCTCCTCCCAACTGTTGGAGAGGCTCTCCCATTCAGGCCCAGCACAGCTTTTCAGTGTGTCATGTACATGAGTGACTTTCAACAATACAAGCTCTCAGGAGTCAAGATGAGGTTCATGCTTGCCAGGAAGTTGAGCTGCACAGTTTATTTGCTAAGAGGATTAGTTGTGGTTAGAGATTTTCTCAATCCTGGCTAATGGAAATTCCCCCTAATGTGGTTCATATCAGTCATATAAGCAAATAAAATGCTTGGGTTACTACAAAGAAATCTCCACTCTTGTAGCAAAGGTGTCAAGGAAACTGCCTACAAAACGCTATAGTCCGCTCAAAGCTGGAATATTGTGGTGCCATATGGGATCCTTACATCAAAAAGTAACAACACTCGAGAATGTTCAAAGACGTGCAGCCCGTTGGGTTTGTTCTCAACAACTATAATTACAGGGATAGCCAGTGGCGTAGCTAGAGGGGGGAGGGCAGGGGGTGGTCGCCCCCCACAAAGCCTCCGAAGGCCTGTGTCGGAAATTTCTAGTCTCTGTCGGAAGTAAATAAAAACAATCCACTTGAAACACTTACAATACTTTTTATGTTTTTAAGCAGAATTACACATCGAAACGTCAACGTGAAAATCAAAAGTCAGTCTCAAAATTGCCCGAAAAGCAAAAAAAAAGAAAAAAAGAAAAGGTCCCCAGAATTTTACACGCCAGGTGATGGTATCATTACTCTAGGATAATGATCTGTCGAAAATTACTTGCATTTGCCCCACCCCCCCCCCCAAAAAAAAATATCTAGCTACGCCACTGGGGATAGCGTCACCAACATGTTAACAGATCTCAAATGGGAACCACTTAAGAGCGCCGTACCAGACTTCGTCTCATCGCTATCTATAAGGAGGTTCATAACTCCATTCCCCCCACCATCCAGTTGCAGATCGAGTAACCATAGTAGGACCACTAGACATAATCAAGGCACCCACATAATTGTTCCCCCTCCTTTTAGTAAGAGATGTTATCAATACTCGATGTACTCAAGAACTGCTCGTGAATGGAATTTCCTTCCACCAAACATACGTGCAGCACCTGATGTTTGCTCTTTGAAATCTAGCCTAGCCAACGTTAATCTTCGAAATCTAGTATCTAAGGCTCACTCTAAAATCTAGGCAACTCCCCTTCCACACTGACCTGTGCGTGATAACCGATTTTGGACTCGGGTGTTTGCACAGTATGAAGCAGAAGCAGAAGTGTGTTTGTGACGTTATTTGCTTGGAACTCGGAACTGCTGTGATGTTAGTTAACTTGGTTGCTTACAAGCCAATATCAGGTGTGCATAGCACTATTGCACTACGTACTGTACGTACGGGACGGGGGGGGGGGTGTACGCTTTCACACTTACTCACCTACATTGTGTATTAACGGCACATGATGGAAATAGCTAACCACGTCTCAACACACTCGTCTTTTTTTTGCTATGTCAGGCTGGCCGGTCTATGTTCTACCGCACTTGAAGGGAAGTAGTAGTGCATTGCTGTCTCTAGTAATGCATTTAGGGCCATATATCATTTATCAATGAATAGGAAATAGCACCGAAAATCCCAAAGTAACGCTCGAAATGGAATTGGGGGGGGGCTACTTTTTTTTTTGAAAATAGCACCCGAAATTGAAAAAAGTGTCTCGGTCTCTGGAGTACAGTCAATGTGGGTGCAGGAGCAACACTAGCCTAGGATACCTAGGCCTGGTTCTCACGTACACTTTGCTCCCTGAACTAGGCCTAGGCTATTGCAACACAAAGTTTTTCCCGCGTTATTACTGTGAGAGTAACGTCGTCTGCGTGCGTTTCTGCGATGATTGTTGTATGTGCGTACATGATTGTAACCATAGCTATGAACAATGTCACAATTGAACAGCAGTGCGTGCTATACAGCATACTGCACAATAGTGTGAACGTCCTAGTAACAAGATTTAGAATGTTTTAAAAAACAGAACGGGATCGTTTGTATAAATCAAAATTTTTGGTCTCTTTTTGGAGACTGAGTGCTAGTATCCCTAAAATGATGGGTTTTAAACATATAAATGACCCACAGAGGTCAATTACCTAGGAGTATATGTGAATTTGAGAAAGATTGAGACCATTCAAAATTTTTGATGGTGCGGTAGCCCAATTTTGACAATGGGTATATTGCTGACCTAGGCTCTATTTCATTAAAGTTAGGAATATTCCTAAAATCAAAGTTCCTAAACTGCTTAGGAATGATTCGTCCGGAATCATTCCTTTCTTCAAATATTTAGGGATAAATCAAAAGTGACATTGTTTTTACCTGTGAATTTCCTGCCAGATCAATTAAGAACATTTCTAAATCTACCAAAGATCATTCCTAAACCTAGGAACAACTTCAGCATGAAGATAGGAATGAATTCTTCCTAAGTCCAAGATAGGAATATTTCTAACTTTTATGAAATAGAGCCCTGGTATGGGAATCCCCATACTAGGTCAGCAGACTGCGGACTAGAGCAACACACGTCTGCCGGGCGGCCAGATCAAAGGTAGTTCTCACGTACACTTTGCTCCCTGAACTAGGTCAGCAGACTGCGGACTAGATCAAAGGTAGCCTGCATGATTCACACGGTCTATTTGTGACGTCATTTGTTTGGAACTTGGCGCTGCTTACAGTATAATGTACCCTGTATCCAGTGTACTAAAGCAGCGCAGTCGCTCTCACACCATACCGACTAGACTGTACTTGCGTGCGTGCATTGCGTGTGCGTGTGTGAATTGAACTTGGCCCCTGCGATGCACACGTACGTCGTTGTTGCCATGCAAGAGAAGATACTGAAGGCTAGGTAGGCCTAGTTCTTCAAGAGAAGGTAAGCAACAGAGTTACAGACAGCCAAAATTCCGTGATGAGCCACAGTGCTCACAAACTTGGTAAAAGTTCTTAAACCAGGCGTGTATTTCAACTAAGCCTGTTAGGGCCTACCTAGCTTGTTAGCGTTATTACAGTACTATTAATAATTTAGCGTAACCTAAGCCTAGGCCTAAGTTAGGCCTAGGCCTAACATCAGTTCCACCGTGCGCGTACTTAGTTATGCTTCATACTGGGACGCGCTTGGACTTTAACTACGGTGGGGACACGCGTATAGTTTTACTTTTATGGCGCCAAGAACTAGTCATGCTTGACACGCGTGATCGCAGTTCACTCAAGGCCTGGGTTTTTACTTAGACTAGAGGTGGTCAAGTTTTGAGCAAGAGAAGCTTAGATAAGTGTGCATCTGATCATGTCATTGCGTGGCTTTTATGGTGGGGTTTGTTGAACTGCAGGTGAAAACTGAATTTTGAGTGTCAGGAAAAGACAGTGATTAATGTAGCGGATCATTTACCTGTTCTTTCAGTGTTTACTGCCAAATTTAAAAAAAAAAATTGTTCTTTTGAACATCTTGACCTTTGACCTCTGACCTTTGACCTATCATGCTGAGGGTACTGGAGGCACAAATTCCAAGGACTGTGCACCCCCACACCAAGTTTGGGGTCAGTAGTACCTTCAGTTTTGAGTGAGCGCACGGCACACTTTTGACCCCAAAATTGTCGTTTGACCTTCTGACCTCGTGACCTTTGACCTCAGAAGGTCAGGTATAAAGATGTGTAAAGTAGGTGTCCATCAGAAAGTTATGCGAAGAAATAAGGATCGTTAAATGTTTCGTTCAGCTTTTACAGCCAGATTTAAAAATTTGCTTATTTTGACCCATCATGACCTTTGACCTCTGACCTTTGACCTATCATGCTGATGGTATTGGAGGCACAAATTCTAGGGGCCATGCACCCCCTCACCAAGTTTGGGGTCATTAGTACCTTCAGTTTTAAGTGAGTGCGCGTCACACTTTTGACCCCAAAATTGTCGTTTGACCTTCTGACCTCGTGACCTTTGACCTCAGAAGAGCAAGTGTCAAGTTGTGCCAAGAGCGCTTCAATACGAAAGCTATGCCAAGAAATCAGGGCCATTTACTGTTGCATTCAGGTTTTATAGCCAGATTTGGAAAATTGCTTATTTTGACCTTTTTTGATGGTTGACCTTTGACCTTTGACCTATCATGCTGAGGGTATGTCAGGCACAAGTTCCAAGGACTATGCACCCGCCCACCAAGTTTGGGCTCAATCTTGTTCTTAGTTTAGGAGGAGTTCGCGGCACACTTTTGACCTTGTGAATGTCATTTGACCATCAGAGCCTTTGACCCAAATTTTAGGCATATTTGGTCACATGACCAGGAAACAGGACCTTCACCACTCCATTTTGCCCCACCCTTGAGTAGCGGTCATAAAGCCCCAAATTTCCCTACCATGCATTTCCATGGTTATGGTTGCTATGGCGACTGGCAGAGGTAAACGTGTGCACTTTTCAATGGTAAACGAAGCACAATATCTCATCCCCCACATACTACGTATGTGGGGATGAGATAAAAATTGTTTTATAATGGGTGACTTCAATTGTAATTTAATGGATCTTCATAATTCCACTACTGATCAGTTCATGAATCTTGCCCATTCGAATGCTTTTATTCCTTTGCACAATCTTCCTACCCGAGTGACCTGTAACTCTGCAACTCTCCTCGACATGATTTTCACTAATGTTTGGAACAAACCATGTCTTCCTGGTATTCTCATTGATGATGTCTCAGATCACCTCCCTGTTTTTGTTCTGTCTGATATTTACCTTCCAAGTCCTTGTAATTCTTCAAACACATCGGTCGGTCACAGGGATATTTCCTCTGCCAACCTAAATTACTTTCAAGCAGCTATTCAAACCGAATCATGGGCCAATGTTTACAACAAAAACGATCCCAACGAAGCATATAATTCTTTTACTGATATTTTTAGTATGTCATATGATAAATATTTCCCATTTGTCACTTACAGGCCCAAGAAAAATATTACATCTCAGCCTTGGCTGACCCCCGCTATTTTCAAATCATGTGTTACCAAACAGAAACTGTATAAAAAGTACCTGAAACGTCGTACTTCACAGAACTTTAATGACTATAAACGTTTTCGTAGTCGATTGACTACAGTTATAAGATGTGCTAAAAAAATGTATTATAATGACTTATTTGTAAATTGTGACAAGGATATGAAGAAAACTTGGCGCTCTTTAAACACTCTTCTCAAAGGACAATCTACATTTGATAAAATTGAGAAATTACCTTATGAGGACAGTGAGATTTCAAATCCCAGTGACATCTGTAATGCTTTTAACACTTTCTTTACTAATATTGGCCCCGAAACCCAAAAGAAAATTCCCGAAGTTAGTTCTATCAACCACTTGTGTTATCTAGGAGAGCCTGTTAAGAATTCCTTATTTCTGCACCCAGTTACGAGTGATGATATTTTTAGTAAAATTATGTCGTTGAAAACCTCATCAGCTGGTTACGATGGAATCTCACCGGTTGTAATTAAGCATGTTGCTAATTATATATCCAAGCCACTGTGCCATATTTTTAATCTATCACTAAACCACGGCATTGTTCCGTCACGTATGAAAACTGCACGTGTCGTCCCTATCTTTAAAAATAATGACAAAGAGCTTGTCACAAACTATAGGCCTATCTCAGTTCTTCCTTGCTTTTCGAAAATTTTGGAAAAACTAATGTTTGAACGGTTATTCAGTTATTTATTGAAGCATAATATTTTGTATAAATATCAGTTCGGGTTTATCCCCGGTCGTTCAACTACCCATGCCTTACTTCATTTTTCTGATTTGATTACTAATGCTTTTGAAAAGAGACATTTTGTCTCTGGTACATTTCTCGACTTGTCTAAGGCGTTTGATACCCTCCATCATGATATTTTATTCAGTAAACTTGAACATTATGGAGTAAGAGGCAACGCTTTACAGTGGTTTAAAAGCTATCTTTCTAACAGACAACAATTTGTTTCAATTAGCAATGTGAATTCTAATTTCTGTGATATCAGTTGTGGTGTGCCTCAAGGGTCTATTTTGGGTCCATTACTTTTTATTATTTATGTTATTGACCTACATAGGGCTACTGAAGAATTGCATATTATTAATAATGCTGACGATACTAATATTTTCTACTCGAATCCTGACCTCAATCACCTATTTGATGTTGTTCAGGAAGAATTTAAAAAGGTATACAGGTGGTTTTGCGTCAATAAGCTCTCCCTTAATGTTAAGAAGACTACCTCCGTATTGTTCAGCCAAGTAAATAAGCCGATAAATCCACCATTTAAGTCTATTAATCTTTGCAATTCTCAAATCCCACTTTCGAATGTTGCAAAATTTCTGGGGGTTTTAATTGATAAGCACGTCACTTGGAACGACCATATACATTCAGTGACTAAAAAAGTATCAAAGAATATTGGTATTATCGGTCGTCTCCGTTCTACCTTACCCAGGAAAATTCTTGTCGCTCTTTATAATACCCTCGTCCTTCCCTTTTTATCCTATTGTAATATCGTGTGGGGTTCCACTTATCCGTCTAAATTATTGCCACTATTTATCCTACAGAAAAGAGTTGTTCGTTATATTTTCAATACTCATTACCTGCATCACACTCCTCCTCTCTTTAGAAAATTAAAGTTTTTGTCTATTTACGATATTAATCGCTATCAATGTGGTATTTTTGTCTACAATTTTTTAAATAGCAAGTTACCAGATATATTCAGTGATTACTTTCGGATGTGTCACGAAGTTAGTTCTTATCGAACTCGATCATCACATCTTTTTAATACACCTCTTTAAAGACTTCAGTCCTCCCTCCACTGTGTTCGTTATGTTGCCCCTCATGTTTGGAATTCCCTTCCTCGGAATATAATCAATTGCCGGTATTCTTCCCTCTACAACTTCAAAAGCAAATTAAAGCGTTATCTCTCGTCAAGTCTCCCGTTATAATGGCTCTAAGTCAAGAAGATCTTCTCTCCTGTTGACGTCAGTGTTTAGTGTCTGTCATTTTTCTCTTGTTATTGTTACTGTTTTTCTGTAAATTATTAAGTTGCACTTTCTATGTTTAAGGGGGTATCCACTCTCATAAGCTTTGCTAAGCTTCTTGTGGATAGCCCTCGGTCTTTTAGTTCTGTATATATGTATATTGCAAGCTGTTTATATCACATGACCGAAATAAATGTTGTTGAAAATTGTTGAAACTAAAATGAAAAAAATGTAATACTTTACCATTGAGGGCCGATAACAATGTGTGCGATCTAGTTCTTGATATATTATAAATAAACGAATGAATGAATGAATGAATGAATGAATGAATGAATGAATGAATGAATGAATGAATGAATGAATGAATGAATGAATGAATGAATGAATGAATGAATGAATGAATGACTGACTGACTGACTGACTGACTAAATATAACCCCGCCATCATACGGAATATGTTCGGCAGCGCTTACACAGAAAAGGCCTCACGAAACAAGAGAGACTGAATTTTTAATTTAAACGATTCTAAATTGTGGGCATACCTAATATGAGCTGGGAGTCTATTCCAGTGAGCCACAACTGGGAAAAAGGCCGTGGTCGTCTCGACTTGAACCAATTGGTTGGAAACTGGGACGTTAAACCTCATCTAACTAACTAACTAACCTCCACAGTGATGGAGCAGCACCCAAGAAGGCACGGTCACCAGCGTTAGTTCTAGTTATGGGGGCCTGAAGTAGGTTGTCACCAGACGAGCGAAGGGGACGGACGGGTTTGTAGAGAATAACCAAGTCATTTATGTATTCAGGGGCTAGACCATTTAAAACCTTATAAACAATTAAAACAGCGATAAGAAATAGGTAACCAGTGCAGATCCTTTAGTATGGGGGTTATATGATGATATTTCAAGGCACCAGTAATTAACCTGGCCGCCATGTTCTGCACACGTTGGAGGGGAGCTAATGAAGACTGAGAAATGCTGTAGAATAAAGAATTAAATATTTAAGTCCAGCCTAGAAGTAACGAAGGCATGAACAAGTTTTTCAGTTTCAGTTTTTTTTTATTAATAAAGCACCGCGCCATTTTGGTGTTGATTTTCTTTGAATTCGACTGCACGGCCGAAGAGGTGGGCTTAAACAAATAAACCAATTGACCTAAAGTAAACACTGGACTTAAACTTAGCTGGTTACTAAATTTAACATTCTGGTTGATTTGCCTGCTCTTTTGTAATTCTAACATTGTGCGGCAGAGGTGGTCAAAGCGTTTTTTAAGTAAAGTGACATACTCTTGATAGGAGGGTGCTTTCGTCCCAAAACTAATTCAAATGGGCTATGATCACCGAAATGAGAAAAACTAAAGAATTGTAAGCATAACATACTGTTGGAACAGAACGTACCAAATCGTTACCGAAATGATTTGAATTAACTCTCAGAAAGTTCGAAAGCGTTCGTATGCGCGGTTCAACTTAAAGGCTACCATGGTTACCTATACTTACTCTTTTATGTCCGATTCCTAATACTTTTGAGACAGTATTTTCAGGTAAGAATCCATGCTATCGACAGACTATATGTACATACATAGCATAGGGAAGTACACTAGTATACCGAACACTTCATGGAGATGTGAGTGTGGTACACTTACGATCAATGAAATATTGAGCTATCGCTAAACGCATGTTCATATTGAATTTAAAGAATAATGTACCGAAACCGTTTGCTCCCACCTAATTTTGATACTTGACAAATATATGCTACTTAGTGGCTGGCAAAATCGTGGTTTAAGGTCCTGCCCAAAAATTTAACCCAAAGTCCCAAACACTCCAGAAAAGCTTTTGGCTGGTGCAGAAAGAGGATAAAGGAAAATAATTCTGAAATCATACAGATATGGGAATTAAAGTATTTTTTATGTGGGAAATTATTCGGAATATAGGATCTCTGATGCCTGTCACTTCTGCATTGCAGTGTCACAGAAGTCCTCCCAAATGTAACAGAATCAAGATTACACAATAAATAAGCTCAAACACTTAGCAAGTTACTTGTCCATTGCGAAGGGTCAAAGAGTTTATGTTTCTGCACTGTATGCCTCTAAGGTTATTTCGGATGGGAAATATAGTGTAAAAGTATTGTGGAAATTGTATAACAGAGTTTACTTGCTCTTATCTAGGCAGCCGAACATTTGACAATATTCTCACTTAGCCCCAACCCTAGTGGGACTGAGGTGGGCTGTGTTGACCTACTCATGGGGAAATTTAAACAGCTCAACCTTGCAGCTCTGCTATTGTTATATGTTACAATATTGCCCAACGTACAGTTGAATGCACGGCTGTCACACAAAGAATAGGAATTAGCAAATGTGCATTCAAAATGGGAGTTGCGAGTATGCAAAACAAAACCTAAAACATTAGCACCAAGTTGAAAACATTGGTATATAGTGATGAGAATCGTCCTAAAAGCCTACAAAAGTCATGTTTTGTTTGAAAATCCTTTTTTTTTTTGTCTTGTTCTGTAAAGAAAGTTAATCCTATTCTGATCCCACTTACTTGCTTGTCGATTGTAATATGTTGTTTCAACTTCAAGTCTATATTTGACACGTCACTCAATCTTCAAAATATTATTTATGAGTCTACCCATAACACAGACATTGATCTTCCAGTACATGCCTTTAAAACCTATGCTGACTGTATTCTCTCCTTTAAACCTATTTTGTTTGTTTTTGACCTTCAAAAACCATATTTACAAGAAAAGGCCCTTGCAATTAGCAAGTTACTAGGCTTAAAGATGTGAAATGAAAACACAGAACATTAAATTCCTTCTGGCGTCTATTGTTACCATACCCGTCAACGACTACCTTAAAAGTGGAGGCTTTTGCTCCCTACGTTGAAATATACAGTGGCGCCTGCATGGGGTTGCAATGTATTGGGGATGAGTGCCCTCTATTTCAGAAAACTCCATTTTTTTAATGGAGCCAAATAAGTGTTTAAGCTATGAAAGTCTGTAGGTAGTAAGGTGGAGTGTGTTACTGACTCAGTGATGAAACTATTTTAATCACCTGTTATCACAAATCTTTCTCAAATTATCAAAATTCTCGCAAATCCTTCTCAAACTGCCATAATTTTCACGCGATTCCAGCTTCATTTCATCGCTGTCACAATCGCGCGGACTGTTCGTGTGCATAGAAGTTACTACAATACTACGGCGGAGCAAAGCGTTGTAAGAATAAAGGGGAATTTAGGGAAAGAAACATTACCAATTCATCAGCAAAAGTTATGAAAATTGAAAGCTTTTACGAATTACCAGTCAGAGGACTCACCTGATAAGTGGCGGATACATTTTTTAGTGAATCTAAAGTGTCTCGATGCAAACTCTGCACGTAACTTTTGTTATGGAAATGGCTTTGAATGCAAAATGTCGGCGAGCTGTACGCTCATTCGTTACCGTTTGCACTCTATATCTCATGACCATTATTAGCGCAATAATACATTATTCTGAACAAAATACTTTGTCGAAAAATAGGGGCGTATCCCCAACCTCTACAAGGACCTTGCTTCAACAGAGGATCTCAGAGCAATCTTATATATGAGTAGCACACTCTGGCATTGGTAGTATGTCTCTGTCGTTGCACATTTGTTGTAAATAACGGGTGCTATGTCAAAGCCAAGGTATAAATAAGTAAAGAGAATTTCTAAGGGTGTTATTAATTGGAAGATTCGATGAAGAAACCACCACTTTGCAAGCTTTGTAAGCTACCTAACCTAATCGAAATAGCTCAAGCAGAAAAGTTACCACCCTCTACTAGACCATGGGCGGGAATCCCGGAGGGGATGGGGGTTGTATCCACTTCCCCACTTTTTGGAAATACTCCCACTGACTTTTAATTTTTACACTAATTTTTACCTCCCCAGATACACTCTTTTCACACAAATCCCCTCTACTGCAGTAGACAACTGATTCTTTCCTTACACTCAACCAAAAATAAAAATTCACTGAACTGTGAGAGTTTTCGATGTGTGATCAATTAAAAAATTTGCCAAATATAGTACTGTTTTGCATGTAAGCCACTTTACATAAACATTTCTCAAGGGGAGGAGATATCAACGCTCCTCTTGGACAACACACCCTTCCTTGACAGTCAACCAAAAATAAGATTCCACTAAATTTTAATTTTTTTTCAAGATATGATCAGTTCGAAAATTTGTTAAAAGTAAGACATTTTTGTATCTTAGCCAAGTTAAATAAACAAGAACTTCTCTCAAAGAGGAGGAGCGCACTTGCTCCCTTTACAGTCCCCCCCCCCCCAACGTCTTCTGCACAAGGTGACAAGGGATAAACCAGCCCCGTGTGCAAACTACCAATGGTACGCATATGCATAATTTACACACTTTTTCTGGACAGATTTTAAGTGCGGTGGGTATACGGCATCATCTTCTGTCGTGCCCCCTCCCTACCCCCTCACCAACCTCTGGCGGCGACTCTGAGATAAGAAAATCATACGAAGAATGCTTGGTGTAATATTTGTCGCAAATGGCGTGTTAGATGATAGGGAAGTGGCAATATTACTTTCTTCTATGGAACCTAAACCTAAAAGCTTTTCAATTTGTGGATTATTTCCTGCTTCCAATTGTCATAAGACAATCAACCTACGTGAAAGACACGAATCACATTCTAAAAATCCTGGAATCTACCGGGCCCTGCCACAAAATGTCTTACACGCTACCCTAGATGTAGTATCCATGTACACAAACACTCCGCAAGAGGAAGCCTTGGATGTTGTACAAAAAGCATACGCGGAAGCCCCGCAAATTTAGCTATTACGATATTGAAAAAAATATCACCACGCTCCATGCGTTATTTGGTCAAACTAATTCTTACGAGAAATTGTTTTGAATTTGATGACCAATATTTCCAACCAAAAATTGGATGCGCAATGGGAAGCCAGGCCTCCCCCCGAAATCTGCGATATTGTCATGCATCACCTACAAAATCGCATTATGCCGACAGATTTCAATATTATTAAATGGCTTCGCTACCGGGATGGCGTCCTCCTATTGTACAAGGGCACACCTGAGGAACTCTCAAACCTAGTGGCCTCATTGAACGAGGCACACGAACACTTCAAAGTTCACAGTGGAAGCTTCTAACACGGAAGTGACGTATCTTGATATTCAAATATTCAAAGGCGAGCGTTTTCGCGCAAGTGGCTTTCTTGGCACTGAAGTCTTCACTAAGCCAACTGAAACCTATCAATATCTTGATCGGAACTCTCCAATCCCCTAGCCACCTTCAAAGGCTTCATTAAAGGCGAAGTACTCGGATACGCCCGCCTGTGAAATAAAGAAAGTGACTTCCTGGAGTAATGTAACTCCTTTACACATAAATCGCTCTTAAGAAATTACTCAGAAGAGGAAATGAACAGCGCCAGCACGCGTGGCCCACGCTGACTGAAAAGACAAAAGCAAGAGTGCCTTCTTTGGTTTTTAAACTTGTTTACACCCCGCAAGTAAAAACGCTTCATAGTAAACATGCCTTAACTAAAAGCTGGCATCTTTTCAGTCAAAACCCACAATTATCCAAACTATTCCCCTAACAACCTATCATTGCCTACAAAAGGTAAAAAATCTGAAAGATTTCCTTGCAAAATGAAGGTTTACGAGTTCTGGGGAAAACACTGAACTAGATTCAGGCGATATTTTACTTGATGCTCCATTAGAAGCAACTACGAATATTTAAATCCATGCCGCGAACGACCGTTTCCTACAGACGAAGCTGCGCCATTATTATGCTCATGAAAGCAGAAACCGGTCTAGTTTGGTCATAAGAACAAACCCTCCAAAGTAATCATACACGGCAAAGTAAAAAAGCCAATCAATTAATCTTTCGAAGGGGCCTAGAAGACTATCTCGAAGCTACGAAAAAAACTATTAGCTGAAATACCGATAAAAATTGCCAAAGGGAACACGTCGAAGGCTGAAAAAAAATCGTGCTACGGCAATTAACCAAAGACTGCACGATTGTGTTGAAACCCTTCACAAGGGCAGGGTACAGCAATTCTCAATCGAAATGACTACAAGGCCAAAATTGAAAGGCAATTAAAACGTTATCATTACCATAAATTAAGGGATGAAACTAAAATTATGTTTTTTTTTCAACCCTTCGAGACATGTTTCAGACAGGGAAATTGATGAGGAGACATTCAATTACCTCAACCCTAATAACCACAAGATCCGAACCCGGTCATATATGTCCTCCCGAAGGTACATAAAGCACCCCCCCCCCCGACACAAAATTTGTCGACCGGCCGATCATAAGCGGCAACAGATCCCACAGAAATGATTTCTGAATTTGTGGATTATTTTCTGTTTCCAATTGTCATAAGAAATCAACCTAGGTGAGAGATACGAATCACATTCTAAAAATCCTGGACGCTACCGGGCCCTACCACAAAATGTCTTTCTCGCTACCCTAGATGTAGTGTTTTACTACTTTCGTATATATATATATATATATATATATATATATATATATATATATATATATATATATATATACATACATACATATATATACATATAGAGATAGATGGATGGATGGATAGATATGTATACATATATATACACGCACACACACTCATACATATATATATATATATATATATATATATATATATATATATTCACTTTCTTACATTTTGAAATTTGCAGCAGTTCTTGTTTTGTTGTAATTGTCCGTGGGAGGTATTTGCGACAAACTCGAAGACAAGGGGGAAGGCAGGGGCGGACCCCTGCTTAAACAATTTCTCCCCTTAGAAAATTCAAACTTACCATTGCAGTAATCCACTTTCGTATATGACGCCCCTCCCTCCAAAACTAACTCTCCTTCCTGAAAGATACCTCGTCCCTTTCAATAGTGCAGCCAGAGTAGCCTTGTGTTTGAATCAATTCTAAATGTGTCGTTAATGAGGTACCATATATTAAAATTTGAGAAATGTAAGGGATACTTGTTTATGAGGACATTTTTGTGGACAATTGTTGATCGCTGAAGAATCACTGAATCAGATACCGTCCCTGATTTTGGTTACCCTACAGTATATTATTAAAATGCATACAGAAAGGGATTACAATTTTTCTGCACAGACAGAGATCAGCTACAGCTATTATGTATTACCAGACACAATCTTGGCTTTGCAATCGTTACTTTTGAACACAGTCGGGGGGGGGGGGGGCTTGAAAAAGTGTTATCTCAAAAGTTAAAATTTCTTAAAATTTCTAAAAATGTTAATTCACAAACGCAATCGTAGACAGAAACAAAAGTAGTCACTCGAAGGTCTTTTTGTGGGATAAAAGATAGTGGAATCATGTTGGTACAGCAAAATTATCGGCATGCATGGTATCTGATATCGAACTGGCGCATTGTATATGTGTAATCACATGCAAATGGTACACTTATTTTGAGGCATCAATGTATTACACAGGACACTCTTTTTACCGTACCAATTGCATCCCCAGTGAACTCAATGTGACCCTAAAAATCACAATATTTCAACACAGTGGTTGTGATCTGAAAGGCCACATTTGAAAAAAAAATAATTCCTTCTTCACTTAATATCTCCTCTGCTCCTAGATTAACTATACTGTTTCAGATTTATTTAGACGAGACACGTGGTCACTATTCTTTATGAGAGGCGCACCGAAAATCCAGTACCTTTTTACGAAGAACACATAAAAAGTACCATAAGTAAATTGAACAGTACTGTAGTTAAGAGCTGAGTTAATTCGAGTCATAATCACTGAAACTGCTGTGTGCCAAAACGACCACCAGTTTTGTCACCTTTAAAATACGGTATTTTGGTTACCAAAGGCGATATCATGGCTGCCGTTACGGTACCTAACGTGAAGATATTATTCCTTGATCTACTGCAAGAGATCAAGAACCCACGTGATACTGAACCTCTTATAAAACTACGAAAGTGCTTATCTCTCCAGATGTTATCGTGATTTTGTTGTCAACGTGAAAATGATGGGATGTTTCTAAATCTTTTGCTGTTCCATTTTTAGTTGCTGACAAATAATGTATAGATGCACCTTCCATATATCGGCTAGCGTGAGGACCGAAGTGCTAGTTTGATATCATTTCAAAATAACGATATATGCAAATAATAAAAGATGTCTTTAATTTTGTTACTATACCTTAAGCGTCAACCAAATTTCAGATATCTTCAGTTGATTACAAGATATCTTCAGTTGATTACAAGATATCTTCAGTTCAATTAACGGTAGACTAAATTCATTTAGAAATACAATTCATCTTGTTTAGTTCCAGAGCTGAAGCTATCTTTAAATATTTGAAGATATTTTCCAATAATTAAAGATACTTTTCAATACAGTAAAGATATTTTGAAATCTTTTCAATATATGTTAAAATCAACAAAATTTCAGACTTTAAATCATTGTAAAATATTTTCATTTCTTTTAGAGATAGCTTCATTTCATTTAAAGGATACATCAATTCAGGTCATGTAAAAGAATTGAACATTTCTTTAAATTAAGTTATAGGTGTCTTAAAATCGAATTACAGATATCTTTAATTAGAATCAAATTTATATATATATATATATATATATATTTAATTCAATTAAATATGTACTTAAATCGAATTAAAAGTATCTTCACTTCACCAAATGTTCCCATACCTTGCTCGGCACGCCATCTCTTCTGCCCCGGGCTCTGGAAAGCAGTCCACCCCCCAGTCTCCAATAGCTCGTTGGGACATTCCCATGGCTTGTAGCCCAAACATATGAATGTGATTATTAATAAAAGAAGGATAACTTGCAACATCTTCGGTCACTTCTTGGTGCACTATGAGAAAAAAAAACTAACTCCTGAAATCTACGATTGTTGGGTGGGGAAAAGACAGCTGCATACGTGTGACCAGTGAGTTGACGTAGATAATCGGGTGGACTTTTATGTGCTAAAAGAACACCCAAACATAGAGTTGCTACTTTGACCCCCCAGAAGTCTTGACTGACTTGGACTCGAGTCCGACTCGCACTTTCTTGACTTGCAACTTGACTTGAAAAATAATTTGTGACTTGACTTGAACATATTTGACTTAATTATCGACATTAAATGAAAATGTTATCGCTGAGTGTAGCATTAATTTTTTCACCACAAAATTAAGTTAAAAAAGGTCGCAAAATTTTCAGCGCATTGTGTTGCGAGTGGAACGAATACTGAAAGACACCCAGGGGTCCAAAAAGTACAGCTGTAATGAAGCACTATAATTGAATCAATCATTTAGACCCACATCGTGTACCTTGCAAGTCGCGTTTATAGTAAGTGTACACCAGTGCTTCCAAGCCTTTTTCGGCTCATTGCCTTTGCACAAGGAAGTTGTCCCTGCTTGCACAGAATGGTATTGAGAAAACTCCCTCCCCTCATGCCTACAAATATAAATAAAAGAACACCCTATGTCTATAAAATATAAGTGACAAGAAAATGAAACTACAAAAAAAAAAAATAAATAAATGAATAAAAAAGGGAATAAAAAAGGGTATTAAATAGGTCCTTATATGTGTGAATTAATGGAATTAAAAATCGATGGGGGTTCACTATGTGCTGGCGAAGCCCAAACTTGAGATCGTCTAAGGGTTGATGATCTAATGGGCTGTAAGCGTTCTCAAGAAAAAAAATCCAATGAAACGCTGCAAAACGCAACCTCCTGGCATCTGACAATCAAGATTTGATCAGAAGTAATACTTGTTTATCTCCACTATGAACAGTTATTCGATAGCACAGTGGCACATTTTTAGTATCTTTCAAAATCTCCTGTTCATATTGAGAATATTAATTTGCGAGACGCCCCTGCTGCACTTACCAATTTCCCCCTCCTCATGAATAGTAAAATCGCCCCGTCATCACACAATTTACTTATCTGTGTGTGGACCTACGGTCCACCATAATCATACCCGTCCGCTTTACGCAACGGGGGGGGGGGGGATCATGACATCATTTAAGCTGCTTTCTCAGTCCTTTTCTGATCTCTTTCATATAATATACTTCAATAAAACAGTTTTTCTCTTCATGAATCTTTCTTACCATTTTTTCTTACCATTTAGAGCATACATTTAATTTATTTAACGGTTGTGTTGACTTTCTTTGAACACAGTGGTTCAGAGAACAGAGAAATAACTGTGCGCGTATCACCACATGGAAGAAAGAAGAAAAAAGATTTTAGACAGTTTTTTTAGACATGGAAGAAGAGGAAAAGATTAAGACAGAAAGAAAGATAGAAGGAAGGAAAGAAAAGGAAGAAGAAAGATTTAGTAGGACAAAGTTTTAGAACATTATGCAAATGCACGCCTAAGTCCTGGCGCCGGTACACATTATTAAAGCTCAAAAATGTTTGAGGGCGAGTGGCGTTGTTTTTTTTGAGTGGCGTTGTGTAAGTTGAGGAATATTCTCTGTTAAAACGATTCCATTTCCATAAGAACTTAGTTTTCTCTAAGCACATTGTTAGCTCCTAAGAGTAAGTGCGTTTAGCTGATATGATCCATTGATTGTCCTGAGAAGTTTTTGCTTGGGTGTAAGTGGACAAAATATATTCCGTAAAGCTCCACCCCCACCCCCCAAAAAAGAAGTCAAGCTGTGACGTCTTTGGATTAAAATTTTTGAAGATCTTCCACCTTATCTCCGTATGAAGAGTGTATCTAGGAACGACAGTCTGTTAGGCTTATGAAACTGTTTTACTTTGAAAATTGTGACTTGTGACTTGACTTGAAGTTTAATGACTTGAGACTTGATTTGACTTACGCGAAGATGAATTGGAACTTGACTTGACTTGAGAAAAATGACTTGGATACAACTATTGGAAGGATGTGTAAGATCACAGGAAGTAATCAGTTAATAAAATTAGCGTATGAGACATGAAATGACGCAACCTTTGAGCTGTTGTATTGGATTAGTCTCTCCTAGATTTAACCATTTTCATGTTAGTTTACGCACAATTTGCACAAAAAACTAAACCAAAAGAAATATTTAAAAGAAAATAGTTGACCGATATTTCTTGGTATTTCATCGGGTAGGGTACAAAGCATTCATGGAGGGAAGGTATAATTTTGAAGAAGAGTACACCCCAAACTACTCAAGAGAAAGGAAGTTTTCTCCGGACACGAGACTATACTATATCGTCTACTTGGGTATAAAGAGAGGGCAGAAGGGGGTGCAAACACATCTGTGATATGTATCACAAACCCACGATTTGTACATTTAAACTAGTTTGTGGACTTTAAAACATTGAAAAATTCTTCTTAGAGTTGATTCCAGTGTTGTTGTTTTTTTGTTTTTTTTTTGTTTTGTTTTGTTTTGTTTTGTTTTTTTTTTTCTGTCGAGTGTTGACAACCACAACTTGCACCTCCCGTAGCTGAAAAGAGTAGCTGAAAAGACTTAAAATAAGGCACTATTTATTATTTTCCCCCATAGACTTATATATTAATTTTAGTCCGTTTCGTGGTCTCTGGACCCTTGCAGAAGTTTTCAACAGGTAAAAGCTAGCCCTTACATGAAAACTCAATATTGCAGGCATTTGTATTAAAACCGCTCAGGTTTTGATTTAAAAGAGACCATGTATAACAGGATGGTTCCAGCTTTACTCATCCTATCAATTTTTTTATTAAATAATGAAATTAAATAGTTTTTCATAATCAGTGCTTTAATTCCTTTGCTACCACATCCGCATCACAAATTGAGAACATCACTTCAGCAACTTGGTCAATACTGTGCCAAAAATTAATTAGTGTATTGGGTACACCTTCCGCGGGGAATTCCGTTCCATTGACTAAGTAGAATAAGAAGTAGAGTGCTACCTCCACTGTAAAAATATCTATTAATTTACAGAAAATAAAACGAAGAAATAAACGAGAAATACAGAAATTTTCTGATAATTAATTACCAGAACATTTTTGTATTCCTTTTCTATTTCTTTATTTTATTTTCTGTAAATTTACAGTTTACATTTCAACAGTGTAAAGATGTATGCAAGCATAACCTTAAATCATGGACTTCAATCCTAGGGGGGGGGGGGGGGCGGAGGGGACGGGGACACGTCCCCCCACATTTCGATGGGTGGAGGACAATATCAAATGTCCCCCCTCCCCCCCACAGTCCCCCCCACACACACACACTTCGCAAAGAGTAGTGTCGTGGCTTTATTTGACTGGCTTTTTGAGTGGCATGTCGGTTTGTTGAAAGTGTCTCGATGCAGATTATGAATGCAGATTTTGTCAGGGAAATCTTTAGTTATTTAATGAAAAATTTCGGCGAGCTTCGCGCGCATGCGTCACAGTTTGCACTCCATCTTATACAAGGAACTATTCTGATCACAACACTTTCCGAAAACAGAGATACATCTCATAACATCTGTATAGGGGCCCCGCATCCATATGGGATCCTTCAATCTAATTTGTAAGTATGATGTGAAAGGTTGAAACTTTAAAGCACGTTGTTCCCGTTATACATTTTTCAAAAACTTTTAACGAGCGCTTCGCGCGAAAGCCATATATAAAGTTTCACGGTATAGATGTTGATGCTGACTAACAACCCTACGAAAGAAAAGCTGAAACAGCGCTTGTTAGTCCCTTCACACTTTTTAAGGGGACTGACAAAAAACGCGATCAGGGAGGTTCATAACATCCACCTTACTCTAGTGGGGGCAACCACCGTGTTCTCCGACATCTCTCTTGCCAATGCCGATCTCTCCATATGCTGTAAGCTGTCTTCACTGGGATTTACGTGAAAAAAAAATCGTGTTGCGGGAAAATGAAGGGTAGAAAAGGTACGAGTAGTGATAGTAAAGTGCTTAGACACGTCATATAGAGTGTATGATTACGCATTATGTCTCACGGGGACGTGCGAGGTACGTAAGGCAGATACGCGTAACCATTTTGCCCAATTTTATATCATTTGATCCAGACCTTCCAGGAGTCCCTCTACAGGCATTTTGCCTAGCCATAGATGCCCTTTTATAAATGCATCAATTTAAGGGAATGAAAATTTTCGGATATAATAATCCAACAAGTTTCTGTTGTACTCAACTCAGCTGTGTTTTTTGCTGGAAAAACTTTTTCCAGAATAGAAGCAGTAAAGTAGCCCAAAGGGGCTGTCTGTCAGGAAGGTTTGTTAAAAAACGTATGTTTCTTCCCCCCCTTTTGTCCCCTTAGACAACATACCTCCCCCTTCTTGTCACCTAACCAAGACTTAGTTCACTAAATTTTGGACATTTTCCAGCCATATACGAATCAGCTCCAAAAACAGAGACGGCAAAGTGATAGGACCATTTTTGGCATCTAGCAGAACCCTTAAAAATTAACAACAATTTTCTCAAAGGGGAAGGGGATACCTCCCATGTTCTTCTCCACTAGCTGTTCTTGTGTCCGAGGGACCGTCCGTTCCGTACAAAATCTGCCACCACTTACTTTAGGCGCCCGGAACCAAAACTTTGCCGCCCGCACAACAAAGAAAATTGACCCGCCCGGTCCATAGAAGCTGTCTGTACACACACAATCAATTACAAACACCACAACTTTAGTCCTAGTTGACTTGCTTTTTTATATTTATGATTTCAAATACTCATGAAAAGTCAATCTATAATAAAACATCTGAGAATATAGCAAATCCAGTTCACGATTGCCCCTAGAGCTCGTATGATATCATTCAATATGTGCACTTCCCCCACCCCCCCCCCCCCCCACCCCCCCCCCCCCCCACCCCCCCCCCCCCCCACCCCCCCCCCCCCCCACCCCCCCCCCCCCCCACCCCCCCCCCCCCCCACCCCCCCCCCCCCCCACCCCCCCCCCCCCCCACCCCCCCCCCCCCCCACCCCCCCCCCCCCCCACCCCCCCCCCCCCCCACCCCCCCCCCCCCCCACCCCCCCCCCCCCCCACCCCCCCCCCCCCCCACCCCCCCCCCCCCCCACCCCCCCCCCCCCCCACCCCCCCCCCCCCCCACCCCCCCCCCCATTCAAAGCAAATGTCGGAGGGGCAACTGCCTACATGCCTTTAAGCTTCCTGAATTTTCCATTTGCATGTTTATGTAGTTGCTGTTATTTGATTAAATTTGCATGGTAAATAAGAAAGTTGCGTTAATAGTAAGGTCTATGTTGTTATCCGTTTTATGTTTTAGATGAGTTGGGGTGGGGTTGCGATACAATTGAGTTCGTTTCGGTTTATATCTAAGTTTCCATGTTCCATATGGTGTTTTTATGGTATCTATCGTTGATCTCGATCTAATTTACACCAGCGCACGTTTTTATACCACGTTACATTACCTTAAAAAAAGTAAAATAGGGAAAAAAACTCATTGAAACACCATTGAAAAATTGTTGTGCATGGTATGTTTCAAATTGATAACGGTTTGCTTTAAATGCATTTTACGTTCAGAGGCAAGTTAGTCCGTTTTATAACTGCTTGGTTTAATAAATTTTTGTTTTTTATCAGCGGTGTTTAAATGTTTTTACATTAGCAAAACTTGGAAAACTGGACTTTGTACATGCCTGTTGTTGTAATTGTTAATGTTAAGTCAGAGGGTATATCAGCACCCACATAGATATAAATCCACTAGGTTTGATTGATTTCAGATATCAAAATGGTCGTTTCGTGGTTAGCACGTGACCAATCTCTGATATTTACGAAAGACTTAAAAAACTGAAAATATAAATACAACATTATAAGAAATGCACTCTCTGATTTTACAAATATGCATATTCCTGTGTCGGACCCACAAAGCACAAGAGGAGTCAAAGATTAGTTTTACTGAGCATTATTACAGTTTGCTGTTTTGTTAATAGATGGAGAGGCAGATGTTAGTGTATTGCTGTTAGTTGATATTCAGGTGTGGAACATCTGAAGGCAGAACGCGTGATGCGATACGTAAAAGGCACCCGCATGCAAATCGGGAGCACGTAGTGGGTAGGCCGTAATATTGTCCAATGTTTGATCCTCCGAACATATATAAAATCGGAAAAAATGTAAAGAGCCAATGTGGAATATTTGTGTGAATAATTTTCTGAGTGCCATAATTCTACTGAATAGTAGTCTTCACCTCTGACTACAATCCCCCTAGTTATTAAAAAAAATTTGTTTGCGTAATTTGAAGGTGTTGAGAGAGGGGGCCTCCAGGAAAAAAACATTCTGGGGGAAAAGAGCCTCAAGACTCGGGGTTTAGAAACCGCGCTTGTGCTACTTGATTGCTGAACCTGCCTGCCCAATAGATGATTTTTATCATAAACTCGTCACGAGAGGGAACATAGACAATTTATATGAATAGATAACGAGACAGAAATGAGAGATATGACTGACAAAAAAAGGAACCTGAACTGGCCAAACCCCCAAATGAACCACTCCCCGAAGGCCCCCCCCCCTCAAAAACACATCACGATTAATAAACTTAATTCTATTCACGTAAGGCTTCCTAAGTAACATACAAACTCCTCAACGGCAGCAACTACATGACATGAAAATGACAAATTAGCACACTTAGAAGGCTGCGCATGAGCGCATCTGTCAATGTTCAAACAACATTATTTTTCATTTTGTGTTCCTTACCTCTAAAAAGATGCTTTAAAGTTTTGGAGGAGTGTCGGGGATTTTGATCTTTTTAGGATTTCATGAAAGCAAAGAAAGTGTATATATAACCAACATGTGACGAACTTTCAGGTGATGGTCCAGTCCTGGACTTTACCCTTTTCTAGCTACATCTATACACGGTCATGCTTTGTAATTATTTAGTGTCATTACTGGTTTAACGATTAACGACAGCTACTATACACTGATCTGTGCCCTGGCCCCTAGACCCCTGCTGAAGTTTAAACAGACAAACTACACCGTCAGCGGGCAGTTAGCCATTCCGACCTAACCCGTCAAAAATATTGAATAAAAGCAACCAAAATAAAGTCCCTTTCCCAATCTCTTCTGTAAAAATTAACTCATCGACACCAAGGGAGGTGAGCCCTGGACCCTGACAGTTTGGAATCTCAACAAGTTGAAACTTTAGTTGCTATGTGATTCCGCGCAGGGGCTATGTCAGGGTTCGAAACGTGGGGGTACAAAACTAAAATGTGATGCCATCTTTACCGTCAATTTTTGCCAAAAGCGCCTCTTAAATTACATAAAATACTCTTTTTCAACCGTGTGAGTTGCAACTTAACACAGTTACTTAAGGATCTCATGTTTTAGAATTTTACAATAAATAGGGTGAATTTGACAAAATGATTCGAACATGAAATTTGCAAGAGACAAATAGAACTTTTCGTTACTGGATGCTTTACTTGGGTACTACAATTTTAATGAGTTCATCTAAAAATGACGTCAAAATTTCAGTCAGACGTAACCTGTATGGCAAAGCCGATAATACTTAAAAGAAGAGTCTAAGCTCGAATCAAGTTTTGGTATAGTAAAGGGGTACTTATTCTAAGCATTCTGGTGCCGTTCTCAAGATTTTGCAGTTACAGTTGTCACATTTTCAACACAAAGTGAACTTGAAGCAAGCACATATAATGTCATAACCTCACATTAATGAACACTCTTGTTTTTATTTAAACTTTACAATAAATTTTCTCCTTCATAATCCCACGGTATCTGAATGTAAGTACATGAGAGGCACAGAAATTTTGCAAACTTCAAGTTCTCCATGGGGAACTCCTATCCCTATTAACATCAGGTCAACACAACAGACTGCAAAAACAAAGAAAACAAAGCATTTCTCATCATTGTGAGCAAGTGATAAAGCCCATCCTTGCCTCCACCTCACTTTGGGTTACAGGCGTAGTAATTTCATTTGCTAATACCTCGAGCACTACATTTCCGATTTGAATGAAAGTTTCACCAGAATTGGTAGATTTAGTTTCTCGTTTACATATGAAAAGTAATTTTTTACTTAATCTCTTCCTTTTAACATTTCTT
Organism: Holothuria leucospilota; assembly: GCA_029531755.1. NCBI lineage: Eukaryota > Metazoa > Echinodermata > Holothuroidea > Aspidochirotida > Holothuriidae > Holothuria > Holothuria leucospilota. The sequence goes on from CM055969.1 coordinate 20,406,224, forward strand.
CATCGTTTTTTAACATTTTAAGTAAAAATCTTGTAAGAGTGTAGTGTCCACTTAGATAGTTTGAAACTCTTTTTTGCACACTACTTCAAAGCAACTTAATCTTTTAGTCAAACAAACTTCAAAGCTAGTCTTATTAGCCCGTAAATGTATCAGTTATTTCACAAAAAACAATCGTGCGGGATTTGTGCTATGTTTCTATGACAATTTGCAATTTCGTAAAGGATAGTCGGTCATTTACTGATAAGAGCAACCGTCTTTGTCGGCTGGACAAAGTATGTTCGTGAAAAAAATAGAAGTCTCGAACCCTGTCTACAAGAGAAACCGTTGGAAGATGTGCCAGCAAAACTTTGAGAAAATATATGAATATGTATTTTCCATTTACTTTTGAAGTAGCTTTGCCTCTTGTTTTCGTCTAGCCAATCAGCAATCATGAGATCTGAAGTCAAGCCCTCCTCCAATAGCACCCGCCTGACTGGGTGGTTTTACCCACAAACACACTAAAGTGAGTGCTTTTCGGTGCACAACAACAATCTTAACAACAATCTTAACAAGCAACTAAGTATTGCGTGCCGTTAGCCCCTTGTAATGATAAAAACATACTTTGGGACCCCAAAGTAACCCTACAGATGTTCAGTGTTTTGAGCCCTCACATAATGACGAAAATTTCTATCCAAAACAACTTCGTTCAGCACTTTTCAAACTACCAATCTGCAAACCTTTAGCAACTTTTAACCACGAAAGTAAAAAGAATTACTTTTAAACCATCTCAAAAATAGCCTCCCATCATTTTAAACTGCTAAAAATATTTTACCGCAAGTGAATTCAACATTAAGACTTTTACTCCGGCAATAAGGTGACCAACTGTCGGCCAAATTAGTGCAGAATTTGCAAAATGCCAACCAATGAGAAATAGTGCGAATAATCGATAGACACTTGGCAGCAATGCACGATAGCAATAGGTCCGACGATAATAGTTGAGCAAAACCATTGCCGGATGTTTCTCTGTTTTCTTTGGTTGCTAATGGTCCAAAATAGTTAAAACCCCAATGTACCTAAAATGTAGCTCTGCCACTGCTGACGTATAGAGTTATCATTCTGAGACAGTCGGCAAGCCAAAAACCTTTTTCAGCATGGCTGTTCTTCAAAAAATGTCACGGTCATAATTACACACGTCGCATGTTGCAGGTTTCTTCAAAATTTGTATGGAGATGGCGTTAGATTTTAGGCAAACAAGGTATAACCCAAACAATGATTGAAGTATATTATAACATAGGGACTTCTTCCCCCCTTTCTTTCTTTCTTTCTTTCTTTCTTTTTTTCTTTCTTTCTTTCTTTCTTTCTTTCTTTCTTTCTTTCTTTCTTTCTTTCTTTCTTTCTTTCTTTCTTTCTTCCTTCCTTTCTTTCTTTCTTTCTTTCTTTCTTTCTTTCTTTCTTTCTTTCTTACTTACTTACTTATGCATCAGTGTCCGTCGAACATTCGGTACAGGTACTGTACTTCTTCGTTTCATCCGTTTGTTGTCCGGTAATGATCCGGTGAGCAAATATAATCATCGGAGACGAACGGATACTAACGGAGAAGTCCAGTTTGAGAAACGCACGTGAAAATGATAAAACGGAAGCTTAAGGGATAAGTAACGAAATACGTAAAGGGGACCCTTGTCGGTCGACGTCCGGTCGAAGTTTTGTGCATGTTCAAAATCTCTCGCCGTTCATACCGGACGTTCCAGGTCATGAAACGAAGTCGGCGGAGGAGAACAGGAGACTAAACGGATACTAACGTACATCAACGGAGTGCCATTTTGGGTCTTCGTTTCCTCTCCGTTATTGCAATCCGGTGAGGTGTGACAGGCGCTTAAAGACTGACGTGTGTTATATACCGTACGGTATCTCCCTCCCTCCTCCCTCTCCCTCCCTGGTGACGACATCCCAACCAATTATTTATACCTCTGCCTGTGAATCCATTCTTAAGGTTTAAGTCGAAATTTTACATAAATAATACTGCAATAAAATAAATTTCAATCAGTTTCGTCTCTTATCCCATACATGCACATTTCATTTTAGGAGTTTAAAGTGGACCTAAAGTGTAGAATTATAAGAATATATATTTTAGACGTTGGAAACGAATTTCACTCATCCAGCTCTCATTTTCATAGCTCACCCTGTTGCTGAGATATGAAAAGTTAAAATTTATTCACTTTATTTGAAATAGTCGATTGCGCAATAATTTGTGATGATCTTCTTGTAAAACTCACATTACTTGCTTTTGTTTCCTTTTGAAATTGAAATGTTTATATAACCTTGCAAAAATTACTGTTGTACGGAGAGGTTTTGTATAGTCAAGTCACCCTATAACAGTGAGAAAGTGATTACATTTTGGCGCAAGGTGCAGAGGTTTTCGAAAAAATAAAGAAAACAAAGAATGTAATTTGAGTAGTACAAGAATGACATTACAAATTATTGAGCCATCTACCATTTTAAATTGAATAAGCACCAACATTTTATATATCTCAGCTCAGGAATTCCTGTAAAGATGGCAGTTAGACCATTTGGATTCATTTTTCATGCTTTGTAACATATGTTTTTTGAATTTTTAGCCTTTAGGTGCACTTTAAATTTAGCTAAAATTTGGCAGTTCTTTGTAGACCAAAATGAATTTTCTATGCGCGTTTCTTTCAATATAAAAAGTTGATTTAACTGTATTTTTAAAGCAAAGTGAACTCAAAGCAAGCTGGAGTGATTTCACATTCTCACATTGATGAGCAGTTCTTCCTTTTCTGTGCCTTTCAATCGTTTTGACTTACGGACCCTTAAGGGTGCAATTTGCAAAATTTCAATATCTCCTATGCATATTACGTAATGATACCATACGATTATGAAGGACACTAAATCGGATTTAAATTTAATGATATACATAAATCAGTCTATTAATGTGAGGAAATGACGTCACTCCTGTTTGCGTAAAGTTAAGCTTGCAAATTTGGTTACATCATTGGTTCAAAAACTCAAAAAACTAAAGGTAAAAATTTAATGATATCTCATTAGAGTTATGATTCCTCTCCCTTTTATAAAATTCAGTTTTGCGAATAACCCTTCCTCAGTGATTCGGCTTTTCTATAAGCAAGAAAAAAAACACATAATGAGGATTAATTTTTCTCATTAATTAAGAAATTGCAGACATGAGATCCATGTTTCAAGGATGAATACATACAGTTTAGAACACTCGGGAAGTGCCGTTTCCGGCCATCTGGAGGGTTTGCAAAGTAAAAAGTTTTCTTGAAGGCTCAGCGCCAACTGGTGGTGGCGCTCCGCTAAGAAATATGTATTACCATTTTTCATAGATTTATTTTTTTCTCCTTAATTGAGAAATTGCAGACGTATGATCCATATTTCAAGGCTGGGTACATACAGCTTAGAACACTCGGAAAGTGCCATTTCCGGCCATCTGGAGGGTTTGTGAAGCCAAAAATTTTCTTGTACGCTCCGCGCCAACCGATGGTGGCGCTCCGCTTAGATACTCTTGCTGTATTCAGCCCCTCCACCCCCCAATATTTTTTCGTTCTGCCGCACCAGCTGCATAGTTGAAGCGTCTCATTCAGTGAGGGGCCGATTTTCACAGACAGACAAACAAACCTTCTCACAGTTCGTATTTATTTTAGAAAAAGAAAGTTTTTTTTGAGAGAGAAAAATAAAGTCCAAGAAAATGAAAACGCCAAAAATGCAGGTTCTGAGGTGACGGGGGGGGGGGGGTTAGGGTGAGGCTCGGAAGTCTTCAATGCCTGCACCCCCAAAACACTAAAGCTGGGTCCAGCCCAGCATGCTTTGCCCCTCCCCCCCCCCCTCTATCGAAAAACTCTGGCGCCGCCCCTGCTTATTAACACCACAAAAGTATCGCATGTCTTTAAACAGCATTGAATGCAGAGAAGGTACAAAGGCTGGCATGCATCAAAACTTACATCTCCGATCCTTTTTCAGAACAGATCAAATAACTTTCACTTGTTTGGAGTAAAGCAAACAGAAGATGATATAGACACGGGGTGGCAAAAAGGCACCATGAATCCAGGTTCCTGGAACCAGTGTTTAAAACTTTGAAGTAGTAATTTTATTAAAAAATATTTTCAACAATTTTACTCGATAAAATCGAGGGGCATCGATACTTAAAATTCCAACTTTTTAATAGTCATATTTACCAACAATGGGGTAAATTATTCGTATTTCATAAATTCATGGCCAGTTTTTGTTTCAAGCAAATAAGTATAAGGAAACGACCGAGGGGGCTGGATCTTATTACCCTAAATTCCAAGGAGTTTACTCTTTCTATAGAGGTGTGGTCAGATGTAAGGGCAGTACTTTTCTTTCGATCCAAACTTATTGTGGCCACCTTCATTAGTGATGTCTAGTAAAATCACAAAAACAAACATCTTCATGTTTTACCTATAATAGAATAACAGGTTAAGCATCACCAACTTATTAATCGTTCAAACAAAAATGTTCATGTTTAAGCTAGTTAAGAAGAAAAGATAAACCAATTACCAAATTCTAAACTTGAATTATCAATAATAAATAATCTTACTGACGTGTTGACAAAATCAAAATTAAGTACAAGGTTTTTTTTCCTATTTATACTTCGACATTTCACAGAATTATCACCTTACAGGTTCTTGCCTTTGGGAATCAATGATAATGCAAACCGTCTATGGGTTGTAGATAATATGATGAACACGTTAAAATGATACCATCGGGAAATAAACATATCCTTTCAGATACTTCTCTAATTCAACAGAAAAACAGTCTGTGCCTGGCGATTTCGCATTTTCTTAAAAAGGATTTTGGCTCATATTTAGTTCGTATTATTAGAGAATACTAAATTTAGATGTTTTGGTGAAATTTACTTTCACTTCGTCCACATAGGTCTCGATTCTTAACTGATGAAGTCATAATATCTTGAACCATTGACAACCAATCTTCTGCATCAGCTTATGTTTTCTTTATATGAATGCGTGACTGGAATGGAAATTTTACCAACGTAACATTCCTCATGTGGAAACTAGTATCCATACTACTTAAACGTCACAGCAATAGATTCAAATACAAAGAAAGCAAAGCACTGTTTACCAGTGTGAGAAGATGGCATCCTCTACTGGTTGCAAACATAACTTTTTCTGTTAATATTTTAAGAGCCACATATATGATTAAAGGGATTAAAGAAACTTTCACCAGAATTCTATCTAGTTCTTTTCGAACTTACCAAAATCACTTTTGCTTATACCGTTCCTGTAAAATATTATGTAACGGACCTTTGAAGCCAGCAGACTCTCTAATAGCAGGGGGGAGAACAGACAAAGTGGTTCATACAATTTGAAATAGCCTTCATTTTATTTCAAGTCTGTGTCTTAGAGAAGAAAATAATCTCAGCTTTAAAACTCATAAATATTATTTTTCCTCTATAAGATACCATCGTGGTCGAACTATTGTTCATGCACTAATCAGTTAACAGATCTAATTACGCTACTTTGTTTTAATCACTGACCATTGTTAAGTGAAAAGTACACATGGCCATTTTACTTTATGTTTCTGGCCCAGTTTTTCTCAAGAGATTTCAATATCCTATTTAACTTTTATACAGTATTTCATAAAGAGGTTGCGACCTAAAGCCATTCGTCACGTTGCACTTTTTACATGATAACACAGTACTGCATGATAATACTCAGTGCTGTAGTACTCGAGACCAGTTTCGGACTCAAGACCGATCGCCAGTCACGATTTTGAGGACTCGGACTCGGTCTCGTACAGTCCGGACTCGTCATTCGGCTCTACATTTCCCGAGACCAGAATTTGAGATTCACTTTTATGCAATTAAACCATTGTCACATAGCATTTACCTTGTCCTCTGCAGTTTCTGTACTACTCAACACGGTATCTACGTGTTTGCAGTATGTGCTGTATTGTGTAGATGTTATTTGTACAAGTTAGTAAAATCGTTTATGGGTCCTTAATTATTTTCAATGCTGGCCCACATTTTTAATCAGGAAGACCTCGCCGGCCACAGCCAGAATCATACCCATGATTTTGCCTTTGGGCGTCAGTTTAGAATGGTTAGCTTTCTACCTGAATGTGTGATGTCTAGGGGTCCGTGGGAAGGCCCTGGTTCAGAGCAGAGCAGAGCAGTGCAGAACAGGTCAAAAAGGGCCGGAAGCTCTGTGGGTATTTACAAAATAGTGGACATAAACCTGAAGACTTATCTATCTGTTAATGACATTGAATGGCACTCAATACATGATCACAAGTATCGTAATTTGACCATTATTTTGTAATATCCCCAATTCAGACTGATAGAGCTGGTACCAAATAAGGTCACACCAGATTAATTGGTGCAAACTATGTTGAAAAGATTTTAGCTGGGGAGAAGGCGGTTTGTCGTGACTTTATCTGAGCGGAGCATCACTATCCGTTGGCTGAAAAAATGGAGTAACAAGAATATTGTTTTGCCCAAAATGCCTCCTATATTGCCTTGAGTGACAAGTTACCAGACTATGTAAGTTGCAGCTTGATACCGTATTCTTTACTCTGAAATATCATCACTAGCAATCCACATTTCAAATACCGGTAATACAAGGCAAATAACAGAAAAAATATTCGACCTATGTATCGTCTCCTCAAATTTCGTGAGTTCACAACTGGCCTGCCTAGCTTACCCCTTACCACCACTGGATTACGTATGTCAGACTACTGGCCCGTCGATTTGTATACGCAGTGAGCACGTGAGTGAGTGGGTGGGTGGAGAATTACTGATGGTGGTAAGGTTTGCAAGGAGGAGTGTAGCAGAGGGCTTGGTGAATGTAGGAGCTAAAATTTAAGATGGGTTTGAATCCAGAGAATTCCAGCTCTCGAAGCTTATACCCGTCAATGAGGCTTATAGCCAAACAAGGGGAGGGGGCGAAATATTTTCAGGGGCGAGACATGCTAAAATGCATTACGGCAATGGTTATTTTTGTATCTTCTTGTGGGCGAACAAATTTCCAGGTTTGCAGAATTGGGGCTCATTCGTAAAGAAGATGCTCTCATATAGACCATTTTCCAAACAGCAATTTCAAAGGACTGTGGGATAGAATTTTGGTACGGGTCGTTTTCGTCAATGGCATTTTACTGTAGCAAAAACGACCCACATCAAAACTCTCAGGCCATCCCACAATGCTTTTTAATTGCTTATTGGACAGTTGGAAAAGGTTCTATGTAAAGAGTACCAAAAGTATGTCTTCTCTGGCAGGGTCCGGTGGGCTCCCGGAACATTTACAAAAACAAGGCCTACGCGATTTTCTTTTCCGATGCAAAACTTAATGAGCAGAGCAATAAACGCAAGAAAATTTTGACAGCTTCCAACAAGTTTTAATAAAAATATTAAATGATCGATCATTTGAAAAGACAACCACCCTACCTCTAGCCGTAGCATTCACGCCTACACCGATTTTCCCAATAAACCTATTCGTCAATTCATGTCTTTCCGCCTATACGAAGTAAAAAAGGAGACAAAAGCAGTACCACCATGTTTGGCATAAATACAGTAACACCACAAGATCAATAAACAAATAAAAGGAGAGCAATGACGAACAAATGGTGCCATGTTTTATGATTTTGGCAGTTAAAATATTCGTTTTCCTACCAGTGAATCGACTTTTTTCTGTCACAGGCCTGAAGTTGGAAATTGGGAGACCGGCAGTAGAAATTTCAGCCTTCACACTTCCATTTAGTGACAAGGCCAACTGAAAATTTTACCAAGATGGGGAGGGGGATGGAACCCCTCTGGCGACATTCCTGGCTGCATGAGGCGTTGGAACGATAACTGCACCGCTGTCTTAAATGACGTGATAGTAAGATGACTAGTTACAGTACGTGTAGGGAAGTTTTTCTCCTCCTTTCATTCCAAAAAATTCCCTTGACTTGAACAAGTCTCTAGTGGTGTCCTCTGTTCTCTGCATAGTCGTGTGCACTGTGTCTCTCCATGGGCTGCCTATTGGTATTTCCAGAGATACCAACACACACGACTATATGCAGAGAGAACAGAGGACACCAGGAGAGACTTGACCAAGTCTAAATATTTCCCCTTTCTAAAATGCCTTCGATACTGATAATTTTCAATTATTGGCGCATTTTTGGACCGTCTTTTTCGATCTGTTTGCTTGGGGGCTGGACTGGAACACTTTGTAGGCCGAATGTAGCCCACGGGTTGCCATTCAGATCCCAGGGCCTATATCATAACACTCAACAACATTGCATAAAAAGCAGTACTTCCTATTCTTAGTGTATACTTTTCCGTAGTCGGGACTCGTGACTCGGACTCGGAGCTTCTGACTCGACTCGGCTTGGACTCGAGTTCCAGTGACTGGGTCTCGGACTCGGACTCGGACTCGGAGGGTGGGGACTCGACTACAGCACTGATAATACTGCAGTTCACATCTTTGCTACTACTAAGTCTTATATAGCAACTGTTTACTGCAATAATTCAGTAGCGTAGCACAAGATGGACAGGGTGCTCATAACAAACAAATGAGACTGAATTTGGGAAAGAGAAAACAAGAAGTAAATTACATATGAATCATTAAAAAAAACTTTAAAACTATATGTTTCCAAACATAATTTCAGGCACTTGCTGCAAGGTGTCCAATTTATAACACAGGTGAAAATCTTGTTGGATTAATTTTCAAATGATAAATTTCCTATAGTCTTTTAAAACTTTTTCATTTTACCGGAGCTGGAAGCAAGAGTACCTTTCATTGTTTGTCTCGGCGTAATATCTCACCAGTTGTGCGATTCGCTGAATACGTTTTACTACTTTTCCGTTGACAGTGAAGAAAATTTGGAAGGAATTCAAACTATTGACAAAGTTATTAATGTCTTCTCTTTAACGAAGTTTCCCTACTTTAGAAAACATATGACTCGAATAAATCGAATTGAATGCGTCCACTTAAAGAGTGATTCGCAGGGAGAATTTCGCCAATACTTTAAAACAGTGATTTATTGTGAGTTGTCTACTTAGAATGGCAAACATTCCTAACAATGAAGGATTGAGAGGATCTGTGCAGTGACAAGTCTCATAAATTGATTTTGATTATCATTGATAAGGTTAGAACAATACTTCACATTGTTGTCCTTTCATAATTTATCTATGTCATTTAGTGACTACGACATAGTATGGCCGTTTTAAAAATAATCTGCAATATTCTTTGACTCTCATCAGGGAAATGAATATGTCAGGCAATGCCTTGCTCATCAAACAAAAGCGCTTCGATAAGGTACGAATACAAAGATCACGAAATAGGTAACGTATGTCATAACAGAGTGAGGTATAGTGAGAAGATAAAACCAGGGGCCACGGGCCAATTTTGAAGTGGGGGGCTAATCATCGAGGAGGCCCAATATGTTGAAGAAAATAAAAGCCTCTCGTCCTAGTTTATAAGGCTGCCCAAAATGCCCACAGCAGAAAAAAGTGCGGGGGTTAAAGCCTCCGTATCCCCCTGTCTCCGTGGTCCCTGAAAATTAAGTATTAAACTGTTTGATTTTCATCAAAACATACGCGATGTAAATTTTTTTTTTGGAGCCTGAGCATAAGCGTACAGGAACTACTTCAAATTGACTTTGGGGTGGGGCTGAGGCACTTTTTAATGCATATTTGACCAAAGATAACATATATTTTGCACAAAAATACCAAATTTTATGCTACAGCCCCCACCAAGTACGCCTATGAACCTGATAAGTTGGTGATACATACCACGATGTCACAAAGAGGATTGTAGGTCAATCTTGATGATTTAGGCGTGTGCAGGTTTAGAAATATCGATACAGGCTTGATTTAATTTGAAACTTTGCCAGAAAGTCCGAGCTTAAAATTCAAAACCTTTATAAGTGAAAACAAATATACCTGTTTATGCCTTTTCTAAAGATATCTCTCAAGGTATCTCAATGGTCCAGAAGTGAAGTTGTATCGCTAAAAATGCTTGGCAGAGTGTTCTGAAAGATGGCGGTCAGGACTGTGTAACGAAAATATGGAAAGGCTTGGCGCAGAACTAGAAGCGTTGGATGCACTGCTGGGTGGAGTTCCGGTGGTTCAAAGGGTTAAAATGAAGTCACCCATATCTTTAGAGAACAATATCTTGAAAGGAAAGAATGATCCTTCTAATGAAATATTTGCATATTTTTCCGCTTCATAGATGTTTCTGAATGCAATTATTTTAAACTATGACTGAAGGAAGTCATTGTCGGCTGTTGATTACACTTGTTACACTTGTTCAATTGTTCGCTGAGTTTTCCTTGAAAATCACGCAACTTAACGAAAGAAACAGGTAGAAAAAACATGCACCATCATTGATTTCTGTTTTACGTTAATCACGTCTGTTTTTAGCCTGATTGACACGTAGCTATGCCTTTATCTGCACTGATTCACATTGAGTAGCGTGTATAACTTACATTAGAATAGTTTACATATGTCTCATACACATGTAAATTCACGTATGTGTAGAAAAAGACTAGGGAAGAAATAAAGAGGGCAGTTAAGTTTAGCCGTGGACAGAGCTTCTATATTAGGGCTCTTGTCGGGGACAGGGTCGGGAGAAGGGTAAAGAAGTTGAGGAGAAACTTGATCCGAAGCGGAATAAATGTTGTTAGTAAGGCCTAAATGTTGAATCCTTCTTTTGTACATGTAGTCAGGGTCCTTTTGTAATTTTGCGAGATAGGCTGCCTAGTTTGATTTTATAGCAGTTTCTTAATAATTCGGATATGCTGAATCCAAAAATGCAGGGTTTCATTTTTTCCGACATTAGAGGAGCGGCCATTTTGAATTTCAAAATGGCCGCCATTTTTCACAGGAAAATGACCATAACTTCCTTATTCTAGAAGCAATAAGAGTGATTGTGATGGCTAATCCCATGTTTTGCATAAATGGCGGCCATGCTGAATTTCAAGATGGCGGCCATTTTTCCTTAAAGTCGCTTTGGAAATGCAGGTATAACCATCTGTTTAGCCTAAAATTCTGTTTAATCTACAACTTATTTATGAATGAATAATTCCATGGGCCAATTGTGACGGGGAAACTTAATTTCAAAATGACTCTCATGATTATAGTCTGGGTAACCCTGTCACAATGGGCATGCTGTCTTGTGGTCCCTTCGCTTACCCCTAGATATCACGTTGATTTTCCCTCCCGATTAAGGTGCTAGGGGGATTCAATAGTAAACATGAAAATTTTTATTAGTACTGCTTTTGGATATTGGGCACAGAGGCATCAAGATCTGCCCCCATCGTACACTTTTGGGATAATCTTCACAGTATTTACCCTGTTTGATTATAAGCCTTCGGGAGGTACTGCCACTGACCTTATTACAGGTAGGTGAGTAAACCAAGAGAAAACACACCCTTGTACAGAGTTACCCTGACTGAAGCAACATCCACCACAACGTTCTTATATTTGAGTGTTCCTTAGTATGAAACTGATGATTAGTCTCTATTTCAATCCACTGAACAAAAGCGGTCTTCATTTCACAGAATTTTTGTGGAGACCTTAGGGCTGATCCCAATCCTACCCTTCAGAAGGGGATTTAGTTCATGTCCTTGAACTTGAAGGATGCACACCTTCACACCACCCCCGTGACGGAAAGGACGAAACACGACCGGATGTAGCCATTAGAATGGTATGGGCTCAGTGTATGCTGAACTATTCTGTACATGTCATACGTAGCCTACGAGAGATATGAGAGTACATGTACAAGGAAAAGAGGGACCTGGTCTCCCCTCCTTATGGGAGGGTTTAAGGGCTTTACCAAGGGAAAGTATAGTAGCTCATAAATGTCCACACTAGGAGGTCTGGCTTGTGGAAATTCACTGATGACGTTTTGAGACTTAAAGTCACTGAACCAACCCACCTACATGAAATCTCAGTAGTTAAGTATGTAAACCTCTGTGCACATCCTTTCTTTCTGAAGGGAGCTTGGTGGCATCTAAGGGCCTGAAGGATCTGGCTTCATTGTGACATACCCATAGCCACATCATCTCTGAGCATCGCCTGTGAGCACTGGTGGATACATACCAGTTGATAGCTCTCTCCGCTGGGCCCTCCATGACCCAGTCGGACCACCTTTTTCTGCTTGAGCGCTTCCGGTCCTCCAGGTTCAAGATGTCGTCTGACAGGAGTTTTAGGATGCAAAGTCGTAGTGACGGATCTGTGGCACGGCACTGATTTCCAACCTGGCATTCAGGAACATGTTTAAGGGGTATGGACAATACAGTTCGTAAGGCTTTTCGTAATAGTCCCTGGAGACTTAGCTGGCCCTTATGGCTGCCTCTGGCTCCATTATGTTGCTATCCAGTTCCTACTTCCTTTCCGTCTGTATCTCTACAAAGGTTTTCATTACATCCCCGCCTTGCCAGCAATCGATATCTGTGTAGTGACACTTATCAGGTCGGGCTCCCAGAGTACGAATGTGTTCCTTAAAGATATGTTTCTTTGAGGTACCATTCCGGAGGAGCCAGACAGTGGGACTTATCTACAACAGGACCTGGGGTCCTTGAAAGCCGGGCAGGAGTACTGTGGCATTTGGACAAAGGTGCTAGCGGCACTGGAGAAAGTGATCGACCAGACTGGTTGGTAAGCCTATGACTGGGAACCAAGCTCTGGGGAGTGACCACGAGTCCAGAGATAACTTTTCTGTGGGCAGTAAACCTTTCCATGAGTGGAAACCCCCTTCTATTCAGGTCTAGTCTCCCAGGGTAAAGATGGAGTACAGCTTTTCTCCATTTAACACTTTTGCGATGTGTTAGCGGAGATCAAAGTGATCATGTTTCTCTATAAGACACGAACTCTGACCATCCTTCCAAGAGATACGGGTAGAGATAAGCTTGGTTGGTGTCCTCAGTCCTAGAGGACAGGAAATGATGCCCTCTCAGAGTGCGTAAGTGGTATCTCAAGAGGATTTCGACCGGCAGGACATGGAGAGTCCTTAAGAGGGAGCTATGAACTTGAATGTGTCTCCACAGTAATGGTAGGCGACGCTCTGAGATGCCGTGGTTATGGGTTTGTCACGTGATTAGCTTGTTGAGTTTGAGCTGGTCAAACCAACGCCACCTAGATCCCCATTCCTGTAAGGCATAGGCAAGGGGATGAACACTAAGGTTTACTTGCTTAACATTGTGATTTGATATCGGCAGGTTGTGTAGTGGCTTCAGTGAAGTCCACGGTCGCCATCGGTGCATTCCCACCAATTAGACCTACTAGTATATACATTCGTAAACGACTATAGTTACCTCATGCTACAGCCCTTCCCTGATTAGGAAAGACAAGAGCCCTGTTTCCTTGTACCATAGTACGTTTTTTGAAGTTCTTAACCTAGATGCTACATCAGGTGGTCCTTCATTGCCCTCTCCCAAGAGGTGGTGTGAAGATACGCATCCTTCAGGTCCAAGGACATCGACAAAATTACCCTCTAAAGAGTAGGAGAGGATCTTCGCCACTGTCACCTCAAGAATTTGCCATGGTCTAATGTAGACAGGCCTTGTTCAGTGGAATGAGGTTGAGCATTGTCACTAGTTTCGTAGCAAAGGGCTTTTGAATGACAAAAATGTGCAAGCTGTTGTAGTCAGGGTAACTTTGCCAAAAGGGCGTGCTTTCTTTTGGTCCTCTCACATACCCTCAACTTGGTCAACAGGTAAAGGGTAATACCTTACTAAATCTTAAGTTTATATCACTGAGGGTAGCCTATGTATTGTTAAGGTTAAGGTTGAAAAACTTGATATAGCGCACATTACTGTGTAACCACACTCAATGGGGCTGTACAAAGAACAAAAATCTCAAGAGTCAAGAAAACAATCTCTTGAAAAGATACGTTTGTAAAGCACCCTTAAAAGAAAGGATGGTCGACGACCGCCTAATATCGATCGGCAGGGCATCCCAAAGCATAGGTCCAGTGACGCCAAAAGAACGATCTGCAAAGGACTTGAGACTAGTAAAAGGAACTTTGAGAAGCAAGCCTTCCGAGGATCTAGCAGAATAATAGGAGGTTTTGAATTCAAGCAACACAGATAAATAAGTTGGAGCGAAATTATAAAGACATTTAAACACAAGAAGGAGAAACTTTTACTCAAATACGAGCTTTTATGGGCAGGATATGTAGCTCTTTCAAAGCCGCAGAGGCACTGTCGGATTTGGAACGACCGAGAAGTAGTTAAGCAATAAAATTATGTGAAAATAATTCACATTTGTACGACTGGTAACGACCCTTATGCCATTACTCACCTGTGTCTGCATATAATGACGTCAATGCTCTGGATAGAACTCTGAAAGTGTCGAATATCCTAGCAGTACTAATAAATATTTTCATGCACACTATTTAATTTCCCTAGGGTCTTCATCGGAAGGAAAAATCAGCATGATATACTCCATGACATCTAGGGTTAAGTAAAGGGACCACAATACAGCCCCCCCACCCCCCCCCCCCCCCACCCCCCCCCCCCCCCACCCCCCCCCCCCCCCACCCCCCCCCCCCCCCACCCCCCCCAAAGAAGTTACAACATTTGTGACCCAAAGTGAGCTTCAGGCAAGTGGAAGTTATATCAGTAGGCAGCTCCGTGATATCACTTCCTCACATTGATAAGGAATCCTTTGTTTCCTCTGTTTTCCAGTCTGTTGTGTTGACCTTGAAAGTAATAGGGATAGGACCTACCCATGGGGAATATGAAGTTTGTAATTTTCCTATGCCTCTCATGCAATCACATTGTGATAACATTCGATTGTTGAGGAGAAAATTGCTGATAAAGTTTAAAGAAAAACAAAAGACTGCTCATTAATTTGAGGGTATGACATCATATGTGCTTGCTTCAAGTGCACTTTGTGTTGAAGATGTGACAACTTTATCTGCTGACATCTTGAGAACCACACATCGGATTTCAATGAAAATTTCACCACATTGCTTAGAATAAGTACCCCTCTAATATATCAAAGCTTGATTTGAGGTAAGACCCTTCTTTTAAAGGAAATTCTCCCAATACCGATACAGGATGAAAAAGGAGAACATCGGCCCATACCGATGATGAATACCAATACTCATTCCAACACTAAGTTGCACTATGGAGTAGTTTATGCAAGGAACAGTAACTCTGGCATCATGATGGCACAATGGTTATGTACATTTTGGCATGGGGGTAAGAAGCGGGGGACTGGGGGGCTTTAGAACCCAGTCAAAAATGTGAGGGGCTGAAGTATGCTTCCCCCCAAGATCCAAGGCAAAAAACCCTCATTTGTCTCTTCTGTAAGAAATGTCAAAAATTTGCAGTAATTTTCCTAACATTTTGGCCAAAATGTTGCTCCAAATTGTATCTGAGGACCCTCAAATACCCAAAAATTTTCCAAAAGGGAGCGGGACACCCCTCCCCCAGGACGGCGATCCGAAACAAGGTTCAGCCCCCAGTCTCGAAAAGCTTCCTACGCCTGTGCATACTAGGATATAAGCTGTGATTTTCTGAGGCTTTCAAAGGGTTGAAAATGTCTATGTATCCCATGTGAGAAGTATCTGTTTGCAAAGAAAAATATATAAAGCGATGAAATTTAGACTACATCAACTTTTCTGTCATGGTGGTTTTTTCCAGTGTGGTAGTTCTACCAGTCTGAGCTTGTTCTTAGTATAAGGCTATGGTACATACTTTTTCCACACTTTTATATCCAACTGAACTCCATATGATTCCCTATTCATTTTTACTATGGCAAATCATTCCTTCCAGATCGAGATGCACAGGTTACAGACTGAGAATTAGAACCTCCCCATACTCCTGAAAAATAAAAAAAAATGTAAAAAAAATGTGACCACTAGAATTCCCCAAATTTTCTGTTAAAATAGAAGGATGCATAGATATGCCCCCAACTTTACATCCAATTACAATCCAGATTGCAATTCAGATTTATCATGAAAAAAAAAGCCATAGCATTTAGCCGAAGCAACTTCTGTCATACAGTTTGTACAAACACGCTCGCACACAGCATGGCTTCTTGCCTCCATCTGTAATGGCGGACGCGTCCCCATGCAATCACAGCGGATTTACGTACGCAGTACTAAGATATTTATTGACTAGAGACCAAGGTCTAATACATGCCCTGTACAAAATTTTGGCCAATTTGAAAGCAAGAGTTAGGTCCAAAATACTTTTGTCTCCGACGGTCAGTCGTTGCGCTGTGCGCACCTACTGGGCGAAACTGGCGACATTTTTGTGTTTTTCGTAGCTTGGGAAGAGGTATATTCTCCTTCGCAATTCCCGAAGAGTAAAGGAAAACCAGTAATGTTGTTGCTGTAGGAACACTGTTTTACCTTTAGTTTGATTATGTAAGAGTTGGCGCTTCATATAAGTGGTATGTCACGAAGATCTGAGATTTATTTCCAACTTTCAGAGCCGCAAAGCGAAGATAAGAGATAATAAGTTGCCCACTGAGCCGCCTCGCTTACCCAATTGACTGTTCAATCCTTAACGTCAACTTCTGTCAACGATTGACACATAACCAATGTTACAAGACGACTCGTCAGGAACACCAGATTGCAGTGGCGTAGCTAGGAATTCGGTGACGGGGGGCCATGGAGCACCATTTACTATCTAAGCGGAGCGCCACCACAGGTTGGCGCGGAGCGTACAAGAAAATTTTTGGCTCCCCAAGGCTCTCAGATGGCTGGAGATTGCATCTCCGGGCCGTTTGACCTGCGCTGAAAATATCTCTAAATTGGCATTTCGTGTACTGACATTTTGTATAATGACACATATTTAACAAAAAAAAAAAAAAAAAAGAAAGAAAGAAAGAAAAAAAATCACATAACTCCTCGGTAGATATGGATGTTCTTTATGACCACCATGGGCGGCGATCCGTCTTTGAAAGTGGGATATATAGTCAGCGGCAATATCTAAGCGGAGCGCCACCATCAGTTGGCGCGGAGCGTAGAAAATTTTGGCAAAAAAATACCCCCAGATCACTGGAAATTGCCCTTCCCAGGCTTTTCAACGTGATACTAAGACAACTGTCTGATGTCTTTCCTAAAAAAATAGGCCTATTGGAAAAAGTCTAGAAATAGGTAAAGTGTTCTGACTTCCGGATATATAGTCAGCGGTAATATCTGAGCGGAGCGCCACCAAAGGTTGGCGCGTAGCGTACCAAGAAAATTTGAGCTTTGAATACATCCCAGATCGTCGGAAATGGCACTTGTCAGGCTTGATAGCAGCCATCAAGATGCGCAATTGTTGCGAAAAATTTTTAAAGGTTGATTTGAATTTGTTCTAAAACACATTAAGTTTGTCACAATTTATCCGACTTTATTCAAAATTATCCAGAGTGGAGTTATCCCTATGGATTTCAGTGAATTGATTGGAACGGAGATTTTCCACAGCCAGAGTCTATTATTATTATTGAGTACAGGTAACGCCAAGATTTGCCCGACGGGAGGCCTGCGACCCGAGGCCCCTAGAGCCCCAGTGCTGTTGGGTATAGGTGAGGTGGGATTTGAAAAAAAAACACCCTGTGTACTAGACCATTTCATTCGGGCCACATATTGCATAAAATTTGTATATGCTAGAGAAGCATAATTCGGCGTTGATTAAATGTTTTTCCCGGAATCTAAAATGTAAACTTGCAAAGCGCGCGAAGCGCGCAAAAATTTTTTGGTAGGTTTCACAAAAACAGCAACACATGTAATCATGGAGAACAAAAAGAAGGAAAATCTTTAGGGGTTTTAGACCGTATAAGAGATAAAATATGCATTGTATCGAAACTACCTTGACCATCCGATCAAATAGCCAAGCATTGCTCCGTGAGTCCTTCACCAACTGACCGTGCCGCATGACACACACAAAAGAGCAGTTACTAGCCTTTGCGATGGGAGGAAATTTCCGACCTCTACATAAACTGTGTACTTTTCCTACATGTTACTTTGTGAGGTGGGAAGGACTTGCGCTATCTAGCAATGTAGAGTAGAACCATAGAAGAAACTGGATTAGCTCTTCTGCGCGCGTAGCGCGCCGAAAATTTTGTGTTTTTAGAAGAGAAATTGTCCTCTTGAGAGCAAAAATGGGTAAAACGACACTGTAAATGTTGGATGTTGGGGGGCCAAAATGAGACTGCCCAAGAACTATAAAATATTTATATTTTTTTTTTATTTTTTTTGGCATCGGTGAGGGGGGGGCCATGGCCCAATGGCCCCCCCCCCCTAAATACGCCAGTGCCAGATTGAATCCGTCGACGAGCGAATGGAAAGCTCCAGAGAATTAGAACCGCTACAACAACAATGTCACCTTCAACACAGCCTTTCCAGAATTCTGTAGAAGGAGAACTGTTTACGTAATGTGCCAATTATAGCAGAGGCCTGGCGACACTTGTAAGAAACATTGCCATTATTTACTACTACTGTGCGCACAAGGAACATTCTTGTGATTGCTCGACTTTGTGCACTGGAAGTTTCTATTCAATTCCGGAGATGTCTCGATTGAAAGCCTAGGATATAAAAACAATTCAACGACTGTTGTATGGGAGAGAGATATCATAATACTTCATCGAGACCAGACGCTGTCATAATGCTGTGTTATCATTGTCCGTTTGTTGAGAAGTTATTCTCTGACCGAATCACCTGAAGCCAGCCACTGACACTGCACACTTGTGATAAATTGCCCTACGCCGTTTCTACACTGTGTATTGAGATCGTTATCATCCATCATCGCCTAGCCTTGTCATTATTCGCTCGTGGAACCAGTTCCTACGCTACAGCACGCTGCAGGTCTACTACTGTACCATCGTCGACGTGCATGCACTACCAACCAGTAGCGTGTTCAAAGGGGGGGCCGGGGGGGCACAGGCCCCCCCCCACTTCCGAAGTCAGTCGGGGGAAAATCCCTTAGTCGGGGGATTTAAGGGTTAGGTGAAGAGAAAAAGATTGAAGAGACACACTGAGCACTCAACAGGGATGGCGCCAGGTGGGAGCAGGGGGCCCACATCGGGGAGTCTTAATCGATACGATAGAGTATGCAGTCCCCAACGGCGCCTGAGAGAGGACAATTTCTCTAATAAGAACCCAAAATTTTCGGCGCGCTACGAGCGCTGTACAGTCACTCCAGGATCTTCAGCAGTTCCATTCCACATTGCTAGACAGCAAAAGTCCTGCCAACCTTACCACGAAACATGTAGGCAGAGCACACTGTTATGTGGAGGTCGAAAGTTCCATCCCATGCCCATCCCTAAGCCTAGTTCCTATTCTCTTGTGTGGTCATGCGGTACGGTCAGTTTGCGAGCGACTCACGGACCAAAGTTTGGCTATTTCATAGGGTGTACTCCAGGTGTTCCGATAAAATGTATGTTATCCTCGATATGGTCTAAATCCCCTACAGTTTTTCTTTTTTTTTTCTTTATGTTCTTAATGATCACATATCTTTTTTGTGTAAGCCCCTTTTGCAAGTTCAAGTTTCAGATTCCAAAGAATACTATATATAAAGTGGGCAACTCGACTCATGAAGAATTAAGTGATATTATGCAAAATATGCCCTGAAATGGCATGGACTAGTAAGCTATATCCCCCTATCACCACCTCTTCGACAAAAGGGCTGTCAAAGCTTGGGGTCGCTGGCATGGCCCAGCCCTCTGGCGGGAAATTATGTAGCCATTTATGATCGGTTTACTTATTTTGGCTTTCAAAGGGTCGTTTCTGCAATGAAACCCAAGATTTTCGGTACGCTTTGCCCACTCTTCCTCACTTCTGTTACTTATAGCTAAATATAGTTCAAAACTTCAAACCATTTCCACCTTTTCAAGTAACTGAAGAAGTTGAATACATGAATTTAGGTACTGTAAATGTTGGGAATTTCACCTCATAGGGCCTATCACCTCATTTAGTGAATGTTCTCTTGGGTCTGTAGTGCGGTACGGCTATAGGACACGAGGAGAAAAGTACAATTTAAGTGATACCCGATAGGGACCAACTGCCAGGACAATTGACCTTTATTAGCTTTTAATAAGTACCGATTCTTTTTAGTGTAGGATAACCCAAAAAATTTTCACTCGCTTCTCGCGCTTTGCAATTTCACTCTTTACATTCTGGGCCGAAAACATTAAATCAGCGCCGAAACTACGTTCCTCTAGTATATACACATTTTATGAAATATATGCCCTACAATGGCATGGTTTAGTACACAGACTTTCTTCAGATCCCTCCTCAACATCCCCTTGACGGCATCGGGGCTGTCAGGGCTTCGGGTCACTGCCTCCGCCCGTCTAGCCACCCGTCGGGCAAAATCCTGGCGCCATCCCTGGCACTCAAAACTTAGAAGTTGCCTACAGGCCGGAAATTAGGAGAGAATTTTTTCATTATATGGTCGTTTCCCAAAGGATAGAGCTCTTCCAATTGTCCTTCAGTGAATAATCAGACAGGATGCTATCAATATCAATATCTGGCCCATGGTGCAGGTAGGCCTACTATCATTAAGTTTCCTTCGCGCTTCGCGCTAGTCACTTTAACTATCTGTAATGGTAAAACTGTATAGGTTTAAGGATGAAACCTTTTGTGATCATCTCAAGCAGCCTTCTTGACTGGCCTCGTGATCTTACAGTCCTCGTGATCTTACAGTCCTGTCAATGTAGGCTATGTGACACATACTGTAGCATACTGCAGCTTACAACGCATAGAGGATAACTTGAACTCTCCGTCATTGACATCGAATTTCACAAAATCTGAAACAAACGAAACCTGATCAATAAGGCCTCTAGAACCAATTTACGGTGGTCTTATTACCATATATTGCAGGAGCTTCCGGGGGCGTCGCCCCCTGGACCCCCACCGGGGCTCTGCCCCTGGACCCCGCCAGGGGCCCTATCGCGGGCCCCTGGACCCCACGCATGCAAACTCGCGCTTCGCGCTCGTGGTGCACCTTCGGTGCACTTGTGACACCCCTCCATGTCAGTCGGGGGAATCACAGGTTGTGCCCCCCCCCCACCTCCGAAATCCTGCACACGCCACTGCTACCAACCCTTGGACCAGACCAGAATAATATTAAGTAACTGGATGGTGAGTAAATCTAATTAATTATTGTAAATTTAAGTAAGATAAGGAGATCGTAAATAATAATTAAGTTGTTGAATTTTAATCTCGTTCTTCTGTGATCTTTCCCTGTTATTGGTTTGACTTGCGACCAAGCCGTAACACTAACAAATACAGCGTTAGTGTAACCCTAATAAAACAAAACGTTTCCTTAGCAACATGATTTACTGCGAAACCCTAGACGACGATAACGATTGAAAGCTTTAGTCGTCTAATATAGCTAATATACAGTGGAGTAGATATACCTTTGCGTGTTTCCTAGAACTACAAATCCTAGGCTAAATATCTAAAACCCCAAACGTACAAAATTTTACATTGACTAAGATCAAAATATACGCAGAGCATATTTGAATGCGAACTATACCTCTTCTCAAGTTACGAAAAACACCAAAACGTTGTCGCCATGTTTCACCCACACTAGATGCGCACAGCGCAACGACTGACCGTCGGAGACTAAAGCTGAGGTCACACTACAGCGATTCCGATTTCCGGACCGATACTTTTCGGATGATAAATCGTTATCGGCCTGTAGGTCACAATAGCACGATTTGGTAACGATAAACTGCAGCGCCTTTATGGTTTGCTTGTGTGTGACGTAACCAGCGACTTGGATCGGGAAAAATAGAACCATTTTTATGTTGCTAGTCTACTTAAGAGAGTGGGTAATTAAACTGATAATTTCTTTTGCCATTTTCTTGTATAAGCACTGCAAAACTGCATCTGTTTGTGCATGGTTTGGGTATATTTGAAAGCTGAAAACTTTTCCGTTCAATCTCGAGGATAATTGTTTTACAATTGGTGCCCTCATTTCCTTAACTGATATTCCCAGGTCAAGTTGCAACGACTCCTGTAGACATTGGGCTAAGACCAAATGATATGTCGTTATTTTGCTTAATTATGATCGTCAAGCATGCATGAACTAGGGAGGGGCTACAGTACTCCAGAGTGAGATGCAGCCATGCAGTGGCTTCTATGGAGGGGGGGGGGGCTGAAAGGGTGCTGGATCTCCAAATGGGAGAACTGGTGTATGTTCTACTGATGTTTTTTCAACATATCTCCGATCACGAGTGGGGGAGCTGCTAGGGGCTCTGAGATTTCGTGGGAGGGCTGGAGCCCCCAAGTCCCTCCCCTTGTAGCTACGCCACTGGATGCAGCACTTTGTCCAAAATTTAACTGCATGCTTGCCCGAAGATAGCAGTGGTGCAACCTGGACTTGTCTCACGAGGTAGGGTTGAGGGCTTTGGCATGCAGTATGTTCTCTGATCGCCGGCATAGGTGAGGGGCTTACGAGGAGGGGACATCCCATCACCTGTGAAAAACTTTTCAAAAATTAGATGCCCTTACATGCAATCTGGTGCTACATATATGTTATCTTTTACTGTAATTTGTTAGTTCAGAAATTCACGTATGTTAGGTTATTAAGTTAAAAAAAAATCAGCAACAGCGAAGGACAACTAGGCCAATGCCCCCACCCCTTAAATATCTCACACAAAGATAGCATACATTTTGCACGAAAGAGCATATTTCAGCCCTAACCTCTTTTTGCACGCCCCTGTCGTCTAGTGGGCAGGCAGATATGAATTATTGGGCTTGGGCGAGGTATTCTTCAGGCCTGTAACGCCCGGCTCCAAACTCAGTGCCAGATTTTCAATATACTCAGATCTGGCGCAGGATTAGAGTTTCAGGAAACAGAATAAGCACACTGTAGTAAGACACGGAAGGGGTTCCACATTAATGACAATTACATGAAGATTTTTTAGGCCGGACTATGAATTAGACCTAAAAAATAATTAATTTCACACTTACAACAGTGCGAAACCATGTGTTCGATTTCAACGATTTGCTAAATTGTCAAGCCGACGAGGCTGGCCGCAAGCGCAATTTTTTTCCCACGAGGTTATGGGCAAATCATGCCAATGGACCAATCAGCTTCTTGGAAATAGGCCCCCCCCCTAGATCCAAAACGACAGCTTTCCGACCCTTCTATTGTAATTCTGACACCGGATTATGAAAGAACAGGTCAAATAACCCTTGGCCACGTAACCCTAACTCTGAAAGTAACCCTAACCATGATTTTGAAACAAATTTGAAAAATTTTGAAAATCAAATTTGCCCATAACCTCGTGGGAAAAAAATTAGGCTGGCCGCAAACGGACTTAGGGCCACTGGACTCGGAATTAGGGCCACTGGACTCGGAATTGGGGCTACTCAATCCGTAACTGGCTAGAACTCGGAATTAGGAGGTGGGATTTCGATATTACACAGCTGAGACTCAGGTACAGTTCTGATAAATTCATTCCTGATTAAGAACCTTGGTAGGTCTACTAGCTATAATCGTGGACCAGCTGCACAAAGCCGAAATCCCCCCCCCCCCCTTTTTATTATTATTACTTCGATTATGCGTTGCTCCACATCATGCGGCGGGTGTAAAAGAGTGAGAGATTTCATTCTGAAAAGTATATGCTGACTTTCTGTCCTTATAATAATCAGCGGAGGGAGAAAAGTTCACCTCAGTTGGATGATCCACAGGGTACATCCGTGCAGCCTGGAATAAGCTTAGTAGTCTGCATTATACACTCCATTGCCGTGGAACCTTAGGCCTAAGCAATTACAGAGCGAACAGACGTTTTTTCCTCAGACTTAACAATTACGCACCTGGACAATATTCTGCACTTTTCAAGCATTTATTTTTGAAAACAGACGTAGAAAACAAACTTTCACCAGTTCACTTCTGGCTCCGAGCCAGGTGGTTATTACAGGCTTTAAAGTGGGTTCAGCTGAAAAACATTGTTTAAAATAGGATCAAAACTCTCAATGTACCAGGCCGGAGAAAGTATGATTTGGTAGACCAATAATAACACAAATATAGGATTTTGGAAGCTTCCATTCCTAGAATATTCTGCAATGTTTACAGCATCATACTAACTTTTTTCAAAAATTTTAAATACCAATTTCATGCTTTACTTTTAAGAAAAAATGGATGTAAAAGGGAAAAATATGATTTCAAGAAAACTACAAGAAAAAGGTTCAAAAAGTAGGATAAAGTGCATTAAGCATGAGTCACTTAAAATTCTATAAGTATGTTATGTAAGGGATATTTTCAACCAAATATGCACATGAATAGTAGGTTTAATGCATTCAATTCAATTTTCCATTTGCACTAACTGGAACTATTTATTCTACAGAAAAGTAATCAATTCACTTGCAATATGCCATATACTTGCGGAGAGGTCAACGGTGAATTACCTTGCGAGGGCTGTAAAATAAAAGCTTACCTAAACTTAATCCTCAGACTGACGTAACTCATCTGCGTTTACTGTAAGGAACATGATGCATATAATACTGATCTTTTGATGAAAAAGCTGCCATAATTATAATCTTTCCCCACTCTATGTGATACAGATGCTAGGGTAATCGTAAGGGTCTCTTGGACTGTCAGTCCAACACTCCAAGACAGGACTGTACAACTAGTACAGAATTCTCATGATTGCAGAGTGAGCAGGCCCTTAGCCAGCCAGCAGCACCGTGGTAATAGCCCACACTTCCTCGTAGAGACTACGGTGTCTCCACTATTTAGCAAATTGATCGACCAAACGACTAAGGCTACATATAAGGATGATCCTCGCCCACGCTCACCTCCAAACTGCAATGGTGGTGTCTCTATTGTCAGCATTTGTGGCCAAAGGGCTTGATGTATGCACTTTAGGAATGGCAATTTTTCACCCGATCACTGGCCATTCAAAGATTCACTCAAATATACGTCAGCTTTATGCAAGAAATAATGGTATATGTACTTTACACAAAGTTTCACCAAATTTCTGGAAAGACTGGATTCACTACTTTGGAGTCATGTCTTAATTCGGCCACCAGCAACAGAATGCCTCCAATTATAGCTGGGTTGCATCACATTCAGGGTAAAAGCATCAGGTTGAAATCACAGCTGGCAAACAGCCTGAAATATTTCAATGGAAAACTGTAAAAATGTTTCAAATTAAAGATTGGAACTCCTTGAGCACACCCTGGCATTTCACTGCTATCATTTTATTATTTTATATTATGTATTTTGTTTCATGCGGCTCATAGCTTTACAGAGGTCCCCTGCATCATGTCTCTCTAAACTAAATTTAATGGTTATTAATGACATTTACTGGTCCAGTGTGTTGAATTTTAAAATAAGTGGAGTAGGTATCTCCAAGTTTTCATCATAACGTGTTGACTTCAGTTGTGCGATGTACACTGTCCATACACTTATTTTGAAATCGTTTTGACAATTAGTCCACCAACTGCTTATTGTTTGTTTGTTTTTCGGTAGCTCTTCTGTCCTTATAACAGTGGAACACGGTAGACTAATAGGCTACCGGCAGCCAAAGTGAAGCTCAATTGCTTGGGTAAACTTGTTTCATAGTTAAACTACAACAGATGGGCACCCTTTCAGATATTATGTGTCACAACATAAGCAGTCAATTCCTGGGGTGATGTTGCCACTGAAAACTGGGCAAAACTGGAAGTTTACTTCTGTCCTGGATGAAATATAAGAAGAAGCATGAATAGACAGATAGAAAGCTCTTTTACGACAATATGGCACAACATTTTCTATCTTTGCCCGATCAACTGAGTTCTCATGCCTTTGGTGATTTTACTGATGTGATACAGCTACTTTCAATAGTGTTTGGGTATTTATGTTAATTATTAGGGACATAAAAAACAAACTCATCATCTTGCCAACCTAACCCCTAGCCCATTACTTTGTTGTTTTTAAATATCTCCTAAATAACCGATACCTCAATTTGACAGACACTTACCGTCACTGATTTATACAGGTACGGTACCAGGCTAGGAGTCTTTTCTTCATCCCTAACTTCATTCTATGATATTTACTTCTTACCACTACTGCTTTATACATTGATCACAAATGTGAAGCTATGTCTTGTGCGATATCTTTCCTGTAAAAAAGTAAATACATGTAAGAAACTATTTTATTTTGTCGTGTATCTCTCTCTCTACCTCTGTACTAACTCCCACAAGTATCTTTTTCACAGCTGTAAGTGCAACATATTGTGCCATACAGCAGGTAAATAAGTGCTGTAAAAACTCAAACAAGACAGTGTACTTCTCTTTAGTATTTACGCCTTGGTGATTTCTGTAGTTTATAACTAAGAATGATTTAATCAGCTTGTATAATGTCAACGGTTTCAGTTGTGTACAAATCTGCAACTGTAGTACATAGGCCATTGTATATTGACTACTGCAAAGGAATGAGGTTCATCACGTCTGATAGATTAAACAATTCAATTCAGTTTACTTTATTCCAATCAATGCACATAAAATTCGGATAACATATATGGTAAGTATGACATAAGAAATATACAAGAGCATTGCTTGAGGAGTTCCCAAAGAAAGTTTAAAAACAAAACTTGTGGGGACGGGAACCCCTATAATAATAAAAGAGAAAAGATAACGAACCACAGGCAAAATTGACATCAAACAGAAGAACACAAATTACACAACAAGATACAGTACAACACCAAACACCTGTTCCCCTACTCTGCTAAAACAAAACAACCCTCACCCCCACCACACCCTACAGGGAAATCCAATACTGAGATAACTTTACATATATTTAGAAATTAGTTCCCTTTTGAAGTGATTTTTAAAGCGGGTATAAGAGGATGTCCCTTTCAAATTTTCATTAAGTGAATTCCAAATTTTGGGGCCTGAAAAGAAGATACAATAGTGGGAAGAGGTCGAGCGCTTGAGAGATAGATTGAAATGGTCATTTCGTCTGGTGCTATAGCTATGAACAGAGTTACGGACTGTGAAAAGATTATCAAAACAGTTAGGAAGGAGCCTATTGTTGTATTAATAAACAAAACAAGCTATTTGGAGTTTGTTGATGTCAGAGACTTTCAAGGTATTCAGAGAAGAAAAGATTGGGTTGCTTCTGGTGCTACTATTTGGATGGGCAATAAAACGAATGGCTCTTTTTGAAGCGACACGAGTTTCTGTAGCCGTGATGAGTAATTATTTTCCCAGACAATGTTACAATAATTAAAATAGGGTAAAATAGTAGCGTTAAGGTGCGGTCACACCAAAATCGAAATCTGCTGCGTTTTGCGGCGCGGGAGCCGCAAAGCAAATGACTTTGTACGTATTTCCATGGACCCGTTCACACCAAAATCGCGTTTCGAAAAGCGTTTTGCGGGAATATCGGCGGGTCCCGCATCGATCGATCTCGGTTGCGTTCACACCGAAAACGCGCGATTCCCACCGCGGGAAACGCGGACTTTCCCGCAAAATAGAGGGTTCACACTGCAGCGAGAAAACGCGACGGTTCCCGCAGCGGACTTTTGATAGTCACTTGTAAAATAGCCTACGCCAAAGATAATGTGGGACATTTGCTGGCTCTTTTTGAACATTCACGGGCCAAAAAATATATCAATAATTAAAAAGGGAATGTAAACTTTGTTTTGGTAAACATAATCCACAAATCAACAACTGTTTAGAGAAATGGGGAACTGAAGGAGACGACATGGATACCATTTGTAATGAAAAGTGAGATAACACCTTCAGCGGTTTTTAAAGTGTGATTCTTTTCGTCGCGCATCCTCGTGACACACTCTTCGACAGTACTAAGATAATTGTTACTGTATACATCTTTCTTCTCTTTGGAAAACTTAAGTACAACATTTATCTCAACTTTTAATGAAATAACCCCAATTTTATACGTTCAAGAAGCTCGATCCAAAATCATCAACAATCCAAAGTTGGCATTTGTAAAAAGGGGGATGGTGGTGTTGGGGGGGGGGGTTCTTTGTTGCATTGGCCTATTTAACTATTCAAAGCCATTTTAACATACTGAAATACTTCTTTCTACTGTTCTAATACTCGCAATTTTGTGAATACCCCGTAGCGTCTTCAAGCTTCTACCGTTAGCCCCTGTATTTGCCTCTAGATCCGTACCGATCAATGTCATTGAATTACAGCCCATGGACCGAAACTTTAAGGTGCTACTCATTCCGTCCTGCATAAATGAAAATTATTTGATTTTCCCTCCAAAAAAGCTACCCTGCAAAAACATACAACAAATCATACAGTGTAGGAATAGAGATATTACTTTGCACTAGCCTAACCTAACAAATCAAGATTTGTTTGGCTATTTCACACTTTATATGTAATGCCTAAAAACCATGCGTTCCTAATTAGAACTAATTTTGTCACAAAAAATTCTGAATTTTCTTTCAGCTTCGACTCTCAAACATTTCAGCGTGTTTGGTCTAGCGGTAGAGCATCCGCCTCAGTTACGCGGGAGGCCCGGGTTCGATTTCCAGGTCGAGTCATACCAAAGACTTTAAAAATGGAACCTACTGCCGTTGTGCGTGATGCTCCGCATAAGCAATGGAGTAAGGGAAAAGAAGTCAGTGAGCCACAACTGGAAAAAAGGCCGTGGCCGGCTCGACTTGAACCAATTGATTGGAAACTGGGCCGTTAAACCTCATCTAACTAACTAACTCAAACATTTCACTCTCCAACATCCTTCTCAGGCATCATGCTCTGCAGTCTGCATAGCACAATGAAAAATCCAAATACCTGTGTGCCAAGAACCGTGTTGTTTGGCGAGCTCACATTGTTCTCCGAACAAAAATCGCACTATTGGGCCATGGATTGTATGCAAGGACACCCAATTTGTCAAAAATTTCCATAGGGGAGGGGGACGCAATAACAGATCAAACATTGCTCCTGGATCTATTAGAAGCATGAGAAAACTGAAACACTGTACCTTTGACTCTGATGTAGGTTTTTACATGGAAAACCTAGGCCTAGGTCTTTGCATAAAATAAAAAGCTCTCACTAGGAAGTGCTCCCCTAAATCTACCCCTCCCCCAGACCTCTCCTGAAACTTTTGCACATATGCCATCCTGCATTACGTACTAGTAGTTTTCTCAGAAAGAAAGGGTAGACCCAGCCCAGAATAGACCCACCCCCTCCCCCTTTCTTACCAGCACAAAAATAAGACACATTAAATGAGATTTTTTTTAACTTAAATCACTTTTAAAACTGTCAAAATAGCATACACCATTCTGCATTTTCGTCACTTTCTACTAGCAAAAGTTACTCAAAATGGAGGGTGTTATCCCCCCTCTCTCTCTAGACCCCTCCCAGGACGGCTTTTCTTGCACCGGGTGACAAACTAAAGGATCCGGCAGACAGTGCCAGCCAGAGTCAACCAATACGAATGATTGTCACAAGAGAACAGAACACTGTACTCACTTTGTTTTACATTTTGTAAGGAAAACTGTACGCACACAGTGTATATGATAACTGGCCATAGATAACATTTGGCTCCACAATGGCGCCCATGAAATAAGTTGGCCAATTTCTTCCACTATAGGGTCTCTAATGAAGGAGAAATGTGACAGCATTATGTATTTGGCCTAGACAATTGAGAAGAATGTGACCTTTAATTCTTCTGCTGTCTTTCAATGTACCTTTTAAGGGAAATATACCTGCAAGAGGGCGCTGTAAAATAAGGGTGAGAGCCCCTTCCCCAGGGGTATGAGTTACGACCTTTCTGAATTATCATATGACTTTTTTGATAAAATTCCACGTTTCCAATTCCATATAAAAACGTCTTTAGAACAGTTTTAACATTATCGGTAAATTCTTTTTACATTATTGGTAGACGAGCGTTTTTACATTATCGGTATTTTTTTTTTTTTTTACATTATCGGTTCAAAGAGTGTTTTACATTATTGGTAAATTTTTTTTACATTATCGGTAATTTTTTTTTTTCCATTATCGGTCCTTTTTACATTATCGGTTGATTTTTACATTATCGGTTGTAACAAGGGTTGCGTGGACAAAGGTTATTTGACCTGTTCTTTCATAATCCGCTGTCAGAATTTCAAAAAAAAAAGAGTTAAAAAGCTGTCATTTTGGAATGAGGGGTTGTCACAACGTCGGGGCCAGGAACAAAACTGTCGTCCGTCACTCCCCTTCTAGTTGCATCCCCGGATTCTTCCTCAAGCCTTTAAGGCCGTAAAATGAAAAAATTCAAATACTTCGGGAAAGTAAACAAAAAGGGTCCAATAAGATCACTGAGGAGTTTCTGAAAGTTTAACAACAACAAATAAGTGATATATTAACGTTTGAACAACTATAATAATTAATGAATATTGTACATAAGCGGAAATTTTGAGATCTCAAATTACAATCTTTAGCTTAAACCAAAACTCACTCGATCGTCCTTCGGTACCGTTCTGTATTCTGGTCTGACCTCCTAGTACCACCAGTAACGCTGTCCGGAATAGTTCCCTCGTTTACCGGCACACCACCACTATACAGCAGATACTCAATTCCCGCGAAGTCTCTAGAAGCCTCTAGCGTTTGTAACCCAGAAATGCGTCCTCCTGGATAGCCGTCGCATAAAAATTTAGACTATGCCTGTAGCGGTATCGGTACTCCCAGCTAAAGCCTGTAGCGGTATCGGTACTCCCAGCTAATAAACAAACAGTCCAGCGGTTCTTTCGTCCCTCTCCGCGGTAACTAAAGACAAATCTCAGTCACGATTATTCGGTCTGGGCGATTAGGTTCCCGAACTTAAAATAACATGATTTTGTCGGGTTTTGGATCTCCAAGCTCTCTTGTCCGAATATCGCTCTGTTTATATCTAGCGAGATTTGTTCTCTGGAAAGTTCTTTTCCAAGAATTCTGATAAAAGAGTATCCAGATTATTCTATAATGTTCCCCTTTTCAAAAGAAATCTGGCTAAATAGTTTCGAGAATCGTCTACAATGTCCCCTACGGGTTTTACATAGATCAAAGAGTCAAAGCTGATAGGCTGTCGGTGTGTTAATCCGATATCAGTAAGTTGATGTAAACGAGACATTTCCTTCGCCGTGACAACGAAGGTCACTTCATAGTTTCCGGAACATTCGCGTCTTGTCTATTGTTTAGCGCGGGGTCATAGGTTACAATGAATGACCTACAATCTTACTTAAAGGTTTTTACAAAGAATGCACGTCAACTGTGACAGGGGTGTGGCCTGTTTCCAAGAAGCTGAATTCGTCCATTGGCATGGTTTGCCCTCATTCGTCCTGGGAAAAAAAATTACGCCACCAGAAACGATATGACCAATGACGCCAGTGCAAACAAAGGCAATGATTGGACAAAAGTGAGAAAACCGGATAGCGCTCCAATAAAAATCGCTCTGCTGAGCGATCAAAATTATAAATCGGATCCGGAAAGTTTATCGGGAAATAATTCAAATCGGATATCGTTGTAGTGTGACCGTCCTAATAGGAAAACCACGTACTCCGATTTTTTCTGAAAACATGAGATCGGAATCCGTATTCGGAATCGCTGTAGTGTGACCTTAGCTTAAACCGTTTTGGGCCTAGCTTAACTCTTGCTTTCAAATTCGCCAAATTTTTGTACAGGGTATGTATTAAGGGCGTGTCACACTACAGCGATTTTCAATCCGAAATCCGATCCAAATTTTTCTTAATCGGACCAATAGTTTTTGTTCAGACTTTGTTCTAAAGCGCTGGTCACACTAGAGCCATTTCGGATAGGATTACGGTCCGATTTTTGTGAGGTTTAGTTAAAATCTTCTCCATCCCTGGTCGGAAAGAGCCAAAAATTTGCCGACCTGTGTAAATTTATGATTTGCATCAGAGTAGTACGAAAATGAAATGTAAACTGATCCTAGTTTGTCTCACCATGAACCGTTCTGCTACCATTATTATATTTCTTATACCGCTCAAGAAAGCGGTATTTGTTCGAAAATCAATCCGATTTTTCCAAGCGGGTCCGATAAACGCTGTCCGCCGATGTGACGTCACGAAATAATTAGTTTATATTTCATTTTCGCAGTTCTCTGATGCAAATCAAATATTTACTCCCTTTAGACCTTGGTCTTAAGTCGATAAATACTATTAGCGTCAAGGTCCCTTCGGATCCTCGGCTTAAGCTTAAAAGTCTGAACTTGTGGCATATCTATCGGTAGTCCTCAGTGAAGACACGTGCAAAGCTGGTCGCCGATGGCTCCCTTTGCACGGTCCTTACACCGACCAATTAAAAATCCGGGGTCTTCGACCAGCACAGTGCTAGTCGAAATTGATTTTCTTATAATAGCAAAGCTCGGATCTTAAGTCTAAATTTACTATATATACCATACCTTTTCCTTTCCAAATCTTACACTAATACTTTAGTTGTTTTTTATCACTTTGAACCTCTGAAGAGTTCCGAAAATTTGAAATAAAATCATCAACTGTGGAACCTGGCAAAATCTACCGTACACTCAAAAAAAATCAAGTGCTAATGTCAGCACTTGAAGTGCTATTTTGTTAGCACCTACAAGTGGTCCGAGAGGGACAGCACCTTAAGTGCTAAATTAGCACCTTTTTATCAGCACATAGAAGGTGCTGACACAGTTTTGGTCATATTTTGGTGGATTTCGTTTACTTGTTTGTTAAAATGATTCATTACATGCATAGTCCATACCATGGACTACATAGTCCATACCATGGACTACACAATCCATACCACAGACTGGCGCCAAGGCCGGCTGATAATATTTTTAAAAATCTACTTAAAAGCTTGGTATTACATTGATAGGCTGTTTATAATAATTAGGCCAACGGAAACTATGTTATAAGATAGCGTCCCAAATATCTGTTGATATAAGATGTCGTGTGCTTAACATTGTGACGTCATACAGAACATTTGATCATCGCAATTCCTCCGTCATTTTGGAGGAAAACAATGAAGCACACGTGCACTAATCGCTCATGGCGTAGATTTCGCTTCCGCGTGTAGTAGACTTATGCGCGTAACCCCCGGTGCACAAATCAGCTGTCTGCATTTGTTGGTGTAACTTGCAATGATACGCGCTTTTCCTCCAAACGAGGGGGCACTTTCTGCTCTGTTACATCATATGCATAAGGTCTATACAAAGAAATGGCAATTGCCTCGGTAAACATTCCATACTGACGTTACAACGTAGCTTATTAGCATACTAAAAAATTAGTTTTAATTTTTAATTTTACCGCGCGAAAAAGTTGCTGATTTCATTTCAATTTTTTTGGCCCTTTCTATAGAAGATCTCAGTGATCAAGAACAACTGCAATTCTCCTTCGAGATCTTTATAAATAGATTCCTATTCTTTTCGCCTATTTTAGAAAAAGAAAAACTTTCTTATAGTGGCCTCATAACATAGGCGTAGGAAGCTTTACGAGACGGGGGGGGGGGCGGGGGCTGAACCTTGTTTCGGATGGCCGTCCTGGTGGAGGGGTCTGAGGGGAGGTCCCCTTTGGAAAATTTTTGGGTATTGAGGGTCCTCAGATGCAATTTGGTGCAACATTTTGGACAAATTTTAAGGAAAATTACTGCAAATTTTTGACATTTCTTGCAGACGAGACAAATGAGGGGTTTTTGCCCTTGGATCTTAGGGGGCGGAAGCATACTTCAGCCCCCATTTGTGACTGGGGGCTAAAGCCCTCCAGCCCCCCTTCCTACGCCTATGCATTATAAGGTTCTGCAACCATATATAGAATATAATGTAAATATAGGCTATGTTTACCATATTGCAACGCTAGGTATCCGATTTTGAGGAAATTAAACCAATTTTTCTGAAGGCGTTGGTTTTAACTTAACCTTGCTTTCTCTCCGAACATGGCGTTAGGTATCGTTGTAACAGAAGTACGGTTTGCGCTGCGAGGCATAGAGTATTACAGTGCATTGTGCAGCATAAAGTACAGCCGAATTTGGATCCAGCCAGTTTAGGGTCGTCGAGTGACAGAGTGGTCTATTCCAGCTGCTGTGCACCAATGTGTTTCACATGTGCGTGGGTTCGAATCCCGCTCGATGAACGTGAGTTTTTCTCCGGGTACTCCGGCTTTCTTCCCACTTGGCACTGGCTTGCCTTTAAAATCGGTTGCCCAGCCGACGAAGTCGGTTGCTCGCCGGACTGAAGCGCCTTCGGGTGGACCAGTTAACTAGCCAACTTTGCATTTGAGCCAGCCAGCTATACATTATGTGTGAGTTGCACTGCTTTCTCAAACTTCTTTACCTCTCACACAAAAATATGAATTTATAATTTAGCATCGACAAGTAATAGAAAATAATGATAGTCTCTTTCAATTATTGTTCTATCAGTATTTTAGGCAATCCCCTCCAGATCTACTAGAAATTTTTGTCAATAAAAGAAGAAAAGATGAGTTTTCTACTTATTTTGATTTTCTATACCCAAAAAGTTCGAGATTCGAACAGTCATTTTTACTCCTGTGGCAATATTTCTCATACCTTAACAAATAAGGAAACGCAGTTTCAGATAAATTGGATTAACTGTTCACAAGTTGTGCAGGAATCGTTCGTTATATTGATAGATCAATGGTGTTTGTTTTTCACGGCGCAAGTAGATGAGTGATCAAAACTTTGTGCACTAAAAATAAAGGCTTAAAATAAGAAACTAGGAAAAGGAGAGTATGGCTGCATTAGTATACAAATAAAAAAATGTTACGTTAAATCTTTCAACGAATGAAATTATTCATACTATCGCACGAATGAAAAACATTATTTGTTTTATATAACACCTTATAACTTTGATCTAGTCGTTGGTTAAAGTTGTGTTTTGGTGGTCACTACGGTTCTTGTTTGTCCGTGTGGTAGCTCCATGGTTTGTCGTTTGCTGGCAAGCGTTTATGTGCCTATTACGTACGATATGCAATGTGCGATCCCCAAAGCTGCTTTGATGTATTGAGTTGCGGCATAGTTTGTACGTACCGCAGTGATAGTGACGTTACAGCCGTGTGTTATACTAGACTGTTACACGATGGATAACACACGACCGTGATGATAGTGCCGAATCACCTATGGCATGTGACCACCAATCCTCCAATCAAATGTAGAGAAATTAATAAGGTGTTACATAAATTACGATATACTATCGTAATCAAATAATTGTGAATCAAAGTCCAGTCACAAACTTTATTTAGAAATATGATGATAAAAAATATTTTGGGGGTGATGTAATTGGTCACGGTACTAGTGGACTTTATCCTAAAGAAGGTTCCTTAAACTAACTGTACTCAGGCAGGCAACTTCCTGGTATCATTCATCTGTGGCGTGGGGTGTAGTGAGCGAAAAACGTAATACTGTATTCTTCAGGCATGTATATAGCACACTACGAATGTTGGGAGCGAATATCGAAAACTTTCAGTGGCCACAATATTTCATTTCTAGCTTTGAAGACTACATAATCTACATAATGCAACACGCCGTAGACATTGTTTTTTGTTTTTTATATTCATCATCAAGAGCGACAACAGCTTCTTATAAGTGGGAGGTAGTGGCCTTGACCAGATCCGTGTGTGATCCAGGGCCGTCGACTTAAGCGTCCTGGAAAAGTTGATCTGTGAGAGGTATTTTACTATTGTCCTAATCCATTCAATATCGTTTCCAACATTTTGAGTATGATTTCCTTGAATCAGCTGTTGTAATCCATGGAGTTCAGCATGTGACTACTGTTTTCGTTGGGGTTGTGGAAAAAGGTGGAAGGACAAACCATATGATATTCCCCACTTTCAAAAGTCGGCCACGTGTCCCCCCCCCCCATCACCTACATGTTCATGCCTATGTTCATCATTTCGACGTGAGTACCAACTGTATCCTAACCTCTCTTCCCCTGCCCCCCCCCCCCCGCTTCTAGAGCATACTTTGAAAATGTTACAAACATGGTTTGGTCAAAGACCATTTCATTTATAAAGTATAGTATGAGGAAATGGCACCGCTTTTGCCGAGGTGGTTAAATGACTGAATGAGGTGGTTACCGGAGGTGGACAGACCGAAGGAAAAGAGCGCCACGCTCTGAAGAGCAAACGACATACAATGTGACTGCGTCATTCTCTTTGTTGTTGCGGGTAGTGTAGTCACATAAGCTATTACATGGGGTTCCTCCTACCCTGAAAGTCATGACAGGTTTAAACATGTTTTTCATACGTCTTAATGCGTATAATTTAGCG
The DNA here is from genome assembly GCA_029531755.1 of Holothuria leucospilota. Classification (NCBI taxonomy): domain Eukaryota; kingdom Metazoa; phylum Echinodermata; class Holothuroidea; order Aspidochirotida; family Holothuriidae; genus Holothuria; species Holothuria leucospilota. Next base: position 20,442,333 of record CM055969.1, read on the forward strand.
GGCACCAGATGGGTTTACATTTTTAAACATAACGAATGGCATTTACAGTGCGATGCGAGTGGAGTGCATGGCTACTAAATTCACCTGGCCATGTTGAGCTTGAAAACAATGGAAGATCTGGGGCGGTCGGACAGTACATTTTTTTATTTGCTCAGGAATGCCAATAACCAACTCTGTTTCGATATTATAAGTCCTCTGTCACATGTTATTTCACACCGCCGCTTTTGAACTCGTCGTATGTCTTGCAAATCTAAATAAAAACCTTTGGCGGGAAGGAAAATAACCCTTTTTGAAATGTCTCAAAAGAGTTCGTTTTGAAGGGAAAGCACTTCTCTCTCAACTCGCGCATTACACTGTCTCTTCTATTGTCTTACATTTCTGACTTTGAAACGAATTTGGTTGATAACACTTAATGTACTTAAAAGTAAGTTCTAAAATTTTCGCAAACAAGCGCAAATCAAGCCTGAAATGCTGAGTCACCGTATTGTAACGTCTCAAACTTTCCTTTTTGACAATGGTAATATAAAGAAATGACACGCAGTTCTTCTTCTTGTATATCTACACAGTTCTACGTCTTTTATTCAGTCGTGACAGTAGAACAATGTGCAAAGTTGAATATGTGCACGGAGAGACCGCCGTGAAAGTTAGGGCCCTCTCGTCCTCCGGTTCAAACTCACTACGCCGGTAACGACATCTATCCCTCCACCGCCTCAAAATAGATTAATAATAAATAATTCAGGCCTTGAAGGGCAGTCGTTTTACGACGCTAAGCGACCACGGAAGTGGGAGAAGCCTATGGCTTGTGAATTACAACTTCACGTCGGGTGACCAATCATCTCAACAATTTAGATCAAATTTGGTTTCTTCTAAAAAGCCAGTTCAGATGGGAAAACCGTAGATTGCTCTTGGATGAAAAACCCACCTTACTTTGACCCGGCTGGGGATCGAACCCCGAACCTCCCGGTTGCCAAGCTTCATCGCTTTAAAGGCAGTAGGCAGTCACCCCAAACAGAGTGAGTGTATCCTGTCACTCTCGTTCATGAATGGCCTATTTTGATCATGTGACAATATTTTTGTTAGTGAATTGTAGAATTCAAGGAGAATTTCGCCTTGCTTTACCTATTGTTTGTAATAGTTATGTTCAAAACGTCTTCAGAGGTGCTTGTAATGCAATAAGAGGAGATTTGCAAGAGTTTGCTGATTTTTCAAAGGAAATTTTGGGGCGACTGCCTATTGCCTTTAAATGCCACCGCCTTTATCCACTAGACCACAGCACCGGTATGACCTTACTTTACATGACTTCATTCAATTTGATATACTGTCGTATCTTTCTCATGCTACTGAAACACGGTGTAGGCTACCTGTGGCTTTACAAGGTAAGTACTATTACGACGTACAGTTGTTGATTTTGGTTCTCAGCCTCATTCTTCCCTAAGGCCCCTACCCCAAGTACGACGCGATCACAGAACATACTACAAGCCCCACCCCCACCCCCTTGTGAGAGAAATTACGCAATTACTTATGGATTAGCCTTTTCTTGACACAGGCATTTTTTCATTTTCGTCAGAAAAATGTCCAGCAACCCCCCCCCCCCAACTCATCGATCCTTAGCAGGGCATGGCCTCAGAAAAACGTGGCTTATTTTTAAATTTGCGGGTAATAAAATGAGCTATCTTCCAATGGTTTGTGTGCATTAAACAAGAGCTGATCATGTGACAACAGGTACATAATAAACATCATGAAAGATACTTTTAAGGGGAAAAAGGGTGATTTAGCTGATGCTTCAAAATAAATTTGGAATGACTGCTGGTTCTTTTGAAGGCATAACACGATGCATGTCAAATCATTCTTCTCGTGGGGCAACAGTAACAGTTTCCTGATTAAAGAAAATAATGATTGTACAATTTTGGAATAAATTGAACAGACAATGCATTCACCTAATTTGAATAAGCAAGTATCCAAAGTCATCCGAGGCCATTTTTGATCATGTGACAACAGGTACATAATAAACATGAAAGATACTTTTAAGGGGAAAAAGGGTGATTTAGCTGATGCTTCAGAATAAATTTGGAATGACTACTGGTTCTTTTGAAGGCATAACACGATGTATGTCAAATCATCCTTCTCGTGGGGCAACAATACATTTTAGGAGGAAGTATATGAATGTATGATAGAGAGAAATGGTTGGAAAACGCAAAACATTTTATTTTTCTGATGTCACTACTGTGAATACGTCGCTTGATAGACTAATTGTTTAACTTTTTGGAACAAGTCGTGTAAGGACCACAGCGAGTACAAGGTTTCTGTTTTCTCGATTAGTTCTCACTGCTTTTTTATTTTCTCTTAATTTGCTGTTTTCATTATTTTACAGGTGAAAGGGATATTTCTACCATTAACACTGATATTAGGGCGTGTTGGCATCACCCTGAATCGATGAATATGCATATTTGTACGATACGCCTCCTTGTCGTTTCTTTATCCTGTTTATCGATTGCAGGAGCTGTTCCTGCATCATGCAAGCCGGACTGGAAAATCGACTGGAACAGACAACCCCCCGATTTCTCCAATTTTGAACCTTTCTCATTTCCTGGGGAAATACTTCCCGGTGTGACTGTTCATGACACTATTCAGTTCATTGGACTGTTGTGGAATGCACCATCTTGGCAAGAGGTAATGGGGCGTATTTGCATTCACTGTGGTCCTTTTGTTCACGCTCTATATCCTGAGGAGGAGATTCGACAGACTTGCGACATGATAATAACATCACTTCAAAAGGGAGAAAAGTCTGATATTTCCGGAATGTGTACTTCGTATTTGCAAAAAATAGAAGTTGAAAGTGCGGCAAGAATTAGTCGCTATCACCAATATTTTCGTTTTCTCAATTTCTCACCAAGTGACTTGGAACGTCTTGGAATAAACTTGGCATTTGACTTACTGAAATTGTTGGGACCGTCTCTATTTTCGGGTGACATGTTTAGCGCTTGTTCAGAGGTACGTTTTATGTTAAGCGAAAACATAGATGAAACAGTCAACGAAGTGAAGACCTTGTTGCCCTCCCTTATTGGAACTGTAACATTGAAGGCTTTGTATGTTTTTGATGTTTGCGCGAATGAAGATCACAAAGTGTGGATATTTTTGGACCAGATTCAAGAAGATATCTGTGATTTCCTCTCCCAGTATCATTTGAAAAAAACATACATTGAGAAGGGGGCAGCATTTGGTGAGATTTTACTGAGAAACCCTTTAGATGTTGATTTATGTACTGATGTAATTGGCTTCCTGTCTTCGGAATATTAATTTGGTGCCACTGGGTACTTGATTACGAAACGAAATTTCAAATATCGTTCAAATCGACAACAGTTTTGTCGCGAAATTGCTTCTGCTCTTACTGGTAACACCCGGACGCACACGTATATTTTTCCTCACAATTACGATATCGATAGCTGGTATATATTTGCTGAGGCAGGTCAAATTCTGCCGGACTTCTCTTTCTTGGATGCTGTGAATGTCCTTGGTGCATTCCTCAGATCGAGCACGCTTTTGGATGGTTGTGTAGTTCTCTGTGACATTTTCGAGTCGTTTCTCTCTCAGTTTGACCCCTCTGTCAAAGGCACATGTACAGCATTACGCAACGGTGATACAGCTACGGTGGAAAAGAAGTGCCGCTCAATGTTCCCTCCAGCTGAACATTCAAATACTTCAAAGACTGAATCAACTGTAATGTATACGATTGTGACAGCAGTTAACATGATAGCAAAATTATTAGGTTTACCAGCTATAACACCTGAGTACGTTTGTCCTCCACTGGAAAACTTTTTCTATTCAAAGAACAATCTGCAATCCGTTATTCGCCTCGGTCTTCATGTTTACCTTGCCGATATTCTTCCACTCGCCAACTTCGCTTGCCAACACTATGATCTTGTTGTTCCCTTCATAGAAGGAAAAATGGACTTCGAACTTTTCATTATATTTCATCGAATTGCCCCAGAATGGAAGGATGCCATTTTAAGTCATTTGGGATTCTCTAGCCAAAAACAAATTTGTGGAAGCATAGCTGATGGTATCGATACTTTGTCTGGACGAGCGAAAAGTTCATTCATTAAAAACATGGAAGACCAGGTTTTAAAGTTTCTAACGGATACTGGACGCTGCACAGCTTCGGTAAAGTCGCTAAAGAAACTTTTTTCTACTGTTGCTTCTCTTCAAGGCGTTTACGTTTACCACGGCTTTTCTCAATGCACTGGTTACCTTAGCATCACTCATCTTTGTGAGACCATGAGTGTTATGTTTGACCCAGATAGTTGCGAAGGTAAGCTGATTGTTGCAAGTTATCTGTGACCTTAGAAAAATATCAATCTTAGTCACCAGAACTTGAGATTTGATTTAGGCATGCGAAGTGCTACACCGCTCTTACAGATATCAAGCATACTGCGTTAAGCAGAGTCGCAAACCCAGGGGCTGTCCCCTCCAAACATAAAGTAAGAGGGAAGGACATTATCCCCCCCCCCCCGAAAAAAAAACTGTAAGTCATTCTTAGAAATATCTGGGATCTTTAATGGGATTACATTTGCAATGAAAAATGAAGAAAACATTAGCCTACTGGAGTGTCTTGTAAAACATACTATTTTCGGTGCGCTGTACTTTAACTGTTCGCTTAGACCAGTGGTTCCCAACGGAAGGGTTATCGCCACCTGGGGGGGGGGGCATTTTCGCAACTCATGGGGGCGATGAGCTCTAAGGGAGATACTAAGTTTAAACCAGGCCGTACAAGATTCCAAAAGGTTTCCCTCAGCTGAGCTCTCAAATTCGTTCACTTAAAGAGGAGATAAATGATGTCAACAAGTCGAATAGGTCTAACATTCACTCCTCAGGTGCACTAAAAAGTTTGCGAATTACCTTTATTGCTAGATTTTATGAAATCGCATCTAACAGTGATTACTTTCAAAATTTTCTCGGTGAGGACCCTCATATTCCCATTAGTGGCATCCTGGTGAAAGCGGTGAGCGAAGGGCCATGGCTAAAAATTGTCCCGCCACTTTTACCTTAAATGTAGGTTTTCCGTGATGCCCATCTACATGACATACTAACAGAAGTGAAAATTGCAGATAACTGTAACATAATAGATAACTTTTGCAATGTACTATGAAGTAAAACACAAGTAAAACATTAGAATGTTTTTAAAAATACAATTTTACGGTTTGCCAATTTCGGCTTTCTCATTATGTGTGCCCGTAGGACAGCTTGAGTGGCATAAGTCTTTTAAAGCCCCATACGACCCCTACCATCCTTCTTCCTCCTACCCACAGCAAAAGCTCCTTGCAGCATCAAAGGGAACCTTCGTCAGTAACTCTATGGGTGATTTCTGTAATCTCTAGTGAACATTTAAGGTTGTTAAATATTAGGTAACCGGAAGACAGTCAAAATGGACTTACAGTGCCCCATTCTTGTGTCGACAATTTCTGTAATACCCCAGAGCTTCCGGGGGCTTCGCCTCCGGTCCCCAATCAAGACATGGCCCCTGAGCCCCATTAGGAACCCTTGTAGGAACTGTCCACACTTCGATGGGCCTTTGGCATCTGTAAAATTCTAAAACGTTTCTCCGTTCCTAACTCCAACTTTGTGATTCATCATCACAAAAGAGTCAGCTTTTTGAATCCCGCACGGATGTTTTGCTTCCCTGTGTCGGACCCGTATGTAAAGCCTGCCGCACACGAGGGGAAATTGGCTCAACAAAATGCCTCGCCTGCCGTTTTGCTCAGCTAATTTCTCACGTGTGCGGGCGTGTTTTGGTGAGATTTCTGCCTTCCGAGGCAGAAGACTCAAATATCAAACGTGTTTGATTCTTTCTGACACGAGTGCCACTTTTCTCACCGTGTGCGCCTGACCTGAGCATTTGGCTCACGACTTTAACAGACTGCGCAAGCGCATTCTGAATGAATAGACCTTTCGGCCTACTCATTCAGCATACGCTTGCGCAGTGGGTTAAAGACGTGAGCCAAATGCTCAGGTTAGGCGCACACGGTGAGAAAAGTGGCACACGTGTCAGAAAGAATCAAACACGTTTGATATTTGAGTCATCTGCCTCGCGAGGCGGAAATCTCACCAAAACACGCCCGCACACGTGAGAAATTAGCTGAGCAAAGTGACACGGGAGGCATTTTGCTGTGCTGATTTCCCCTCGTGTGCGGCAGGCTTAAAAGCAATGTATGTGTATGTCTCCCTTTCATTTTACCATGTGTTTTTGTTATCTCATCGCTCCGTGAGGAGGATGAGATATTGTAATCACTTTGCCAGTTGAGCTATATTTGGCAATGCCAGCTGAAACTGGCACCGTTGCATTGGTAACGGTTGGTGCCCCCCCCCCCAGTTACTAGTCTCAGGGTCTAACCCAAAGTGGGGTACCCTAAGGTAATGGGAACTTCATTTCTGTGGGAGGGGTCAAATCGTGTCCTTGTGTATGTGTGTGGGTGTGTGTATGAGTTTGTGTGCACCCGCGGTGTGTAACGTGTGCTATGGGCATGGGTGCACTCACCAACATGTCCTTAGCGGGATACGGGGAGCTCGCCGCTCGCACGACTCGCACGTCTTTCCTAGCTCACGCGCGGCTCGAAACTGCGAGACTAGCTACCCGGAAATTCGGCCACTGCAACGAGAAGTCACGCACGGCTGCAGGTGCTTGCACGGCACCGCAGCCCGCCCTCAAGCGGCCACGTCTGATCGCCGAGATCTCTGGCAGCTCCGCTGCTGGGCAATTCCAGTCTTTTCCCTACCGGGACATTTCTCGTGTCCCGGTAAGGAAGCGAGGGTGCGTATGGGTGAAGGTGGGTGTGTGTGTGAATTTTTGTTTTGCTAATATCTTCTAAACGGCTCAGCCGATTTTCTTCAAACTTTGTAGGAAGGTACCCTAGGTAGAACCATTGTACATACTGCATTACCGAAAGTTTAGGTCAAAGGTCAGAGGACAAAGGTCAAATTTGGTGAATATCATTTTTTACTGTATTTCTGTAATGAAACCTTGCACTGACATGAAACTTTGTACATGTCAATAGGATGTTTAGAACTATCAAAATATATGGTTACCATGGCAGCAGGCTTAAAAAGTCACGTGATGGAAGGCGAAACGTGTATCTTCAAGCCAAAATTTGTGACACAAAACTCCTCCTAGTGGGCTGGACCGATCCTCTTCAAACTTGGTGGGGAAGATACCCCAGGGTGGAAACTTGAGTCTCGCAGACACTCGGAAGTAAAGGTCAAAGGTCAAATTTGGTGAAAAATTACAATTTTTAGTATTTTTAGTATAATTCCAAAAGGAAACATCCCACTCACCTGAAACTTCACACACATAGTAAACGTATCTACTACTAACAAAATATGGTTGCCATGGCAACCAAGGTCAAAGGTCACGTGACAGAAGGTCAAATTTACATCTTCTTATTTTGAAAATTACTACCAAACGGATGGACCGATTCTCTTCAAACTTGGTGGGAATGTACCCAAGGGTGGGAACATATGTCTCACCCAGCCCGGAAGTAGAGGTCAAGGTCAGAGGTAAAGAATAGCTTTGTGGGCCTGCTCTTGGTATACAGACAGAATACATTTCTCTGTGTATCAATCTTCAATATACTTGACGCGGACCCTAGCACGCGTTAAAAGACACGCCCATGCACGATACTAACGTTAGTAAGCACAGACCTACATCAACGAAAGGTGCAATGGGAGGACGACGTGAGGACGACATGGCTTCGTTACAAAGTAAACTGGATATCATGATGGAGCAACTGGGTAAGCTGCAGAAACTGCCTACACAAATTGTTGAAATGAAATCTGAAATGAAATCTGAAATGAAATCCCTTAAAGCAGCTGTAACAGACATGGCGGAGTCGGTCGAATTCATGGGAAATGACGTTGAATCTGTTAAGTCAAAGCTTAAAACGAAGGCTGAGAAAGAGGAGATTGAGTCACTAACAGAAAGTGTAATAAATTTAGAGCGCTTATGGAAAGCTAAACTAGAAGATTTAGAGAACAGATCTAGACGTAATAATCTTGTCTTCCATGGTGTGCCAGAAGATGCTAATGAAAAATGTGAAGAAATGATAAAAGTCGATATTTTATCCACCATGATGGGGTTTGAAAATGTGGAAATAGAACGCGCTCACTGGACACCTGGGGGACCAGCTAGTACAACGCAAAAGCCCCGACCAATTCACGTGAAGTTCCTACGATTTAGTGATCGTGAAAAAGTTTTAAAGGCAGCAGGAAAGAAACTGAAAGGGAACCTCTATCGAGGAGCACATATTTTTTGTAAGCGATGACGTTTCCATTACCGTTAGGGAAGCCCGCAAAATTTTAAGGAAGAAACTCCCTGAAATACGTCAGAGGGCTGAGGTCAACTACGCCTTCATTCCCTGGTCAGTTCCGGCATCTCTCATAATAGTTAATAAGGATGGCACTGCCATAAAGTTGACAAATTAACTCGAAACCAGGACTTTTTTTATATCAACTGGACACTGTCTTTCTGATGTCTTTCCCATGTCGTTATTTTGCTTGAAAATAAGCTTTTTGCGATTTTTCGTTATCTTTTGTTTTTTCGTGTTACTTGTATTTTGTCCTTTTGTTAAAAAGCTCTTGTCATTATTCATCGCAGTGAAATAATTCTTTATTAATTACAGTGAGTGACAAAAATGTAATGTTGAAATGGCGACTGAAATAAAATTTTCATCCTTGAATTGTAGGGGACGTCACAGTGCAGATAAAAGAAAAGATACATTTGATTATTTAAAAGTTAGACTCAGTCATATATACTACCTTCAAGATGAGCATTGGGATTCCAACATGATAGCTAAGATTTCCACGGAGTGGGAATTGTTTTATTGCACCAGGGACGAAAAACTCCAGGGGTGTTGCCATACTTTTCAATGACAATTTTAACGTTACGGTTACTCGAATTTATTGCAATTGGTAATTTAATTGCTGTGGCTTTTCAAACGTGTCAATATGAAGTCACACTTGTTGTTCTTTACGGTCCTATTTCTGACACACCTGCATTCTTCAACGAGGTACAAAACATAATCGAGGACTTCAATACCCCTCATTGCATAGTAGTTGGCGACTAGAAAGTTGCACTTGATACTGATATGGATAGCCTCGATTATCTGCATACCAATAACCCGAAGTCCAGACAGGTTGTTCTTGAACTAATGAAGAACCTCGGTTTGTTTTATGTATGGCGTGTTTTTCATCCCATTACAAAACGTTTTACTTGGCGGCAGAAAACCCCGCTAAAACAGAGCAGACTTGATTATTTTTTGGTTTCATATGGACTTTTGAACACAGTCACTACAGCTACAATCACTCTAGGGCACAGGAGAGACCACTCTATGATAAATCCATCCTTCAGGTTAGGTCAGATGGTAACTGGCAAAGGTTTCTGGAAATTTAATAATTCCTTACTTGAGGATGAGGCTTACCAAAAAATTGTAAAGAATGTCATTGATGAAACTATAACTGAGTATGCTTGTTTGCCGTATAATATTGATAAACTGCTTAGTATACCTAGAAATATGGTAGAGTTTAATATAAACGACCAACTTTTTTGAAACTCTTCTTATGAATATAAGAGGAAAAACAATTCTTGCTCCTCCTTTAAGAAGAAAAGTGAACTTAAAAGGGAAGTTTATCTTCTAAATGAAATCGATCGTGTCCATAGTATATACTCAGATAATATTTACTTGAGATAGTACTGTGACTCCTTGAAAAAAGAGCTGCAGCATTTAAGAGAGAAAAAGTTGAAGAGAAGCTTTATTAGATCTCGTGTAGAATGGGTTGATGAAGGGGAAAACCCTTCAAAATTCTTTCTAAATTTAGAGAAGCGTAATCATGTTAGTAAACTTATTTGTCACCTTACAAATGATCATAATGAACAAATTGTCGACCAGGATGGTGTCCAGCAGGAAACTTACAACTTTTATAAGAAACTTTACAGTTCAAATGATTCTCATCTCTCTGACGTGAATTAATGTGATGGTTATTGGAACTGTTTGAATCGTGTATCTCTTGGTGAGTCTCCTAATTTAGAAGGTCCATTACAGTACAATGAAGTTTATGGTGCTTTACGAAAAAAGAAAAGTAACAAATCACCGGGTACAGATGGTTTTACTGTGGAGTGTTATAAGTTTTTTTGTGGAAAGATATTTGTCACTTCCTGATAAGATCATTAAATTATAGTTACAATGAGAAGCAATTGTCTGTTACTCAGAGGCATGGTGTCGTTTCATTAATCCCAAAAAGGGATAAGCCAAGAAATGTTTTAAAAAATTGGAGACCGATTTCTCTTCTAAATGTGTCTTATAAAATTGCCTCAACATGAATTGCATTAAATCGCATTAAAACTGTCGTTTCAAATTTAATCTCAATTGAACAAAGTGGTCTTATTGAAGGCAGATATATTGGGGATAGTATTAGGACAACTGACGATGCCATGCTTTGTTTCCAAGGAAGATCAATTACCCAGCGTTCTTTTTCCATTGATTTTGAGAAAGTAGTCGGTAGTATTTTGTTACGTTTTATTAGAAATGTCCTTCAACTTTATAATTTTGAATACTCAATTATTTAATGGCTTGACAATTTTTATAAAGGAGCTACTTCTTCTGTTCTTGTTAATGGATTTTTGTCTAAAAGTTTTTCTTTAGAGAGAGGTTGTAGACAAGGTGATCCTTTATCTCCATATCTTTTCATCCTTTGTTCAGAGTTATTAAATTTGTCAGTCCGTAATGAAAATAATATACAGGGTATTACTATTGGAGATCGCCAGTGTAAGTTAGTCCAGTACTCTGACGACACTACTTTTTTATTTAAGCTAGATGAAGTGTCTATTCGTTGTCTAACTAGGTTGTTAAATAATTTTGCCTCAATGTCTGGCCTCTATATAAATCAGAGTAAATGTTTTCTGGTTCCCCTTGGATCTTTGATAGGTTCCGTAGTAGATTTTGGGTGATTGCATGGGATACCATGGGTTGTTGACAATGATTTCGTTTAGCTCGGTATTATTTTTAACTCTGACGTCTCAAAGATTACTGAAAAATTACGCAAAAGCATTTTCAAAAATAGAAGGTATTTCTGATACCTGAACCAAAAGGAATCTTACTGTTCTTGAGAGGATCACTATTGTTAAGTCACTTATTTTACCACAATTTAATTACTACCTTTCCTCACTCCCTAATCCAACAAAAAACTTTATTTCCGAAGTAAAAAGTTACCTTTTTAGATTTATTTGGAATAATAAGCCAGATAAGGTCAGTCGAAATGAAATTATTCCAACTTACTCGAACGGGGGGCTGGGGATGATCGATTTCTTGATGTATTGTTCTGCGCTGAAAATTCCATACTTCGCACGTTTTTTGAAGGATCATACCGGTAGTCTCTTTAGGGAAATTTTAAAAAGATATTGTATTAACTCTGATGAATTTGAAAGTAACGGTGACTATTTTATTAAGCTAGCTAGCTTACAAATCACAAACTATTTCTGACGGGATGTATTTTATGCTACATACCTTTATTTATCCAACTGTTATCGCGATCTTAGCTGTAAGAATTCTTTTTTCCTTTGTCAACCTATCTGGAATAATAGTCCGATCCAAGTTGATAACAAGCCTATTGCTTACCGTCGTTGGATTCGGTGTGGAATTTATTTTATCAATGACCTGTTTGACGATGATGGTGCCTTTCTCCAACTGGATCAAGTAAGACAAAAGTTTTCGTTAGCTACTCACTTTTTGGAGTACCATGGTGTGCTTAATCAGGGAGGTGTTACCTTGACAGGAGATCCAACTAAAAAGTAATTTATTCTACTCCTGTTTGATCCAATTAAGAGGAGATAATCATTTATTGACAAATCATAGGACTTCAGAACCTTCAGGTCTTTTGTCTAATACTTACAATTAGTACTACTTCCTGTCCCAGTCAACCTTCGTTAACGACTCTACTACGCTGACAATAAGATTATCAGGAACAACGGTGTGATGTTTAGCAAGTTACCGACAGCCTAGTGAGCACCAATGTATTAAAATTCAAAACGACTGTTTGTCGCTACTAAGCCTAAAGATCCTTGTGGTGAAAACACTGCTTATGCTATTTGCAAATGCAAAAAAGAGGTATGAGGCTATAAGTTACTTTTTATTTTTTATCAATTTGCGCATTATATAGCAACTTGAAGGTGATGTATTCGTGTTCAAAATGTAACACGGGATGACAATGGAGTATTTTTAAAAGTGGCACAACGCGCCATAAAGGCGCAAATTAAAGGAGAAATAAACCCTAGCTTTTTCTGCATTAAGACTAACATTTTAATGTATGCTCTTTCCGAAAGAAGCACATAGAAGGCTTGAATACATTTATTTCAACCTAAAAAAATGGTTTTTATGTTGCTAATGGTTCGCGCCATTGTTGTTTGAATCCTACCAGTTCCCGGATGTTCGATGACGAAAGCGAACCTTATATCACATTACAGCAGAAAATTTACCAACCCACCCGAAGTAATTTGAATTGCACATGCTGTGGTTAATAACAAAAAAATGCTTGACAAAATTCCTTTCGCCACTTGTAATAGGGAATAAAATTCGAAGTTTAGTATTAAACCTATTTTCATGACACATTATTTTCAGTAAAAAGAAAAAAATGTTTTCACAAGTGTAGCACAAATAATTTGCGTGACTTGGCAACAATACTGTAATTCTCCATGCACTACAACACTGATTTACACACACAGTACACAGACTATAGTACAATGTGTAGAATTGTAGGCCATTATAAACAGGGTAACGTTAGAACTACGGCAGCACTCAGCAGGACGTAGTCGTAATCTTTACCTTACACGGTCAAACTTGAAACAGTAAACCTACTTGTAGGTAAAAGAAAACATGGGAGCAAACAGACTCAAATCTTACTGTATCCTTTGGAGCCTGAATAAACTGAGGATGGATTTAAATATCGACACAAAGAGAGCAAGATGAGGATCTGTTGTGAAGGTGGTTGCCTACTATGATTAGCACTTGTACTAGTACCAGTTCTGCAACTGATCGTGAAACTGGGTGATTTTGTTTTCTACGCAAGTGGGGAGTGAGCTAACGGTATCGTAAGCGACAGCGTTTTTTGACGAATATACCCGAATATATTTGAGGAAAATTCTTTTTTGAATTCCCATTTTAATCGGTTACTGAGGCAAAGAAAAGAGGACTGAGTGCACCTAACGACAAGTTAGGTAGATTACAGTTACTGGGGCAGTATACGAGCTTACTTTAGTGGCATGGAATAGTCAGTTATGTGAAGCCCTAAAAATCGCTTGAAATTGTCAAAGCTGTTGACAATAAATTCTAGTCCTCGTAGGCCAAGGTAGGGTTTATTACACTTTTTCAACTGCTATAGGGAAGCACCAGAACTTGTTTCTGTACTGATCCTTTTAGTATATGTTATAGTGTATTCCATGTGCAATGAATGAGACATCGTGTTACTTACGATGTGGCTCTTTTACGTCATATTTGAAGCGCCCTCTTTTTTGGAAACAAGAAAATGGCTATTAGCATCATGTGTGTGAAAAAATAATTGGAAAATTCATGAAAATTTGGGGCAATGCTGTTTTGACTAGCTTTTTCAGAAAATGCGTTAGAATATTGGTCTCTACTAGTGGTTTACTGCAAAAGACGTGGGTTTGCTTCTCCTTTAATTTGCAACTTGAACGACTGGCAATGTAAAATAAATGAGCAAATATTCATGTGCCGCTCTTCAAGATTTAGCAGACGACGTGACCTTTTGTGTTTAGTTTCTTAAGTACCTTTAAGCCTATTATATATGGAAGATTACTACAAAGAAGGAATTACAGTCGGCAACTAGCACAGTTCAAAGAAAGGGTTGAAGATGTGTCTCCTGTTAAGGTAACACCTCCCTGGCTTAATGCAGTCAAAGTTAGTTGGAATAAAGTCATCAATAATATTGATCAGTGCTTGTGTAATCCTATTAATTGTTGGTATAATATGTTATTGTCTGATGGATATTTTACATGTAAGTCACTCTGTGTCAAAATGGCTAAAAATGTTTTTCTTCAGAGTAAATCTTTTTTTAAAATGAAAGAAGACTTTGCATATTACAAGTGATTCGTGGAAGTTATATTGTTCCATTCCATTCTTATGTTCTAATGATGTATTGCTTCGATGGTTTCAATATCAATTGTTGCACAGAATTATTCCGACAAATAATTATCTTTATACTGTTAAAGTAGTCTCCTCTAATTTGTGCACTTTTTGTTTAATTTTTACCACATCAATTCAGCATTTGTTCTTCCACTGCATTTTTTCACAAAGAATCTGGAAGTATTATCAATAAGTTTTTAAGAGGGCAGGCTTTCACATAGATTTAAACGACATCTCAGTAGTTCTGTTTGGGGAAAATTGTGCTCGTTACGTAAATTTAATTCTTATTTGACTTAAGAAGTGTATTTTTGATTGTAAGAAGGTAAAGACTATCCGAACAGTCAATGGTTCCTTAATTTTTTTAGAACAGTATATTACGTTGCAAAGGTATAGTTCACAAAAGAACTTACGAGACGGTTACTGGGACAAATACTGGCTCCCCTGGTTTAATTTATTACATTTCTAATTGAGATTATTTAGTATTATTTTTTAAAGTTAATTTATTTCATTAATTGCTTTATTTCACTGTACATATTTTCAATGTCAAGAGCATAAAAGAGGAAATAAAAAAATAAAAAAAAAATTTAAAGAGTGACCGTCTAGAAACTAGATTATCTTCTGTGCTTACAAGTATGAAGCATCCGTCTAGAAACTAGATATCTTCTATGCCAGTGATTCTCAAACGCCGCCCCAGGACCTGTCGGTGCAGCCCTTGAATTAATTTCACCTTTGAAATTATATTCGACAAGAAAAACGTAGCACATTTGGAATAAGGGCCAATACTCCTTTCTGACATGTATTTTAAATTAAGTATTTTTGAAGTTCTACTTGACTCATTCCAAGTTTGTTCTCCTGAAGTGGTTACTTACGTAACAGGCTGTTCAGTATATTGTTTGTTTAGTCATATCTAGCCAATTTTGTTGTGTGTAGCGTGTTGTTTTGTACACGGTGGCACGTAGTTATGCAGTGGTGCATTGCTGAGTGCATGTCTTTAAAGGGACAAGGCTTCTAGCTAAAATAAATAAATCCTTGAAATCTAATTTTTCGGTGAGGTGATTCACCGTGATTGTACAATTCAGAAGCGTATCTGTTAAACGTGTGTTGGTTGATTACTGCTACGTCATCTTTCAATATACTTGTAGAAACAAAATTAAATGTAATTGCTGAGTGGCATCACCTAACAATGTGTTTGCGAAGTTTTGTCTGTACTCTCTCTTTCCACAGCTCTGTTAAATGAAAAAAGAATCACCCCGCCTTTAACTTAAGTTTTTTTCCCACATTCTGGAATGCTGCCCTCGACTTCAACCAGTTTCTCTGTCTGACCTTGTTTTAAGATATCTGTTAAGAATATATGGCCACTAGCGCAGGATAAGGCCTGTCGTGACTTCATCCGTTTCAGGGTGTAGTTTTATGCAACCTACTTAGTCTGGAGAGTCAAATGTTTCTCCCATAACCCAAACCCGCGTATGATGAACATCGAAAAGATCATACTGATAAATCACGAATGCTGGACGCAAAATTCTAGACAGGGGTGGGGACAGGGGATATGAGCTCCTTCAGGAAGGCTGCTCCCCTCCGGGAAATTCCAGTTTTTTTCGGGAAGCCTTAATAGGTACGATAAAGGGAGTACTATAATCCCCTAACAACGACCAACCGAACCAACATTTTTTTTTTTAGTTTTGCGTTCAATGGGGCAGATTCTTCAATAAACACCCCAAATTTTTTAACTGGTCTTCGATGGGAACCTCAAAATTTTCGGCGCCCGTTTGCATCACCCATCCTTTTGATAACCCGTCACCTCAAGTTTTCGGGACTTTGAGTTGCTACCCCCCCCTCCCCCCATCGTGGAGCTTGGATCCTTGTCAGACAAATACTTTCGCCACCCGTAATTGTAGACACAGTTTGTGGTTTTAAGTATTTCCTGCAATCAAGAGCGTTTGGAAAGCCATATTAGCTGAGGTCGCGTTGCTCTCGAAGACGCTATAAAAGTGCAGATTGCCCTCTTAAGAATAAGCTTCCTATGAAAAATCCGTAGCTCTGAGGCCCTGTCACTGTTTGCCATAGATACAGCTTCATGACCTCTTAAGTATACGAATTTCGTTCTCGAGTGTCCTCTCTATAAGCCTGACGCCCCCCGAAGCCCTCGACCTCAACCCAACCTATGTATTTGGCCCTCACCCTCAAAACGTTTGAGAAACACTGTTCTTTGCTCACAAACATAACTACATACACCATATAACCATTGTTTTAATTCAAATGTGGTATTTGTGTTTTACAATTTCCTCAGTTATTTTCTGTATCGATTGAGAATTGTAGTTACTTTGCCAGTTGGACGTCATTTTGGAGGGTAAACAATGAACACACTGCACGCACGACGTAGATTTCACACGCGCGCTTAGTAGACTTACGCTCGTTTCCTACTGGTACACAAAACAGCTGTCTACATTTGTTGATTTAAGTTGCAGTGATACGGGCTTGCCTCCACGGGACCCTCCTCAAAAAGGTCCTAGATCCACCCCTGCAATTTATAGTTTGTGACAGCGCGCACTTCCTCAGGCCAACAGCACACAGTTGTAAAATATACACAGTGTAGGTATCCAGATTGGCCAGCAATTTTGTATATATAACCAATCCTCACGTATTTCACTATCTGTATGTGCAAAATCATATATGTGGTAAGGCTAGATCATTATAAAACAAACTCCCACTGGTGAGATGTGACTGAAATATTTCTCTTTCAAATAGGATACGTAAATTCGGTAAATTCTCGGTACTTCCGGTGAGGTCACAAGGTCAGTTGTACGGTACCTTGATAACTGTCTCGCCAGTGTGCGCGCATGCGTGTGGTACACTTGCCCCCCCGGCGGACGTGTATTACTCCTGCACCCACACTGGCTGCACTCAAAATATCGACGACAAATGTTTATGTCCGAAAGAGGTACATGTTCGACAACTGCCACGAAGGTTATTTGTTCACCTCACCTTTGACCCATTTGAAAGATGCGTTGTATGCATACGCGGTTTCCGAACTGGTCTATGTTGAGCTGGGTTTAGTCATGCATGGTTTAAAAAGTAGAAAACTTAAGTAACCAATTCAAAATTTCGTTACCACGGCAAAAAGTTTTTGCAAATTGCTCCTATTCGATATGATACTTCATGATGACTTCAAGGGCAGTGTTATAACCAGCAAACCCTTTACAATACCCATCCCTACCTCCCTTCCTAATTATCCTCAATGTCAGAAATTCGAGCAGTGCTCAGTTTCAATTTTTTCTGGGAAAGGACCCCAATCCTACCATTTTGCTGGATCGCTTTTACTACTGGATAGCCTAAGTGGCCGGAGTAACAATGCGTAATAATGCTATTCCATACAATATAATTTTGTGTGCATACTAATTACTTCGATTCCGAGATGTCAGGAAGTCGCATCCGGCAGGATAAATAATTTCTACCAGAACTTCTTGAAAGAAGACTTCATACCCTAGTGTTTGACCTGTTTACGGTACTCGATCATTTAGCCTGGTCACACTGCATTGTACTGTTCGAAAATAATGTTTGCATATAAATTTATCTTGACAGACTTAGTATCATGAAAATCGCATCTAACAGAACTGAATTTCAACCAAAGTCTTGGGGCACGAAAACAGTCCAAAACCAGAAAGCCCAAAGGCTTAGTGATTCCTTGCCGAAGGGGGGGGGTGCTTTGAGAGGCCAACGTTCATCCCTCAAATTTGTACTTCTCTACTACATCATTTTTTTACCATGTGTTCAAAATTGGACCCCTGCTGACCTCACATGACCTTTCAACCCCACCAAACTTGACTAACAAAAAAAAATGAAAAAATAACATGTCTTAGAAGGGATTTGTCTGTGCTTCCTCCCTTGTAATATCATGTTTACAAAATTTTAGTTTTTTACCTCTGGTGGCCTCAAATGACTTGTGACCTCCACCAAAAACAATAGGGTTTCTCCTCTCAACATAACAAGTTTATAAACAAAGTGTAAAAGCATCATTTATCCAAGCTTCCTATCTCAAGATATCGTGTTAACAAGGTTTTCTGGGTTTGACCCCCGTGAAACCAGATGTCCTTTGACCCCCACAAAAATCATTAGGGTTCTTTCCTCACCATAAGGCATCTACCCATTCAGTATAAAATTTATCGAAGCTTCCTAGCTACCTTGAGATACCGTCTAAACAAGGTTTTCGGGGTATGACCCCTGGTGACCACAGACGAACTTCGACTTCCTCCAAAACAATAGGTTCTTCTCCCTACCATAACTGAAATTTATTCAAGCTTCCTACCTCGAGATATCGTGTTAATAAAGTTTTCAGGGTTCGACCTCTGGTAACCCCAGATGACTTTCGGCCCCCACAAACAACAATAAGGTTCTTTCCCTCACCATGAGGTATCTATACGTTCAGTTTAAAATTTATTCAAGCTTCCTCCCTTCAGATATCATGTTAACAAGGTTTGCAGGGTTTGACTCCGGTAACCGCAGATGATCTTTGACTTCCTTTAAAAAGATAAGGTTCTTTGCCTTACCATAAAGCATCTACATACTATAAGTATGAAATTTATCCAAACTTCCTACCTCAAGATATCGTGTTAACAAGGTTTGCAGGGTTTGACCCCTAGTGACCCCAGACGACCTTTGACCTTCACCAAAAATGATAGTTCTTTCCCTCACCATAAAGCATCTACAAACTAAGTATGAAATTTATCCAAGCTTCCTACCTCAAGATACCGTGTTAACAACGTTTTCCAGGTTCAACCCCTAGTGACCCAAGATGACCTTTTACCTCCACCGAAAACAATAGCGCTCTTACTCCACCATAAAGCATCTACATACTTAAGTATGAACTCTATCCAAGCTTCCTACCTCAAGATATCGTGTTAACAATGTTTTCAGGGTTTGACCCCTGGTGACCCTAGATTACCTTTGACCTCCACCAAAAACAATAGGAGTCTTTCCCTTACACATAAAGCATCTACATAATAAGTATAAAACTTATCCAAGCTTCCTACCTTAAGATATTGTGTTAACAACGTTTTCCGGGTTCGACCCCTAGTGACCCACGATGACCTTTTACCTCCACCGAAAACAATAGCGCTCTTAATCCACCATAAAGCATCTACATACTTAAGTATGAACTCTATCCAAGCTTCCTACCTCAATATATCGTGTTAACAACGTTTTCAGGGTTTGACCCCTGGTGACCCTAGATTACCTTTGACCTCCACCAAAACAATAGGGCTCTTCTCTTACCATAAAGCATCTACATACAAAGTATGGCTCTATCCAATCTCACTAGCTAAGATTTCATGTTAACGAAGTTTTCAGGGTTTGACTCCTGGTGACTCCACATGACCTTTGACCTCTACCAAAACAAAAGGTTCTTCCTACCACCTAACGCATCTACGTACTAAGTATGAACTCTATCTAAGCTTCCTACCTTGAAATATCATGTAAACAAGGTTTTCGAAGTTTGACCCCAGTGACCCAAGATGTTCTTTGACCTCTACCAAAAACAACAGGGTCCTTTCCCCCACCATAACGCATCCACATACTAAGTATGAAATTTATCCAAAATTTCTTCCCTGAGATATCGTGTAAACAAGGTTTTAAGACTTTGACCGTGGTGACCTTAGGTGATCTTTGACCTCCACCAAAACCAATAGAGATCATCTACTTTATATGGGCAATCTATACCCCAAGTATGAGATCCCAAGTATGAGATCCCTCGGAGTTATCCTTCTTCGGAGATATCATGTTTACAAGCAAAGCTTCACATACACACATACACACACGATATCACCATCGCATGGATTCCTTGCCTACCTTCGGCAAGGAATAAAGAATCCAAAGTTTTAATTTTAAAATAAGTTATATCTGGCTAAATACAGTCTTTATATGGCCATATCAAGCCAGATATACAGCCAGATTTAGATGCCTTGATACATTATATCAAGTTTTATATGGCCATATCAAGCCAGATATAACTTGATGCAATGCCAGTCCAGATATGTAAATACAGTTTTATATGGCCATATCAAGCCAGATATAACTTGATGAAATGCCAGTCCAGATATGTAAATAAAGTTTTATATGGCCATATCAAGCAAGATATAACTTGATATAATGTAATTCCAGATATGTGAATACAGTTTTATATGGCCATATCAAGCCAGATATAACTTGATACAATGCAATTCCAGATATGCAAATAAAGTTTTATATGGCCATATCAAGCCAGATATAACTTGATACAATGCAATTCCAGATATGAAAATAAAGTTTTATATGGCCATATCAAGCCAGATATAACTTGATACAATGCGATTCCAGATATGCAAATAAAGTTTTATATGGCCATATCAAGCCAGATATAACTTGATATGCTAGATATGCAAATGAGCATTTTGTTAGTTTGTTTTATTATTTATTTGATTTGATTCTTGGATTATGCTTGTTACAAACTAAGACATGTTTTGGATACAGCATCACCTTCCCAGACATTGCAGTTTTTTAGTGGCTACACTTTTGTTAATACCGCAGTCTACTAAGTGAACGTAGGCAAATGATTTGCATATTTGGGCGGAGCTTGTATCTAGACCTACATTTTTCATGGTTTAGGAAGTTGGAAGTGAAATATGCACTACGCAGTAAACAAAATTTAGAGTCAAATATGTAATAAAGTTTAAAATAAGAAGCCCATATCACTGTGATTACATAAAAGAGGAAATTTCAAGGCATTTTTCTGTTCACTGTTATGAAATAAGTTGAATTTTTGTACTTAAGTCAATTCAACCCAATACATACATTAAACTCTAATTCATGGAGCACTTAAACATTGTTTACTTACCTGGCGCAGGAGTGTCCGTGATCACGACGGCGGAGCTCCCAGGGTGGGACCTGTTCTATTCAGCCAGTCTAGAACGGGACCACTGTCAGGTGGTGTCAGTTAAGTCAAAGTTTGTCCCTTGGGGACGTTGTTACTCCTTCGGGGAGCAGAACTCCTTCGGGAGTATTGTTTGGTTTTCGCCCCTGGCTCTTCGCCAGAGAGTCAGGGGACTTTTGGAAAAAAAAGCCGTTCGGAGTGTCAGGTGGTGTCAGTTAAGTCAAAGTTTGTCCCTTGGGGACGTTGTTACTCCTTCGGGGAGCAGAACTCCTTCGGGAGTATTGTTTGGTTTTCGCCCCTGGCTCTTCGCCAGAGAGCAAGGGGACTTTTGGGAAAAAAAAAGCCGTTCGGAGTGTCCGTGATCACGACGGTGGAGCTCCCAGGTGGGACCTGTTCTATTCAGCCAGTCTAGAACGTGACCACTGTCGGGTGGTGTCAGTTAAGTCAAAGTTTGTCCCTTGGGGACGTTAATACTCCTTCGGGGAGCAGAACTCCTTCTGGAGTATTGTTTGGTTTTCGCCCCTGGCTCTTCGCCAGAGAGTCAGGGGACTTTTGGGAAAAAAAGGTGTTCAAAGTCTCCATGAGGAGTGTGGACTATAAGTCCTAACTATGATTCATAACTAGAGCAGATATGGTCCAGATACAATTTTATCTGTGCCTTATAAAGGCTTGATCCAGATCGAACTTTATCTGGTCATATATGGTTTAGATCTGGTTCTGGTTTAGATCTGTGTTATATCTGCCTAACTTTTTATCTGATCTGATATAAATTCCATACCTGGTGCAGATATGGGCCTTATATGGAAATATATTCTGCTCATATAAGGACCATATCTAGTCCAGATAAAATTTTATCTGTTCCATATAAAGACTTGATCCAGAAAAAACTTTATCTGGCCATATATGGCTTGGATCTTGTTCTGGCGTAGATCTGGGTTATATCTGCCCAATTTTTTATCTGGCCCAGATATAAATCCCATATCTGCAGCAGATATGTGCCAGATATGAAATCCATATCTGGCCCATATATGGAATTTCATATCTGGCCCATATCTGGATTTCGAGTAAGGGAAAACAACAGGGCTCATCTAATTAATATGGGCAATCCCAGTGCTTAGTATGAGATCCCTCACACTTATTCTTCTTGAGATATAGAGTTTACAAAGTTTTCACCATGGTGACCCAAATGACCTTTGATCTCCACCAAAAAGGAATCATCTGCTAAATGTGGGCAATGCAGATGCTAAGTATGAGATCTCTCACTGTTACCCTTGTTAAGATATAGTGTTAACAAGGTTTTATCCTTTTGAACTCTGGTGACCGCAAATGATCTTTGACCTCCACTAAAGACAACAGGGTCTATCTAGTTAATATGGGCAATCCACATGCTAAGTATACGATGATCCCTCACTGTTATTCTATTCGAGATACAGTGTTTACAAGGTTTTAACCTTTTGACCTCCAGTGACCCCAAGTGACCTCTGACCGCTACCAAGAACAGTGGGAATCATTTGTTCAATATGGGCAATCGACACGGTAAGTATGAGATCCCTCACATAATCCTTCTTGAGATATCGTGTCTACGAGCAATTCCCAAAGATTTTACCATTTGATTTCTGGTAACCACAAATAACCTTTGACCCCACCAAAACAAAAGGACCATTTACTTAAGGTGGGCAATCCAGATGCTAAGTATGAGATCCCTCACTGTTAACCTTCTTAAGATGGAGTGTTTACAAGATTTTAACCTTTTGACCTCTGGTGACCCCCAACAAAGAAAACAGAATTTATCTACTGCATATGGGCAATCTACATGCTAATTCCTCACTGCTATCCTACTTGAGATATAGTGTTTACAAAGTTTAACCTTTTGACCTCTGGTGACCCCAAGTGACCTTTGACCTCCACCAAAACAATAGGGATCATTTACTTTATAGAGGCAATTCACGTGGTAAGCATGACATCCATCATATTTTTCCTTTTTGAGATATCATGTTTGCAAGCACTTCCCAAGATTTTACCATTTGACATCCAGTGACCCCAAGTGACCTTTGACCGCTACCAAGAATAGTGGGAATCATTTGTTCAATATGGGCAATCTACACGGTAAGTATGAGATCCCTCACATAATCCTTCTTGAGATATCGTGTTTACAAGCAATTCCCCATTTTTTTCCATTTGTCCTCTGGTGACCACAAATAACCTTTGACCCCACGAAAACAAAAGGATCATTTACTTAAGGTGGGCAATCCAGATGCTAAGCATGAGATCCCTCACTGTTAACCTTCTTAAGATGGAGTGTTTACAAGATTTTAACCTTTTGACCTCTGGTGACTCCAAATGACTTTTGACCTCTAACAAAGAAAACAGAATTTATCTGCTTCATATGGGCAATCTACATGTTAATCCCTCACAGCTATCCTACTTGAGATATAGTGTTTACAAAGTTTACCCTTTTGACCTCTGGTGACCCCAAGTGACCTTTGATCTCCACTAAAAACAAAAGGGATCATTTATTTGATATGGGCAATCCACATGCTAAATATAAGATCCCTCAAAGTTATCTTTATTGAGATATCGTGTTAACAAGATTTGACCTTTGACATCTCGTGATCCCAAATGACCTTTAGCCGCTATCAAAAATAAAAGGAATTATTTACTGAATATGGCTAACCCGCACACCAAGTATCAGATCAGTCACAGTTACCCTTCTTCAGCTATTGCATTTAGTAGTAATTTGCAAGGTTTTTGCTGTTTTACCTCCAGAGACTTCTTGCAAACCTTTGGCCTCTGTCAAAAAGAATAGGGTTTATTTTCTGACTGCAACACATCCACAAACCTAGTATGGGAATGTATACACCCTTCCTACGTTGATATATTGTGTTTGAAAAAGGATTCGGTTTTTGACATGTGATGACCTCATATGACCCCAACCTCGACCACAAACTAAATTCTTCTTCCACTTGAATAATAAATTTATGTACCAAGTTTGAAAAGTACCAACCGTTCCTAACTTGCAGGCTTCAGAGTGGTCCATCACAGAAATATAAGAGGTTTTATAGAAAGGATACTGATAAATATATAGGGTTTTATAGGATTTTTCAAGGAAAATATAGAGTAAATATAGGAATGTCACACACTAGCAGTTCTAATTATCTTCAAAATTCCTCAAACTTGTGGATGGGGAAAACACAGTACCTTAGGAAACTGATAAACTATATTGTTTACATGATACAAATGTGATTAACAGTATCACAAGTGTGGGCCATATGGCAGAAGAGTGTGGTTCTACCATCAACATGGAATTAAGAAAACCACCTAAACATTTTGGTCGAAGGGAAAGGATAAAACCCCTGACAGTGGTGTATTTGCATATTTTTACCCTGGAATAAATTATCCATAAATGTTATTATTTGTGCATACCAAAAACGCACCAAAATTTGCAATATTAGAAGTTGAGAACACAGAATGTGACCATGATGGTGCTTTGAATGGATGGGTAGTTAATGTGGACAATGAACTGTTGCTAATTAATGTCCTAGACAGACTTTACCTCAGTTCCAATAATAATGGGGTTGTGGTGAGGAAATTTTTTAATTTTTTTGCTGCTTAAATTACAGGAAATGGTCTCTTAATACAACATTTTGCTATAACTATACACTGTATTGGTAGTCAATCTTGATTAAGTGTGACATGTGAGTGATGGCAGTAAGATCATAGGCCTATGACAACTGTATGGCTGCTATGAATACTGTACCTTCAAACTCACTTTCCCGTGGCATAGCCAGGACTGTCTCATGGGGGCCATGTAGTTTATCCTGTGACTGTCAGCATGGGAGAGGGGTGTCCCCATCCCCCCCTTTGGAAATTTTTTGAATGATTGGGAGACTTACATGCAATCTGGTGCTACATTTATTATCTTTTTGAAGTAAAATTTATTTTCAAAAATTAACATATTTTTATATTACTAAATTAAAGAAAAAATCAACATCAGTGAAGGAGACAAGGCATGGCCCAATGGTTCCTTCCCCTAAAAATGCCACCGGTCACTTTGAATCTGTACAACTTGGCAGAACAGTGTAGTCCACATATGTCAAGATGTGCAAAACTGTCTGTGCGTTAACATACTTAACATCTAAAATCCCACTTGAGGAAGTTACATGACAAACGTTGGGAAAGGGCAACTTGGCAAGTGCCCCCACTTGCCACCAATGATGGGCACTGCAGCACCAGATCCCATACATGGATTAGATTTCCACTTTGGTCTGTTGGATAAATTGATGTGGCCTCCAGAGACCTGCATAGGGCTTCATGTGGGGTTTAGGGAAGCCTCCTTAGAGATCTGCACATTGTAAACTTGTAACCATTACAGTGAGACTCTTAATTTTTTCAAAGCACTAAGTTCTTTTTCTTTAGGGGAGAATTGTAATTGTACAACACTTTGAACAATCAACTGATCTAATGGTAAACTCAGTTTGATAAAAGATGGTAGATGACATGGAAAATATTAGTATTTTGAACCATTGCACTACAACATTTTGAATTAAAGAATTAGTTATTTCACAGACCAGCTACCTGTGCATGCAAAGCATAGGTAAGGGTTTTAAATGTGGAGGATTTCATAACTACAGGGGATACCAGGCAAAGGACTCTAATCCACCCCCTTGACAATACCACCAGAATTCTCTCAAAGAGATGAAATCATAGCGTACTTAAAATCACAGGCGTGAGAGTGGAACATTTATGGGTGGTGAAATAAGTGTTTATTTGTGCCCTATGCAGTTTCATATGAGAATGTTTGTGAATCCTATAATTCGGTCTTTGTATACTTGCATCTAATTAGGATCCTTGGCATCTATACACTGCTACCTGTCCGACTAAGCCACTCTGAGTCTACGACAGCTATCATGGAACAAGAATACAATTTCACCCCAAAACACCATGTAAAAGAAAAGTTTTTTTTTTTTGGTAAGATCAGAAAAATATAGGAGAATATAGGAAAACAAGCCCCAAATCATAAAAATATAGGAAATGTAGGATTTTTGAGAATTTATAGGAAATTATAGGAAATACAGGATCACTTTGAAGGCTGTAACTTGAGACATCGTGTTTACAAGGGTTTCAGTTTATTTCTCTGATAACCTCACTTGACCTTTGACCTACACCAAAAACAATAGGGATCATTTTCTGACTATAAAGCATCCACATGCCAGGTATGAAGAGTATCCATACTTGGTACCATGAGATATCCTGTTTACAGGTTTTTTTGTGCTTTGACCTCCGGTGACCTGACATAACCTCTTATCTCCACCATTAAAACAACACGGTTCTTCCTCTCAATTTCTATCAAGTCTTAGTGATGTTGGATTCGTCTACCGCTTTTGACACCATCGACCATAAGATCATGTTATCGCGTCTCAAACACCAGTTCGGAATGAAGGACATTGCATTGAAGTGATGTGAATACTATCTGTCTAATCGGTTTCAAAGTTCAGCATTTAATGTTGAGATTTCCGATCCTGCATTACTAGAGTATGGTTTTCCACAGGTGGCCCTAAGCTATATACTATGTACACTAAACCTATGGGAGCCATCATTTACAGTCATAATTTGGATTACCACTTTTATGCGGATGATACACAAATTTACGTGTCATTCAACCCTTCGAATGGGACTGTTACTAGATCCAGCGGCGTAGCTGCGGGGGGGGGGGGCCTGGTGGGGCCTAGCCCCCCCAGATATTCGTCAGCCCCCCCCCCATTTTTTCGTGTCCTAATAAAATGTGTAAGAATTAAGAAAATATAAATGTTTGAACAGAAATAAACTTTGAAGCATTTCCTTCCAAAAATAATTAAATAAAATGTGTAAGAATTAAGGAAAAGTAAATGTGTGAAAAACACATTTTGCGCACGTATAAACTCAACTTATAACTGTAAATGCCTACTTTCACTAAATTAGGTATATAGTCTGCACTGTCGTTAATTCGCATAAAATTCACTTGGACGTTGAAACGAACGTTCCGACGACAAATTCGGATGTGACTTTGTCAGTTTAGACCCTTTCTGCCTTTCGGATGGCTGGTTGATTTACTGAAAACATGGCAACCATACACTGAAGAGCATTCTTACACGATCATTCCTATACGGTAACATACACAAAATATGCTGTACGGTAAGGTACTGCGTTCGAATAATTCTTCTGTCCTTAACAAGTATGTCGTGTCTCTCTTTGCCCATGACAAGTGCACTGTAGAACGATTGTTTTCAACAACAAGGTCCGGATTTCATGTGTTTCCCACACGATCCCTACTTCTGCCTTGCAGGTTAAATAGTTTGAGAGATTTACTGGTGGTATTATTGGTCTGACCAAGTAATATACCGATGACTTGAGTGTCAAAAAATACAGCACCATTTAGCATCTAGACACCATTGAAAACCGGAAAAATTTCAAAAGGGAAAGGGACACCCTTAGACCCATACATCAGGACAGTGACCTATGTCCTCCTTGCTAGAAATAAATATTTTAACCCTAGGTTGGAGACAAATCGCATGATCTAGGGGATATGTAACTGAGTAATGGACATGTAGCCTATGGATAGGGTGATGGGCAAATGTAACAGCTATATACTAAGAAGGTGAATATGGGAGAATTGCAGAAAGAATAAATGAAAAGGGATGCATTATTCAGTATAATTCTTGTATTATCTCAGCTCATATGATATCCACGGCCGTACACAGCGGGGGGGGGGGGGAGGAGGGTAAAATTACCCCCAGAAATTTTCAAAGTGCATCGTTTCCAAGTTTGAGAATGGACAGAGAAAACGCAGTAAGAATATAAGAGCTGTGATCGAAATGATAGAACTTAAAATAGTCAGATCAATATTTTCATGCCTATCTGTACACACCACCAATCATTTACAGCTCTAGTAGGATGTATTTCTAGCCTACTTTTCTAAAATTCTCGCGCTATGCGCGATTATGCATAGCTACATTGTTGTTGTTGTTGCTATTGGTAGCTTCAATCATCAATGGTCATGAAAACGTTTTATAACCAATTACACTCCCTCCCCTGCCTTTAACTCCCCCCCCCCCCACAACGGAGTTCAATCGCTGAGGTTATGCTACACATCATATCCACCACGCTCTCAAAAATGACTTTTGTCGCACTTAGTCACAACTACTTTTCGTTTTCCTTTTAAAGCTGAAATCCCTCAAATATTGCACCATTTGCTATCTATACGTCCTCCTGAAATTAGAAATTTTCGCCGAGGGGGAGGGAGACACCCGTTCCCTTTAGTTGCCTCCCCCAGGCCACAGATCAGTAATGCCCACTTTTTGCCCCCTAGCAAAGAAAGTGTATGTGCGGCCTTGTGTAGTACTATTTTTCA
The DNA here is from genome assembly GCA_029531755.1 of Holothuria leucospilota. NCBI lineage: Eukaryota > Metazoa > Echinodermata > Holothuroidea > Aspidochirotida > Holothuriidae > Holothuria > Holothuria leucospilota. Next base: position 20,470,801 of record CM055969.1, read on the forward strand.
TGGATTGATTTTTTCCCATTATTTGAGAAATGGCAGACATGACATTCGAATTTCAAGGCTGGGTACACGCAGCTTAAAACACGTCGGAAGTGCCGTTTCCGGCCATCTGGAGGGTTTGTAAAGCCAAAAATTTTCTTGCACGCTCCGCGCCAACTGATGGTGGCGCTCCCTTAGATAGTCTTGACAAGCCTGACCCTCGGCGGTGCCGCCCCCCATTTGTTACCTAGGCCCCCTAAAAATTTCACCTAGCTACGCCCCTGACTAGATCAATTTGTGGGGGACTAAACTTAAACTTAATAGTGGCAAGACTGAAGTAATGCTATTTCCATCAAGTCATAATTTAAGAAACGTTCGTAATGTTCCCTTAGTGGCTGATGAAGTTTTGATTAATTCTGTCCCCAAAGTAAGAACACTTGGGGTGTACCTTGACTCTACTCTTAACATGGATACCCCTGTAAACCTCATTTGTAAACAGGCATACTTTCAACTTCGCAATATTGGTCATATTCGTCGTTACTTTACCATGAATGCAACAAAATCACTTATTAATAGTATTGTTACTTCAAAATTGGACTACTGTAATTTGCTAATGTATGGTTTGTCAGGAGCCCAATCACAGAAACCAGCCCGTGCAGAATACTGTGGCACGCATAATTACCAGGAGTTCGAAATTGACAATATCACTCTCTCCTTCGACAACTTCATCGGCTACCTATAAAAGCTCGTTTTCACTACAAGATCCTGCTCCTTACCTTTAAGACCCTTCATGGCTTGTCCCCTTCCTACTTGAGGCAACTCCTCAAAGACCATCATTCGGAAAAAGCCGTACGGTTTCAGTACAGTATACTGCAATGCTAGCTGCTTCACGTATTAGAACAAAAAATGGCGAAAGTTTTTCCTAGGATGTCCCATATCTGTGGAACAATCTCCCTACATTAATTCGTAACATCAAGTCGCTAGAAGTTTTCAAACGTGCTATTAAGACTCACCTTTTTCTGCATTATCTATGAAATAAATCTTCGTCTTTCTCCTGGTTCTTTTACTTTCTGTCTTGCATTTTATTTTTTCTAGTTTTGATTGTTTTACTTTGTCCTCATTACCATCTTTTTATGCTGTTATAGCGATTGTATTGTTTTGTTTGTTATTGTTTGATTAATGTTCACATTTGTGTTCTTTTCATTACTTGGTTCTTTAACCTAGTTTATTTTTATTAACACGTTTTACCCATTCATGCTAGCTCGTTTGTTTTATTTCTTCTACTGTAATTTTAGGGTTATTCCTTTAAACGCTCCATTTTTAGTTTTTACTTGTTGTTTAATTTTGTACTCTTTATAATTGTTGCTTTCTCCCTATTTTGTTTGTAAAGTGCTTGTGAGCAGATTGTTTGTTTTGTATTGAGCACTTAAAATATGCGATGTCATCATCATCGTCGTCGTCGTCGCCGTCCCCCTCACCATCACCTTCACTATCACCCTCACCATCACACCACCACCATCAATGATGATGATGATGATGATGATGATGATGATGATGGTGATGGTGATGGTGATGGTGATGGTGATGGTGATGGTGATGGTGATGGTGATGGTGATGGTGATGGTGATGGTGATGGTGATGGTGGTGGTGGTGGTGGTGGTGGTGGTGGTGGTGGTGGTGGTGGTGGTTGACGACGACGACGACGATGATGACATATTTCAAGTATGGAAAGAATCCATCATTTCTATCTTGACATATCGTGTTAACAAGCAGTTCTAAAGTTTTTGAACTTTTACCTTCAGTGACCTCAGATAACCTTTGAACTCTACCAAAACGATAGGACTCATTATCCCACTATAAAACAGCCACATGCCAAGTATAAAGTATCCAAGCTTTCTACCTTGAGATATCGTGTTTACAAGGGTTTTGGCTTTTTGTCTCTGGTGACCTGACATGACTTCTGACCACCATTAAAACAACAGTGCTCTTTTTCTATATATGATAAATCCATATACCAAATATGAAAAGCATGCATCATTCCTATCTTGAGATATCGTGTTTACAAGCAATTCCCAAGGATTTTGAAGTTTTACCTTTCGTGAAATCAGATAACCTTTGACCTCTACTAAAACAATGGGTTCACCTACTGACTGTAACGCATCTACATGCTAAAGAATGGAAAGTATCCATGCTTTTTACCTATTATTATCGTGTTTACAAGGTTTTCGGTTTTTGACCTCTGTTTACCTGACATGACCTCTGACCGCCTCCAAAAGCAATAGGATTCTTCCTCCCTGTATGATATATCCATACACCAAGTATGAAGAGTATTGATCATTCCTATCTTGAGATACCGTGTTTACAAGCCAAGCGTCACAAACACACACACATAAATACACCCTCTTACATACACAGGCCATCGTGACTGCAATTCCTGTTGCCTTCGGCAAGGAACCGAAAAGTATTAAAAACACCAAGTCTTTGCGAACATTTTGTTTTCACCATCCTGCCAGCAACCCGTTGCCTCTGTAGGACTTCCAGTTGCTCCCCTCCACCTTCTCTTCGGGTAAATTTTAGCTTAATCCCCCCCCACCCCCATTATACTTGACCATTCCACCGGTACCATATATGGTTATTAGCCTGTTGGTAAGCCATTTCGGAAGCAATGGTCACACTTTAACGCACCGGGAATTCAGGAAAAGAAGTTTGCTCGTGTATTTAAATTGATTGCAAAATGTGAGAAAACACCAATGAATAATGAATAATTTCAACATTTCCCCAGGCCCCTCCCCCATCGACGTTTCACACATTTAACACGAGTGCATGGGTTCGAACTTGGTCCTCACAAGTAAAATCTTTCATGGGTACCTCCAGCGTCTCACCCTTGGAGGTTCTTAATCATGCAACTGAGGTTGACAAACGCCCCCTTTTGCTGTATCACCTTTAACTTTGTTTTTCTAAGTCCATTTGTTATAAAGTACACATGACGGGACCTGATGAAGATACAACCCCGCGATTCGTTTCATTGTTTGAGGTTGTGTATTAAATTTGGTTGTTGAACTTTTTGTTTTTGTTTGAATCATCTGCCAGTATGGAAATGTCTTGTAGATTGAACAGATCGGTAAGGCTGTATCCTGACGAGTGTTGTACCGATATTGCAAGTAGCCGATATTTCAAGTAGCCGATATTGCCGATACCAATATTTCAGTTCTCAATATGGGCCGATACCGATCCGATACCGATATTTGGGAAATAAGCATTCTGCATACTAACCATAGGTCAAGGGCACCACAACTAAGTGTCGTTTCATCTTGATGAGGTAAAACATTGGATATTGCATTAAAAGGTACTCAGATAGTGTCCGATTTTCATGACATACAGGACAATATATATCGGTTAGGTGGTATCGGCATTTCAGACAAATTTTACCCATACCGATACTGGACGAAAATGGGGAATATCGGCCGATACCAATGGTGAGTACCGATAATCGGTCCAATACTAATCCTGACAGGGTCGGTTGCTACAGCGGAAGGCCATTAATCTGATGTACAGTACTACGAAATCTCTGTGAAGGTGTGCTCAGCATCAGGCGGCAGAGCGGTAGAAAGTTTTTTGTTAAGCTCATCGCTATGAAAAACAATAAGGGGAGCAAGCCCGTGTGGCGGTAACAAACCGGGCTAGTTCGGCACGGACATAATCCACGAGAAAACCTTTCTTTGAACCATTTTTGATAAAACTTCTAGTTACAAAAGTTGTGATAAAGGTTTGCTTTCATAGACCGTTCACATATTTTGAGTATGTCTGTAAACGACAAAATTTTTACACATTTTCTTAATGGCGAGAATTTCACACAATACGAAGAAATATTCAATCATTAGGCTCATGTTGACGCACAAAGCAACTGCTACGAAGATTAACGTGGCTACACGGGTTTTCAAGTGACTCCTACTTCCCTTCTCCTAATTTTTCTTTGAAAATTCTACTTTATCCTACTTTTTTGGATTGCCATCACTCAAAAAATGTACATAATTAAAATTCCATCATATTTTCCCCACATAAATCCCTTCTCACAGATTTTTGATGAGTCACAAGAAATTCATATCCTACCCTTTTGGCAGATTTCACAGTTAGATAGCCCAAATGCTCCCTCAACATGACAAATAGTAAATATTGTAATATGCATTGCAAAATGTATTTTATATTTGGTTCAGCATGTACCGTAAATGAAGTTAAAGTGAAATGGGAAAGATACTTTACTAACCAGTCATTTTGTGAAGACTCTGTTCAAAGATTGCACATAATATCCATAGCAAACAATCATAACATGGACATTTCTTGCAATACTTTATACTTGATACATGACTTAATAGCTAGATGAATTTTATTAAGTAACATTTTTAAACCATTTGTATTATAACAAATAACTGCAAATACTTCCTGTGTAATATTTTTATGGCTTTAAAATACAAAAAATATGTTTGATTCACACATAACCACTGGACGGACACATAGTTTTGTGGGCAATTTACACAACTCTTGGAGAGACATTTGTCCTCTAAGGACACATATTTGTGTAACCTAACTACTATGCAAAGTTTAGCTGTTAATTCAAAACCTTTTTAAGTATTGCCCAACAAACTGATTTGATGCATCAATTAACATAATTATGTAGCACTGTGGAAAGTTTTGTAAATGACGCAACAACAACACAAAACTACTGATTTCAGTCAAAATACGGGGTAAAAATGGGAAGCGGTAAAGCTACTTCTTGGGAACTTTGGTTTTGGAGGGAACGTTTGCAGTTTCAGGGCCATTCTACTTTTGTGTATTCTAAAATGTACACAACTTGAAGGAAATATGGCTTGGTTCCTGGGAAGTAAATATTTCCTCAGTCCTGCGTGTGCAAGCATTACAGAAATAGATCCTTTTGCAAACTGCAGTGGCGATACGCAATTGGCCAGGCGGTACAGAGTAAATATGAATTCTTTCAGGCATCGGCATGTTAATGTTCTCATCACAACAGCAAAGAAGTATCATAGTATGCGTGCTTGCAAAGACAGGAAAGTCTAGATATCATAAATCCGAAAAGTGATTGGATCAGGGCAGGGAGCTGCCACGGAGCTCCCTGATTGGATGGACTTCAGCAATAACAGGCAAAGGTGAACAACAAATTAAATAGCCGCTTAAAGGTATTGTTACAGCTTTTGTCAAACATTTTCTGAGTGGGAGTGGCAGAGAACCAAACCTAGCAAAGCTTCTAACTCAAATTCAAAAAGGCAAAACTGGCTACCGTAAATCATTTTGAAGGATTTTAGCGTACGTGAGGCGATTTAGTCTTACAAGGTGAGTTTTTAGTCTATATGTTTACATCTGCGATAGGTCTATGCATGGTTTTCATTTTACTGTAAAACTTTCGAAAATGACGAAATCAGTTTTCACAAGATTAGGATAATAATTATGCCTGTCCGATGGCATTTTGAAATACACAGGCTCGTAATCAGAGAGATCGGGGTCGGCGACTGTAGAGTTCTGCCCATCGCAACTCGTAGACATATATATATATATATATATATATATATATATATATATATATATATATATATATATATATATATATATATTTCTCTAATTCGGCACTTAGGGGGAAAGTTGTTGTTGAAAAGTCGACCTTAAGGGGAAAAAAATTTTCGGGTGAAATATAAGTTTCGCCTTAACGTTTCCACACACTTTTTCTATAGAAATACGTAAACTTACAAGGGCGCCCTCTTGAATTTACAAACTAGATGCCATTACTTCAAAGTTGTCAAATTTACGGACACCTAGCTGTTAACACGAACGGATGGCTGGCCATTGAAATAACGTTAATTATATTTTTAGACGTTAGGGCGAATTTATTTCTTATGTATTTTATTATCTTTTTTTCGCCCTATGTACAAGCAGATATAACAATTTCCCCTTAAGGTGGGAATTAGCGTTATATGTATATATATATATATATATATATATATATATATATATATATATATATATATATATATATATATATACAGCCTTGATTGTCCCAAATGTTTTCAAAGATTTTCACACCCTTGGACAACACCTACCCCTCGAACGGCGTTCACGTACGTAAATTATTAAAATACTACGGACTTACAAAAGCCCGTAGCCATGGTGGGCCAAGAGGACGGCACCCTCCTAGAAATTTCCCCAATTCCCCGAGAAAATAAAAATTACCATTGTCTCAATGCAGTTCAGAGTGTCTCGCCCCTTAAAGATATTTCGGACGCTGGAAGCTATCTCGCCCCATTCAGTACCTTTCCTGGCTACGGACCAGACTTTAACTCGAGTTGCGTTCTAAGAAGAACGAACCTGTACCCCCCCCCCACTCCCACCATCAGACAGCCTGGTTACGGGCCTGTCACTGCCATGCATGGTACGAAGAAATATTCAATTAATTTCAATTTCTTCTTTCCAGTATTTATATAAAAGTAGTCATAAAAGCAGTAAGAAAAGTATATTAGAGCAATGAAACAAGATTTTACGTTAAAAAAAAGTTTAAGTATAGCCGATTCACCAAATTTTCCGATTAAGTAAATATTGCAAATCGTTTTTGAAAAATCTGTATTCTGTACTTGGCAAATATTTGGATTTCTTAGAACTGGTCCGTTTGATTCCGCGTGAAGACCTCTAGGGGGTATCAGTAGCCGAGAAGTGTGTAAAATTTGTGTGGGCCAGGGGCGGGGGAGTAAAGGACCTTTGAAGTAGAATTTACTGTAATGTGAAAGTCAATGGGAGCATCTCCACAAAGTGGGGGATATACCCCCCTATTCACAGGCATTTCCGCCTGTGGATATTCAAGGGTGATTTTAATCATTTTAAATTTTGTTGACATTTTGTATGAGCTCAGTTCTAGCAGAGGCTTTTACTTCTTCCTTTATCTATTGCTTAATCTTTGATAAAAAAAATCTTTGACGAGCATTTTATAAAGCTTACAATCCTGTCTTTATCCTTTTGACAACTGAAATAATAGGCTACATGAATAGCACTGCATGAAGGAAATGTTGAAGAATAATTACAGCACTTTATCCTTAACACTCTTAATAGGCTTGGGCAAAATCAAGCTATACTTTGTGTCCATAAAAAACTTTTCGTTTGATTTTCTAGGATTAAGGATAAGTGTATTTTTCACAAAAAACTTTTCGTTTGATTTTTTAGGATTAAGGATAAGTGTATTTTCCATCGCACATGGAAACTTGAATCATTTACAGCCTGATGATAATTAGTTCACCCTTGGTAAAACTATTTTTGGGAAATTTTGAACAATATTACGATATTACAGTATCATCAGCATATTTTATGAATCATAGAGGTAGTAAGCGGGCGAGGTGCTGAGGGATTACACCCCCCCACACACACACACACACACACCCGTCAACAAAGTGGTGTGTCGGAAGTATTACATGTCCCTTGTCACATTTAAGGCTGCTTTAAGGTCAACTTTTGCACATTGGAATTTCAAAATAATACCATCTAGACTGCGTTTGTAAATGTAATGATACGGTTGAAGGGCAAGTCGGGACATGTCCCAAACGCCGCCTCGAGTTGTCTTATTTGGAAATTCCGATGCGCAAAAATTGGCCTTAAAACACCTTAAATGTGACAAGGGACTTGCAAATGCAATAGGCGGACTCATAGTTTGGGTCGAATAAGACAGTTATTTTTTACACTTAAGGGAAACTCTGGGACACATGGGCGTCCGGAGGGGGGCAAGGGGGGGGGGGGCACTTGCTCCCCTGGAAAATCAAAAACTTGAAAAAAACGAAGTAAAAATAAAGAAAAAACGAAAACAATATGACATCAACATTTCTTAACAGTTCAATCAGTGTGAATTTCTACTCTCAAAACAGGTATTGAATAAAAATATCAACACACAGGCCCCAGCAGTCCCCCGAGCATATTTTGGTATTTTTTAAAGTTTATATTTACAATATTGCTTATGTTTCCCCTTTTTATACACGTAAATAGGCCTTGGAAGTGCCATTTTCAAAGATCTGGGAAGCATTTTGGGGCAAAACTTTCTTGCGCTCCGCGCCAACTCATGGTGGCGCGGAGCTCTGAGAGTCTGTCTATGGGCTTCATCCCCCCCCCCCCTGAAAAATTCCTAGCTACGCCTTTGTCGACACTGTGTGAAAGTAGCATTTAAACTCTTTTCTAGGAGCAAAATATTTCCCATGAAAAAAGTTAGGCCGCCTAAAAAATTTTGCCCCCTTGAATTTTTTTTCTGCGGACGCCCATGCTGGGACATGTCCCAAAACCGTAGTTCTGTTTGATCGAAATTCCGCCGGGCTCGCTGGAAAGAAAGGCAAACTCCCCAACAGGGAAGGGGGTAGTGCCAACAACCCCCGATAAAGCTAACGAGTTACCGGAAGAACGGTGGAAGCAAAATTTTCAGGCTTTCATTGAAGATGATTTGAAAAGATTTTTTGAAGAATTTACCCTTCTTGGAAGGAAAATCAAGTAAACCGTCAGGACGACCGGTTCCTGTTGGGATTACATTCCTTTTTGTACCCATTAAGACTCCGCGACTAACCTTGAAAAATTTCCCAAACGGGGAGAAGGGTAGGCCACCTTGCCAGGGACAGCGTTTCTCGACGGGGGTCATGGCCCATTTCTCTCACCTAGCGCTACCTACGATAAGAATGATCTCTATGTGTGTTATCCATCATGTCTATTAATTCGAAATAAACGTATTTTTAAAATGAACATATGATAACAGTACAGATATTATGCAATGCTATAAAGAGCTGAGCCGCACAACTTTTTGAGGGGAGATGCCATATTGGATGATTGTCAACGTAAGAGGGACATTCCTGAGGTTGTCAGGCCCAGATCCAGGGTTTTACAAATGAGGAGGCCTCATTTAGAGAAGGAGACCTAAGGTTCCTCCTTTGGGAAATTTAGAATTTAAAACTCTGTTAGAACTTGGCTTCAAGATATGAACACAAAGAAACTTTTATAAAGTACTTTATAAAATCGTACTTTTGGGAGAGTAAAATTTCGAAAGAAGGCTTACCATTGATACTATCTCACAACCATCAAAATGGCTATTAAACCGAGGGTCCTCCCTCGAAAAATTTTGAAAATTAAACACAGTTAGATGCAATTTCATGGCAGCTGGCAATTGTTATGAGTACACAAAGAAAAACTGCATTACAGCACTAAGGACCTCGGAAGTAGTACTTTCATGATCACAGGCCTAATGCAGTATGGATCACTGAGGAATTTTGGCAGGGAGGCAATGATGATCATGTACCTGAAAAAAAAATGGTTTTGACACGAGGTCGGGGTCCTCCGCAGATATTATAAACTTAAACATTTCTAGATGTAACTCCTAGCGTCTAGCAGTCAACATAAGTTACATTAACGGTGCGGTGCATTTTGAGTATGGGGAAATGGGGCTACCCGGCCCCTTTTTCAACATTTCGTTCCGATTTATCTGCTGCTGGTTACAGTCGTACAAGTACAAGAGAGAAGCTATGTGATTGAGGATAGAATTCCCAGCCCTCACAAAATGTATGTGTTGGTATGCGTATTAAGAGGGTTCTTCTTTAACTATATGACTATATGAGTGATCACTGCACGACTTTTGACCTACGACTTGGAAGCGACTTTTCACGATGTCTGCAGACCCCGTTCGCGACATAGACCCTTTTCCAAATAGCAACTACAAAGGATTATGGGATAGACTTTAAGTACGCATTTTTTCCACAGTAAAATGCCATTGACGAAAACGACACACACCAAAACTCGATCCCACAATCCTTTGTAATTGCTTTTTGGAAAAGGGTCTACTAAAAAGTCGCACAGTGTGCAAAGGTGGAACGTGAGAAGTCGTGGCCATTCGCGGAAAACCGCATCGCACAGTTTTGAATATGTTCAAAATTTCTGCGGATTTAGCATCCATGTCGTGGGATGTCTTGAGAAGTGAGAAATCGCAAACAAATTCGTACAGTGTACCACTGAAAAATCATGGATATTCGTAGGTCGCATCCATGTCTTGAGATGTCGCAGGAACGTAACAAGACTCTCTGAGACTCATGGACAAGGAACAGTGAGGGACCCAAAACAATGGTGTCCAAAGGCGTAGGAGCCCAAGTTAATGGAGGGGGGGGGGGGGGGCTGGAACGAATTGCCCGAAAAATACAACCAAAAATTTCCGGGCGCTCCACGCACGTTCGACATGGTAATGTACATATCATATATGGGCATTCATCGTTTATCACACTGCATGCCAATAGCATACAATAATTTGCCTTGTTTCTACCTTCTTTATTGGTTTTAATTTTGACGGAAGTCGTTGATCGCCGGCCTGAGGGAGGGGTCTAAGGGGAGGGGGTTCCCCCTCCTCTTTGAAAATGTTTGAAAAATAAGGTGTCCTTACATGCAATCTGGTTCCACATATGCTACCTTTGAAGTAAAATTTGTGTTAAAGCATTTACGTATTTTAAAAAAATTGTGTTAAAAAATTTTCGTATTTTAGGTAGAAAAAAATCAGCACCAGTGAGGGTGGGGTATGGCGATATAGCCCATCAAATACACCACTGATAATCATAATATAACAACACACTGGTGAATTAATACCGAATATGTAGGTGCAGGTGCAATTCAAATCAGAACTTTATATTAATTACCAAGGAAGTTTTTAAATTATTAATACCCTTCCGCTACATCATTGCATTATTTTTCTTTCAGTAGATGCCCGAAAAAGGTGTCCTTACATGCAATCTGGTTCCACATATGCTACCTTTGAAGTCCGATAAAAGCTGTCTGTCGGTGCGACGTCACGAAATAATTAGTTAACATTTAATTTTCGTAGTCCTCCGATACAAATTATATATTATTTTACACAATTTGGCAAATTTTTGGTTATTTCCGATCGGAGATGGAGAAGATGTTAACTAAAACTCAAAAAATCGGATCGGATTCGTTGCCTGGTGTGACCGGGGCTTAAGGAAATGGCATTCAGCATTTGCGTGTCAGATTTTTTTCTGCGACATTTGCCGCCGTTTATGCGACATTGCCCCACAACTAGGGGCTGGCTAAAACACTACGCCGGCCTTAGGGTCCCTGGTGGGGGATCCGGGGGCTTCACCCCCGGAAGCTCTGACGTTTTAGCATAATCTCTCGGTAAAAAATTAAGTATCATGCAGGACTGGTATATTTTGGTTCATAATGCACTATCCAATGCAAAGATTCCGGTTAATTCTAATGTGTTAGGCTATTGCTCCAGTCATGTCAATATACTTCAGGAGCTGAACATGTCGTTTAGAATTGGAAAAAACCCGGCTTTAATTTTTTTGTGGTCAGCATTTGAACACTAGACGCGTCAGGCGTTCAAAATACGATAAGTGGATAGGCGTCCGGCGTTTAAAAAAGGGAAGAAAAAAGTGTTCAGAAATCTCTAACACAAGCGTTCAAAACATTATGCTTTGAACGCCCCCCCCCACCCCCCCCCCCCCCACCAACCCCCCCCACTCCACAACACCCCCCGCGCTCCCACCCCCCCCCCCGCCCCCGCCCCCCCACCCCCACCCGCCCCCCCCCCCACCCCCGCCAGCCCCCACCCACCCCCACCACACACCCCCCCCCCCCCCCCCCCGCCCTACCCCCGCCCCACACCCCCCACCCCCGCCGCCCCCCCCCCCCCCACACACCCCCACCCCCCCACCCCCGCCCCACCCGCCACCCCCCCCCACACCTCCGCCCCACCCCCCCCCACCCCCCCACCAACCCCCCCCACCCACCACCCCCCCCCCCCCCCACCCCCCCCCCCCAACCCCCGCCCCCCCCCCCACCCCCCCACCCCCCCCCCCCCCCCCCCCCCCCCGGCACCCCACCCCCCCCCCCCCCCACCCCAAGCTTTCAGAGGGGATTGCCTGGACTAGAAACGTTTTTCAACGAAGTTTGTGCTTAATGGAAATAAGCAGTGCCACCAACTCAATTTTGAAACATCAGCTAAATCTTACAAATCTTCTCTTAACTCCTTTAACTTCTTTCATTATGTTTTTAAACAAACACATTGAATATTTAAGGTAACCCAATGAGTTATTATGCGGAATTTACCAAATAAGTAACAAAACTATTGTCACATGATTGAAAGAAGCCACTCCTGAATTAGGATGACGGGGTATACTAATTCAAACTTGGGTGACTGCGGTTTCTCTTTAACTATCTATGAAAATTATCGGTATCAGTAAATGGTTGTGCGTAAGTCAAATCTAGTGGCATCACGTTCTGTTGAATAACTTTGTTTTGAGAAGTTAACAAATTGCAACCAGCATCTTACCTTTGCATCTAGCGGGGGCAAACGAAACACTCAAATTTTCGCAGAGAGAAGTGATGCTTTTGTAACCTGTGTATTGATAAAAGTATCTGTCAAAGTCCAACTGAAAACCTTGAGTGCTAAGCAGTCTCTGTAGCGACGTTGCCGAATCTGTGCAACGACCAGGGTCCGTAAGAAACATTAAAAACCGGTCTTCCATGTCTTTAGTCAACGAACTTTTCGCTCGTCCAGAAGAGGAGACGATGCCAGAAGCTATGCTTTGACAAATTGTTTCTCGGTCAGAGAAACCTAGGTGAGCCAAAATGGCATCAGTCGAATCTTGGACGATTTGCTGGAATTCTGCTGGGTCCAAATAAGTTTGTTTTTCTATGTAGTCAAGGACCGAGTCGTAGTCTTGGCAGATGCTGTCTGCAATTGGAAGAAGTTCGGACAGTGAAACATTCAGATCGAAGCGAGTAACTGACTGTAGATTGTTCTCTGAATGGAAAAATTCATCCAGTGCTTGACAGACGTTGTATTGAGTTATTACTTTTAAATTGAGTAATTTACGTATCATGTCTGTCCCTGTTACAGCGGCATACCACGGCGTTGGTACTCTCAGTGAAGGATGAAAATATACTGGTAAGGACAATATCCGACAAAATTTTTCCACCGTTTCTGTGTCTTCACCGCGTAATGCAGTACAAATGCTCTCGACAGAGGGTTCAAACTGAGAAACAAACGACTCGAAGACGTTACAGAGGACTACACCACCATCTGAAAGTGTGTCCGATCTGAAAAATGCAACAATAACATTTACAGCGTCTAAGAAAGAGAAGTACGGGAGAAGTTGACCTGCCTCAGCAAATATGTACCAGCTATTGATATCGTAATTTTGAGGAAAAATATACGTGTGCGTCTGGGTGTTACCAGAAAAGGCAGATGCAATTTCGCGACAGAACTGGTATCGATTTGACAAAGAGGTGAGATTTCGACCGGTAACCTGGTAACCAATGGCACTGTATGGATCATACGAAGACAAGAAGACAATAACATCGGTACATAAATCTCCATCTGAGGGAACACTTAGGAAAGTTTGAAGAAGTGCTGCGCCGTTCTGAAGGTATTCTTCTTGCGAAGGATTGCCGGAGAGAAAATCACAAATATATTCACCGTCTTGTTTGGAGATTGGTATCAGGTACAAAACGTCCCTCACTTTGTTATCTTCAGACCCGCAAATGTCAACACGATGCAAGTATTCCAGTGTATCGGCGACAAGGTACCTCAACAACCTAGTCTCCAATTCGTTGACTATTTGGTCTATTCTATTACTTAGCAAAAGACGCATCGCTGAACATGCACCGTACCAGTCACCTGAAAATGGAGACGGCCCCAACCATTCTAGTACGCCAAAAGCCACACGAGACGTTTTTCCTAGGAGATCGGTCGCAAAGATTGTTACAAAAGGGTCAAAGTCACACACTGAGCCATCAGAATTAGGGACATCTTGCTGCATGCTATTAAAGAGGCATTCGTCATAGCCTGATAGAAGTTGTCTTGCGGCATTTTCAACATCAATTTGATTCCAATACGAAGTACACATTTCAGCAATGTCAGAGTTTTTTCCTTCTTGAAGTGATGTTACTAACAGGTCACACTCCCTTCGAATCTGCTGCTCAGGATATAGGGCGTAAATTAAAGGACCATACTGGATGCATACATGCCCCATTACCTCTTGCCAAGAAGGCGCATTCCACGAAAGTCCAACAAATTGAATGACATCATTAAAAGTCATTCCAGGAAATATTTCCCCAGGATATGAAGGTTCAAAATTGGACAAATCTGGCGGTTGTCGATGCCAGTCGATTTTCCATTCCGGCTTGCATGATGCAGGAAGAGCTTCTGCAATCGACGAACAGGATGGGGTGATAACAAGGAGGACCACTGTAGAAATATGCATATTCAACGATTGAGGGTGATGCCTAGACGCCAAATCTCAATGTGTTCGTAAGCAGAAAGATCAGTTGCACCTGGAAAATAACGAAAAAGACATACGAAGGGAAAATTGATCAAAGCGATAAAACATGAAGCTTACAGCCAGTAGAAATATTGATAGCAACCTAAGAAAAATAAGAGCATTTTCTAATAAATCATACTGGTCGTTTTATTACACTTAGTGTCTTGAAGCTGTTTAAGCAGTTCCTGCTGATTACACTGTCGGAGAGCTGTCTGAGGCAAGCCCGTTGTCAAGGGAAAGGGGGAGAGGGCTTATTGTCCCCTAGAACTAGAAAATCAAAACTGTCATCGTCTAAATGCATTTTGGCATATCATGCGCCTACGAAATATTTCGGCCCCCAGTAAGCTATCTTTCCCCCTAAGGTACCTTATCTTACTAATCTTACTACGGGTGTGGTCTGAGGCTTCTGGTTAACCCTCGTATCCGCTGGAGTCGTAACTCCATAAAAGAGTAGCTTTTAGTTTCCGCCTGCAGTGAGAGATAGCCCACAAGGCTTTCCTTAAAATGTACTTTTGAGGTGAGCACGTATGAGTTGATCCGTGGAGTAGTGAGACAGGGTTGGGCTTGGGGCGGAAGTGCCCAACAAAAATTTCTCCCTCGGCCTACCCTACTGAAAAATCTCAAAGACGCAATGAAAAATATATCACTTCGGTATTTGAATTTATCGACAGTGTCGCACGATACGTGAGATGGTGACACCCACCGAGAGAATGCTTCCTTTGTAATCACATGAAGGGAGTACTGTTCCGGGAAGGGGACTACGAGGACGAGGACCTAAGGGGAGAAAGTGACAATGGAAACTAGGTTTGGGTAATTTGAAGTTTTATACATGTATGGTGGTGAAGACGGTAATGCAAAGTGGTGTAATCTTTGGCAAAACTTTGCTCTGATCTTGTGATAAAAATTTCTCATTATTTAATAAATGTCGTCTACTTTTTGGGCTGGGTCTTAGCGGGGTAGGTGTACACTTATTCCACTCTTAGAAATGTTGAAAGCTTTGAAAGGATTACCGAACATATTTACAAAAATCACATTATTTAGTGGTTTATTTGGCTTTGGCATGACACCCCCTCAAGTCTGATAACCAGAGCCATATATGGCTTTGCTGATAACCGGAACGTACCACCCCCATTACGGTAGGAGCCGTGAGGATTGGGCAAGTGATGCAGCCCCGGTCAGGGAGGTCGAGTACCCCTTTCACCTTCGGGAAAAATTGGAAACTCGTTTGGAGTCAAAAATGTTAAAATTTCACTCTTTTTGTTTGCAGTCTAACAAGAATAAATGTTAAGCTGATGGTCGTTAGTTTATGGGAATTCCGTCGGGGATCCACACTAATCAAGATGAAGAGCAATCGTTCGCAACTGTCACTCACCTCGACGGTTTAACGGTTGTCACGATTTTAGACGACTTCTTCACGACTTGGAAATCGCGAACATTCGCGGGAGAAACATACAATTTTCTGCAATATGCTACTACCCACGACTTTAGGAGTGCACGATTCTTTGGGAGGACTATTGATGACACCTGACGGTTTGAGCAAACCTGATGAACTGCATGGTTGGAATATTTTCCGGCTTGGAAGCCCGCGATGACGCCCTTATCGACTACCGCGGACGTGCAGATTGATCTATTGCAGCAGCAGCGAAATGGTGATGCAAATAACCCTACTTTGCGTAGGCGCAGGAGAATGAGGAAGATAGGCAACGTCGAAGTTGGTGGCCCCGACCACGGCTAACTAAAGTTTAGGCCACTATGGAAGCTTGAGGCGCCGAAGAAAACATTCCAGAGTAAGTGGCTTTCTAACGAAAGAGTGTGTTCTGAACAGTTCAGGGAGCTGCTTAGAAAAGTTCGACGACTGCTCCAGAAAATACA
The DNA here is from genome assembly GCA_029531755.1 of Holothuria leucospilota. Lineage (NCBI taxonomy): Eukaryota > Metazoa > Echinodermata > Holothuroidea > Aspidochirotida > Holothuriidae > Holothuria > Holothuria leucospilota. The sequence goes on from CM055969.1 coordinate 20,486,991, forward strand.
CCCATTTGAGGTATTCGGTTTTACCAGCATAACGGTTAGCTCTAACATTGAGATACCTTGCAACTGGCATCTTAAGGTATTATGAATACATCTTCAAGTTATTACGAGTATCTGACTCCAGTGTATGAAACAAGTCGATAACGTCCGTGTGTTTTGTTAAACTGTGAGATCACATGCATTTAAATTGGGTAATTACTATTTTGTTCAACACAGGGCCTACTCAGGCAGGCCCGTACACATGAAAGATTTTGCAAGTTGAGGGAGCCTACGAACACTAAACCATTTGACGAGATATTTGCTACAAACGGAATGCGACCCCCTCTCTGTTCACAGGATTGGTCCAACTCCTAAGGGGGTTGGAGTTCCAGGGGTTGCAGACGAATCCATCGAACCTCCTCCTCTTAAAAAAAAAACCTTATCTGAAATGTCTAAGTTTTGCACTAATGGTAAGGACAAATGGCTGCAGGATCCCCACCCTACCCTCCACATACAAACATATGACAAAACATTAAACACCAAATGGCAACATCTGGATATTTTTTTTTCAAAAAATCGCCACCTACTAAGGGAGGTGCATCCTCCCTTAGAGGCCTCGCGCGTCGTGCAAGGAGGTTTGCTGATTACACGAATGTAAAATGTGACAGAAGGACTTTACTCTTGCCAAAGTTATTTCCCAATGGACACTCCATTCATATAGTTACGGCAAGAATTTGATAATAAAGAGAGGAAAAAAGAAAAACATGTAGACCAGCTTTAATTTGTCTACAACACTTCCGGCGCTTCGTTTAAACTGATTTTGACTAGTTATGAGAGACGTGACATCTCAGGGCTTACTAAGTGGGTGGACAACGTCCAGGGGCCTCACGAATCCGGAGTCCAAGATATCGACAAAAATATTAGTGGGGGGGGGGGGCTATGATGCTCATTTTTTGTACTTATAGGCCTAGACTTGACTTTTGTATAATTGTAAATATTTGGGTGGATGGTCGGAGAGGGCTTAATGATATTAGGTTTGTGATACCATTGCAGTGGGTCCCTCACTGTTCCTTGTCCATGGGTCTCTGAGAGTCTTGTTGCGATCATGCGACATCTCAAGACATGGATGCGACCTACGAATGTCCACGATTTTCAGCGGTACACTGTACGACTTTGCTTGCGATTTTTCACGACATCCCACGACATGGATGCGGAATCCGCAGAAATTTTGAACATATTCAAAACTGGGAGACATGGATGCGACTTCCCGCGAATTGCCACGACTTCTCACGTCCCACCTTTGCACACTGTGCGACTTTTTAATGTCGCGAACGGAGTCTTCAGATTTCGTGAAAAGTCGCTTCCATGTGGTAGGTCAAAAGTCGTGCAGTGGGCACCTTAAGAAATCTGAAGCACCGTGGTTTCATTAATTTCCTCATATAGTCATATGGGCAGTCCCATTTCCCCATTCACCATACTCAAAATGCACCACAACGTTAATGTAACTTATCTTGATTGCTAGGCGCTAGGAGTTACATCTAGAAGTGTTTAAGTTTATAATTTCTGGGGACTGGGGAGGATCCCGACTCCGAGTCATAACCAGTTTTTTCCAGGTACATGATCATCATTGCCTCCCCTTCCAGAATTCCCTAGTGACCCATACTGCATTAGGCTATGATCATGGAAGTATTACTTCCGAGGTCCTTAGTGCTGTAATGCAGTTTTACTTTGTGTACTCATATCAATTGCCAGCTGCCATGAAACTGCATCTAACTGTTTTTAATTTTCACAATTTTTCGAGGGAGGACCCTCGGTTTAATAGCAATTTTGATGGTTGTGAGATAATATCAATGGCAAGAAGGGTGAGAAGGGTAAATTCTTCAAAACATTTTTTCAAATCATCTTCAATGAAAGCCTAAAAATTTTGCTTCCACCGTTCTTCCGGTAACTCGTTAGCTCTATCGGGGGTTGCTGGCACTACCCCCTTCCCTGTCGGGGAGTTTGCCTTTCTTTCCAGCAATCCCGGTGGAATTTCCACCAAACTGAGCTCCCTAGGCAGCGTTTGTATGACTAATGATACGGTTTTGGGACATGCATCCCCAGAGTTTCCCTTAAATGTAAAAATAACTGTCTTATTCGACCCAAACTATGAGTCCGACTAGTGCATTTGCACGTCCCTTGTCACATTTAAGGTGTTTTAAGGCCAACTTTTGCTCATCGGAATTTCGAAATAAGACCACTCTAGGCGGCGTTTGCGTGACTTATAATACGGTTTGGGACATGTCCCGACTTGCCCCTCAACCGTATCATTACGTTTACAAACGCCGCCGTATTATTTTGAAATTCCAATGTGCAAAAATTGACCTTAAAGCAGCCTTAAATGTGACAAGGAACGTGTAATACTTCCGCCACACCACTTCTTGAGGGGTGTGTGGGGGTAGGGTAATCCCTCAGCACCTCCCCCGCTCTCTATCTCTATGATTCATAAAATATGCTGATGATACTGTAATGTCATAATATTGTTCAAAATTTCCCAAAAATAGTTTTACCAAGGGTGAACTAATTATCATCAGGCTGTAAATGATTCAAGTTTCCATGTGCGATGGAAAAATACACTTATCCTTAATCCTACAAATTCAAACGGAAAGTTTCTTGTGGACACAAAGTATAGCTTGATTTTGCCCAAGCCTTTTTGTCAAAAGGATAAAGACAGGATTGTTAGCTTTTTTAAATGTTCGTCAAAGATTTTTTTCAAAGATTAAGCAATAGATGAAGGAAGGTGTAAATGCCTCTGCTAGAACTGAGCTCATACAAAATGTCAACAAAATTTAAAATGATTAAAATCACCCTTGAATATCCACAGGCGGAAATCCCTGTGAATAGGGGGATATATCCCCCACTTTGTGGAGATGCTCCCATTGACTTTCACATTACAGTAAATTCTACTTCAAAGGTCCTTTACTCCCCCGCCCCTGGCCCACACAATTTTTACACACTTCTCGGCTACTGATGCCCCCTAGAGACCTTCACGCCGAATCAAAAGGACCAATTCTAAGAAATCCAAATATTTGCCAAGTACAGAATACAGATTTTTCAAAAAAGATCTGCAATATTTACTTAATCTGAATTTTTTTTTTTTTAAAGTAAAATCTTGTTTCATTGTTCTAATATACTTTTCTTACTGCTTTTATGACTACTTTTATATAAATACTGGAAAGAAGAAATTGAAATTAATTGAATATATCTTCGTACCATGCATGGCAGTGACAGGCCCGTAACCAGGCTGTCTGATGGTGGGGGGGGGGGGGGGGGTAGAGGTTCGTTCTTACTGGAACGCAACTCGAGTTAAAGTCTGATCCGTAGCCAGGAAAGGTACTGAATGGGGCGAGATAGCTTTCAGCGTCCGAGATATTTTTAAGGGGCGAGACACTCTGAACTGCATTGAGACGATGGTAATTTTTTATTTTCTCGGGGGATTGGGGAAATTTCTAGGAGGGTGCCGTCCTCTTGGCCCACCATGGCTACGGGCTTTTGTAAGTCCGTAGTATTTTAATAATTTACATACGTGAACGCCGTTCGAGGGGTAGGTGTTGTCCAAGGGTGCGAAAATCTTTGAAAACATTTGGGACAATCAAGGCTGTGTAAATATATGTCTACGAGTTGCGATGGGCAGAACTCTACAGTCGCCGACCCCGACCTCTCTGATTACGAGCCTGTGTATTTCAAAATGCCATCGGACAGGCATAATTTATTATCCTAATCTTGTGAAAACTGATTTCGTCATTTTCGAAAGTTTTACAGTAAAATGAAAACGATGCATAGACCTATCCGCAGATGAGAACATATGGACTAAAAACTCACCTTGTAAGACTAAATCGCCTCACGTACACTAAAATCCTTCAAAATGATTTACAGTAGCCAGTTTTGCCTTTTTGAATTTGAGTTAGAAGCTTTGCTAGGTTTGGTTCTCTGCCGCTCCCACTCAGAAAATGTTTGACAAAAGCTGTTACAATACCTTTAACGGCTATTTAATTTGTTGTTCACCTTTGCCTGTTATTGCTGAAGTTCATCCAATCAGGGAGCTCCGTGGCAGCTCCCTGCCCTGATCCAATCACTTTTCGGATTTATGATATCTAGACTTTCCTGTCTTTGCAAGCACGCATACTATGATACTTCTTTGCTGTTGTGATGAGAACATTAACATGCCGGTGCCTGAAAGAATTCATATTTACTCTGTACCGCCTGGCCAATTGCGTATCGTCACTGCAGTTTGCAAAAGGATCTATTTCGGTTGTTACGGCTTGTGGTCGCAAGTCAAACCAATAACAGCGAAAGATCACAGAAGAACGAGATTAAAATTCAACAACTTAACTATTATTTACGATCTCCTTATCTTACTTAATTTTACAATAATTAATTAGATTTACTCACAATCCTTTACTTAATATTATTCTGGTCTGGTCCAAGGGTTGGTAGTGCATGGACGTCGACGATGGTACAGTAGTAGACCTGCAGGGTGCTGTAGCGTAGGAACTGGTTCCACGAGCGAATAATGACAAGGCTAGGCAATGATGGATGATAACGATTTCAATACACAGTGTAGAAACGGCGTAGGGCAATTTATCACAAGTGTGCAGTGTCAGTGGCTGGCTTCAGGTGATTCTGTCAGAGAATAACTTCTCATGCGGACAATGATAATACAGCAGTATGACAGCGTCTGGTCTCGATGAAGTATTATGATATCTCTCTCCTACAACAGTTGTTGAACTGCCTTTTATACGCAAGGCTTTTAATCGAGAAATCTCCGGAATTTAACAGAAACTTCCAGTGCACACAGTCGAGCAATTACGAGAACGTTCCTTGTATGCACAGTAGTAGTAAACAATGGCACTGTTTGTTAGAAGTGTCGCCAGGCCGCAGCTATAATTGGCACATTACGTAAACAGTTCTCACTTCTAGAGAATTCTGGAATTCTCTGGAGCTTTCCATTCGCTCGTCGACGGATTCAATCTGGTGTTCCTGACGAGTCGTCTTGTAACACTCCCCCCCTTGAAAGAGTTTTGGACGTCTCGGACAAAACTTAAGTTACAATATTTACAATGCATAACTTTACAGTAATAACTACAGTATCAACAGTATGTAATCCAATATTCAATGGAAGGTATAATCATAACATACAACTTGTCTTGGAAGGTGATGATACATGAATATGATCACTACACATTGTGCTGTAGTTAACACAAAATTTCAAAACTTACAGTGAGATTTTCAACATACTGCATCAGATCAAATTCTTGACGAAGAATCTGGTACAACATTGTCTGTCCCTTTAATGTGCTTAATATCTACATTATATTATTGCAGAAATAAACTCCACCTCATCAATCTTTGATTCTTGTTCCTCATCTTAGATAAAAATGTCAAAGGGTTATGATCAAAGTATACAGTGATAGGGAAACTAGTAGTTCCCAAATAAACATCAAAGTGTCGAAGACCAAGTATCAAAGCTAATGTTTCTTTTTCAATTGTTGAATAATTTTTCTGGTGTTTGTCAAATTTCTTCGAATAATCACAAACAGGGTGATCAACACCATGCTCATCAGCTTGAAGCAAAACTGCTCCTATGCCATTGTCACTGGCATCTACTGCCAACTTAAATTGTTTTTCATAATCTGGAGCAATCAACACTGGTGAACTCATTAGTGCCTTTTTCGATGATTCAAATGCTGCTTGGCAATTATCCGTCCAATCAAACTTCTCATTTTTCTTTAACAATTTTGTCAATGGTGCAGCAATGTCAGAGAAATTTGGGCAAAAACGTCTGTGGTAACCAGCCATGCCTAGGAAGCGCATGAGCTGCCTTTTATCAGTTGGGGCAGGGAATTTGTCAATCCCCTCAACTTTGGCCTTAATTGGTCTAACTTTACCCTGACCAACCACATGCCCTAAGTACACCACATGGGCACAAGCAATCTCACTTTTGACCAAATTGACAGTCAAATTAGCTTTGGCAAGCTTGTAAAATAACGCCTTAACATGCTGTACATGTTCATCCCATGAGTTGCTGTACACAATAAGGTCATCAACATACACTTCACAATTTTCTAAGTCTGACGTAAGGTTATTTACTAAGCGTTGAAAGGTCATCGGTGAATTTTTCATGCCAAACGGCATAACCTTATACTGAAATAACCCATCTGGCGTCACGAATGCCGAGATTTTCCGAGCCCTCTCAGTGAGTGGTATCTCCCAGTACCCTTTTAGTAGGTAAAACTTTGATACATAAGTAGCCTTCCCAATCCTATCAATACAATCATCGATACGGGGTATCGGATAGGAATCCGTTCTTGTGACCGCATTTCATACTTAGTATGTAGATATTTTATGGTAAGGCTTTTTGGTGGAGGTCAAAGATCATCTGGGGTTACCAGGGTCAAACCCTGCAAACCTTGTTAACATGATATCTGAAGGTAGGAAGCTTGCATGAATTTTAAACTGAACGTATAGATACCTCATGGTGAGGGAAGAACCTTATTGTTGTTTGTGGGGGGTCGAAAGTCATCTGGGGTCACCAGAGGTCGAACCCTGAAAACTTTGTTAAGACGATATCTCGAGGAAGGAAGCTTGAATAATTTCATATTTAGTACGTAGATGCTTTATGGTTAGGAGAAGAACCTTTTGTCCTGGTGGAGGTCAAAGGTCGTCTGGGATCACCAGGGGTCATACCCTGAAAACGTTGCTCAGACGGTATCTCAAGGTAGGAAGCGTGAATAAATTTTATACTGAATGTGTAGATCCCTTATGGTGAGGGGAAGAACCCTTATATTTTTTGTGGGGGTCAAAGGACATCTGTTTTCGCGGGGCTCATTCCCTGAAAACCTTGTTCACACGATATCTTAAGATAGGATGCTTGGATAAATGACGCTTTTATACTTTGTATATAAATTTGTCTTGTTGAGAGGAGAAACCCTATTATTTTTGGTGCAGGTCACAAGTCATATGAGGCCACCAGATGTAAAACACTGAAATTTTGTACACATGACATTACAAGGGAGGAAGCACAGACAAATCTCTTCTAAGACATGTGTTATTTTTTTTTGTAAGTCAAGTTTGGTGGGGTTTAAAGGTCATGTGAGGTCAGCAGGGGTCAAATTTGAACACATGGTAAGAAATGATGTAGTAGAGAAGTACAAATTTGAGGGATGAACCTTGTCCCATCAAAGCACCCCCCCCCCTTTCGGCAAGGAATCACTAAGCCTTTGGGCTTTCTTGTTTTGGACTGTTTTCGTGCTCCAGGACTTCGGTTGAAATTCAGTTCTGTTAGATGCGATTTTCATGGTACTAAGTCTGTCAAGATAAATTCATTTGCAAACATCATTTTCGAACAGTACAATGCAGTGTGACCAGGCTAAATGATAGAGTACCGTAAACAGGTCAAACACTAGGGTCTGAAGTGTTACAAGACGACTCGTCAGGAACACCAGATTGAATCCGTCGACGAGCGAATGGAAAGCTCCAGAGAATTAGAACTGCTACAACAACAATGTCACCTTCAACACAGCCTTTCCAGAATTCTGTAGAAGGAGAACTGTTTACGTAATGCGCCAATTATAGCAGCGGCCTGGCGACACTTCTAAGAAACATTGCCATTGTTTACTACTACTGTGCACACAAGGAACATTCTTGTAATTGCTCGACTTTGTGCACTGGAAGTTTCTATTCAATTCCGGAGATGTCTCGATTGAAAGCCTAGGATATAAAAACAATTCAACGACTGCTGTATGGGAGAGAGATATCATAATACTTCATCGAGACCAGACGCTGTCATACTGCTGTGTTATCATTGTCCGTCTGTTGAGAAGTTATTCTCTGACGGCGAATCACCTGAAGCCAGCCACTGACACTGCACACTTGTGATAAATTGCCCTACGTCGTTTCTACACTGTGTATTGAGATCGTTATCATCCATCATCGCCTAGCCTTGTCATTATTCGCTCGTGGAACCAGTTCCTACGCTACAGTACGCTGCAGGTCTACTACTGTACCATCGTCGACGTGCATGCACTACCAACCCTTGGACCAGACCAGAATAATATTAAGTAAAGGATTGTGAGTAAATCTAATTAATTATTGTAAAATTAAGTAAGATAAGGAGATCGTAAATAATAATTAAGTTGTTGAATTTCAATCTCGTTCTTCTGTGATCTTTCGCTGTTATTGGTTTGACTTGCGACCAAGCCGTAACAGAAGTCTTCTTTCACGAAGATCTGGTAGAAATTAATTATACTGTCAGATACGACTTCCTGACATCTCGGAATCGAAGTAATTAGTATGCACACAAAATTACATTGTATGGAATAGCAGTATTATGCAGTGTGACTCCGGCCACTTAGGCTATCCAGTAGTAAAAGCGATCCAGCAAAATGGTAGGATCGGGGTGTTTTCCGGGAAAAATTTGAAATTAAGCACTGTTCGATTTCTTACATCTGACATTGAGGATGATTAGGAAGGGAGGTAGGGAAAGGTAAAGTTATAGGTGTTTTGGTTATAACACTGCCCTTGAAGTCATCATGAAGTATCGAAACCGGATGGGAGTAATGTGCATAAACTTTTTGACCGGTGGTAACGGAACTTCGACTTGGTTAATCATTTTACTTTCTTGACCATACATGACTAAACCCTGCTCAGCATAGACCAGATCGGGAAACCTCGTATGCATACAACGCATCTTTGGAATGGGTCAAAGGTGAGGTGAACCACTAACTTTCGCGGCAGTTGTGGAATATGTACATTTTTCGGACATACACATTTGTCTTTGGTATTACGAGTGCAGCCAGTGTGGTTGTATAGGAGTAATACACGTCCGCCGGGCGGGCAAGTGTACCACACGCATGCGCACACTGGCGAGACAGTTATCAAGGTACCGTACAACTGACCTTGTGAATTCACCGGAAGTACCGAATTTACGTATTCTATTTGAAAGAGAAATATTTCAGCCACATTTCACCAGTGGGAGTTTGTTTTATAATGATCTACTCTTACCACATATATGATTGTGCACATATGACAGAGAAATAAGTGAAGATTGGTTATACAGTGCTTAGAGTGGGCACGGCATAAAAATTACTGGCCAATCTGGATACGTACACTGTATATTTTACAACTGTGTGCTGTTGGTCTAAAGAAGTGCACTGTCACAAACTGTAAGTTGCAGGGGCGGATCTAGGGCCTTTTTGATAAGGGCCCCATGGGGGCAAGCCCGTATCATTGCAACTTACATCAACAAATGTAGACAGCTGTTTTGTGTACCGGTCGGAAACGCGCGTAAGTCTACTAAGCGCGCGTGTGAAATCTACGTCGTGCGTGCAGTGTGTTCATTGTTTACCGTCCAAAATGGCGTCCAACTGGCAAAGTAACTGCAATTATCAATCGATACAGAAAATAACTGAGGAAATTGTAGAATACAAATCCCACATTTGAATTAAAACAATGGTTATATGGTGTATGTATTTATGCTTGTGAGCATAGAACAGTGGTTCTCAAACTTTTTGAGGGTGAGGGCCAAATACATAGGTTGGGTTGAGGTCGAGGTCGAGGGCTTCGGGGGGCCTTAGGCTTAGAGGACAACCGAGAACGAAATCCGTACACTTAAGAGGTCACGAAGCTGTATCAAGGGCAAACAGTGACAGAGCCTCAGAGCTACGAATTTTTCATGGGAAGCTTTTCCTTGAGAGGGCAATCTGATGTACACTTTTATAGCGTCTTCGGGAGCAACGCGACCTCAGCTCCTATGGCTTTCCATGCATTGATTGCAGGAAATACTTAAAACCACAAACTGTCTACAATTACGGGTGGCGAAAGGATTTGTCTGACAAGGATCCAAGCTCCACGATGGGGGGGGGGGGGATAGCAACCCAAAATCCCGACAGCTTGAGGTGACGGGTTGCCAAAAGGATGGGTGATGCAAACGGGCGCCGAAAATTTTGAGGTTCCCATCGAAGACCAGTTAAAAAATTTGGGGTCTTTATTGAAGAATCTGCCCCCTTGAACGCAAAACTAAAAATAATTGTTGGTTCGGTTGATCGTTGTCGGGGGAATTATAGTATTCCCTTTATCGCACCTATTAAGGCTTCCCGACGAAACTGGAATTTCCCTGAGGGGAGCAGTCTTCCCCGACGGAGGTCATATCCCCCTGTCCCCACCCCTGTCTACAATTCTACATCCAGCATTCGTGATTGATCAGTAGCCTATGATCTTTTCGATGTTTCATCATACGTGAGTTTGCGGTATGGGAGAAACCGTTTGACTTTCCAGACTAAGAAGGATGCGAAAAACTACACCCTGAAACGGATGAAGTCACGACAGGCCTTATTCTGGCCATTATACTCTTAACAGTTATCCTAATACGAGGTCAGACAGAGAAACGGGCTGAGGTCGAGGGCAGCATTCTAAAGTGTCGGAAAAAACTTAAGTCGAAGGAGCGATTCTTCTTCATTTAACAGAGCTGTGGAAAGAGAGAGTACAGTTAAAACTTCGCAAACACATTTTTGGTTTCGATGGTAAGAGAAACCTATGCATTCATGATGGCGTGTGTGTGTATGTATGTGTGTATGTGTATGTATGTATGTATGTATGTATGTATGTATGTATGTATGTGTGTTTGTGACACTTTGCTCGTTAACACGATATCTCAAAAACGAAAACTGCAACAGTTCTCAAACTTGGTACATAGATGCCCCATATTGAGAGGAAGAACCCTATTGTTTTTGGTGGGGGTCAAAGGTCACCGGGGGTCGCAGGGGGTCAAACTCTGAAAACCTTGTTAACACAATATCTCAAGGTAGGAAGCTTTGATGAATTTCATACTTTGTATGTAGATGTGTTATGGTAAGAGGAAGAACCCTATCATTTTTAGTGGAGGTCAAAGGTCATCTAGGGTCAATGGGGGTCAAACCCTGAAAACCCCGTTAACACGATATCTCAAGAAGGGAAGCTCTGACAGTCCTCAAACTTGGTACATAGATGCCCCATATTGAGAGGAAGAACCTTAATGTTTGTGGTAGGGGTCAAAGGTCACCTGGGGTCACCAGGGGTCAAACCCTGAGAACCTTGTTAACACAATATCTTGAGGTAGGAAGCTTGGATGAGTTTCATGCTTAGTATGTAGATGCGTTATGGTAAGAGGAAAAACCCTATTATTTTTGGAGGAGGTCAAAGGTCATGTGGGGTCACCAGGGGTCAAACCCTGAAAACCTTGTTAACACAATATCTTGAGGTAGGAAGTTTGGATGAATTTCATGCTTAGTATGTAGATGCGTTATGGTAAGAGGAAGAACCCTATCATTTTTGGAGGATGTCAAAGGTCATGTGGGGTCACCAGGGGTCAAACTCTGAAAACCTTGTTAACACGATATCTCGAGGTAGGAAGCTTGGATAAATTTCATACTGTGTATGTAGATGCCTTATATTTAGAGGAAGAACCCTATCGTTTTGGTAGGTTTCAAAGGTCATCTGGGGTCACTGGGGGTCAAACCCCGAAAATCTTGTTAACACAATATCTCCAGGTAGGAAGCTTGGATAGATTTCATCCTTAGTATGTGGATGCGTTATGGTAAGAAGATGAATCCTATTATTTTTGGTGGAGGTCAAAGGTCTTTTGGGGTCACTGGGGGTCAAACATTAAAAGCTTTGTTAACACGATATCTTATGGCAGGAAGCTGTGATAGATTTCATACTTAGTTTGTAGATGCGTTATGGTGAGGAGATGAACCCTATTGTTTGTGGTGGATGTCAAAGGTCATCTGGGATCACCAGAGGCCAAGAAGCAAAATTTCCCAAGAATTCCCAAGATTGTCATCTAGGGTCACTAGAGGTCAAAATGCAAATTTTTCAAGAATTCCCAAGATTAAATAGGAACACAAAACTGTTTTTTCCAACATGTTAAGATAGCATTTGACCAGTGACTGAAAGGTATGGGACATTGTGGCATTATTTGGAATGGAACGTATATCATCGAAACCTCAATGCATTTTTGCATTCTGGTTAGGTGATGCCACTCAGCAATTACATTTAATTTTGTTTCTACAAGTATATTGAAGGATGATGTAGCAGTAATCAACCAACACACGTTTAACAGATACGCCTTTGAATTGTACAATCACCTCACCGAAAAATAAGACATCAAGGATTTATTTTCGCTACAAGCTTTGTCCCTTTAAAGACACGCACTCAGCAATGCACCACTGCATAACTACGTGCCACCGTGTACAAAACAACACGGTACACACAACAAAATTGGCTAGATATGACTAAAGAAGCAATATACCGAACAGCCTGTTACGTAAGTAACCTATCACCACTTCAGGAGAACAAACTTGGAATGAGTCAAGTAGGACTTCAAAAATACATGTCAGAAAGGGGTATTGGCCCTTATTCCAATATTGCTACGTTTTTCTTGTCGAATATGATTTCAAAGGTGAAATTTATTCAAGGGCCGCACCGACAGGTCCTGGGGCCGCGTTTGAGAATCACTGGCATAGAAGATATCTAGTTTCTAGACGGATGCTTCATACTTGTAAGCATAGAAGATAATCTAGTTTCTAGACGGTCACTCTTTAAAATCTTGGTTAGCTTTTGTCTCAAATGTTTCGTGTCATCATTATCATTCTCGAGAATTCTAAATTTAAGAAAACATAAGACACTTCAAAAGCTTTAGTCTTGCCCTTAATTGTGCACTGATTTATATTCAAAGCATAAAAATAAAACAAAAAATGTCAATGTTTAGTCTGATGCTGCTAGGCTCATCGGTTTCAAAATTCGGCAGCCTGTTTTTGGCGAAAAACAAAACAAAGTGAGTAACGTCGTTTCAGGTCAGCCTTTTCACTTTTCGGATGCCTATAGCGAAAGAAGTAGAAAACGTGACCTTTTGTGAAATAAAGACTTTTTGGTATGCTAAGCAAACGTTGTTAGGGCTTAATTTTCATACAAACATTGATTTCTGGTTCAAATGGATTCTTCAAGATGCAGTATGAAGAGTTCTCCTCCAAAGAATCTGTAGACAAAAGAACCATATACATATTCATTATTAATGCTACAATGGAAAAGATACAAATGCATTCGCAATCTAGTCAGACATGTGGTGGGGCGGAAGTATGCTTCCGGCCATCAATTCAAGGACGAAACCCCTTATTTGTTCCCTCTGTGTCAGAATTTTGCAGTAATTTTACATGGAATTTGCCCACCCATGTTGTACCAAATTGCATCTAAGTCCCTCAAATATTAAAAAAATTTCCAAAAGGGAGGGGCACCCTTCCGCTGTCCGGGGGAGGGGTGACATACTTCCCGTCAAGAACACCTTCCTACGCCTATGGGTTATTATTTTTTTAAATGAAACTCCTGTTGTTTGATAATCGGAAGCAGAGGGATATCAACACAAACTCGGTCGGATCCGTTATCACTCATTACTAGTTGGTTTACAAATTTTATGTAATTCAGCTATGGCTATTTATATATACCTTTGGAGTGTGACGAAGTATTCTCACTTGAAGCACCTGTTGACAAAGAAAAAAACAAGAGGGCAATTCATAGAGTATCAGATCTCATCTCCTCCACTGACAGTTTGAAGTCAATCGGACAAACAGGTTAGGATGAGTTCGCGACACACTTTTTTGTTCACCCACCACACATACACCTGTACACACACACACGCACACACACACGCATGCACTCACACACAGCTTCACATTTCTCTTGTCAGGTGAAGTACAGTATCTCATCTCCTTATACATTGCATGTACGGAGATGAGATAATTACATACGCAGTAAATTCTACATTGGGAAAGGTTCATAACATCGCCTATTGTTACACTTGAAGTATTCTTGTATTGGTGCTAAAAAAGGCACATGTTCAAAGTAACAGAATGTTCGATTTGATTAACACAAATACCGGTAGTTATTTTGAATGCATCTTCATTGAAAGTTTACACTCTGATCACAATGTTATAACTACTCCTCATAGTTTATTTTTCACCTTTATAAAAATGTCTTACCTTTTGTCAATTATCAATCATGCAAAACATATCTGTATGCTTCTTGGTAATAATAACATTGTCATCTTGTAATGTGACTCAATGAATATGTTCAACAGTAGTTTGTTTTAAAGATTATTTTTCAAGCATACGAAAGAGTCTGGCCAGTTGAATTTAAAACATCAACTTTTCAAATTTTCAAAGTAATTATATTTTTACAATCATGTATATTTCCCCACCCAACTGAGAATAAATTCTCTTCGATTATCAATTCTCTGAGAAAAAGGTTCCGCCATATTCAGAATAGGTGTTGTTTCCATACGTTTATTTCGCTCTTGCAAAAATTTCATCATACCTCCATACCGTAACTTCAGTTGTTCTTTTTTTCATGAGTGGTATTGTCCCAGGTTGTAAGCAATTACCTAGTAGTTTTCAAATTTTCCAAACTGTTGGCTATTTTGTACTTTCGGTCAGCGGAAGAATTTTCATTCTCGGTACAATGTCTTCTTATGGTAAAGCCAGATAAACCTATCAATTTCTAAGGGAAAATAGTAAAATTCTTTTAACTTCACGATTTGGTTCTCAAAAAAGAGCTTGTCACAAACTATAGGCCTATCTCAGTTCTTCCTTGCTTTTCGAAAATTTTGGAAAAACTAATGTTTGAACGGTTATTCAGTTATTTATTGAAGCATAATATTTTGTATAAATATCAGTTCGGGTTTATCCCCGGTCGTTCAACTACCCATGCCTTACTTCATTTTTCTGATATGATTACCAATGCTTTTGAAAAGAGACATTTTGTTTCTGGTACATTTCTCGACTTGTCTAAGGCGTTTGATACCCTTCATCATGATACTTTATTCTTGAACATTATGGAGTAAGAGGCAACGCTTTTACAGTGGTTTAAAAGTTTTCTTTCTAACAGACAACAATTTGTTTCAATCAGCAATGTGAATTCTAATTTCTGTGATATCAGTTGTGGTGTGCCTCAAGGGTCTATTCTGGGCACATTACTTTTTATTATTTATGTTAATGACCTACATGCATAGGGCCACTGATCAGGCGCGGATCCAGAAATTTCGATGGGGGGGGGGCCCAAGATGGAAAATCTCATGTGCACCGAAGGTGCACCACGAGCGCGAGTCCCTACGCGTGGCGTCCAGGGGCCCGCGTCAGGGCCCCTGGCGGGGTCCAGGGGCGGAGCCCCGGTGGGGGTCCAGGGGGCGAAGCCCCCGGAAGCTCTCGCAATATTGCATTTTTAAGAGCACAGAAATCGGCTCCAGTTCTTATGTCAGTGAGATTTTATACCTTTTCATGTTGCATGGAACTTGATGTGTATGGCTCAGTATAAGTTACTATATGTACCTGCAGAAGTTCCGGAGAATCTAAGTTATCTTAAAACTTACACGCCAACATTATGAGCCCGTGCAGGTACCTTGAAATGATTTTTGCCATAATGAGTGTTTTATTTTCGTTATACGGTATTCGGGTTTAGGAAGTCAGATGAAACAATTGCGCGCGAAGCGCTCCGAAAATTTGAATTTACATTTAAAACCATTGCTATGACTAAAGGTGTCAATTCCCTTTTGTGATCAATTAGGGTGAAAAAATGAATATCAATTGCTTCACATCCTTACAATGCTGGCTCCTCTGAAATCACGTTTATGCACACGAACAATTGGCTTATGGTAGAACCCCACCGATGAGTAATGCGAATACGTTTGGCACCTTATTGATAGTAAAAGGAGAAATTCAAGGCTAAAAGTGCGCAGAACAAGCGAAAATCAAGAAATATTGAGAAGACTTTGCAAAAATCGTGAAAGATTTCAAACGACTTTTGGTAAAAAGTGATGAAAATAAATCCATCACTCAATAAAAACGTACCTCTCTCCATAAGCGTAAACAATTGAGCGCGAAGCGCGCCGAAAATTTTCGGTATAGAGACTCCCGGGAGCTCTGCATTAATTGTACACTGAAAAGGGGGACCAACAGGACTCTCACAACCTTACATCCATATGGGAGGAGAGATGATATATCACCTTCTTTATGGACTTCTGAAGAGTATACCCTTCAGAAATCTATGACCGATGGTGCCGGCGGGAGTTGGTGATTGGAGGAACCGCAGATAACTGCTAAACCGTGCCTTTGTAGGCAGTGGGATTTTGTATACGCTATATACAAGAGTGGGAGAGCCTTTTCTTATTAGTACATGAGAGTGCAATCCCAGGAAGGGGTTTACCCTCTCCTTTGAGAAATTTTTGTTAATTTTAGGGGGCCTATATGCAAATGGTGGTATCTTTGGGTCATTCTAAAGTGATTGTATGTTTAGAAAATGTCCACAATTTAGTGAATTCTAACTTTTGTTCGGGTGAAAAAGGGGAGTAAGAGACAGTTAACATATTGTCTTCAAACCTCCTTAAGTCCCAGGAAAAATCATGGGCGTGGATCCATCTCCAAAAGTGTGTGTGTGTGGGGGGGGGGGGGCTTTTTCACATTTGTGAATCGCCGTCCTGGTGGCGTGGAAGAAGCAGTTGGTGGTAGCCAGAATTTGCGTCACGGGGAGGCAATAAGTTTTGTGATCTTCGGCATGGGGGAGGGGTCTAAGGGAAATTTTTCTAGAACTGAATGCCCTCAGATGCGATTTGGTGCAACAAAAGTGTACGATTTTTAGGTTATTTTTCTTCTAAAAATTTCGTTTTCCTAGGCATAATTGCAGTCTGTTCCATCATTTTTGAAAAAGTGAGGGGGACTTTTTGACGATGTCCCCCCTTCCAAAAAAGTGAGGGGGACGCGTTCCCCCGTCCCGCATGATCCACGCCCATGGGAAAATTGTACACGCAATTATACCTGCGTGGAGTCCACAGAAACATTCTTGGACTATAATAAAAATTTTTCCTTTACATTTTAAAAGGATATCCAAGGTTGACAGAGAACAGTATAGAGCCTCCCGGGAGCTCTAAATTAGTTACAGTACACAAAAGAGGGACCAACGGGATTCTCACTACCCGACATCCATATGGGAGGAGATATGATATATCACCTTCTTTTTAGGTAAAACAAGAGGGATGGTGGACAGGCAAAATTCGTTTCAAAAAAGATTTTCGTTAAGTTATTGAACGTCGCGGTTAAATGTTTTGAAAATAAGCAACGGCAATTACGTACTTACAATCTTTCAAATCATGTGCTAGACTAGATTAGTCAAAGATCCCATAATGATGAGAGCCCTACAGAGAAGGAGATCTAGTTTTTAGAAAAATGTTGCATTGGAATAATTTCTTGCGTCATAGCTTTGTCAATGGTATATAAAATCGAGTGTAAACCCTGTCGTATGCGCGCGAAGCGCGCCGAAATTTTGAATAAAATATTAGTCCATGACAAAACCTGCATTTCAGAACCTGCATCGGACACTGTCACTTTCCCACCAACCTATGCTATTCAGAAACGAATCTTCTGATTGAGAATTCTTAAAAAGCACTTTTGCTCCTTTGTTCCCCGTGAGTAGTTACCGAAAGCTATTGATAATAAGGACAACTCTGACACAAGGCTTGACGCTAGCGGAGCGTGCGAAAATTTGGAATTTGTCAAGAATTTCCAAAGCTTATCATAGTTTGAGAACAGTTTGTGAAAGAAAATGGTTAGAACAAATAAACCAGTCATCAATAATACATCTCACCCTACACCCTCCACAGAAATCTGAAGCTTAAACGACTTTTGGGACCATTTTAAAAATTTTCAAGAATCGATGGGGGAGGGGGACACACGTCACTCATTGCCCACTGTGCCGACGCCACTGTCTGTAGCTTAAAAGCCTTTTGAGTTCATTTTAAAACTTTTCAGACAGTTTCGAAATCGAATAGGGTATACACGCCGCTACTTTGCCTGCAACAGCTGGTGCTTCTGTGCACAATAGTACGTCACCTGACAGCTTGTCTTCTGTATTCATTCTGCAAGGTCTGTATGGCGAAAACTTTGCGTCTCAATCCCTCTAGATTACAAAAAATTTCACTCTTTAACACAAAATTGTTACTAAATTTCAGTGCAGCTAGCCGAGCCTTTACTACATATGTCACGATGTTTACTTATTTAGATCTTAAGTCAAGGATCATTATTCAGCTATTCACCTGTTGTCGAACATTGTAGCGCTCCTTTCGTCGCCAACCACTTTGAAAGATATATAAAGAGATAATCCAGCGATAGCTCCACCCAACCCCTACAGAAATATATACTTTGAATACGTTCTTAGACACTTTTATTTATTTTTTGCTCTTAATTTTCCTTTCTTCTTTTCTTTTTTTTTCTTTTTCTTCTTTTTTTCTCCTTTCGTTTTTTTTTTTCGTGGCGGGGGGGGGGGGGGCCGGGCCCCCCAGGCCCCCCTGGATCCGCGCCTGCCACTGATGAATTGCATATTATTAGTTATGCTGACAATACCAATATTTTCTACTCGAATCCTGACCTCAATCACCTATTTGATGTTGTTCAGGAAGAATTTAAAAAGGTATACAGGTGGTTTTGCGTCAATAAGCTCTCCCTTAATGTTAAGAAGACTACCTCCGTATTGATCAGCCAAGTAAATAAGCCGATAAATCCACCATTTAAGTCTATTAATCTTTGCAATTCTCAAATTCCACTTTCGAATGTTGCCAAATTTCTGGGGGTTTTAATTGATAAGCACGTCACTTGGAACGACCATATACATTCAGTGACTAAAAAAGTATCAAAGACTATTGGTATTATTGGTTGTCTCCGTTTGACCTCACCCAGGAAAATTCTTGTCGCTCTTTATAATACCCTCGTCCTTCCCTTTGTATCCTATTGTAATATCGTGTGGGGTTCCACTTATCCGTCTAAATTATTGCCACTATTTATCCTACAGAAAAGAGTTGTTCGATATATTTTCAATACGCATTATCTGCATCACACTCCTCCTTTCTTTAGAAAATTAAATTTTTTGTCTATTTACTATATTAATCGCTATCAATGTGGTATTTTTGTCTACAATTTTTTAAATAGCAAGTCACCAGATATATTCAGTGATAACTTTCGGATGTGTCACGAAGCTAGTTCTTATCGAACCCGATCATCAAATCTTTTTACTACACCTCTTTATAGACTTCAGTCCTCCCTCCACTGTGTTCGTTATGTTGCCCCTCATGTTTGGAATTCCCTTCCTCGCAATATAATCAGTTACCGGTATTCTTCCCTCTACAACTTCAAAAGCAAATTAAAGCGTTATCTCTAGTCAAGTCTCCCGTTACAATGGCTCTAAGTCAAAAAGATTTTCTCTCCTGTTGATGGCTGTTGATGGCAGTGTTTAGTGTCTGTCATTGTTTCTCTTGTTATTGTAATTGTTTTTCTGTAAATTATTAAGTTGCAATTTCTATGGTTAAGGGGGTATCCACTCTCATCAGCTTTGCTAAGCTTCTTGTGGATAGCCCCCGGTCTTTTATTTCTGTATATATGTATATACTGGAAACTGTTTATAACAAATGACCGAAATAAATGTTGTTGAAACTGTAAAATATCCCCTACCTTTATTACGGCAGCTGAGATCACGTAATATGTTTCTGAGAGTTTGAATCACAATGAAATAACTTTTTGATTTTTTTCCTAGTTTGGTTTTTCAAGTTTTTTAACACAGCATTTCGTCAGGTGGTATACGTAACCAACAGTTTTTAGAGTAGCACTGAATACGCAAAAGCCAGATCATAAAAATCATAGGTTGCTTATTTTTGACATAAAAGTCTAATTCGGAACAACGGAAGGTCGATTTCTTCAAGATGCAAAGGTTTGATGTTAGGAAGAATAGACAATGGTAAAGGTCGCACGGTTTTTCATGATTATTCCACTCATGTTGTCTAAGCGGACAGGCGGAGAGTTAACGTATAGCGTGCCGAAAATAGCATGTTTTACAAGACACTCCAGTATTTTTTCTTCATTTTACATTGCAAATGTAATCCATTAAAGGTCTCAGATATTTCTACGAATGACTTACAGTTTTTTTCTAAGGGTGAGTATGTCTCTTCCCTCTTACTTTATGTTTGGAGGGGACAGCCCATAGCCCCCTGGGTTGCGACTCTGCTTAACACAGTATGCTTGATATCTATTGGAGCGGTGTAGCAGTTCGCATGCCTAAATCAAATCTCAAGTTCTGGTGACTAAGACTGATAGTTTCCTGAGGTCATAGCTAACTTGCAACAATCAACTTACCTTCGCATCTATCTGGGTCAAATATAACACTCATGGCCTCACAAAGATGAGTGATGCTAAGGTAACCAGTGCATCGAGAAAAGCCTTGGAAAACGTAAACGTTCTGAAAAAAAAAGAACAGTAGCAAAAAGTTTGCTAAGCGACTTTACCGAAGCTGTGCAGCGTCCAGTATCCGTTAGAAACTTTAAAAACTGGTCTTCCATGTTTTTAATCAATGAACTTTTCGCTCGTCTAGAGAATGTATCGATACCAGCAGCTATGCTCCGACAAAATTGTTCTTGGCTAGGGAATCCTAAATGACTTAAAATGAGATCCTTCCAGTCTGGGACAGTTAGTAGAAATGTAAAAGGTCGTGGTCCACTTTTTCTTTTAGGGTGATAAAAAGAAGATCATAGTGTTGGCAAGCGAAGTTGGCGAGTGGAAGAATAAAGGCTAGGAAATCATTCAGACCGAGGCGAATAACGGATTGCAGATTGTTCTTTGAATAGAAAAAGCTTTCCAGTGGAGAACAATGGTGCTCAGGTGTTATAGCTGGTAAATCTAATAATTTTGCTGTCATGTTAACTGCTGTCACAATCGTAAGCATTACGGTTGATTCAGTCGTTGGAGTATTTGAATGTTCAGCTGGAGGGAACATTGAGCGGCACTTCTTTTCCACGGTAGCTGTATTGCCGTTGCGTAATACAGTACATATGCCCTTGACAGTCGGGTCAAATTCTTTAGAGAGAAACGACTCAAAAACTTCACAGATAACTACGCCACCATCCAAAAATGTGTCTGATGTTATGAATGCACCAAAGACATTCACAGCATCCATGAAAGAGAAGTCCGGGAGAATTTGACCTGCCTCAGCAAATATGTACCAGCTGTCGATATCGTAATTGTGAGGAAAAACATACGCGTGCGTCCGGGTGTTACCAGTAAAGGCAGATACAATTTCGCGACAGAACTGATGTCGATTTGACCTAAATTTAAAATTTCGTTTCGTAATCAAGTACCCAGTGGCACTAAATTTATCGTACGAAGACAGGAAGCCAATTACATCAGTACATAAATCAACATTTAAAGGGACACTCAGTAAAACCTTAGCAAATGCTGCCCCCTTCTCAATGTATCCTTTGACCAAATGATCCTTGGAGAGAAAATCACAGATATCTTCTTGTATTCGAACCAAAAATTTCCTCACTTTGTGATCTTTATTCGCGCAAACACCGTGACCAAAACGATGCAAGCCCTTCAATGTTACAGGTACGACAACGTTAGTCAACAAGTTCTTCACTTTATTGACTGTTGTTTCATCTATGTTTTTGCTTAACAAAAAACGCACCTCTGAACAAGCCCTTAACATGTCATCCGAAAATAGAGACGGTCTCAACCATTTTAGTAGGCCAAATGCCAGGTTTATTCCAAGACGTTCAAAGTCACTTGGCAAGATATTAAAACGAAAGTGCTTGTGAAAGCGACTAATTCTTGCCGCACTTTCACCTTCAATTTTTCGCAAATACGAAGTACACATTCCGGAAAAATCAGACTTTTCTCCCTTTTGAAGTGATGTTAGTATCATGTCGCACGTCTCTCGAACCTGCTCCTCAGGATATAGAGCGTGAAGAAAAGGACCGCAGTGAATGCAAACACGCCCCATTGCCTCTTGCCAAGATGGTGCATTCCACAAAAGTCCAATAAACTGAAGAGTGTCATGAACAGTCACACCGGGAAGTATTTCCCCAGGATATGAGAAAGGTTCAAAATTGGAGAAATCGGGGGGTTGTCTGTTCCAGTAGATTTTCCAGTCCGGCTTGCATGATGCAGGAACAGCTCCTGCAATCGATAAACAGGATAAAGAAACGACAAGGAGGCGCATGGTACAAATATGCATATTCATCGATTTAGGATGATGCCAACTCTCCCCAATATCAGTGTTTATGGTAGAAATATCCCTTCCACCTGTAAGATAATGAAAACAGCAAATTAAGAGAAAATAAAAAAAAGCAGTGAGAAATAATCGAGAAAATAGAAACCTTGTACTTGGTGTGGTCCTTACACGACTTGTTCCAAAAAGTTAAACATCTTGTCAATCAAGCGACGTATTCACAGTAGTGACATCAGAAAAATAAAATGTTTTGCGTTTTCCAACCATTTCTCTCTATCATTCGTTCATACTTCCTCCTAAAATGTATTGTTGCGCCACGGGAAGAATGATTTGACATACATCGTGTTATGCCTTCAAAAGAACCAGTAGTCATACCAAATTTACTTTGGAGCATCAGCTAAATCACCCCTTTTTTCCCCTTAAAAGTATCTTTCATGATGTTTATTATGTACCTGTTGTCACATGATCAAAAATGGCCTCTAATGACTTTGGATACTTGCTTATTCAAATTAGGTGAATGCATTGTCTGTTCAATTTATTCCAAAATTGTGCAATCGTTATATTTTCTTTAATCAGGAAACTGGAACACAGCTCTTGTTTAATGCAGACATACCATTGGAAGATAGCTCATTTTATTACCCGCAATTTTAAAAATAAGCCAGGTTTTTCTGATGCCATGCCCTGCTAAGGATCGATGAGTGGAGGGGGGGGGGGGAGGTGCGGTTGCTGGACATTTTTCTGACGAAAATGAAAAAATGCCTGTGTCAAGAACAGGTTAATTCATAAGCAGTGGCGTAATTTCTCTCACAAGGGGGGTGGGGAGCTTGCAGTATGTTCTGTGATCGCGTCGGACTTGGGGTAGGGGTCTTAGGGGAGAATGAGTCTGAGAATCAAAATCAACAACTGTATGTCGTAATAGTACTTACCTTGTAGAGCTACAGGTAGCCTACACCGTGTTTCAGCAGCATGAGAAAGATACGACAGTATATCACATTGAATGAGGTCATGTAAAGTAAGGTCACACTGTAATCTTATTTTGAGGCGGTGGAGGGATATATATATATATATATATATATATATATATATGTATGTATATATATATATATATATATGTATGTATATATGTATATATATATATATGTATGTATATATATATATATATGTATGTATATATATATATATATGTATATATATATGTATATATATATATATATATATATATATATATGTCGTTACAGGCGTAGTGAGTTTGCATCGGAGGACGAGAGGGCACCTACCTTTCACGGCGGTCTGTCCGTGCACATATTCAACTTGGTACATTATTCTACTGTCATGACTGAATAAAGACGTAGAACTGTGTAGACCTACAAGAAGAACTGCGTGTCATTTCTTCATATTACCATTGTCAAGAAGGAAAATTTGAGACGTTACAATACGGTGACTCAGCATTTCAGGCTTGCCAAACCCACACTATGGGGAAATTGCTTCCAGTAACAGTAGTGGCAAACTCCATTAGTGGCAAGATTATGAATTGGTTCTAGTGTGAGAAAGTGATCAGCTGGAAAACCAGAGTAACATTTTTGCCCTTTTTACGAGCGAATAGCGAAGTATAGTAGTCGTGTTTTGGACTTGCAACAGTCATTAAGTCCAATATGATGACATTCTCCTGTCTTGTTATGTCCTGTAGTTCTTGTACAATATTGTAATTTTTATAAGCGGTAGTCAATACAAGTTAAGTGACAAAAAGAAAAAAAAGATTGTTAATATAATTTGAAGAAAAAATATGCTTTTACCTCTACCGAGTGACTGTCTTAAGTCTAATTTGAAGCTTCATCGCCTCTTTATCGTTTTGCAGCTTGGTGCTACAAACAACGTGCTTTCTCTCCCCTGAGGAGTACTATTTAGATTCAGAACTAAGCGATGGTATCAAGCAACTAGTTTTAAAGGATCCAGTGAATACATAAATTTGTTTATCTTAAAACTGAAATCACAGTAATCACAAATTACGATTTTGATTTAGAGTATTTTGTACAAATCTAGGGTCTCCTAAGGCGTAGGTTATGTAACCCTACCAGCGACTAGCTTATTGCGTATTCATATCAGCGATGGCAATCTACGGAGTGGATGCATTACCGAGAGAGCTCAACTGACTGCTTATACTGTACCATAATTATGATACAGCAAGGCACAGAGCAGATACTTCTAGCCCGCTTTTTGTGCTGAGCACACAGGAATATTTTTTTTCAGACTGAGGATTGGAAACATCAATATTCAATACAGCTTTAGCCTGTGGATGCCTACATCCATGTCACTGCTGCCGAATCCTTCACAGTACTTAGTATATCGTTCATGGTTACCAAAGGCAAAGGGTGATTGCTTAACTGTTGAACGATCCCCAATTAAACATGAAAGTGCTACCTTCGAGTGAGCTCTTGCCATCATTAAAGACAATAACTAAAAGACAACCCTATGACTCCATCACATTTGTTAGCATTTATTCACGCACGGTGCTTTACAGAGATTATATATTAATTAAAGCTAACAGTTCTTTGGTGATAACTAATGGCTCATTGGATAGGGCGTTAGATTTACACTCGAGAGGTGGTTTGTTCGATATCCACCGTAACACGGATGTGTGGAATTTGTTTTTTTTTTTCCTTCAGTTTTAGATTCGCGAGTACGAATGCCTCTCATTCTGGTTTGACAACCGGGTTGTAAATTTTGCCCAATTCTGCCCAATATCTTGCCATACCTATCAAGTATTAGGTTCAAGTATAGGTCAAGTAAGGTGACAGTTACCAGCTGCTGATAAACTCGTACTTTTCCCAGTTTGATAGAACGGGCTCTACTTTAATTTAGTGTGTGCAAGATCCTATAATATTTACCATAACAGCTTAAAAACAAATACAGACGCATTTGTGGATGGCATTTGATGGCATTTGTTACGATTGGATTTGGAGGTGCTCTGCTTTCGAACACTTTTGGATTTTAATCATGGTTTACAACATTGTGAAAACTTGAATGAGAACAACTCCCTAAAAGGCCCTTCAGGTTTGCATAAAACAAAGACTGGCTAATAGCGTTTTGACATGGTAAAAGTGATAAAAAAATCAATCACAGTAATTCAAGCACAACAACCGCTTGTTTGCGAACAATTTTAGAACTTACTTTTAAGTACATTAAGTGTTATCTACCAAATTCGTTTCAAAGTCAGACATGTAAGACAACGTAAGAGACAGTGTAATGCGCGAGTTGAGAGAAAAGTGTTTTCCCTTCAAAACGAACTCTTTTAATGAGACATCTCAAAAAGAGTTATTTTCCTTCCCGCCAAAGTTTTTTATTTAGATTTGCAGGACATACGACGAGTTGTAAAGAGTCGGTGTGCAATAATATGTGACGGGGGACTTATAATATCGAAACAGAGTTGGTTATTGACATTCCTGAGCAAATGAAAAAATGTACTGTCCGAACGCCCCATATCTTCTATTGTTTTCGAGCTCAACATGGCCAGGTGAATTTACCCACTCCACTCGCACCGCACTGTAAATGCCATCCGTTATGTTTAAAAAAATGGAAACCCATCTGGTGCCCGCTATATTATACGCATTACGACATATGAGAAACATGTTTAAACCTGTCATGACTTTCATGATAGGGGAAACCCCTTATCATAGGTTATGTGTCTATACTACCCGCAACAACAAAGAGAATGACGCAATCACATTGTCTGTCGTTTGCTCTTCCAAGGTTGGCGCTCTTTTCCTTCGGTCTATCCACCTCCGGTAACCACCTCATTTAACCACCTCGGCAAAAGCGGTGCCATTTCCTCATACTATACTTCTTAAATGAAATGATTTTTGGCCAAACCATATTTGTAACAATTTCAAAGCATGCTCTAGAAGTGTTGGGGGGGGGGGGCATGGGAAGAGAGGTTAGGATACAGTTGGTACTCACGTCGAAATGATGAACATAGGCATGAACATGTATGTGATGGGGGGCGTCGCATACTTTTGAAAGTGGGGAATATCATATGGTTTGTCCTTCCACCTTTTTCCACAACCCCAACGAAAACAGTAGGCACATGGTGGACTCCATGGATTACAACAGCTGATTCAAGGAAATCATACTCGAAATTTTGGAAACAGATATTGAGTGTATTAGGACAATAGTAAAATACCTCGCACAGATCAACTTTTCCAGGACTCGAAAAGTCCAGGACTCGAAAAGTCGTCGGCCCTGGATCCCATACGGATCTGGTCAAGGCACTATCTCCCACTTTTAAGAAGCCGTTGTCGCTCTTGATGATGAATATAAAAAACAAAAAAACAAAGTCTACGGCGTGTAGCATACGGGAAGCCCTGATTGAGGGCTTCCCTAGGGCATGCAAAAAGTCTGAAAACTTACCTATAGTGTAACACTTGTTGATGATCCAAAGAAGTATGGCGGCAACTTCCAGCCAGCCAACTAGACTATGCAGTCTTCAAAGTTAGAAATGAAATATTGTGGCCACTGAAAGTTTTCAATATTAGCTCCCAACATTCCTAGTGTGCTATATACATGCCTGAAGAATGTATAGTATTACGTTTTTCGCTCACTACACCCCACGCCACAGATGAATGATACCAGGAAGTTGCCTGCCTGAGTACAGTAAGTTTAAAGAACCTTCTTTAGGATAAAGTCCACTAGTACCGTGACCAATTACATCACCCCCAAAATATTTTTTATCATCATATTTCTAAATAAAGGTTGTGACTGGACTTTGATTCACAATCATTTGATTACGATAGCATATCGTAATTTATGTAGCCTAGCACCTTATTAATTTCTCTACATTTGATTGGAGGATTGGTGGTCACATGCCATAGGTGATTCGGCACTATCATCACGGTCGTGTGTTATCCATCGTGTAACAGTCTAGTATAACACACGGCTGTAACGTCACTATCACTGCGGTACGTACAAACTATGCCGCAACTCAATAAATCAAAGCAGCTTTGGGGATCGCACAGTGCAAATCGTACGTAATAGGCACATAAACGCTTGCTAGCAAACGACAAACCATGGACCCACCACACGGACAAACAAGAACCGTAGTGATCACCAAAACACAACTTTAACCAACGACTAGATCAAAGTTATAAGGTGTTATATAAAACAAATGATGTTTTTCATTCGTGCGATAGTATGAATAATTTCATTCGTTGAAAGATTTAACGTCCTATCCAATTCGGCTTCGCCTCGTTGAATAGAACGTTCAATCATTCAACTCATGAAATAATTCGTACTATCGCACTCATAAACATTTTATTATTTGTATACTAATGCAGCCATACTTTCCTTTTCCCAGTTTCTTATTTTAAGCCTTTATTTTGAGTGCACAAAGTTTTGATCACTCATCTACTTACGCCGTGAAAAACAAACACCATTGATCTATCAATATAATGAACGATTCCTGCACAACTTGTGAACAGTTAATCCAATTTATCTGAAACTGCGTTTCCTTATTTGTTAAGGTATGAGAAATATTGCCACAGGAGTAAAAATGACGGTTCGAATTTCGAACTTTTTGTACACGATGCGGCGGATGGGTATAGAAAATCAAATTAAGTGGAAAACTCAACTCTTCTTCTTTTATTGACAAAAATTTCTAGTAGATCTGGAGGGGATTGCCTAAAATACTGATAGAACAATAATTGAAAGAGAGTATCATAATTTTCTGTTACTTGTCGATGCTAAATCATATATTCATATTTTTGTGTCAGAGGTAAAGAAGTTTGAGAAAGCAGTGCAACTCACACATAATGTATAGCTGGCTGGCTCCAAATTCGGCTGTACTATATACTGCCAATGCACTGTAGTACTGTATGCCTCGCAGCACAAACCGTACTTCTGTTACAACGATACCTAACGCCAGTTCGGAGAGAAAGCAAGGTTAAGTTAAAACCAACGCCTTTAGAAAAATTGGTTTAATTTCCTCTAAATCGGATACCTAGCGTTGCAATATGGTAAACATAGCCTATATTTACATTATATTCTATATATGGTTGCAGAACCTTATAAGGCATAGGCGTAGGAAGGGGGCTGGAGGGCTTTAGCCCCCAGTCACAAATGGGGGCTGAAGTATGCTTCCGCCCCCTAAGATCCAAGGGCAAAACCCGTTATTTGTCTCGTCTGTAAGAAATGTCAAAAATTTGCAGTAATTTTCCTTAAAGTTTGTCCAAAATGTTGCACCAAATTGCATCTGACGACCCTCAAATACCCCAAAATTTTCCAAAGGGGACCTCCCCTCAGGCCCCTCTCCCAGGACGGCGATCCCAAACAAGGTTCAGCCCCCCCCCCAGTCTCATAAAGCTTCCTGCACCTATGTTATAAGGCCACTATAAGAAAGTTTTTATTTTTCTAAAATAGGCGGAAATAATAGGAATCTATTTATACAGATCTCAAAGGAGAATTGCAGTTGTTCTTGATCACTGAGATCTTCTAGAACAAAGGGCCGAAAAATTGAAATGAATTCAGCAACTTTTTCGCGCGGTAAAATTAAAAATTAAAACTAATTTTTTAGTATGCTAATAAGCTACGTTGTTACGTCAGATTGGAATGTTTACCGAGGCGATTGCCATTTTTATGTATGGACGTTATGCATATGATGTAACAGAGCAGAAAGTGCTCCCTCGTTTGGAGGAAAAGCGCGTATCATTGCAAGTTACACCAACAAATGCAGACAGCTGATTTGTGCACCGGGTTACGCGCGTAAGTCTACTACACGCTGAAGCGAAATCTACGCCATGAGTGCACGTGTACTTCATTGTTTTCCTCCAAAATGACGGAGGAATTACGGTAATATTAATTGTTCTGTATGACGTCACAATGTTAAGCATAAAACATTCTGATATCAACAGATATTTGGGACGCTATCATATAACATAGTTTCCGTTGGCCTATTTATTATAAATAGCCTATCAATGTAATACCAAGCGTTTAAGTAGATTTTTAAAAATATTCTCAACCGGCCTTGGCGCCCTTCTATGGTATGGATTATGTATTCCATGGTATGAACTATGCATGTAATGAATCATTTTATCAAACAAGTAAACGATTTTTAATACGAAATTCACCAAAGTATGACCCAAAACACCAGCACCTTCTATGTGCTGAAAAACAACACCTTAAAAGGTGCTAATTTAGCACTTAAGGTGTTGTCCCTCTCGGACCACTTGCAGTTAGTTAGATGAGGTTTAACGGCCCAGTTTCCAACCAACTGGTTCAAGTCGAGCCGGCCACGGCCTTTTTTCCAGTTGTGGCTCACTGGCTTGTTTTCCCTTACTCTATTGCTTATGCGGACCACTTGTAGGTGCTAACAAAATAGCACTTCCAGTGCTGATATTAGCACTTGATTTTTTGAGTGTACGGTAGCTTTTACCAATTAGTTCCACAGTTGATGATTTTATTTCAAATTTTCGGAACTCTTCAGAGGTTCAAAGTGATAAAAAACAACTGAAGTATTAGTGTAAGATTTGGAAAGGAAAGGTATGGTATATATAGTAATATATAGTATATAGCTTTGCTATGATAAGAAAATCAATTTCGACTAGCACTGTGCTGGTCGAAGACCTCGGATTTTTAATTGGTCAGTGTAAAGACCGTGCAAAGGGAGCCATCGGCGACCAGCTTTACACGTGTCTTCACTGAGGACTACCGATAGATATACTACAAGTTCAGATTTTTAAGCTTAAGCCGAAGATCCGAAGGGACCTTTACACTAATAGTATTTATCGACTGAAGGCCAAGGTCTAAAGCGAGTAAATATTTGATTTGCATCAGAGAACTGCGAAAATGAAATATAAACTAATTATTTCGTGACGTCACATCGGCGGACAGCGTTTATCGGACACGCTTGGAAAAATTGGACTGATTTTCGAACAAATACCGCTCTCTTGAGCAGTTTATGAAATATAATGGTAGCAAAATGGTTCATGGTGAGACAAACTATGATCAGTTTACATTTCATTTTCGTAGTACTCTGATGCAAATCATATATTTACACAGGTCGGCAAATTTTTGGCTCTTTCCGACCAGGGATGGAGAAGATTTTAACTAAACCACACAAAAATCGGACCGTAATCCTATCCGAAATGGCTCTAGTGTGACCTGCGCTTTAAAACAAAGTCTGAATAAAAACTATTGGTCCGATTTAGAAAAATTCGGTTTGGATTTCGGATTGAAAATCGCTGTAGTGTGACGAAAAATCGAAAATCGAAAAATCGATTTGCCCTCATTCATCCTGGGAAAAAAAAAAAAATCATGCACCCTGGCGAAGGCTCAGTTGTTTACACGACCAACAAATTTACAGATCGAAGAAGGTAAACAGAATCTTATGCATTTGAATCGCATGTTTTGGTTTACGATTGACACATGTCAAGGCAATAAACATGGTAAAAGACATTTTTGTATCAAAGAGGCTGCAAATGTCGATGTGAAATGGTGAGTTTGTGTGTGTTTCGTGATCAAAATGTTTTACATGGGTATTCAGTCCATCGGAGTAGACAATAGCCGTGATACTAACGTAGTTACCTACACACTAGCTTACAGGATAAGGAGTGGGCCTAACGTTATACCTTCTCCTAATATTCTTGGGTAATGGCAAGGAAATGAGCATATGCTAGGGATGTGCGAGGGGGGTATTACTCAAAATGAAGGTGCGTCTTAAAAGTATTAATACTGCTGGCATTGGCATTTCCCTTCAGCCAAATTGTTCCAGTCGTGTTAACTGGGCCTAAGAGTAGTGATATACAGTGGCGGATCCAGGATTTGGCAAAGGGGGGGGGGGAGCCCAGGCCATAGTGGTTTGTATAAAAATCCGATCTGAGGGAGGGGTCTAAGGAGAGGGGTGTCCCCGGGGGCAGTGCAAGGGTATTTTGATAGGGGGCAAAGCATGTGATGAGTAATCACTGTCCTGGGGAGGGGTCTAAGGGGAGGGGGATCCCCTCCCCTTTGAGAAATTTTTGTTAATTTAAGATTGCTTACATGCAAAATGGTGATGCCTTTAGTATATTTTTGAACTGATCATATATCGATGGAAAATGTTCCAGGGTTAGCGCCAGCTTTAAAATTCAGGGAGCGAATTCCCTCCTTTGTTTGATTTTTTGGGAGGGAATTGAAAATTTTGGGAGGGAGCAGAATTCCAATCACGGTTAGCGCCAGCTCAAAAATTTCAGGGAGGAATTTTACCCTTGGTCTAAAATTTTGAGGGTGATCTGAAAATCTTGGGGGGGGGGGGACTCGAGCAAAGTCAAATCTTGAAAAAAAATGACACATGCCTTCCAGGGCATAAACCAAAAGTGTTGTAACCCATGCATACCCCCACCCCTCCCCCACCTCTTCCTACTGCATGTACAATTCCAAGTTTGCCAGTTTGACCTTTTGACCATTTACTAGTAATCATCACAACCAGACCTTGTCTATCAGCACTGATTCTTAAGGAAAGCTCATGTTTTCTGCATAGACTGTATTTAGCAGCTGAACTTGAAGATACATTGGGCAGACACAAGACATCAAGTGAACTTTACTCAAATAAGCCTAGGCTACACTGTACTTGAGGTCCCAAGCCTAGAGTTGTATCAGCTATCACCAAATAGGCCTAATCCTTTATAAGCTACAGCTAAAATTTTACACAATCTTCAAGTTATTCAACTCTTTTTTAAGGTTGATTATAAGGTTTCGCCAGTTTAACATGCATCTAAAATTCTGACATTGTGGTCCCAAAAGTTCAAGCCTCCGATCTTCCAAGTCCTTTCAAATTTCAATGTCACTATGGTACACACTAAATGTGTAAGGCTGCAGTCTTAGAAGCAAATCACATCGTGAAATTTACAGGTGTCCAAAATTATGTAGTTGGCATTTATTTCTCAAAACATGTGTGAGGCATGTGTAAAATACTTTACCTTAGCCCTTACCAACATTTTCAAAAAATTTACTTCGCTACTTTTGACGTACGATACTTTTTTCTTTAGAGCTGCTAGCACCAGCTCACACGCCATCCTAACGTATTGTCTATATGATTACATGGAAAGCCTAGCCTGTAACGTTAAAAGTCACCTTGAAAGCAGCCACATGCAAACTGTACACAGAGTTTATATTGTACCACCAGTGTCAAGCTCTCTCAGTCTCAGCACAACACTAAGTCAGTGCATAGACCCTTTTCCAGATAGCAATTACAAAGGATTGTGGGATTGGATTTTGGTGTGCGTCGTTTTTGGCCACAATAGAATGCCATTGAAAAAAAACGCCCTAATTCAAAAGTGTATCCCACAATCCTTTGTGACTACTATATGGAAAAGGGTCTATGCAAGAAGTGTTCATGGGATTTACGTACGGAACGTACATCCATTAATAAGTGCATTACTGCACTGACTTACTTGTGTGCAATTGGTGAGCTTGTGAGCTTGACTATTCTTAATGCAAGGAAGAATGTATCTTGCAGGATGGTCTACACAAAAATCTGTGCTAGAATTCCCCCCTCTGCAAGTTTTCTTTGTGCGGGAACTGACAACCTTTTTGCGGGATTCCCGCAATCCCGCTGCTAATGCAAACCCTGAAATGTTCATAATTTGATGAATTTTTAATTTTACCCTAAATTCACAGTACATTCCATTAAAATAAATTACAGGGCTTAAATAAGACACTACAGGGTAATATTGCAGCAAGTTATAGTTAAAAGCCTAATGTTGTCGAAAATATTCCGCTAAATATTAAAGAATTCTGAAATTTCCTTGAAAGTAGAAGTAGTGCTCCCAATGCTGTGGGCCTGGCCGGTAATAGACTGAAGTTAGCAATCCATTAATAGAGCGCTCATGAGTAACTCCTTGCAATGCCCAGAGAAAGTTACTGAGGCCAATATAAGCCAAAATTTTATCAGCTGAAAGTCAGTACTGTAGCAGAGTTAGCCTATTAGCATAACACTTATTTTCTGAGGTAGAAAATAATGAACTAATTTGAGTTTCACTCTGACACATCTCATAGGCCTTGTCCTTTGTTTTATGAAGTTGAAAAAACTTCAAAATTTTTTGGAAGGGGGGCCCGGGCCCCCTGGCCCCCCTAAATCCGCCCCTGATATATAGTTTCTAGAAAGGAGTAACGTTACTGTACTTGTATCTACCGTTAGGCCTAATTACAAACAGAAGTTTGAACAGAGGTTTGCTAACATTACAAGTGGGGTGATGAGAGAATAGGTACTAACGTTATTATAAGTAAATACTGAAACATATTGAGCTGTTAAAAGTATTCGTCTAGGCCTAGGGTTTACACCCACACGCACAGTCTCGTCAGTATAAATTTAATGGCGTAGCCTATATACTATAGGCTAAGCGTTAGTTGGACTAACTGTTGCGTCTAGTTACTAGTCTCACCAAAAGTCACAGGCCCGTGCATAGGCCAGGCTGGCCAGAGTAGTCAATGGGGGAATAAGGGGGGGGGGGGATATCAATGTCACAGGTAACATTCCAATATGGGACCCGTATGGGCCCCATATGGATTTACCTATATAGGGCCCATGTAGGTTTGCTACCTGGGTGTCGGTTACAGTAATTGCGGCCTTCTCAGGGAGAGACTGGGGAAGGCTTGAACCCCAATATTGAGAGTCTTCATTTTTCAGGGTCTAGACAACTAGCCAAATCAGGCAACATCACCCACGTTTCTGCCCGGCATTTGCATTCCATCTGAAGCCTATTATGAAAGCTAGAGTAGTACGAGGAGTAGGTGGTGGCCCTTAAACCCCCTTCCCAAACCCATGACCCATAAGGGATAGTTCTGGGGCCCATATGGGCAACTGCCACATATGGGCCTGATTTAATCGGTATAACTGAAACTTGGCTAAAACGTGACTCTTGCAGTGGACTTTTTTCGATACCTGGTTACAATTTTGTCCATACTCCGAGATCAATAAGAATCGGTGGTGGGGTTGGCATCTATGTTAAAAATACCCTCAAGTTTGAAATCCTTTCTCAGCTTAGTATCTTTGAAGAGGGCCTCTTTGAATCTATTTTTATTCAGGTTAAGAATAGTAGTACTTTAGGTAACTATATCGTTGGTGTAATTTACTGCGTGTCGATAATGATGTTTCGCAAAACTCCCTTATTAATATCCCAAGCAAAGTGCCTAATGTTCATTGTAAATGCTATTTAATGGGCAACTTTAATCGTAATCTCTTGAAATTGAATACTGATTCAAATGTAAAAGATTTTCTCAAACTCATGGCATCCCATTCCTTTTACCCATTGATCTCCCTGTCCACTCGTATCACTCCCTCCTCCACTTCCTTGGTTGACAATATTTTCACTAATGACGTTCGTGATTTCCACTCAGGTATTTTGATTATGGATATTTCTGACCACCTTCCTGTCTTTAGCATATCAAAATTTGTAGCTCACATAGACCGTGCCCCTCCGAAACTCTCTAAGACTCGTAGTTTTAAATAGTGGCGTAGCTAGATATACTTTGTGGGGGCAAAAACAAAAAATTTTCGACAACTATCTAAGCGCAGCGCCATCATCATCTGGCGTGTAGCGCGCGCAAAAAAATAGATTCCGACTCCGAGATTGCCTTAAATGACACTTCCAGGCCTTGTCAGTAACCATTTCGATTTTTGTAATTAGATCTGCTTAAAAACAAGGGAAGTGTTGTAAGTAAACCTCTAAGAATATAATTTTAGCTACTAATTTCCGTTGTAAGAATTTTTAACTAAGGTGGTAAAAAGTTCCGACAGAGACTAGAAATTTCCGACAGAGGCCTTCGAAAGCTTTGTGGGGGGGGGGGACCTCCCCTGCCCCTCCTCTAGCTACGACACTGGTTTTAAATCTTCTCAGATTGATGCTTTTAGTACTTTCTTAAGAAATGAAGATTGGCATGAAGTATTTCATTGCAATGATCCTAATAGAGCCTACGATATTTTTGTTGATAAATTTCTCCTGCACTACAACAATTCGTTTCCTTTGGTGAATAATAGAAAGGTTTCTACCCATCGTAAAGATTGGATGACTAATGGTATTTTAAACTCGTGTAAAACCAAGAACACATTCTATCGTAAATATTTGAAGCATCCAACCCATCAGAATTACAAAGCATATGCAAGCTTTCGAAATATCCTGACTCGTATTATAAAAAATCAAAATAAAAATTTTTACTACAACGAATGTTCGAAATTAAGAGGAAACATGAAAGAAACTTGGAATTTTATTAATACCATGTTAGGGAAAGATTGTACTGTACTCCGAAAATTGTTGATGAGATCGCTGTGGATGGAACACATAATATCAGCTCGAAATTTAATTTGTGCTTACTTTAATGACTTTTTCATCAATATTGGCCCGCAGCTTCAGTCTGAAATTTTAACATCATCTAATGATGCTAATGCTTACCGTCACTATTTTCCTCCTGCCTCCTTACTCTCAAGTTTTCTAGACCCCTCTTCCGAGGAAGAAATTGTAAACATTACTTCATCCCTAAAACCTTCGGCACCTGGTTATGACGATATTTCTCCAAAAGTAGTTAAATGTATTCCTCATTTAATAAGTAAGCCTTTTTGCCATATTTTTAACTTGTCTATGTCTCAATGGATCGTGCCACCCCGAATGAAAGTTGCTCGTGTTATTCCAATTTTTAAGTCAGTTGACCCTCTTGTTATTTCAAATTATAGACCTATCTCTATATTACCATGTTTCTCAAAAATACTTGAACAGATCATATTTACTACAATACTAGAATTTTGTAATAAAACAATGCTATTTTCGATGGTCAATTTGGCTTCCTGCCTGGAAAATCAGCTTCTCAAGCTCTTGTTTACCTTTCTCACTCACTTACTGATGGCCATTACGTCAGTGGTACTTTCTTAGATCTATCTAAGGCTTTCGACACTTTGTACCACGAAATTCTATTAAGTAAACTAAACAATTACGGTATTAGGGGGGTTGCTCATACATGGTTACGTAATTATCTCTGTAATCGCTCTCAATTTGTCAGTAACAATAATCACTATTTAATGAGTAAAAAAGTTCTGTGTGGGGTTCCCCAGGGTTCCATTCTTGGTCCTCTTCTGTATTTAATGTATGTTAATGATCTTCATCGTTCTAGCAAGAAACTTACAATGATTACTTATGCTGATGACACAAATCTCTTTTATTCTGATGATAATTCTGCTAATATTATTTCTACGGTTGTGCAAGAGTTAAAAATATTTGTCTGTGTTTTCAGGTTAATAAGCTTTCCTTAATGTAAAAAAAAAACCTGTTCGGTGATGTTTTCTTCCCGTGTAAAAATGTGCCCCCAGCTGCCCAGAATGTCAAGGTATTGTAATTAAGAACGATTTCATTCCATCTTGATCGCATGCTAAGTTTTTAGGACTTCTTATAGATAAGCATTTAAGCTGGGAACCTCATGTTGATTATATTTCAAGTAAGGTATCCCGAGGAGAAGGTATATTGAACAAACTAAGGCACTACCTCCCTTGTAACATTCTGCTTTCGATCTGTAACGCTATTATTTTACCGTATTTTACTTATTGTAACATTGTCTGGGGAAATAATTACTCATCACGCCTACAGAAACTCGTGTCGCTTCAAAAAAAGCCATTCGTTTTATTTCCCCATCCAAATAGTAACACCATAAGCAACCCAATCTTTTCGTCTCTGAATACCTTGAAAGTCTCTTACATCAACAAACTCCAAATAGCTTGTTTTGTTTATCAATATAACAATAGGCTCCTTCCTAACTGTTTTGATAATCTTTTCACAGTCCGTAACTCTGTTCATAGCTATAGCACCAGACGAAATGACCATTTCATTCTACCTCTCAAGCGCTTGACCTCTTCCCACTATTGTATCTGCTTTTCAGGCCCCAAAATTTGGAAAATTTGAAAGGGACATCCTCTTATACCCGCTTTAAAAATCACTTCAAAAGGGAACTAATTTCTAAATATATGTAAAATTTTCTCAGTATTGGACTTCCCTGTAGGGTGTGGTGGGGGTTGCTTTGTTTAGCAGAGCAGGGGAACTGGTGTTTGGTGTTGTACTGTATCTTGTTGTGTAATTTGTGTTTTTCTGTTTGATGTAAATTTTGCCTGTGGTTCGTTTTCTCTTCTATTTTATTACTAAAGGGGTTCCCTTCCCCACAAGTTTTGTTTTTAAACTTTCTTTGGGAACTCCTTAATCAATGCTCTTGTATATTTCTTATGTCATACTTACCATATATGTTATCCGAATTTTATGTGCATTGATTGGAATAAAGTGAATTGAATTGTTTAATCTATCGGGCGTTATGAACCTCATTCCTTTGCAGTAGTCAACATACAATGGCCTATGTACTTCAGTTGCAGAATTGTACACAACTGAAACCGTGTCATTAAACAAGCTGATTAAATCATTCTTAAACTACAGAAATCACCAAGGCGTAAAAACTAAAAGAGGTACACTTGTTTGAGTTTTTACAACACTTATTTACCTGCTGTATGGCACAATATGTTTCGCTTACAGCTTTTAAAAAGATACTTGTGGGAGTTAGTATAGGGGTAGAGAGAAATACACAACAAAATAAAATATTTTCTTGTACGTATTTCCTTTTTCACAGGAAAGATATCGCACAAGACATGGCTTCACATGTGTGATCAATGTGTAAAGCAGTAGTGGTATGAAGTAAATATCATAGAATGAAGTTAGGGATGAAGAAAAGACTCCTAGCCTGGTACCGTACCTGTATAAATCAGTGACGATAAGTGTCTGTCAAATTGAGGTATCGCTTATTCAGGAGATATTTCAAGAAAATAAAGTAATAGGCAAGGGGTTAGGTTGGCAAGATGATGAGTTTGTTTTTCATGTCCCTAATAATTAACATAAATACCCAAACACTATTGAAAGTAGCTGTATCACATCAGTAAAATCACCAAAGGCATGAGAACTCAGTTGATCGGGTAAAGATAGAAAATGTTGTGCCACATTGTCGTAAAAGAGCTTTCTATCCGTCTATTCATGTTTCTTCTTATACTTCTTCCAGGACAGAAGCAGACTTCCAGTTTTGCCCAGTTTTCAGTAGCAACATCACCCCAGGAATTGACTGCTTATGTTGTGACACATAATATCTGAAAGGGTGCCCATCTGTTGTAGTTTAACTATAAAACATGTTTACCCAAGCAATTAAGCTTCACTTTGGCTGCCGGTAGCCTATTAGTCTACCGTGTTCCAATGTTATAAGGACAGAAGAGCTACCGAAAAACAAACAAACAATAAGCAGTTGGTGGACTAATTGTCAAAAACGATTTCAAAATAAGTGTATGGACAGTGTACATCGCACAACTGAAGTCAACACGTTATGATGAAAACTTGGAGATACCTACTCCACTTATTTTAAAATTCAACACACTGACCAGTAAATGTCATTAATAACCATTAAATTTAGTTTAGAGAGACATGATGCAGGGGACCTCTGTAAAGCTATAAACCGCATGAAACAAAATACATAATATAAAATAATAAAATGATAGCAGTGAAATGACAGGGTGTGCTCAAGGGGTTCCAATCTTTAATTTGAAACATTTTTACAGTTTTCCATTGAAATATTTCAGGCTGTTTGCCAGCTGTGATTTCAACCTGATGCTTTTACCCTGAATGTGATGCAACTCAGCTATAATTGGAGGCATTATGTTGCTGGTGGCCGAATTAAGACATGACTCCAAAGTAGTGAATCCAGTCTTTCCAGAATTTCGGTAAAACTTTGTGTAAAGTACATATACCATTATTTCTTGCATAAAGCTGACGTATATTTGAGTGTATCTTTGAATGGCCAGTGATCGGGTGAAAAATTGCCTTTCCTAAAGTGCATACATCAAGCCCTTTGGCCACAAATGCTGACAATAGAGACACCACCACTGCAGTTTGGAGGTGAGCGTGGGCGAGGATCATCCTTATATGTAGCCTTAGTCGCTTGGTCGATCAATTTGCTAAATAGTGGAGACACCGTAGTCTCTACGAGGAAGTGTGGGCTATTACCACGGTGCTGCTGGCTGGCTAAGGGCCTGCTCACTCTGCAATCATGAGAATTATGTACTAGTTGTACAGTCCTGTCTTGGAGTGTTGGACTGACAGTCCAAGAGACCCTTACGATTACCCTAGTATCTCTATCACATAGAGTGGGGAAAGATTATAAATATGGCAGCTTTTTCATCAAAAGATCAGTATTATATGCATCATGTTCCTTACAGTAAACGCAGATGAGTTACGTCAGTCTGAGGATTAAGTTTAGGTAAGCTTTTATTTTACAGCCCTCGCAAGGTAATTCACCGTTGACCTCTCCGCAAGTATATGGCATATTGCAAGTGAATTGATTACTTTTCTGTAGAATAAATAGTTCCAGTTAGTGCAAATGGAAAATTGAATTGAATGCATTAAACCTACTATTCATGTGCATAGTTGGTTGAAAATATCCCTTACATAACATACTAATAGAATTTTAAGTGACTCATGCTTAATGTACTTTATCCTACTTTTTGAACCTTTTTCTTGTAGTTTTCTTGAAATCATACTTTTCCCTTTTACATCCATTTTTTCTTAAAAGTAAAGCATGAAATTGGTATTTAAAATTTTTGAAAAAAGTTAGTATGATGCTGTAAACATTGCAGAATATTCTAGGAATGGAAGCTTCCAAAATCCTATATTTGTGTTACTATTGGTCTACCAAATCATACTTTCTCCTGGCACATTGAGAGTTTTGATCCTATTTTATACAATGTTTTTCAGCTGAATCCACTTTAAAGCCTGTAGTAACCACCTGGCTCGGAGCCAGAAGTGAACTGGTGAAAGTTTGTTTTCTACGTCTGTTTTCAAAAATAAATGCTTGAAAAGTGCAGAATATTGTCCAGGTGCGTAATTGTTAAGTCTGAGGAAAAAACGTCTGTTCGGTCTGTAATTGCTTAGGCCTAAGGTTCCACGGCAATGGAGTGTATAATGCAGACTACTAAGCTTATTTCAGGCTGCACGGATGTACCCTGTAGATCATCCAACTGAGGTGAACTTTTCTCCCTCCGCTGATTATTATAAGGACAGAAAGTCAGCATATACTTTTCAGAATGAAATCTCTCACTCTTTTACGCCCGCCGCATGATGTGGAGCAACGCATACTCGGAGCAATAATAATAAAAAAAAAAGGGGGGGGGGAATTTCGGCTTTGTGCAGCTGGTCCACGATTATAGCTGGTAGACCTACCAAGGTTCTCAATCAGGAATGAAAATTTCAGAACTGTATCTGAGTCTCAGCTATTTAATATCGAAATCCCACCCCTTAATTCCGAGTCCGAGCCAGTTACGGATTGAGTAGCCCCAATTCCGAGTCCAGTGACCCTAATTCCGATTCCAGTGGCCCTAAGTCCGTTTGCGGGCAGCCTAATTTTTTTCCCACGAGGTTATGGGCAAATTTGATTTTCAAAATTTTTCAGATTTGTTTCAAAATCATGGTTAGGGTTACTTTCAGGGTTAGGGTTACGTGGCCAATGGTTATTTGACCTGTTCTTTCATAATCCGGTGTCAGAATTACAATAAAAGGGTCGGAAAGCTGTCATTTTGGATCTAGGGGTGTGGCCTATTTCCAAGAAGCTGATTGGTCCATTGGCATGATTTGCCCATAACCTCGTGGGAAAAAATTGCGCTTGCGGTCAGCCTCGTCTGCTTGACAATTTAGCAAATCGTTGAAATCGAACACATGGTTTCGCACTGTTGTAAGTGTGAAATTAATTATTTTTTAGGTCTAATTCATAGTCCGGCCTAAAAAATCTTCATGTAATTGTCATTAATGTGGAAC
Source organism: Holothuria leucospilota (assembly GCA_029531755.1). Classification (NCBI taxonomy): domain Eukaryota; kingdom Metazoa; phylum Echinodermata; class Holothuroidea; order Aspidochirotida; family Holothuriidae; genus Holothuria; species Holothuria leucospilota. The sequence goes on from CM055969.1 coordinate 20,527,904, forward strand.
CCCTTCCGTGTCTTACTGCAGTGTGCTTATTCTGTTTCCTGGAACTCTAATCCTGCGCCAGATCTGAGTATATTGAAAATCGGGCACTGAGTTTGGAGCCGGGCGTTACAGGCCTGAAGAATACCTCGCCCAACCCCAATAATTCATATCTGCCTGACCACTAGACGACACGGGCGTACAAAAGGAGGTTAGGGCTGAAATATGCTCTTTCGTGCAAAATGTATGCTATCTTTGTGTGAGATATTTAAGGGGTGGGGGCATTGGCCTAGTTGTCCTTCGCTGTTGCTGATTTTTTTTTAATTTAATAACCTAACATACGTGAATTTCTGAACTAACAAATTACAGTAAAAGATAACATATATGTAGCACCAGATTGCATGTAAGGGCATCTAATTTTTGAAAAGTTTTTCACAGGTGAGGGGATGTCCCCTCCTCGTAAGCCCCTCACCTATGTGGACGATCAAAGTACATATTGCATGCCAAAACCCTCACCCCTACGTCGTGAGACAATCCTGGTTACACCACTGTTATCTTAGGGCAAGTATGCAATGAACTTCTGGGCAAAGTGCTGCATCCAGTGGCTTAGCTACGAGGGGGGGGGGGGGGCTCCAGCCCACCTAAGAATTCTCAGAGCCCCAAGTAGCTCCCCCACTTGTGATCGAAGACATGTTGAAAAATATCAATAGAACGTACACCAGCCCTCCCATTTGGAGATCCAGCACAATTTCAGCCCCCGCCCCCCCCCCCCACATAGAAGCCACTGCATGGCTGCATCTCACTCTGGAGTACTGTAGCCCCTCCCTAGTTCATGCATGCTTGACGATCATAATTAAGCAAAATAACGACATATCATTTGGTCATAGCCCAATGTCTACAGGAGTCGTTGCAACTTGACCTGGGAGTATCAGTTAAGGAAACGAGGGCACCAATTGTAAAACAATTATCCTCGAGATTGAACGGATAAGTTTTCAGCTTTCAAATATACCCAAACCATGCACAAACAGATGCAGTTTTGTAGTGCTTATACAAGAAAATGGTAAAAGAAATTGCCAGTTTAATTACCCACTCTCTTAAGTAGACTAGCAACATAAAAATGGTTTTATTTTTCCCGATCCAAGTCGCTGATTACGTCACAAGCAAACCATAAAGGCGCTGCAGTTTATCGTTACCAAATCGTGCTAGTGTGACCTACAGGCCGATAACGATTTATCATCCGAAAAGTATCGGTCCGGAAATCGGAATCCCTGTAGTGTGACCTCAGCTTTAGTCTCCGACGGTCAGTCGTTGCGCTGTACGCATCTAGTTTGCGAAACATGGCGACAACGTTTTGGTGTTTTCCGTAACTTGTGAAGAGGTATAGTTCGCATTCAGATATGCTCTGCGTATATTTTGATCTTAGTCAATGTAAAATTTTGTACGTTTGGCGTTTTAGATATTTAGCCTAGGATTTGTAGTTCTAGGAAACACGAAAAGGTAAGTGCCTATATCTACTCCACTGTATATTAGCTATATTAGACGACTAAAGCTTTCATTCATTATCGTCGCCTAGGGTTTCGCAGTCAATCATGTTGCTAAGGTAACGTTTTGTTTTATTAGGGTTACATTAGCGCTGTATTTGTTAGTGTTACGGCTTGGTCGCAAGTCAAACCAATAACAGCGAAAGATCACAGAAGAACGAGATTAAAATCCAACAACTTAATTATTATTCACGATCTCCTTATCTTACTTAAATTTACAATAATTAATTAGATTTACTCACAATCCTTTACTTAATATTATTCTGGTCTGGTCCAAAGGTTGGTAGTGCATGCACGTCGACGATGGTACAGTAGTAGACCTGCAACGTGCTGTAGAGTAGGAACTGGTTCCACGAGCGAATAATGACAAGGCTAGGCGATGATGGATGATAACGATCTCAATACACAGTGTAGAAACGGCGCAGGGCAATTTATCAAGTGTGCAGTGTCAGTGGCTGGCTTCAGGTGATTCGGTCAGAGAATAACTTCTCAACAAACGGACAATTATAACACAGCAGTATGACAGCGTCTGGTCTCTATGAAGTATTATGATATCTCTCTCCCATGCAACAGTCGTTGAATTGTTTTTATATCCTAGGCTTTCAATCGAGACATCTCCGGAACTGAATAGAAACTTCCAGTGCACAAAGTTGAGCAATCACAAGAATGTTCCTTGTGTGCACAGTAGTAGTAAACAATGACAATGTTTCTTAGAAGTGTCGCCAGGCCGCTGCTATAATTGGCACATTACGTAAACAGTTCTCCTTCTACAGAATTCTGGAAAGGCTGCGTTGAAGGTGACATTGTTGTTGTAGCGGTTCTAATTCTCTGGAGCTTTCCATTCGCTCGTCGACGGGTTCAATCTGGTGTTCCTGACGAGTCGTCTTGTAACATCAGTTTTGTGTCAATCGTTGACAGAAGTTGACGTTAAGGATTGAACAGTCAATGGGTAAGCAAGGCGGCTCAGTAGGCAACTTATTATCTCTTACCTTCGCTTTGCGGCTCTGAAAGTTGGAAATAAATCTCAGATCTTAGCGACATACTACTTATATGTAGCGCCAACTCTTACATAATCAAACTAAAGGTAAAATAGTGTTCCTACAGCAACAACATTACTGGTTTTCCTTTACTCTTCGGGAATTGCGAGGGAGAATATACCTCTTTCCAAGCTACGAAAAACACAAAAATGTCGCCAGTTTCGCCCAATAGATGTGCACAGCGCAACGACTGACCGTCGGAGACAAAACTATTTTGGACCTAACTCTTGCTTTCAAATTGGCCAAAATTTTGTACAGGGCATGTATTAGACCTTGGTTTCTAGTCAATAAATATCTTAGTACTGCGTACGTAAATCCGCTGTGATTGCATGGGGACGCGTCCGCCATTACGGTGGAGGCAAGAAGCCATGCTGTGTGCGAGCGTGTGTGTACAAACTGTATGACAGAAGTTGCTTCGGCTAAATGCTATGGCTTTTTTTTCATGATAAATCTGAATTAAGTTTGAGGAAATGTCCCAAAACTTTGGACTTTATAAGAAAAATTCATTTTCTACCTTCACATGTCAACACGAATTGTCCATAAAAGTTTAAGTCCGGTTTCAAAGAACGGTAACAAAGAGCAGGGTCCAGCTGTCACCCAAACATATACGTAATGGACAACTCGCCCCCGCTTAAATACAACACAGCCCAGGTCCATTCTAGCCTCGGACATCTCGGCACTTGCGAAACGCATGGGGCCCGAGACAACCCGGCATCTGAATGAAAGATGTCGTCTACTGAGACAACTCGGCACCAATGGCAACTCGACATAGTAGACAGGTCGTCCCCAACTGACAGGTCGCCCCCAATTGGATGCTTGCATCATTTCCCAAACCGTTTTTGTCATGTTTTGCTTAGGGCCTACATTTGGACAGTAAAAATTGTAATTGGATGTAAAGTTGGGGGCATACTTCAGCCCCCCACATTTTTGACTGGGGGCTAAAGCCCCCAGCCCCCCGCTTCCACCCCCATGCCAAAATGTACATAACCATTGTGCCATCATGATGCCAGAGTTACTGTTCCTTGCATAAACTACTCCATAGTGCAACTTAGTGTTGGAATGAGTATTGGTATTCATCATCGGTATGGGCCGATGTTCTCCTTTTTCAGTTTCCTAGTATCGTATTGGGAGAATTCTCATCGTGTAGTGGGTACGGCATATCTTATTTCTTGACTTAAGTTAAAGGAAAGGGGGTATTGTACTAAGGGAGAGAGTGAGACGCCTACCCTAACAGAAAATATTGTTCATGATTGCAAAGAGGAAAATGGTGTTGTCTATGACAAGGCTAGCTAAGAACTCATTGTAAGGTTCATATTTTTCATTTTTCATATTTTGGCAAGCTGTAAAAGGGTGTTTGCATTGCATAAGGTGAAAACTTTGATAAAATTTGAATATGTATGATTGCGTCGATAAAAAATTGGGCTATCTGGCAAGAAAGCACTTGCAGTGCTGAACGTATTATATGTTTAGAAATTCCTAGTGTTATGTGATTTTCTTTGGTTGTGCGGTTACATAGCTTTAAGGCCACCATCCGTTGTTGCTTGCAGTAGGCCTGTGAAGAAAAGTTTTGTCACAAAAATTTCTTACTAGCTGGAAATGGTATCTTCTGTGTAAACATTCTTTATTTAGAGATTTTATGCTTTAGAAATAAAGAATTCAACGGAAAAGGGCAAATTCGAAAAAGTTATTCAGTGAAATCCCTTTGCAGTAGCAATCACGACTTGAAGTTACTTTACAAAGTCATTAACTTTGAGCATTAAAATAAAGGTAATATGGACTTTTTGGTAAAACTATTCTGTAGCATGCGTAAAGAGTAGGCCTTACTAAATGGCATAAACCTAAAGGTCTCAAGTGTGTATTCTACATCATGTAGTTATAGGAAGTGCGGCGACACTCGTTACCGGATAATGACGGATCCAATGTTGAAGGAATTGAGGCTCATCGTCGAGGCTAGTCTACCACATAGTGCATGTATAACGGATTCCTGGGATCTCCTTTAATTGGATTCCCACTTCTGAAGGCCTGAAAATCATAAATGCGACAAGAACATTTTTAGCATTTTCCTTATTTTTTTTTTTTTTTGTAAATAGGCTAACTTTAGTTATGGTTTGGAAATCTCAAAAGGCAGCTGCCCTCCCCTTTCCCCGTAGGCGACGGTCATGCCGAGAAACGTTTCATGACCTCAAGATTTATCTGTACAAGCAAATATTTTGTTAAAAATTTCTACTAGTATCACATGCCTTCCCGGCGATCAGCCTGCTACTACCCGGTAGGCGAGCAATCTTTGTACTGGCACAGGATAATTACGTCATATTTCTAATTGAACTAGAACGGATAGACCAATAAGGGATGTTGTCTACAACTACCACTAAATCATAACAAGTAGCTTAATGCAAAAAGAACGCACAGAAATGACGCAAAGAAAGTGTAATGACGAATTTTAAGCAAGTGCATTAACAGACGTTGATCACAAGAAAATAAACAAAAATAAACTATGTTAGAAATGATGAAGAAATAGTTCATACCGCATAATCTTTGGGGAAAGTTTGCAGTTGGCAGGTTGACCGAGTTCTAAAGTACCTGTAATTTGAGCAGAAATTTAGTTACTTTAAACATACTACAACTTTTCTTCAACACAACGTTTTAAGAACTTGAGCTGTCGACCCTATAGACTGATTTGCCCATATCATGAAAACCTGGTGTTATATTTTGTCACAAACGGTTAAACGTTTTTTATTACTTAACCGCGAAAACCCATTCTTCACAAGTAGATCCTGCTTGTAAAACACTTTCAGAAAAATGCTCTCTATATCTGAACTTTGTGTCCCACAAGTACAACAGATTCAAAAAAATACCGGGGAACTTCAGTTTGTGTTATTGTCATTAACTTTTCTTTATCCTTATAAAAAAATCAAGTCTAACCCTAACTCCAAATCCAGATATGGATTGATATCTGGATATATCTGGCTAAATACAGTCTTTATATGGCCATATCAAGCCAGATATACAGCCAGATTTAGATGCCTTGATACATTATGTCCAGTTTTATATGGCCATATCAAGCCAGATATAACTTGATGCAATGCAATTCCAGATATACAAATAAAGTTTTATATGGCCATATCAAGCCACATATAACTTGATGAAATGCCAGTCCAGATATGTAAATACAGTTTTATATGGCCATATCAAGCCAGATATAACGTGATGAAATGCCAGTCCAGACATGTAAATACAGTTTTATATGGCCATATCAAGCCAGATATAACTTGATACAATGCGATTCCAGTTATGCAAATACAGTTTTATATGGCCATATCAAGCCAGATATAACTTGATATGCTAGATATGCAAATGAGCATTTTGTTAGTTTGTTTTATTATTTATTTGATTTGATTCTTGGATTATGCTTGTTACAGACTAAGACATGTTTTGGATACAGCATCACCTTCCCAGACATTGAAGTTATTTGGTGGCTACACTTTTGTTAATACCGCAGTCTACTAAGTGAACGTAGGCAAATGATTTGCATATTTGGGAGGAGCTTGTATCTAAACCTACATTTTTCATGATTTATTAAGTTGAAAGTAAAATATTCACTACGCAGTAAACAAAATTTAGAGTCAAATACGTAATAAAGTTTAAAATAAGAAGCCCATATCACTGTGATTACATAAAAGAGGAAAATTCAAGGCATTTTGCTGTTCACTGTTATGAAATATGTTGAATTTATGTACTTAAGTCAATTCAACCCAATACGTACATTAAATTCTAATTCATGGAGAACTTAAACATTGTTTGCTGGTGTACAAAGTCACGACGGCGGAGCTCCCAGTGGCACCTGTTCTATTCAGCCAGTCTAGAACGGGACCACTGTCGGGGAGTGTCTGTTAAGTCAAAGTTTGTCTCTTGGGGACGTTGTTACTCCTTCAGGGAGCAGAACTCCTTCGGGAGTATTGTTTGGTTTTCGCCCCTGGCTCTTCGCCAGAGAGTCAGGGGACTTTTGGAAAAAAAAGGTGTTCAAAGTAAACTGTAAATTGTGATTGAGTGTGGCAGGTGGACCCCCCTCACCCCGTGTCCCTCACCCCGTGTCCCTCACCCCGTGTCCCTCCGCGCCGTGGTTGCCGTCGGGCGTGTTGTTTGTTGGCTTGGGCGTGTGTTGTTCTAGTCTTTGATGGTTTGTTAGCGGTAACAAAGACTTTCGTTTCCTTTGCTGGGTGTGGATAGTGAGTTAGATTGTTGGCGATTCTGTGGGTGGTTGTCGGTTGCGTTTTGCTCCGGTCCGGTTTGGGTTTTATTTGTTTCTCAGTGCCTATTTCTATGTACTTAAAATGCTCAAAGTCTCCATGAGGAGTGTGGACTATAAGTCCTAACTATGATTCATAACTAGAGTAGATTTGGTCCAGATACAATTTTATCTGTGCCATATAAAGGTTTGATCCAAATAGAACTTTATCTGGCCATATATGGTTTAGATCTGTGTTATATCTGCCTAGCTTTTTATCTGATCGATATAAATTCCATATGTGGTGCAGATATGGGCCATATAAGGAAATATATTTTGCTCATATAAGGACCATATCTGGTCCAGATAAAATTTTATCTGTTCCATGTAAAGAGTTGATCCAGATAAAACTTTATCTGGCCATATATGGCTTAGATCTGATTCTGTCGTAGATCTGGCTTATATATGCCCAATTTTTTATCTGGCCCAGATATAAATCCCATATCTGCAGCAGATATGGGCCAGATATGAAATCCATATCTGGCCCATATATGGAATTTCATATCTGGCCCATATCTGGATTTCGAGTAAGGGAAACAATCAGATCTCTCGCCAGACAAGGTACTTAATGGGAGAGAGAGAGCTTCAGAGCAAATATTTTGTAAGGGAACGAGAAATACTAAAGTGCATTTAGGCAATTGTTATTTAATGAATTCCAGGGGCCATCCCTTGCCCCCTCCTTAGCTTCGGGCTTGAATATTATAAAAATAAAGTGAAACTGTCAAAAGTAGCCCCTGTGTCCCTAATGAGGGGGAGATGATAATTTAACTTCCAGTATCGATCTCTCTTAAGTGGAAATTATCCAAAATTTCAAAGGTAGTACCGTAAAGTGCAAATGACATTGGACATTTGACAATGGACATTATGCTAGCTCTACGCTGGAATATAATCCATTCTGTATTTGTCTTTAGAAGGCTTACTCAGGTGAAACAGGTGTTTTCTATAAGGAAAAACTTATGCATTGCACCGAAGATGCATCAGCTTGATATACACCCACTTCATGCTTATGTAACACGTTCAATCATTACGCTAGTGCAGCAAATACAGACACTAGATCTTGTTTCCCTTAACTACAGTTTTCACTACAGTTTAACAGTCTATCTTATATTTTGATTACCTAAGAGTTTCAAGTTAGCTTTGTTCTTTACTACAACCACCACGATGTACTTTCTTGCAACTTCTAAAGAGTTTCTCGAGTGTTTCTCTTTAAAGCTCACATATGGTCAAGTCATCATTGTTTGGTTAGTCTGGCTTCAATTTTTGACCATTGGTAACAAATAAAGTTTAAATAGTGAATCCATACGTTAAAATTCCCACTTTTACCAAAACAGGGCCCCTCGACATACAGAATCTTTGAAACTTACTTCTTTCTCATCTTGATGCTGGGTTAAGTATTGCCTCCTATGTTTGATGACGATCGCTAATATATTGGTTGGAAAACATCAACAGCACATAAATGTGATGAAAAGGTGCTGAGTGTTTGGCATTTTTCAATCTATATAACAATATCATCTTTGGTGATAAATACCATTATCATTTTCTTATTTGGGGGTTAGTTCACAAATATGAGCAAGTTCATTACTTCAGTTATTATGTTTTGTTTTTAAAAGAGGGCGTTACCAGATTATGACCGCGTCACCAATTTGGCAATGTACAGCATCCTTTCCATAGTCTTCTTTGTGCAAATGGTGACATCTGTCATCGGAGCAAGTTTCAGCTGCTGTGCTAGTAGCTATACGAACAGTCCACATCAAACCGTAAGAAAAGTATTATTTTTGTTTCTTTCTAGTACACTTAATGTCCACCAAACTCTACTAGACAGTCACGCAGTTGTACTCATTTCCTTGTTTAATTCTACAGCTATATAAAATGTTAAGATTAATGTGAGTTTTGCCATACCACAACAGAGCAAAGTTAATTGTAATTAGTATCCGTGTATCATATGTAAAAGGGTTGCTTAAATGTGCCTTATTGTTCCTTATTGATAAAGGTGAAGTAGGAGGAATTAATTCTAGTTCGTTTAATATTGCTTTGCATTCTTTGGATACAAGAGGTATGTTCCAGAGTTAACGTTCAGCTTTCTGAAGCAAAGATAGATCTTTAAATATTGAAGCTACACTCATTACTATTATGACTACACCATAATGATATCCTAATCTCTGGTACATAACTATATATATATATATATATATATATATATATATATATATGTATGTATATATATATATATATATATATCAGTCGAACCAACGCAGTCATGCTGCTAAAATTGAATAGGACATTTTAGCCAATAATACCCGAGAAAAGGGCCTTTTCCCGGGTGAAAATGATATCTATAATTGCGCAACAGTGAATCCCTTTTACAAACAAGCCTGGCCTATTGAGCAAACCGTCTTTCAAGGGGTCAAACCCCTTTAACTTTATTGATCTCAAGATACCTGGACAGGAAGTTCTCTGATAGATTCTGGATTAAGAGTGGTCAATTAGAGATGGCTAAAACTTGCTATTCGTTTCTAGCGTCATGGTATGAAATAGTCGCATAGAGACCTTAGGCCATTTTATCTCTTACAAAGGCACTTGCCTTATACTGAAAGAGGACTTTTAATATATGAATGGAAAACTTAGCCTCAAAAAGGATTCGAACCAGCGACCTCCCGCACATATATATATATATGGATGTATAGATATGTAAATATTTATATATATATATATATATATATATATATATATATATATATATATATATATATTATATATATATATATATATATATATATATAGTAGGTCGAGGTTGATAGATCGAAGTTAGCATGTAGACCGGTGCGGCTCAAATTTTCTTTCTGGTATTTTCTGTCAACCTTTCTTCCTGTGATAAGGGCTATGCTCTATCTTAGGATTGGTATAAAATTCAAGATCGAATGTATTACTATTTACACTTTCGACATATATATATATATATATATATATATATATATAAATGGGTGGATAGTGGTTAGGGCAGTCGTCTTGTGAACGACAGGCGCTGGGTTCAAGTCCAGCTCATGGCTTAATTTTCTCTGATTTACTTCTGTTCTTTCCCTTGTTTACAAAGGCTTCGCCAGTACTTGGGTCAAATGTCATGATCGAACAGTTTATACAACTTTCGACCTATACATATATATATATATATATTGATACATGTATATATGTATGTATATACATATATATATTGATACATGTACATGTAGATACATGTGCGTATGTAGATATATGTATATATATATATATATGTATATATATATATATATATATATAAATAATAAGGTCAAAGTACTGCACAGCACCTATGAAGTATGTAGCTCAATCGTATGTGTTTTTCTAATTTGTACATTTGGCTGTGTCAACAATCAGTTGCATTTTTGCCACCTGATGAAGGGTTTAAACCCGAAACGTCGTGGACTTTCTCTTAAACATTTAGCACTACATAATACCTTTTTTGACACACACACACACACATATATAAATATATATATTTGTACATACATAGATAAACAAAAAATGCATCGTGATCAAGCACTGAATAAAACTATCATTGCTCGAAAGCTTTACAAAAACCTTTCATAGCTGTTTCATTTGACTCATTTAAGCCTATACTGTTTTCAGGTATCTCTTTCGAGATCTAGCCATTCATTATTGTAGCACCTTTGTTTTACAGTAATTAAGTTTTATACAATAAATAATATATATATATATATACATATTGATATATGTGTATGTTTATGTTTATGTATATATTTTTCATATAGTATGTATTTATTGTACAATACTAAAATACTGTAAAACAACATTGCTACGAATTCTGAAAAAAAACAAGAATGGGTGAAAATCGAAAATATAGGGCGAAAAAAGTTTCGCTTTAGCGTTTTCACACACTTTTATTAGGGAATACGTAATTGTACGGTAAAGTCCTGTTAACGAAACAATGCATGTGAAATAACTTCACTCTGCATCAAATAACGTAAATGTATCTGTTAACACAAACTGCTGAGGGGCCAATGAAATAACGCATACGTATATCACAAAAGTTTTAGCGAAAGTATATTCTTTTGTGTTTTATTGTTTTTTTTTCTCCCGTCTTTGTGGTAGACCATTCTCGCACATCAATGCGAATTAGTGTTATATATATATATATATATATATATATATATATATACAGGTGTGATATTTTTAAGTCATCTACGCTCTACCCTTTTGACCCCACTTTAAGCGACCCAAATTAACCATTTTAAAATTTGTCTGAATGATCTCAACTTATCATTTGTTTTAATAACTTCTTGTAAAATACTGATAGGCAAGTAATGGCAAAAAGCAATATTTAGATATATTTACCTAAGACCTGTGATGGCTACAATTACGCACAGAAATTTTATTGTCAGGTACTTCCAACCAAGTTTGCACTTGATGAGACTTAAGGTCTAGTAGGAGGAGTTTGCCACCAGGGAGTTGTTAGGAAGGAGATACAACGTTCTTTAGACTTTTTGAAGCAATGTTCGTTTCCGACAGTAATTTTGCTTTTCTTCTCAAAATTCCTGTCTCAATACCTAGAACAACTAGGATCAACTATAGGATCAGTGAGACATTGTCAAAATGACCTTGAGAACACACACTCTTCACGTTGAACTCATAAACTTTGCGTTGGCAGCCGTCATGCAAAAATGAAAAATTATAACCTTTCGTCGTTATTCGTCGCACTAAATATCATTTCATTTAACGCCAGCTAAGAGTTTCTTAACGACTTACTTTTCGATGTTTCTTAATGATGGGAAAGTTTGCTAAAACTAAAAGAAATGTATAGGCTTGAACAATGTATCCAGCAGGTGACGTATTAAAATCGTACGGGCTCAATTGAAGTATATTATTTAAACGTTTGTTTCCAGTCGTTTAACTGAAAATAATTAAAATTTGTTCATTGGCGTAAACAAACCTTACTTCAAAGTATGTGTAGACAATGGCCTTTGTCTCGAGATTACTTGGAAAAGAAAGGAGGAGATCATCATTAAAAGAGTTTAGTCAATAGAGACTTCACTATAGGAACAAAGAGACCTGTCAATCAAACGGCAGTGCCTGAAAAGACTTCAATCATTTTCAAGTACATATTGTCTGACAGATTAAGTCGTTGTATCTCCTTCCTAACAGCTCCCTGTTGCCACACACTTTCCCGCAAAACTAAGGTTAATTTGATCTTTGACTTACATTTGGATAATTGACCCCTTCCTTTAGCAACCCAGAATAACAATTTTTAAATGTTTTTCTTTATTTTCATAATATCCTATGTTCATAAGTAAAGACTGAGCGGTAGGTCGGAGTTCATGTTTTCATTACACAGTATGTTCGTCTGTCGTAACAAGGCAACGGTTTGCCAATGCAGGAGGTCAATCCTTCAATCTTCAAAAACATGCGACTATCCGCTTCTTATCATTTTCATCTTTCATACTTTTAGAAGTTGCGTTTGGGCCGTTCGCAGAAGAGTGAGCTCTGTTGAAAACTGTACACGAAATGTTTTTTTTAACAGAATTGGTCTTGATTCTCGACATTTTTTGCGATGATTGGTTTTCACAAAAAATCAACTTGATTAAAATAGGCTGACCATGACGATTTGAAAAACAAAGTTCCCATTATGTACAGAGGTTTTGCAAATGCGATCTGTTACTGATTAATTTACAATTCCCCTTTCTTTGAACCCATCGCAGATGCCGCTGGGCAAAAATTATCTGTTTTTGTCTTGTCCCTCTTAGCTTCTGATCTAAATTATCTACAAGCTTGCAATCAGGATACTTGGAAGAATGGGGTCTTGCAATAACAGTTATTATGGGATATAATTTGTCAGCTCCTGGTATATGGTTAACATGCTCTGTGCCATTAAACATAAAGGAAGGACTGGTAGGGTTGACCAATTAGAGGGAGATAAAGGGTTTGGGAAGCGATACCCCAAACGGTGCTTGCTTAATATCTGAGATATTTCGTGGGAAATTCATGACGTCCGTACGGGATGGGCCTGGAGATCAAGAACAAAGGGAGGTAGTAGAATTGTCTACACAAAATGGCGACCCTCTTGATCAGTACTTAAACTCCTTCTGTACGACATAGCAATACACTAAAAGTCATGACGTCACACTAACAGTATCGTATATATAGTCTAGTTAACGTTTCACTGTGGGTTGGTCACTACCACTATGCCATTGAAAGGAAAAGGAAAGTTTCAAAACTTTTGGTTTTGCTCATGGGTGTATAATCGCCTTACTCTTTTCAGGTCTACTCCGTCTCTCAAATGCCACTTCAGCAGGCTGGTCCATTGCCGCATTTCAATTACCCACGAACACCAGAACCACCACCGTACTCCCCCATGCCAGAATAATACGCCTAGTAGAATGACTGGTCGTCATTCAGATTTTTGGTCAACTGTGATAATTTGGATGATGTATAGATTATCAAGTGTTTACAAGCTATCTGCGTTTACTTAAAAATATTGCAACTCCAAGGATTTCTCTGAAAGTGTTTCCGTTTTGTTCCATGGGATCTATATCTCGTTCTCTTTATCTATAGCCCATGGTATCTTCCTTTAAATCGTTTTCTAAAGTCCTTGGAACCTTCGCACGTCTTCCAGACTTAATTCGCAAACTAAATGCTTTTATGACAAATTACTTCCATCTGAAGATTATCAAATATCCGAATAAAATTTTATTTATTGCGTAGGCCTGCGCTGTTACCTAGACAGCACTGGCTTCCTTACTTGTGCGTTAGACTAAAATACTATTTTCTGAGTTATGCCCTGGGACAAGGATATTACAGTCTCATAATGAACTCAACTATCATAAGATGTTATTCAATGATAAATCACAACCAACCAAATCAAAAAAATATCCATCTTCACTGTCACAACATGGTCCCTAAATGACTACACAGGCTGGAAGGGAGTAACAGAGTTGCAGATGGTGACAAGGATGATGCAAGATTTAACTGATTTGTGGAGACAATGCTGGACGAAATATGTGCTGGACAAACAAAATGGAGCAAGTTTCCAAGGAAATATAATGGTTACTGGTCTTTGTCTTTCATCAAAATGCAATTGTAGATACAGCTGCGGACACGCCCAAGTTCCTATCCCATCTCATCCTATCTGCGCCACTAGGAAATTTACGACAACTTGCAAACCTACCTGGAGATGATGAATTTAAAATTCGTATAGTGTGATGGGTTACTCTAATAGCTATTCTTACTAACAATCTTTTAAAATGGTTTTTCCTTGATATTGTTTATTGTGAAGTCATTACAAAATCAGTTCACTTACCATGCTTAACGGAGTTCAACCTTCCTAAAAGAGAGGAATGAGGAAATGGAAAAAAGTCTAGTTTTGTTAGTATTCATCACTGCTAAAAACTATCATGAAATTATTTTACTACAAAATTAAAATGAAAGTTTATCTAGATAAAACGTTTTTTAAGATGTTCTTTCTTGGTTTCCTCATACAGGTTTATTTCTATTTCAAATGAACACTGGTCTCCTGTGGTTGATGGTACAGAAGGTTCCATTGACAGTACCTATAATTTTCTATTACAGGTCATGATTTCCATTGAAAAAATGCAAGGGCACAAACAGGTGAATAAAATTATCAAACTATGGCAAAAGCGCCTGAAAGCCTCTAAAAACGGGTTTCGGGTCTATGAGCCTACTTCAAGACCCCTACTGGGGGCCATTGGGAACCCATGAAGCTCTGGTGCATTTATAAATCTGTGAAAATTAGAATAGCAATTTAACTATCTCTGAGTGATTTTGAATGCACATTACAAACCCCAAGATGAGCATGATTTGACCATTTTAAAAATCCTTGCCAGGAACAACTAACGGTCGATTTGGCAATGGGCAGAAGATGTGGGTGAGAAGAAGTGATTGATGGTAGGGGTTGCATGAGGCTTCGGTACCTCTTTGCTGTCGCTTAGCCTTTCCAACACCAACTTTACTTGTGCCATAACGCAGAATTTTGTTTAAATTTCATTCATAAAAGCTATAACCCTAAAATTTTGCCTTCTTTTATACTCATTTTTAGTTGTTGTTGCATTTTCTACAGTCTACCCAAGTCTATTCAAAAGTTTTTCAGCTCATCTGATTTCACGTTTCTTCTGTACATAAATCTATTGATGCTATTCGAAATCTTTAAATTTTGTTAATTAATTCTGTCGATGTTACTCGAAATCTCTAAATTTTGTGTGTATTTTACCCTCAAGTGAAATAACAGTTGACACTCAAACTATGAATTGAAAATAAAAGAACTATACGCGATGTGTGCCCATGAAATGCAGCGAAAAGCACCATGTTCAGCATTATTTTATTTTTCATTTCTTATAACATATAAAATTATCCGCTTTGATAAAATCTATCGAATAAGGTTGAAAAATAATACTAAAATTTGGGCCATTTTGGGTTTTCAACCCTTACACTTTTTTGACCTTAAAATGCTTCGCCGGTCTTTCTGGATGCTTCGCGCATGTTATGTGGTGGTTGGGCCGCCATTTGACAACCGCTGCTATTTGGGGGGTTAAACTTACGTTTGTGGTTTACGAATGAAGCTTGTAATGGCTGAGTGAACTTGTGTACCATCAACAAGTAAAGTTTTGTTTATGATACTTGACCGTACTGCCATTGATCTTGTCACGCATTTGCAGCACATATATTTATAGTGTTGGGCTTAATTTGCTATTCAATATCGCCATTGACACATGTTCTTCATTTTCGTCCTACACCACAGAGAAAATGATTGACAAAAAATGACGATACTTCCCATAAGATGTTTTCCAGCCTATACTTCAGTAAAATGTTGCGTTAGGTATTTGTGTAATACACATGCCGATGTTTTACCGCATGTAAATGAGACGACACCTAGGCATGGTGATAGTCGACAGGTGGTCAACAACTTATTTGTGAAACATGGGTATCCGAACGGTATCGACCGATGTTGAAAATATAAATATCGAATAGCCGTATTATCGGTTATGGGCAATGTGAGTATGACAACAGAAACATCTACACAGTATAGTTTAAAAGGTTAAGTTTTCAACGTTTGCGTATTAATAAGAGGTGGCTGATACTAGTAGAAATCAATAACTATTGTCAATGACGAATACAAAACAATTCTGATAAAAAATAAATTCATGAACGCTTTATGCTGTCAATGAAAGTCCTTGTAGTTGAAACGAATATGTAAGTAAATGAACGATGTATTGACAGGGGCGGATCTAGGGGGGGCCGACCCGGTCCCGGCCCCGCCTCCCCCCCCCCCCCCACTTTTTGAAAATGAAAAAAAAAATGAAAGGGAAAAAAGAGAGAAAAAACTGAAAAGAGAAGAGATAGAGAGAAGTACAGAGAGTGAAGTGATAGAGAGTGAGGCTGCAATTAGCAACCTCGAAGTATGGGAGTCATAGCGCACAGCAGATCAGTTTGAACGTCGATAGGGACGTTCACACGCATGCTATCTTACTACACATGATTGGATACAATCAATACGATACAATACCATCAGCCAATCGAAAAATACCTTACGAGACAGTGCGCATCAGTTGCGATGGGCTGCTATCAAGCCTGGCAAGTTCCATTTCCAGCCATCTGGGATGTATTAAAACCTCAAATTTTCTTGGAACGCTCCGCGCCAAACTATGGTGGCGCTCCGCTTAGATAGTAGACGTAGTGGTGTACACAGGGGGGGGGGGACCATTTTTTAACACAAATTTTACTTCAAAAGGTAGCATATGTGGCACCAGATTGCATGTAAGGACACCTTATTTTTCAAAAATTTTCACCCCCTCCCCTTAGACCCCTCCCCAGGCCGGCGATCACACAACATACTGCATGCCCCCCCCCCCCCCGTGAGAGAAATCCTGGGTACGCCACTAAGTAAAACGGGATTCAAACTTGCAACCCTTGGACAAAAAGTCCCACCAGCTGAGCTAATCCGTCCTCACAGAAATGTGAAATAAAATAAAATCAAACTTTACATTTTGTTCACAAAAAATTGCACTTCTTGATGGCTGCTATCAAGCCTGGCAAGTGCCATTTCCGGCCATCTGGGATGTATTAAAATCTCAAATTTTCTTGGTACGCTCCGCGCCAACTCATGGTGGCGCTCCGCTTGGATAATAAACTTAAGCCCCCCTCCCCCAAACAAAACATCCTAGCTACGCCACTGCAAGAGGATTAAAATGGAAAATCATGCCAATCAGAAGGCCTTAGAAGTGTCTTTTCCGGCTATCTGGGATATGTTTTTACCCAAAGTTTGTGGTATGCTACGCATAGGCGGGGGCAGCGGGGGAACGGGGGGAGGACACGTCACTCCCTAAAATTTTCAGTGAGAGGGGCGTCCCTCCATAAATTAATTCCTGAGGAGAAAAATGAGGAATTATAAATTAAGTAAAAATCAGCAATCAACAAGTATAACCATAATCAATGACAAAAACTAAATGGCCAAGTGCTGTTCTGTCAGTTAATTAATCCCTCGATTTTTCTCTGAAAGACCTACAGTGCACGTCACCAACAAAACTTATTTAGAAATATATTGGTCGGAATCATTACAATTCGGCCATTCAGTTTTGATACTATGTAAGGCCTACAATAATACCATGATTACACTGCCTGGACGTACCCCCAAAGCAATGACAGGGCTGCCAAGTCTCGTGCATTTTGGGTCATTTTCACTTTCTCACTGAGTCCACACAAAACAAGAAATTAGGCAGAGGGGAACATGCACGTGATAAAACGTGCATTTAAGCCCACATGTCAATGCAAGGTACATGGGTCCTGGCATCAAGTCGAACTAAGATATGGGTCACAAATTTCTCAATTCACCAAGTTAGAACATGACTACTACTAAAGATCTGATGCATCTTGAACAGGATGCATTGTAGTAAGGCACTGTGCCTATGATAACTGTCTTCTGTTAATAACTTGTGGAAAAATTAATGTGTTGAGAGTTGAGACATGAAATTATATAAAGCAGAAAATGCAAAAATAAGACATGGGAAGTGCTATTTCCGGCGATCTGGGAGGTTTATTTTTTCAAAAATTTTCTTGTACGCTCCGCGCCAACCGATGGTGGCGCTCCGCTTAGATGGTATAGTGCCGTCAATCATAGGTCGAACAACTTCGGCCCCCCTTTTCAGAAATCCTGGATCCGCCCCTGATTGAGTCCTATTTTCAAACATTGTAGATGCTATGAAATTTGTATATAATACAAATTAGTTTACGCTAATACAAAGTCTCAAAAATTTGTCTTGAATACATTTTTTAAATGTGATGGTTTGAATACTAGTATTGCTTGAATATTTTAGTGGTTTGAAGTTATCTAACCAATACTATACACAAATATGGTGTCGAGTTTCCAACCTGCTCAATAAGTATGAATTCAAACTACAAATTACCTGCATGCTGTAACCATTTTGCCATTTACATGGCAATACAACCGCCCTAAGAAGCGAAAACATCCTCAGACCTCAGACAGTAGTTAACATATATAAACTGTAAAAAACTGAACATTCATTGAACCCAACATGAGGGCATCTACACGCCAACTACGAGATCCGCCAGGATTAGTCCTTAATAATCTTCCTGTCTACGAGGTTTCCACATACGACCTCTTATGACCTCTAATGAACTTTCACCTCGACCAAAGTATGAGATACTTCAGTTTAAAAGGATCTCGTAGTTTCACCTTCGGTGTCCTCAGATGACCTCTGAACTATAACGAAATCAAAAGGGTACTTTTCTAAGTATAGTGCATCCACGTACTAAGTATGAAAAACATTCATGTGTGTCGTTTCCTGGCCAACCAAAAAAGGGATCTAGTGCTTAGATTTCCATTTTAACGTCCCGGATTCGAATCCCATTCCAGCACTTATGTTTTCAGTTTTTGTTATTTAGTTTTTGTATCCTGCTACTTATCATACTTGGATATAGACTTTTGATATTGATAGGAAGAACCCCATTGCCTTAGTGGGGGTCAGAAATCATGCAAAAAATCTGAGAATCTCAAAAATTTCATATCTCAAGTTAAGAATAGTTGGAGATACAGCCCATTGTCTATTCCTGAGATGTTGTGCTTTCGTGCAGACTGCTTTCTGATATGATCTTGGACCTTCTTTAAACTCTACAACGATCTTTCTCCTTATATGTTTCAGTATACTTTTTCTCTACCTTGAGATATAGTGTTTAAAAGGTCTTAGGTTTTTCACCTTTAGTCACCTCAAATGACCTTTGGCCTCCAATAAAACAAAAGATTTCTTTTTGTTAATACAATATAATCAGTCTATATACCAAGTATAACAAGTATCCATCATCGTTTTGTTGAGAGAGGCTATTGTGTTTACAGTATAAGCGTCACAGACACACCCATAAACACCCACACCACACATACACGCATACACAGATATACATGAACTAGCAGAAGTGCTCAAATGGATTCCTTTCGCTTTCGACAAGGGATAAGAAAAACCATCTGCGATAGCAGTGTTAGCAGTGTTAGGTTCCATTATTATTGCCACTGTTTCATGTACAGGATGGCTACCCATTGGCTGATCGGCGTGATAATTTGCTAACATCATCCCACTATTCAACCTTGGGTCAACATCGGCGTATAATGTTAAATGTAGCGGTAACACAGTAGTGGCCCTTTATAGGCTTTTAGATGACATGGCAATGGGCCAAGCTTTTGCTTGAAAAACCCAACGTCCCACTACCCAGTTAAGTTGATATGTCGTTGATACATGAAGTGGACTGTAGTCTTCACAAAGTCCGAGATTTAGACTACGAGGCTAAGACCGAGATTAAGACCATGACCAAGACTTCAGGCCCGAAATCATGACCATATCGGCAACAACCCGAATTGTGGGTGAAAAGAAAAATCATATTTTATAGTTCATACTATAATCTATACACAGTATAGCCACAAACAACTTTTCAGGCTAGAAGGGATTTTGCTTGTACAAGAAAGGTTAATACAATGAGTATCATTGCTCTTTGTACATGACCAGATTGAAAGTATTTGTTTACGGCAATGCTCCGAGAACATTATGTTTCGAGATAAAAAGTTGGTGTTGAGATGTATTCTAACATAATTATAGGATTGTGTTACCAACTGTCATTTGTGGAGATCATGTCACAATTACCAAGAGATACTGCCAGTAGCAATAGCATCCAGCACGTATTTTGCAAATATCCATTAAAAGTGTATTTTGATCCGCTTTTCACGTTTAGACCACCAAATCGTTGGCCTGAAAATGCACGAGACTCCCAAAGACCGACTAAGCTTAATTGTGTGGTCAAACCTCTTTGACCTATGACCTCATCAAGAACGCATGAACAAATTTCATGATCAGGTACCTACCCAACACTTTTGAATTCATTAGACATACGGTTTAAGAGGAGTTCGCTATTACACATTTTTTGGAAACTTTAGGCAAATTAGACCTTTGACCTACATTTTGAACTTTGACCCAACCCTCAGTAACCATAATTTTCAAAATTATCATTCCAGTCCTAAAAATCATGACTTTTCATTATTTTTTATATAATACTAATAAGTAGATAATGTACTAGCTAAAACGTGCATGAAAGATTTTAATTTTTTTTTTATTTCATGGCTAAGTATGACAGCGAGAGCAATTGAATATAAAGCAAACAGCGTGAGGCAGTAAAATTGTGCAAGCTTTTATGGAAACGCATCCTCATTTTAGCAAGCTTGATGAAGCCATCCCTATCTCAGTAATGATGAATATGTAACACGTCACGCAGTACAGTTTGTACAGTGTCGAGAAGCAATACATAGTAACTCATATTACTTTAATAGTTTGTATTGTATATGTTGACCGGTATGTGGCCAAATAGATAAAGGAGGCATTTGAAGCAATGCAGCTTATAACAGCAAAGTTAGGTGGTTCCATCTTCAGCCGGTTTACAATGACGTACGTTTCTGGACTCCCTTTTCGAAGAAAGCATATTTGATCTAAATTGTTAACCTGATCATGCAGCCACTTGACGAGAAGTGGAAATTTATTTGCCATCAGCTTCCCCGCCTACTAATGTCTGGTCGTTTAGCGAGACGGTTTTAACATAGCATGCCTTTACGTTGAATTATAAAGTTAAATGAGGCTGTTCTAATGGAATACATACTTCAAAAAGCAAGCCAAAGTGTACATCAGTAAGTGCCCTATTTTGCTTAAACCTTAGGCCATAAAGAGAACATACGCAGGAACTCTCACAGCGTAACTTCAGTAAATATAAGGCATCCTTCTAAAAATTATGATGTACTTTAAGGATCCACTATGAAAAGGGCCTAAAAAGCAAAGGGCAGTCAACAACTTGAACAAATGTTGTAAACAAATTATGATTTCCCAGAGAGAAAATTGACGTCTGAAACAGATTTTACACCCACCTCAATCACATCTCTTGAAAGCTATACCTGACTGTGCATTACAAGTGGATGAGAGGTACTGTGCCCAGGCATTTATAAATAAATAACAAAGAATTGATTAAGTCATCCAAGAGGTGCAAGGACCTCCCTCGTTAGAGTACCTCGGAATTGGCCCAACGATATTAAGCTCAACTCACACAGTGTTACATTCTCGTTGCTTGCAATGTTGGGAGTATATCCAAATGCTGGACAGGCTGCACTGTACATTATCACTAGGCCACGTTATTGGCCTACACAATACGATAATACAGAACCAAACTGTTGCAGAAGTTGTAAACAAAAGTTTCTCGTAGGCTACTAACAGCCTCTGTACGTATACAACGAATGTATGGGCCAACATCACAACTAAGTGTAGACTACATATTTACCACCTATCTGACCGAAGAGGCCAGGCCTCACGTTAATAATCTTAGGCCTACAACGTTACTTCGTTTACTTCTGTGTCAGCCACTCTGGGGGTCACTGACATAAACAAAGGCTCTAAAGATGGCCTACTATTTTCGATAAGCACGGCTGTACTACGAAAGTGCGATATAGGCCTAGGGTGGGAACAATCTCGACCGAAAGAGTGGCCGGGCCACCCCGAGCAGAATATAAGAACTATATCCTGCATGCACTGCTCAACTATGGCCGTACTAACGGTACCATACTACTATGCAGTGAAATTTCTTGTGTTTCGTGCTTCGCGGTTGGTCCCATTTCAAGGTAGAAAGCATGAATACTTTTCATACTAGGCATGTTGATGCATTATAGTCATAAGATGGACCCTATCATTTTTTGATCGAGGTGAAAGGTTATATGAAGTCACTGCACTGTTAAAACGCTGGGCAAAGCTTTTGTTGGGCAAAAGTTGTTGCTTAAATGTTGGTTAATATTTGCTCACAAAATGGTTAAACATTTCCCTTCCACGTACGTGTATTGTAATACCCAACTTACTGGTCAAACTGAACACAAACTTGTTTTCAACAGCTAGGCATATTTTCACTTTACCCACTTTTGGGGTTCTTTTTTGCTAATTAGTTGAGTAAATTGCTGGCTGCAGTGTTTGCGCCAAACAACAATACACTTGACTCGATTTATTTCACAATTCTTTGCATAATTATACGTTGGTTCTTTAATCTGAAAATTATTTTTACACCATAAAATCGACCTCTATTTCCATAAAATTGCTAAAATAGTACTACGAACTAGCACACATTTGCATGAGATTCGACGATTCGTATATTCGTATTTAGCGCAAAACGGCTATCCAGTGAAAGTTCAGAATCTTGGATATTCTCTTTTACGTCCGAATGAGAGTTAATATATTGTAATCTGAAGCATTTCAGCATAAAGAGAATCTTGTCTTATTACTGTCTTTTGAACACTACAGCTAGTTTTCAGGATGCTTGTGTTCTTATTGATGGAACTACAAGACTTCATAACACCATTTTACAGTGTCGTTTAAAAATGATAGTTGTGGACTTATTTATATACGGAATTCAGTGAAAAACACATTATCATGAAAGCCAATGATTTTTCAATTGGAGCCGGTGGGTTGCCATTAACCAACAATGTACCTGTCAAAGAGTAGATGCATTTCTAACGTTTTAACGACTGTTGTACGTTAATGTGCATTGGAGACATTTCATGCAAAATATATTATTAACATATGTTACTCATACTAGTATGACCTCAGTTACCAGTGATTCATTAAAACTATAACAGAAAGCTTGAAAGGGATAGACATCATTAGCCAATATACAGTGCATAATATACATCAGAAGATAAGCACCTGGGAAAGAAATTCCCAGTATGCATGCATGCTTTACCTGCAGACACCACAACCCTACATATTTACCACGTATTGCTTAATACGCTTTGCTCAACAAGAGGTTAAAGCGTATTTGGCCTTAACCAACTGTCTGGGTAATAAGGATTCCCATTTATTGGGTACTCAATTTCTCTCAATAGTTGGTTAAAGCATTGCCCAACTACTAGATAATAACTATAACCAACTGAACTGGTTAAATTTTTACCCAATTTGCAACGTTGGTTAAAAAGTTGATTAATTTTTGCCCAACATTTTTAACAGTGTGGTACTAAAAATAAGAAAATCTATGAAATTACTTGTAAACGTGATAGGAAGAATAATATATACTTCTCATACTTGGTAAATGAATTTATGATAGTAAGTGGGATAATCCCATTGTTTTGGTAGAGATCAAAGCTCATGTGAGATCACCAGCGGACAAAACGCTAAAACTATTGTAAGCACATTACCTCACCACTTGAAATTGTAAATGCGATTTCAATCAAAAGTTGATACCAGATGAACATGCTGAGGCTGGCATAACCATTAGTTGATTGTCGATTGGTTAGGCATTTGACAGGTGTGAACGATCATACTCCATAATCAGTCTTGTAACAAAACTTAATTTGCTCAAGTCATTGTTTAAACAGATCATTGCTTATTGTCTATGAGACTGAGTCGTCTGTGTGAGGTTCGTTGGTAAATACTGAACGGTCTTCTATTAAAGTTTTCCCTGAGTCAGTGAGTAAACTAAGATAATTAAATTAACAAAATCTAAACCTGCTTAGTATCCCTCGTCTTTTAGAGGTCACACATTGGCGAAAGTGCACCACGATAAACGGTTTCGCCTAAAGACAGACAGTCAAAAATTAGGTTAACTTTACATGTTTTAATCAAGTACTTTAGGGCAGGACCCTAGTCCACACTGTCCGAGTAGGAGTCAACTCCGGTCCAGGTCCCCGATTCAGGACAACAGGGACAGTCCCAAATCTGCCACCAATCGAATTCCAGACAATTCTTATTCCAGTGGCCCCAATTACGAGACGTCTATTTATGTATAAAGTAAACATAAGGATTTGTAATGCAGTTGTGCATGTCCACCATTAATGAAGTCACTGCTTAGACTCACTTCAAAGGAGCTGTAAGATTTATAATGTAATTCTCATATTTCTGGACTGGGGCTGGTATGGACTGGGAGTCCGTGTTCAGTTACAGCACAATCGGGTTCAATTTCAATTATTGAAACATGTACTTTGGGCATATCCCTAAGTCTGGAAAACGCTCTCGAGTCTGCCATTGAGTCCGAATCCGGACACAAGCGTTACAGACCTGTTTATTTTACGGTGCCAAGCTCCAGTGTATACCTTAATTCCATTCGTATATCTAATATGCTAGATGGATCATATTCTTATTTGATGAATCAAACGTATGAATTTAGGCTATATCATACTTTTGCGATGTCCGTATTTTCTCACACTTAAAAAAGTGAGTTAAGTCCAAGGAAAAAGCAAAATATTGAAATTGTCGAATGACGCTAACATTAGCCTAACGAAACTAATTACAAGAGGAGAAAGGTGTCAGAGTTAAATTTCAACTGCTTGTGAAGGGAAAGGTAATGTTATAGATGCACGACCTCTCTTTTTATGCATTGTTTTCAGGGCCGTAGCGAGCGGAGGGGTGTGGATGGTGTCACACCCCTGAATATTTGGTCGCCCGTCGGCAAATTTTCGGTATGTCGGCAAAAAGAGGAGAGGGAAAAGAAAAGAAGAGGAAAAGAGGAGAGGAAGAAAAGAAGAGAGAAGAAGGGAAAAGAAAGGGAAAGGAAGGGAGGAAAAGGGAAGACGGAGAGTGGAAAGAAAAAAGAGAAAGAGAGAACGGACCAATCTGTTATCGGCTATTTCGATTTTTGGCTCTTCATGTAATTGGCCCTTTCAAGTTGAAGGCCCGTCGGCAAATTGATTATGCATGTGACGGCCGTATACGGCCGTATCAGCGGCCGTCGGTGTGATTGGACGAGTTACTGAGTCCGTCGGCAACTCGGTAAAAGAAAGGGAATGAACGGCTTCCGTATAGGTGCACTATTTCGGGTCATATGACATTCTTGAAAAACCACTTTCTGTACATTATTCCTCACTTTTATCATCACCATGGGGAGCAGCACCCGATTACTCATGGAGAGGGTATCCTTAGCCCGTCTTCTAAACCCTCACCTTGACTTCAAACACATTCTGCAAACTTCTGATGATCCGGTTCCCACAAACATCCTGGAAAAAAATTAATGCGTGCCGGGCGTGTCTTTCCTTCACTGCAATCTCAGGCTTTTAACTTTTGAAAACCGAAATGGAACAGATACAGAACCCATATTCAGATCCTGGCGTTCAAACCATATTTTGAACGATTGTGTTAAGATTCTGAACACTTTTTCTCCCTTTCTGAACGCCGGACGCCTATCCACTTATCGTATTTAAACCCCTGACGCGTCAATTGTTCAAATTCTGAACACATAGTGTTCCAATTCTGAACGACAGGCTCAGCTCCTGAAGTATCGTGGTATGACGGGAGGAATAGCCTAACACATTAGAATTAACCGGAATCTTTGCATTGGATAATGCATTATGAACCAAAATATACCAATCCTGCATGAGACTTAATTTTTTACCGAGAGATTATGCTAAAACCTCAGAGCTTCAGGGGACGAAGCCCCCGGACCCCCACCAGGGGCCCTAAGGCCGGCCCAGTGTTTTAGGCCAGCCCCTACTTGTGGGACAATATCGGATAAACGGCGACAAATGTCGAACAAAAAAATCTGAACGCAAATTCTACCTGGGTGTAAATTTTGAGGTTCCTCATTAGGGCAGTAATCCACTCAAACATTGCACCATTTGCGATCTAGGCACCTTTCAAATTCCAAAAATTTCCAAAGGGGAGGGGGAAACCTGGACCCCACCAGGAGTCCTTAGGCAGGGCCCTGGACCCCACCCGCTAAAGCTCGTTTTCGTACTACGCTTTTCCAGATCCGTCGGCAAAACATAATCTCCACACCCCCAAAGATAACACCTTCGCTACGCCCCTGATTGTTTTCATATCACATGCTGTATTGAACCCGTTAAAAACGTTAGATTTACGACCCCACAAAATTGGATTTTCGTGGGGTAGGATTACATGTCACTTTCTAACTCCCGAAGCTATCTCCATCGCCGAACCAATTAATTATCTCTTTCCAAAAAACTGTATCACATGTCATGATCTGGACAATGGCAGTTGGTGTGATAAAGAAGGTGAAAGAGGTTTTTAGTAGTTTTAAGGAAACCAATACCTCATGAACCCAAAGTGAAACTCGAATTTTGTTTCACCCCCATTTTATCGTTTACAATTAGGGCATCGTATTACCATTCCCTCCAGGAGAACAGACTTTCATCACTGTTAAAACTTTCACCACTCTTCACCTTAAATAGCCACTACCCTCCCTAAATTATGCGATCTGATTATAAAGATTTCCATTTTCAAAGTAGTACTAACTGGAAATCTTTTGTTATAGGCCTAACCAAGGTCCATCTAAAAAATTTTGCGTAAGCTCCAACCAGTATTCTGATTTGCTGCAGCATGTTGAACCGACCGTCTGCTGGGAGACCCAAGTGAAGATCAGCTGGGATCACTGTCTCTCTCTGGGAAACACCTCAGGCTAACCGGCAAATATGAGGATTTGTTAGTCTCACTTCTCGTGTGTCCCCTTCTTCTTACGTCCGCTTGACGGACGTGTATTACTCCTGCAGCTACATTGGCTGCACTCGTAATAGTGTATATACGTGAAAAGAGGAATTCGACACTTGTTATAAAGGTAACCTTCTAACTATCTGATTGCGTCCCTCCATCGATAGTCCATCTCGGACAAGGTACCGTATATTCACGTGCAAGTAACTAGTTACATATAAAATATAGCTAGTTTCTTTTCAGTCAAAAGTAACTGTAAGTAGTTACTTTTTCAACATTGTAACTAGTAACTGTAACGAGTTACAATTTAATGAAAATAAGTGTAATTATAACGAGTTACTTTCAATGTGTAACGGGAACAACCCTAACTGCTACAGCCCCTTTGAAAATAGGTAAATAATGATAAGAATGCTGCATTCTCTCCAATGTAATCCTTCCAATTGCCATGCTAATTTTTCACGCATGCGTAACATACAGGTCAATCCAAACCAATACTAACTGAGACCGTAGAGACCGTAGTATAAGCGAATGTGCGCAGCTGGACTTTCCCCCCTGTTGAAATGTTGTTTCATGCTGTTGAAGTGTACTGAAATATCACCTATTGAACTAGTTTATGATTGATCTTCTTCTTTGTTACAGAAAGATACAATCTGTGCAGGTTCTTTAACGAAGAGGCAATTTTTGAGAATACGGTGCTCTTCTCCACTGTCAAGTTCCTAATCCCTTCAGGTAAGTTGCAAGTTTTCAAAATGTGATAAAAGTAAATGGAATGATATAATAAAATAGAACTTGTAAAAATGGCTCCTAATACTGGCCAAATATTTCTCTGGCATTATTTGACCCGGCAACAAAAAAGCGACCTATATGTATTTTGAATTTTCCTTTTACGTTTCTTTAAATACACAAATCTAATTTTAGTCAGATCAACGGGTACGTAAAGTTCTTTGAAACCATTAAGTAAGTGCATGTAATTAAAAACTGATTTTTCAAAATATCCAGACGTATTTGGAATTGATCTTTGCTTGGGTTCACCAACATTTATTTAACTATGACAATGACAAAATAATAGAAGAAACTAACAGATATTGTAAACACTTAAATGAACAAGTACGGTTTTATGAAATGCATCCAACCTTGTTGGATGCATTGAGCTATTGCTACTGTTCTTCACTGCGGGAAATTGGAATTGTTGGCCTTTTGGCGTTTGCTTTCTCAATGGTCTTTAATTTTATAACTGCGTAATGGAGATAAGATTTTTGAAACGTTCATTTAGTAATCAAAAGGATATGCAATAAGTAGCTTGCCCCCAATGTTTGCTTTATTATCTTTAACAATATAAGAGTCCATTTTTACTTTCTTTGGGGTAACTTAGAGCAAATCGTCGTTACTCATAGCATACACATAGCCCCACCACGGATGCAGCAGCCCTGCACTCTCTCTTTCTCTCCTGAACAGTTGAATGGGGCCAGGTTGGGGGAGGGGCAGGGGCCGTAGCCCCCTCCCCCAATTGGAAGCGGAGTCCCTTTCGGGGAAATTTTCTACTTTTTCGGGGAACCTTAACCTGAGTATGATAAAGCATATAAGTTCCTTGAATTGGAGATAAATGTTTCAAGTTTTTTTTTAATTCAAGCACCAAATTTTCGGCCCTCTTCGCGGGCCGAAAATTTTGACCTTATTGTCCTTCAGGCAGGCTATCGGTGTCTTCAAGACTTCGGGTAGCTGCCGTAGGGCAACGTGGCCCCTCTCCTGACAAATCCTTGGGTCACTACTTCTTCTTAGAAAATTAAGTCTAGGAAGTTTATCTACCAATGATCAATACAAGAGACGTATTTAATTCTTCAAGGGTAGGTGGCATGTGATCACAGCTCAGCGAATCCAAGATTTACAATCGCAACTGGCGAGCACAGCCTGTACACATCGATTTACCATGACCTTTGAATTACTAAAAAGAAAAGAGACTAGGTTAAGAAAGCCTTCAACCGATCTGTCCAAAACATAACTCGGGTTGCCGTGTGCTTCATGTTGTGTTAGCTTTTTTATGGGAAAGGAGAGGCTAGAAAAGGAAAAGAATGTACTACAGACTGTACAGAACTTAAACATGGGGTTGTAAGGCAGAAAAGAGAGATAGACGACAGAATCTATTACGTACTTGTCTCGTTCATTTTGATAACAGTAACAGAAAAGTGAAGTATAACTCTTTTCAACAACAGTAGTTTGGCCTTTTTTCCTAGTTGAAGTTTTCAAGGCATTTTTCTCTTAAACTAAGAAACGGGTGGATAATGTTACTCAATAAAAGAATCAAAACTTAATTGTGAGAAGTTTCCCGAAACTAGTTTAAGTTGGTGTTGACATCTTATAGAGGTCAACCCTTTAGTACTGTAAATGTTGTTTTACTTACGTTACCTTTCAATAGGCTGTACTGGTATTTACGTAACTACCCATGAAAAGGCTAAAGGAATACACAGTCAGGTGTTGGCAGAAACAGTTGATACTTTATATGTTAAATATTTCTTATTTGAGAACAACTCATTGTCAATCGGAAGAGGCTACGAGGATATGCAGTCGTATTCAAGATATAATCATAAGCCAGGGTACGAGGATATGTGCTCACAATCATGCAAGATATAATGTAAGAAGCTACAGGCCGGCAGTTGGAATTTCATGTCAAGGGGCTACAATGATACATAGGCCTAGTCAAACCATCCTTTTAGAAGGCTACGACGATATGCAGAGGGAATCTCGCATTTTTTTTTTTTTTGAATAATGGATAAAAAAGGAAAACTATCCTTTAAAAGGCTACGAGGATACGCTGTCAGAATTTCTCTAAGAAAGGATAAAGTTCTACCTTTTAAAAGGCTATGAGGATAAGCAGTCAGAATTTCTTTAAGAAAGGATAAAATTCTACCTTTTAAAAGGTTATGAGGATAAGCAGTCAGAATTTCGAGATATAATTTTAAGAGGCTTCGAGGATACGTGACTGCGTAGCCCGTTAAAAGGCAGAGCTTCAATCTGGTGGGGTATTCTGCAATTGTGCCTTACCACAGCCAATCAGGTTATTACAGTCACAAAAACAAAGGCCTGACAATATTGACGATATTCCTAGTCCTAAGCTAGCCACGAACCAGTCGCCAATTAAGTTTATACGGTTACAATTACAGTTACAATATACTGACGATAATATAGGCCTAGCCTAGGCAGGAGTGGCAGCTCCCTGTATACTTAGGTAAGGCTACAAATAACGAGTACACAAGTGGCTACAAATACAATGCCCTCTTTAACGGTTACAGTGTTAGTCTCAATCTGTCAATGTTGACAATACCCTCTTTTTAACGGTTACAATACAGCACTAGCGTTAGTCTCAATCTGCCAATGTTGTGAAAACTTTCGTAGGCTACAGTAGCCGAAGTAAGTTAGCCTCACGTTCTAACGGCCTAACGTTAACTGAACAGTGAAGTCCTCTACAGTTCTAAAACTTCTAGCTAACTGTACTTCTTACGAGTGATCGAATTACGTTTTTCACGTTAGACCTAGGCCTGTGTTCATTCAATTATAAATCTTTATTAATTGTTGGTGAAGGATAATTGACGTAAACTTGTCGTCGAAAGCTAACTACCGAAAATTTACCATCTCTGCTTTTCTTCACGACGAACGTCGTACGGTATAGCTACCTATAGCGGTCGAGTTTATAGTCAAGGCATTTCATTCCATCCTCGAATCTTAACGCGCCTACAAGTCAAATAAGTCCCGCCTTCTTTCTGTTTTTCGAACGTTATCTTTCAGATAATTCAACGTTGTACCGCCTACTTAGGAATGAGACACCTTGAATCTAACACATGCTGCTAGCTAGCAGTGCAGCTCGATCCCCAAGGCTGGGAATATTTTCCGGATGTGTGACCCTATTAATATGTACATATCTAACACGTAAACATGGAGGTGTCGAATGCAGACTGGTCCCAAAATACAATTGCACAGTTTAGTTGCACTGCTCAGCAATTCGTAATTAGATTAATTAGAATACATTAAATATTTATTTGATGCATTTATACCAACCAAAATGTTTACTTCTCAAAGTAAACACATTACTTGAGACATACCATATCCAAAGAACCTCTCCACTCATAATGGTACGGGCAGAAAGTAAAGAAAGTCGTTGGCTTCATACACGAAGCCAAATGTTCAAAGGTTAGAAAAAGAAAGTTTCAGTTTAAAATAAGGCTGGCACTATAGTTGGAAACGACACCACAATGCACGAACCTACATTTGTTTTGCAAAGGTTACGTCTGCACGACTACATAGGTATTCCCTTTCGGGAAACCAAAAAGGAAATTTTGTGGACATTCTTATAAAATCGATTGGAATAGAATTGGTCATGGAAATAAGATCCTTAACATTTTTCATCACTATGAAAATAATGCTTAACGTCACAAATTTATACATAGGGATCGCGTATTGTCACCGTTATTACACTGGATCTTTTCATCGACAAAAGTGTTTTTGCTTTCTGAGAAGCAATTTAGTCATTAAACATGAAAAGAAGAGCAAAAGTTTTCATTTTCGATGCTTCATATTTAAAAGTGTGTAGAATCTTGTTGAAATCGTGAATTTTCGTACATGGTTGCTACACCAACGTCGTGTTACTTTGATTAAAGATTTATTCGTCAGTGACAGCTAAATTATGGATACGCCACTCAGAGCACGTGACAAGTTGAAGTTTTACACTGAGCAGCATAATCAACATGAAGAGACATGTCAAGTCACTAATCTCTAGTGTAGTACAGGATTGGCCCCCTTATATTTATACTTCTTGAAGATATCATTTCTTAAGACGTTTTCACAATTTGACCTCTGCTGCCCTCAAATGACCTTTGAACTCCACAAAAAGTGAATAATAAAATATAAAAAAAGAATTTTTCTTTGAAGGGTTTCGGACCCGGGCCGTCCTTGTGAGATTCTAAGCACTATTCCACTACTCCATTAAACAATTTATTAAGCGTATGGTATTTCTACTCTTTTAAACCTTAAGAGTCAAAAGTCACTCTTTTAGATGAAAATTAGGGACAAATCTAATTTTAGACTGAAAGATTTCCATCCAAAAGGAGTCATTCTCACTCTTTTAGAGTAAATATTCAGTCTTAATTTTAGGTCCGTCCCTAATTTCACTCTTCTGGATTTAGAGAGTGACCGTGCTACACACACACAGCATCCTTTAAACGTGTTCATAATTCAGTAATTCAAATTAGAAATTTTACTGAACCATGCTTGTGAAAAAGTAAATGTTCTCTATAATGTTATCTTTGGAATGGTACAAAATTTAGCCCCTCCTTTTGTTGGTCCTGAAACGCCGGACACAATTGGCAGGTACCGCCCACTGGCTATTAGCTTACGAGGTTTTCTTAGTTTCACCTCTTATGACCTCAGAGCAAACAAAACCATAGGGCTCTCTCTTAACGTAACAAATCCATATACCAAGTATGAAAAGTTAAAATATCCACCATCTCTGTCTTGAAATATCGTGTTTTTTCAAGGTTTTTTTTACCTCAAATGACCTCTGACTTTCACTGAAAACAATAGGGCTCTTTCTCTTAATATGATAAACTTACATACCAAGTGAAAAGTGTCCATCATTCCTATATCTTGAGATATCTTGTTCTCAGACAGCTGTTAAGAATTTCGTATTTTCACCTTCGTTCACCTCAGATAACCTCTGACCACTTGGGTTCATCATCTGACCACTTGGGTTCATCATCTAACTATAACGCATCCACATGCTAAGTATGAAAAGCATCCATGCTTCATACCTAGAAATTTCGTGTTTACAATGTTTTCGGTTTATGACCTCTGGTCATCTAACATGACCTTTGAAACCAAAATAATAGGGTTCTTTCTCTTAATATCATAATTTTATATCCCAAATATGAGGAGTATTTATCACTACTAACTTGAGATATCGTGTTTACGATTCAAGCGTCACAAACACACATTAGCTAAACTAACTATCACCATTGTGAGGGCAGACAGAGTTCAAGAGCATCAACAGCTTTTCGACAGCGAGTTGAGACTATATATCGACCAGAACTAATGCGAGACAAAACGTGAAACCCCATCGGAGGTGGGTACAGGGCCCGCTGAATCGCATAATGTGGACTCTAGATGCTCTTTGAGTGTAATTGAAATATTTCCCACCGTTTTGATTGGTTTTTAGTTCACGCTTTTTGTAATATTACTTTCATTTTCAAATATTCTTTTTCTTTAAAAAGTAGGAGATGCCTACTAGTGTTATAAGTGTTCTGGGAAATGTGAGGGACCAACTGTATCATATCATGATTCACTTTCAAGTGGGGGACATGTCTCCGTTTACATCCGCCTGTTGACGTCAATGGCTGAAGTCAAGAACGTTGACATTCAATCATCAATCAATCAATCTTTGTTCCAGTATAAATTTTTCTTGACAATTTATAAACGGGATAAAACATGTAAAACAATAAAGAAACAAAAGGTTAGGACATAACAGAATTAAGAAGATTAAGGAAAACAAAACAAACAATGTAAAAATATCTAAAAACTCCAGTAAAGGATCAAAATGACCAAAATGTAGTTTTGTACAAAAAGGGCAAACCCTATAAGTAAAAGAGTTCTTAAACAAAGATGATGTAAGCATGGAACTGTAATATTTGGGTTTCTTAAATTGTAATTGTTCCAGTATTGCACAGAGAATTAAGCTCAAGGTGTAGATGAAGTCCTTTAGTGGTTTGACTTTTTGACAAGTCTTACAAAATTATTTTTACGGCTTCATTTATCAAACATACAAGTTTTTCATACTTCAATCTAAAACTTTTGGCACATAAATTTAGGAAAATTATAATCCTTTTGTTGTCCTTAACTTGCATGAAGTGGTACAGAGCTCAACCGCATATATTAGGGTGGGTAGTATAAACGCCTTAAACACTCGTTCTTTTGTTTTACAGGGAAAATATGAGACAGATAATGCCTGAATCCAATAGGCTAATCATAGTACAACTTATTGTAAAAGTTAACTTATTGTCAATGCAGACTCCCAAATAAACAGTGTAAGAAGTATGTTCAACACATGAGTCCTGGATTATTGTTTCCTCCTTTTTTAACATTCAATAAACCTTTTTGCTTAACATTTATATTTTCAAACACAATTACCTCAGTTTAATTCAAAGGAGATTTCTTTGCAACTAACAATGCTAGCAATAAAATGCTGATAATCATCTTGATCTTCCCTATGTGAACTTTTCCTAATACTATACAAAACAGCAGCACCATCGGCAATTGTTATGAGAAAGAAAGTGATCAGTGTAAATTGTGAAGAGAAGAGCCGAAAGAGGACCCATTAAGGTACGCCAATTTTAATATCTGATTTAGGAGAAAATCCCTTTTGAAATTTTACTTATCTGGACCATCCTTGTAAGAAGGATGCAAACCAGTGAATGAGCCAAGGTTTTCCAAAAAAGCTATGCAAACCTTGGATTGATCGATTACACAAAAGCGTGTTGAAGGCGGTTGAAAAGTCTAAAAGAGGACATTGGACAAACTTGTTTCCTTTTCATTAAGCCTTGAAATGTACAAGTGTGTTAGTATGGCCACGGAGTTGCTTTGGATGGAGACATATCGAAAAGATTAATCATCTCAATACTTTAAGACCCACTATATCGAAGGGAGATTATCAACGATAAACCGTTTATTTGGGGCAAAGGGATTTCTTTCCTTTATTTGATGGCTCCAATTTAGCATCATTAGCCTAACAACATCATTCAAGTTACATAACCTTTTAACAAGTGGCCTGCACACGCACGCGTGGTGTACATGTAAACACAAACCTGTACTATTTGTAAACGTAATATAGCACGAATGGGTGCAGTTGAATATTTTCCACTCTTCGTCATTTCAAGTTGTTATGGTATACTGGGACATCATTTATTGAGCTTATACACGATTGCTTTTTCTCGTTGTTACAAAAGATAGTAGTTGTCACAAATGCTTGACATACGGACAGTTTCTTGAAGATATATGTGCTCTTTCCTCGCTATCAGGTTCATAAATACTTTAAGGTAAGTTTCGCTTTTACAACATGTAAGTAAAGAAAAATAGAGTAAACCCTAGCCTATAGTGTAAAGAATAGAATAGAATGTTAAAAATAATTCCTATTAAAAATCAACTACTTCTGTGACATTATGTGACCATTCATAGAAAGCAACTTAAGTGCACCCGATATATGACAAACTATTAAGCAGGTGTTTTGTTACAAGAAACAGTAAGAAAATGGTGTCAGCTTTCGTCTAATAAAAGGCCATGTCAATTTTGTGCTGAGTTTAGTTATTGATTCCTTGCCGTAGGCAGGCAAGGTATTTATGCGATGGTGATGTCGTGTGTGTGTGTGTGTGTGTGTGTGTGTGTGTGTGTGGGTGCACCCGCGGTGTGTAACGTGTGCTAGGGGCATGGGTGCACCCGCGGTGTGTAACGTGTGCTAGGGGCATTGGTGTATCTAAGCTGTGTAAGCTATGATATGGGCATGGGTGTGTGTGTATTTGACGCCGAGCTTGTAAACACGATATCTCAAGATAGCAATTACCGACACTTTTCATATTTAGTATATAGATTTGTCATGTTAAGAGAAAGAATGCTTTTGTTTTTGGTGGCAGTCAAAGGCCATTTGAGGTCACCAGAGGTCAAATACCGAAAACCCTGTAAACACGATATCTCAAGTTAGCAATGACTGACACTTTTCCTATTTGGCATACAGATTTGTCATGTCAAGAGAAAGAAGCCTGTTGTTTTTGGTAGAGGTCAAAGGTCATCTGAGGTAACGGGAGGTTAATCTGCGAAAACCTCGTAAACGGCTTGTAAACACGATATCTCAAGATAGCAATAACCGACACTTTTCATATTTGGTATATAGATTTGTCATGTTGAGAGAAAGAACCCTATTGTTTTTGGTAGAGGTCAAATGTCATCTGACGTCACCAGAGGTTAAACTGCGAAAACCTCGTAAATGGCTTGTAAACACGATATCTCAAGTTAGCAATGACCGACACTTTTTCATATTTTGTATACAGATTTGTCATGTCAAGCGGAAGACCTGGATTGTTTTTAGTGGAGGTCAAAGGTCATTTGAGGCCACCGCAGGTTAAAAGCCGAAAAGGCTCTTAATCACGCTATCTCAAGATAAGAATGACCGACACTTTTCATATTTGGTATATAGATTCATCATGTTGAGAGGAAGAACCCTATTATTTTTGGTGAAGGTCAGAGGTCATTTTAGGTCACCATAGGTAAAAGGCCGAAAAGCTCGTAATCATTATATCTCAAGATAGGAGTGACCAACACTTTTCATATTTGGTATATAGATATGTCATATTGAGAGAAAGAACACTATTGCTTTTGGTGGAGGTCATGTTGCCATGTTGAGAGGAAAAACCCTACCAATTTTGGTGGAGTTCCAAGGTCATCTGGGGTTACCAGAGGTCAAAAAACAAAATTTCCCAAGATTGTCATCTAGGGTCACTGGGATCAAAAGCAACATTTCCCAAGAATTCTCAAGATTGTCATCAGGGGTCACTATAGGTTAAAAAGCAGTTTCCCAAGATCATCATATGGGGTCATCAGAGGTCAAAAAGCAAAATATCCCCCAAGTATTCCCAAGATTGTTTTTTGGGTCACCAGAGGTCAGAAAGCAAAATTTTCCAAGAATTCCCAAGATCGTTATCTGGGGTTATTAGAGGTCAAAAAGCAAAATTTCCCAAGAATTCCCAAGATCGTAATCTGAGATCACCAAGGGTCAAAAAGCAAAATTTCCCAAGAATTTCCAAGATTGTTATAGGGGTCACCAGAGGTCAAAAAGCAAAATTTCCCAAGAATTCCCAAGATAGTCATCAGGGGTCACCAGAGGTCAAAAAACAAAATTTCCCAAGAATTTTCAAGATCCAAGATTCATTGGAGTTGAATTCCTTTGAAGACACTTTCGTTTTTCTTTTTTGTTCAATTTGGTGGGGTTCAAAGTTCATGTGTGGTCAGCAGAGGTGAAATTGTTAAAATATCGTAAAAGGATGTGGTCAAGGAAGATGAATTTGAGGGATAAACCTCAGTACAACAAAGCATCCCCATTCGGCAAGGAATCACTAAGCCCTTAGGCTTTCTGGTTAGAAGTTAAAAATTTGTTTTCTTCAACACCAAATTTCCAAGGACTCAGCATACTTCGACTCAATTCAATGTTTTATTTTAAGTACGTGTATTTAGCCATCTCAATGATAAAACGGTAAAAACAACAGACATTGTTAGCAGATGAAGGGTCTTACAAAAGCGTGGGCAAATAGTTAAACCTTTGAAGTGTGGATTCGTTTACCAAAAGGATAAACAGACAAATGAATAGGTTTGGTCGATATAAGATCTTTTCTCTGGCCCTTTTTCATTGTCAAAGCTGAATTTACCTCAGAATATACTTTTTACCAAGGCAGACAAAAAATAATAATACCTACTACAAAATCAAAGGACAACTATAAAATATGGACTTTGGTTCCTTCGTTTGGGGTGGTGATTTTAATTTTGTTTGGAATTTAGATCTGGATAAAAATGGCGCTCTGCCCCTTACAAATTTTAGTATTCGTCAAGAGATTATTAAACTGGATCAGATTTATGATCTGGTAGATGAAATAGTAGTAGCATATAATCACAAGACTAAAAAGTTTACATAACACTCCACTAGTGACAAAAATATTCACTGTAGGCTCGATTTCTTTCTCATCTCCTCTCATAGTGAAAATTGTATTCTACATACAACTATCGCACCGATTTTTGGATCTGACCATGACGTTATTACCTTAACAGTTTGACTGGGGAATGTCAGAGATCCGGGGGTATGGAAGCTTTATGTCCCCTTGTAAAACGATGAGGGATACAGAGAACTGATTAGTTACACAATTGCAGTACAATATCATCCAGCTGTGACGCTAACCCTACAATCTTGGACAAAACTCGTTGGGACACCCCCGCTCCCCTTCACAAAGTTGGCCATAGTTATCCTGTTCACGGCATACAGTCATTCTCTCTGCGCAACTTTGGAAGGGGGAGCCGGGGTTTCATGTAAACCTGGGAACGGAGATTCAAGAATATTATGACAAAGCGTCTCAACAGTTTTGTCCAAGATTGTAGTCTGTCGTCGGAACTTTGTTAACTAAGTATTATGACAGTTTCTATCACGTTTTCAAAGCGTCAGGCAAGAATGCACTGCACAGATGATGAAGGGAAAATTTTCAAACAAATTGCTGTTTATGAACAAATGTACTCTTTCAACCCATTTGATGAGACTAAAAGTTTGTTATGTAATGCCAGAGCAGAAGAGATATACGACTTTAAATTAAAGGGTATCATTGTAGGCTCAAGGGCCCGATGGGTAGAGAAACGGGAGAAAAATATTACGTACTTTTAAGTCTTGAAAAGCGTAAAAAGACTTCTAACACCATCAATGAGGCTATTACTGAGGAAAATCATATTCTGCAAAAGTCTGATGATATTCTACGTGAAGCCAGGAAGTTTTATTTCAGCCTCAACACTAAGGACAACACTGTCTCACTTTGACTTTACCCAGGGTTAGAACTTTCAGCATTCCTGTCTTACTAATGATCAGAAAGCTGATTGCGAAGGTCTCTTAACATTGTCCGATTGCAGTCAGGTGCTTCCCTCTTTGACCAAAAACAAGTTTAGCTATGCATTTGACAAAGGTTACTTAGCTGACGAACAGGGTAGAGCTATTATTTCTGTGATCCCTCAACCTGGAAAAGATACTAGATAGCTTAAAAACTGGCGTCCTATTGCATTGTAAAACACAGATAATAAAATTGCTGCTAAGTGTGTAGCTTCAAGTGTGAAACTTAACTTTTGACCCCAGTTAAAAAGCTGGATTAATGTTTTGTATAACAATGTTACTTCCTGTATTTCTAATAATGGTTATCTGTCTGCATATTTTAAGATATCACGTGGTGTTCGACGAGAATGCCCTTTTAGCCCTTACCTAACTCTTTATTATTTGTACTGGAATCTTCTGTACCTTAATTAATTCAAATCAGTTGATCAAAGACATTACAATTTCTTGAGGATCACTTAAAACATCTCAATATGCTGATTGTACTGTCCTTATAACTGGCGGATCTGAAATATCGCTTTGTGAGGTAAACATGCAGGTTTTACGACGGTTTTGCGGTAATTCTGGGTCTGAAGATTAATTTTGATCTGTCAAATTTATTCCTACTTGGTCCTTAATCCAAGCGTCATCATACTCAACTGAGCCGGTTTAACTTTGAATTAAATACCACTGTTATAAAGTATTTGGGAATTTCTTTTTCCCATCACAAAGATGATTTTATATTTTCTTTTAATTTTTTTACCTGCTTACCCAAGCTTTCTCCTGTGAAAATGCTCTTCGACTTTGGTCACCAAGTGATATTACTCCTTTTAGGAAGGTTCGTTTGATTAAAGCATTTGCTTTCTCTCAGATTGTTTACCTGTTTATGGTACTTCCTAATCCACCTGATTATTATTTCAATGAAGTGAATAAGCTATTTTCAGCTTCATTTTGAATCATAAACCTGATAAGGTGAAAAAGAAATTGCGTTGTAACACTTAAGGAAGTGAAGGTTGAAATGTGATAGATGTTCGCATTTTTGCTAATAGTTTGAAAACAAAATGTGTTAAGATGTATGCTGATGACATAAATCGACCTTGGAAACATCTTTTCAATCGTGCCTTGCGAAATCAAGGAGGAGATTTTTTTCTCTTGCAACTTTGAAAAAGGTGATGTATCTTTATATAAGTGCTTCATTCCTTTAAGCAATTGTCGACTCTTAAAATTAACCTGAAGAAACGGGCCACCAATTTCGTATATAAATCTATTCTTTTAAACAATTTGTGCATTCCAAGAGCCTTAGGTAAATGTGAAACAAAGTTCCCGAAAAATGCTCTTGAGTGGAAATCTATATTTATATTGTCTTATACTGCTGTTCGGGAGGCTAAGGTTCAGTTTTTAATGTTTTAATACCCCACAGGATTGTCGGAACCAAGCATTTCTTATTTTGTGTTAAGATTGAAGATTCCCCGTAATGTACCAAAATGAAACTTTTGAGCATCTTTTCTGGAATCGCCTTGCCATAAAAAGGTTCTGTGAAAAATCTGTTCAAATTGCTTTAGGTGTGAGTTAAATGAAGTTGACTTAATTGTACACTTTAGGTGTCTAGAAAGTGGGAAAAGCATAGTAAACTTTTTTATTCTCCATGCAGTGTATTTGATATATTCTTTCAAGCAAAATTGTTCAAAACCATATGATTACATTTTACTATAAGTTTAAATTTTGTACTGAGGTTAAATTGTGCTATTTAACGAAGCAAAATTAGTTTCACATAGCGAAAAAGGATCAATTTACCGTAACTTTCCTATAAATGTTATATTTCGTTTTCTTTAGTGTTTGATTTTTCTACGTACACAATGTATTATGCCCCATGCTATTATTGACAGGTTAAAAACTTTGGTCAATAATTAATGTTGAAACAAAATCTGTGTATATCTTCAAATCTGTTCTGTTATATATGTAGAGAGAAGAACGAGAGAGAACGTGCCTCCAACAAAAACTGCGGGTATTAGAGAAATTGTGAGTATTAAAGGATGAACAAAGAACACCATTTACATAACGCTTCAGGCACGAAGACCCATTGTCACTTTAAAAGTTTGCTGGGGAGGGGGTCCGGCTAAAATTGTCAAAATTTTCTTAATACTGCGTTTTTGCGGGGAGCTTTGTGAGCCTGAATTACATATTCTAGAAGCATTGTCATATTTTCATTTTCAAAGGGTATGGAACCAATGGCTATGACTATTCCTCATTCAATGAATTTCCAAATCCATTAGCCTCTGCGCAGACTTCTAATGGAGTACAAAATTGAGAATACTAGAACGAGTACGAGTATGGGTAAGAGAACGAGTACATAGCCCAGAGTACGAGTATGAGTAGGAGTACAAGATACATGAGTACGAGTACACAATTTCGTGAGGGCAAGAATACGAGTACAAAACACCGGAGTACAAGTACGAGTACACAGCTGACGAGTACGAGTACAATTTCATTCAGCTCAAACTCCCCAACCTCCAACCAGAGTACCGACAGTGAACCTACATTTCCTGAAAGCAAGGCAAAGGAATTAGTCCACCCGTCAAGCCTGACCACCTCTCTCTCTTCTGAAACTGATGGTAGCCCTATAGGTTATCAATTATCATGTATGCAAACTACTCTATTCACTTCAGTCATTCAGAATAGAAAATTTATGATGGAATGATTAAAATAAAATGCAGCAATTTATATGCAGGAGAATTATTGTACTCGTGTACAAGTACGAGGACAGACACGTCAAGTTCGAGTACGCAGATCCTGAGTGCGCAGATCCTGAGTACGAGTACGTGGTTCCAGAGTACGAGTACGAGTACTGAGGCCAGCTACTCGAGTACAGAAATTTGTACTTGAGTACGGACTCGAGTACGAGTACTACAAGTCTGACTTTACGTTAGTTCAATTCTATTGCCGAAACCTGTTAAAATTTTCTATTGCGATGTTAGAAGTAAAGCCTTCCCCACCTGGTTGACTTATAATTGACCGTGGTTCCTCGTGTCCTAACCCATACATAGAATCGTGAGTGTACATTACTTGATTCCAATAAACGGTTGGGGCGCAATTCTGAATTAAGAATGCGTGGTTGTCATAAGTGCATCAGGTGGGGTTCGAGTATAGGGCCAAAAGGCCGTTTTGCATTTTTTGTTTTTGCCGTTTTCCATTTATCTTGCAATCGTTTACGAGTCAGGAAAAGTTCGCCTTGTGGAATATCTTCCCATATACCTGTGATGGTAATTCTCTAAAGAGTCCATATTTTTCTCTAGTAGGGGAAGACCGGGAAAGACACCTCTTTAATGAATTGACTGCACTAAAAAGTTGTTTTACATCCCAACATTCTATTGTCTAAGAGGGGTAGATTATCTCACCAACCCCACAGCCTTAGGCAGATGGAAGTGCAAAGGAAGATGAAATGCATTTTGGTGGAAGATGGGTGTGTCAATGAACTATTTCTTGGCGCTCACTGCTTCGGTAGAACTGTACACTCACTGGCGTGCTAGGAAAGTGTCAGTGCTGACCATATGTGGGGAAACCATTCGTCATGCTTTGCATCCTTGCAATTTTTTGTTCCTTACTATCAGCAATATATGCACAGTATAAGTAGGTTTAATTGTACAATTCTTACCATTTAACTTGAGTAGGAATGATTTCGTATTGAAGTTGGCAGAGGCGAACCGTGGACATATCGAACCGTAGGTAAGAGCTAAATGGCCGCGGGAACTAGATATGTTTGGTATTTTACAAGAAAGTTTTGACACCTCACCTTGCCTCACCTCAATCTATCCTAACAGAAGAATACCACTTAAATGTACAAATATCCTGCTTTCAGTCATTTAAAAGTTTAGGTCGAAAATCGATTTGGGGCGAGTATTTTGAAAAACATAGCCCTAACAACTGACGTCACGATGTTGCATTTTAAGTTGTTCCCCATCCCTTCTTACTATGTTTTCTTTCTTCTTCTTTTTTTCTTTATCTTAATCCTTTCTTTATTTATTTTCTTGTTATCTTATATTTTTGGAGGCACCCAATTTCACCCCCTTGGATAGCACCTGAAATTCTTCCTTTCGTTGCAAAAATGTGTATTAAGGGCGAAAGAGCTTGAAACCATTAATACCTGTTGCATACTTAGTATTTCATTCCGTAACTTAGAAACTTTTGTAGCTACACTTCTCCATATTTACGCACCCATCCAAACTGAAAGCGGCTGTTCGAGGGTGAAAAGTTCCAATTCCTTTGACCAGTAAACCAGTGATGAACAGGTTGAAGAGCCCGTAGAGGAGAATGGTGTTTTTCAACAATTGTTAATTTCTTGAAATGAATGAGACAAATGCACATGTGGTATTCACTATACTATTCATTCGTTTAAACCTATGACTAAGATTAGACCTAAATACACTTGAATAGATTATCATGATTTCGCCTTTTCTCTGCCTGGATTTGAGAGTAAAAGTCA
This sequence comes from Holothuria leucospilota, assembly GCA_029531755.1. Lineage (NCBI taxonomy): Eukaryota > Metazoa > Echinodermata > Holothuroidea > Aspidochirotida > Holothuriidae > Holothuria > Holothuria leucospilota. Next base: position 20,570,858 of record CM055969.1, read on the forward strand.
TGGAAATCACGTACGCCTATGTATTTTTAATATTTTTGTTTGCTTTGGGCTTTCTTAGAAATTATTGGCTCATTAAACATGCATTAGGAACTCAACTTAAAGCAAACGTCTTCATTTTCGTTTGTTAATACTTTACAAGTAAAAACGTTGGTAAAATCTCCTATTTGCGTACGTAGTTGCTATAGCAACGTCGCTGTGTTACCACTTTGTTTTATTCGTCAATGACAGCTTCTTATTATTATGTAGTATAAGGAATTAATTTTATTGATGCATCATTTAGACTTCCTGAGATAAAGAAGTTGCCTTTGTATATAAATATTATCATTTACTGACATGTCAAGACTCTTAGTTCTGTTGCAGGAGAGGATTTGGTTATGACAGATATCGTCTGTAGATAGCCACGTATTAACACGTTCAGTCCCAATCATGAAAGTTAGGTAAGGGCCTATGTGGCCCTAAGTTATATTGTGACGTATCACTTCATGTTAAAAAATGTCTTATCATGGAAGTACTTCCACAGTCTTATCGCACTCAGTCAAAGTGAAACACAGAAGGCCAAAACGCGCTGAGATCTTGACATCTTCATAATACTAGATTTAACTTGGTGTTCATCAGAATTGCTCCCACGATAAAATTTCGCTCGATAAATATGAACATAGTACTATGACATTGGTACTAATAGCGTCTGTGCAATACACATCTTCACAATAAACATAAAACATTATATTAGGGGTATTACACTTACTTTGATAAATTAACACACGAAGTAATAGAGGTATCAATGATTCGTACCACCGACAACAACAGGATTCTTGGACTCATTATGAAGAACCCATACACCATGTACGTAAAATGTCTCCTCTCATCACTTGCCCATGCATAGGAGTTTCAATGGTTTTTCTGAGCCCCCCCCCCCCCCACCCCTTTCAGAAATGGAATCCTCTTCGAGAGTCAAACTTCAAAGTGGTTTGTCAGCACATATAATTTTGCAACCTCTAGCACAGTACTAAAGATGCTGTTATAGGCTGTAACAAATGAAACACGTCTAATATGAATATTTTGATACGTTTTCTAACATCATAATTAGTTCAAAGCTCTCAGTTCTCTGGAGCGCTGTATTTTCTCACGATATACTTGATTCGTTGTCCTTCGATGAATAGAAAATAAAGTTTCGAAAGATGACAGCCGTATTTATGTTTTGATAAAAATCAGGCCAGTGGCGGATTAAGAAGACAGGGCCACTTTCCTAAACACACATGAAACCTGATTTGGCGTCCTTTTCACCATACTGGCCTCCACGTATCATAGACAATGGACTCTGTTGCGACAAATTTGTGAAGGAGAGTGCTATCTCCTGCAATCCACTGACGCAAAATGTGTTCTCTCAAGATTGTGGTCATAGATTTCTGTTCTGGATGGTGCTATTCTGTCGTATAGTGATGTTGAGACGTCAAAAATCCTTTGCGATCTACCTATGGTAGAAGGAGATCTAAAGGGGGAAAATTGTGTCTTTTATAGTCGGTCAATTTCCTTACAGATCCTGGCGTTAAATTCCAAAATTACCAACCGCACATTAGCCACGATGAGGCTGAGGTCTGCTTTGAACCCAGATGACCTCATTCGTCAGGACCTGCCCCATGATAGCATCCTGGTTTTCATTGTTCTATGAGTGGATGCTGATGAAACTAACCCTTTCAGCTCTTTAAGGGCAATTTTCAGGCGACGTTCTGTTTTGTTAGTTCAGCGGAACAAAGCGAGACTAGAAAACTTAAATGAAGGTAAATGAAGGCAAACATTAATATCAAATACCAAAAGAATGCTAGGAAGAATTTTTCTGATAATTGATAACCTATAGGGCTACCATCAGTTTCAGAAGAGAGAGAGGTGGTCAGGCTTGACGGGTGGATTAATTCCTTTGCCATTCTTTCAGGAAATGTAGGTTCACTGTGGGTACTCTGGTTGGAGGTTGAGGGGTTTGAGCTGAATGCCTACCTGTAACAGGGGCATCTAACATTGTGTGTACATGCAGTCCTTGAGTACATGCAGTCGTTGTTGCTCCACATATGTAACAATAGGGTGATAATGAAGCTGTGATAAATTCATAATAACAATCTGTGAAATTGTACTCGTACTCGTCAGCTGTGTACTCGTACTTGTACTCCGGTGTTTTGTACTCGTATTCTTGCCCTCACGAAATTGTGTACTCGTACTCATGTATCTTGTACTCCTACTCATACTCGTACTCTGGGCTATGTACTCGTTCTCTTACTCATACTCGTATTAGTATTCTCAATTTTGTACTCCATTAGAAGTCTGCGCAGAGGCTAATGGATTTGGAAATTTATTGAATGAGGAATAGTCATAGCCATTGGTTCCATACCCTTTGAAAATAAAAATATGACAATTCTTCTAGAATATGTAATTCAGGCTCACAAAGCTCCCCGCAAAAACGCAGTATTAAGAAAATTTTGACAATTTTAGCCGGACCCCCTCCCCAGCAAACTTTTAAAGTGACAATGGATCTTCGTGCCTGAACCGTAATGTAAATGGTGTTCTTTGTTCATCCTTTAATACTCACAATTTCTCTAATACCCGCAGTTTTTGTTGGGGGCACGTTATCTCTCTACATATATAACAGAACAGATTTGAAGATATACACAGATTTTGTTTCAACATTAATTATTGACCAAAGTTTTTAACCTGTCAATAATAGCATGGGGCATAATACATTGTGTACGTAGAAAAATCAAACACTAAAGAAAACGAAATATAACATTTATAGGAAAGTTACGGTAAATTGACTTTTTTTCGCTATGTGAAACTAATTTTGCTTCGTTAAAGTGCACAATTTAACCTCAGTACTAAATTTAAACTTATAGTAAAATGTAATCATCTGGTTTTGAACAATTTTGCTTGAAAGAATATATCAAATATACTGCATGGAGAATAAAAAAGTTAATTATGCTTTTCCCACTTTCTAGACACCTAAAGTGTACAATTAAGTCAACTTCATTTAACTCACACTTAAAGCAATTTGAACAGATTTTTCACAGAACCTTTTTATGGCAAGGCGATTCCAGAAAAGATGCTCAAAAGTTTCATTTTGGTACATTACGGGGAATCTTCAATCTTAACACAAAATAAGAAATGCTTGGTTCCGACAATCCTGTGGAGGTATTAAAACATTAAAAACTGAACCTTAGCCTCCCGAACAGCAGTATAAGACAATATAAATATAGATTTCCACTCAAGAGCATTATCCGGGAACTGCTCTTGGAATGCACAAATTGTTTAAAAGAATAGATTTATATACCAAATTGGTGGCCTGTTTCTTCAGGTTAATTTTAAGAGTCGACAATTGCTTAAAGGAATGAAGTAGTTATATAAAGATACATCACCTTTTTCAAAGTTGCAAGAGAAAAAAAGTCTCCTCCTTGATTTCGCAAGGCACGATTGAAAAGATGTTTCCAAGGTTGATTTATGTCATCAACATACATCTTAACCCATTTTGTTTTCAACTTATTAGCAAAAATGCGAACATCTATCACATTTCAACCTTCACTTCCTTAAGTGTTACAACGCAATTTCTTTTTCACCTTATCAGGTTTATGATTCAAAATGAAGCTGAAAATAGCTTATTCACTTCAAACGAACCTTCCTAAAAGGAGTAATATCACTTGGTGACCAAAGTCGAAGAGCATTTTCACAGGAGAAAGCTTGGGTAAGCAGGTAAAAAAATTAAAAGAAAATATAAAATCATCTTTGTGATGGGAAAAAGAAATTCCCAAATACTTTATAACAGTGGTATTTAATTCAAAGTTAAACCGGCTCAGTTGAGTATGATGACGCTTGGATTAAGGACCAAGTAGGAATAAATTTGACAGATCAAAATTAATCTTCAGACCCAGAATTACCGCAAAACCGTTGTAAAACCATGTTCACCTCACAAAGCGATATTTCAGATCCGCCAGTAATAAGGACAGTACAATCAGCATATTGAGATGTTTTAAGTGATCCTCAAGAAATTGAAATGTCTTTGATCAACTGATTTGAATTAATTAAGGTACAGAAGATTCCAGTACAAATAATAAAGAGTTAGGTAAGGGCTAAAAGGGCATCCTCGTCGAACACCACGTGATATCTTAAAATATGCAGACAGATAACCATTATTAGAAATACAGGAAGTAACATTGTTATACAAAACATTAATCCAGCTTTTTAACTGGGGTCAAAAGTTAAGTTTCACACTTGAAGCTACACACTTAGCAGCAATTTTATTATCTGTGTTTTACAATGCAATAGGGATGCCAGTTTTTAAGCTATCTAGTATCTTTTCCAGGTTTAGGGATCAAAGAAATAATAGCGCTACCCTGTTCGTCAGCTAAGTAACCTTTGTCAAATGCATAGCTAAATGAACCAACCACCATCTGTCCGATGTCATTCCAAAAAGTAAGATAAAATTTGGCAGGGAGTCCGTCGGACCCATGGCACTTGTTTTTGGTCAAAGAGGGAAGCACCTGACTGCAATCGGACAATGTTAAGAGACCTTCGCAATCAGCTTTTTGATCATTAGTAAGACAGGAATGCTGAAAGTTCTAACCCTGAGTAAAGTCAAAGTGAGACAGTGTTGTCCTTAGTGTTGAGGCTGAAATAAAACTTCCTGGCTTCACGTAGAATATCATCAGACTTTTGCAGAATATGATTTTCCTCATTAATAGCCTCATTGATGGTGTTAGAAGTCTTTTTACCCTTTTCAAGACTTAAAAGTACGTAATATTTTTCTCCCCTTTCTCTGCCCATCGGGCCCTTGAGCCTACAATGATACCCTTTAATTTAAAGTCGTATATCTCTTCTGCTCTGGCATTACATAACAAACTTTTAGTTTCATCAAATGGGTTGAAAGAGTACATTTGTTCATGAACAGCAATTTGTTTGAAAATTTTCCCTTCATCATCTGTGCAGTGCATTCTTGCCTGACGCTTTGAAAACGTGATAGAAACTGTCATAATACTTAGTTAACAAAGTTCCGACGACAGACTACAATCTTGGACAAAACTGTTGGGACGCTTTGTCATAATATTCTTGAATCTTCATTCCCAGGTTTACATGAAACCCCGGCTCCCCCTTCCAAAGTTGCGCAGAGAGAATGACTGTATGCCGTGAACAGGATAACTATGGCCAACTTTGTGAAGGGGAGCGGGGGTGTCCCAACGCGTTTTGTCCAAGATTGTAGGGTTAGCGTCACAGCTGGATGACATTGTACTGCAATTGTGTAACTAATCAGTTCTCTGTATCCCTCATCGTTTTACAAGGAGACATAAAGCTTCCATACCCCCGGATCTCTGACATTCCCCAGTCAAACTGTTAAGGTAATAACGTCATGGTCAGATCCAAAAATCGGTGCTATAGTTGTATGTAGAATACAATTTTTACTATGAGAGGAGATGAGAAAGAAATCGAGCCTACAGTGAATATTTTTGTCACTAGTGGAGTGTTATGTAAACTTTTTAGTCTTGTGATTATATGCTACTACTATTTCATCTACTAGATCATAAATCTGATCCAGTTTAATAATCTCTTGACGAATACTAAAATTTGTACGGGGCAGAGCGCCATTTTTATCCAGATCTAAATTCCAAACAAAATTAAAATCACCACCCCAAACGAAGAAACCAAAGTCCATATTTTGTAGGTGTCCTTTGATTTTGTAGTAGGTATTATTATTTTTATTATTAGGTCTCTCGTCTGCCTTGGTAAAAAGTATATTCTGAGGTAAATTCAGCTTTGACAATGAAAAAGGGCCAGAGAAAAGATCTTATATCGACCAAACCTATTTATTTGTCTGTTTTTCCTTTTGGTAAACGAATTCACATTTCAAAGGTTTAACTATCTGCCCACGCTTTTGTAAGACCCTTCATCTGCTAACAATGTCTGTAGTTTTTTACCGTTTTATCATTGAGATGGCTAAATACACGTACTTAAAATAAAACATTGAATTGAGTCGAAGTATGCTGAGTCCTTGGAAATTTGGTGTTGAAGAAAACAAATTTTTAACTTCTAACCAGAAAGCCTAAGGGCTTAGTGATTCCTTGCCGAATGGAGATGCTTTGTTGTACTGAGGTTTATCCCTCAAATTTATCTTCCTTGACTACATCATTTTACGATATTTTAACAATTCCACCTCTGCAACCACACATGAACTTTGAACCCCACCAAATATAACAAAAAAGAAAAACGAAAGTTTCTTGAAAGGAATTCAACTCCAATGGATCATGGATCTTGAAAATTCTTGGGAAATTTAGTTTTTTGACCTCTGGTGACCCCTGATGACTATCTTGGGAATTCTTGGGAAATTTTGCTTTTTGACCTCTGGTGATCCCATATAACAATCTTGGAAATTCTTGGGAAATTTTGCTTTTTGACCCTTGGTGACCTCAGATTACGATCTTGGGAATTCTTGGGAAATTTTGCTTTTTGACCTCTAATAACCCCAGATAACGATCTTGGGAATTCTTGGAAAATTTTGCTTTCTGACCTCTGGTGACCCCAAAGGACAATCTTGGGAATACTTGGGATATTTTGCTTTTTGACCTCTGATGACCCCATATGATGATCTTGGGAATTCTTGGGAAACTGCTTTTTAACCTATAGTGACCCCTGATGACAATCTTGAGAATTCTTGGGAAATGTTGCTTTTGATCCCAGTGACCCCAGATGACAATCTTGGGAAATTTTGTTTTTTGACCTCTGGTAACCCCAGATGACGTTTGACCTCCACCAAAATTGGTAGGGTTTTTCCTCTCAACATGGCAAATTTATATACCAAATATGAAAAGAGGCTGTCATTGCTATCTTGAGATATCGTGATTACAAGCCATTTAAAAGGTTTCTGTAGTTCAACCTCTGGTGACCTCAGATGACCTTTGACCTCCACCAAAAACAATAGCGTTCTTCCTCTCAACATGACAAATCTATATCCGCCATTCCTATCTTGACATATCCCAATTTCAAGGTTTTCGGTCTTTGACCTCAAATGACCTTTGACCTCCACCAAAAACAATGGGGTTCTTTCTCTCAATATGACATATCTATATACCAAATATGAAAAGTGTTGGTCACTCCTATCTTTAGATATAGTGATTACGAGCTTTTCGGCCTTTTACCTATGGTGACCTAAAATGATATCTGACCTTCACCAAAAATAATAGGGTTCTTCCTCTCAACATGATGAATCTATATACCAAATATGAAAAGTGTCGGTCATTCTTATCTTGAGATAGCGTGATTACGAGCCTTTTCGGCTTTTAACCTGCGGTGGCCTCAAATGACCTTTGACCTCAACCAAGAACAATAGGGGTCTTCCGCTTGACATGAAAAATCTGTATACAAAATATGAAAAAGTGTCGGTCATTGCTAACATGAGATATCGTGTTTAGTACAAGCCATTTACGAGGTTTTCGCAGTTTAACCTCTGGTGACGTCAGATGACCTTTGACCTCTACCAAAAACAATAGGGATCTTTCTCTCAACATGACAAATCTATGAACCAAATATGAAAAGTGTTGGTCACTCCTATCTTTAGATATAGTGATTACGAGCTTTTCGGCCTTTTACCTATGGTGACCTAAAATGATATCTGACCTTCACCAAAAATAATAAGGTCCTTCCTCTCAACATGATGAATCTATATACCAAATATGAAAAGTGTCGGTCATTCCTATCTTGAGATAGCGTGATTACGAGCCTTTTCGGCTTTTAACCTGCGGTGGCCTCAAATGACCTTTGACCTCCACCAAAAACAATAGGGGTCTTCCGCTTGACATGACAAATCTGTATACAAAATATGAAAAAGTGTCGGTCATTGCTAACTTGAGATATCGTGTTTACAAGCCATTTACGAGGTTTTCGCATTTTAACCTCTGGTGACGTCAGATGACCTTTGACCTCTACCAAAAACAACAGGCGCTTCTTTCTCTTGACATGACAAATCTGTATGCCAAATAGGAAAAGTGTCAGTCATTGCTAACTTGAGATATCGTGTTTACAGGGTTTTCGGTATTTGACCTCTGGTGACCTCAAATGACCTTTGACCGCCACCAAAAACAATGGGGTTCTTTCTCTCAATATGACATATCTATATACCAAATATGAAAAGTGTTGGTCACTCCTATCTTTAGATATAGTGATTACGAGCTTTTCGGCCTTTTACCTATGGTGACCTAAAATGATATCTGACCTTCACCAAAAATAATAGGGTTCTTCCTCTCAACATGATGAATCTATATACCAAATATGAAAAGTGTCGGTCATTCTTATCTTGAGATAGCGTGATTACGAGCCTTTTCGGCTTTTAACCTGCGGTGGCCTCAAATGACCTTTGACCTCAACCAACAACAATAGGGGTCTTCCGCTTGACATGAAAAATCTGTATACAAAATATGAAAAAGTGTCGGTCATTGCTAACATGAGATATCGTGTTTAGTACAAGCCATTTACGAGGTTTTCGCAGTTTAACCTCTGGTGACGTCCAGATGACCTTTGACCTCTACCAAAAACAATAGGGATCTTTCTCTCAACATGACAAATCTATGAACCAAATATGAAAAGTGTTGGTCACTCCTATCTTTAGATATAGTGATTACGAGCTTTTCGGCCTTTTACCTATGGTGACCTAAAATGATATCTGACCTTCACCAAAAATAATAAGGTCCTTCCTCTCAACATGATGAATCTATATACCAAATATGAAAAGTGTCGGTCATTCCTATCTTGAGATAGCGTGATTACGAGCCTTTTCGGCTTTTAACCTGCGGTGGCCTCAAATGACCTTTGACCTCCACCAAAAACAATAGGGGTCTTCCGCTTGACATGACAAATCTGTATACAAAATATGAAAAAGTGTCGGTCATTGCTAACTTGAGATATCGTGTTTACAAGCCATTTACGAGGTTTTCGCATTTTAACCTCTGGTGACGTCAGATGACCTTTGACCTCTACCAAAAACAACAGGCGCTTCTTTCTCTTGACATGACAAATCTGTATGCCAAATAGGAAAAGTGTCAGTCATTGCTAACTTGAGATATCGTGTTTACAGGGTTTTCGGTATTTGACCTCTGGTGACCTCAAATGACCTTTGACCGCCACCAAAAACAAAAGGCTTCTTTCTCTTAACATGACAAATCTATATACCAAATATGAAAAGTGTCGGTCATTGCTATCTTGAGATATCGTGTTTACAAGCTCGGCGTCACATACACACACCCATGCCCATATCATGGCTTACACAGCTTAGATACACCCATGCCCGTAGCACACGTTACACACCGCGGGTGCACCCCCCCCCCCCCCTCACACACACACACGACATCACCATCGCATAGATTCCTTGCCTGCCTACGGCAAGGAATCAATAACTAAACTCAGCACAAAATTGACATGGCCTTTTATTAGACGAAAGCTGACACCATTTTCTTACTGTTTCTTGTAACAAAACACCTGCTTAATAGTTTGTCATATATCGGGTGCACTTAAGTTGCTTTCTATGAATGGTCACATAATGTCACAGAAGTAGTTGATTTTTAATAGGAATTATTTTTGAACATTCTATTCTATTCTTTACACTATAGGCTAGGGTTACTCTATTTTTCTTTACTTACATGTTGTAAAAGCGAAACTTACCTTAAAGTATTTATGAACCTGATAGCAAGGAAAGAGCACATATATCTTCAAGAAACTGTCCGTATGTCAAGCATTTGTGACAACTACTATCTTTTGTAACAACGAGAAAAAGCAATCGTGTATAAGCTCAATAAATGATGTCTCAGTATACCATAACAACTTGAAATGACGAAGAGTGGAAAATATTCAACTGCACCCACTCGTGCTATATTACGTTTACAAATAGTACAGGTTTGTGTTTACATGTACACCACGCATGCGTGTGCAGGCCACTTGTTAAAAGATTAGGTAACTTGAATGATGTTGTTAGGCTAATGATGCTAAATTGGAGCCATCAAATAAAGGAAAGAAATCCCTTTGCCCCAAATAAACGGTTTATCGTTGATAATCTCCCTTCGATATAGTGGGTCTTAAAGTATTGAGATGATTAATCTTTTCGATATGTCTCCATCCAAAGCAACTCCATGGCCATACTAACGCACTTGTACATTTCAAGGCTTAATGAAAAGGAAACAAGTTTGTCCAATGTCCTCTTTTAGACTTTTCAACCGCATTCAACACGCTTTTGTGTAATCGATCAATCCAAGGTTTGCATAGCTTTTTTGGAAAACCTTGGCTCATTCACTGGTTTGCATCCTTCTTACAAGAATGGTCCAGATAAGTAAAATTTCAAAAGGGATTTTCTCCTAAATCAGATATTAAAATTGGCGTACCTTAAGGGGTCCTCCTCTTTCGGCTCTTCTTTTCACAATTTACACTGATCACTTTCTTTCTCATAACAATTGCCGATGGTGCTGCTGTTTTGTATAGTATTAGGAAAAGTTCACATAGGGAAGATCAAGATGATTATCAGCATTTTATTGCTAGCATTGTTAGTTGCAAAGAAATCTCCTTTGAATTAAACTGAGGTAATTGTGTTTGAAAATATAAATGTTAAGCAAAAAGGTTTATTGAATGTTAAAAAGGAGGAAACAATAATCCAGGACTCATGTGTTGAACATACTTCTTACACTGTTTATTTGGGAGTCTGCATTGACAATAAGTTAACTTTTGCAATAAGTTGTACTATGATTAGCCTATTGGATTCAGGCATTATCTGTCTCATATTTTCCCTGTAAAACAAAAGAACGAGTGTTTAAGGCGTTTATACTACCCACCCTAATATATGCGGTTGAGCTCTGCACCACTTCATGCAAGTTAAGGACAACAAAAGGATTATAATTTTCCTAAATTTATGTGCCAAAATTTTTAGATTGAAGTATGAAAAACTTGTATGTTTGATAAATGAAGCCGTAAAAATAATTTTGTAAGACTTGTCAAAAAGTCAAACCACTAAAGGACTTCATCTACACCTTGAGCTTAATTCTCTGTGCAATACTGGAACAATTACAATTTAAGAAACCCAAATATTACAGTTCCATGCTTACATCATCTTTGTTTAAGAACTCTTTTACTTATAGGGTTTGCCCTTTTTGTACAAAACTACATTTTGGATCCTTTACTTGAGTTTTTAGATATTTTTACATTGTTTGTTTTGTTTTCCTTAATCTTCTTAATTCTGTTATGTCCTAACCTTTTGTTTCTTTATTGTTTTACATGTTTTATCCCGTTTATAAATTGTCGAGAAAAATTTATACTGGAACAAAGATTGATTGATTGATGATTGAATGTTGACGTTCTTGACTTCAGCCATTGGCGTCAACAGGCGGATGTAAAAGGAGACATGTCCCCTACTTGAAAGTGAATCATGATATGATACAGTTGATCCCTCACATTTCCCAGAACACTTATAACACTAGTAGGCATCGCCTACTTTTTAAAGAAAAAGCATATTCGAAAATGAAAGTAATATTACATAAAGCGTGAACTAAAAACCAATCAAAACGGTGGGAAATATTTCAATTACACTCAAAGAGCATCTGGAGTCCACATTATGCGATTCACCGGGCCCTGTACCCACCTCCGATGGGGTTTTACGCTTTGTCTCGCATTAGTTCTGGTCGATATATAGTCTCAACCCACTGTCGAAAAGCTGTTGATGCTCTTGAACTCTGTCTGCCCTCACAATGGTGATAGTTAGTTTAGCTAATGTGTGTTTGTGACGCTTGAATTATAAACACGATATCTCAAGTTAGTAGTGATAAATACTCCTCATATTTGGGATATAAAATTAAGATATTAAGAGAAAGAACCCTATTATTTTGGCTTCAAAGGTCATGTTAGATGACCAGAGGTCATAAACCGAAAACATTGTAAACACGAAATTTCTAGGAATGAAGCATGGATGCTTTTCATACTTAGCATGTGGATGCGTTATAGTTAGATGATGAACCCAAGTGGTCAGATGATGAACCCAAGTGGTCAGATGATGAACCCAAGTGGTCAGAGGTTATCTAAGGTGAACGAAGGTGAAAATACGAAATTCTTAACAGCTGCCTGAGAACAAGATATCTCAAGATATAGGAATGATGGACACTTTTCACTTGGTATGTAAGTTTATCATATTAAGAGAAAGAGCCCTATTGTTTTCAGTGAAAGTCAGAGGTCATTTGATGTAAACAAAACCTTGAAAAAACACGATATTTTAAGACAGAGATGATGGATATTTTAACTTTTCATACTTGGTATATGGATTGGTTACTTTAAGAGAGAGCCCTATGGGTTTGTTTGCTCTGAGGTCATAAGAGGTGAAACTAAGAAAACCTCGTAAGCTAATAGCCAGTGGGCGATACCTGCCAATTGTGTCCGGCGTTTCAGGACCAACAAAAGGAGGGGCTAAATTTTGTACCATTCCAAAGATAACATTATAGAGAACCTGCTTCAGTAAAATTCCTAATTTGAATTACTTAATTATGAACACGTTTAAAGGATGCTGTGTCTGTAGTATTGTTACTCTCTAAATCCAAAAGAGTGAAATTAGAGACGGGCTTAAAATTAAGACTGAACATTCACTCTAAAAGAGTGAAAATGACTCTTTTTTGGATGAAGGTAACGGAAGGTCAGAAAGTGACACTGCAATGGAGCGAAAGCTGGATATTATTATGGAGCAGCTGAGCAAACTACAATCCCTCCCATCTCAGCTTGAGGCCATGAAGCAAGAAATTAAATCCTTGAGAGGAGCTGTTTCTGATATGGCCGAATCCGTAGAGTTTATGGAAAATGAGGTCGACAGAGTCAAAGAAAATATGAAGTCCAAGGCAGAGAAAGAAGAAGTTAAATCTTTAAAAGATTCTTTAGAGAAGATGGAAATGAAAATGAAGCAAAAGTTGGAAGACCTTGAAAATAGATCTCGTCGTCAAAATTTGGTGTTTTTTGGTGTTCCGGAGACAAACGAGAAACCTTGTTTATTATTACTAAAGGAAGATATTCTTGAGGAACTTATGGGATTTAGTAATATTGAAATTGAAAGAGCCCATAGATCTCCTGGAGGACCCCAACCACCCAACTCAGTCAAACCACGACCTATACATGTTCGTTTTGCCCTCTATGCAGATAGGGAAAATATTCTTAGAGCGGCACCATCTAAGCTAAAAGGGAAATCTTTCAAAGGTTCTCGAATTTACATATCAGATGATGTCTCCTTGTCAGTTCGAGAAGCACGAAAGGAATTGAGAGCAAAACTTCCAGAAATAAAACGACATCAAGACGTCAAGATGGCATACATTCCTTGGACTGTACCAGCTTGCATCATTGTTATTAATAAAGATGGATCTAGTAACAGACTGCTGCGGTAAATACATCTTTCATCAGGACCCGTATTTTACTTGTTCTACACGAGCAAAAAATTTTAATTGATTTATATCACTCCAGGTCATTGCAGTTAAAAGACCCTCTAGTTTTTTCGCCAACTGGCCTATTTGTGTTTATGTGTTATTCGTTGTACTTTTCTCCCTTGTATTCTTGTTTCCTTCCTTACTTAGTGTTTTTCTTGTTACCTAAGGTTTCGCTTTCTTCACTCCTTTTTTCGTTGCCTTTAAAATCTTACAGGTTATATCCCAACATTATGGCAAAGCTTAATATTATATCAGATTTGAATTATAATGCACAGTGGCAAACCTTGATATAGTCTCTTTAAATTGCAGGGGGTTAGCAAATTTTCACAAAAGACGTGATGTTATACATTTCCTACGTAAAAGAAATGCAAATATTTATTTATTGCAAGATGTGCATTGGTCATCAGATATGTGGTGCACGTTAAGGGCAGAATGGGGTTATGAATTACATTTTAGTGGTGATAGAACTAATGCAAGAGGGGCAGCTATTCTGCTGAATAACAATTTTGCCTTTAAAATAAAAAGGGTAGAGTACAATGCAGATGGTAACTATGTGGCCATCTCTGTGGAAATTGAGAATCATGACTTCACCATTTTATCCATATATGGGCCGAACAGGGATACGCCAAATTTCTATCATCATATAAGTGAGTTATTAGGAGAATTAAATGACACCTTTGTTATTTTGGGTGGGGATTGGAATTGTGTTTTAGACCCCTCGTTAGATTGTGATGGTTACTTACATGACAACAACCCAATGGCAAGAAATGCAATTTTGAATATGTTAAATGATTACGACTTAAGTGACCCTTATCGGGTTATTCATCCTAACAGAAAAGTGTATACTTGGAGAAAGTTGAATCCTTTAAAGCAAGCAAGGTTAGATTATTTCCTTGTATCAAATGAATTATTATCGTTTCTCGATTCTGTTGACATTGGGCTCGGTTATAGGACGGACCATTCGTTAGTCCATATTAAATTTGTCATAAGTAATCAGATCCGGGGTCGTTCTTATTGGAAATTTAACACGTCACTTTTGCGAGATACTGTGTATATTGATCTAGTTCGAGAGGTGATACGAGAGACCGTGTCTAATTATATTGCCACACCTATCAATGTCAAAAAACTTGACAGCATCCCCAATGCTCACATACAGTTTAGAATCTGTGATTCTCTTTTCTTGGAGATTTTACTTATGAATATACGTGGGAAATCCGTATCACACTCTTCTTGGAAAAAGAAGGAATTCATTAAAAAAAGAACAAAAATTGGTTGATGAAATCGAATCACTTGAATTAAATCTTACAGATAGACAGAAGAGTCTATTGATATAATGCAGGAAAAGAAGAATGTGCTTGAAAATATTCGAAAACAGTCTTTAGAAGGGGTTCTCCTTAGAGCGCGTGCACGTTGGTATGTGGAGGGGGAAAAACCTACAAGTTATTTCCTGTCACTAGAAAAAAGGAATTTTACTAATAAAAGAATTTCAAAGTTAATTATCCCTAGGGGTATCATTCATGATCAAAGTGCTATTTTAAACGAAACCAAAGTGTTTTATGAAAATTTGTACTCAGATCGAGGTTTAAATACCTCTTACAATCTACGTAATATTTTTAATAGCTGAAACATAAAAACTTTAAGTGATCGTGAAGCACAGGGGTTGGAGGGAGAGCTTCAAAATGATGAAATACTCATTGCTCTTAAAGGTATGGCAAACAATAAATCTCCAGGTCTGGATGGTTATCCTGCAGAGTTCTTCAAATACTTTTGGAATGACATAGGGGAATATATTCGCAGAGCATTGAACGACTGTTATAAAACAGGTTCTCTCTCAGTCACCCTTTCCAGAGGTGTTATTACACTCATTCCAAAACCAAACAAAGATAGAAGGTATTTGAATCATTGGCGACCGATCACATTACTTTCTGTTATTTATAAGCTTGCTTCAAGTTGTATCGCTAACAGGTTGAAAAAATTCTTGGCAGTCTTATCTCTTCTGATCAGAAAGGGTTTCTGAAAGGAAGATATATCGGGGAGAACATACGACTATTATACGATCTAATGCTTTATGCTGATTGCAATGACCTCCCGGGACTTATAGTCTCTGTGGATTTTGAAAAAGCATTTGATTCGGTAAATCACAATTTTTTATTTAATGTTCTCAAGACTTACAATTTTGGCCCTACATTTATTAGATGGGTGAGACTTTTCTTCACGAATAGTAAAGCCTGTACTTTAGTAAATGGTCACTTATCTCCCTTTTTTGAGATACAAAGGGGGTGTAGGCAGGGAGATCCCGTCTCCTTACTTATTCCTTCTTTGTGTGGAGGTTTTAGGCGCTCTTTTTAGGGAGGACGATCGAGTGAAGGGAATGTAGATTGGGAGAAGGGAATTTATAATTAGTCAGTATGCCGACGATACACTTCTTATTCTCGATGGATCAGAAAGCTCATTGTCTAGAGCTTTACAAATCCTAGACAAGTTTTATTGTATGTCAGGGTTAAAAGTTAATACAGGAAAAACAAACGCCGTGTGGATTGGTAGTAAAAGAAATTGTGGCCCGATATTGCCGAGGCATACTTTAAACTGGGTAAAGGATAATTTTAGTATCCTTGGTGTGACCTTTAATACAGATTTAAAGCATATGGTTGATCAAAACTATAACAAAGTCTTTGAGACTATAAAAAGAGTTTTAACACATTGGTCCAAACGTCATGTTGACGGTATTGGGTAAAATCACTATCGTTAAGTCACTCGCCCTTTCAAAACTAACATATATCATAATGACTCTTCCAAACCCAAAAGACAGTTTTGTAACCAATTTGCAGCGTTTATTTTTACAATTTATCTGGGATAAAAAGCCAAACAAAGTTAAAAGGACCCAGTTTTGTAATTCGTATGAAGAGGGCGGAGTTAAGATGGTAAAAGTTAATGTATTTATCAACTCTATTAAAATTTCATGGATAAGACGATTGTATAATGGTAATAATGATTGGTGCATTTTATTCATGATATGCATAGAGATCTAGGAGATGTGTTTAGTAAAAGTATGCACTACATTACATCTTATAAAAGTACAATGAAAAACGCCTTCTGGGCTGATGTGCTTGCTGCTTGGGTGAATCTCAATACAAATATGGCTATAATAAATCCAGCAGAATTCTTGAGTCAAGGGGTATGGAACAACGATCTTTTCCAAATGGATGGCCATCCAGTACATATTCCTGCTTTCTGTAACCAAAAATTCTATTTCGTTAATGATTTTTTCGATGGAAAGGGAAATTTCTATGACTATGAGACCATTAAAGATTACTTGGGGTGAATGTTGATTTCCTTACTTTCTTTGGTCTTCGTAGAGCTATTCTTTCAGTCAACGACAATTTCAAGATTTGTTCTAAACTCCCTATGCCTATAAGACCTCCAATTTATAGTGTATTGCTACAGTCTGATAAAGGCTGTCAAGTATTTTATGATATTATAGTGAAACCCTATGTTACTTCAAATACTTATTCAAAAGAAAAGTGGATTGGTATCCTTAATGTTTCTATTACGAATGAGATTTGGAAATACTACAATAAATTGGTTTTCAAAGGTATAACTTCGGTACCCCTTAAATGGTTTCAGTATCAAATTGTAAATTCCTTCTTGTGTACAAATGTATTGCTTCATCGTATTGGACTAAAAGAAAATGATCTGTGCACTTTTTGTAAGCAAGAGAAGGAAACTATTTTGCATCTATTTTGTATGTGCCCTGTTGTAAAGAATCTAATTGATCAACTCAATTCGTGGACAAGAGAAAAGTTATCAAAACTGTTTTACTACTCAAATGAATGTTTACTTTTAGGATACTATGATGGCACTGATATCCGGGCTCTCAACTACTTAGCTGTCATATTTAAGTATCATGTCTACAAATGTAGACTAAAGTCTGTTAGACCCACTCTGTCGTCTTTTCTTTGTGATTTAAGAGAATACTTGAAGGTAGAAAAATATGTCAGCAGTATTAATTGCAACTATAATCATTTTCTTGAAGTGTGGTCGGAGTGGTGGAATGCAATGCGTATGGAGTCCCCCTGAGATGAAATTTCATGTAATGTTCTCTGTTGTTAACAGGATCCCCCTGAATTGTAATTTCATATGTTTTTTTTTTCCTTGTCACTGAACACAACTACAAATGCTTTTCCATATGCTATTTTTCATCATGTAATTATGTATATATGTTTTGGGGATTTTCTCAATAAAAAAAAAAGATATCTCAAGATATAGGAATGATGGACACTTTTCACTTGGTATGTAAGTTTATCATATTAAGAGAAAGAGCCCTATTGTTTTCAGTGAAAGTCAGAGGTCATCTGAGGTAAAAAAAAAAACCTTGAAAAAACACGATATTTTAAGACAGAGATGATGGATATTTTAACTTTTCATACTTGGTATATGGATTTGTTACTTTGAGAGAGAGCCCTATGGGTTTGTTTGCTCTGAGGTCATAAGAGGTGAAACTAAGAAAACCTCGTAAGCTAATAGCCAGTGGGCGGTACCTGCCAATTATGTCCGGCGTTTCAGGACCAACAAAAGGAGGGGCTAAATTTTGTACCATTCCAAAGATAACATTATAGAGAACCAGCTTCAGTTAAATTCCTAATTTGAATTACTTAATTATGAACACGTTTAA
This sequence comes from Holothuria leucospilota, assembly GCA_029531755.1. Taxonomy (NCBI): domain Eukaryota; kingdom Metazoa; phylum Echinodermata; class Holothuroidea; order Aspidochirotida; family Holothuriidae; genus Holothuria; species Holothuria leucospilota. Next base: position 20,588,981 of record CM055969.1, read on the forward strand.
CAAATTCTTTAGTGGCGTAGTGGATTAGTGCTTAGTATCTCACAAGGACGGCCCGGGTCCGAAACCCTTCCAAGAAATATTCTTTTTTTGTTTTTCATTATTCACTTTTTGTGGAGTTCAAAGTTCATTTGAGGGCAACAGAGGTCAAATTGTGAAAACGTCTTAAGAAATGATATAGTCAAGAAGTATAAATATAAGGGGGCCAATCCTGTACTACACTAGAGATTAGTGACTTGACATGTCTCTTCATGTTGATTATGCTGCTCAGTGTAAAACTTCAACTTGTCACGTGCTCTGAGTGGCGCATCCATAATTTAGCTGTCACTGACGAATAAATCTTTAATCAAAGTAACACACTTATACAAATTTTCATCATTTTACCCATATATCGAAACTATCTTTTTATGCGAACACGTCACTGAGTTTTTGGAGAGTCGGCCATTTTCTTTTATTTTTTCGTGAATTATCACTTGAGAACGATCATCCCTACATTTCAACTTGCAATTGAGAATATATCATCAAATATTCTAGTATCCTATTCACCTGTCTCTGTCATGAGTGCTGTTATTTGCCTGTCATGCGAGATTTTTTAACTCAAACTAGCACAACTTGAATGACTGCATCTATTCTATCTCTCAAAATGTTGATTTGTCTACCACCCGTGTCAGCCAATCAGATTGCGTATATTACTGTATTCTCTTGCACGTCCAAACTTGGCTTGCGAGCGATACTCTGATACAATCACTGCTTCATACCAGTATAGCGTTAACGCCTTGTTGCCAAACACCGGCATAACCCTACCAAGCGTTTGAGCTATATTTCTGATTGCCAAATCACGAGTTATCCAACACTTGTTCTCTTTACAATTTTACCATATAATCATAACTATTTTAATAGGACCTCCGACACACCTGTCGGCCCCGTAAATATCACCGGGGTAAGGTTATAACGAAAAGGGCTACCGTACCGTGACTTTCTCAAGCCAGTCGCTACAAATCTTATTCGGCCTACCGGCAATCTGGGAAGTTACTATTATTCATTTTGACACGTGGTATTTTACCGTAAATTCCACTTGTTTCATTTGGACAATGTCCCTCCCCGTTTATAAGTGACACCCTGGCACCATTGCATATATCCTGCTACTGATGAGCCCCGAAAATAATCTTTCTGGGCGAAACGCGTCGAGCGATAGCATACCATGCTATGGCTTGTTACTTAACAAGGTCACAAAAAAACATTTGAACTCAAACCTTTGGGTCTCCTATAAAAAAATCACCGGCAAGTTGCTTAATTTTGCTGAGTAATATCCTCCCACATCACGCAAGAATTTTAAAGCGAATTCAAGAGATTTAACCTATCATGACGGTTTCATTTATCCCGAACATATTGATCTGCGAACACGTCACTGAGTTTTTGGAGAGTCGGCCATTTTCTTTAATTAATAAATGAAAACCGTAGCCCTTTCGTAGCATAACCGTAGTATATCCGTATCGTAAACGTAGGCACCGTGACACAACCGTAGCTTATCCGTAGCCTCTCCGTAGCCTTCCGTGGTCAAATCAGACCTCACGGTTATTGCCGGATGAGCTACGGACATTCTACGGTTGTGCCACGGTACCCACGGTTGTGCTACGGTGCTTTACGTTCACCTACGATTGGTGACGGAAAGAATAAAACTTTTGAACATGTCGAAAATTGAGCTACGGCAAAAACGAGGCTACGGAAGCGCGACGGTGGATCCCGGAACGCCACGATCATGTCTACGGTTTCACTACGGATAGTCACGAATGAGAACCGTGGCCTTCCGGGACGTCGAACCGTGAAAGTGGGACAGGGGCATAAAACATTTCATTGATTTTTTAAGTACCATGTACTCTATGACCTTCACATTCGACACATTCGAAAAATTGACAGGGCACTTGTTCCAGACCATTATTTTCTATGAAACACGAAAGAACCATAGAGCAGGAAATATGTGCCTATATCGTGCTTTATGGAAAGAACAGGGACTTTGGAAAAGTAGAAGAATTTTTAGGTAATGAAGGATACTGCATTTATAAAACAATAGGCTACAATTAAATGTCTCAGACAACGCTGTTTTCTTCAGCGGTTTTAAATATTGTTTTAAAATGTTGCAACATCTCGATTGCCATAGCTTAGTACAAAATCTTCCATTTTTATTATAACCACCAATGCCCACACCCGTACGCAATGGAGGAAGCAGTTTCCCCCTCCCCCAGGAATTTTCAAAACAAAGTTTTTATCACATATCGATCTTTGAAAGTTGTAAGGTACGGAAAATGCCATTTCCGGTACCGTAATATGGGACAGGCGCTTAATGAAGGGGGATACTTTTCTTAGCTTTTCTATGACTCATATGGGTAAAAAAGTCTTAAAAGTAAGATTTTTGCTGCGCGCTTAGTGTGCACACACTCTAAATTGAGTACCAGATCTCCCATTCTTAAAATCATTGTTCCAAATCCCCGGAAAATCGTCAAAATAACTCATACTCTCTCCTTCCTCAAAAACTCTGCATTATCGATGTCGGCCGACTGTTAGTCCCACGGAGTACTTGTAGAATTTCAGTCAAATTGTGGTTTTTCTGGTCTGTTAAGTGCACACCCATTGTCATTTGAACTTGAAGCTATAATGCATCATTTTAATGCTTACAATTTGGTAATTACCCAAGAATTTTGGAGGCGAAGCCCCTTTACCCCCACAGAGCGGTCCCCTGGTCCCCACACCGTTACGTGAGCGCTTAGCGCTCTCGGCGCCTTCGCCTTCGGCGCCATTTGTAAGTCGGCCAAGGTCTGCTCCCTTCTTTCAGACATCAAATCCCGTCCCTGCTCTTACCCTTTTAATGTTTTCTCCTTAAGCCCGGGGAACAGGTTCTTCAAAAGATACATTTAAAAACGCGTTTTTGAGCCCTGCAAAGTTTTGTTGACTTTCTTCCGGAGATTTGTTTTCTCTATTCTAGCTAAAATGAGGTAACTTAAAGTGTACCTAAAGTCTGAAAATTCAAAAATATATATTACAGAGCATGAAAACTGAATTCCAATGGTCCAATTCCCATCTTCACAGGACTTTCTTAAGCTGAGATATAAAATGTTGAAGTTTATTCACTCGATTTAAAAAGGTAGATTGCGCAATAATTTGTGATGTCATTGTTGTACTACTCAAATTACAATCTTTTTTTATTTCTTTGTTTTTCTGAAAGCCACCGCACCTTGTGCCAAAATGTGATCGCGTTCTTACTGCTTTGGGGTGACTTGACTATATAAGCCCTCTCTGTACAGCATGTCATGCAAGAAAACAGGAAGCGGTCAAGGTCATATAAACATTTTTAATTTTAAAAGAAAACAAAGCATTTAATGTGAGTTGTACAACAAGAATGTCAAAAATTATTGCGCAATGAACTGTTTGGATTTAAGTGAATAAATTTTAACATTTAATATCTCAGCAATGGAATAAGCTACGACAATGGGAGTTGGACCAATAAGATTAACTTTGTAACCTCTAAAATATATATTTTTGAATTTTTAGACTTTAGGTCCACTTTAAACATGCGTAACTAACAGTTCTCCTTATCTATAGGAAATTTTATCCTCAATCGTATAGCTGTTGTAGTCGCCGTATGTCATAGTAAACGACTTGAGAGATTTGATCATTTGAGTTTGAGAAGACAAGGTGAACACGAAGCAACTAGGGGTGTGGTTGCCCTGACAGTTGATCTATTTTCGTTTTCAGCAATTACAAATCCTTGTGGGTATTCTTAAACTTTTGGTGCACTTCGAAAGCTATGCAATTCTACTACAAGACAGAATGTTAGAGATCAACACTTGATTCTACACCAAGGATTCAAGAAAACTGTGTTTCTGGCCGAGCTGCCTAATTACTTCCATATTCTTGTTTGAAACTGTCCTAGAGCTGCACTAAAATTTTATGTATACTTATTGTCAACTATCACAAGAATAAATCGCAAACACCCCAAATAAATATGTAAGTCGAGTGTTACAATCCACACCAATCTTGGGGCAGGTTGTAACAGACGGTACATGGGACAAGTTTTAATGAATTTTATTCATTGAACGCAACAAAGAATATGGCTAAAGAAACCCTGAGAAGCTAGAATTTCTTACAGTATCTGCCTAAACCCGTCATTTGAAGAGTATTTGCATTCATACAGTCATATCTCTATTGTTAGTTATTCATTTTCCTTTCATATCACCATCATCTTTATCATTGCCACACTTGCCATAAACATTTTAATTTAAAAGATTACCCCATACCCCTCGGAACTTTGAACATTTCACGCTCGTAGGTTAGAACTTCTCCTCACAAAGTTATGTTTCTTTCCTAAAACATCAACGGAGGAATGGATAATGTTCAAAAAGTTATACTACGGCATGAGTAAGTATATTTATTTCTTGAAAATGTTTCTTCCTATCTCATCTCATTTTCCCATTGCCCATTTCATCTCCATGTACTCGTATTACCATTATCCTTCCTGCTCGCGGCCTCTGTAGTAAAGGCCACTGGTTGTTAGTTGCTCTTCGTCAGGAAGTTTTCCCCACCCCCTGTTTGGCAAATTTTGGCGCCACCCATATATCATACACTCACGCTGTAATTTGCTGGTTGGTCTTGTCATTTCAACATCTGATCGCATGTTACTAATCCTTACAAAATTGTATAATTCCTCTGCAAAATAATTCATTTTTCTAAGAGTAAATTTCTGAAAACATTTCAAAATAACGAAAAACATTAGCAGCAACTTACAAGGCCTATAAAGCTCCAACTCCTGCTATCTAGGAGACATTTTGGTCAAAAAAAAAAACTCTCGGTAAACTATCGTGCAGCAATTGACGGTGGCGCTCCTCTTAGATGGTACCACTGAACCTTATGCGTCCAATGCCAAAAAGGATTTGACCTGATGCTTAGGATAGAGATGGTGATCACTTCGATAAACATTCCATTCTCTCTCTCTCCTTGTAAAATCCCACCTTCCGGGCTGTTTGAGATATCATGTTAAAAGGTTTGCAGAGTTTGAAATATTCTGACTCTGTCACTCTGTCCTAAAACAACAAAATCAAGATTCTTGCACATGGCCAATATGTCATAATTTAGAAGTACTAATGAAGCCTTTCATGACATATTGTGTTTAAACCGTTTTCAAAGTTCTGTCAATGTCAGGCAGTAACGTGCCAAGTACAAACCATTTAAGTCTTCAAAGCTTGTAGCGTTTGATCCATGGTGATGTCGAATGACATTTGACCCTATCAAAACAATGCTTAATGCTTAACGTAATACATTCACTTTCTGTAGTATTCAGATACTGTGTAGATAGAGATTTCAGTGTTTCACCTCTGATGATATCAGATGATCTTTAAGCTCCACCAAAACACTAGTGCCCTTAATGTTAACATGGAACAGAACACATACAATATTGAAATCAATCACAGTTAACCTTGCTGAGATATTACATTTACCAGCCAAGTGTAAAATACATACATACATACATACATACATACATACATACATACATACATACATACATACATACATACATACATACATACATACATACATACATACATACATACATACATACATACATACATACATACATACATACATACATACATACATACATACATACATACATACATACATACATACATACAAACATACATACATACACACACACATGCATGCATGCATACATACATACATACATACATACATACATACATACGCACCCTCGCTTCCTTACCGGGACACGCGAAATGTCCCGGTAGGGAAGAGACTGGAATTGCCAAGCAGCGGAGCTGCCAGAGATCTCGGCGATCATAGGAGGCCTTTGAGGGCGGGCTGCGGTGCCGTGCAAGCACGTGCAGCCGCGCGTGACTTCTCGTTGCAGAGGCCGAATTTCCGGGTAGCTACTGGCAGTTTCGAGCCGCGCGTGAGCTAGAAAAGACGTGCGAGCCGTGCGAGCGGCGAGCCGCCGCGTGTCCCGCTAAGGACATGCTGGTTAGTGCACGTGATCTCACATTTTAAAAAATACACAAACGTTATCGAACTGTTTAATAAGCTGGAGTCTGATACTCGTAATAACTTGAAAATGTGCTCAAAATAGCCTAAGATGCTAGTTCCAATGTATCTCAGCGTTAGAGCTAATCGTACTGCTGGTAACACCGAATACCTCAAATGGGTATTTTCTGTATTAGTCGTCGAACTTTTCCAAGCAGCTCCCTGAACTGTTCAGGGCATACTCTTTAGTTAGAAAGCCACATGTTTTTTAGGCGAGTTCACTCTTCAGCTTTCATAGTAGTCTAAACCTTGGCTAGCCATGACCGGGGCCACCAACTTCGACATTGACTCTCTTCCTCATTCTCCTGCGCCTACGCAAAGTAGGGTTATTAGCATCAGCAATTCGCTGTCCCTGCAATGGATCAATCTGCACGTCCGCAGTAGTCAATAAGGGGGAAGGGGTCTGCCTGCTATTCATAAGGTTTTTTTTAGTCAAAAGGGTCGTTATTCATAACGTGCTTTTCTACAAAAATAAGGTTCAGTGCTCATAAGGTTCGTTGTTCATAAAAGTTAAGGATCAAAAAGGTTCATTATTCATAATGTCCGCTATTCATAATTTAAAAAAGGTTCACTTTTCATAATTAAAAAGATTCCATATTCATAACAGAAAAAGGTTCAATATTCATAATGACAAAAAAGGTTCGACATTCATAAAAAGGAGGAAGAGGTTCGATATTCATAATGGAAAAAGGGGCTCGCTATTCATAACAGAGAAAAGGGTCGTTATTCATAACAGAGAAAAAGGTTCGTTATTCATAATAGGAAACTGAGAATTTTCTATTCCCAATGGTAATAGAAAGCCCTTTTTAGCCTTTAAAATGAAAGAAAAATTCGTTATTTTGGAATCCGCATCTCAAAAACCCTTGATCGTCCCCTGACCCTTGTGTATTACGAATAATAAACCTTACGTTTTATTATGAAGTACAAACCCTGTTTATTATGAGTAACCAACGCTTTTTTATAAATAGCGAACCCTTTCACCATTATAATTAATATCGAACCCTTTTTGATTCCTTGCCGAAGGCCGAAGGAATATATGCGATGGTGATGTCGTGTGTGTGTGAGTGTGGGTGTGGGTGGGTGTGTGTGTGTGTGTATGTGACGCTTTGCTTGTAAACACGATATCTCAAGAAGGGTAACTCCGAGGGATCTCATACTCAGCACGTAGATTGTCCGTATTGAGTAGATGATCCCTATCATTTTTGGTGGAGGTCAAAGGTCATTTAGGGTCACAAGAGGTCAAAAGGTCAAAACCTTGTAAACACGACATCTCAAGAAGGATAACTCCGAGGGATCTCATACTTAACAGGTAGGTTGCCCATAATGAGTAGATGATCCCTATTCTTTATGGTGGAGGTGAAAGGTCATTTGGGGTCACAAGGGGTCAAATAGTAAATATGCTGGAAATTGCTTGTAAACACGATATCTCCAGAAGGATAAATGTGAGGGATCTCATACTTACCATGTGGACTGCCCATATTGAGTAGATGATCCCTATTGTTTTTGGTGGAGGTCAAAGGTCATTTGGGGTCACCAGAGGTCAAAAGGTCAAAACCTTGTAAACACTGTATCTCAATGAGGGTAACTGTGAGGGATCTCATACTTAGCATGTGGATTGCCCATATTGAGTAGATGATCCTATTGTTTTTGGTGGAGGTCAAAGGTCATTTGGGGTCACCAGAGGTCAAAAGGTCAAAACCTTGTAAACACTGTATCTCAATGAGGGTAACAGTGAGGGATCTCATACTTAGCATGAGGATTGCCCGTAATGAGTAGATGATACTTACAATTTTTGGTGGAGGTCAAAGGTCATTCGGGGTCACCAGAGGTCAAAAGGTCAAAACCTTGTAAACACGATATTCCAAGAAGGGTAACTGTGAGGGATCTCATACTTACCATGTGGACTGCCCATAATGAGTAGATGATCCTTACAGTTTTTGGTGGAGGTCAAAGGTCATTTGGGGTCACCAGAGGTCAGAAGGTTAAAACCTTGTAAACACGATATCTCCAGAAGGATAAATGTGAGGGATCTCATACTTACCATGTGGACTGCCCATATTAAGTAGATGATCCCTATTGTTTTTGGTGGAGGTCAAAGGTCATTTGGGGTCACCAGAGGTCAAAAGGTCAAAACCTTGTAAACACTATATCTCAATGAGGGTAACAGTGAGGGATCTCATACTTAGCATGAGGATTGCCCGTAATGAGTAGATGATACTTACAGTTTTTGGTGGAGGTCAAAGGTCATTTGGGGTCACCAGAGGTCAAAAGGTCAAAACCTTGTAAACACGATATTTCAAGAAGGGTAACTGTGAGGGATCTCATACTTAGCATGTGGATTGCCCATAATGAGTAGATGATCCCTATTGTTTTTGGTGGAGGTCAAAGGTCATTTGGGGTCACCAGAGGCCAAAGGTTTAAATCCCTTTAAACACAATATCTCCAGTAGGATAAATGTGAGGGAACTCATACTTACCATTTGGATTGCTCATAATGAGTAGATGATCCCTATAATTTTTGGTGGAGGTCAAAGGTCATTTGGAGTCACCAGAGGTCAAAAGGTCAAAACCTTGTAAACACTATATCTCAATGAGGGTAGCTGTTAGGGATCTTATACTTATGTGGATTACCCATATTGAGTAGATGATCCTAAGTATTTTTGGGAGGTCAAAGGTCATTTGGGGTCACCAGAGGTCAAAAGGTCAAAAAACTTGTAAACATGATATCTCAGGAAGGGTAACTGTGAGGGATCACATACTTACCTTGTGTATTGACCATATTGAGAAGATGATCCCTATAATTTTTTGAGCATGTCAAAGGTCATTTGAGGTCACAAAAGGTCAAAACCTAGTAAACATCATATTTTAAAGGAGGGTAACTATGAGGGATCTCATTCTTAGCCAGTGGATTGTTTATATTTAGCATGTAGGTCATTTTGGGTCACAAGATTTCGAAAGCTTTTGACCTTATTAACATGATATCTCAAGTAGGATAACTATAAGGGATCACATGCTTGTCATGTGGGTGATTCATGTTTGTTACAATATATCCATATGGCAAGGAATCACTAAGCCTTTTGGCTTTCTGGTTCCCACTATGAATAACGAACCCATTTTTCTATTATGAATAACTAACATTATGAAAAATACCCTTATGACTTCAGAACCTTATGAACAGTGACCCTTATGAATAAAAAACCTCATGAATATCGGGTTGTCCCCGATAAGGGCGTCATCGTGTCCTTATGAGCCCAAGAGCAGAAATAACATCCATTGTGAATAAGCACGCAAAGCCGGGAAATGTCCCAACCATTCAGCGGGTTCGCTCAAACCGTCAGGTGTCGTCAATAAATCCCTCATAGAATCGTGTAGTGTGCACCCCTTAAGTCGTGAGTCGCAGCATATGACAGAAAATTGTACGTTTCTCCGGCGATGTTCGCGATTTCTAATTCGTGAAGAAGTCGTTTGAAATCGTGAGAACCGTTTAACCGTCAAAGCGAGTGACAGTTGGCAAACGATTGCTCTTCATCGTGATCAGTGTGGCTCCCCGACGGAATTCCCATAAACTAACGACCATCAGCTTAACATTTATTCTTGTTACACTGCAAACAAAAATAGTGAAAATTTAACATTTTTGACTCCAAACGGGTTCCAAATTTTTCTCGAAGGGGGAGGAGGGGTGCTCGACCTCCCTGACAGAGGATGCATCACTTGCCCCATCCCCACGACTTCTACTGTAATGGGGCGTTCCGTTCCCGTTACCAGACTTGAGGTGTCATGCCAAAGCCAAAGAAACCACTAAATAAGGTGAATTTTGTAAATACGTTCGGTAATCCTTTGCTTTCAACATTTTTAAGAGTGAAAAAATAAGTGTACACCTACCCCGCTAAGACCCAGCGCAAAAAGTAGACGATATTTATTAATGAGAAATTTTTATCACAAGATCAGCGCAAAGTTTTGCCAAAGATTACACAGCTTTGCATCTACCGTCTTCACCACCATACATGAATAAAACTTCAAATTACCCAAACCTAGTTTCCATTGTCACCTTCTCCCCTTAGGTCCTCGTCCTCGTAGTCCCCTTCCCGGAACAGTACTCCCTTCATTTGATTACAAAGGAAGCATTCTCTCGGTGGGTGTCACCATCTAAGGTATCGTGCGACACTGTCGATAAATTCAAATACCGAAGTGATATATTTTTCATTGCGTCCTTGAGATTTTTCAGTAGGGTAGGCCGAGGGAGCATTTTTTGTGGGCGCTTCCGCCCCAGGCCCAACCCTGTCTCACTACTCCACGGATCAACTCATACGTGCTCACTTCAAAAGTACATTTCAAAGAAAGCCTTGTGGGCTATCTCTCACTGCAGGCGGAAACTAAAAGCTACTCTTTTATGGAGTTACGACTCCAAAGGATACGAAGGTTAACCAGAAGCCCTAAGACCAGTCCCGTAGTAAGATAAGGTACAGAAGGGGGAAAGATAGCTTACAGGGGGCCGAAATATTTCGTAGGGGCATGATATGCCAAAATACATTCAGACGATGGCAATTTTGATTTTCTAGTTCTAGGGGTCAGTTAACCCTCTCCCCCTTTCCCTTGACAACGGGCTTGCCTCAGACAGCTCTCCGACAGTGTAATCAGCGAGAACTGCTTAAACAGCTTCAAGACAGTAAGTGTAATAAAACGACCAGTATGATTTATTAGAAAATACTCTTATTTTTCTTAGGTTGCTATCAATATTTCTACTGGCTTTAAGTTTCATGTTTTATCGCTTTTGATAAATTTTCCCTTCGTATGTCTTTTTCGTTATTTTCCAGGTGCAACTGATCTTTCTGCTTACAAACACATTGAGATTTGGCGTCTAGGCATCACCCTCAATCGTTGAATATGCATATTTCTACAGTGGTCCTCCTTGTTATCACCCCATCCTGCTTGTCGATTGCAGGAGCTCTCCCAGCATCATGCAAGCCGGAATGGAAAATCGACTGGTATCGACAATCCACAGATTTCTCCAGTTTTGAACCATTTCCATATCCTGGGGTAATATTGCCTGGAATTACTGTTAATGATACCATTCAGTTTGTTGGACTCTTGTGGAATGCGTCGTCTTGGCAAGAGGTAATGGGGCATGTATGCATCCAGTATGGTCCTTTAATTTACGCCATATATCCTGAGCAGGAGATTCGAAGGGAGTGTGACCTGTTAGTAACATCACTTCAAGAAGGAAAAAACTCTGACATTGCTGAAATGTGTATTTCGTATTGGAATCAAATTGATGTTGAAAATTCCGCAAGACAACTTCTATCACGCTATGACGAATGCCTCTTCAATAGCATGCAGCAAGATGTCCCCAATTTTGATGGCTCAGTGTGTGACTTTGACCCTTTTGTAACAATCTTTGCGACCGATCTCCTAGGAAAAACGTCTCGTGTGGCTTTTGACGTACTAGAATGGTTGGGGCCGTCTCCATTTTCAGGTGACTGGTACGGTGCATGTTCAGCGATGCGTCTTTTGCTAAGTAATAGAATAGATCAAATAGTCAGCGAATTGGAGACTAGGTTGTTGAGGTACTTTGTCGCCGATACACTGGAATACTTGCATCGTGTTGACATGTGCGGGTCTGAAGATAAGACAGTGAGGGACGTTTTGTATTTATTACCAATTTCCAAACAAGACGATGAATATATATGTGATTTTGTCTCCGGGAATCCTTCGCAAGAAGAATACTTTGAGAAAGGTGCAGCACTTGTTGACACTTTAATGAGTGTACCATCAGATGTTGATTTATGTACTGATGTTATTGGCTTCCTGTCTTTGTATGATCCATACAGTGTAATTGGTTACCAGGTTACCGGTCGAAATCTTACCTCTTGGTCAAATCGACATCAGTTCTGTCGCGAAATTGCATCTGCCTTTTCTAGTAACACCCGGACGCACACGTATATTTTTCCTCACAATTACGATATCAGAAACTGGTACATATTTGATGAGGCAGGTCAAATTCTCCCCAACTTCTCTTTCTTAGACGCTGTGAATGTAATTGTTGCATTTTTCAGATCGGACACACTTTCGGATGGTGGTGCAGTCCTCTGTAACGTCTTCGAGTCTTTTGTTTCTCAGTTTGAACCCTCTGTCGAGAGCATTTGTACTGCATTACGCGGTGAAGACACAGAAATGGTGGCGGAAAGATTTTGTCGGATATTGTCCTTACCAGTACATTTTCATCCTTCACTGAGAGTACCAACGCTGTGGTATGCCGCTGTAACAGGCACAGACATGATACGGAAATTACTCAATTTGAAAACAATAACTCAAGACAACGTCTGTCAAGCACTGGATGAATTTTTCCATTCAGAGAACAATCTACAGTCAGTTACTCGCTTCGATCTGAATGTTTCACTGTCCGAACTTCTTCCAATCGCAGACAGCATCTGCCAAGACTACGACTCGGTCCTTGACTACATAGAAAAACAAACTTATTTGGACCCAGCAGAATTCCAGCAAATCGTCCAAGATTCGACTGATGCCATTTCGGCTCACCTAGGTTTCTCTGACCGAGAAACAATTTGTCAAAGCATAGCTTCTGGCATCGTCTCCTCTTCTGGACGAGCGAAAAGTTCGTTGACTAAAGACATGGAAGACCGGTTTTTAATGTTTCTTACGGACCCTGGTCGTTGCACAGATTCGGCAACGTCGCTACAGAGACTGCTTAGCACTCAAGGTTTTCAGTTGGACTTTGACAGATACTTTTATCAATACACAGGTTACAAAAGCATCACTTCTCTCTGCGAAAATTTGAGTGTTTCGTTTGCCCCCGCTAGATGCAAAGGTAAGATGCTGGTTGCAATTTGTTAACTTCTCAAAACAAAGTTATTCAACAGAACGTGATGCCACTAGATTTGACTTACGCACAACCATTTACTGATACCGATAATTTTCATAGATAGTTAAAGAGAAACCGCAGTCACCCCAGTTTGAATTAGTATACCCCGTCATCCTAATTCAGGAGTGGCTTCTTTCAATCATGTGACAATAGTTTTGTTACTTATTTGGTAAATTCCGCATAATAACTCATTGGGTTACCTTAAATATTCAATGTGTTTGTTTAAAAACATAATGAAAGAAGTTAAAGGAGTTAAGAGAAGATTTGTAAGATTTAGCTGATGTTTCAAAATTGAGTTGGTGGCACTGCTTATTTCCATTAAGCACAATCTTCGTTGAAAAACGTTTCTAGTCCAGGAAATCCCCTCCGAAAGCTTTAATGGATTTTGAAATCTCCTCCCCAAGAACTAATTTTGACGCATAAAAAATTGTTACAAATATCCTCATTACTCCGGTAAATATTTTTCATGCCGTTTCCACACACAAATCGCGTACTGGTACAGGAAGGTGTTACCTTGGTAACACCTCGGTAACACCTTTTTACCCTGCATGAAAAACGGTCCAATTATAATAATATCGTCACATGATCAACAAAGAGCAATCCATGAGTAAGAATGCAAGGATGTATGCTCATAGACCTTATGCACATGACGTCACAAAACAGACAGTGCGCCCTCGGCTGGTGGGAGCGCCTAACATTACAACTCACATCAACACAAATACAGACAGCTAATTTTTGTACCAGTCGGATACGCGCAAGTGAGGCATTGGAAGCTACGTTGTGCCTGCAGTGTCTGTATCAAAGTCATGAAGTTTACCTTATCTAGCAAGCTTCATTATTTGTCCTCTACCATAACGTCGGCGTTAGGTCATGCATAGGGTTCATTCAATTGGGACGACTGCATTTCTAGAAATACGTACATTTTTAACACAAAGTTTACTTCAAAAGGTAGCATATGTGGCATCAGATTGCATGTTAGGATACCTAATTTTTCCCCAAAAAATTCAGAGGGGAGGGGGACCCCCTTACACCCCATCCCAGGCCGGCAATCACTCAACATACTGCATGCCCCCCGTAAGAGGAATCCTGGGTACGCCACTGTGAAGCACGACAGACACATGAGAACATTAACTCGGTTTAGCGAAATGAGATGAAATTCCCGACATTTACATAAATCAGTGTATGCTACTTGTTAGTTACTTGAAAAGGTGGAAAGGGTTTGTACTATATTTTGCTATAAGTAACGGAACTGAGGAAGAGTAGTCAAAGCATACCGAAAATTTAGGGTTTTATCGCAGAAATGAGCCCGTTTGAAAGCGGAAGTAAAGCGGCCATGAGTGGCGGCAGGATTTTCCTCAGGGGAGGCCATGCCATTGATCCCCCAAAAATCAGACAGTCCCTATGTCTAGGGGATGGTGAAAAGGAGATATGAAGGAGCCTAACTGTCCCATGTCATTGTAAGGTACATTTTGCATAATATCACTTGATATTTCAAGAGCCGAGTTGCGCACTGATAGTATTCTTTTGAATTTGAATCATGAAATTGCAATACGAGCGAAGGGAGCGAACAATTTTGGTAGGCTTACACAAAAACAATTGGAAAAAAAGGAAAAAGAAAAACGGCAGGGGTTGTGGACCATATCGGGGATAACATACATTGTATCCAGATTCGAAACCACCTGGACTACCCGATGAAATAGCCAAACTTTGCTCAGTGAGTCGTTCACCAGCTGACCGTACCGCATGACACACACTAGAGAACAGCAACTATGCTTTGCGATATGGAATAAAACTTAGACCTCTACAAAAATTGTGTACTCTGCCTACATGTTACTTGGTACGGTGGACAGGACTTGTGCTATCTAGCTGTGTGGAATGGAACTATTGAAGAAACTGAAGTGACTCTAGAGCGTATGTAGCGCGACGAAAATTTGGGGTTCTTATTAGAGAAATTGTCCTCTTGGGAGCAAAAGACAGGTAAACCGTCGGGAGAGTCGGGCCAGCCTTACCCGATGGGGGGATGCCCACCTTGCGCCATCCCTGTCATGATGTCTCACCCATGGAAGAACTACCTCGGAGGTAGTACTTCAATGGTTTCAACTATAACTCGTGGAATTGAATTGGTACCTCTTAAAAATTTCAACTGCAAACTTTACGGTTAGCCTAATGAAAGAATGTTAGTAAACATTACAAGTTGATTTTTATGGTAGCATCCGTTCTTAAACTTAGCCGGGAAACAATAAAGACAGTTTACATATTGCACCTTTGATCCAACAGAAACATATATAAAATGTCGCTCCTCAAAATATTTCTTCTCTGGGAATTTCCAACCCACACTCACACCAGCTACGCATTGAAACAATAAAAGTCACCTCTCTAATTACGCCAAAGCAATACTTTAATGGTGTCATGTATAGCTTATCTTTACTTTGGCTTTATGATGTATAAACAGATAACAGGAAGTTTAAAGTCTCCTCAGTTACATGTGTTCCAGGGTGACACAGTTTGCTCACAAAGTTGTGAACCCACTAAATCCTGTAAATCTACACATTGCTTATTTGGGGCTGTTTCATCGCCTAAAATGTATTTAGGAATATCCCTAAATCTCTAAATAAAATTGGTGACTGCCAGTGCACTTTGAGTGACATCAGTTCAAGTAATAGCTTCACTCTGGTTGGACAAGATGATTTGAACAGTCAGTTGTTTCCAATGGAGCTTACACACAGTGCGTGGCGGATATGACGTTACGCTATTAAAACTCAGTGTACAGGTGTAGGCTATATGATCAGTCGAACCCCAAAGTTGAAGTACTGTCCTACTGTGACTCCATGTGGTTCCTATAAGATACATTATAAAGCTTCCTCTGAGTTTACTCAGCTCCATCTCAGCTCCATGCTGGCAATCCTGTCGAAAGGAAGAGATGGTGTGCAAAGGATGATAAAGCTGCCTGTCATTACTAATGGTCAACGACTTGGGTTGGAAAACCGGTTATCTTTTAACACGCGAAAAAAAAAACGATTTGGAGAAGGCAGAAAAAGTCGTTACTGAAAGTTACCCCGCATATACTTCGTATGGTGTTTTATGTCATGAACACTATATAGCTTGACCCTTAGCTTGACACATTTACCAAGTGTACCCATTCATGGTTTTTCTATCCCTTTGGCATTTAACTATGACATGATATACTATTTTGGGCATAAATATAATCTCACTTTGTATTACCACAGCTTCTCCTGTTGCATATATGCCGATGGTCACCGGTCTTTTCTTGGCACTTATCGCCTTGATAACGTGTGTGGTGAACATGCTGTAATACACCGGACAGAGGTAAAGTAGGCTATACCGGCTAGTTTCGTCATAATTCGGCGCATTTATCATTATGTGGAAACACTAACAGCTTAAAGTAAGAAAAAAGACACAACGCGTGGGTCCTCTTTTGCCGATTACGAATTATGCTCAACTTTTATGTTTGGTCTAGTATTGTACCGATATTAGAAGAAGCCGAAGTTAACGATACCGATATTTCAATTCCCAATATCGGTCCGTACCGATACTACCACTTGTAATCGGTCCAGTATTGCTTTGGTCTACCTACCTTATCACGGTGACCGTTTTTGTGGTGGATGCTTCAGTTTCTTCAAGATTTTTATCTTAATTTAATTCTTTCCCTTTCATTTTCATTCTTTAATTAAACTTAACCACAGCCTAAGTGAACTGTAAATTTACTCGACCATTCATATTAATTCAGACTAAATTATAATCATTACAAACTTTTGTCTAAACTATTTTTTAATATTTTTCTAGTATAAAAAAATTAAAGCCCCTTTATTTGCAAAAGGCTACCCCAGTCATTGTTTATTGGCTGAATTTGATTCAATTTCGAAGTAATTTTCTACGATGATGAACTTTCACTGATAAAGCGTCGCTGCATTAAAGTTCCCCTAGTCCTTGTATAAGTTTTATCAATTGTATAATTGAATAACAAGTATAATTGTTCTATGTGAGGGTCTCACAGAAAGTTGCAAATGTAAGGAACACTGGTCTTTGTCGGAATGATGAAGTGAGGACGGTAGGGGTAGTTTCGACGTCTATTGAAGGGGATTCACCGAAATGATTGAAAGGATTTCCCGGAAAGCCCCCCTCTCCGTGGCTCAGGGTCATGTGGCTTCAGGGAAACATATGATTGGCCAGAGGACAACGAAAAATGTATTTCATTAATATACAAACATAAGAATAAAAATATTGTCAATGTGTTTTGTATCATTTTCATTGCAATATTAACTCTGTGTGTATGGTTTCTTTGTCAACAGATTCTTCAATGAGGATCTGACGTCACATTGCAGCCCGAAAGCTGAAGAATTCTCTTATCCAGATATCACCGTTTTTGCCAAATTTCATTCGCCGATACATCGTTTGCTTCATTAACCAAGAAATCACTTAAAGGGGCACATTGAGTTGGTTCACGTAATTCATGATTTTATCACACCTGTTGAGGTTTACTCACATCTTGATAGTAAATGGTCAAACTAACATGTTCTGCACATCTGACACACAACTGAAATGGTAATGATAGGGTAATTAATGATTAAAATCATTTCTTACAAATTCGTGACCAGACACTTTTTACAGTTAGGTTTTAATCATATGCAACCCTTGTTCAAAGACAACCAATGAGTGAGGCTTACCCCAACTGCATTGACATGCTTGCAACTCCTACAACCAACAGCTGCTGTGATTGAAGGTCACAATTGTTATGGTGTTCTCTTTTTTCAAGAAGCGCTGGTCTATCATGGGCTTGGACAAGCATGGTGAACTGCAAGCTCCAAAACCCATAAAACTACAATTTTTCGCATTTTTGGTCACATAGGAAGTGAAACATGAGCAATGAGGCTAATTAGAAGCATTTTAATGCAATGATTCCCTTCAAACTCGTCACAAAATATCGATATCAACTCAATGAGCCCCTTTAAGACAAGGTCAAAATCCCATTTCCGCACTTCTTCCTACAAAAGCTAACAAATAGTTTTTGAGAAGTATTTTGTTCCTCATGGTTTGCACAATGATCCTGAAAAGGTGATAGATCTAAATCTGAGCATGCTTCACATCCTGTTTCATTAACTACACAGTCTGTTTACCGTGCTGCAACTAAATAAAATGTGCATCGTAGCATTGCAGTGAACATTGACCTAACTTAGTTTTTAAGCTTTAAGTCTCTTTTTGTCCTTATGGTTTTGAATGTCCTTTACCTTCTACATAATAGCCAAGACTTCTAGTTAAGGCACGAAAACATTTGAGAAAAAAAAATTGTTAACTAAGATTGCTGGAAACTCTTACAGATTATAATGATCATTATTTCTTTTGTGTGTAAGTATACTTATATACACTTGTCTTTGTAATCTTTGTCTATTCAATTCAAATCAAGGGAAGAAGTTTTGCCAATATCCTAAATAGTTAGTAATTTCTTTTGTGTGTGTGTGTGTGTGTGTGTGTGTGTGTTACATGAATACATCTACTACAGCTTTTATGTTTAGTCTATGGGGTCGGTCGGTGACACATCACTTCCGCACGACAGTAATATGTTGGAGTGAAAACAATGTATTGCGCGTATTCGGCATGTACTGTAGTCCAGGGATTTTCACTCCAAGAGTGTCACGCGTTAAGGGTTCCCATATGTTCATACTGCAGTCAGTTGTTGTTTTCACTCCAAAGTTGCTAGGGTCACGAAAAGACCCGAACGACCGACCGACCCCATAGGCCGAAATGGCTATAGAGGCCAATGTTTGCTCCTTTGTATACATTCACATAATATCAGTTCAAATACTCCTATCTGACACCGATCATTATGATCAACACATGTAGAAAGCTTAAAACTAAAATATATAGCAACAACAGCAGAGATAAATTTTAGAAGCCTACGGAATTGACTTCAAATTAACTGTTTTGTAACCATTGGCAGCTTATACAGGTCTTGCATTGACGCATATGTGTACGAGGCGGGGTGCAATCAGGGAGGTGCTAATAACACCTCCCTGGTTCAATGAGGACAGAAAATTTGCTATTATCGGGCGATCATGCATTAAAATTTCGGTGAAAGGCGCTGCAGTCCCCTCCTTCTCGTTGGAAGTGGTCCCGTACGCTTATACATTGACGTCATCGGTGGAAGACATCATGAGGTTCTTCACGTGACGTCAGCAAGTTTCATTTTAACATACTTGCCGTCACTACTCATGTGCAAAAGGTGTGTCATCGATACGCGCGCACGACAAGACGTTAGTTACAACTGTTTTACAATGGACGCCTGTCCGTCAAAAGGGGGGACGCGCATCGCAGTGACTTCGGTGAAGAACCTCTATACAGGCTTAGCAAACCGTACACCTATATAACGTGCCCCAGCTCGTATATATTTTGCCGTCTGACGCATGGGCGTCAATCCTGGGGGGGACAGGGGGTCACGTCCCCCCCCCCCACATTTTGGAAAAATGCCCATTGACTTAAGATTTTTACATAGTAAATTCTTTGACAGAAGTGGCCATGCCCCCCCCCCCCACGTTCGAGTAAAGATTGACGCCCATGGTCTGACGTGCAAATATGATATCCTCCACGTGAAAGACCTCTATTGTAGCGATTCGAGTTGTGGATCTTTCTCAGTGTGTTAAAGTTTCCCTACAACCAGTAGTCCGCTTAGCGTTTCTTTGGCTTCCGTAGCTCGAGGATACAGCTCACGCGTTGGTTTTTTCGTAGCACAAAGGAGAACGAAAAATTTCCGTCAGCTACGCAGGCTAGACAGCCAGGTGTTGTTTTTTGTTCCGCTCCTGTGGTATCATTTTGTGGTGAGGTCCGTCCTTGAGTTTGTCGCCCCATGTTGGGGAAAACACTTTTCATTGCGGTAGACCGAAATTGTCGCAAGGGCGGCTCGCTTCCCTCACCCTGCCCACAGCTACGGTTGTGCTGACAGCACGGAGGAACTGTAGGTGCTGATTCACCAGGTAAGGTTAAAATACAAGTGGGTCTTGCTGAAGATCACAATAACAAGGGAATCTACCACTAGTTGGACATGTTGCACGGCTGGGATGGGGACGGGACGAGAAACGTACGGAAGGTAAAATAGAGGGCGACCTCAACACATGGAATGAACCGGTGCTGTGGCCGAGTGGATAAAGGGGTGGCATTTGAAGCAATGAAGCTTGGCAACCAAGAGCAATCTATGGTTTTCCCATCTGAACTAGCTTTTCTAAAGAAACCAAATTTGATCTAAATTGTTGAGTTGGTTAGCCACACGACGTGAAGTTGTAATTCATAAGCCATAACGGCTTCTCCCACATTGGTGGTCGCTTAGCGTCGTAAAACAACTGCCCTTCAAGGCCTGAATTATAATATCAACTGAGCGGTGGAGTAGAAAAGGTATTGTCGGAATCTGCCAATCGATTTTGCAATACAAAAATGGGCGTGCTCTTTTTGTAGGCCAAAACAGAATTAGATATCTCTTTTTCACTGCTTTGCAATATCTGTATAAAGCATGCAAAATATTTGTGGCAAAAAATGCAGTTTTAACTTTAAAGACCAATTTTAATTCTAAGACTTTTCTCTTGGGAATTTAAAAGAAATGAATCCTGTCTTTTCTGAGAGGCTTGAACGAAGCCATCGCAATACAGACCAATAATGTTAAAGGGCATATGCAGTCGCCCCTATCTAATTTTAAAACAACAGCCAAATCTCACAAAAACCCTTTCATTTTCCTTCAAGTACTTTTCTTGATATTTCAGAACACAAACATTGCATATTTAAGGTAAACCTAGGAGTTACTCTGCATGAATTTCACAATTCAGTGAGAAGAATATTTTCACATTTCTCAAAAACCATTCACGAAATAAGATGCCCGGTATATTAATCCAAATTGGAGTGACTGCATTTTCCCTTTAAGGTCTGAAAGGTTGAGCGGTTAGGCACTTCACTTTGGTGTTTCTTCTGGTATCTAACTCCATTTAGTTCGTTTGGTTTCCCCCTCCAGTTTTGGTTTTGGGGACTGGGGACTTGAGAATAATTAGTCTTACACACCAACATTACATAAATGGTTATGTACCTTAGACTGCATAAACCTACCTAGATGAATTGCAAGGGATGTAGTACGGTCCTTCAAGTAACATATGTGATATTTGTATGTGGTGCTTATAGGCATACGGGGATGTTGAGTCGTTTTTGCCCGGGAAAAGCTAAGTTTTCCTCATTTAGTGTATGTAAATGAAAATCGACAAAGCAGGATTACTAAGTCTCTCTCATTTAGTCTTTCTTATTAATTCATTTAACTGATAGACTTAATTTTCCTCATTTAATTTTTCTTAACATTTTATTATTTGTTGTAATTAACATTTGTTTCTGTGGTCCCTCATTTCGCTTCTTAAAATTTTTCCTTCTAAAATTGTATTCCATTTTATTCGTTTGTGCTTGCGAGTGTGCAGTAATGGTATCCTTAATGGGATATAATAAGCAGTAAATTTTTACTTGTACTTGAATTTGAAGACTGTGTTACCTAAGAAAATTACTTGAGTTTTCCCAAAAATCTGCACGAGAATAGGGGTTTTCCAAACTAAGGGGAAGGTTCTGCGGCTTCAGTCCCCTGGGTCGTAGGCCTTTGGTAATGTTTGCACTTATATTATCTTTGTTAAGATACACCCAGATTACTCGCATTACATGTAAACTCTAAAACTAAATATTTCATTTGCAAAAATTTCATTATTCATTGTATAATGTTATTTTTACTCTAATTAGGATGTGCAAAGTATGCTGTCTTCTTAAAGTTTGCAATGAACTGTCAACATTAAAACTCAGAACGAGCTTTTTGTTACAGGGACTTCGAGATAATGGAATGTAAAATGCAGCATGAAAGGGAGATTCCGTGCCAGAAAATGAAAGATCCAACCATTGGACTGTATGATATTGTAGTATTAAATGCTGGTAACGTGGGTGGGGTATGGCTTAGGGAAGTCACCCCCCCCCCCATTTGCCTCATCACCCAACTTAACATCTTCACTCTTTTTATGCAGGAAAGTCTACTATTCAGGGGGTCTCAGCTGATCTAAATTAACGTCGAGAGAATTTGCACCATTTTGCTACGGAATTCCTCAGACACTCTTTAGCTTGGCAGGCACCCCAGGTGCCAATCCAGGGGTGGGCAACATACTGCCCGAGACTCCTACTTTGGTGTTTAATACAAAGCAATATCAAATTGGCCATATATCTGCCGCCCTCGTCATTTGAACACAGTTCCAAGTTGACGTCTGTATGGCCAAAAACATAAGCAGCATGTTTGTACTTGCAGGCCAGTATACAAATTGAAGCCTATGAAGTTGTATGCTTTGTAAATTGACATTGGAAACGATCAGAGTAGATTGATGACCTGAAGAAAGAAGTATTCATTAATTGAGACGATGATCAATGCAACAAAAAACTAATGGCATGCAATATCTAATAGGAAAAAGCAACATTACCAGTGGCGGTGCGTCCACATAGTCGTTCACCCCCCCCCCCCCGACGGGCTCAGATCACCTGTCGGCGCCCTTTTTAGGTTTTTACCGTATTGCGGCATAGGGTAGCTATAAGCGCCCCTGCAGGCCATTCTCGCCCCCTCTGACTGAATTTCCTTTCGCCACTGAAAATTACCGTATGAAACAATGTATTTACGTGGACAAAAAGTAGGAGTATGGTATGGTAACGATCCCTCATCCATCAGTCCACGGGAAAATTCTAGAAAGGGATGATGTCGCACATTTTTACCATATACTGAACAAACGTCATCTGTTCAGACTGCAGATAACAGAGGCCTAGGCCTACGTGGCTATTCTGTGGCAAAAATAAACAGATACCCTAGTCTGAATATAGGCCTAGATAAAAGCTTGGCAGCCTTCAAGTATCTACGTATGTAGACTTGAAAAGTTATATCACAATGGGGCGTTCTGCATGGTAAAATGAAAGAATCCGTGCCCCCTAATGGGTCAGTACAGATAATACCCACATGCAGAGGCAGCACAGGCTTTCCCATATAGAACCTAGTGTGACCCAGTTTTTCCTGTATGGAACGAGCTCTTACAGGCCAGCCAAGATAGTGCATACATGCAGCGACCCGGGTTCCCCAATATGCAACCCATATGGGTCAGCCGAAACAGTGCATCCCACTTGTAGTTGTCTTTGGCAGCCCACATAATTCTCACTTATGATATCCCAGGTTTCCCCAATATGGAGTCTACTAGGCCACACCAAACTATGCCCACATGTAGTAACCCAGGTTTTGCCTGTACCGTGCCCGTATGGACCGCGCACCCCATGTCTTACCTACATGACTGTGTCCAGATGTCCACATATCTTTCTCAATTGATACCCATATGGGCCAACCCATGTACTGTTCTGATGGGTAAACCCATGGCCCCATATTGGCTTTTTACCAGGGTAAAGACCTGACAATACTATAACAATGATTCCAAGAAATCGTGGCACAAAACCCTTTAGGTTTGTACTATTCAATCAAACGCGAGGTTCGATTAGTAATGGAAGAAGTACACTGAGTTGTGCCAGGCGCGGATCCAAGGGGGGGGGGGGCTTTCCCGGGCTCAGCCCCCCCCCCCTTTTTCGCCACATCAACAATAACAAATACGCAAAAATTGGCATAATATTAATCTAGGAGAATATTCAGGGGGCTTTCAGCCTCCCCCCCCCCTTTCGAAATGTCAGGATCCGCGCCTGTGTGCGGTAACTAATAGTAGTACTCTATAAACGGCGAATGATGTGTAGGTTATTATCACAGTAGGCTCAACTGTAACACAGGGCTGTAACATGCGAGTCCGAACTCGGACTCCATTCCGGATTCCGTTTTTACTGGACTTAGAATTGGCCCAGAATGGGAGATCACGGAATCGATTTTGGCCCGGAGTGGGCTCAGCTGGACTCAAACTCCAGGGCCGTAGCCTGCGGGGGCAAGGGGGGCTACTGCCCCCCTGAGATTTCCAAACCGAAAATGAATGTTGGCCTACTTGAAAAAATGCTGAAATCCCTAAAATTTTACTATCCAAATGATGAATTTATGGTCACCAAAGCTTGGGAAATCGCATCTCGCAAATTGCATCTTCCTTTCAAAATTTTCCCGGGGAGGTTCCCGGACCCCCGCAGTGGATGCATTGTTATGCGGGTTTTTCCTCCTGACGAATGAACTAGCTTCCTATAAAAAAAAAACCACAGCGCTTGACTCTACTAGCAAAAACGCCCTGACTAAAGATGAGTTAACATAATATTACCTTTAATTATTAGCTACACTCAATGAGCTGGAAAAGAAACTTTTAATTTAAAGGGCATAAGCAGTGAGCAGTCCCGCAAATTATTTTGAAACAACAGCTCAATCTCACAAGCATCTTCTTATTTCACTTCAAGTATCTTTCCTGATATGTTAAAACATAAATATTGCATATTCAAGGTAAACCAATGGGGCCGTAGACAGCGGAGGACAGGGACAGTCCCCCCTGAGATTTCCAAATCGTTAATGAAAGTTGGCCTTATTGAGAAAAACTGAAAGGCTGAAAATTTCATGGTCTAAATTATGATTTCAAAGCTCAAAATCCTAGAAAATTGCATATAAGAGTTCCTATTTTGCCCAAATTTTCCCGGAGAGGTCCTCTTTTCTTGCCTTGCCTTCTGGCGTACGCTACAGCTACGCGCCAACCTATGGTAGGTCCCCCAGTGGTGCACAAAGGGCGCTAGGAAGAGGTCGGCACCGGGTAACAGCCTTGTAAGGGTGCCATGTCACAGCCGAAATATCCAGTACAGTTTCGGATCAAATTATCAGTTCTGGATATAGGAAAACTTAGAACAAGAAAAATGTCTCATGAAGTAAAGGTGTCACCCCCGAAGTAACATCCCCTCCAATGACACCTTACCCAACACGGAAAGAAATCACTAAATAATGAGGATTTATAAACATATAATCAAGTCAACGCTTTACGAAACTTCACCAAAGATAGCAACATTTGGCATCCAGGCCACCTCACAAAGGCAAAAATTTCTCAGAGTACAGAGTCTCATTCACTTCTCTTAGTTTCATCCCCTCTTGCTTACGCCCAACTAAAATATAGGAAGACTATCACTAAATAATGACAATTTGTAAACATATACTCAGTTCAAAGCTTTGCCACCTATAGCATAATTTTGCACCTAGGCCTAAACCAAGACTTACTTGTACCCCTCCTCTCAGCACCCTCCCCCAGGATGGCCCGGAATTGGAAAACCCAGAATCGGTATTGGAGGGTACTGGACTCGGAATTGGCCCGGAATGGTGGTCTCTGGAATAGGAATTGGCCCGGAATTGGGTTAGGTGGACTTGATTGCAGCCCTGCTGTAACACTTGCGAGTATGCCTACTAACACTAACAGTAACTTCATGAGCACACTGCGATAGCAGTGTAAGGGCCTGCTATACTGTGGTGAATTACCTATGAAACGTGGCTATGACTATCTTAGTCGACAAGAATAAAACTCATGGATGATTTTATATCTACATTAAATCTCAGATATCATGTTATTTTTACCGCGTTCTAGCGCTGTTCGCTGTTCGAATCATATTCGAACTGCGATAAAGTTTACTCAAGAAAATGTCATAAACTTTCCAAAATGTGGTGGATATTTTTGGAAATTTCCAAGAATGCTTCTATCTTGAAATTTTTTGTCCTTGTATTGTCTGTCCATAGTTTTATTTTCCTTTCTGCTTTTTAAGTAAGAATAGCACTTACTGTGCAGAAGCTTAAAGGGAAAATGTAGTCACCCCAATTTGGATTAGTGTACCCGGCTATACTATTTCATGAATGTCTCTTGAAAATCATGTGAGAATATTTTTCTCTCTGAATTGTGCATAAATTTACATAAATCTTTTTAAAAGCACCACATTGCACCCTTTGTCGTTTCAAATAGCTACCCGACCTTAGATCTGTAGATAGCTTATCTTCAGCCCGTACGCTCTTCCATCTAACTGAATCCACCCACGACTACTTCAATTTGGTCCCAAAAAGGATTCAATTCAGATTTTTTTCGGGTAAAAGCGCCCAGCCCATCTCCTCCCCACCCTCTAAAAATATCCTGTGCTTGTATGCAGTAAGTGATAAACAGGAAGACAGAAGTGGCTCCGTGTGTCCGTTTCGGTACCTATAACATTTCCGAATAATAATCCCTTATAATAACCTTATAATAATCGACTCGAATGCACTAAGACAAAGCTTGGTTTGGATTACGTTGGAATGAAAAAGATCCATCCCCCCCCCCAGTCCGAAAACCCCTACTGCTTTTGTGTGTAAAAAAGTCTGCAAAAAGGCGGGTGGCATGAAGCGATCGGGGGTTACATGTCACACAATCATGCGTTTTTTTTTTTGTTTTTTTTTTCCTTTTTCGCACAGAAATTACTCTACTTTCGAATTACTAGTTGCTAAGCCATACAGTTGACGCTTTTAAAATATTTATAAATTGTCGAACAAATAGATAAATGAGCGTAAAGTATGGCTACAAAATAGCCAATATGAAATATCAACTCAGTTTAGCTGCTCAAGCGTTGCTGTCCTTGTTTCTCTTGAATTATACTTCAACTGAAGAGTCTGTTAGAAGACGCCTTGTGGGAATTATTACATTTAAACTTGAATATCACCACCGGCAGCATTTAGAAAATTGAACCAGAGACACTTCTTTCCATCGCGCCAATATTCGAGACAAGTTTCAGAAATAAAAAGGAAAGGACTCAAAAAGATTACCTTGCTACTTTCAATCCTCCGATCGCACATTTACTTTACTCTTGCTACGTTCCTTAACAATATATATGCGTAGCGCCACCACTTTTAAAAGTTTGTGTCAGTTGTAGCTGAATATACAGAGTAAAAGACGCCCTCATTCCGTTGAAAACGCAATCGAAGTGAAAATACCTTTTCTAGACTTTTCAGTGAAGAAATTATATATCAAATGTCTTTTGTAAATCCATGTTATTCCAAGAAATAGAAATGTGAACAGGATTTGCGAGGTGTTGTTGTCTTGGCCTTTCTTTACTATATCAGGGCAGTTATAAGGCTTCTAATGTTTGGGGGCTCAAGCTCCTGAATTGTGGGACTTTCTAAGGTAATTTTTGGCAATTCTCAGGCATAGCTTAAAGGGGAATTTTCATGATCCCAGACAGTTCCAATTCTCCCAACTATGGATCTTCTAGCTCCTCCCATAACTGTATGAGGCTCTTCCTTGTGCAAAAATAAACCTGTTTTATTGCTTAAGACCATGTCCTGGTGAGCATACAAGGCTATAAAATGTAATAAAAGTACTCTCTCTGCCTTGTGTGGAATGTGAGCTACTCTGCATCTTTCAAATTTTCAAACTTCGATGTCAATCAAAGAGCAGTCACCAACTGAGAATTTTCATATACATACACTAAAAATATACTTTGGGGTGATGACTGTCTGTCTTTAAGATAAATTTTGAAGAAACACTCTTGTCTGAAAATTATTGGGGCTGTAGCCTCCACCCGGGGTCCGTCAGCCTTCACTATATGTGCTGCTAACATTAGATCAAATATACTTTATCACTCTTATGGTCTTTAACATCCATGGCCGTACGAGCCGGGGGGGGGGCTGAGGGCGGCCGCCCCCCTCCCAAATTTCAGAAACCTAACTAAATCGGGCAGATATTTTGTCTCAGTCGGGAGGAAAATTGGACAGTTATATTAGGTCTGGAGTCGGGCAAAAATCACCGCCCTCCCTGAGAAAAACAGTTCCCTGCGGCCATGTTTACATCGAATGCTCTTTCATGGATCAAAATGAATCAGGATTTGGTCTTGGAATGTTTCATATTGTAGTATCTAATGTTCGTAACCGTGATGGGGTCAGTTTAAGGAAAGTCACCCCCTCCCCATCGTCTGTTCATCCAGATTAATACCTTTACTATATCCATTCAGGAAACCCTACCAGGGGTCCACAGCTGATCTGAATTATACTCGAAATGCACCGATTTTGTGAAATTTCCTACGAATTCCCTCAGATATTTCTTAGCTTGGCAGGCACCTCAGGTGCTAAATGAGGTGTCCAAGCTATCGGCCCGAGGTTTCCACTTCTGTGTTTCACTGTGTAATTTCAAATTGACTGTTTATCTGCTGCCCTCGTTATTCGACCGCAATTTGGAATTGAAGTTATAGAATCCTCGGTGAGTCCAAGTGGCTCCCTGACTCAGATTCACTCAGTTCTCCCAAAATATGAATTTCGGGTCTTAACGTGGGTGCTGCTTACGTACGGTGCACTCAAACAGGCCAAGGTGGTCATGACAATGCGGAATAGTTAAAAATGGATTAGACCTAATGCTAGAAGGAACTCAGCTCGCCTTTTCCCACCTCGTCACCACCCCCATCCCCCGGCCCCATTTTGCACACACTTCAAATAGATAAGAACATTTTATTTTTGAATTGTTCCTGAAGATTTTTTTTTTCGCGTTACCTGCTGAGAAAAATTCCAAAGCTTTGATTGTCTTAAGATTTCATGGCCATCAGAACCCAGAAAAAAAAACGGTGGGTTTTATTTGATTTAGTTTGAAATGGTTGATCAGAAAAAATATACCTGCCAAGTCTGAAAAATTTACCGTGAATCTCAGAAACTTCGTGTCAATCTTACCGTCCTCAGGAAAAATGATAGCCCAAATCTCATGTAATCAGTATTGCACAATAAACAAGTAAATCTATTAAGTGTAGTGGATTGAAATAAGTGTCTTAGAGCCGTGATCGGCAAAATAGTGGTCGCGAAAATATTTCGGAGGGTCGCGAAAAAGATCCGGGGGAGAAAAAAATAATTGCCAAATTTCTCATTAAAAATAGGCAATGGGAGTGATTCTAATCTAAGAGCCAGTGATCTGACTCGTGTCGCGGATACTTCATACGCGACTTATCAGATGTCCCGTTCCCGGCCAAGCACCCGCTTTTGCCCTTATAATAGACTGATCTTGAGGTTCTTATACCAAGAGAGCCTTAGAATAATATTTGTAACATCAACAAGGTGCTTTGAAAAATGTTAAAGTTGCCTATCTACCTCTCAATAAACCGAGGTGTGAGAACGCTCGGAAGGGTCGTTTCCGGCGATCTGAGGAGGATTTTTGTCAGAAAATTTTATTGGCCCGCTACGCGCCAACCTACGGTGGCGCTCCGCTTAGAATGTGTCATTGGCTGTTTCATTGTGTTGCTTGGGTGAAGAGCTGTCATGACTTTCTTGATGCAGTCACCGGCAACTATCTCTATGAACTGCGCAATGGTGAAGATAGACTAATCCATTGTACATGTAGCTTTAGCTTCAGTGTTCAACATGCAATGATGATGAGGATGCGAAAAATCCAGTTCTAGACTGCATAAACAAGTCAAATCAAACTCCTCCAACCGACCCGTCATTGAGGGCCACCAAGATTCCGGAGCAGAAATTT
This sequence comes from Holothuria leucospilota, assembly GCA_029531755.1. Classification (NCBI taxonomy): domain Eukaryota; kingdom Metazoa; phylum Echinodermata; class Holothuroidea; order Aspidochirotida; family Holothuriidae; genus Holothuria; species Holothuria leucospilota. The sequence continues at coordinate 20,618,404 of CM055969.1, forward strand.
GGGGCCACCAAGCGAAAAAGATTGGAGACCACTGTCTTAGAGCATTTATTTCCTGCTACCAAGGCAGCCAAAAATTAGAATTTCTCATTTCTGTAACTGTGGCAACTATACCAACATGGTGGGACTGATGCGGTCGGTGTGTGTCCGTGTACTCAACTCAAAACATCTTAGCAGAGAAATTTGTCAATCTGGAAATAAATGCATATACAGCATCACAATGCACCATTTGCCCTTTGAAATAGCCACCCGGCCCTAGATAGTCCATCTATGCCCCATACTACCCCCTAGTACCCTTCACCGATCCATCCACGACTACTTCAATTTTGTCCCAAAAAGGATTCAGTACGTTTTCTCCGGGTAAAGCGGCCTAGTTCACCCCATCCCCGGAAAAATATCCCGTGCACGTATGGAATATGTCATAATAGGACATGGTTCCAGACTGAGACATCCGCCTCGGAACCTGCAGCATTTCGGAACAATCATCCCAAATAGCCGAATGAACCGAGACAACGCTTCGTCTGTAACGCGTTGGAAAAAGCTGGAGCCATTTCCTCCTACAAAAATAAAGCCTCTGTGCAAACAGCTTTCAAAGGTGTTTGCAAATAAAAGTCTGCAAAAAGGAGGGCGGCGTGAAGTGGGTCGGCGTTACATGTCAAGTAATCCAGCCTTTTAGCACAAAAATTCACTCTACTTTCGAATTTCTATTGGCTAAGCCATGCAGTTGCGATGTTTCAAATATTAATAAATTGCCAAGCAAATCGAGAATGAGTGTTAAATGTGGCCATAAAATATGCAACATGAAATATCAACTCGGTTTACTTTCTGAAACGTTGCTGTCCTTGCTACTCTTAAATAATAACTTTAACTGAAGAGTCTGCCAGGTGTCTTGTGGAAGTTATTACATTTATTGTCACCGGCCAGAATTAGAACATTGAACCAAAGCTTCGTTCCACCGTGACAAGATTCAAGGCAGGTTTTCAAACTGTTATGGGCTGGACTTGAAAGATTCCTTTTGCTAGTTTCAATCCTTCAGTGACCTCAGTCACTCTGTGACTGTGGTCTTGTTTCGTTTCTTGACGCCAATATTCTTTCGTATAATTAGTAGGCTCTGAACGACCTTTACGTATAGCGCCACCACTTTTTAAAGTTTCTGTCAGTTCATGCGGCTGAAGTTTGTAAAGGATCCCCTCCCTCCAACGCATGCAAAATGTGACCTTTCAATCTTTATCGGTGGAGACGTTTCAAATGTGTTATGTAAATCCAAATTATACTTGGGAATACCCGGGTCTTTTACCAGAGAGGTAGGGAGAGTTGTGAACAGGCTTTGGGAGATGTAGTTGTTTTGATCTTTTCTTTATGACAGGGCACTTAGAAGGCTTCTAAAACTGGTGGGGCTGAGACCTTCAAGTTCTTCGATTGGTGATTTCCTAAGGTACTATTTGGCTATTATCCTGCACAACAAGCGATAGTTTTTGGAGAAAAAACACTGCAAACTGAACATTATAGGGCCTTTAACCCCTCCCCCCTAGGCTTGACTACATAGGCTGCTGCCATTAAAGCAAAATCAACTTCACCATTTCTCATGGTCCTGGGTAGGACTTTAAACTGCATCCGTTTGTGGAGTTTGCCACTACTGCCTCCAGGGCACCCTTGGGCAAGGTGCACCTGTATTTGCCCAGTGCCCCCTGTGGGCTGGGGGTTGTAGAATATGCCCATGGTATTCCCCGCCTGTTGTTAGAAGCGAACTAAAGGGAAGGACTTGAATCGTATTTGAACTTCATTTGAAACCGAACTTAAACTTATACTGTATTTGAAACCGTACTGAACTTCACCTTTTATCCAGCTGACACTATATAAAACATTCGTGTTGGTGTGTTGTTAAATCCTATCTAACTCATGGCCTTTACAACACAAGCTCCTTATAGTAACATAATAACCAGAAAGCCCCAAAAGGCTTTTTGATTCTTTGCTGAAAGGAAATGCCTTTTCACACTGAGGTCTATTCCTCAAAGTTATCCTTCTTGAGATATCATGTTTTATGTTTTCACAGTTTGACACCTGGTGACCTCACATGTCATTTACACCCACCAAAATGGGGTTCTTGTAAACAACATGGGTAGTCTACCTGCTGCATATTAGATCCCTCAACATCAGTTACATAAACCAGGTTTTCTCAGTTTGACCTTTTTGACCTCAAATGAGCTTTGACTGTCACCAAAAATGATTTCATTATTGAATGCACTCTGGGGGTATCCACATGCTAACTGTGAGATCCATCCAGATTACCTTTATGATCTATCATATTTACAAGGTTTTCACTCGAATGACCTTTGGCCTTCCCTACAAACAATAGGTTTCTTTCTTTCCACAAGGAAAATATATATGCTAAGTGTGAAAAGTATTTATCATTTTTATCTTGAAATATTGTGTTTACAGGCAATTTTCTCAGTTTTCATAGTTTCACCTCCAATGACCTCAGATAACCTTTGCCCTCTACAAAAACAATAGGGTTCATTAACTATTACATATCTATATTTTAAGTATGAAAGGTATCCCTGCTTTCTGAGAGATGTCATGTTTACAATGTTTTAGGCTTTCACCACTGGTGACATCTGACTTCTCAATATGATAAATTTACAAAGTATGAAAAGTATCCATCTTTGCTATCTTGAGATATCATGTTTACAACCTAACATTCACAAAACCACATACATACGCACACACGCACACTCATGCACTCACCAGCATGACTGCATAGATTCCTCTTGCCTTCAGCAAGGAATCAAAAAGGTTGAAATGCATAAGATACCTTATTTTACTATTGCAGTACCTCGACTTAGTGTAAAATCATTAACATGGAAATGTCACTTTCAGAAAGTGTGAAGAAACATTACATGGCCCCAAAATGTTTGATAAAGTCATCGCCATGACTTGCAAAAGAATAGACTTACACCAGGGCCCTATTTTACAAGGCCATATTTTATAACAAGTTATGCTTGATCTTTGGTTTGATCCATCATGCAATAGTCCTATTGAAATTAAACCTATGATCAAGCACAACTTTACAAACAGCACCCAGGGCCTTGTTTCATAAAGAGATTGATATTAAGTTTGATCTATCATGCAATAGTCATCTTGCAATCAAACTTAATATCAAGCCTGACTCGGCCCAGTGACTGGTAGTTTAAGTCAGATACAGTCATAGGCATAGAAAGCTGTTTAAGACCACTGTCTTGGGGCAGGGACTTAAAAGGGAGAGGATGTATCCCTCCCCTTTGAGTAATTTTGACATCTGAGTCCTTTGATGCAACTTTAAGTGAAATATTTTGCAAATTTTAGGGAAAATTACAAGGCGGAAAAGTTTGGATATTTTTACAGAAAGGATTTTCCCCCTTGAATAGTGAGGGGTGGGGGGGGAGAAGCATACTCCCACCCATACCTATGCCCATGGATTCATTTTTTGTATTGATCAGGGTCTTGTAGGGGAGGTTCAAACTTATGTAGTCAGCTGGTTTTAATAAATAGTCACGTTACAGAGGTTACTGCAAGTATACGCAAGTAAATAATCTAAACTTCCATGGAGAATACACGGAAATAGTCTGTCAAAAATCACAGAAAAATGGTGCAAATTGTCTATAAAAAATCTGCCATTTTGTAAACTATGTTCTGCTTTAACTCTGTGGATCTGGCTGATGGTCGCAACCTGACATAACAAAGCAAGGGATGAAGTAGCCCGTGTACATAATCAGGGGCATATCCAGGAATTTTCAATAGAGGGGTGCAAGGTTTGATTGCTGTCCTGGTGTAGGGGTAAAAGGACAGGGGGTGTACCCTCCCCTTTGGAAAATTTTTGCTTTTGGAAGAGAGCTGAGATGCAAAATGGTGCTAATATTTGACACATTTTGAAGCATTTTCTTTTTTTGCCTAAACTTTTTCTCATGCATAACAGCCAATAGGGGAGGTGCACACCTGGATCCACCATTGATAATCATCCCTTTGTCTTCTGTCACATGGGAATACTGCCCCTAGCCAAGGGATGAATGAAAAACTGTCTGCTTCGCAGCGAGTGATTAAGAGAGGAAAACAAAAAACTAATGATCTGCATAGACTGAGAAATGATGATACCATGATCACGGCTGAATGCAGCAAGGGGGGGGGAGGGAGGGGGCAACAAGGGCAGGTACCCTTCCCCTCCCAGGAAGTTTTAAAGTTAATTTTCACCCTGCTGATCTGTGTAAATTTCCCACATTTTAAATTGAGATTGTTTTTTATAATTTACAAGGCATGGAAAGTACCAGTTCCAGCAGTATAGGGTCTGGGGTTTGACTGCTGGCTGGGTCATACCAAAGACTTTAAAAATGGAACCTAGTGCCAATGTGCTTGGTGCTCAGCATAAGCAATGGAGTAGGGAAAACAAGCCAGTGAGTCACAATTGGAAAAAGGGCTGTGGCCGGCCCAACTAAAACCAATTGGTAGAAACTGAGCTGTAAAACCTCATCTAACTCTAACCCCAGCAGTACAAGGAGCTACTATTTTGGCACTTTTTTCTTGGTGCAATAAATGCAACAGCAACTGATGATGATGCTCTACTGCCCACTTCCCCCTGTCTAAAAATGTCTGCATATAGCCATGATGATGATGATGAACTTTGCCCTTTTTTGGATGGCTACACAAAAGGGGTCTTCTTGAATAAGCATCAGTACATTAAAAAAGATTGTGTAACAACTGTGCTTGAATCGAGTATCATACATACATTTGTGGGGGATGGAAGATCTTCTCAAAAAAGTTATCTCAATCAAAATATGATATCAGTTGTTAAACTGGTTGGTTGAAAATGTAAACACTGAAAATGGAAAGGGAAATAGCCCCCCCCCCCTTTCCTTTGACTATAAACATGGAAAATATTTTAAGGGCAATTCCTTTGTATATTACTGTAATAATTTGAATCCTTCTGATTTTGGAGTAGCTGCTTAAAAACAAGATCCATAATTGTTTTAAAACATTTAGCATTGAGAACCAGCATAGCTAAAACTGCTTCATTCCCATGCCTGGGGACGTACATAACAGACTAAGTAACACAAACTCTTGTCATGTTCATTTCCCGTGGAAAAAAATCTTCCTAGGGGAGGAGGAGGTTCCAATTTATCTCATGCTCTCCTTTCCTGCAGTTAATTAATGAATGTGCATCCTCACACCACCTCATAATTGAATGCATGGAATATTATACCGTTTTAAAGTCATGAATGTGTCGCACAGTCTGCCTTTCTTAAAATTCCTGAGTCATCATCTCAACAGTGCTTTGTGGCAGATGCTAATAATGACTTCAGTATTCAGGGATAAATCATGAGGTCAGCTTTGCAGGCTATATTTCACCTGAAAAATTTTTCGTTGTACCAACTCAATATTGCACTTGATGTTGATAATCGATGCCCACTGTAGGTAGATATATAATTCACAGTTAAAGTCCATAGACTCTTTTCCCAATAGGAATTACAAAGGATTGTGTGATAGAATTTTGGTGTGCATCGTTTTTTGCCACAGCAAAATGCCATTGACAACAACATCGCCTACCAGAACTCTGTCCCACAATCCATTGCAATTGCTATTTGGAAAAGGGTCTATGAACTGGGGGAACACCCAAATATAGCAACACTCTTCACTGCTACCTAAGACTGTATATGTATTCATGCATACCCCCACCATTTCTAAAAGTTTGTTTGATAGTCTGTGAAAGATGCCCTCCTAACTGATTGCAAAGTTCAAGTCTATATTTGACAAGTTTTTACTTGCAAACAGACATGTCTAGATTGTGAGTCAAGACATTTTATTGCATACTAAATGGACAATGTCAAAGATAGTCTAGAGATACATAGTGTACCATCCGAGGGGTAAGCTTGTGTAAGGTGCATAGATAAGTGTGGCCAATTTCATGTTTTGCAAATTAACTTTTGTGCTTATTTCTCACACCTCTGAGGACATGGGATCCAGGGCAAATACCACCTAGGGGACATGAGGGGAAGCCATGGACTCCAACCCCTTTTCACTGGATATGCAACTAGCTCTTTTCCACGCATTGTGGGATTATTAAAGCTGTTTACACATAGACAGCTTTGGGCCAGTTTTTCATTTTAAGCAATGAAATAGTTAAAAAACAATCAAAATAATAAAAACTAATAATAAGATTATAAAATAAACACAATATACAGTATACAGTAACAAAATTTGACTTTACCAAAAAACAATAGGTTTCTTCTAAATGAGGGGTACCCACATACTAAATGTGAGGATTCCAAGGGCGTGGATCCATCTCCAATGGTGGGGGGCCCTTTCACCATTTGCAAATTACCATCCTGGGAGGGGTCTAAGGGGAGGGTGTTCCCCCTTCCTTTGAAAAAATGGAATTGGAAGGTGTCTATATGGCAAACGGTGCCATATTTGGGTGCAATTTAGCTATTTAAATGTAGTGTCAATTCGTAATCTATGTTATATTATGGAAAAAGTGGAGGGACTTATTGGAGATGTCCCCCTTCCAAAAAAGTGAGGGGAACGCATCTTCCATCCCCCCATGGTCCACGCCCATGGAGGATTCATTGAAGTTTGCCCCTCTTGGAAAATTGTGTGGGCAAGCAAAGCATTACAAACAAACACACAAATGCACACACATACAAACCTACACCATTATGAATGCATACATTTCTCTTATCACTGGAACCAATAAAAGAAACCATCTTATTAACATTTTGCAAAAAGGGGGTGCTACCTGTCAGGATGGGTTCAGTCGAATATATAAGCATCAATAGTACACATAAATGTTTGATATTAGTGTTTGAACTGGGTCCATACATTTGTGGGAAGGGGGAGAGGGGAAACTTGGTGTAAGATCCTCTCAAATGTCATAATACCCCTGTCTGATCACCTGTCATGATGGTTGGTGCTTTAGCATTGAAAGGGTTAAAGGATTGAAACCCTTCTAAGTGCTCTTCAAGAAAAAAATCTGGCAGATACTGCTCTCTTTGGGGGTCAAACACTGGGCAGGGGTTGAAATTAAGTTTTTACGTTACAAAAGTGCTGCAACACACAGTAATGTGCAAACTTCATACTTTAATTTGAAAGTAGCTGCTTCAAATCATAATTCAATTCCCCAATCAGGTTACGCCGTAATTTGGTGGAAACAAGCATGCTGTCAATTCAATTGCTTCATTCCAGCATTCGATCCTGGAGGCACATAACAGACTATGTAACACAATATCTAGTAACCTTCATTTCCCCATGGGAAGAAAAAAACCTTTATTGCTGGATCTGGCCCATCTGATCTTGGACCAACGAAGTCCCTGTTGCCAGAGTCATCATATCTTGCCCTGTGCAAGGTCAGGAATGCCAGCAGGGAAGCACTCCATTGCCCCTCTGAATGTATATGATTTAACCAGGGAGTTGCTAGAGCTAGCAACTCCCTGATTTAACAGAATATTTTTGAATTTCAATACAAAACTTTTGGAAGTTCAAATTTTTGGGCTGTTGATTTCCAAATGATGAGTTAGAGTTAGATGAGGTCTTACGGCTCAGTTTCTAACCAACTGGTGTAAGTCGGGCCGGCCACGGCCTTTTTTCCAGTTGTGGCTCACTGGCTTGTTTTTCCAAATGATGAGATGCTGAGACATAACTTGCATAGCCTGCCAAGCATCTTATCTCTGTGATCATGTGTAAATTATGCAATGTGCCAGCAATGGTGCTACAAAATGCCAGGGCTGTAATGTCTGAGTCAGGACTCGAAAGTGAGTCCATTTTTCGTCAGACTCAGAACTGGCCCTGAATGGGAGTTCCCGGGATCAGAACTGTCCCAGAATGGGCTGCATGCAGCTGGACTTGGACTCGGAACCAATTCCAGCCGAGTCCACAAAAGTGAAATTATCATAAAATGCTACATAAGGCAATGTTGTTACTGGTTCACAGTTCAACACATGAACAATCAAATACAGTCAACTGAATTACACCATGAGCCAGGCAATGAAATTGACTCCTAAAATGCTGTTTTAACTGAGTGTAATTCTAAACTGAATAGTGCAAACCCACCATTTTTACAAATGCTACATTTTCAAATGGCTAGACGCAGAATTTGGCCCAAAATTTGAGGACCTGGAATCGGAATTGGCTTGGAATCCAAGGGTACTGAACTCGGAATTGGCCGGAATGTTGGCGACTGGAATCGGAATTGGCCCGGAATCGGGTTAGGTGGACTCAGATACAGTGCTGCAAAATGCTTTGTATCATGAACATATCTGGCCCCCTGAAAAATGCCCCCTTTTTTGTCAATGTCTATAGTATAGCTATGTGGCTAAAAGTTGGGGACTTCAGTGCATTTGTTGCCCAGGGGTCTCAAATATTCTTAGGACAGCCCTGAATGTGGGTGTATATATGTAAAATGCATTTTTATGTGATTTCTAAAGATGTATATGATTTAACACAAAGTTGATTATTTACTTCATGCAGAAAACATGGCTTGTAAAATTGCAATAATTTGTGACTAAACTTAGCTTGAAAATGACTTGCTTTTAAAGCCACCTGATAGTTGCTGTAAAAGCATAGCCATCACAGCCAAGGAGGGGGTGGAGGGGGAGATTAGAGCCCCCCTAAATAATTTGCAGTGAAATTCTTCATCAAAAGAAATTATCATTAGCTGTATGTGAGAGGAGCCAAAAATTACTTTAGCAAATACCAAAATCCAGGAGCTAAAGTTTTTATCCCCCTCCCCCACCCTGCCCTGCCGCCCACAATCAGTAAAAACCTATCGATGGCCCTGTGTGAAAGCTGCTACTTGTTTCAGTTGTCTTAATATATACCAGAGTGATCAATTTGCAAACCATTTCCACTGATTTCACACTTAACAGTCTCGACTTCAAAGTTCATTGCCGCAATGGTTGGCAAGTTCTATGGTGGCTTTAAAAGATTTGAGTAACAAAGCCATTTGTCAAGGTCTAGAGGTTTCAGTTCTACACAAAAAAAGATAAAAACACAAGGCGGTAACCAGTAACTTTTAGACACTTGCAGGGGCTATTGAGTCAAAAGAATCGGAAGAAATGCTGGGTGATATGATCTTTTTTCTTTGTACTGAACTCAAGAAAAATAAAAAAACTAGTGTGGGAAACCATGCTAAAATACATAAAAAAGAATGCTTCATCAAGTTTTAACAAAAAAAAAAAAAATAGTTTTATAAAAGTACAAATTCACACCTATATCACACGGATGTTACAGACCTGGCTGGTAGCCATATTCAGCTACAAGTATTATGCTCATTATTTTGTCCCCACTCCACTTAAAGTATAGCATGGGATATCCAGCAAGGAGATAGGAAAACATGAGAAATGGGGGCAGGGGTGGAGATAGGGTGAAAGCCTCCTCTTGCCCCTTTCCACCTCTAATAGATGAGATCTGAGTTGAAAGAAGTGTAGCATCAGAAACCTTTCTCATATCTGGTCCCTCAAATCCATGGCAGAACGATACCCAAGGTAGGCTACGTACCCTCTCTAGTGAGGGGCATTGCCCTGCATGGTGCTAACAATTTTGCCAGACAGTTTAGATGGAGGGATTTGGGGAAATACATATATAAATAGAAGTGGAGAGTGAACTAGACTTGTCTGCCTCTCTTCACCAGAAATGACTGTATGCAGTGGCTGCTACTGTAATTTACCATGCTCATTATCTAGCGAGTCATATTACAAAGAATGTTCACCACACTCTGTGTTAATTGATCCTTGGCTGACTGTCACATAGGCCATGTTCCCGTTTGAGTAAGCAATGTGGATCATGGTTTTATCGTCCCACAGGTGTTAGTGAACTTGATCCAGAGCCACTTCCACATTTGAGTGAGCACATTAGATCAACCTTCTATATGAACACAATGCGCAAGCGTGAAAAGGTCACCAATGTTTACAAGTCGGCAGGCCATTTTGTCACGCACTGTACGTACCGTACCACACAAGCACTGGAGATCTGGGGTCACTTGATCTACCGATTGTGTTCACACTACAAACTTTGATCCAGCACGGTCGATCTGATCTACCCCAGTAGGGTGGATCTCAATCTTGAGTCAAGTGTTGTTGATCTGTGTTCCCATTAGAGTTTGATCTACCGACCAAGATCCACCGCGCTCACTCAAATGGGAACACGGCCATAAGGTTTCAACAGTGCAGGGACTAGCTGTGAGAGAAGGCTTAATGTGGACAATCTAAATAATCCCTCACCCGACCCTGACTTGTCAGTTACACCTCTTAAGTCAGACATGGTGACTTCTATGAAAGCTGGGCACACATGCACTTAACCATAATACCCTGATCCCAACCAAAGGTATAAACCGAACCTTTTTCCTAACACTGACCTCAGTGTAGACTTGTCCCAGTATTGGGATGTCTGAAGAAATAGATGTTGGGAACAGAGCACAGTCCCCCACTTATAGCTCAACTGCATAAAGATGCTAACTACACACTGGATACTGCAAGTTATCTACTAACCCACTCAGCTGCCATACATTATGATGTCTAACATAAAAATAGATCTATTTTGACTAATGATAAATGTTCCTCTTTTCTTTCAAACCCTGACTATAAATACATACCCATGGGACGGAGATCGATGGATCACATGACTGCCTCCACAAGCAAAACTAATAATTTACTTAATTTCCAAATACCCATTTCACTTTTAAGATGTTACCATGATTTTCCCTGATAAATTGCCACAGATGAGTGACAGCAAATAAGTCTTCTAAACTGACAGCTTGTAAACAAAAGGACACGTAATTAAAACATACTTGAAATTGGCTTTTCACCCTGAAGAGACAGATGTTTATTAACTGTCTAAAACTTGCCATACCCCTAGACAAGAACAATTCATCTCTGAGTCATTATCATTCCGCCCTGGTAGGCAGATTCATGCTATCCTCTCTTCCAGCTCCCTGAGTGAACATGCTTTCACCACTTTGAAAATACATGGAGCAGTATAAGTATTTGAGCATGGTATTCTATGTTCAGTTGCAGGCTTGCAGCCCTAGTGAGACATATTACAATAAAAACTCCTACAAATAAACATGCAGGGGTGGCACCAGGATTTGCCCGACAGGGGGGCTAGCAACCCGAAGCCTCAACGAGGGCGATAAAGTGCCAAAACGATGTTTGAAGCAAAATTTTGGTGCAACTGACAGTTGTGGGGGACTACATATTTTATCGTATACATAACAGCTCCCCGACAAAACCAGAAAATTTCCCAGACGGGGGCAGTCTTCCCCGACGCGGGGGCCATGGACCCCTGCCCCCCATCTGGTACCACCACTGTAAACATGTAAACTGATCATAGCAGAATTGGCACAAATGCTTCAGACTGGAGATTAAGACAGGGGTAAGAAGGGTGAATCTGCTTCATTTGACAGAAATTAAACAGACTTGGCTGGGAGCGGGAACAGTGGCATAGACAGAAAAAATTGTGTGGAGAGTTTCTGGGAGGTCTACCATTTCATGGGGGAGGACTTCAAATGTGGAGCCATCACATTTTTTCACTTATCGATTTTCCAGTCGGGAAGGGGGATGAGAGACTCGTGAGGAGGATCACGCCCCAAAGACCCCTTCAGTAGCTACGTACGCCACTGAGTGGGGAGGAGGTGGCTAATGGGTTTTGTTCCCAATGTTATTTGAGGCTGTCAAAGAGTGATGCAAACATCTTCCAGGTTGAATATTTAGAAACCTGCGAGGCCTTCGGTGAGTCAATTCCAATTTACTGGCCGAGAGTTGAAAATGCTGTAGTGGCCGTGGCTGGTCCTACATCCATGCATGCTGGCTGAAAATTTCCATTACCCTCAAATGGTATGTATCATGACTGGCAGACATATATGGGACAAGCCAAGTAATTATTACATGGTGACATTGCTGTTCAATAATATTGCATGGTGCATGCATGCACTGTGGTCTTTATAGTCATGACATGCAAATATGCTCTCATGAAGATTCTCAGCTTTCCTTTGAAAAAATTTCCTTTAAATTTCCTGCAAAACAAATGAAAGGAAGAAGTATAATACTAGGAAGTGTGAATGAATACTTGAATATTATACAACATTTAATCCCACAAGCAGCAGAGTTGAAAGAAGGCAGGCACTACAGAGGAGGGGGATATGTAGGATCTTTCTGCCAGATTTTCTGCCTTACCCCATGCAGTTATTCACCCCTCCTCCGAATAACAACCGCCTGCAACTGAAATGCTCCTGCCCCAAATAATTTCCTTTGATCCTCTCCCTTCCTTCTGGCGCATAAGTGTAGGAAGTGGGGGAACTGGGGGGCTACCCCCATCAAAAATGTGGGGGCTGAAGTACGCTTCCACCCCCCAAGATCCAATGCCAAAAACCGCTTATTTGTCTTTTCTGTAAGAAATGTCAAAAATTTGCTGTAATTTCCCTTAAAACTTGTCCAAAAATATTGCACCAAAATGCATCTGAGGACCCTAAAATACCCAAAAATTTTCCAAAGGGGAGGGGGTACCCCATGTCCCCCTCCCCTTAGACCCCTCCCCAGGCCGGCGATTTGAAACAAGGTTCAGCCCCCCCAGTCTCCAAAAGCTTCCTACGTCTATGGGTCACTGCCCCCTTCCTCATCTTCAAAATCCTAGTGCTGCCACTGAGAGTCATGCTGAAATAAAAAGGGTAGAATACCGTGACATACATCATTTTTACGTGTGGGCTCGACCCAGGCTAACAAAACAGCAATGCAGGACTTAAGAAACTGACACCCTTTTGAGATGGCGACTCTTTAACCCACCATTTACAAAAGCTGGAAGGCTTGATTGCAGTCAAGAGAGGAGAAACATGTTTGGTATTTAACTGACTTTGCCAGGGCCTTATCGAGTTGTGGACTGTTCCCCAAACTGAGGCCAAAAGTCAACATCCCAGTGGGGGACTGGGGCCCCGAAGCTGTGAAGTATTTACAATACTGCTGACACAAGAAATGGCAACAGTAAAATTTTGGCTATCTTCCGATTACCTAATAACCTTGAATACAAAGTACAAAGATTGCAAAATCAGCCTTAGCCTAGTTTGTATTTCAATAATTAATAACAGGAGTGCCCTTTCAGGGCCGTAGCGAGCGGGGGGTGTGGGGGTGTCACACCCCCCAATATTTGGTCGCCCGTCGGCAAATTTACGGTCTGTCGGCAAAAAAAAAGGAGAGGGAAAGGAAAAGAAGAGGAAAAGAGGAGAGGAGGAAAAGAAGAGAAGAGAAGAAGGGAAAAGAAAGGGAAAGGAAGGGAGTGAAAGGGAAGACAGAAAATGAAAATTGGAAAAAAGAGAAAGAGAGAACGGGCCAGCCTGTTATCGGCTATTTCGATTTTTGGCTCTTTCGATTTTCAGCTCTTCATCTAATTGGTCCATTCAAGTTGAAGGCCCGTCGGCAAATTGATTATGCATGTGACGGCCATATACAGCTGTATCAACGGCTGTCGGTGTAATTGCACGAGTGACTGAGTCCATCAGCAACTCGGGAAAAAAAAGGGACTTAACGGCTTCTGTATGGGTGTACTATTTCGGGTCATAATGACCCCAAATGACTTTTGACCTCCACCAAAACAATAGGTATCATCTGCTCAATATGGGCAATCCACATGCTATGTATGCCATCCCTCACAGTTATCCTCCTGGAGATATTGTGTTTACAAGGATTTAAAGTTTTGGCCTCTGCTGACCCTAAATGACCTTTGACCTCCACCAAAAACGATAAGGATCATCTAGTCATTATGGGCAATCCATGTACTAAGTATGAGATCCCTCACAATTACTCTTTTTGTGATATTGTGTTTAAAAGGTTTTGACCTTTTGACCTCTGGTGACCCCAAATGACCTTTGACCTCCACCAAAAACTATAAGGATCATCTACTCATTATAGGCAATCCTCATGCTAAGTATGAGATCCCTCACAGTTATGCTTCTTGAGATATAGTGTTTACAAGGTTGTGACCTTTGACCTCTGGTGACCCCAAGTGACCTTTGACTCCACCAAAAACAATAGGGATCATCTACTCAATATGGGCAATTCACATAGTAAGTATGAGATCCCTCACATTTATCCTTCTGGAGATATCGTGTTTACAAGCAATTTCCAGCATATTTATTATTTGACCCTTGTGACCCCAAATGACCTTTCATCCCCACCAAAAAGAAGAGGGACCATCTACTCATTATGGGCAACCTACCTGTTTAGTATGAGACCCCTCGGAGTTACCCTTCTTGAGATATCGTGTTTACAAGGTTTTGACCTTTTGACCTCTTGTGACCCCAAGTGACCTTTGACCCCCACCAAAAACAATAGGGATCATCTACTCAATATGGGCAATCTACATGCTGAGTATGAGATCCCTCGGAGTTACCCTTCTTGAGATATCGTGTTTTCAAGCAAAGCATCACATACACACGCACACACATACACACCCATACACACATCCTCACACACGACATCACCATCCCATAGATTCCTTTGGCCTTTGGCAAGGAATCAAAAATTAATGGGAATCTTTGCATTTGATGATGCATTATGAACCAAAATATATCCATCCTGAGACTTAATTTTTCACCCAGAGATATACTTTGACCTCAGAGCTTCCGGGAGCTTCGCCCTCCGGAATCCACGAAGGGTCCATAGGTGGGCCCAGTGTTTTAGCCAGCCCCTATTTGTGGAACAATGTCACATAAATGGTGACAAATGTTGCACAAAAAAGGTCTGACAAGCAAATTTTACCCGGGTGTAAATTTTGAGGTTCCTCATTAAGGCAGAAATCCACTCAAATATTGCACCATTTGTGATCTAGGAACCTTTCAAATTCCAAAAATTTTCAAAGGGGAGGGGGACACCCCCCCCCCCGGCCACACAGATCAGAAAATGTCGCATTGAGAAAACGTCCTAGCTAAGCACTAGCAGGCCTCTGGATCCCAGCTGCTTAAAACTATAGCCGCCTGACGAGAGGAATAGCCTAATACATTAAAATTAGTGGGGATCTAGTTTGTATTTGATGATGCATTATGAACCAAAATATATCCATCCTGAGACTTAATTTTTCACCCAGAGATATACTTAAACCTCAGAGCTTCCGGGGGCTGCGCCCCCTGGACCCCACCAGGGGTCCTTAGGCGGGGCCCTGGACCCCACCCGCTAAAGCTTGTTTTCGCACTACGCATTGCCAGATCCATCGGCAAAACATAATCTCCACACCCTCCCCCCCAAAGATAACGCCTTCACTATGCCCCTGTGCCCTTTGATGCTAAAAGGAGCTTTTCCTGTCACGGGAGGAAGAAGGATAGTAGGGTGGCACAGGTTAGGTTAGGTTAGATGAGGTTTAACGTCCCAGTTTCCAACCAATTGGTTCAAGTCAAGACGACCACAGCCTTTTTTCCAGTTGTGGCTCACTGGCTTGTTTTCCCTGCTCCATTGTGTATGCTGAGCACCGAGCACAAAGGCAGTAGGTTCCATTTTTAAAGTCTTTGGTATGACCCGGCCAGGATTTGAACCCTAGACCTTCCGGCTGCAAGTCGGATGCTCTAACCACTTGACCACTGGGTGGCATGGGAAATTGAAAGACTTGTGGCAACAGGTAGAAATAATGAGAAAGCAGAAAGTGGCACACTAAAAAAGTGCATTTTTGAAAACATTTTATAGTTTTACTTCATAGTGCATTGCCAAAGTTATCTGTTTTGTTACAGTTACCTACAATTGTTACTTCTGTATTAAAGCATGTCAAGCTTATGGACTGCAAGGAAGAAAACTACATTCAATGTTTAAATTAGCTATGACCCCTTCGGTCACCGCTTTTACTGTCACTGATGGGAATATGAAGGTCCTTGCAGAAAAATTGAAATAAAACACTGTTACAGATCCGAGTTTGTGGCATCTGGAAGGGAATATTAGACTTACTCAACTTGATGACTCCATTCATCTCCTTTTTGTGCAACCCAATTTGAGAGTTCAGCAAGAGAAAAGTTTTTGGAATCTAGTAGAGCCTTGGTTTAAATTGAGTATCCCATTTTTTCAAAACACCCCCCTGCCGCCCCCTTAGCGCTCATGGCCCTCCTGATTTGTGCAAATGCCCCCCAGGGGGGATAACGCCCCCGGTTGGGAACCACTGTTCTAGAACATTACAAGATCTTACTATCTGCAGAGAAAGAAAAGAGACGCTTAGTAAGAGTAGAGCTGCTCATGATGTTTGAGCTCATAAGGCTTTCTGAAGATTTTGTTGTCAGTCAGTCCAATAATTTTCCACTCTCCTAAAGTGTAATATTTTTACCACAACTAACTGGACAGCAGATGTTAAAAGAAAATGATATTCACATTGTTCATCAAGTGCAGAGGACCAAGACACCTGTTACTGCACACAGTTGTGTAAATGCTTTTGGTGTTGAAAAACATAACCGCATTGGTTTTACATACTGGCATCTGATCAAAAGGTGTTAAATAGGATTCTGGATTACTGTTTGCTTAAGAGTCATAATTATTAATGGTTCAGGTACACTGGATAGATAAGCTATATAGAGGTGATTCATCGAGTGCAGAGGACCAAGACACCTGTTACTGCACACAGTAGATGTGATTTTACCATAGGCAAAAGAAAAAAAATGGCTAGGCCTATGCATGATGGGTGCATGTTATTATACACTCTGAAATGTACTGTATTTTTCAGGTGCAAGGGGTTTTTCACAGGAGTATAAAATGGGGAGGAGGAAAAACATTACCCCCATCCCAGCAAACCAAACTTGCCCATACTTCCTCGCCCAGTCATTTCCTAGGCATGAAATTATGCAACTGACATATGTTATCTCTACCAATATTTTCTTCTGTTTCCCCCCCCCCCCCCCCCGCCTACCTTTCATTTCAAAACAATATTGCTGTCAGTGAGTTTTGACCTTCTAATTCCACTTGCTTTATTACATATAGGAGCAACTAAAACTTCAGTGTTATTTTTTTTTTGAAATGTAGCCTAAGTACAAAAAGACTTTCTGAGCCTACATAGCTGATGACCAGAGTTGCTGACCGGATGATACACCATTTGAACTTTCCATGCTGCTCACATTGTGTAAAGCTTAGTGACTTCATAGTATACCCTTCAGAAGATCAACTTTGATCTCTAAGATGATAGACACTTGGTCTTGGCCACTCCCTTTAATGGTAATATATGTTTTATGAAATTCTTCGGGTACCCGATACTTTATTTTGGTAATCCCTGATTCACTGGAAAAGTGATTTCTTTTGTTGTTTACTCACCTGTAGTGTCACCCTAACTGGTCACTCATTGTGTAACAAGGTTGGTGGAACAATACAGGATAAATACATCAATACAAAAGAAAAGTGACCCCTTAGTATCAAGACTTCAAATTTAGACTTCTTTGTAATTTGCCTTTCATTGCTGATTGGCATAGCTCTTTGATGAAGGACGATGGTAGGGTTAGAGGAACCTGTGATGGGGGGGGGGGGTGCTATGGTCCATCCACAAGTGCATAACAATATGTGCCATGTTCATAGCTATATGCTAAGTTTTGAGAGGAACCATCTTCAAGCATTGTTGAGGGATGGGAATACTAGTGCATGGGTACTAATGTATTTTAGTTTGCTACTAATCATCACAATAGTGATTGGGAAGATATGTCATATGAGTCTGGAAGGCCTTTGCCCTTATTTTTCTGTAATGACAGTAAGCATGTGTGAGTTACCTGACTCTACTTCAGTGTTACACTCTGGCCAGAAGTCGAGTAGTGCGTTCAATTTCTTTAAGATTGGAACCACTCAGTGGAAAAGTTTCAATACTGTCAAAACATGCACAAAAATCAAACTTTGGAGTTCACATTGGTGTTCTGTCATAGTTTTTAAAAATTTTGCTTTTTGGTCCTTTTTCATACATAATTTTTCTCTTCAGCTGGCTAGCTACTACGCATCTCCCACACTGCTCATAGAGTTTGGTCCCTAAGCCGTTGAGAAGCTTGTACTACGACAGTGCTGTATTAATTCTCATTGGTAGGCTATTGTAATGTTCAGTTTACTGCTGTTGAGGTATGTGTTCCTGCATCAATTATGTCAATGTAGTTAGGTGTGACTGCAGTCAGAGTTGTTACAACAAGGGCCACAGGTACCTGACTCCAAAAACATGGGCGTCACTCAAGCCTAATTAACAGCCATTACAAAATTCCATTTCCTCAGTAAATAATAGCATCTATGTCTCCTACCCTTCCATGATATGTTCACTCCCACCAAGCTGCTCTATAGCAACCCAGGAGAAAATTCCAGTCAAGAAACAGGTATTTGGTGTCAGGTTTTAACAGGTAACTGACAAAACCAGTTTAAACCTGACAAACCAATTACCTGTTGACTGGAATTTTCCTCTGGGAACCTGGGCTACCCATTTTATTCCTATGCCTGTACTCACCTTGAATGAGGTTCATGGAGGCTGGTAAAAATACAGTTCAGTGTGACTTGTGCCATCGATACCGGCATGTGACAGTGCAGAATGTTTTACTCATCCAAGTTGCATTAAAATGCCCCTTCTTCTTCCCGTTTCTCCTTCCACTTACTTTGCCCTTTCAGCCATCGGTAATTATGAGCTACCCTTCCCAGTCAAAATAGTCATGGGCTTTACCCTGCAGCACTAACTTCCACTTGTAGTTTGAGAGGGTAAGTGGTCGTAGGAGTTGCAAGGGGCCCAGGCTTTGAAAACTAATCTCGCTCCAGCTGACATGTAATAATAAGACATTATGCAAGGTGGATTGCGCCAAAAGAAATAGCATTTTGAAGTCATCTAAGTTAAATATTGGTTTACTTATTTTATACTATTCAAATTTTGGTATCAATTTGATAACCAAAATAATAATACAGAGCATACTACTATTCTGTAAAATTTTTGAAAATCTGGGATGGGGGATGTTTGTGTAGGCCATCTCCCCTTGTCAAAAAGTGGGGAGGACATAATTTCCCCCACCCCTAGCCTGTTATTTCTGCCTATACTTAGTCATATAAACTGCCTGAACTCCCAGCAAGTAGAATAGCCTATAAATCTTAGGATACTGAATCACAAACTAAGATTTCAGGCCAATCCCCAACCTGTGGTGCAAGTCTTAAGTCAGATATTGACACTGCTTACCCTCTTCTTAATTGCTGATTCACATCGAACAGGACCATGATCTAGAGGTTCACTGAGGCAGGCCAGGTCTGTCTTGAAAAAGGCACCTCTAGATCTGGTATGTAATCTGCTGTGCATTTTTTTTTTTAAAGACAGGGTCCAGGACAATAACTTAAGTTTGCCCTCCCTCTTAATAACCATGAAAAAAAATGATAGGAAGCTTCCTCTAAGTTATTACAGAAATCTACCCATTGTATCATTTACTACTGTATTCCAATCGGTTAAAGTCACAATCCGACAACCAACAGTTCCTAGGTTATTGCTGAGATATATTTGCTTTACTTCATTCAACACTACGTTTGAAATAAGTGGCATCTTTCATGTAATTTCTACAATGTAATGAACAACCCATTACAATTTTATGAGGAAACAGGTAGGAGGTTCCAGACTGAGCAAAATATTTCTTAAGAAATATGCCAGTCAAGGAGACAGGATTTCCTAGTAAATCTTTATCCGGGAAAAAAATTTCCTAAGTAGTCTGAAATATTCCACGTGGGGAGGAGGAATTTCAGGGGGAAGAAATCAGGGGCATAGCTAGAATGAAAATTTTGAGGGGCCTAGGTATCAAATGGGGGTCACGGCATTGATAGCCATCCTGGGGAGGGGTCTCTATTTTTGCTATATTTTTCATTAACTGAATTTATGTTCAAAAATTATATGTCGATTTCATACGTGTGCACATTTATTTTGTCTTACATTTACTTTTTCTTAAGTCTTACACATTTTATTAGAACAATTTTTTTTTTTTTTTTTTTTTGGGGGGGGCGCTAACAAACATCTAGGGGGCCAAGTAGCTATGCACCAGAAAGGAATTCCTTATATGTTAGAAATGAGTTCAGAGATGAGTATATAGGCCTACAAGTCATTCAACTTTGTTGAATTGCCATTCCCATCTGCCCTATACTAATCTTTTCCTTTGGCCTCGTGATACAGTATACCAGAGGATAAACAGTTTCATGGCGAAGTTCAGGTAACGTTGAAGAGCTGTAAATCAGTAGGGCTCATCAGCCACTTGTTTACTTAAGCAATGATTTTTCTGCTTAATCTGTGTTTTTATAAAAGTGTGGAATTTCTCACAAAGAGGGCATTTAAGAATCAATAATGCATGTTTTGACAGTTTCCTTTTCAACAAACACCACAGAATTTCATATCACGCTGTGAACGCTTTCCAGTATTCCTTTTTTTTATTCCTATGATTGGGTCTATTCTGACTTCCTTTATGCAAGTATTATAACAGGTCAACAAGTCAGTTGAACCAGAAAAGTTGGAAATAAACAGATAATAAGTTGGTCTTAATCGTTAGACCTGGACAATAGAGTTCAAATCATTCATCTGAGTTAAATACCGTCAGTTTCATATGTACTTTGGTTGACACATGTGAAAGGGGCATATGCACTTAAAAACATTGCGTATTGCATAACATGTACATTTAACATGCATGTACTAGGGGTGGAGCTAGAACAGGGAGTGCAAGGCAAGGATTTTCCCAGGCCAGATTTGTTGAGGTGTAGCATTCAACCAAGACAGAACATGGCCCATGCAAAATCTGATGACAATTTTTGCACACTAATTTGCATTTCAAAGTAAATGAACACTTAGTTTAAAGGGAGGGAATATGGCATCCCCCCCCCCTCCCAAACCAGACATTGCTAGCAACTCTCTGCCCAAACATATTTAGGATCGAATAGTCCTAGAGTCTAAATGCAGGTGGTAACTGCACTTTGACATTCATTGAAACACTATACAGCTCCACTCTGGTTGGTCACCAATTACTCTATAGTCAGTCTTGTTCCCAGTTAGGTTCACACACATACATTTGTTTAACAATATTGCCTGAATAATTTAAACTCATGTGCAGGCTTTGTGGCTCTGTCTTGGAGGTGTATACTGAACAGGTGGTTTGGTTTAAATTGGAGGAGGGGCTAGAAGGAAACTTAGTAGAGTTGCTACTGTCTGGGGTGATATTAGAGAGCCTTTAACTATAGGGCTATTCCATAAAGCCCCATGGTTCAACATTACAAGGGCTCTACAGTCTCCCCCAAAACAATGATATTCTCCCTCCTAACTTTACTGCTAGCCCCTCCCCCGATTTAAAGACAGACACTCATCACCCCAAGTACATTTCTGGTTGGGGGAAACCAAAATTGTCAATTGGTAACTGCTTTTGATTGGCATATCAGAGTCAGAAAATTCAAAGATGCAGAGTAGCTCAAATTACACAGCATGTACAAAGATTTTTGATTACAAAGTAGGGCCTTGTATCCAATTCACTAAGATATGGTCTTGAGCAATAAAACTAGGTTTGTGTCTGCACAAGGAGGAGCTTAATGCAATTTTGGGAGGGGCTTGATCGAAGTACTTAGTTGGAAGAATTGGAACTGTCTGGGATAATGAGATTTGCGCTTTAAACAAGGAGACACCTGCCTATTATGTGCTCCCAGATGAGGTTACAGTAGCTTGCACTGAGTTTAAATGCAGTCTTGGACAATTACCATTATTCATTATCCATATCACAGCCAATAGTCACCACTTTCTTCCTGTACCAGACTGGTAAAATTTACCTAAAATGCCGATACTGCCTAACTGATATTTCTCTTCGTATACATCATACATAGGTGACACTATTTTAGTATGGGTGACTGTAACTGCAAATATTTTACCTCAGAAAACTGTAACAACACTTAGTAGTGGTCAGGGACATAGCTAGGATAAAATTTTTAGGGGGCCTAGGTACCAATGGGGGGCACTGATCCCAGTCCTTAATTCTTACAAATTTTATTAGGACACACACAATTTCTGAGGGGGGGGGGGGGGCTAGCAAACATCTGGATATCGTTATCGGTAATATCAGCTACTTGTCATATCGGTACAACACTAGTTTAAATTGCTCAAGGCCACATCCACACAATCATACTGTGAGTGAGCTTACTAAAGCCTCCTTGACCAACCAGAGTGAAGCTACTGTTTGAATTAATGTCAATCAATGTGCAGTCACCAATATTACTTAGAAGCATGATCATTCATATTCCTAGGCTTGGGGTGATGCTATAGCACCTTTTATTCTGTATTTCATAACAGTTGCAGTATGCAATTATTTTACGAAAATCAAGACAACTTATGGTCCAAAATATTGCATCATTTCTCCACATACCTCACACATTCCAGTATTTTCCAATATCCTCTCCCCTCAGATCCCTACCCCAGACCAGCAATTCTGAATGTTGCTTTGGAGAACTGACGGACCTGGCTAATTAACCACTGGTATAAAGACTGGAGCCTAATCTTATTACATACCTCCTCTTATTTCTCCTACATGTATCTTTGGTTATAGGTTTCTTAAAAAATGTTGAATATTAAAGATAAACTAAGTAGTTATTCTGCATAAATTTAACAAAACAGTTGCAAATATATTGTCACATGATTAAAAGGAGACATTCCTGAATTAGAATA
The DNA here is from genome assembly GCA_029531755.1 of Holothuria leucospilota. Lineage (NCBI taxonomy): Eukaryota > Metazoa > Echinodermata > Holothuroidea > Aspidochirotida > Holothuriidae > Holothuria > Holothuria leucospilota. The sequence goes on from CM055969.1 coordinate 20,641,036, forward strand.
CCAAGGTATACTACTTTAAATTGGGGTGACTGCATTTTCTTGATCTTCAATTATCTCGTAATGTATAGAAATGACATAAGTGTGCCAAAAGCTAAATGTTAGGAGTCTTCATCCTTAATGCCAACTGAGGAGAAAATTGATGGAGATAAAAGGCAGCTGCCAAAGGAGGTTGCTTCCAACCAAGGTCAAGGTCATGATACCAAGGGTTACCTCATGTTTGTGTATATGAAGGGTAAATGGACACAGAGACACTTACAACTTACTTCTGACTTTCCAGGAGCACCTGCAGCAATTAGACACCAACTGTTAAAATGATTTGGATGAATTTATGGCACCCTGTGAGAAGTTTGTAAACTTGAAGAATATGATTATTTAACTCATAAAATATACAATATATCACGTTCCCTCTCTCCCCATGGGCAAATGAAACTCTTGCTGTGCTTGTGAGGTCTATGCCACAGAAAGGTCAAAATTCTTAGGAGATACTCAAAAAAAAAAAACTGTTTCAATAGTTTTATAGTATTTTTACGAAAACATCACCATTAATCAAATCATATTGTCTACAACTAAGTCACTTATTCCCATGGCATCACTTAAGCTTTAATAGAGCTCAGGGGAATAAATCTTATGACGGAAATCATGGCAAACATTGTAGGCACAACGAGTGGATCAGTGGCATACCTAAGGGGACTATGAGGGGCGCAAACCCCTACAAAATGAAACTCAAAAAGTGAAAAAATACAATGCTTCTAATTTGAAGCCCACCAATATGAAATGGCTGTGATAAGCCCCCCACCCTTCTGTCCCAACTTTCCATGAAAAATTTCTGGCTTCACCACTTAGCATGCACGATGGCATTTTGCCATCATTGCTGTCAGATATATCTCATACTTGCCAACTCTACCGATTTGGGCGGTAGAATACCGCTTTTTAGACATTTGAACTGGCTACCGCTTTTTTACTCTAATCTACCGATTTTTGGCAAACCTGCCACAGAATTTATTGAAAGTATGATTTAAGTTACACTTTGCTGTTTAAGCGTGCGTGTTGTGTGTAATTCACCATAAAACAGCTCAGAAAATGTTGATAAAAATACGATTCATCGATCGAGCTTGAGCTGAGAGATATGGATCGATCGAAACCCGCGCGCATACGTACGTACGTACGTATGCGTGTACTGTGTTCTGCAGTATAGTCCAGCTGTACTGTACTCGATTGTTTACATCTTTTGCGATCAGAGTGTGCATGCGGGGCTCGCGGCCTGACAATAATCCCATCACATACACGTGCACATAGACTTCCATACAAATATCGATCTGGAGGCAGCGCAGCAGTTATTGCCGCCGTTATACAGTCTTTGTGCAAGCTGCCACATAAAGGAACCTGACAGCCAGGTCCTCTTCTAAAAAGATACAAATTAAAAACTATAACACAAACTCAATATGAGAGTTTTGTTTTCTGTATATGTATGTTCTTTTTCACGTTTCAACTTCAGTAACAACAACAAAATAGTTGTGCAAGTTTGTTTGCAAAATATCTAGGACAAATTGTAGGCCTACCATATCAGGCACACTGATATCTAGTGGTAAGTACAAAAGCAACACCTTGAATCTGTTATGTGATTCTGCATACTTGCAGAGTGATAAATTATTTGCCAGCAATACGTGTGTATTTGATTTCTGCATGGTTCTTCCTACAAAATAGTTCATAAAATACATAATAATATGTCTCCTTATGCATACAAAATACCGTATAAAGTATGCACCAAATCACATATTTTCACATTAAAAAAACAAAAAAGCTTCACAGTGTGGGAGGGGGGACACCCCCCTCCCACACCCTCCCCCTCGCGCACAAGCACGCTCGGGCTCGGTCGCTTCGCTCCCTCGCAAGATCTACCACTTTTTCACTTTCAAATGTTGCCAAGTATGATATCTCAGACCCTGGATTTCACAAACTTTGAGCACAATTAAACAAAAAGAATTATTTCAAATCTCAGTCACCTCCACAAGTTATTGAACATTACTTATAAGCCTAGAGCTTTCAAAACTTGATAAATGTTTCTGTCAATCACATTTTTAAAGTTGAGTTCACATATCAAATAATCTATCCACTCAAATATCTGTTTGCTTAAGTTTTAATAACTTCAATGGTACTTTACTTCTGCTTCTCAGTGACTTCAAAGCACAACTGAACTTTAATTTTCACTTTTTCTTGGGGGTAAGGTGTGGATTGGGATGGGTTTCCTTCTCCAGAGCTGGGAAGCATAGAAGGGGGGGGAGGGGCACTGAATGGGTAGTTGAAATACTGACTGAGTAAAAATAGCATAGCTAGAACCCAGGCCACTCTCTCTATATCAGTCTGCCTATTGTTCCTTAATGGCCAGCAGCCAGGTTCTACCATGGAACTACCACCTCGAGGTGGTAGCTCCATGGTTCTACTAATGTAACTTGAACATTCATTCTTGACATCTCATTTTAGCTCAGAGTTACTTCCATTATGAACAATTTTTTACAGCTTGCCAGGGACTTACTGGGGGTAAGGAGGGATACCAAATGTAAATGAGGGGCGAATTAGATTGTATCATCCATAAAATCAGTATGACAAATGATTTATGGGACACAAAAACAGAAATATCACAAAAAGTTACTTAAAGGGAAATATTTTGTTCAAAATGCACTGACATAGCACCACAAACTATAAAGCTTTTATCCAGTGGCATAACCAAAGGGAGATAGGGGCTGGAGCCCCCCAGTCAAATGTCTTTCCCCCCCAAATGAAATTCAGTGGTAAAAAAATATTGGGCAAAATTTGTTTAAGACAGAAATGAAGAATACTTAGCTCAAACTAACAAGGCCAGAGAGACTGGGAAGTGGCCATTTCCTGCAATCTGAAAGGCATTTTTATCAAAAAATTTTCTCTGTATACTATGTGCCAACTGATGGTGGCGCTCCGCTTAGATAGTGTTTTTACTGCTTTCCCCCTACTTGTCTGGTTGCGCCACTGCATTTATCATTGTAAAACCAATTCAGTCTCACCGCCCAATAAACTTCGGCAAAAGCTTTTCTTTGCAGTTAATATTACCCATTACAAGAATCACAGATGTTTCATGACTTGAAATTTTGAAGCTTTGGGTAAACAGATTATTCTAAAGCTACAATGTAGTTGATTTCAGTTAAAACATTTGTTGAAAATAAAGTAATACCTAGCTACTTTCTTTTAAAATTACTTTTCATTCTGCATCTATTTTTCATGTTTTTATTAAAGGTTTGAATATTTATATATAACCACTGCAATATTTTACACATAAAGGGACATATCACATAAAGTATACCTACAAGCCCACACATACAGAAATATTACAAGAAGTAGCTACAAGCCCACACATACAGAAATATCACGAAAAGTAGTTCATTGAGCCAAACTGGCCTATAGCTGGACATTTCTTGCCCTTTTCTTTGAGGCAACACTAACACCTGCTGTTAGCTTATTATGAGGGATGCTTAGAAACAGGTACACCCACTGCAGGCAATACATGTTTCTAATGGACCTTACTGTGAAACTTATAAAAAGACCAAAAAAGAAAATTTGAAACCACAAATTTAATAAATGGTCAATTCTCCCAAAGGGAGGAAGTCTTGCCATATGGGGTAATCAAGGGTGACTGGTGACCCATCTTGCTGGAGCCAATGACCATTTCTGCTACAGTGTCTCTTCGGTCAATGATCTTTGTGTACAGTATGTGTTAGAACCATACTTGCACTGTTCGTAACCTACATTTCTCACTTGTACGAGGGTGCATGTGTACTATCAGCTTTATGGACCCAATTGGCAAAGGTTGTCATAAACCTAGATCATAAGTTCTTATTGAAATATTTTGTGACTTACTGATATAATTAGTTGAAATATAATAGTTGGGCCCACTTGGGACTTCTATCAATTTGATTTTATGGTACGCATTTTTCCAAGTGTCATTTTCAGGTATGGGTCACTGTTTTAATGTCAGTGTTTTGGTCTGACATTGCATGATGAAGGCATAAATATTAAATATAAATCACAAGAATCATTGACCTATTTTGCTGGTATTTCATGTAGCTTTTAAGCCAGTTCAAATGATCCTGCAAGACAACATTGACTTTGAAGTCATGGAACTTGAAGGGTAATCATAAACATTTAATAGAATACATGTTAAGTAGTGATGAAATCAACCATAAAAATCAGGCAGATCGAATTAAACAAACCACATATTCTTCAAGTTAACACCTACGTGATTTTGTGCAACTGAAAATGCATAGAATTCCTATGTGGGAAATAAGGAATATATTTCACACAAGGCTGGGGGGGTGGGTGGGGGAAGAGGTCGTTGCCCTGAAATTTTCCGACCCTTACTGGCAAACAGTAAGCACATGAACTTGCCCTATAAAGCACATCTTTGGCCCTGCATGATATCAACATTTTTTTTTTAATTTGCTTGGGTGGATCTGCTCATCCCAAGACCCTGCCCTGTCTCAAACACCTAGATGAATTCCTACACCTTTGTGCATGCACAACTTTATCTTTTCCAGTTATATTGTTGAAAATATAAAAGAATGTTAGTCCACAACGTACAGTTTCACTGAAACCAGTAGTGAGTAAATTGAAATATTAGTAGGATATAGTATTCATGAAAATTTTTAAAGACAGATACTCATCACCCCAAGTATGGCTTTTACTTAGGGGTAAACAAAAGTCTCAATTGGTGATTGCTCTTTGATTGACACCAGAGTTACAAAATTCAAAAGATGCCATAGAGCAGCTCATACTACACAGCATGCACAAAGAGTATTCTGATAACACACTAGTTCCTTGTGTGTTCACCAGGATATCAAGTAAAAGCAACATTGCAACTAGGTTTGTGTCTGCATAGAGAGGAGCTAAAGACAGTTGTAGGTGGGGCTAAAAGTAATGTAGATGGGATAATTGGAACTGTCTGGGATGATGAGTATCTGTCTTTGAAACATTTTTTTTTTTGAACTACAGCTTCTTGTAAATACTACATCCTTCTTGAAGTACAGAATCACAATTAAAGGAAGAAGGCAGTCACCCCAATAAAGAATTGTATAGTTGACTATCCCATTTCCTGAATGGCTCTTGAGAATCATGTGACAGTATTTTTCTCACTCAGTTGTAAAATTTACAAGGAGCAACTGCTTGGTTTACCTTGAATATGCAATATATATGTCCTAAAATATTATGAAAGATACTCGGAAGAGAAATAAGAAGAAATTTGTGACATTTAATTATTGTTTCAAAATAAGTTTGGGGCGACTGCTTTTGACCTTTAAACTCAGCTCTCTGACAATTACTCCTCCAGCACACCACATTGATGGTTTAGAAGAGGGGGCAAGGATCTTTCCTTTTTTTTTTTTTTTGAAAGGAGATAAAGGTACCCTAATGCAGCTCTTACGATGATGAAACCAAGCTAAACAAGCGTACAGGGTGGTCCAAATCCAACACTTCTTATAAGAAATAAAATGCCCTTTGAAAATAAACTAGTTGCAAATGAAATCCTGGAGTGCAATGACCATCCTTTGTCAAGATATCAACAATCTCCCACCAGGGGACAGCTTGTGTATAAACAAAGAGTTTTAATTAAAAATTTAAAATCTGAAGTGGTACTCAGAAAGTGGATTCCTGTTACCATTTCCAAGTCTTTCTTATGTGTATCGATGGTAACCGAAACATCCGAAGTATGTTAATACCATTTCACTGGCATGTTATGAGCTTTTGAGAGTTTCATATTCCATAAAGCTCTTTAAAGTGTGTTTTAATCTCAGTCTTTTAGTCTGGACTGACCCAGCTGATGGGCATAGCAGACAGATAATTTCTTTGTAACATGGCAGGGTACTTACATAAAAATCTCCCTGCCCCATCTCTGTTTGAGAATGGAAGTACTGTAATCTAAAATATCACAGTAAAACTTTGTCTTGTTAGATTCTAGCCACATATATGGATGGGAGGCAAAAGTCTTGAGAGACATTAAATGGTTTAATATCGGGTGGTAAGAATGATACCACTCGAAAATGATGTTATAACTTACTTTTGCACTTTTGTATGTTTTACTAATTTAAAGCAGGATTGGGACCTTGTGAGATTTGCCAAAATATGACATCTGAGGATAACATTGTCTCCTGGATGAAAGGCAATGGGTAAACCATCGAGTCATATCTTAATAATGATGTTAAACTTTCATTGCAAGGGAAGGCTTGCCTAAAGGAAAGAAATGACTGAGATTTAGATAACCCTGTTAAGTGGCTTTCCATGGTCAAGTACTGTAACAACCTACAGATAAGAAAACTTTTGTGGGGTGAGGTGAGGGTGTAGGGTAAGAGTGGGGTTGGGAAGAAGGGGCAGTTTACACAGGTCAGTTAAATCACCATTTCTGGCCTTTTCACATACATTATACTTTTAAGGAAATGAATGTTGCGAGGTTCTATCTGGTGACTGATCTCATTGTCAGTTTAAGAAATGGCCAGTTTCTACCTTGAAAGTTGTATAACAAAGCAATTGACACAATGGCCGAGGTGACAAATACAAAAAAAAAAAAAAAAAATACCATGAGGGGCACCATCAAGTTATGGTGACATGCTGGTAAAAAGGCCTGATTTTATTTGCCAGATAAAGAGTAAAACCCCCAAAGAAAGATCCGTTGGAATTATTTCAATTTGCAAAACTGGTATATTGTATGGTGTTGCATGGTTTTAAAATATTTTTGTTAATCCTATATCAGATTGTTTACAGTTTGGTGAGTTTAACTAATATTTTTTAAGAAAAAGTTTGCTTCCAAAATGAATCCTTCAGGACACAGCAAGGACAACTGTCCTCTGAATTAAAGGGTGAAAAAACAAAAGATAACATGGCACACATGTTGTGCGAGTCCCTCTTTTGATGCCACAAATTCTCATGTTAACGTCATGCTTATTAATGCTTAAGTGTAAATGAGAAATAAACATTAAAATGGTCAATAATTAATGGATTTTGATGGGAATTATAGCCATTTTCTAGGTTTTGAATGCTTTTACATCAAATATGTAATAAACTGTATCATTCTCTTTAACCAGATGTCTAAAATCATTTGTAGCTTCACAAACCAAGGCATCTCACCATATATACAAAGCATCTGCTTTGAACTGGAGTCGATGAGCACTGTGACCTTTGCCAAAATTTTGATAGAAAATGTTAGTTCCCCCAGTATAGCATTTTGTTCAAACACGGCAGATACTCTGTCCAAGTGGAAGTGGGGGAGGGGGAGGGAGGGAATGGTAGCTTATCTCACTGATTTAGAGGGAGAAGGAACACCTCTGATAAGCAGGTGAAATCTTTATATGTAGACAACTTGCCTGCTGGGAAATATGGGACTGCTATTTGCCAAAATGATGCATGATGGCTTGCACCATGCCTATTATGACATCACACGGCATTTTCCTTTAGTGTTTCTTCCAATCATTTTCTTTGCTACAATGGGAATGATGAACTTAATTTCAAATTTGCTTCTTCATGGTGGATTTGCATGATCATTTTCAAAATTACAATGTTTAATTAAAGATTTTAAAATCTAACAAAAACATTGTATGTCAATTCATAACTTTCAATGGAAAGTTTTAAAATAATAAGTAATATTGACAATACCTTTTCACTTCAGTTGAGGTCAGGTCCGTATGAACATTAAACTTTAAGTGAATCTTTCCAAGATTGACGTAAATCTTCAAATACTGAAAAAAGATTATTTTTAATTAATCTTGTTCATCGGTTCTATTCTTCAATACCTGCAAAAATCTTAGTATCTGGCAGTGGCGTAGCCAGGGGGGACGGGGGAGGGGGGCGAGTTGCCCCCTCTGGAAAAATCTTGGGGGAAATTTTGAAAGAGAATATATGGTGAAATTTGCGCATGATCTGGTAAAATTTTAAATTTCTTAACCAGTACACTATACTTATTTAAAAGCATATGCCACACTGGCACAACCAGTCCTCATTAAGGTTTTCAGAGATGGAATGATGACACCATGCTTATAGTTGTACAAGTTATGTTTCACTATCTGTATTATGCAGCATGGGATCTCTGGACCTCTGACAAGGGACTCTGTCCTTTTACTGTATACTTCCAATGTTTCTTGATAATTAAAGCAGCAGCACTGTAGTATATGCAGTTTGTTAGAATGGGTCAGTGGTCAAGTGCTATACTCTGCTACAAGGGCAGGTCCTCGTAAAATTTGGACTGATTGTGGTGAATGTGGTGAACTGATGAAGGGAAAGGTGTACCAGGGTTCACTTAATCACTGTAGTTCACCCATTGTGATTCTGATCTACCAGTAGGACTCACGAAAAATTCACCAAGACCTGAAGACAAGCAAGATAAAAAAAAGCTTCCTAAAAAAATAGGAATTCTTGGTGATGTATTCAGTTTACATTTAGCACCAAATGTGGCACCATTTTGCATCTAGCCCACTTTACATGACCAAAAATTTTCCAAAGGGGAGGGGGCACCCCCTCCCCTTGGACCCCTCCCCCAGGACAGCGACCAGTCATCGGCCAGGTCAGAGGAAAGCACCCAGACAAAATTTGGACCTGCGGAGAACACTGATTATTAGGAAGGAGATCACTAATTGGGGGAAAATCTTGGTGCTATTACCCCCCCCCCCCCCCGACAAAAAACCTGGCTACGCCACTGGTATCTGGGATCATCCCAGCAATAATGCTGCTATCTCCAACTGGTTCTTTTACTTATATGACACTAGCTGTACCACTGAGGATGAGGTTTCAAATTTCAATTTTCCCCCTTTAAAGATCATTAACAATATAGAAATTACATCAGAGGGGATGTTTCCCCTTTCCACAAAAATGTTCAGTTGTGAAGGTGATTTAATGAAGTCTTCATGGCCTAGCTTATATACTGTAGCCTGAGCAATTAATTTAGCTAATCAAAAGCAGGATCACATGTATATCATTTTGTTTGTAGGATTCTAGCAGAGTCTGTTGGAATTCCACAATCTTGTATCTTAATGTGCAAACACTGATCCTTAAAAGCCAATTCATCAGTCAGAGGATGTCCCAGTCTCAGCCCACTTTTTTGCCACTGGTTTCTTTTTTGAGATGACAGTGCTAAGCTGCACTAATTAGTTTGTGTACTTTATTCTATCTACCAGATGATTGGAAGTTATATGTCTAACATTGACTTAAAAATTTTGCCTGAGGGAGCTAGGACCACAGATCCCCTTTAAGGCTTCGCAACTTGGCTTCTTGCAGGTTCATGATTCATCCCCAAACAGTGAGCCCCCCCCCCCCCCCCCCTCAACTTTTTCTATATCCCTGAATCCGTCTGTGTCTGTCACTCTCACCTTGCAGACAAGATACAAGTATAGGGCACGCTTTTGAAAACTTCCATAATGATAACCTTCATGATTGGAGTATAGACTTTTAAGTTAATACTTCTGCTTAACACATTGTTTTTAAAACAGAAACCACAAATCACAAAAAATTGTGTTAATTGTTTCAATGCAACAACTGCTGACAACAACTAACAAGACCAGCCACCTGATAGAATAACAATCTGTAGTTAATTAAGTTCACATCAATTTTCAGCACTCCATGAATATTCCAAAAGTGTACAGGAATTTTAATTTTTTTCAATTATCTAGGTCAGTCTGGGTCAGTTTTTGGATGGCATTATCACCTGTTCAAACAGAAAGTCAAGCTTAATCCCTCAACATTTTAATAACCTTGACCAATCACTACAGTGATGCCAAGATTCTTATTCGACCCACACACTGAACAAACACTTTGCTTAAATATCCTGTTTCATTGAATCTTGATGCCCTCTTTAGATTCAAAATTTCCTTTGAAGTTGGTATCCATGCATTTTCAGTTTACTTTTCAAAGCAGTGCTAGCCCCAATAAAGAATAAAGCTGCTTAATAGATAATCATAGTTTTGGTTTTTCCTATTGGTGAATGGAAATTAACAATTGATGTCTTTTACAGGCAAGTGTGGAACTGGTTCACATATTATTATTATTTTTTTTTTTGTCTACTTCAACTGCCACACTCAAGCACAGACAGAAGATGAAGGTTATTTGAGTTCAGCTCTCAAAAGTCAAAACCCTGGAAAGTTTTATACAACAAAGATTTAATCAGTGTAGATTTATAAGAAGAATGCCAAGCATGATTGAAACTAACATGTAATAGAAAGGAAAAGGTTTTCAGGTTAAATGAGAGGTGATCTGTTCTAACAATGGTTACACAGACTAAACTAGAAAATATACAATCATTACAATGTAACTCATTCAAAGGTGGATTTTCATCCTAAGGGATATATATGCTTCTTCCACATGGCCCTGTTTGGTGATTATTTTGGGACACTGTTCTTCTCAAGGTCAAATTAATTTTGGAATTTGGCTGCCTTTTAGTAGTGGTCCTGTGACCTATATTTCTAGCTATAGGATGTGAAGTTAGAATGGACATGCCATCCAGCTGCACAAAAAAGTTGAAAAACCTTTTAACAATTTGAAAAAGTTGTAGCCTTGAAAGAACTGAATGGATATCATGATTAGGTACAGCCAATTCTCAGAAGAGTATAAAAGCTTACAAATGGGCAGTAAATGAATATATCAAAACTGAAACTTAGTTTGTGATACATCTTAATTTAACTTAAGTTTTCTCAACCAGAATGAAGTGATCAAATTGTAATCAAGTAGGTGCCAGCTTTTAGTCTGATTACCTGAGTCCATTGAGAAATTGCATATCTGAGCATCAGGGCCAAAGTCATAAGTATGTCACTGGGTTTCAATGGGGATGAAACAATACAAGTCTACTTCCAGTATTTCTCTTAAATGCATCTGCTCAAAAGATGGAAAAATCAATAAGTAAAAGGACATACTATTTCCTGGCATCTCCTTAAAGTGGCCATGACACGTAAATTGGAGTAACAGGAGACTAATTTAGCCTAAAGTACACAAAAAGCTCTTTCTAAAACTGTTTTTATCACCCTTACAGCCTTGAGCATTAAAAAGAAATTAATGTTTCAAAAAATTGCACTAAAAAATAGACTGTTGAAAATGAGATTTCAAGCCAACACAATAATGACGTCATTTTAGGAACACCAGCCTCCGTATACCAAACCTGGCGTACAGCATAGCCTATACATAAGTAAGAGATAGTAGGCCTAATGATTGTAATTCGTGGCATGTCTTGAATTTGAACTTTATTCTGTCTGTTTGGAGAGTGGTGTCGGTCTGTTATATTTTGGGGCTGCAGTAGGCTATTACTAATAATTACAAATACTCTTGATTCATAACCGAAAAACAAAAAACTCGGCAGTGTACTGTTCGGTTCGGTCTGTGTACAGTGAGTGGACTGGCAGCAGCCAGCAAAATACTGTGCACACTCGATCACAGCCTAGGCTAGTTCCACGCTTTCCACTGACACTTGCACGACAGTAACCTAAAGTTCATATTTTGACTGCCTACATAAAACTTTACAAGCTAAAGTCCCTTTCAATTGCTCCAAATGCTTCTCGTGCTCGAATTGTTGTGGTGTTGTACTTTTACCTCACCTAACACTGTCTCAAATCGATACGGTCCTATGCGCCGTAACGAATTACTTACCCCATCTGCACCACTGACGTCTTGTTCAGTATCGCCTTCGCCTTTCTGATTTCAAATCCAAGAAAACTCACTTTACTGACAGTCCACTGGCCATTCCTGTCCGATCAGGGAGTTGCCATTAGAGGGCAACTCCCTGGTTCAGATCCGCCATTCCAAAGAAAGTATTAAATTTGATTTCACATGGTACCTACTACGAAACAGTGCTGGTGACACATTGTGTAGTAACAGGTATGTTGTGTACTGTACCTATGCTGTTGCGTTGTGAATGTTGGTACATGCAGCTACTTATCATGACACCAAGATGAAAAACCTGCGTGAAATGCATTTAATTGACTAAAACAAGTGGTAAGCACGAGAAAAGGGATAACAATTCCAAAATTTACAACTTTTCACGCAGGTTTTACATTGTATCGACCTTGGAAACCGGTACAAAGGAATGCAAACACTGTATCAAATGTCCGAAGGATACCACGCCAAACAACGATCAGTTCCTAAAGTGACGTCACATGACGTAACAAGATTTTTAAAATTTTCGGAAAGACTAACTTTTCAGGGCTGGAAGAGGGTGTATTTTTCTCAATTTTTGAGCGGAAAAACAAGTTGTAAACAAACTGAATGGTTGATTTTCGTTGTAGGAAATGTATTCCTAAAGATACCAAAGGGTTTAAACCGTTAATTTACACGTGGCATAGCCACTTTAAAGTGTCAGTGATCATATGTCAGAAATCTCTCCAAGGCCACTTTACTTCAAGGAGGGAAAAAAGGGTTTCCCTAGTGATGCAATGCCACAAGTAGTGATTCCTAAAATCTTTTCAAGTTTGCACTTGATCATTGACTAAATTGGATCCATCTTATTTTGAGCACACACATGCTGAGGCAAGGCTGTCAGAATGGAGGAGGGGGTTGGGCACTGGGGGCATAGCCCCTCCATTTAATATTCCATTGTAAGGCTTTTTTGTCTTAAATTATTCAAAAGAACCACATTAGTCTGTCAAGAAGGACATGGATGGACACCTGTGAGATCAACTTCCAATCTTGAACCCAGAATTACCACCCCCCCCCCCCATCTGTTGGATGAGAGTGCAGGTTCTTCCCAGTCTTAAGACATATTCCCAAAGACTGGGAGGGGTGGAATACCCTTACTCAGCATCAACATCCAACAGCTGTGCCAAACACGTAACTGAAGAAGGCACACCTGAATCCACACTTGTAGTGTGAGTACAAATTCATGAGTATGAGTACAAGGGCACAGTGTCTGTGTTGTGAGTACGGGTGTGAGTACATCCTTTTTCAAGAGTATGAGTACAAAATTTTGCATTAGCCTCTCTGCAGAGCTTTCAAAATCTGTGAGTACGAGTACGAGTACACCTTAATTCTCATGAGTGTGAGTACAGGCAATTGTGCAAACCCATGAGTATATACGAACTCACTACAAGTCCGGCTAAATCTGACTCAAACCAGAAAGTTTGAAACCATTACACTGAACTTCAACAAGCCTGAAATCCTAAGTTGCTGTTACTGAGAATAGCTTTGTTGAATGCGACTAATTTAGTCCCCAGAAAACCAACTTAGTCCCTAGAAAAAAAAAGTGCTTTAATGGGACCAGCCTGTAGCTCGTGACCCATGGCTCTGGTAATATTTGAATACACCCTCTTGAAATGGCTCACCAGCGGCAACTGTTTCTTTTGTCTAGGGTTCCCACCTTTATTGCTTGGAATTTCTCAAAAGTTTATGACTTTGAGGCACTTGGAGGCCTGTTATGTGGAGCATGTTGTGTAAGCAACACACCTGCACCAGGTAAACACATGCTATGGGCAAACCCAACCTTATAAGTTTAATTGACAGGTCTGCATGTATTTTGTCTGGTACATTTGTGCAAGATGTCTAGTTTGCTTGTAGCATAATAAAAAATTTTGAACCTGTCATTGTTTGGGTTTCTGCAGGCAGCTTTCTGTTCTACCTAAAGTGTACTGTACAACTAGAATAGAGAGGATTTCGTTTAAATAATGATTACATTATAGCAATATCTGAAGGCATCCATCAAGCATGAGGAAACTGGATATTCTGTATACTTCTCCTAGCCAAGTTGTGCAGACTACAGGCTGTCAGTTTCATTTGAAATTATTGAAAGTAACCTAATGGGATTAATTAGAATCCAGTGCTTGATAAACAAAACTATTTAGTTGTACAGTATGAGTAAAGCATAAGGTGGTGACTTTTTTGTTGAAACATGCATGGCCTTGCAAACTTCAGTGCCACACTGCTCTATTTTTTATCCTAATCACATTAAGCAATTGATTGAAGCAATAAAAGGCATCAATTATTTGATTCAATCCAGACAGTACTTGTAACTTAGTTCTCCAAATAAAGTTCACTTCTGGCCCTTACAATCTGAAGAGAAGCAACTCTTAAGAAAAAACCCCACAGTGGCTTATACTGAGTTAAAACTGTTAAAATTCACATTCCGCTGTGTACATTACTGTGATGTGAACCCTTCTGTATTGTGACCTGTTCATGCAATGGGCTACACTTGCTTAAATTTGGCACTGATCGGCACAAGGTCATCAAAGACCAAAGCTAGTACGGTCAATGACAGTGCAGTCATCAAAATGTCAATGTAGATAAGGGGGAAGGGGGAGGGTGAGTATTCCTGTTGAACATACTGGAACATAGCAGCTCAAAACGACCATTCCGAATCTGACCATTTTGCTGTACAGCATTCCCTATAGTTTGCAGTTTATCTCCCTGTGTAGGTCAGTAAATGTATGCAAACACCCATACATAAGGCTAGGCACCTCTCCCACACTTAAACTCAGCTTCTGTTGGAGGAATCGTGGCCAGCCGATTATTCAGCGGGTTTTTGTCATTACATTACAATGTATTACCTTTTCCACAATACTGGGAATGTGTCAGTGTTTTTAAGATGTTCTGTTTTTACTGTTAGTTTGTTATTACACCATAGGTAAAGGGGTTACTTACTCCTGACAGGTGACAGAACAGACAAAACAGAAGATTTCACTGCATTAAAAACTGTGCTCTATTTTGTGACTCGGAGAGTAAACAGAAACATTCTGTAAAAGTAAAATGTTTCAAATTCTTCACAAATTTATTGTGTTGTAATTTTTCAAGTTCAGAAAACGTGCAAAATGTGAGTTACATCAAACACAGACGGAAATTGATGCACTTTATGTCCTGCACTACTCTAAACAGGTCTGTGCAGTTCCACCTCACCTTTGTGTATAAAATGGACTGTTCTCCATACTACAATGCCATAGACCCTTTTCCAAACAGCAATTGCAATGGCTTGTGGGATAAGTTCTGGTATGTGATGTTTTTGTCAATGGCATTTTGCTGTGGCAAAAAATGATGCCCACCAAAAATCTATCCCACAATCCTTTGTAATTCCTATTTGGAAAAGAGTCTATTCCTGGGCTTCTGCCACTATGGTTCAAGAGTTAAACCTGACTCTCTTTGGCAAATTCACACTAAAATGAGTCAAATTTTGTAGATAATGGAAAACTGGTCATCGAAGGTAAAATAATTGTGGTTAAGAATCAATTTTGTAATGTCTTTTATACCGAAAAGTAAATTCAGGAGAAAGGCCATTTGTAGTGAGGAATTACTTGTAAGCTCTTGTTCAATCTAAAAAAGGACTTCAAATTACACACAAGGAATGATAAAACGGCAAAGAATTTAACAGGTTTCAGTCACTAGCACGCTCAATGTTTACAGTTGAAAGACCTCTCGGAGCGAGGAAGTGATAATGTCATTGATAAACAATGAAAACCATAAGAAACAGACAGTAGTTTGAGACACTCTGAAGGGTAGTTTTTCTTTTCAGTCGAAATCTGCACATTGTTCTGACGAACAAATTAAAATGAAATATACGTGGAAAGGGGAAAAGTTGTTCTAAAATATCCAGTTTCCCCACTGGACAGAGAGCTACTTCTGAGTAAATGAACGCTCCCAGCCCATATATTGATATTCTCACGATTAAGCCATTGAAATTCTGCAAGTTTTATGTTTTTCAACAAAAAAGTGCATCATCAGGAACTCTCCTCCTTAAAAATCTGAACAGTCTGACCAGACCTCACAAAGGGGAGGTCGGGTGTAATAAAATCCTACTTATCTGCTCTTTTCTTTGTTGTAAGAAGCCACAATCACTTATAGGATTACACTTAATCCCTGGCCAGTGAGGAACTTTTGTCCAGTTGGTTACACAACGTATAAACAGTTGATATTTCCTCCACATTGCGCAGTTAAATCTTTTATATGTAATAATCACAGGAAGTCCAAGACCAAGTTAAATTAGATTAGGTAAAAGGTATACAGTTAAAATGGTTACAAAATAGGGTCTGAATCTTTAAGCAGAGGAGTTCCTAATGATTGTTCCTTCTTGTTTTTGCATCAAAAAATTATCTACTGTAAGGAAAACAATTTTTTCTTTGCATATCTGAACACCCCAGCTCTCTACGATTTGTATATATTTGGATCAAGTTAACTGAAGACGTTCAAGATTTTTTGCACGGTTAAGAATCGCTGTACTTCTTCTCTGCTTGAATGGTTGGCATGTTTCAATATGTACTTTGGGGTATGCAATAGGCCCTTTAAAGTGAAAACTTAATGTCTATGCTTTCCACCAAGCTTGGTGCTTCTTACATATAACCTTGGTCTGACCAGGGAGATCCCACTCTGCAACTGCCTGGTCTGATGAGGGAGTTGCCAGCTCCCTGGTCTGATCATGGTAAACCGCATTTACCCCAACTGAATGGCCCTATTTCATAGACATCACTCGATTGGGACTGCTCGGCATTGCTAGGCAAAGCACAAGGGCCATATGTGGCATATTTACAGCACATGCGCAAAGCATATAAACCAAAAATACTTCTGTGACACAACGGATACTTGCCCTACTAAATATCTAACAACCAAAGAGATGCGCCATCACGTGACATCGGTGAAAGACCTCCATTTAGGAGTGGCAACCCCGATTTAAGAGTGCAAAAGAAGGTATAGGCCTACATCAAAATAGTTGTTTTATGGTAAAAAAGTGTCCTGGAGGCAAATAAACACTTACACTATTCTCCCTTAAAAAGGAGGCAATCAAAGTTGTAAATTTCAGCCAGTAGCCCTGACAAACACACTTTGTAGCTGAAAATAACATCAGATTAAGGCACATCACTGAAGCACTGTCTGTAACTTTATAGAACATAAACAACAGACAAATATATTCTCTGGGACTCAAGATAAAGATAAGCTTAACAACTAGAGCAGATAAAATTCCAATCTAAATTGCAAGATACATGATCAGTACTAGGTCAGTGTACCATGCTTGGTATGCGGTCAACAAAGAGAAAGAAACAAAGATCCACAAAAGATAAAACCAGGCTAATCTCTACAAGTCTAATTTTTTCAGCTGATAAAAGAAAGTGCTCTACTAGCCACCACATATCTAAGTAAGTTTCAAAACCAAAACATATGCCTCAGGGGATGTCAAAAGATAGATTTATTCAGTGACCCAGTTTATTTCTTTAGAAATATCTTTTTCAAAAAATACCTATTGCTAAAATCGTAAACCAGGGATGATGCTTTGTAGTTTTCTAATTTCCATAACTGATCTTGAATTAACAGACTCCCATCTAGAACCTAAAATGAGATGTAAATAGAGTTAAAGGGGCAGTTGCATCATTTCAAACATATGAGGAACCCTGGGAGTCTATTCACAATTGATACAGTAATTCAAACAATAACCTCAAATTGTATTTAAGTCACTCTGATTGGTCTATGATGACTTTTGCAGATCAACAAAATGTGGATGTGTTGTAGCCCATTGCATACAGAGACAGGTCAGATTACACTGAAATCACACAGAGTAGTGTACTCAACAGAACATGGCCTGGAGCAATTTGCACTCAGTACAGACTATTGCAGCTTTGTCTGGGAGGTGCAGTATAGACTTCTTAAAATGGAGAAGCTTCGGATGGAAGTAGTTGGGAGGATTTTGTCTGTCTGGGATGTAGATAATTGCATGGCCTGTTCAGTCTATAATAGTGCAAATAACCTAGAATCTGATTTTCCCTTCAAATTAACTCAGTAGGTTAGGAGAGTATGATGAGTACGAGTTAGATCATGTTCACTGATCCGAATTACTTAAAAAACTGGAGACCAATAGCTATTTTAAATACAGATTATAAAATTGGAGCAAAATGCCTGGCTAACCGTCTGAACAAGGTACTCCCTGATTTAATTAGTAATGAGCAAACGGGTTTTTTAAAGGGCCGTTATATCGGTGAAAATATAAGATTGATTATTGACCTTATTAATCATTGTCATACACACAATATTCATGGTGCCTTAATTTTCTTAGATTTTGAAAAGGCTTTTGACCGTCTTGAATGGAATTTTATCACACAGACTTTGCATTATTTCAACTTTGGTCCTGATTTCATTAATTGGATTCATACTTATTACAGGAATTCGTTTTCTTGTGTTTCTAACAACGGCCATCTGTCTGAGTATTTTCAAATATCTCGCGGTGTGCGTCAGGCTGTCCGCTCAGCCCTTACTTATTCATTCTTTGTACAGAGTTTCTTACTGCAATGATTGTGAATGCCCATGGTATTCAAGGTATAAATATTCAGGAACAGATATCAGAATCACTCAGTATGCCAGACACGGTTTTGATTTCAGATGGCTCTTTCAATTCATTAACCGAATCTATTAAGATACTAAAACGCATTCTCTACTGCTTCGGGCCTTAGGATTAATTTGAAAAATCTTTTCTATTTCCACTAGGGGATTACGTAAACTCTCCTCCACGATATTTTTCTGACCTCAGTTTTCCCGTTTCACTTGGGCCAATTAAATACCTTGGTATCTGTCTTTCTAACCATGAGGATGACTTTTTTTAGGCTCAATTTCTTACCAAAACTGTCACGATTAAAAAGGCTGCTAAACCCCTTTAGGTAAAATTACTGTGATTAAAACTTTTGCTATTTCCCAGTTAGTATTCCTGTTTACCGTTTTGAACAATCCACCATCTGATTTTTTGGTACAAGTAAATGAGTGTTTATACAATTCTTATGGAATAGTAAGACTGATAAAATTAAGCGTTCTACTGTAATAAATACCATGATTCGGGCGGTTCTTAATATGGTCGATTTACTGTCTTTTATCAAAGCATTGAAATGCAGCTGGGTTAAACGTTACATAGATGGCAGAGATTGCCAATGGAAATGTTTTTTTGATTTTCACCTTCGACCTTTTGGCCGTTCTTTTTTGTTAAATGTAATATCAACAAACATGTCGTCTCCAAAATAATAACCATCTGTTTTGTAAAGAAATTTGCGAGGCCTGGGCGGAGAACATTTTCTATTCTCCTACGGAAGGGTTTGAAAGAGATTATCCTAATAATGCTTTCATAATAATTGATGATAAGATTGTTTTCCACCAAGGCCTCTGTGATCAAAATATTGTGTACGTTAAAAATTTCTATAGATCTGATGGTTCCTATCTATCTTACATTGATTTTCAGAACAAATTTAATGTGCCCCACTTCCCATTTACACTTTATTTTGGTATTTTAAAAGCTATTCCGAAAGAGTGGCGGCGTTATGCGTGCTCTGATCCCTCTACTGTTGGTCGAAGTGAGAATATATTTATTTCTTCTTTAATCAACCCAAAATATCTCGATTTATTTATCGTACTTTAGAAAAAATTTCCACTCCCCGACAGCCATTGCGAAATGGAATCAATGTAATTTTTGTAATAACGTTAATTGGCATTCCATTTTTTCTTTACCTTTTAAGGCCGTTCGCAACATGAAAGTTATTTATTTGCAAGTACGTTTTTTACATAGAATTCTAGGAGTTAACTATTTGCTTAACAAAATGAAATTGTCTGAACCTTTCTTTTCCTTTTGCTCCACAGAAGAAGAAACCCTTTTTCATTTATTTTACGATTGCAATTATGTCAAAAAATTTTGGGATGAAGTATCCACTAATTTTATCAGGAATGGTTACAATTTCTGTGCAGCAGATATTTGCTTTGGTCTTTTTACGAATATTAATCACCCTATTAATTTCCTTATTCTCTATGCTAAGCCACTATAGTTTTCTCTTGTAAATTTGAAAATACAGTCCCTGATGCATTTAAGTTTTATTATAAGTTCATTTTAATCTAGATGTGAACTGCATATTTTAAAAAAGAACAATGTTTTGGATAGAATGAAGCTATTACAGAATTATTTCATTTAGACCTTAGGAAATTTTATATCTATTATTTTGTAATGTACAATGATTTACAGTTTATATCGTGAATTGTGAAAACTATTAAATACAGTTGGATAAAAAAAAAAAAAAAAAAAGATCATGTTCACTGAACGAAACTACTGTAAGTAAAATGTCTATGTACTGACTGACAGTGTGTGCGACCACAGGTGGGGGGCAGGTGGGTCATGTCCCCCACTTTTGCATGTGGAGAGGAATCGTGCCAACCACCACTTTTCTCTGGAACCCTTAAAATAAAATAGGCACATCTTTTGTTTTCATATCTTGCAATATAGCAGATCAAACTCGAAAATGGTGGAAACTTTGAACATATTCAATGGCCCAAAGTTGTAGGAAAACTCCTCAGATATTACACAACAGATCACTTGGCTTCCAGATTTTTCCAGGGCTCTTATGTGAGCCCCGGATCCCTCACTTTGTGTTTTGCCATTCATGCTTGGAGTAGTTCTAGTTGAAGATCATGCCCCCTTCCCCACTTTTAAGAAGCTGTTGACCTTCCTGAGTGACATAGCGATCGCTCTGGGGAGCTGAACCTCATTATGTGAAACCAAACATCACCAAAAGTTATCTCACATCCATGAAGGCCCATGCAGGTGTCTATAGAGCCATAACCTACTTATAAACGGTTTGACTCAGGAAAATAAAAATCATGAAAAACATGAAATATTTAGTATTCTTGAAAATAAAATTGTGGAAAATGTTTTAACTTTTCATTGGTACCTGCAATGTCAAACATGCTATAACCAATCTACTCACTTCCCACCCACCCAGGGCTGGTCATATGACCCGGGCGATCGCCCGGGCCCGCCTTATCGCCCGGCTTGGAAGCAAAAATACTTCCCAAGGCGGGCATCAAAATGCCCGCCTTAAATTGTGTGGTGGGCAACAAATAGCCCACCTTGAGAAATAGATCGCCCGTGTGAAAGAGCATTGCTAAAAACATCCGAATATATTTAATTAGTACATTTCAAAGACCTCCAAAAATTAAGAATTTTTTCCCCGATAATATTCGGCAACTTAGCGCGTGCTGCACTGACAGCCTCATGAACACGAATCGAGTTTGAAGCAACGTTGTTTCTTACGATCCTTGTACTGTACACAGTAAATTACGTAGTAGCAGGCTACAGTAGCTTGCATACTAGACACGCCGCCCCGACCCATTGCAAGTTGCGATAATGTTCGGCGTGCTACAGAGCCCTGCATGTACAGTACATATAATACTACGCAATGCTGTTCCTTCAGTTCAATACGGCATGCCTCCTTGAGTATGCCAAAAAGAAAATAAAAAACCTCGCCCAACGTTCAAACGTGTCACTATTGTGCAAATCAACATCTTCCCGCCATGTGTAAACTACCTGCATACGACTATAATAACGCTGTAAATATTAAAGAAAAGTTTCAAAATTAACTGTGCTGTTGTATCAAACGTTAGTTTGCACCAAAATGACGATCGTAAAAATTGCAAAACTCCATGTGCAAGCTAATGTGAGTAGCCCGGATGTCAACACAAGGATAGCTACGTAAGAACGCACGAAGCTGTCAGTGATAATTTGTACACCCTGTAGGAGCAAATTTCACTAGCGTGACGTCATTTGTTTACATCTGTAATTTCGGACGCGCAAGAGAATACTTACTTCTGACGGCTCTGATTGGATGACATGTTTCAAACATTGATTGGTATAACCTAGACAGCTTCGAGTTAAGCTTGTTTTTTGAGTCGGAAAACGCCCCAAAATTCAATGCAGTAGATAGATAGAGGCCTTACGAAGTACTGCATTTATTAATTGGCTGTTTTTATCAGGTTTCTCATATTGTTAATTTTCTATTTGAAACGACACAATTTCGTTGTGAGAATTTTAGTCTTCTTGAACATGTGGTAACTACCACTCCGAGACAGGTGAAAAATCAGGCAAGTGTCATTACGTGCCTTACAAAATTGCTGCTTTACTTTATTATATCGGTTATCGGTATCTAATGGATATGGTGATCGGGTACCCGGGTTACTACGTTTTTGTACCCTTGCAAACACAAGTTTTATATTAGGCAAACAAACTGCAATTCACCAATTCAAAATTATCCTGGGTCCTTCAAAATGAGGCTCACCAGCAAAATCCTGTGGGCCTGGAGTGGCATTTTTTTTTTATGTTACCCCTGATGCCCAATACTTAAAGACAGACTGTCATCACCCCAAAGTGTATTTTTAGTGTATGTATATCAAAATTCTCAGTTGGTGACTGCTGTTTGATTGACATCAAAGTTTGAAAATTTGAAAGATGCAGAGTAGCCCACATTCCACACAAGGCAGAGAGAGTACTTTTATTACATTTTATAGCCTTGTGTGCTCACCAGGACATGGCCTTAAGCAATAAAACAGGTTTATTCTTGCACAAGGAAGAGCCTCATACAGTTATGGGAGGAGCTAGAAGATGCATAGTTGGGAGAATTGGGACTGTCTGGGATCATGAAAATTCCCCTTTAAATTCAGACCCTGAGGCATAACTCAACAGAAGGACAAAAAAAGCTTTGAGATTTAACTTGTCACTGCCATTTTCCCGACTGTAGGCTTCGGCCCAACTATGTGCCATGGAAGAAGGAATATTGGTACATGGATGTCAGTTAATGGTTCCTTGGACCCCTATTGGCATGCATCCATGGAGTGGCTCTGCCATATGTTACCCTGGACTTGGCCTGCTTTGTGTCTACAGTGGTGCATATGGTAGAAGGGAATAGAGCGCCAACTCTACCCTGAAGGGCACCATGATGTTGCTGATGGGGGTTTTGTGGCAAGTTGAGATGCAGTCATTTTCATTTCTTCACTGATTTATATGATGTCAGAAAACATACGGCCCCACTGTTTGTTGGCAGTGTGTCGCATATATGCCTTGTTGGGAACTGGGTAGAACACCGGGGGGGGACACAGAGCGTAAACCGAAAAGAATGATAAATTTAAATGAAACTTGTATATTTACACAACTGCCCGCCTGAAATCTCAGGTGGGCAACTAATTGCCCGCCTAGAAGCACAACATCTCAAGTAAGGTGGGCAGCTGCTTGCCCTCCTAAAAAATTTTCATGACCAGCCCTGCACCCACCCCTACCTCAAGGTTTTGGGGTGAAAATTAGTGCTGTTCCGAAACTGCAAGAAGCTGATATTACTGACACCAGTATTTCAGTTCTCAATATCAGCCAGTACTGATCTGATGCTGATATTTGGGAAAAAGCACTCTTTATACTAAATAATAGGTTACCAAGCTACTGGGCACTACCACAAAGTGCCATTTCATTTTATGAGGTAAATTACTGGAACTTATATCATGGAGCTATTATTCACGACACTCAAATAGTGTACCATTTTCATGACATATAGAACGACAAATGTCCGTCAGCTAATATCAGCACTGGAGGTAAATTTTAAGGATACTGACGCAGGACGAAAATGGGACATATCAGCGAATACCAGTGTTGAATACTGATAATCAGTCTAATACTGGTGAAAATTTTGGTCCCTCTGGTCCCTCTTGTATTTCCAAGACCCCCCTGTGGGCTGGGGGTTGTAGAATATGCCCACAGTATTCCCGCCTGTCGTAAGAGGCAACTAAAGGGGAGGGCTTGAAACGAATTTATCTTGTTGACACTATATAACACATTCATGTTGGTGTGTCGTTAAATATCATCTAACTATCTAACTATCTAAATTTTGTATTTCCAAGAAAGCCTGGCTAAGCTATAATCAGTTTTCTACCCAAATCTTCTACAAAGTTGAAGCCTGTGCATGGTTATAGCTTGATAACCATTTTATTGTACTAAATGATTATGCTATCATGCAATCCCTTTTAAGCTCAATTTTAGTAAGTAACCCTTTAAAGTTACATGCTTGTTATTTACATACCTGTAAACAACTGACCAAACATTCTTCCATGGGGTTCAAGCCAATATTACAAGCAAACAAGGAGTTAACTACCCCATTTTCAGTGTACTACCATCTTTCAGAGCAAACCATAGAGGAGGGGGAGGGGAGGGGGTGCAGATAAGTAGAAGTCAAATGGAGAAGATAATGTAACCGTTCAGTTTTGTGAGTGGGGACAAATAAGCGTGTCATTATAACAGCAATACTTTACAAATAAGAACCACTGTCTTATTAAATATTTACATTCATCAAGTTTTAATTTACAAAAAATTTTGAGCTCAGCATGTCCAGTCAGAGCCACCTCCTTGCAGTCTTCAAAAACAATTTTAGATCCCTACTGAGAGCTGCTGACCACTGCCACTGTTTTAAGACCAAAATATTAGGGAGGACACAGTCAGTCTAGAATTTTCAAATTTACTGTGGTAAGAAAACGACATGATAACCATCCCAAACTGGCGTCAGTTCAAGGTCTTCAAGCTATAGTGTTGCATAGGTGATATGTTTTCTCACTTAGGAAGTGAACTTTAATGGACAACTACAGGCCTAAATTTTACACTAACCCTAAAAATCTCTTCTAAGAATTACTCCTTTTTAAGAAAGACAGACAGGCATAGAAAATATTATTATGCTAATCTGAAATAGATTTAACACAAATAATGTCATGTATTTTGTACTAAACTATCCTGTTAAGCCAGAACCATCAATATAACCTTCAAACCACTCCCTGATTTCCAATTTGAATTTGAACCCTTCCACAGGCAAATGAGGCAGGGGAATGGGGGTGGCAGCCCCACCTTTAACTTCCTGATGCAAATTTTTTCTTTGTAGATTTCAGAACCCAAAAAGTACTGTTTTCAAAGCACAATTCATGTCAAATTAATTATTTACCAATCCAGCCTGAGGAAAATTTTAAAGCAAACACTTTGGCTCCCTCTGAAATTTCTTCCTGTAGGCCTATGGACTCTTCCTTGAAGGGCCATATATAGCCACACATAATACAGTGAATTTTAGTGACCCTACATGTACGCACAGTACGACATTGTGTGCACTGTAAATGCTGGTATAAATGCAATGATCCCAATTCCTCCCTAGATGTATGACTACCCCCACAATCACCCTCCCTGTGCAAGGGGACATATTTACAAATACTTTTGAAACCACAGAGGCCATATGTGTGCAAGATTGGGGGCTAAACCCTGCTCTATCCTCCCCACGGCCAAAATACATACTTTTTCTGATACATTTGTGGTTACAATTGATTATACTTAAATTTCTGGCAAAGTGCTCACAGTACTCCCTTCCCCCAGTCGAAAGTCCTGTATCCTTGAGATGCATAAAGTTTCAGGAGCCCATGCATCCCATGCTGAACTTTTTCCCTTGCCATGTTTTCATCCATGAAACCTTATCACAGAAATCATCTTTCTTGTTTAAATTTTGGAAGTAAACAACCTTATCTGCTGGTTTAAAGTTCCATCATAATTTGAGAAGCTGTAGTGGTCATAACAAACCTCCAGCCATCATGGAAGCAGACAGGAGCATGGCCATATAAATCCCAGGAGATATCCCTATCAAGTTAGTGCAGATAAACTTACACTTCCTCTCTTTGGAAGACTATAGCTATCAATTATCAGTGGTGGACACAAACTGGACATTTGGACTGTCAATTCTGAAAGGTTTGTTGATTGACCCGTGGTCATTTAATATCAAGAAATAGTGCCTGAAGGAAAAGAAAAATTTTGCCTTAATGTAAGGTCATGCAAATGACAGGTGCAGTTGTGACAAGCAATAATAGGGATACTAGTAGAAGGGTTAGGGGTGATATGAGGAATTGAGCAGGGAGCTGCCACTCAGAATGGAAGGGAGCTGCCACTCGGTCCAAGTGGCAGCTCCATGGTTTGGGCAGGGAGCTGTTACTCTGAGTAACAGCTTCCTGGTTTGGGAAAGTGCTTGATTCTGTTTCAGGATTTGTGATTCCTGATCATGAAGAAAAATCAAGAAATACGTTCTGCTGCGAGACTGCACACTAGTTTGAGTCCAACTTTGTGGCACATTTTGAATATGAAAATTTTCAGCATTTTTTGATCTTCAAACATATCCTGGCAAATTTTGTACAAGAAATAAAAGAATGCCTACAAAAAAAAAACAAAGAAGAGAATAAGAAAAAAAAAAAGAGAGCAAGAAGACAAACACTTTCAGATCAAATCTGTATAACAGGATTCCATTGTCAGGCGCGGATCCAAGGGGGGGGCTTTCCCGGCCTCAACCCCCCTTTTTCGCCACATCAACAATAACAAATACGCGAAAATTAGCATAATGTCAATCTAGGAGAATATTCAAGGGGGCTTTCAGCCCCCTCCCCCTTTTTGAAATGTCTGGATCCGCACCTGATTGTGAGGGCAGATTGAGAGGTCAGTTGAAGTCTGCATGGGTCAAATTTTGAGAAAGATTTTCAGGAACATAATTTTTTCAGTAATTTTTTGTTCATCTTCAAACTATGCTATGAAAAAATAACAACATGAAACAGTTCTGCAAAACACTTTAAGGTTTTATTTTATGCATTTCTTGAAATTTCAAAGATTCCACAATAAGTCAAAGCCTATGAAAGAGTGGGGGAAAACACCAAGAACAGGCAAAAATAAAGTATCCTGCATAAACATAAACCATCCATAGATATCAAGTAATCTCCCAGACAGGCTGACCCTTGACTGTATAAAATGTTACAATAAACTACTAAGATCGTTACTTATTCCCAAGGCCATCATCAAATAGGATTTAGTACTAAATCCTTTTAGTTTGTCTGTACAAGAGATTAAATCTTCACCTGATCTGAAACTTCAACACAGGACCTGTACTGTACACTAAATACCAGTCATCAACAACAACGTGGTATGCCTGAGTAGTCTATGGCCATGAGGAAATTGAAACATGTGATTGGTGAAAAGAAGAATGACAGTGGAAGTAACAGCCAATCACAGGTCAGCTGCTTGTCAATATGCTTGGTGATGCTTATGTGTGAAACCACACACCGTATGTATGTATTTGATCTAAAGATCTTTGACAGGGCACCAGGCTATGGTGACCTCTCATTTACCAGGTAGATATCAAAATTTGAAAAGGTGTCTTGGGATATAGCGTTCCTTTCTTTGTAGTTGAGAATTTTTCAATCTTCAAAGAGAAAAGAAAAACATTGTGTAAAGGAGTGTTGGCCTGCCACGCAATGTGAACTAATCAGGTGGACTAAGTCAACATCACAAGCAGGGTGGACTTTCACTACAGACTTGTAAGCCCATTCGCTGCGAGTCTTTTCAAGCTATTGCTACGTTCAGGAAGTGCCAGGATGATCAAATCTAGTTTATGAGGCCATTTAATATCTCACCATCAGAAATATCTGTTATTGTTCTCGTAATCAGGAAGTGAGGGAGAATCTGTTCAGGAGGTGAGTTTTAGGATAATTAAAAGGTAGTGTTGATTTGCCAGGAGTTGCAAGTTTGAATAGTTTTCTGAGGCGAATTTTGCTGCAGAGTTTGCAATAGCTTCCTTAACCCCCCCTCTCGAACTCTGAGATTAAAGGTCGAAGTGACAAGAAAATGGCATTATTGCTTAAAAAACTCCGAAAATAGCCGCAATTCTGATCAAAATCCATTGAATATTGGCCATTTTACACAGTAATTTCTATTTTACACTTAAATCACACATAAATGTCACTTAGTAGTAATACTATGCAAATTTGTGATATGGAAAGAGGAACATACCAAATATGGCCAATGTTTCTCTGGATCGTGGCCACTATCCATCCAGTTGGCCTATTCCATTGTAAAATAAGGGGGTTGAAATCTTTAATTTCACATGTTGTGGTAGAGGATGTGTCATTCTCAATATAACTCTTCTGAGATCATTTTAAAAATTTAGTAACCTAATACAATCAATAGCATTTTGAGAACACCTCTCTTAATAACTTTTATTTGAGTTAGCAAAAAGTCTGAAAACTTCATCATTCCTAGAACTGGACTGTACTATAGTCTGCCAGATGGATAGTGGGCCATGATCAGTTTTTCTTTGTTTGTCCAGCCTTCATTTCAGGGACAATATTTCACAAGGGATCTATTTTGTCAGTAAAAGTTCTCAACTTGAGAAATATCAATCTCAGTCACGATCAAAGTATAAACAGGGAGTTGCCAGGCGGACAACTCCCTGGTATAAACTAGCCGGCATGTAATTAAGAGATAATTTATACAGAGGCAAAAAAAGAAGTACTCACATTCTGCATCAATCAACATAATTACTTCCGAATAGGCACTGAATTACATCAGAAACCTTCACACCTTGAAGAGGTGTATCTTGAGAACAGTAAAATATGTTGAAGTAATTCCAAGTGCTCTATCATAAGAGGATTTAATAATTCTTTATCTGCTGGGCAAAAAACAGCTGCTCTTTTTCCTTACATGTCACCATACCTATTTTTCCAGTGAACTATTTTGCTCAACAAAAAACCTTTATTACCGAAGAAAATTGACTGTTCCCCCCCCCCCCAAGAGTTTCTTCCCCAACGTCAGGGGGATGGGGCTGCAATGGCCTGTACTGAGTTTAAGATGCGTAAGGCCGTATCAATGCACAACTGTGTGAGAGCTGTCTGCACTGTACTGAGGGATCTGCACAAGCCATCACTGACCAATCAGGGTAATGCTATTGTTTGAATTTATGTCCATCAAGTGTATTCACCAATATTGTCAATAGAGGTATGGGGATATTCCTAAACTGATGCAACAGCCCTTTAATTCAGACTGGCAGGTTGCATTTATTGTGCCAATTAAGCAACTTTAACATTACCAACCACTACCAGACTTTGGAATCAATTGTAGCAGTTAAGTTAATCTTCATAGTAGGTGTCGAATATGTACTCTCTTTGACGTATATACTCTTAACACCTGTGAACAATGACAGAGACCACCAATTTCGCTATATTTATGAGCCCAATTTGATTTTACCCCTACTGTTGATTGGTTTCAACATATGAATATTCATATTGCACGACGAAGCTTCAGATGTAACGTTAACTTTTACACAGTAAGTCAAACGGTATTTCATTGTGTGAGGTTTAAGTGGGTGAAATCACACACTAAAACCCCACTGACGGTGGCCGTCTGAAAACAGCATATGAATCAGACTTGCTTTAGTCAATTTTTTGTTGAGTATTTATAATTTGTGTTTGTTGTGATTGTAAATATGAATAGTTAATAGCATACAAGTTTTACACAGTTTCAGGACAAATTCTTGTGAAAGTTTGCAGATGCTGGTGTTACAAGTGCAGCCAATATACAGATATAGGTGCAGAAGTAACACACCTCTGCCAAGTGGGCAACAGTTAAGTGTGCTAGTCCTGTACAATACAAGCATTTTTTATAAGTGCTCCATGGAGTTATAGGTAAGCAAAAGTATACCTTTGGCTAACTTTAAAGGCAGTAGGTAGTCACCCCAATCAGAGTGAGTATGCCCCATCACTCTAGTTCATGAATGGCCTATTCTTATCATGTGACAATATTTTTGCTAGTGAATTGTGAAATTCAAGAATTTCTTGTTGCTTTGCCTATTGTTTGTAATAGTTAATTTCAAAACCTTCAGAGGTGCTTGTAATGCAATATGAGGAGATTTGCAAGACTCTGCTGATTTTTCAAAGAAAAATTTTAGGGGACTGCTTATTGCCAAAAGACAAAAAAATTTGCACCAAAGTTTAAAATAAATGTGTTCTTTTCAACTTTTTGTCACATGTAGGATTAAGGCCTATATACACGGAATGCTAGCCCTCAAACAGCACCCAGCAGCCAGCATTGCGTTCCTATTCTATGCACTCCATTTCTGTAAGGAGTCACTAGAAGGAGGGGACTATATGGTTGACAATTCAGTAACTAACTGAATGCATGCCAGGAAATTTGTAATTTCACTATGATGCATTTACTGATTGGAGGCTTTTCATAATTTTTTCAGTTTGTACAGTACACTGTAAATCAAATACTGTATAATAATACTGCATGCCCTACCAGTAAGAGACTTTCATTTCAATGTCTGTTTGGCAGTATGAAATTCAATTAACAGACAATGTAGTTTGTCAGAATTATGTATGGGTGACTCCAACATTTTTGGAATGGAGTCACAACTCCTACAATGACTACATTTAATACCAACACAGGAACATCTCAGCGGCTATAGTCAGTCAAGTACTAAATTTCCAATGAGTTTTAAGCAGTAGGCCTACACTATATTGGTTTCTCAAAGCCTGAGGTGCCGAACCGCAAATGTGGGAGAATCATAATGGCCTTTAAACTCATGAATAAGGAAAAAGACCAAAATAGCCAAGAGATTAAATGCTTCATCATTTTGAAACCTGTGATATAGCACATTTTTATGGAAACTCAAAAATAAGATCTTGTGCATATTTATGAGTTTTGAAATAGCTGCTCGACTCCTGGCCAGAAGCAACTCTGAAGTAGATTCGCGTAAGTCGTCCAAGCCTAGCTAGAATCTTCATTACCTTTTACACTAAGAAGTAGCCTACACACCAAGCATAAGAGAACCAGTTTATTTTTATGTAAATTCAGGTAGTGCCACACATGCAGCCACCACGTCTGCGTTTAATGTGCGTACATAGCCTGCTCTGAGGCAAATAACCCAAGGAGATAATGGTGTTCACACATTTAACCCTGGCTTTACATTTTATCATGTTGAACAAGAGATTGTTCTGTCTTCTTTAACTGTTAAACACGTGTAAACTATGTCGGCAACAGAACAGAGCATCTACATAACCCCCGACAGGCAAGCTGACACGATGAAGAAGAAACCTCACACTTGCAATAAAAGCCCTATTTGTGTGCAATTATACACTTAATTATAACGTGTTGGACCATCAATTTGGCTTCCCTACCTCCAAGAGAGTTTGTGCATTAAGAAAACCTGCAAGTGATAGGTTAGCCTTTTGTCCCTTCAATATGTTACTCAAGGCCTCAAAATAGTCAAAGAGCTGTAAAGAGTTGCCAGTTAACTAAATTTTGTTCTATATCTCTTGGCGCCTGGGAGAGGGTTATAATAGGGCAATGATCAAAGACAGGAGTACTTGAATTCAACCTTCACTGCTAATGCTACTCCTCTGTCTATTCTTGGTTAGCCACTACACCCTTCACCACTGCTGGGACACAGAAGCCATTTCCTTTTGTCAAGATCGGTCTCTTTCAGAAAAGCCACTCCTTCAAGCCAGGGCAAAGTTTTCTTTTTAACAAAAAGACTTTATGCCACTGTACCCCCAAACAATACTGCAATTGTCAAGAAATAATACCAATTAGTTCTTCTTTTAGATCAGTCCTAAAGTGCCAATAAATCTGAATAGATTTTGACAGGAATGGAAGTCTCTTTATCAAAAATAGTCTAATTAAGTAGGTCTGTAATCAAAGTTCAATCAGAACATATGCAGGGCCAGTATCATGAGGGCAAGGCCATCTTTAAATTAGTTTTTAGGGCACATTTATGGGCACCAAGGCCAAACAGAAGATTTGTAAATGGCCTTCTTGGCTTCATTTTATTTCCAGCCCAACACATGTGAGTACAGGTTGAAAGGTTGGCTTAGCTCAAAAGTGAGTAGTTTCTTTTTATTTAAATGATCAAAAGGCAAAAAGCAAATCACCAAATTAGCAAAAACTACAAACACAAATGGCTGCACATGTGACAGCATTTCTCTATAATTCTCTCATCCCTTCCCCCAAATGATCGAAAAATCCATTCCTCATCCTCTTCCTAGAAAAAGTTTATGATATGATGAAGAAAAAAAATCAAAAACTAATACAGTACAAAGTTTAATCAAAATGGCACTTTTCCATCTTGAGTCTACCTACACAGTGAAATTTGCTGGCTTCCTTTAAAAAACTTTTTTAAAAACTGTATCTGTTATCTCAATTTACTTCCAAAGTTTTCAACATGATTTGGAGAGGCACCTGAGGTAAAGTGGGGCATGCCATAGCTTTGTAGGACTTAAAGTTTCTACTGCCCAGAACCCCCTTCCCCTTCCTCACCACCTCCCAAATAACACTTGGTGATGCCACTGCCTCAAATCTGACTGCTGTTGCTTACTAACCATCTCATCATCGCTTTGGCCTATTTATTAGTGTGATAGTTTCTAAGGAGTCCTGGTTGAGGATGAATAAGTGCAATCAAGCTGCACTTGGATGAAATTTATCTTTGCACAATTCGAGTCTGAAGGAATCAGCATTACAAAATGGAAGAAAAACACTTCTCCTTTAGCTAGAATGTTTGATACCCAGACAATTCTATCACAGCCAAAGGGTGGTTATTTTTCTAACTAAAATCACTTCATGTAAAGAATGGCAACTATCACAAATTTGAATAGATGTGGTTTTGTGAATGCTGTGGTACTCAAAAGATAATCCCTTTTATAAGCTGATTGCAGTAAGCAGTGTACATTGACAACTGAACTATGAATCTGAGAAGGAAAGATGCTATAAAATTTTTATGTTTCCACATAAATGCTTACAAGATATGGAATTTCAGAAATTGGTAAAATTACATGTGATCTGAGAGTAGACAGGAATCTTTGACATACTTGTCTGTAACAACATGGAAGGTTATGAAAGATCACACGAGCTTTAAGTTCTTCCCTGGGGGAATATGAATAGACTGATGATAATGTAAAAAAAACTTTGGAAACTGAGAGTGTGGTTACATGTTGTTGAAAGTCTGAGTTACAAGACATGCTAATGTAGCTATTGTGATGAATGAACTAAAGTTCAGAATGTTGGAATGAGGTCTTTTTTTCACAAAAAAGGGAGCTGTTACAACATACAAGTGAAAGGGCAAATGCAGCCCCTAAACCTCTGACACCCCTCCCCCACCCCCACAATGAAACTGGCACTATCACAGTGCTCCGATGGAAATCTGAATGGGTGGATGGGAAGAATAAACATACCCCTTCCCCCTAATTTTTGGAGATGCTCTCATCTTTCACATTTTTACCCAGTAACTTTTTCTTCAAAAGCCCTTCATCCCTCCTCCCCAATCTTACACAAAAATTTCCACTACTGTTTAACACATGTTTAAACTTGTGCAGATCTTACAAATTATGTGACAATCTACAAGTTAATTAGGTGCACTTTATGATAGATACCCTTACTGGTTTACCTGTGAGGTACAATTTAATGTTAGTATTGGGATACTGTGCATTAAAAATTGTGACTGCTGTGAGGAAAATACATGTTGACAAGTGTGACTGTGACCAGACAACTCTCCACCTCCCCTCCCCCCTCCCCTCGTCAACTCCCACCCATGACAATTACCTTTCAGACAACCTCCCCCACCCAAAAAAGACAACTTCCCCCATCAAAAAATTGGAATTGCCCAGGGTTGGAATTGTCTGTGGAACCCTTGTGACAGGTTCTACTGATGTTTCACTACAAAGGTAAAGCTGAGACAACTGCTTCAGCTCTTTTAAAGGGATTTGCCAGTGACAAAAATCAATGACTTCAAAAAATGTAGAAAATTTTTCTCTTCTAGGAGGTGAAAACCGCATCTCAATAGCTTGTAGCGTTTGGAAGATATGCATTTTCAAAGGAATGCAATTTTTGCTCAAGATAAAGTGCATTATGGGAAATCTGTGATGTCATCGCGGCACATTAATTTGACAAAGTATTGAATTTCTTTATGATATTAACACTGTTGTAGCGAATATTTAGCAACGTTGTTTGTTATGCCGTACATATGGTGTAGATTCATGCTAAGCCTACATGGAAAGATATTCAAACATTCCAACAGTATCAAATTTCAAGGACAACAGGACATTCAATTATAAAGGAAAACAAAAGAAATCTGAGGCAATGCGCCCACTTTACATAACATTCTGTGACCTTGATGAGAACTGGAGGTATTTTTTGACAAAAATAAGTAGTCTTTAATATTAGATATCTCGAGTTAGGAAAAGAGTATTGCTACAGGGTTTAGAGGGTATGAACTGAAATTTTTTCCTCTTTCACATGGGACCCTTGTGAAAAGCCACTGGAAAATGCCTTTAAGTTGTAAGGTGTTTTGCAAGGGTAGAGAGGTGAAAAGTAGAGTTGATTGAGGTGATGTACCAGATGTCAACATACACATTGTTATGTCTAGACAATGTTGATCTGCTCTAAATTTTGAAATGAAAATAGCCAGTTTCACAATGATGGATGTACCTTTTAAAGATACATTGAGTTTAACCCATAGTAAACTTTGGTGTAATTGGTTGTTTTCAAATTTTTAAAGATGTGAAATGTACCCAATAAATTTACAACTTATTGCTTAATTGCTGGTAACCCTACTTATCACTTGATCAAATCTCACTTAAAGGGAGAATGCAGTCACCCCAATAAAGAATTGTATAGTAGACTATCCTATTTCCTGAATGGTTCTTTTAGGGTCATGTGACAGTATTTTTCTCACTCAATTGTAAAATTTACAAGGAGCAACTGCTTGATTTACCTTGAATATGCAATATTAATGTCCTAAAATATCATGAAAGATACTTGGAAGAGAAATAAGAAGAAATTTGTGACATTTAGCTATTGCTTCAAAATAAGTTTGGGGAGACTGCTTTTGACCTTTAAGGAGTAAGTTTTTCCTCCTGTCACCAAATGAGACCTGTTTTTTTTTTTTTTTTTGTCACAACTCTGTTTACCATTTCCCATGCCAAATATTCCACTTACTCATTTTATGGCAAATTTAGGAATTAATGTAAGTTCCATCTATTCTAGATCAAGGGTTTTCAAACTAAGGTATGCTTGGGGGGTTATGTGGGTCCCTTGGAGTTGTGCAATGCTTTTTAAGGGGTACACAAAGTTTGCAAACATCTAAATTGCCAAATATGCATCAGTTTGTTAAAGAAGGGTAGGAGTGGACTTCACATTTTCAACAAAACCAATAACAGATCTTTTCTGTGAGGAAGACTTGTAGCTAGCACAATGCAAGTCCCACCTGATGAAGCTGCATGTTTACACTGCTACAATAAAGCTGGCAATGCTGTGTTCCTTCACTGTATACATGTTCTACATGTGTTATGAATGTATATGTTATGAAAATGTACTATAGAAAATCACTTTTATTTTACCCTAGGGACAGGCTGCAAATTGTGGGTCATTTACACTCCAGGGGTACGCCCAAGGAGAAAGGTCAAAAAACCCCTGATCTAGATGATCAGATGATTTTGACAAATTTTATTCCTCTTAGTGAGCTTCACTTGAAAGTTACAGGAAAAACAGAGAATCATTTCCTAAACAAACCTTTCCTTCAACTATGTCCGACAGAGCAAGTTCTATTTTCTCATGATCCCTACAATTTTATTAGGTTATTTCAACTTATTTGTACTTTGTAATTTAAAATGTCCCATTAAAGGGAAATATTGCACTAGTTGAATAGAAATTTTTCACTTTTTCATTATCGATATTTACTGTGAATTACAGAACGATAGACATTTCAAAACAGGGTAGCGTAGCAGCTTTCTTTTCAAGAAATAACTTGGTTCTCACAGAAAGGAGTTCAGTTATTTACTGCTCAAGAATAATTTGTTACCCCAAACTTTCAAAATTTAAAGAGATACAACATTTGTAACTCTTGTAATGCATAATATTTTGATGAGATAAAACTAATGATGGAGTTTATTGCTGAGACTGAATGGTTTAAAATGATTATAGCTATTTTCTCTGTATGCCATGTTGGTGCATAAATGCAATATTTCCCTTTAAGAGATTATTTTAACTTTGTACTGGACACTGGGGCTAGTGTAATACATTTCAGTTTCATTCAGTATTTCCTTCCAGTCTTCATGGACAACTTGTCCACTTCCCCACATACGTGGTCATGTTTATATTGAGGCAGGAAATAACAGCCTGGAGTATAGAGACTGAACTTAAAAGTTGTATTATACTGGGTTTTATGTGGACAGTACTGTGGGACTGTCAGAGATAAGTACATACAGTATATCCCTGTGTACTGTACAGTATGAGAGCATCATCATTCCTAGTAGAAGTATGAAATCATGCTAAGTAAAAAAAGGCAACAATATGAAGTTAGTCTATGACACAGGATGGGATATATATAGTTGTAAAGCTATACTTACTACTCTGAAGTCAAAGGTATATAGCAAGGGTCAGGGAGGGGGGCTACAACTCTCCTCAGAAGAAAAAGAATCATTTTCAGGGCAAAAAAAAACTCTATGGGCTTTAAACTATAATTTTTATCATGTGTTTTTGCCATTCAGGGAAAAGTTATGGGCAAATAGCTTCCTTCTCCCCTTCCCCCCCCCCCTTGGGAAATGTTTATTATGCCTGTGGATGAAGACCCATTGTGTGTTGACTCTTATCAAAACTGTGCTATGATTAAATTGTATCTTTTTCCAAAAGCAAAACTATAGCACTAAGCCAATATGAGTTATGAATTGTAGCATTTGCACCGTGTCCAAAAATTCAGAACTGGGTACCCGAAGTCGATGGTCGGTCGGGTGCCCGGGTACCCGAAAATATAACTTCCGTTAGGCTACGAGTTTGTTGAAAAGTCATAATAAGATATTTTGCTTTGCACGTTGACATAACCACAACGTATCTTACTGTATGTACGGGCATGACAAGTGTTCTTAGGTGTGTGCGTGATAAATTTTGCAAGAACAAAGTAACTTGTTAGGTTTTCTGTCACACGTGCAATCTATGTTACTGTAGTGAAACTTTGGATCCGGGTAGCAATTTCAGAACCGGGTCTTGACATCGTCAGTCGGGTACCCGGGTACCTGGTGCAAACACTAATGAATTGCTTTTTCCACTATCCTTAGTACTGAGTACAGTACCCTGTCTTTAAAGGCAGGTTGGTACTTCCAAAATTTCATGTGCTATAAAGCTTATACAAACCATAATTATGGCTATCCCTTGGTCCTCTGGGCCAATCATGGACATAGCTCTGAGATGATCAGTATTCAACAACTTATGCTAAGTTACAGCACTATTCTAAAGTATGAACTGTACTTCATGGGAGTTGAAAGTAAATGCATTACCATTAGGGCTAGGAGATGGCAATTAATCAACAATCATCCACAATGAGACTGAGTAGTCATGACTATTGCAATTTATCAGTTTTAACATCGATGATCATAATTTGATACTTGTAACGACCAAAAATGATTGCTCTCATCCATTCAGTCTGTAACATCTGATTTGTCCAGATACACAAAACTAAAATTTCCTGGAGGCATGTGGTGTGGTGCTGAGTGGGAGCCTGTGTATAACATATAGGTCATCAATGCATGCATTTGTCTTCACAACAGTCAACTGGTCAGACAAGATACTAAAAGGGAGATGGTTGGGGGAGGGGGGGGGGGCAAATATGCTAAAATGCATTAACAGACCCCCTAAGCTCACCCCAGAAAGCAAGAATTCTCCCAACTAACCTAACTTCAAGCCCCACCTCCAATTTAAACACAAGTAATTAGCCTGCACTGAATTTCAATTGCTCGAGGCAATACTGAAAAACACACTGTGTGTGACTGTGAGCATAATTAGGAACAGGGAGTTGCTGGCAACTCCCTGTTAGGAACACAACTGACTGTCCAAATCATCATTACCAACCAGAGTGCTAATGATGGATTTGAATGGATGCAATCAATGTACAGTCACCAACTGGATTTAGAACTATGGGGATATGTCTAAACATATTTGGGAGGATGCCACAGCTCCTTTAAGGCAGTATGTAGTTACTAGTAATTTTCTAGGGCGGCAAAAATTTTTGTAGGGGGTGTTGCCCTTTACTGTAGCTTCCTCTTGGCTTAACGAGACTGCTTCATAATTAAAGGGAAATGTGTTGTGTTTGTCTGTTGTAATGGCAAGGCTTCCATTCTATCTGCAAATCATATTCTGAAAGTTATGAAAATCTTTGTTTATGTCACAAATGCAATATCTCCCTTTTACTGCTTGGTGTAAAGACCTTACACTTCAGACTAAAGATGAGGTGTGATTTATTGAATGTACATAGTATAACAATTCACTAATTGCAAGTATCTTATCTGAAGCTGTTAGGCCATCTTATTAATTCTTTTGTTTGATTCCAGTACTAGATGATTAATCAATTATGTCTTTTAGTCCTATAGACTTTGTTAAGGGATTAGCCGTTGTCCTCATGGCGTCCCCTCGGAATAAACCTGCCAAGAAATGCCACGTCAGCTTCCTTGCATCCAGCTGTGTACTCAGATGGACCGTGAACTGGGTTTAGGAATTAGAAGTCAACCAGGGCACGCTAAGTTTGTATTATATAATGTCAAAACAGTTGTTTTAGGCAGAAGCATGATCAATGTAAATTTAAAGAAGCAGATAATTCAATTACAGCATTTTAATGTCACCATGAATGTTGAAACTTCCTTTCCCACAATGAGAATGGATAGATGGCTCCCTAGGTGTACTCACAACCAATAACCCATTTCCATTTCCCTTACATGGTCAGTTGTTTAAGAGGAAATCTAAACTTGAACCTGAAGCTGCCCCAGATTGTGAAAGGTCGGTAGTGTATCTAGGTTATCCATACCTTTGAAAGGTCTAGACAGCATCATACAAAACACACAGCTGTGAAATGTAGCTCTGTTTCAACATCAAATTTACTACAGAAATTTTGGCAGAGTTGCCATTAAAGACTGTCTTCTTTTTAAACAGGGTTACAATTATTGAATTGCAAACAAAAAGTACTGAGCACCTTGTGTTACAGTGGAACTCTTATAAAACATATTTGAAGTAATAATGATATCTTTTTCTTTAATCAGCATACTCTGAAACCATTCCATGAGTAACAGTATGTGACTTTATATGTTGACTGATTATCAATGAAACCAATAATTTGCCATTCACAATTTATGGCAAAGGGGCGTAACCCTTGACTTATTCCCAGACATCCTCCAAATCACAATACACTAAATACAGTAAGTTATTTATGTTGCCTTGATTACACTGATGACCTAGGAATAACTTTTCAAGTATGTTCCTGCTGAAGCCATAGGCCTATAATTTTTTTGATAAAGCTAGCCATCCATTTGTCCGATATGCGTTATGCGTTATCCATATGCGTATAAACTTGGTGTACGTAACGTGTGTGCGTATGCGTAAAAGTCCCATCCATTTGTACGTCAAAAACATGTGCTGCATTGCGTATATAATCTCTAGTACGGCTATTTTCTGCCTTTTACTGGCCTGGACTGGAAAGAACAAACACACCAGACAACCTTCACCATGCTCCCTATTCGTTCAAATTTGCAACATTTGCGCGAGGAAGAGGAAGAAGAGGAAGAGATATTGACACTTTTAGCCCTCGTGTATCTCAGGGCGAAGAGAAAAAACAAAAATAGAAAGCACAAATACTGGGTTAGTTCTAGACTAGAGGGTCAAAACGATCACGGCGCCTACAAACATCTTGTTAAAGAGTTGGAACTAGATGGCATTTCTTTTCAGAAGTATTTCCGTTTGACTAGGGAACAGTTCAAACAGGTTATGTACCATACTGAGGAAGATATTACGAAGTATTGCCCTTCAAGAGAGACTATTGGAGCAAGAGAGCTCTTGGCAATAACTTTAAGGTAACTTTAAGGTCAGTGTTACCAAATATTAACAAAATGGTGTATACCAATATGTGCATCAAAACCAGTTATCATAATTGTTTTATTTAATATCGGGAAATGAGGCCCGGGGAATCCCCTCATCTGACGCCATATTTCTGGAGATGTCCTGTCCGATTGGTCTGCGTTTACATAAAAAAAGGTCCTCGAGGCTTTCCAAAACGCATACGCATGACGGACACAAAATCGCACAACGCATGACGGACATATGGATGGGCGTCTTTTGTAAGTCTTTGAGACCTTTTTTTGACGCATACGCATGACGGATAACGCACAACGCATATCGGACAAATGGATGGCTAGCTTAAGTTTGGGTCTGCAGAGCCCATGTTATGTGCCATAAGGAAGGAAGTTTGTGCAAGGCATTGCATAATGTAAGTTCTCATTCCACGTTCTATAGACTACTATGAGATCTAACTAGCTAGTTTTATAGTCTACTGTACTAGAAACATTTCTGTGTATTGCTTGAATTACCTAAATATTGACCATAGTCTTGGAAGTAACAAAAAAAAAATGAAATAAAAGAACAACAAATGTAAGACAGCCAGTCAAATAAAAGTACGCATCTGCCGGACATTTGGAACCGAGTGTCCTCAAAGATATCTCAGATTTCTAATCTTTTGCTATCCGTTATAGTACTGTATCTCCCTTGCCTCTGTAATATAGTAGCTAGCTCCCATGGTAGCAAGGTTTACCCACCAAAGCTGGTGAATCTAATATCTAATCTCCTATTCAGCTTGGGAAGGTACATTCACCTGTTCCCTTATGATACAGATATAATCTATTTTTAATGAGTTTGAGTCAAAGTGAAGGTTAAACAATCCATTGCCCTTTTGATGCACTGGAATAATTACATTCATGACTCATGTACTTATGAGACCAATGTGTGAAAGTGGATAGTAAGTATAGGAGTGGCACCTCCCTCGCACATATTAACTTATCCTATACAATGGAGAATTCGTTCAGTCAAGTAAAATGATATGAGCATTAAATGTTTTGACCATATGTTGTAAATATTCAGGTTGCTAATGAAAAATACATCTGCTACAGTCTATGCATCTGTTGTATGGGACATGATATATTTCAACTGTCACAGACGTGTCCCTTGCCTTTATACAAATCCTGTGTTTATACTCTTAAATATTTTGAAATTATGGCAACTGTTATAAGATTTGCAAACTATTAAGGTGAACAGCTGTTAGAGTGTATGTCTCTGCCATCTACACAGGAAATGCGACTTTCTGGTAAGACATTTATATAAAGTTTGTATGTTTATTGATTACTGAAATATGCCATTGGCTCCTCAATGGCTCAGCAGGAAAGATATTTATCTGGTCATCAAGTTGAAGTTTCCAGCCTACTCTTTCCTGGTATTAGAAAAAGGCTACTAAAATTAATTTAGTGGGATAATTATCAAGGTGTTGTTCATTCTTATTCATTCTTATTAAATTACCACCCACTGACTTCCAAACCAATCAAACAGATATGCCAAGGGACCTAGTAACTCTGTAAAGTACAGGCTTATTAATAACCTCCAGAGCAGAAATACAATAGTTTGCTCAAAAGTTTCTAGTATAGTCTCACTGCTTAGAGAGAAATCAAACAGCCAGCTTTGCAGGTAACGCTTGTTTCACGACAGGAATTGTGAAGGGTTAGTAGAGCCTATGATTCCCAAAGCCATCTTGGAATTAGTACCAGTGACTCGGCTTCACATATTATGGATTGCATTTAAAACATTCTCTAGAAGGGCTTACACAGACCACAGGGAATATATTGAGACTGACTGCTATTACATTTATTAGCAAACTAATGGATAAGGGGAAAAAAGTCATATTTAGTGATGGCATACTAACACATACCTAATCGTGTTAACCTATCCATCACAAAAAAGGAAAATTTCTACTTTTCCAAGCAAGAAGCTGCACTGCACATCTTGTGTAATATTTTTTCCTGGTTAATTTTTTCCTGTGGAATTTTCTGCGTACCCTGAAAATTTCCACCCTCCCCCTCCCAGTGCCCTTCACCAATTTTCTACTTACAATGAACTGTTTCATAAAGTGAACTTAAACATTTACTATTATTTCATAAACTGGATAATCTCTACAGACCTGTGGACTGCATCCTCATTTCTGTGCTACTTCACGCACCTAACTGATGATAAAAGCATTGCACTGAAATGTATGACCATATCAAATATCCAATGACATTAAAATTAACACAGTTCAAAAAACTACAAAATATCCAAATCGGATTGAACATTGGCCAATGTAGTGAACAAACATAGGACAGTTGACTGTGTACTTTGGTTGTCAGAAGTAGCCTCTAGGGACAAGGGAAAAAAAAAACTAAAAACTCGAATATTAATGTATCAGCAAAATTCATCAAATTAGTTTCCACAGAACATTTTATAGCATGGCCTTAAATATCAGTCTAGCTAGTGAGTCGTGTTAAACATTTAAAACCAGGGACGGAAAAAATGTTTATTTCGAGGGAAAGACTCAAATTTTTCCCAATTTCTCTAACATTATCATGTAAGGAAAAAGTAAATTTCTATCAATTGCCAAAATTTCCCTCCAAATACCTACATTTTCTGAGGAGGGCCTCCCAACTTCCAAACTTTTTGCACCAGTGCATATTACGTGAGAAATGAGAATTAACCAAATCCTTGGAAAGGAGAGGTACAATTGTTGTGTAAGGTCACTGTAGCAGAAAGGGATAATAAAACACTGTGAGCTTGACAGTTTGACTACCAGGGTTTATATTATTTTAAGTTAATGAATTTGAATATCCTGGATTTCATCTGGAGGGAGCAGCTACTTAAGAGGTTTGCACCTGATAGCTTTACAAGTTACAACATGCTTGAATATAGAGAAGGGAAAGCAGTTGGAAAGGCTGGAAGTTCACTTTACCTCCCCCCCCCCTTTCCCCTTCCCACACTTAACATGATGTGTGTTATGGTATCTTGTTCATTTATTGATTACAGGGCAACCAATCTGGCTACAGACAGTTAAAATTCTCCTAAGTTTACTTCTAGCCCCTCCTCCAATTTGAAAGAAAAACATGTTTAGTGTACCCACAGAAACATGCTGCAATGGCCTTTACTGTGTACTGTTAAAACTGCTCAAGGTCACATCCACTCCTTACTACGTGTACTATGAGCTTTAATCTG
Organism: Holothuria leucospilota; assembly: GCA_029531755.1. NCBI lineage: Eukaryota > Metazoa > Echinodermata > Holothuroidea > Aspidochirotida > Holothuriidae > Holothuria > Holothuria leucospilota. The sequence goes on from CM055969.1 coordinate 20,683,694, forward strand.
TACAACTCTACAACTCACATTTTTGCCAATTGTTAATAAAATACGGATATATATAATGCTAATTCGACTTGTTAGGCGAAATCGGTATGCCGCCAATACAGCCGGCGAAGGACAAAACAATAAAATACATAAGATTATATTTCCCCTTTTGGTTCTGAGATATACATGCACGTTATTTCAATGGCCCGTAAGTCTTTAGTCTTAACGGATACATGCACGTAAGTTGGTGTGCAGTTAAGTAATTGCATAAACATTATGTGGTAAATGGGACTTGCATATAGAATTGCGCATTCCTATATAAAACAGTGTGTAAAATGTTAAGGCGAAACAATTTTTTCGCCTAAGGGTCGAGTTCTCCCAACAGTCGCGGTTTTCATACAGTTTTTCGCCTAAATCCCAAATTAGAGAAATATATATATATATATATTCAGAAATATCTTTCGGATGATACAACCCTTTTAATTTATTCATCTTGTCCATACAAGTATAAAAATGAATTAGAAGTACATTAAAGTATTATAAACAGGATGCTAGGACAAACAACAACGCTACTAACTTCACAGAGCTTGAGCACCGTACAACAGTCAATTTATACTTCCAAAGTAAACTCCTCAAGCACATCTATGTTACAACCTTCCTTGCAATGAAGCTCAAATAAACTATGAATTAAAGAGAAAAATTTACCTAAGTCACAATTTGTTTTACATGCCTGCCAGATTTGCATATATAGTTATAGTGTTCAATCATACTGAAGGTGAAATAGAAATGTCCTCGTAAAAAGCTTAACTTGTAATGGATTTTGATGAGGAGTATTGCAGCTTTTTCCATGTTTTCAATACATCAAATAGAAAAGTTATATTAACATGTCTACAGACAGCCACATGATCTGGTGCAGGAAACTGTTTACATGTTTATGATCACATAGCTGTAATACACTGACGATATTTATGTGTATCAAATGTGACATTAAATTTAAAATATTGTAACATTCCCGGCGGTATTTTCTTGATGATCCATTTTCCATTTCTACCCATCAGTTCAGAAAACTTGGAATTCTGGACATTTCTATTAACCTGCACAACTCTAAGCTAACAACAGTTCAATTAATGTTATGACAGTTGCCCAGGGCCTTTATTTCTCATGTTTTCCACTCTTCACATTACCCAAAGTTTTCTTTTACCTCAATCTCAGAGATCCATGTGGGTTCAGGGACCTCAACATTAGTGGGACCCATCAAGAATTCACTTCTGGGAACAATTGTACCATCTGCCCCCAAAATAAGAGGGAAATTTAAAGGGCAATCCCAGGTCTCAGGGTAATCCTCAGAGGAAATGGAATTTTTATCCTTGGATTTTGGCTCCAGAGTGGAACTGTATGAAGTCTAAGCTGGGGAATAATTGTTCAAGTAGTTATTAGCAGTAAAATAGGAAGGCATATTTCAACTGACATAACAGCTTTACGGTACCATACGCATAGTGAGCTGGGGGCTTTAGACCTCAATCCAAGGACGAAAACACTTTTTTGTTTCCTCAATAAAAAAATGTCAAAAATTTGCAGTGTCATTTTTCTTTAAAATTTATCCAATATGTTGCACCAAATTGTATCAAAGGACCCACAAATATTCAAAAACCCCTCCCCTTACATCCCTCCCCCAGAATGGTGGTCTGAAACAACATTGAGAGCCCCTGTTCCCCCTCCCCCAGTCTCGAACAGCTTCCTATGCCTATGTCCAGTTCTTCTCAGTTGTTTCAAGTGACTGACAATAGTGGGTTTTTTTTCCTCACTAACTATGATAACCTTAAAGACTCTCTTATGTTACCCAGATAGTGTTGAATTGTCCCTACTAAGTTGACTTCTAGCCCCTCCTCCAATTTTAAACAAAACTTCATGTCTAGTACACCTCAGTTTGTTGAACAAAAACATTTAACATTGAAACGTTTTACCTTGCTCTGATATGCTCTGAACACTACATCATAATGAGATTCAATTGGCTTATTGCCTTCAGAAAGGTTCATTTCAACACAACAGTTTATGGACCTAATAATAATTAACACTTACATCAAACTACTCGTAGGCTAGATCAATTGGGAATGGGGGAAGATCCCCCTCTGCTTCTAGCAACCCACCTCCCACCTAACCCAACAGCAACCAAATCCCATATTCCTGCAAAGCTGGTGGAAACTTACCTGACAGTAAAACATTGTAAGTAAATTTATATAAAATTTTCATATAAAGTAAACTGAAAATTCCATATTAAGCCATTCTCATGATATCCTGTAGAGCAGAGATCAACACACCTTGACTTTATAAACTCTTCAGCCTTACATTGGAACACAGTATAACACCTGCTCAGCAGGCTTGAGCAGGCTTCTCTAGAGTTCTATCACAGGTCAACTGTGATTCACTTCACTCATATGCATCAGTGTCTAGCTTTCTTTTGTGCTGGCTCAAAATGTAAACCTAAAAACCTCTTATCTCAGTGAATGATTCCTAAGCTGATGACCTGAATGGTATTATCTGAGGAATAAACTTGTAATCTTCTATAGTCTGGTCAATCTTTAATTCTAAATGCTACCCATGACCAGTCACCAACAAAAGGCAAGTACTGCAGTCTTGTCTAAGTGACCTAAGTCAAGCAATCAAAAATCTGCTTTAAAGCTTTAGGAGAAGAGGATTTATCTCACTTGCTCAATGAAGGGGCTTATACTCTTTAGCGGAGCAGGAAATAGGATAAGTATGAAACACCCAGATGTAAAGTTTATATTCAACTGCATTTATTTCCTGATTTTCCACATTTAAGCCTTTCACATTGTGCACAATACAACACAAGGTAATATGTGACCTGATACAAGACAATTAAAAATGTTGTCTGGCCTTTCACCCACTAGATGAATTCAAATGCCTGATTATCCATGTCATCCAAAAAAAATGCCAGTTCTATCCCAGAACTGAAATTCTATCTAATGAACAAAAAATATTAATGGCAAAAAGCATTTTGTAGCTCAGATGTCAATCAATGAGTAGTCACCAACTGAGACTTTTGCTTACCCCCAACTAAAAGTCATACTTAGGGTGATGCAAATCCATCTTTAAAGTTCAAACTGTTTTCTTATTGTGTTGCATCATATTGAAACATGACACCTCGTGCCTACAGTAGGCCTACCATCAGTATATGGGATAGCAAGTATGGTTCCCACTAGGGACCCTAGTTCCCACTAAAAAGGGAGCCAGCCAGCAAACTATCACCATTAATGCCTAATTTCTGACATGAAACAACTATCAGATGCAAGGTGGCTAGGAGTAAAATTTTGAAAACGTGTGGTGGGGTGTGGGAGGTAGGGGAAGGGGAAAAATTTGAATAAGTGTGGTGGGGGGAGGGGGTAAAAGTTATTTATTGTTCTATTCTCCCTTTCCCATTCCCTGAAATAAAATCCATAGAGAAGAGCTGAAATGAGGTGACAGCCCTCAAAAAAAAAAAAAAAACTTAGAAAAAAATATTCCCCCTGATTTTTGTACAGCTTGCAGGCTTGCAAACATTAACTTTCCTTCTCCCCTCTTCCCATACAGAGCAGCTGAATGAGAGTCATTATAGGTACCCTTCACCTTTGTACTCAGCACTGTGCTTTTGCCAGCACACACACTCCCCCCTACCTCAGTGTGTTTCATCTGCTTACTGCCCCTTTTATTCTTGAACCTTCTGATCCCCCTACTACCTCAAATTGAGCTCCATTTTTCCACCATCTGATCTTTTCCTTTCCTGAACCAACCAACCAATTCACCAGAAAAGAAAGAACTCTTTTCTACCACATTTAATCTATAAAACCCATAGATTGGTACATCTAAGACAACAATAGCTTTTATAGCAGATTATATGCTTTGCTATTGATTTTCAGAGCAGGTGGTGCAACCCCTCAATCTTTAGTGATAGAATTGGTTTCTTCAGAGGCACAGATGTGGAACTGTAATTTCTTCGATCAATGACAAGTAACTATTCTATCTTGCTAAGACCAGAACCAACCTTTTGTAACTTGCATACAAATTTTAACAACAGGGACCTTTTCATTCCTTTCAAGAAAAACACAATAAGTTTAGAAAGCAGGTAAGCCTTAACTAAATAATGCCACTAAAGCAATGTGGCTAGGGAAAGCCATCACTGCTCAAATGCAAAGGTTATTAGAAGTTAACAGAATTAAGAAGTTCCTCTCATTCAACCACTTGTTGCTTAGCCTTTAAACAGATTGCCCTTCAAAGCAGGATTTAAGTGTCTTAGAGGGTGGGCTTAGACATTTTCAGGACAGTTATACTAAGATTTATCTTTTGACAGTTTGGATGATCTTGTTCTAAACCTGCAGTCTCTCTTATATTCCTTGTAGCAAACCAGGAAAGGGTTATTCATGTCCAAGATTGAACAGACTGAAGTCATCAGATCATTTTCAATCAGTTCCATGCGGGTAGCAGGAATACTGTAAACTCCAACAGAGACGGCTAGGTTGTATGGTTCATGGTGCTTTACTGGTAAGTACACCACAAATTTTTGTTGAAAAATTATGCTTGACTTTAGTCATCTTGCCTTTAAGTCCTTGCTTACTTTCCTCATCATATCTGATTTCATACTTCACATGATCTTCAAGCTGGGTTTATACTTCTCAATTTTTCATGCACTATAAAGCTATGAGAACCATATGGTCATCCCTTGCTCTTCCAGGCTAATCACTGACATAGCTCAGAGTTCAAGCGCTATACTGAAGTATGAACAGGCTTTCATTGTCACTCTTCCTTAGAACTACTTCATACCTGGCATGTTCTATCTTGTTATGTTTAACTTGTGCTTTCAATGATGTAGAAAATCAAATAAATGAAATGAAAAAATAGGTGATGAAGGCCAATCATAAATCCAGGGCTCGATTTTAACAGTCGTCCAGTGGCCTGTCACAACCAAAATTTGTAACAGACAACCAAAAATTAATGGGTTGGTTGTCCATTTGACAACCAAAGTTCATGAAACAAGTTAACAGACTTTCTAGGATTAATACAATTTTTTTTTTTTTTTGTCGATTATTAAATTTTCTTTTGGACAACCAAAAAAGGCAGACAGGTTGTCCAATGGGCAACCGTAAAATTTTCGTAAAATCGAGGCCTGAAATCACACATGTACAGAGTTACCACACAGTGGAATAAACGTCTCAAATACATACATTAAATTTCCTATTTATGCCATGTTAATGTCTCACAGTAATTTAATAATCCCCAAAATTAGAAATGAAGAACGATCAATGTATAAGAAATACAATGTCAATTCATGTATGGTATTAACATTTTAATACATAGGCTGATGTATAGTAGCTTTGAAAAGCATGCATGCAATGACAATAACCACAAGTATCACAATATGTCTTGGGTTAAATGCAGTTTCCTACTTTAAGTACTATAAACAGTGTGTTTTTCCGACTATGTGGAAATTGTTAATACAGTGTACAGTGTCAGGTTATACCAATACCACTGAGAATCAAAAGCTTGTAAAACTGGAACAGGATGTGAGTGTAGGAGTGTGCTATTAATCCTGGCAAGGTTCAATGGCCGCCAAAAGGTATTCTTAAGTTTTGAACAGATAACAACTACCAGCTTGTTTTGGCAACAGCCCTTTACTCCCACAGTGTCTGTTAAATTCGTAATTTTTCTGAAGAAATGTCTTCTCAAAATGTTTCGGAAGTGAAACAGTTTAATGTTGTTTGTTTAGAATTCAAGGGTGATTACCAATAATATGTTCTAGACAGGTTGATTAAAAAGTTAAATCTACTGAAAAGAGTTAACAAAAGTTGATACTATATTTACTTCTTTTGAGCAATAGGCCTATTCCTTCCCCACATGATTCAACTAGGTTTTGTGATGGAGTAAAATCTTGTCTTTTATGTCTCCTGTATGACATAAAGCATGACACATGCCCATCAGTCTGAGGTTCTAAACCCACAGCACCACTTCAGGACTGTTGGGGCTGGGTCACGGCCAGGGTCCCCCTCCCCCCAGCAATAACTTTCAGTTAAAACATTTTTCCAAAATCTATCATTTAGCTGTACCTGAGAACAGCCTAAAATGATCAAACTGTAGGAGCTGAAGGGTGTCAGTCCCTCCTCCCCCTCCTCCTCCCCCACCTCCTCCCCCTCCCCTTCTCCCACCCCATCTTAGAGGCTTTCTGCTGGCCCTGCTTCATGATCTTTTAAATTTCATACATTTGAGTTTTGTGGGGTTGACAAGCCTAACAAAAGGCTTATTTTACACTTCCATTTCAATTATTTAGCCCCAACCCTGATTGTTTTGATATTTTTTTTTACAAATCAGAAAAATACTGTTAGCACATCCAGCACAATGTACTATTTATATCAGGGTCCACTGGTGGTACATGCAAACAGAAATGAATCCAATTTTGTACCATCTAACATCTGAGACTAAGAGTGACTTCTTTGAACCCTCTCCCAGGCTGCTGAATTCCCCAAACTGACTGGGTGCAGGTTTAACTGGAATCTATAAACCCTATACTTACATCATCCATTACAAATACAGGATTAAGGACTCCCTGATCTTTCGTGAAGGGGGGGGGGGAAACACGGGGCATTAAATGAAGAAATAATCAGAAGGCCATGTAACTAGTATCAATTTACTAAAATTTTTCACAAGTGAAGGATATTTTACACTTATACATCACTCAGTCTCAAGCTGGTCATTTCAGCAGATGTCACTTCAGCTGATGACTAGGTCTCCCTGCAAAAGTTGTAACTTACAAATTGACCAGACGCACATCTTGTGATCTGAGATGGCTGAACTTGTATGGACATAATGGTTAACAATAACTACATGTAACATATATACACACAAACTAGTGTACTGCCACAAGGGCATACACTACTGTAGATTTAATACAATTAGGAAATAGGAAGGTACAGCATCTGGCAATAGCTAGGTATTACCTGTCTCAAAGGTAAATGTTGACTGAAGTATAATTAAATGGAACAGAAATATTCAAAGATTTACTGGTTTATTGGTTAGGTTCAAAAGAGCTTTATAAGAGCACTTTTCAGTTTATTTCTATGGCAAAGGAGACAGATCTGTCATATTTTAATTACTATTCATGAAGGCACCTGAGTCACTTCAAAAGTTACTTTGATACATCGGCTAAACCTTACAAATCTCCTTTTTTCTTTTACAAGTATCTTACACGTTTCAGAACAAAATTACAAAATAAGTTTAAAGACAGACACTCATCACCCCAAGTACATTTTCTGTTGGAGGAAACCAAAATTCTCAATTGGTTACTGCTCTATGATTGACACCAAATTTTAAAGATGCAGATTAGCTCACATTACACAGCATGCACAGAGAGAGTTCTGATTTAATACACATTATTTGCTCACCATGGTTACGACTTAAGCAATAAAGTAGGTTGGTGTCTGCAAAAGGAGCTTAAGACAGTTATGGGAGGGGCTAGGAGTAACTTGGGTGTGAGAACTGGAACTGTCTGGGATGAGCTCAGAAGATGAGGAGTTATTCTGCATGAATTAAACAACTTTGTAAATCCTATCACATGACTTAAAAGAGCCATTAATGAATTTGGATACAAGGGTAAACTAATTCGATTTAGGGTGACTGCATTTTTCCTTTAAGTATGTAGGTCCGTATAATTACATGGTACACTCAAATACCAAAATAACCCCTAAAACAGCTTCAATCTCCCTCATCCACTCTTAGAGGACCCACAAATGATCTCTTAAAACCCCTTTTTTTTTAATTTTTTTTTACAAAGCAATTACCTTACTGCACATCACTTGCAAACCATAGAGAATACAGTTCTTTTAATGATGATGTGTAATACCAATGAATAGAGCCATACCTCATGTTGCATATCAAAAAAGGCAAATTCAAATTTGGGGGACTTACCACATCATTTTAGGTTCTAAGTTGAGCACCTCTTTTTTTTTTCATTTTAGATGCCATGCAAAGTGACCATTCAAGCAGACCCAACTTTTGCATATACACTTCATCATGGTTCCCATTACTGAAGAAAAGTGTTCAAAACAGCTTCTAGCATTGCAAAATCCAACACTTGTTCTTGGCATATGTGATTGGCACTCTGCAAAAAGCAATTGCAACAAAAAGCAGAAACTATTAACAATTGGGTAAAAATTGCTAAACAAAAATGAAACTGTTACTGTATTATAAATCAAATTTGTGCATTTTTTGCTATGCAGAATAACTGCACTAAGTTTGTATGCTGCTGAAGCATCCCTGGTCTCTTTTTGAAATGAAAATCGTGGATTGGCATTGGTGTGCATTTGTAGTTCTTAGGGAAAGTGCTCCAGGTAGGAATGCTGAAGGAAGTCGTTAAAAGTGGAAGTGGGCTGCTGTTTCTGTTTGTTATTGTTTTGATTTTTGCTGTTGTTGTTGTTGCTTCTATACATAAATTGTACCATGATGATTAATAGATTTATTTGTCATAACAATAATTTAAAATTATGGCACTGATTGATACTTATCCACTTTAGGCTGTAAAAGTGTGCTGCAATGCATCATCATCTCCAAAACGTTTATTATTACAAAAATTTATCCACCAGACACAGCTGCTGTTTTTCAATTTTTTTTTTCCGAGTGAAGTGCTTTGTTTATTTGGAGATGTCTTGCAAGGAGCAGAAGTTGCAGAGTATCTTTTGTAAAAAGTGACACTATTTGGAATCTTCTCTTCCATAAGTTGGTCACCCGTCTCTCTTTAACAAGGGAGAATTTCACAAATAGTAGCCCTTGGTTCCAGGTACCTTTTACTTCATACATCAGACAGAAAAACATCTGCATCAAAGCAATAGCTTCATGATCAAAGCTTGCTAAATAGCAACATAGCTGGAAGGGGGTCCCTATTCTTTGGACCACACATCGCAAGTAGCTGTAAGAATGCGCCAATGAATTTCTGACTACAATGCATGAACAGCTGTAAGGAAGAAGTGGGCCAGATTAGAGGGATGAGTGTAAACATAATTGTACTACCATGCAATGAGGTGCAAATAAAACCACAAAGTGCCCCCACATGTACATGCGTTGCAATCTAGCAGTAAAATGGTGTGAAGTTTAACAGAAGAAGTAACAACTTGTGTGAACTGATATGAAGTGAGCTAATTATAGTCAGTGGCAAGTTGAAAATAATTGAAAATAGCAGGACACTCTTCAGAAATGAGGAATTTGGACCAACATTGGCAATGTTTTATATGTGATGCCGACTTTTTGAAAATCAACTATGTAATCACTTTCAGCCATCTTGAGAAAAAGTATGGCAACATACATTATATATTAAACACAGGGAGGGCTATAACTCTTGGGCTACTTGTACTTTTAACTGCTAAGGGTTTGACACTGAAGAAGCTGTAAGAGGAAGGGGAAGGTGGAGTTAAATTAAGAGGATTACAGATTTTGCAGTTTGTTGCTTTTTGCATTTCAGGTTTAAAGACAGACAGTCATCACCCCAAAGTATATTTTTAGTGTGGGGGTATGAAAATTCTCAGTTGGTGATTGCTTTTTGATTGACATCAAAGTTTGAAAATTTGAAAGATGCAGAGTAGCTCACATTCCACACAAGGCAGAGAGAGTGCCTTTATTACATTTTATAGCCTTGTATGCTCACCAGGACATAGCCTTAAGCAATAAAACAGGTTTATTCCTGCACAAGGAATAGCTTCATACAGTTATGGGAGGGGCTAGAAGTTGCATAGTTGGGAGAATTGGAACTGTCTGGGATGATGAAAATTCCCCTTTAAGTGCTTGACTGACACATTGAATCCACATCAGGGAATTCAACTTTATCTTAAATCCTTACTGGAGCATTTCCTATTCTCAGTATGTTAGCGAGTGCCTGTTTATTGTCATGCATATTTTTCAATTAAGTTTATTGGACCGAGTCTGGTTCATGGTGGGGGTGGTCGATGGGCATGCATGGTGTAGCAGGGGGTGCATAAAAATTACGTATGTCATAAACATATGTAAAGTGGTACTTACTACTGTGTCAAACTTCCTTCCTGGATCCCCATACTAGTGTGTGAATATTCAGCTTCAGTTTGACTGCAACCCATTTTCTCTAGTTTCTGTGCCCTTCACAAATCTTTCTGAATGTTTGGTTTCAGTCATGGATCTGTTGAAGCATGGTACAATCTATTCTGTGCTGAAAGCTCTAAAGTGAAAATGATAAAAACTAAATATTTGAATGTAGTAACATATAGTCATATACAGTCATCATGCAACAAATGCAGAAACCCATGCAAGTAGAGCTAACAATGAGATCAGTCTTGTTTAACAAATTTTCTTAACCACTGTAACCATCCCCAGATTCCCCCACCCCAATTGAAATTTTACCAATTCATGAAAATTGGAGTTGGATCATTGGTTGTTTGCAATATTATATTACATCTGAACTGTCTCCCAAGGGTATTTCTTTCTATGTGAAAGGGTCAGGTGCGGATCCAGGTGGGGGGCACCTGGCGCACGCCCCCTCTTTTCGATGACCAATAATTTTTTGAAAAAAATGAGCAAATAGATATGGAAAATATGCTTCCCAGATGCTGGGAAATCGCATCTAAGCGCATCTAGAATTCAAATTTTCTTGGGGGAGGACCCCAACCCCCCCCCGCTGTAGCTTTGCGCCTTCGGCACTTGCTCCTCGGCCTACGGCCAACAGTGAGTGCGCCTTCCCCTTCTCAAAATCCTGGATCCACGCCTGAGGGTAATAAGCTGTTCTTTTATTAAAGTCGAAGAGGATGTAGTAGTTGCTTCGCTGACTGCTTTGTTGTTACCACTATTATTGTAGGGTGTTCTAACAAGTAGACTGAAATTAGAATGCAACCGACTTAATAAAATAGAAATATTAAAAGTATTTGTAACTAAATAATTTTTATATCCTCAAAGCATCTTACATTTCTATATCCAATTTAGAAATGTCTAACCCCATATCAAAATGTCTTGCATCGTTGAAGAACCTGGAGCTTCCTGAAAGGTTACCGCCATTATCTTGGTAGGGGCCTTGAAATTTGTCAAACGCTAAAAGCAAGAGTGGCGCTGCATACCACTAAATGATTTATGACACATTGCAAAGTAGGTGGTGTACAGAGAGCACACTTTTTTTCGCCTCAAAGAATCTTTTATATTAGCTACCTAAAAATGATTATCGCATATGCCACCTTCACATGTAATGAAGGAGATCCCCTTTCACAAATCTTACAACATATAGCATGACCTCCACTATACAGGTCACATATCTGGAGACTGCCCTTAAGAACAATGACTCCTTTGTTTATTAACGGAGTCTACACATGAACACAAATATCCGCTCGTTAGATAATTGTGCAATTAGTGAACATGTAGGCGTTATAGAAGAGAATTTCAGTCAAAATAGTTAACTTCACAGCCATTTCCACATATCTGACATTTTTTCAGTTTTTCTTGCATAATTCTACAATATTTCAAACAAGTTTCAAACAGTGTACCCTTTCGAGGAAACAATCATTACTGTAATTTTGATTTTCAAGGTCAGTGATCGGTATACAGTTCACAACAAACTTGGGACAACTGCTACAGTACTATTAAAGTTAACTACAGCCTGCAGCTAAAGAGGTTGAACACAATACAAAAACAGTTAAACTGTGAGTGACCTTTGCTATTTGCATAAACTTTGATCAACGGTGATTAGGATGGTCAGTTTGTCCACTCAGTGTATTTTGCAATCATTAATCTCTTAATAATTGTCCTGAGGGTGTATATAGCACTCTCTGGTTTGTTAAAGGATCAGAGATCTGCTTGGTGACCAAACAGCTCAGAAATAGACTTAAAAGATACCTGTAACACTGACATGCCAAAAGGATATGGACTCAGCAGTGCATGTACACTCCAGTGGAATTGCCCTTTCTACTTATAAGAGGGCTGTGTACCCAACATGTGTAAAGGTAACATAATTTTGTTGCTCATTGGTGTTTGCAAGGGGAAGACTTGTGAAAGCTGTCTTTGAATATTACTAAGCTATCATTTGCTGTAACTATAAGATCTATTCATATATGCTCATGGAATGAACTAAGTAATTTATTTGTTCTCTTCTCTCAAACATTTGTGTCAAGCTTGAAGGCTCAATACCACACAGTTGAATTATAGGGAAAAGGACACTTGCTGCATCCAGCCCCTCCCCCCCCCCCCCCCCGTCTTCCCTCCTTTGCACTGACCCTTTTGCCAACTGCATAGTCAAGTGGTTTGAGCATCCGACTTGCAGCCGGAAGGTCTGGGGTTCAACTCCTGGCCGGGTCACACCAAAGGCTTTAAAAATGGAACCTACTGCCATTATGCTCGGTGCTCAGCATTTAAGCAATAGAGTATGGAAAACAAGCCAGTGAGCCACAACTGGAAATAAGCCATGGCCGGCCTGACATAAACCAATTGGTAAGAAACTGAGCCCTAAAACCTCATCCAGCTCTAACTCTTACTGACCCTTTTGCATGCCTCATTATAATAGAATGTAATTAGTCTTTGTCAGTCCCTTTTTGCTATCACCTACCATCTCTAAAACTCAAATTTTATTTTCCAAAACTTGCATGAAAAGTTTCTGTCTGCTTGTTACACATCTGCAGACATCATCCTATCAGTCTGAAGTGACTGTTGCCATGGATACAACTAAATTTATATGACTGAATGGTCCTTACAAATATTTCACTGGCTTTTATTATTTTTTGACACTGAATAGGTATCAAAGCATAGAACAGTGTCACTTCCATTCCAGGGTAAGCAGTAAACCTGGCATGATACCCTGCTATTGGTCTTGACACCACATGGGTCCAGCTACTATCAGTGTAGTTCACACTCACTGGTATACATAGCAGCTTTTGTCAACACAGAAGAATGAGTAGGTAACTTCAAAGGTAAGCTGGCCCATTGTTACTGCTAGAGTGATTGCTTCCTGTGGCCTTCACAACTTTGACTGACAAGTTCATGTTGAGAAAGGATTGTAGGTTGGAGCAGGAAGCTGGAAGACAGCTCCCTGGTTGGAGGTTCTACTGTACAGTGCCAGGAATGGGAGCAGTTGATATAGTCAGTTGAATGTACTGATGAATGATTGCAATTTGTAATCCAGCATGATTGCATTGATCCTTAAGAAATTTTTCTTTTTTAAAAAAAAAAAGACAAAAAATAACCTTCCAAAAGATCTTGTTACCTTTTTAAAACCATCTTTGATAAAAATGTATGGTTAGTTCGATGATTACATGCTACAGTGGGAAGCTGGCTGGTGGGTTATTAGGCATACTTAAAGTGCCCAACTTCACAATGAACCAATAAAATTTCAGTTTTCCCTGAAATGTCTTGAATGGGACCCTAGGCCCCATGCAGGCTGTTAGATAGTTGCTCAAGTTTTTCAAGGGCTGAGGTCAATTTTGGTGGTGTACTCGTTAGACCCATCAAAAGGGTCTCTAATTAAAACTGTATGCAGCAATGACATTGTTGATGGGGAGCGGTCATCTGGAAATTTTGGGAGCATCTCCCTTGAATTACCCCTTACCCATGGCTATGGGTCTAGCTGCACATATACTTTACCTTTGACCTCACTTTGTCTACCCATGGACTACCCCTTTAAAATGTAAGACACTTATAGATATTAATTTATGTTATATTGTCTCTAATTAAATTTGGGACTAACACCATCCATTACTATGTTCATAACTATCAAAGCATAAAGGTTAATGCAGTCACAATGAACTACTGTAGTATACACCAGCTTGTATCCTAAGTCATGAGTGGCCCATTTAATCATTTGACAAAATTTTGTTTCTGACTTGATAAATTCCTTAAATATGCGAACTTTTTTTTTTTTACAGGAATGTCATGAAAGATGCTTGTAAGGGAAATATTAAAAGAGGAGATTTGAAAGAATAACTTGCCAATGTTTCAATTTAAATCTGGGGTGACTGCTTATTCTCTTTAAGACCTATCAAACAGAAAATTTAATGTCCTGAGGATAAATATTTCAAGGACATAAGTCTCATCTTCTGTCTTCCTTTATTGCATAGGAAAAGACTTCCTTTTCCTGATGTGGTTAATTGTCTATTGATGTGTACAATGCCCGCATACTTGAGTACACTGAGCACTGCAATGTTACAATGGTTCATTGTCACTCCAGTGACCATAGTGACACCTCTAAATCTGATGCAAATAGGATAGCTCATCTGTTGCCACTCTGTTTGCAACTCCCTTGTTTTACTAATTCTGATTTGGGAGTTGCAAACTGAGGTCTGACCAATGGGACTTTTATGTTCTTTCTATATTTAGGATGTCAAATTTTGCCTGTTGCCCTGAAGGTTTCAGAATTATTTTCCTTGCAAAGCTTTGAAAGCAGTCTGACATCCACTAGCTATACAATTACAAAATCTTCTGACTGACCTATGTCAGCAACAGCACCTTGATTTTATAGCCAACAAAGAGTCTGTGACTATATAGTAGGCTAAGGGGAGGGGGTGGGGTGGGGAGAGGGGTGAGTTACCTGACTCTACTGCAGAGTTATGACTTATGCCCAGGAGCCAAGTAGAGACTCCGCTTTCCTTGAAATTGTGACTCCTGGGTAATTTTCAAAACTGTCAAAAAATGCACATATCAAATTTTGGAGTAAAGATTTGTGATATTTCACAGATTTTAATGAAGTGTTAAAATCAACTGGCTCTTATGATCTTTTTTTCCATGCAATTGCAAGTTTTTCCTTCAACAGACCACAACAATTCTCTGACATCATCAGTTAGATACCTGTATTGCCTACTGGTGTAATAATACACACTGGTAGACTAAGTACAGAAGTTACAAGTTTATGGCGCACAGCTGAGTTATTGTGTCCCTGCATCAGTTGTGACATCACTGGAGCAGTGGCAATTCCTTCAGAGTCACAATTAATAGGGCCATGGGTACCTGACTCCAAAATCTTGGAGTTGCCCAAGCTTGTTATAAGCTCTGCAGAAAGTTTGTACCAAAAGCAAGAAACAAATCCTCAATTTCTGTCGTTCTAAATTGCTGTAATCATCTACCACTGTTAACTTGAAATAGACTCAAAATTTATCTAACAAATGCAAATGCATGGTCATAAAAAATTACTCGCTTTGCTTAATTTGTACCTGTAGTACAAAGAAGTCATATTATGACATGGACATTTGGGATGTGTACATGTCCAAATTACGTACTGCCGAATATTTACAATCTGTGTTATGGTTTTTAACAAAATGGAAACTAATGTTATGCTAATATCACCAACAACTAAGGGCTGGAAATAAATGCAGGCCACACAGCCTTGGTATTTTTGGCAATGGCTATAAATTTGGTGCCCTACAAAATGGCATTCCCTAACAAAATACAACCAAACACATAACAGATATTACAAAATCTTCTGTCTGGCCTTGGTGCCCTTTGAGATGCATAAATGTACCCTAAAAACTAGTATGAAAATGGCCTTGCCCTCATGATATCTTATTTCCAGTGGGCACTGGGTTCACTAAATCAAAGGTTCCCTTGAAGATAATACTAAGCCTAATCCTAAACTTTATTATGTGTCTAACCCTAATCCTAATCCTAATGTGACCTTACTTCTAACCTGAAGCAGATTTTCCTCCAATGGAATCTTCAGTCTAGAGAACCTTCAATCTAGTGAACCTTTGGTCTAGTGGGCGGTTCCCTTTCAGCCATCATAGCTGATATTGCCAACATCAATATTGTTTGATATGGATATTTTGGAAATGAATGTACTGCACACACAAATCCACCCGACAGACAAATCACTGGTGGCCCACCAGTGGTTGCCATTATAGGACCACCAGGAATGCCGACACTGGCCCCCTGTCGGCCTGACTTAATGGACCATCAGAGGCATGACAGACAAATCACCAGTGACCCACCAGCGGTTGCCGTTGTAGGACCGACTGGGATGCCGACACTGGCCCGCCATCAGCCCGACAGACAAATCACAGGTGGCCCATCAGCAGTTGCCGATGTAGGACTGTCAGCGATGCTGACAGTGGCCCGCTGTTGGACCGATATCGGCTTGCTATCTGGGCTAGGGGCTGTTACACACTATGCATGCCATCATGATGCCATTTAGTGTATACACACTGTAGCTCAAGACTCAAGTATAAATAGAGAACTTGAATAAAGGTTGTATACTGTCAATACACATAGAACTACAAACTGAAGCCCCGGCCCTGTGGGCTGGGGGTTATAGAATATGCCCACGGTATTTTCCCCCTGTCGGAAGAGGCAACTAATGGGGAGAACTTGAACTGTATTTAAACTGTATTTGAAACCGAACTTGAACTTGAACCGTATTTAAAACCATATTTGAACTTTACTTTTTTACCTAGCTGACACTATATACTGTAACACATTCGTGTTGGTGTGTTGTTAAATTCCATCTAACTACAAACTGAAGGAATCATTTCATTTCTATGAGATGAAATATTGGGGACTTACAATTTAAATGCAGAAATTTTGTAACCACTGTGGGAAGAATGGGCCAATCGATATCCGTCCATTAATTTTACTGACTAAAATAATGTGAGGAAAATCAACCAAAGCCCATACTGAATGCTGATAATCAGGCCAACAATAACAACAACAGCTGTTTTTGTCATTGTGAACATGCCCAATATGAATAGCAGCTCAAATAGAGGAACAATTGCTTAATTACCATGCTGGTAAGTACTTCCTGATATTATAGCATTGAGTGTCAACAGAAAACCAGTCAGGAAGAAGTAAGGAACCTCAAATCTGATTCATGCTTCTTTGGAGTTAAGACTGTCTCCATAGACATGTCCCACTCAGGTCAATATAGGGCACTATTAAACAGTGTGTTTTGATAAACAGGAAACTATGTTTTCAAAATATTTTAGGCTATAGCCATGCCTTTAGAAAGGAAGCTCTGTGGATCTTACTGGCATGCATGGCTGACCTGGAGCATATGTCTCTGAGGGGGAGGGGGTAAAAATGGGAGGGGGAATTATGTTAAGGGAAGAGGACGGTGCACTTTTTCAGTACTTCTCATCAGCATTGTAGGCACTGAAGGAACTTGAAGTGCTGTCTGTAGCAAAGAGGGGCCCATGGGCCCTCCCTTATGGTCCCTGTTGGAGTTTAGCTAGCGAGACCCTTAGTGCTCTTGGATAATACCAAATTGATGACATCAATGTTAAACTTTTAAGGGTCATCAAATATCATCAACTGTGTGCAACTAGGACAATAGAAATTTAATTTATTGCAAACAGATTAGAGCGAAAGGTTATTCACGTAACTCTCCTATAAAGGCCCTTAGCATTGACATCATGCAGATGTCATGTTAGAGGACAAACAAGAAAGCTAGCTAGAAAAGTATATGCCTTTGGTACACATACTGTACGCAACATGAGATGTAGCTAAATTTAGAGGTGCATAGCAGAATGGTGCAAAAATATTGAAGCTCTCTGCTGTGGACACAGGCTCATCTCTTCCAAGAGTGCACTCTCTCTTCTGTGATGTCACATATATGCATATGGTCTATGAGATGAGTCTTCTTGCTTCTTTTCTGCAATTCTAGCCTCAACTACCAATTATTGTCATAAAATAAGTCATTTATACATGTTGTCCCTTTCATCCCTTGATGCAGGTTTTTTCATGATGTTATCAAATCTTTCAGGTTGTTTGTTTAGACACACCCATAGGGGAAGGTAAGGGGAGATACTGTGAGCATTGGGCTCAACTTGTTCAAAAAAGAAAATGCCCTCTCCTGTTTGAAAATACATACAACTTCCTATTTAGAAAGTTGAGAAAATTGTGGTTTGGAAGATAAAAATTTAATACAAAAATTTGTGCTCTTCTTGAATTTTATGCCCCGTCCTGCACTTGTTTTTGAAGCTCCTAATACCTCTGGCCAGCATACTATATACAATGACCAGATCTCAGTTGTAAAGGTCATGCATTCCCAAGGAATCTGGCACTGAAAAGTGGAAAAGCTGAACAGAAGAGATGGTGAGAGTACAGGAAGGGGGTGGGGGGTTTACAAAATATATGCATGTATAAAGCAAATGGGATGTATTCTTTAGCCTCTCTGCAGGCACTCGCAGATTGTGAAGTCTCTTGCACCTGTTTACTGTACCTCCCTTGAAAGCATGCCAGGGCCGAGTTAAAAATTTTTATATTCTGAAGCTACCCTCCTGATTTAACCTCATTTAGTGTACACTTCAGGATTCAGGAAGGTTCTATTTACGCAGCTATCCCAAATAATTTTCAGGTCAAGGTGTATGTGTACCTTTGGGATTATACCTATAACAATTTCACCCACAGAAATATGGATTTCTAATTATCTTTTGTGTTAAGTTACAAATCTAGGCTGAAGGATGCAATTGTATTGGAAGATTTGAATAGTCATATACTTCCAGAGTTCCATGTACTTTTTCCAGACTTTTATAAAACAAGATAGCTTCTAAACCAATGACACAATGAACATAATATCATGCATGTGTTAGGTCACTGTATTTTCTAGGAAGCCATAATTATGGGTATTTCCGTGTGGGAATCCATCTATAAGCCAGAGGAACTATTAAAAATTAATTCAATTAATGTTAAATGTGAAAACTGTTTGATCACAGGGACCTACTTTTCCACATTTGGGGGTGTTGGATATATTTTAACCTTGACTTGATCAGAACTTTTGAAACACCCTCTTCTTCGTAACTCTTTTTTTTTTTTTGGAATCAAATTCAAGTGCAAGTGGAGTCAACCCAATGCGATGTAAAATACCATAGTTCATGTCTTAATTTTAAATTGCATTGAAATATTTTTGTTATTGAATTGTGAAGTCATCCCAGTATAAAATTCAATATCTGTTCTGGAACATTATGAAAGACATTAATGAAATAGATCTGAGAGATATCGTTACCTCAAAACAATGGTAGGGTGACAAATGCACATAGCCAAGGTGTGTGCATGGGGGGGGGGGAGGGGGTCAAATTCCTGATAACCTGAGCACCAAAAACAAATAAAATCCCTCAAATCACCCGTTTCTTTGGAAAATATTTGATATGACTCCCTGTACCTCTGACCTCGAGTCCCCATTCCACAGAAATGCTCTTAGATGGCCCTCTGGACCCCATGCCCTTGGGTAGGCCAGTATGGCTCTCACTTGTCAAGTTCCTCTGGTGTCAGTGTTAGTGTGGTCTGAAACCCCAGAGCCAAAATCTAGCTATAAGCCTTGAGTGGTTGGTTATGTCCTTCAGGTTTTAGCCAGTCATGAATCCATGCCATCATTTTCTTGGGCTGATGTACCCATTGCAATTTTGAATGAACTACATATAGCACAATAAACAAAAAATAAAACAACTGAATAAATGCTCCAACCCTTTAGCAATTAGACAAGTCATCAAAAAGTATCCATGGTACAGTATACTTGCCTCCTTTCTAAATGTCTGATTGTAGTGTATGTGGTTTCTCTTCACATCTTTAGAAAGACACAACATAGTTTCATTAAAGTTCTGGCTTAAGACATTTTGCATCAATCAATATAGAACAAAGCTCAGTGAACTTAATAAATTGATCTAATTGTTGTGGTGGAATACCATTTAAGAAGAAAGTTGTAGCAGTTGCCTGAATTAAACTGACAGTAATTTAGTAAAACACAATTGGAAGGAAAATAGCCTGCATTTTGTTTGGAAGAATGGTCAAGAGATTTATTAAGGACACTGGCTTGTTTGTAAGAATTTAGTACTTTCAAGTCAAAGAATTGCTACCAACTGGAACCACTTAACTACACTTGAATTACTTGGGGACTATTAGTTGTTTTCAAGTATTTAGTTTGTGGTTTCCATTTGCCAGGGAAGAGGGATAGTTCACCAACAAAGAAGGTGAGTTAGTCAATGGATTTCCACTGTAAAACGTCACTGATAATTCCACCTTGCTCAATTTAGCACTTAATCTCTCCATCAGCCTTCCTGTAAAGTTGATAAACATCCAAGCAGAAGATCAACCTCTAATTCATATAAGTCTGCTTAATTTGAAATGGCAGCATTTTACCCAAGCCAGCAGTATTTAGGGGAAAGTCAAATGACTTGAAGAGGATTTCAAATAGGAGAGAGTATTAGACATCAATAAACTATTCTGTAAGATGATATAATCAGCTTTGGAGGATAATCATCCTGCTGAGGCAGACAAAACATACAACCAGGCACACAAACTTGACTGACAATCCAAAACTCACCTTAACAGAGGCTTTTCAGTGATGCTGAGACATTTTAATGGAGGTAAGCATAGCCATACAGGGGAGAAAATTTGCCCTTTAGGAAAGATGTTCTTTAGAGGGCAAATTTGCGGTAATAAAATCATAAAATATCTGAAGAAAGTGTGAACTACAGGGTATAACACTGATAAACATTACAGTAGCTGTCAATAAGGCTGTCTCCTTTTACCTGTAACTATGGATTTATAGAACCTGTTTTGGTTTCAGAATTTCTGTTTATAACTGAAATACTTAGTATGATGTGGTATCTAAGAAGAATAAAAAAGGAGAAAATCTTGCCAATCTACCAACAAAACTTTCACCGAGGAAACTTCATGTAGTTGATGTTGTAATGTGCTTTGATTGTACATTTTAAGATTGTTGCCAAGAAACAGAAGAAAAACTTGCCAGGTTAGAACTTCTCAAATTCCTTACAGTGCCTTGAGAATTGTTCATGACTAAAAAACATTTCAACTTGTCAAATTTCCCATTGACAGTAATAACAGTTACCCTGGCATGCTCTGTATAGCCAGCCACCAGTATGCCTGGTACTCTGACATGGGTCCTATTTGGTTGTGTGAGGAGGGGCTTGTAAACAGGATCATTCATTACATGGGTACACTTAGGCCTACTAAATAAATGTTTTCTAATGTGACTAAAAAACATTGCTTTGAAAATTACTGGTGGTGGTGGTGGCTGGTGCAGGGTGAGGGAACAAGGAGGATCAGGTTCACAGACAAATATTTTCAATGTGGCATATCTACAATACTTCAGTTTCAGAGTTCTTAAAGATGGATTTGCATCACCCCAAGTATGACTTTTACATAGGGGTATGCAAAAGTCTCAATTGGTGGCTGCTCTTTGACTGACATCAGAGTAACAAAATTCAAAAGATGCAGAGCAGCTCATATTACACAGCATGCACAGAGAATGTTTTGATTACACATGGGGTCTTTCATGCTCACCAGGATGTGGCCTTGACAGCTAGCTTGAGCAGTGAACTATGTTTGTGTCTGCACAAGGAGAAGCAGTAAAGACAATTATGGGCGGGGCTTACCACCAAGTAAAAGTAATACTTGGGGTGCTGCAAATCCCTCTTTAATTCTTAATTTTTTTTTGGAGGGGGAGGGGGGTTTTTGAGGGGAGGGTAAAAAAATGGTATCCTGTCCCATCCCTGTATATGATACAGATAGACTCTCTAAGGTGCATTATATTTTATGTCAAGGATTTTCATGTCATGGCAGACTCAAAATGAAGAAAGTAAGAAAGTGTATGATGGTTAATGTTAACAAAGATAATATTAGCAATTTGATACATTCTGTATGAAGATGCAGTGAAAGGCATGGGCTACAAAGTTTCCTCAGGGGTGAAGATATCTGACTGAAAGCTTCAAAAGGAAATTGTAGGTAAAAGGTCTTTTTATAAACTGTTTTCTGAAAGTAGGCCAGAAGTTGAAAATCAAATCCTTCTGTCTTGTAAGAGTTTTATTTTTCAAATTTGTACTCACCTGATCCTCAGAAATTTATGATTGTATGAATAAAGAGCAGTTTCCCACCATTATCCATCATCATTCAAGGAAAGTCAAGGAAAGTTTACGGTTTAGATGAAAGAGAAAATGTCTCTTCTTGAAAGGGTTTGGATTATATGTTGTCTTTATCTCAAAAGAAATCTTTTCTCACATATATTTTAACCTAGCACTCACAGTTGAAGGGGAAAAACCTCTTATCTCCTCTTGATGTGTGGTTGTACTTGTAAAAGGGTTTTAATCTTGGCAAAGTGTACCTCTGTGAACCTTCTGGGTACCTTAAAAGTGTTATGCTGGCCTTTATCTCAATAAAGTATAGCCTACCTATGTGTAAAGGTAAACTTTATTTGCAGAAAAACTGTCAATCAAAAATACAAGGGTCAGTGGGAAAAAATTGTCATAGAGCAACTTGAACTCCATTCTGCCTCATGTCACTGGAGGATTCTTGTTAAGTTTTGTATAATAAAGACCTCAAATGATATTCTTAAGTTGACAGAATGGTAGGTCAAGTTCATGATTTACATTACCTGCAAGCAATCGGGGTTTTCATCCAGGTAATAAAGTAAAAGCAATCTATTTGTGGATGGGCCACAAAGGTGGAGGATTTGAAAAGGAGGATACCAGCCCCTTGTTTTGACATGATGAAATCCCTTCATTTTTCCCCCTCCCCTTGACAGAAACTCTGCACTGCATGCAGTACTTTTGCAATAGCATGTTCTCTCCTTCTACCCTCAAGGTGATCTAGTCACATTCCACCCACTTATACCCCTCCCCTAAGCAGTAAGCCTGCACTGCACCTAGTGCTTATCCAATAGCCCCCTGTAAACCAGTATCTTACCCCATAGACCAGTGTGGCAGCTATTGTAATACCAAGGAGGTTCTAAAAGGATGAAACCTCCTTGGTGATACCACATACCAGTAGTAATTGCATTGATGATTGTGCTAGCTGGGAGTTCAATCCAGTGAGACAAAATTTTCAGGCCGTTTTAACTAGACTTGCAAAGTCTTTCATTCTCTGTGAACTTTTTCCTCCCTGACATCAAAAATGACTTTCAAAATTTTCACTTAACCTCGAATAATTGTGCCAGTCCTGATAAAAATGTGCCAACACCCAGTGCAGGGAGAAAACACTTTCACGGAAGAGCAGCAATTTGAGATCTTGTTGGTGAGGGAGTAGAATTCTCAAACCAGCAGACTGTCTGGGTGTTATCTACAAGTAGAGCTGTCAGCTGGCAAGCTGTCAATCAAATTATCAGAGCATGTAACAGACAGGCTAAGGTTGCATCACATGACCCAATTAGGTCATCCAGCCCTCTCTTATTGTCATCATATTAACCCCATTCTGCTGATTCTTCACACCTCTGCAGTGATCCCTTAGGCAAAATAGGCACAACACTACATAAAAACAACAATACATAGGCCTACCCTTTAGTCAAAATATGTGTATACATCTAGTAATTACTAATCCTCTTCTAAATACTAATACTTGTGAAGTAGTGCACTGTTGTGGTACTTCTGTTGCATGGTTGTTAAGGGGCATTTGTAAGTGGTGCAATTTTTTTCACTGACTGAGTTCGTTCCTATTAAAGAGAGTACTATACTAGGCTAAAAGTCCCTCTACCCTATCTTTAGAGAAATTTGCATGGTTGTTACTTCTTAATGTTTGGACATTAGTATACTGCCTAGCATGTAATGTACACACACTTGTTTCTAGTAAGCCCCTGAACAAGGTGCAGTATCAGGCCTTCTGCATTCCTTTATTATTACTCCTTCAAACAGGAACAGAATATGTTATGGTCATGTTCAGAGAATAGCTTCATATATGCTGTGGGCCATCTGGGGAATGGCAGAGGCCCTTTTAGAGAATCCAGAGTAATTTAAATTAGCCCATTCAATTCATAGTATGGTGCATACACCCTTAAAACACTGAGGAAAGCAACTTCAGTATTCCAGAGAACAGAAAATATTCTGTGTGCAATTAAAATTAAAGTGAACAACTGAGTTGTATATAGTACAAATTTTATGTAGGATAAGATACCCAGAAATGCAGAGGACCCCATGGAAAAATGGATCTGCTGGCAAATGAACTGCAATAACTATAGCTCTCTTTTAAATTTGTTATCCCATTGTTCTCTTGTGTTAACCCTACTCAGCATATTTTGGCCTTGTTCAATTCCATGATGAAACCATGAGCTACTGTAATTTGTCATATTTTTTAATCTTTCAAGGAACAGCTGTGCTAATTGAGAATGCCTAGAGTAAGTAACAAGCAAAACAAAACAAGAAAAACCTTAAGTATAATACTTTTGACCCACTTTCTGAAAATATCAAAGTAGCGATGATCTTTAGCCAGTTCCTTTGAGAGAAATATAAAACAGAAATTTAGACCTGCAAAAGTCCCTCATGACCTTATTAGCAAGAGCATCCATCATCACTAGGGTAATTGTGTTCTCTGCTGGGAAGTGAACCCCAGCATCAGTGAATGCCATAACTCATGGCTGGCTGAAGGATTACCTTTTATGATATTTACATAACAGGATTATTAGAGCCATAAACCCTGAATGAAATATATTTCCTTTAGACAGCAGCTGATTCAGTTTTTTTTTTTTTTTTATAAAGCAGACTGAAAGTGTCACTTTGCTGGGAAAGCTTTTGAGGGGAAGGGTGAAACTATTAAACAATGAGCAAGAGCTAGCATGACAGAAAGCAGTAGGTCTAACCAGGGGGGTGATAAGATGGTCCAACTATGTTTACAGCCTGTAGGCTAGATGTCAAAGGTTATGTAGTGATCCATGTCATTCAATTCTCTGTGGTATATGCACATGTTTGAATATACCACCTAAGAACATCTTGCAACAAAGGAGAACAAAATTTTTGCAACAAAGAAGAGCATGGTGGCTATAAATGTTTTGCACAGTCTTCAGGGAATGTACATATTTGCAAATTCCAACAAGTATTTTATGTCCTTACTTGTACACGAGTGTTACTGAAGGCTCCATAGGTAAGGCATGCAGAACAGTCCATAAGCACTTTGGTATATTAGATCTGTAACAATCTTTCCAATGGGACATGAAATTGGAACAAAGATTTTCTAACTTACTTTTCAAAATTTTTTAGATAAGTTCCAATATAAAGTAGTGCAAAAGGTAACTGGAAGTTGATGAGAAAGGACCTTTTCTCTTGCAGCCAATGTTATTTTCAGTTTCAGCATCTACAGGTTATGTGGTTTGAGCTCTGGATATCTCCTTCCCCCTTTCCGTTCCCCTCCCCTTGCCACCCCACAATATGAGCCACGGTTTTGTGGTTCTATTACACTTCACTTGCAAACCACACTATTTTGCTATCCATCTGACTTTGGATATTACTGTGCTCAAACACATTTGCATACATGTAGAAGAAATTGTGTGTTAAATATGATACTCTTTTAGTCTGGCATCCCCAGTGGTCTTACCATGTGCAGGGCCTGATGCAGCCAAACCTATGTTGCAGTGTGCAGAACATCCTGTATGTGGCCAAGCATGGTAAATTGTTGCTGAAAGAAAAAAAAAGAGGGAGGTTATTTACAGGCTTACAGCCTCTATTATACCATTCTTTTTCCCACTGCAAAGCTTTTAGGAGCCTGAGTATACTATACAGGGCAAATCTGCTATGGTCTGCTTATTAACATAATAGTAATGATAATAATAATAATGATAATAACAATTATATTTTCATTATTATATAATGTGTTTACTCAGCGAATGAACATGTATTATTCCTGTCCCTATCTCTTATGCTGAGCACCAAGCAAAAAGGCAACAGGTCCCATTTTCAAAGCCTATGCTATGACTCAACTAGGATTTGAACCCCGGGCGGTCTCCTGACTGAAAGACAGGTGGATACTCTAATGACTAGGCCAACCAGTCAGTACCAAACATACCCCAACCTCTAATCCATCCAAGTGTTACCCATAAAGCAAATGTTGGAGTTCAGTGGTTCATTACGTAGCCTCACAGGCTACGTCCCTGGAATCGTCCTACAGATTTTGCGTGATTTGTCGCCCACGAACATACAAATGCATACACTTCGGAGAAAAATAACTCCTTTTAGCACGCAATCTCCATAAAGCGGATTAATACACGACGACTGCAACTGTTGTCCGACATTTTGCTTTCCCGTGATTTGTAATTATCACAGAGACGTTCTATAATGTTCATGATAGAAAACCATCAAGGACCACAACAAGTTGTTGTCAGCAATCAAAGTATAGACTGTGACTTTGTGCAATAAAACTTAGCGACATTTTCGACAGGATGAATATTTGTTATGCATTTTATGAAGACGATTACGATTAACGCTTACAATCTAGCTTAATTTAAATACTCACTTTTGGATGATACATGCGCCGAGTAAAACGATTAAAGCTTAGCATCATGGCTGTCATTTTCTGTTACGGTCTACAGCACGCACGGGAAGTACCACTTATCTACGTTAGGAGTTCAGCTCGTTCACCCATTGCTTCCATGGGTCTACTGGCATAACAGGTACAGTGTAGTGCACCACTGATATGTAAAGTTGATTCGACGAATCAACGGACGTACATGACTGCAGTTCTTCGGAACTAGTTTGTTGTAAGATAACTCTACGATCGAGGTGACAACAATGGAAGACGGCAGATACTTGAGTATTTAGGGTCTAAACTTTTAACAGTGGCTTTCAGAGTACGTGACAGAATATAGTCTAGATGAGGGGAATAGTTTATAAAACAAATCAGGACATGGATGCCACGCACAAGTTTCATATTTCACCTAATTTCATCACATCAGGTTAACTGTAGGCATTCACAGCCTGGACCATCAATCTACTACAGCATAGGCTTGTACGTAGTTGATCGCCACCTGTAGTAAGTTGAATCACGTTGCACTATAGAGTACCAAGGGCAACTGAACAAGCCTGTGCATTACCAGAGAGTCGGTCTGGCTGGTACTATTATGCCTACATAAAGTAGTATACATGTGCCGTGACAGCATTTTTCTTTGTAAAGACGATTTTAGAAGAATACAGGGTCCTAGTTGATACATAATTGTCACTGGTATACAGTGCATGTTTCTCCGTAACACAGATGTCGCATGACCTTTGGTCGATTTACTAAGTAGCATGGGCAAGGTGTTCTGAAGAGTCAGTTTTAGGCCGACCGATGAGGGCCACTTTTAACTGAGTTTTCATTTTAGCCTATAACAATCGGATAGCCAGAACTCAGTCGCTTTCAGGCGCGGATCCAAGGAGGGGGGGGGGTTTCCCGGCCTCAGCCCCCCTTTTTCGCCACATCAACAATAACAAATACGCGAAAATTAGCATAATGTTAATCTTGGAGAATATTCAAGGGGCGGCTTTCAGCCCCCCCCCCCCCCTCCTTTTCAAAATGTCCGGATCCGCGCCTGGCTTTTCACATGCTACTAGAAGGTTTTATTTCGAACTCATCGTGAGGCTACGTAGGATTTGCCGTGCAAATTCAATTTCTAGTTCCTCTAGTAGGCATCTTTTGCTTTTCAACACAAGTGGGAAAGGATTATATGGGAAAGTGCTTGTTAGGCCACTAGCTGACATTGCAAAATATTTGTATCTTATTGTGAGAAGAAAACTCTTTTACAGGTAAAATCAGGGTCAAGTCGAGATGAACCTAAAACAATATTTCTCCCAGATGTCTCTATTTTTTTATCATTCCTTGAATTCAGACAGTTTGCTCTTGTCAATGTTTAACATGTTTCCTGATTGCTTGACTTTATGACCTACCAGCCATACGTTATTTTTCTAAACACTTCCTTTTCACAACTTTCAAGTGTGTAGTTAAACTTTATCAATCCACTGAAAGATGTCTCAATGAACAGAGCTGTGAACTGAAGTGTAACAGCTTGATCAACTTACAAAAGTGTTAAAGAACATTCAACATGCACCCCAAGTCTTCATGTGAAGGCAACTGAAGTTTTTATGCACTTTCCTAATAAAAAAGGTGTGAAATATGATAAACAAGAGTCTAGTCATGCTGTTGTTGGGGCGGTCCATTATTTCAGCAGGGACAGGAAAATGAACACTCACTGTAGATTTTTAACATAGCCTACTTAAAGAGAGATTTGCATAACCCCAAGTATTGACATCAGAGTTGCAAAATTCAAAAGATGCAGAGCAGCTCACATTACACAGCATGCACAGGGAGTGTTTTGATTACATATTAGGGCCTTGTATACTCACCAGATGTGGCCCTGAGCAATTTACTACATTTGTGTCTGCACAAGGAGAACCTAAAGACGGTTATGGGTGGGGCTAGAACTAGCATAGTTGAGAGAAATGGAACTGTCTGTGATGAGAAGATGTCCCCTTTAATGTAAAACTGCAAAGATAAATGCTGATACAGCCAACTCACTTATGTGTCTTGTTGTTCTGATGATTTGGACAAATTGTTTACTTTGCAGTAAATAATTTAGAAAATTGAGTACGCTTTTGCACTATTGGCCAGCTGGTTCTTGAGTAATATGCAACATGTCCGTACAACTTACAACCAAGTCATGTAATTCAGTTATTAGTGTAAGGGCCTTGGTTAAACCTGTAATTTAAAAGAAGGGTTTAAGCTCGAATCATGTTTTGATGTACATTCTACTTCTAAGCATTCTGGTGAAATTTGCACTGAAAAGCTGACATATGTGGTTCTCAAGGTATTAGGACATAAATTGTCACATTTTCAACCCAAGTGAACTTGAAGCAAGTAAATACAGCCTAATCTCACATTTATGAGCTCTCTTTTCTTCTTCTTAAAAATTTCAAAACCATTTTTCTTTTCCACTTTCTCATGTTATGGCATAAATGTGAATGCATGAGAGAAATAGCAATTCACAAACTTCAAATTCCTCATCGGAAACTTATGTCCCTATGTCAAAACTACAGACTGACAATAACAAAACAAAACAAAAGAAAACAATGCATTGCTCATCAATGTGAGATAAAATAACCACTTGAAGCTTGGTAAAATACCTGGACATCAGAAGAAACTTCTCAAAATTCTTTTGAATATGAAGACAATACTGTGAAGGTCAAACTCATAAAACTAACTTAACACCACTGATCTCTTTTCTTTGTACTTTATTGATCATTCAACAACCTAAAGGTGTTAGGAGCTGAACACAATAGGTCCATCATGTCGTCTGCTACATCTGGAAGAGCACGCCTGCAAATTTTGCCTAACAATACTTCAGCATTGCCAGTTGCTTTAACTGCAAATTAATTTGCTCTTTTTGTCATATTTTGTTGCTTATATTTGTTTCTTTGATCCAGTGTAAAATGCTGAATATGTGCAGACCCTGTTGCAATATGCAAAAAAATGCAGTAGTTGATTTCAAAGTATAGTCTTGTAATTAGTTTAGTCAATTGCATGGCATAAAAATTACTTCTAACACCAGCATCGCTTTGTCTATAGCAATGAACAATCATTTTGAATTTTTAATCTGTGTATCTTATTTGGCTGTTGGTGCTTGTAATTTGTTTACTCAATTGCATGACATAAACATTATTTCTAACACCAGCATCTCTTCGTCTTTAGCAATGAACAATCGTTTTAAATATTTAATCTGTGTATCTTATTTCGCTGTTGGTACTGTAAATTCCTCAACATCAAATAATTGTCCTATTTAATCCATTTGTTAGGGTAGAAGTGGGCATTAATGAGGTTAATACAAATGACTAGAAGTGTAAATTATATGTTGAATACCAGACAAAGGAACTGAACGATCCATCATTACAGGATTTTCTCCATACGCATGTTTAGATCTTTAGAACTGGATTAGCATTAATTAAATGTGAACTTTCTTCGCCTCTCCAGTTAGTAGCTCCATGCTTCAAGCATGCTGGTATTGAAGTTAGTTAAAGTAATTGATAAAATTTGCATTAAAAAGCAACCATTTTTCCGATAAACATTAGTGCCACTTTTGTTTCGGGAAAATTCATTTGCCTGAACTATGTGACTTTTGATCACCTGTGCCACGTTATGCACTTTTTACTGAGAAAGTTTCATGTCATGAACTATATGTTGGAACTGAAGGAGAATCTCACCAGAATACCTCCTTCGTATACATCAACATTAATTTTTAGCTTAAAGGGGAATTTTCATCATCCCAGACAGTTCCAATTCTCCCAACTATGCAACTTCTAGCCCCTCCCATAACTGTATGAAGCTACTCCTTGTGCAGGAATAAACCTGTTTTGTTGCTTAAGGCCATGTCCTGGTGAGCATACAAGGCTATAAAATGTAATAAAAGCACTCTCTCTGCCTTGTGTGAAATGTGAGCTACTGTGCATCTTTCTAATTTTCATACCCCTACACTAAAAATATACTTTGGGGTGATGACTGTCTTTAAGCCCTTCCTTTACACTGCTTGGTGGCCATCAAACATTTTATATCTTGCAGATTACAAATTAAGTGTCATTTTAATACAGTATATGATTTAGGAGCCAGCATGATCAGTATTTCCTTCCCTGCCAGTATCTGTTTAATACAGAAACATTTTGCTTACATGCTCCAAATGCTTTGAAATGTGTGAAAAACATCAAAAACAGTAAAATTCAATACATAACTAAACCAGATTGTGACTTGAACTCTCTATCAAACCAGAGTGATACTACTATGGTCGTACCCTTTAGCAGATCAAGTTGTTACTGTACCAGCTGTATTTAAGCATACATCATCACATACTCAACAAAGATAAAGAAAGCCCACAGGCATGGCGGTAACTTAAAGGTTTTCACTAACAATATTTCGGTAAAGAATCTCAGAAAGACTGGACCACAGAGGATCAACCTGCCACCAGAGTTCACTTGGAACATAACCTTCATAGCAGGTGTCGAATATGTACTCCTCTTTTGACTTGTTGGTTTTGTGAGTGCAGTCAGTGTGGGTGCAGGAGTAATACACGTCCGCCGGGCGGGCTACTTGGATTTCAGCAGATAGTTAAACAATCAAAGTCATGGTGAATCAAAACAAACACAGATCTTGATGGTACGCATGTATACCAGGGATCTACCAATCGGAGATGGATTTCCCTTGTTAGTCAAGAGTTATAGATGGCTACTCTACATGAAAATATGAAATAAATGACATTTCCTAGAGATCAGATGGGACCAGTCAATTTTCTGGACATTTACTTGTCGAGACTTTGGAAAGAAAAAAATATCCAAATGTCATTGATAACTTTTTTTGTCATCTGAGTACATGATGCACACAAGGCCTCTTGGGCTGATGACTTGAGTAGGCTTAGGCATGTTAGTCATACCTACTGGCTGGGGTGACTCCACATTCCTTGGAATCACAAATCCTGGGGGTTCTTCAAAACTGTCAAAATGTGCACAAGTATCATATTTTGGAGGTAATGTTTATGGTTTGTAACTTTAAATGAAATATTTATTTCTTGATACAACTGGCTCTTTTGATCTTTTTCTTTATTCACTCACAAGTTTTCTCTTTTAATGGGCCACTTACCAATTCTCCTACATTGGTGTATTTATACTCTCTGGTAGGCTATAGTATTGACAGGATACAGCTGCTGCTTAAGGTTTCTGGTGTCAGTTATGACATCAATGCACGAGTCACAACTTCATTCTGTCTGCAAATAATAGGGCCAAAGGTACCTGACTTACAGAAATATTGGAGCTGCCTAAAACTATTGAGGAGTAAGGAGACTTTCTTGGTGCTGACAGTTCATGTCTGCTTCAAGTTGATCTGCCCATGGAGCTGTTACAAAATCTACCAAACCAGCTAACATGCCAAACAATATCCTGAAGTATACTGTGTAGCCAGGGGCGTAGCTACGGGGTGGGGTGGGGTGGGGGACTGGGGGCTGGGCCCCCAGATGTTTGCTAGGCCCCCAGAAAATGTGTGTCCTAATAAACTGTGCAAGAATTAAGGACAGCGATCAATGCCGTGCCCCCCATTTGATACCTAGGCCCCCTAAAAATTTCATCCTAGCTATGCCCCTGCGTGCGTGTAGCTTTGAATTCTTTGTCTTCTAGTAAGAAAATTTCTGTTTTGGGACACATTTAGTAGTGATAGGTGTATTCCTTAATGGTATCAGTAAGCACAATTTAATGTTCCCTCCACCCAAATTTAAAAAACTTGAAACTTTTTGAAACTTTGGCAGAATTCATGATGTGGTAACTGCATGAAGTTTGGGAGATGCACAAAATAGTTGGCAGGATTTAAGTATCTTTCACTGTAATGCATATTTAATTGGTTTGTTAACTGAAATAATAATCTTATGTGTGACCTTCAAAAAGTGGAAATGCCAAAGGGGACCATAAGGTCCTGCAAGTGGTACCATATGTTGTCCAAAAAGCAGAAAGTGTATAATACACTTAACAGCAACATATCTCACCCCAGACAGTAAAATCTCTCCCTAGCTACAAACTTTTCTTCTAGTCCCTCCTCCAGATGCACCTCCTGGACAAAGCCTGTACTGTAGGCAAGGAGTCGGGTACCTGCGGCCTTATGAGTTGGGACTCTGATGGAGTCATAATTCCTACAATGACGTCATAACTGATGCAGGAATGTATTCTTTAAAGAAGCCTGTCAACGACTAGCCTTCCAATGAGTGGAGTAGTAGTAATAGTAGTATACGGTTTTGCAACAGACGGCTATTAAAGGTGCCTAATTGTCGGAGAATCATAGTAGCCAACCCAAGAGGAAACTTACTAATGAATAGAGAAAACGATCAAAAAGAGCCATTAGTGTTGCTACATTTCCTTAAAATCTGCGAAATAACACAAATGTAAACAAAATGTGATTGTTGTGCAATTTTTGACTGTATTAAAAATCACCCAATGGTCTCAACTTCAATTAAATTGAAGTAGCTACATCACTCCCAACCAGGAGTTGTGGCTATTAATCAGAGTTGTGTATAACCTGCCAAAGCCTACTGCACTGAGTTTAAATTGCCCAAGGCCATATCCCCATGCTTCTGTGTGTGAACTGTCTGCTCTACTGAGTGATCTGCACATAGACATTGACCTATCCAAGTCAATTTACATCAATTAAAGTGTAGTCACGAATTCCTAATTATGTTCGGGGCGATGTAATAGCCTCTTCAAGGGTATGTACTACACTAACGTCCAAGTAGTATGGACTCTTTTGACTTAAACATTCAAATTGAATTTAATGGCCCAAGCCAATTTTGAAAACTGGTGCCTCCATTTAAAGACTATGCACTTGTAGTAAACACCTTGCAACAATATCTTATGACTGACTGAACAAGGTTCTGTGGTAGCCTACTAATTTTTCCTAAATTTGTTTGCATTACTAGTTCCTCAACCATGTATGTATATAATTACAAAGTTTACGGTCCCTCTAATGGTATATACATCTATTAAACCTTTCACAGACATGCCAAAGCAAGATGGCAAAGTAAAAGAGACATTCAATATTTACAAGAAGTATATATGCATGCACTGCACCCTGTAGGCCTACATACAACTTTTAACCTTTTTGAAGTTATTTACAGACTTCAGAAGTCTTATTCTGGGTGTTATTAATTTCATCATGCAAAAGGCTGATAATGGAACTTGTTATGAATTCATTATTCTGGTTAGAAAGAAAATGTGTAAACATCATGTAGGCATCAAACTTGAAGCTTACAGGTTCCAATGTGTTCTATCACAGATGAGAGCTTGACCACAAATTGGAGTTGTAATGATCTGGAAGTGTAATGGTCCGATACTTCCACAGAGGATGTGCTTTAGTAGCTACCTCATTAACAAAAACAGGAAGGTAACAGCACTGAACAAAAGAGAAAGTTATTGACACTGAACCCTTAAGTGTACTTTAATGTTTTTGAAGATCTGTTTAAAGATACGAACATGAAGTACATTATATTTTCAAGGACGGATGGAAAACTTGGCTTCTGAAATAACAGACCAACTGAAAGCATAAAGTTTATTGTTTACCGTGCATTTGAAGAGATAAAACAGAGCAATAGTTAACAAGGCTGTTGGCTACGGTAGTATGAATCTAGACACCCAGTCAATAGTAACTAGTACTCTTAACCAGCTTTTCAAAGTACATTGACCTTTTCTGATAAATGGTAGTACTGTCCTCTAGCTGGACACTGTTCTTTGCACCACTGAAATTGGAGAAAGTCGATATTAGGGTAAGTGGCATGGTGAACATGTCTGCCAGCATCCAGGGTAAACTTGATTTGTGGGGTCCCCCACCCCCTCCCATTGCACTGCCAACATGAAACAATGCTAAGTTATACCAAACTCACAATTTGGTACCCCCAATATTTGCGCCTAGAGGAAAATGCCCTCTACCCCATAAAGGGATGACTGGCTGTCTCAATGCTGTGGTAATAAGAGATACACTATAAGTCCCTTGCAATATGAGCCATAACTTCAAACAGCTTTTTTGAAAAAAAAAAAAACGTGCAAACATTGAACCTTTAACTGGAGCCCCCTTGTTTATGTGAGTGTAAACACCATTGCACAGATTATCAAATATAATAACCACAGGTTATTGGTCAAATTGCCACAGGTAAATAGGTGCTTAAATTTCTTTTTACAGAGGTATTTGTATACAGTGTACAGCATGAATGGACCTGGTAAAACTCTTGCAAAGACAACCTTCAGTAGGGTACGCTATATTTAACAAATGTCGAAAAACGTCAACATTAGTCGAACTCAAATTCTTTTGGAAAGTCACGTATTTCTTGTGAAGCTTTTCATCTCAAAGTCCATCCGAATATATGTATACACTTTCCATTCAAAACTTGTTTGCACCATCTTTGGTTCCTAGATTGTTTTTGACTTAACCTCCCATTTTGGACTTCATGTCACTGACATTTTGAAATATATCTACTTGCATTTCAGATGGTGCAGAAATACAAAGTAACTGCCATAAGTGCTACTCCAGAATGACATGCATTTACTGATGCCAGTGAAACTTCCCCCAGGGTCAGTGAAACCTCTCACTGTGTACGTCAAAAGGAAGGGGAAGCATTGCAGAGGTCTTCTCAAAATGGGACCCCGAAGGAGGAACCAACTCATCAGCTTGATAGCAGTCACTACAATGACAATGTTGGTGATCCAGTATACAGGTTACAACAGTTTACACAATGAGGAGGTTCGCCTTCGGTACATCAACCCGTCCCTCCCTAGTGAGAGAACAGAAGATGAAGACAAATTTGGCATGGTTGCCACTTTTTCAGACAAGAAAGTAGTCATTCACAGAGGGGCAGGAAGACATTTGCAAGAAGAAAATCGCTTACCCGATGCTGTAGTCATTGAGCGACAACCAACTCATAAGGACCATAAATCTGGCAGTCAGGTTTTTCAAAATATTAACAAAAAAATTGATGTTGAAAGGACAAGACATATTGACAGAGAGGTAGATGACGAAAATAGTGAGAACAGTTTAGGTTCACAGGTAACAATCATGCCTGCTCACAAAATTTCAATGTCTTTTCTTAAAATGCATTACTGTCCTGCATGTTTAGGGACATCCCTCTGCAAGGAGTTTATAGCTGGTAATGTGACAGTGTTTCGTCCTGTGGATGAGACTCTCAGTCGCGGACATTTCCCTGGAAGTTGGAATGGGAAAGGGGTCATTCTCCATGCACCTGGGAAGGGTACAGTTGATACCTTTACTCAGTTTGTATGTACTAATTCGACCAAAACCAGATATTCCGAAGGATGTGATGTTTCTGAAGCAATAATGGAAAGTATTCTTTCAAGGTCAGAGATAAGCTTAAGTCCTCATGAGATGAAACAGAGTGTTTTTCCTCAAGATGAAGATCCTCTGTCCATCATTAGGTGAGTTTCATTATGGAATACATAAAATAACTTTTCTTACAGGAATTCAGGCCCACAGCCATGTTCAGGCGGCAGGTGCAGATCCAAAGGGGGGGGGGGCTATCCCAGCCTCAGCCCCCCTTTTTCGCCCCATTAACAATAACAAATATGCGAAAATTAGCATAACGTTAATCTAGGAGAATATTCAAGGTGGCTTTCAGCCCCCCTTTTCGAAATGCCTGGATCCGCACCTGATGTTGCCTGCACTTGTCTCTCTTTCCCCTCCCTATATATATCAATTCTGTTTGAATCAGTGGTAAACTTTCCGTATTCACATGCAACTGCTCTCCCCCCCCCCCCCCCCTTTCCTTGCAAAACTTATTATCTTGTCACTAACTCCTTTTTAAAGGTACATATACTGAAAAAGGGTGTGTACCTTTGCTACCTTTCACAATTTGGATTCATGAAGTTTCTTTTGAATAAGTTACTTAAATGTGGGGCATAGGTAATAACAACACTAGCACGCAAGCTATGAATAAATATTCCCAAAAGAAAATATCCCACTTCTCAGAAGAGTCAATGCTTGGAAAGTGTTGAGTGTCCTAGGTTTACAGGTCCAACCATTATTTACAGTGCCTCTCATGAATACCCTGTTGGGAAGTCTCAAAAGGTTGCTCTGAGTGGGTTTCAAGATGTTTTTTCCCTTTCCATTTTCTTTTTGTCATCATTTGAAGCCTTGCTGTGGCAGGAAGAACAGAAGAAGTTTATAGAGACCCCTCTTCCTGTGTTATTTAGACTCATCTTTGACCCCATTGTTATTTAAGGAAGTCTTTACATGTCACCTTACCTGATCAGTCATAAGATTCTTGGTTAATATTTGTGTATATCGTACCTCCCTACTCGCATGTGTGGGGGATTGAATGACTTCACAAGGCAGAGAACAAGGTGATTCGGTCATCTACAACCCTCTATTAGCCTACTACTTTATGGGAAAGAGAAAGGAAGCTGCTATCATTTTATGTTATCAGTCAATCACTCCTGGGAAGAAATAAAAGATAATTGAAATTTGTAGAGAATATATGAAAAGATTATGAGATATTTCAGTGGGTTATCTTCAAAACATTACAGAACTCTATGGAGACAATCAGTCTCACAACATGAACTTGAATGAATTAGCACTGAAGTAGCTCATTCAGTAGACTAAATTGACCACGGACTACCTGTATAAACTAATTCCACGGTTTGGCCTCTTTGATTGACAGAAAGACAAGTTAATGGAAGACTGACAGGGTAACCTGACATGGCTAGCTGTTCAGACCCACAGAAAGAGTTACCTGAGGCTATTAGCAACCCCTGTCTGTTTCAGGGAGGCATCCAAAAATTGAACAATGATTTTGATCAAATCAAGAAGATCATAATGTTAAAGTGGGTTGGAGAATGTCCTTTATCAGCTTGTACCAAGCTGTAAAATATACTTACAAGTCCCCCCAATGCCTTGTAAATTATCTTCATGTTGCTTATTAGAAAAATCTTGAACTGCTATAGCATTTCAAAGTTGATTAGCTTTGCATTTGTATGTTGTATTAACAATGAGTCTGCAGGCATATTGAACTTCTGCTGAAACAGTGTCAGTAAATAGATTTTCCCCTCGCAAGGTTTGTAGTCAATGCCTTGCATCGTACAAAATTTACTGAACTTCACAACAAGCGGGGTATAAGCACAGTGAATTAACAATGGTAGCATGGGAGGAAACCATGTGGGGTAGGGGGTGGGTGGTGTCTGCCGACTGCTCCATCCCCCTCCCTCACTTTTTGAAATGCCCCTACTAACTTCCACATTTTTGTAAAGAAACTTTTCCTTCAAGAGCACAAATCTCCACTAGTAGCAGATAAATGTTGCAAAGCAAAAGCTAAAAGCCTGAAAGACATCCCATTTTAACCAAGTTCAGTGTTCATAAAATCTTGTAATTAAAAGAACTGTCATATCAACTAAGATACCTTCAGTCGATACATACAATTTATTGATCATGGAGTACAAAAAACAGAATCCTGGTTGTTAAATTCCTAGAAAAGGCTGAAAAACTGTCAAACTTCATGACTTAGATGGTGATCGATCTTGAACTTACAGACTGCTGGAGGCAGAAGAAATACTCCTCCGCTTTGCCTGGAAGATGCCTGCAGGAGGATTGTCAAGTTAAGTTTCCTCTTGGACTTGTGATCTTTGCACACCTGCAATTTTCAAAAACAGCTTCAGCTGTTTTTGCTGTAAACTTCAAGTTAGAAACTAGAATTCCCGAGCAAATGGCCAGAGTGAAAAACACAAAAGTAGGCACATTTTTATAAATAATGGCCCTTAGGCATTAATTGTGTTGGCCCACAGACTTGAGAACTTACACAAATATCTATAATATAAACCCTACCAAGAATTTCAGGACAGAGCTCTTATGAAGTTAACCCATATAATTCCAAGATAAGCTAAGCCATTCCTACTGCTATCACCTCCCATGATGCTCACAACCAGTGTTGTAGCTGTAGCGGGCTATGTTGGGCATTGCCACCTGGGACTGCCCTTTGGCACTTGGGATTCAAGGTCATCAACCCTGGCATGGTTGATACTAACTTTGACTGAAGATAACTTGATGGTTTAAGCCATGGAGCTATTCCAAAGGGTATTAGCTCCATGTTTAAACTAATTTTGAAGGGACTTGGAAGTTTTTTTTTTTTTTTTTTGTGGTATTTTGGAAGTTTGGTTGACATATTACACCAATAAAGGGCCACTAAATGAAGAATGTACCCCCCCCCACTCTTCCATCTATGAGACATTTTATTAATTACACTTTATTTGGACTTCTGGGGCCCTTCATTAAAATGTGGTCCTGCACAGCCTTGTTTGCAATTAAATTCCCCATTTATTCAATATTAAGGAATAAATCAGGCCTGTAACTTTTTGTTCAATTGTAGAAGGGCACTGATTAAACTATGAAGTTGGAGAGGCACTTGCATATATATCCATCATTTTAACCTTAATAACATCAAACCTGTTATTAGCACATAGCTCTAGAAAAAGTACAGTAGTTGAGTATTATTAGGCTGTGGATACTCTCTCCCTGTTGCTGTGAGTGCTAGAGGCACAGGAAGGGGAAGGGGCTGGGGGGAGGTTAGCCCTCAGTAAAAAAGTGGTGGGGAAAGTATGCTTCCATCTCCCCTCAATTCAAGGATGATAACCCCTTATTTGTTAACTGTGTAAAAAAATGTCAAAATTTTGCAGTAAATTTCTGTAAAATTTGCCCCAAATATCCCACCAAATTGCATCTAAGGACCCTTAAATTTTCAATAATTTCCCAAAAGGGAGGGGTCCCCCACCTCTTACATCCCTCCCCAGAACGGTGGTTGAAAACAACATTCAAACACCCCCACCCCCTCTCCCCCTCCTACCCCTATGGTGAGTGCTGATGAAGGGAATATGTGGACAACTTGACATTGTACCTCTGCAATCACTTCAATTCAAACTCTACCCTACAGTTTATGTAAGGTGGTAATTTATCATCACATGTTCATGTCACATGATCATGATGTTTGAGACCTCAAAATCCCACTTGGGGACATGTACTCAGTCAATGAAATCTCAAATACAACCATTTTTTCATAACTGGAAAATTATTAGTACATGGCATTTGTAGTGATGCAAAGGAAACATACTTCTCCAATGGAAATACGACCTTTGAGGTAGTATCCCATGGAAATACGACCTCTGAGGTAGCACTAGCCACCTCTGATAATCCTTGGTTTCAAAAAGTAGTGTTTAATCAGGGAGTTGCCAGAGACAACTCCCTGGGAGTTGCCAGAGACAACTCCCTGGTTTAATTGAGACCAGTGCTGACATGTCACATACACTGCATGATCTACATTGCCCCTCATTAAAGGTCAAAAGCAGTGGCCCCAAACTTATTTTGAAGCAATAGCTCAATGTCACATATTTCTTCCTATTGCTCTCACAAGTATCTTTCATAATATTTTAGGACACAAATATTGCATATTCAAGGTAAACCAAGCATTTGCTCCTTGTAAATTTTACAACTGAGTGAGAAAAATACTGTCACATGATTCTCAAGAGCCATTCAGGAAATAGGATAGTCTACTATACAATTCTTTTATTGGGGTGACTGCATTCTCCCTTTAAGTACCACCATTTCACATAATTATGTAGCCTAACCCTCACCCAGAGTGAAATCCTGACAAATTAATAGCATAGTGGAAAAGAGCCTTCTACATAGAGAGTGCCCTCTATCTATGAGTGCATGTGTCAGCCATTGACTGATCAGGCAATGTCCACCTGCTATCAAGGTGACATGGGTGGAACTACTGTAAGATTTTCAAATTATTGATGTTGGATTAATGTTGCAATAATGTACAAGAAAAACATGTTCACATCCATTCCTGAAATCCTAAGTGAACTCGTGCATATTTAACATGACCTAAGGTTATTCACCCAAGACAAGATGGTACCAAACCACTTCCTTTAAGGGTCACATTAAAACCAGCTAATGGATAAATGAACCAAAAGTGTGGTATGAGAGGTTTCCTGAAAATTAAGTAACCATTGCTTTAGGGCATTACAAATTTACAATGACATTAATATCAATCTGTTCGATGTTTGGGTGTTGTTTGTTGTCCATTAGTTGTCATTAACTCATGCACCCACTGACAAAATCAGCTAATGCGTAAAAGAAACATAAAGGTATGGTTTCTTGAATATTAAGCAACCTAGGGCATTACAAATTTTCAGTACATTTTTTATTGGTTTGACGTTTGTAAATTGCTTTAATGTGGTCCCTGGTTAGCCTCTCCCTCTCACATGGAGGAAATAACTATCCATACTTTTGCATGAGAGGTTTCCAGGGCATTTCAATGGTTTCAACATTTGTGCATTATTTTTGAATTGATGTTCTACACTTATACTCCCATTCCACTGAGAAAACTAATCAATGCCATGACACAGGCCTCTCCCACTGTATTTGTATTGTGATAAGTTAGTGCAGGGGTTGGTTTGGACCTGGGGATATATGCAGCACATGGGACTGACTTTTGATGAATATCTGAAGGACTGCATGGCTGCATGCCCTATAACATCTGTAGATGTCTTTTTTTTTTTTTTTTTGCATGTTTCCACAACTCCTACTCTCCATATTGCTAAATTTGTGTGTTCATGCAGGTATTGCTGCAGGTAGATTTGGGACTCAAGAAGAAAAACTTAAAAACCATGGTTTAGTTGGAAGACAGAAAGTAGCTCTGGCAGTAGCCCACCTTATGACACAAGAACAAGTCTTTGAACATGAATTCTATCGATCAATTCCTTCAGAAATGCTATCAATTAGCAACTTGCAATTAATCTTCTTTTTAGCCAAAAAACGAAAAATTGAATTCATCTCATGAAAATTCAGTATTTTAACTTCACCTATGTTTACCACAGTTGTGAGGGTCCGACCAAGTTTGGCTCTCATGTCCACTTTTGCATAACCCCAATGCTGTGCTCTAAGTTTGACTTTAATCATTTCCACCTCTTTGTTTCAGCCCATCCACGTGTGCTTATGGAAATTTCTTTGCCAAAGTCAAGCAGCACTATAACATTACCAACCTGAAATCTTTAAATAATTCCATCAAGATGTCATCTCTAATGTCTACAATGTTACTAGACCCCTTACCAGTCATCTTAAAGGTAAGTGACATCCTTTTCACTTCAGGATGGATAACAAGCATGCCTACTGTATGCAGGGGTTAAAGGATTCACGCAGTGCCTACTAAATAACCTATATAATAAGATACATCGGCATATGATGGGGTCCTACCCCTCCCTCCCTTTCCACATCAGAACACTTGTAGTATATTGCATCAGTCATCTGGATTCGGAGGTTCTACTATCATCCTCTTGAAACATAGTGTACACCTAGATTCAGGGTTTTAAAATAAATACAGAGGAAGGATGGGCAATTTATTACATAGAGCCATGTAGAAGGTTTGATACCTGTGTTTGGGGGCAAGGGGAATAATCCAGCTTAGGGGCATCATCCCTGAATGCCCCCTCACATATGGAAGTAGCTCTTTCTTTGCTGTCAAAATAAACCTTATCTCAGATACCTTAATATACAGTCAATTTTGTCCCTGGCATCTCCCCCATTCCAAGCTAATCCAAAATATGAGGGAAGAAGTCTAAGGTTATATCTTAGCTCAGGGCGCTGCTAGGGATCTCCCTGGTCAGATGTAATTTTCAATACATATAACAGATTCTTTTAGTTAGTAAAACAACACACTAGGGAAGGTAGTACACATGTTTATGTGTCTCCCACTCAAATAACTCATGTTAGGTGCCTCAAGAAAGATTTATGGATTCTCCTCTAAGAGAACTGACATACCATAGTGACCCTACCTATGAAAGTCATTGCCACTCATGTCAAGTTTCTGAAAGCATTCCCATGTGTGGTCTTAGAAATGTTTTGTAATAACTTTTATCTTTGTTTTCAGCCATCATATGGCTATCTGACATCAAAACTTGGAACTCTACCAAATGATGAACAGCAGTTTGTTCAAATATGTTGGAAAATAATGGTGTGAAATTTTCAGGGAAATTGGAAATTTATGGAAGCCAGTGAACTTTCATGGTATGACATTGTAAGTGGTGGATCTTGGGAAATCAGCCATGAAATAAAACTGAATTTACTAAAACAACATGTGAAGTTGTGTACTATGAAGCTGCCTGAAATGGGTATAACACAGCATTATTTGGGGTCAACTTTACAGGCATACATGTAGGAAGTGTGCTTAAGTCCCCCATTCATGTGGTGGGATGGAAGCATGCTTCTGCCCCCCTCCCCCATGTCCAGGACAAAAACAAAAATTTGCTTTGGTTTCCCATAAATTTGCCCAATATTTTGCATCAAATTGAATTCCCCTCATATATTCAAAAATTTATCAAAGGGGAGGGGAC
This sequence comes from Holothuria leucospilota, assembly GCA_029531755.1. Lineage (NCBI taxonomy): Eukaryota > Metazoa > Echinodermata > Holothuroidea > Aspidochirotida > Holothuriidae > Holothuria > Holothuria leucospilota. The sequence goes on from CM055969.1 coordinate 20,726,272, forward strand.
CACCCCTCTCCTAAGACCCTCAACCAGGAAGGCGGTCCAAAACAACGTTCATCCCCCATTCCTTCCCCAGTCTTGAGAAGCTTCCTATGCCTGTGTTTACACATTTGCAAAGAGTAGTTTTGACTGTCGCAGCTTAATTAGGAATAGGAACAGGCACAGCAATTTGCCAGTCACCAAATGATAAAACAACAGTATTGCACAGATTAGGCATCTTTCTGGATATGGCCTTGTTCAGGCCTACTGACACCAAGTGAAGCATTAGACGATGTTAGAAAACTACTTGTTCAGACTCCCCGCTTAACCTAAAAGTTAGCCGGACATCTCGAAAAAAGGGAATCTGGTCAGATTATTTGGGAAAAGGTTACTGTCCCGTAAGTTTTGGATGTACTCATTAGCATACATTCATTGTACACATTTCAACACTTGAAACTAAATTTTGAACAGATTTTTACAGCTATAATTGAATGCATATCTCTATGACACACTGACACATTATCAAGCAGATGTAGAGAGTAATTTTGCAATGCTGTACAGAATAGTCCTGGGCATATTTTTACTTCTACTTTAAACTGATGCATAGGCCTAGTACTTCTGGTCAAATTACAAGATCCTTCCTGGCCTGCCAAAAACCTTAGTGACCGGACACTAAAACAACTTATTTTATTAAAATGGCATTTGTCAATTGTAACACCACTCTACTGTTTTGTTCTCTTTACAGTTCATAGAGAATGAAGCACCATCTCTTCTTCCTTATTTTCCCAAATACCTGGGAGCCTGTGGTCATGTGGCTGTCATTGAGGAAGAGGGCCTTCCCCTAATTAACTTTTTGCCAGACTCCTGGGAGAAGAGAGTCGAACTTGCTTTAGAAGTTTTCAGGTTCATTGATGACATCTGGAGTATGAGTGCTGAATGGGGATTTCTTCTTTTAGATTTCAGCTATAAAAATTTTGTAGTTCTTCCAGGTGGACGGCTCCAATTAATTGCACCAGAGAAACTGCTGGTGGTTGATAAAGTTTATTTTGAAGGTAAGACATGTATTTCTAACTGAAGGTGAAAAAATTTTATCTGACACATCCTCAAGGTATTAGCTAGTGATACAGCTCACCATCTTTAAGATGGCCTAATCATAATGGAGACAGCCAAATTTAAGCATGGCAGCCTCTGAAATGGCCAAAAATTGCTGAGCATAGCTTTCCAAATTGGGTGTACATGGGTTATACTGTTTAGCCTACAACCTAGACATAAATTCAAAACCCTCCGATATTACGAAATTAACTTATTCCGCTGAAATGACGTAACATAAACAAGGTGGGTTTTTCGGACCCCCACTATAGGGCCAGTGTGATGTTTCACACACAAGAAGTGCGACTCCCAATTTATAAATCCTGGCTAAGGCCCCATTCCTAAGCCTGCAGTCAATGGAAGGCAGGGGGAACCCCCCTGGAAAAATTTTTACCCCTTAGATCAAACATTACCACTGCCTTAATGCATTTTAGTATGTTTTCCCAAAAAAAAATTGCCCCCTAAAAGCTTTTTAGACCCCCTTCAGTTCCTTTTCTGGCTATGGGCCTGCCCATACCTCGATGTTGTCTTCTCTTATACCAATACTATAAAAGCTACATGAAAACTTTAGACTAATTGCACAATACCCTACACATGGAAGCTCTTTGGGAAAATGTGAGGGCTACAAAGTCCAGGCAAGAAATGTAATTTGAAAATGACTCATCTATGATTATTGCATCACTATTAGTTTGGCTATGATTGACGAATCTTGCTAGTTACCTTTTAAGAGGCTACGAGGATATGCACTCAGCAGTGGATTTGTTTTTGTGAGAAGCCAAATGGATATGCAGTAAATATTCAATTCCCCTCACCAGGATATGCTTCAAGAGGCTACAGGGATACGAAGTCGATATTCTGAGGCAACTTCCTGTTACCTAGTCTGTGAAGGTTAACTTGTCTTTGAGAGGCTAGGAGGAAAGGCAGTCAAAATTAAGGTTGTCTTTTACAAGGCTACGATGATATGCATTCAGGATTCAAACTGTGTTTGAAGAGGCTACGAGGATATGCAGTGACTACGTAGCCCTATAGCCCCTGAAAAAAAACATAGCTTCAATCTCGTGCAGTACTCTGCAATTGTGTCAAAACTTTTCCTACAAAACAGACTCAGAGTTTGCATCATGAAAATGACCTCCTCAGATTTAGTATGTACACTCAGCATGTGCATCTCAATTCAATTGCAACAGCTGCCATTTTGCCAGAATTCTGCAAAGTGATTTTCAGATTTCTATCAAGCCCAAGTCCCCTGATTAGAATATTGATATAATATCAACAACTGTCTATACAGTTTTCTAGACAATACCCTTTTCCCCCTCCACAATTGTCTCAATCGGAACTGTCCAGGACTCCAGGGGTATTTGTCCAGTCACAGTCTGTGTAGCAGAGCCGACAAAATGCCTCTAAGACTCGGGGACAGAGACCCATTAGCTCCTAGATTTTTGCATTTTCTAAGGCAGTTTTTGCCATTCTCAGGTACATCTAACAATAATTTTTTGGAAAAACTTCAAACTGAAAATTATTGCCCTCAACACCAGCCAGTCTGGCTCCAATGCCCCTGGATAGCTATACAACTTTTTGACTGTACTATTAGACTGACATTTAGCACATACATCTTAGAAGAGGTTGCCCAATGTGTTTTGTAGGTACTAGAAATACAAACAAGAAAACATAAACACTGGAAAAATGGAAAAATTTATGGACAGGGTTAAACTAAATGATCAATGGAATCAAATGACCTTAGCTCCACTTGAAGCCAGGTTCCACAAATTGGGTGCCTTGTAACTGCATGCCTTGTAGTATATGGGAAGTGCAATCTTAAAATTTACCTGCTTCTTCAAGAACTATGCTTTAAAATTAAAATACTTTTATATGTGTACAGTATAGTCAGGACCGTCCAATCTTATGTGTGTGGTATGGGGTGGTTTTCATCAACATGTTATGACCATAGGGGTGAAGGGGGTTCATCAGTTTGTGGTTAGTTTCATCTTTTTAAGGCTCGGCAATCTCACCCAAGACAGTAGCAATTCTCCCTACTAAGTTAACTTTTAACCCCTCACCAAACCTCCTGTCTAGTACGTGCCTCTAAGACAGAGCCAGGTAGCCTGCACTGAAGTTAAATTGCTCGAGACAATATTGCCAACACAGTGTGTGTGAGCTTAGTCCAATCAGGGAGTTGCTAGAAACTTCCTGGTCTAATTGAGAACACAACTGACCTACAAGTCACTGTTGACCAACCAGAGTGAAACTGTATTGTTTGAATAAATACCAATCAAAGTGCAGTAACCAACTGTATTTAGAACTGTAGGGCTATGCCTAAATATGTTTGGGCAGAGAGTTGCTAGCAACTAGCTCCCAGGTATGGGGAATGCCATATCCCCTTTAACCTGTACAGTCTCTTGGAGTCCATATAATTCACAACCTCTGACACCCTGGAATTTTATTTATTTATCATACATGAGATGGTTGTAGCTAATTACACCACTACTGCAATATACATGCTTTGGTGTAGAGTCAGATGAAGATTTACGATGATTTAATCACCTTGTCCATGTCAGGTTTGGGTTTCAGCAATATATTGGCACCAAAATTTGCCTTATGCATAAGTCGTATCTGCCTTTGACGCCTTTGATATCCAAGTTATTAACAAGCCATAAATTCTCCATGGACATTTTTTATTCAAACAAACCAGTGAAAAGGGCTTATGTCACTTCTAATTATTTTTCTTTTCAGACATTGTGAACCTAGAGGTCAACAATGACCCTTTCGTTGTCAAACCTTCATGCAATAAAATCTGCCTGGTAACATTCCTCAACCAACTGATTATGACCAATCACACTGAGTGCAGTCTTTCAATTAACCCACACCAGTTTATGTACATGATGGCCAGTCACATGTTACTGTCAGATCTGTACACCACAAGGAACATGCACTTCTTCTCGGAAAGGCATTTGGTGGACGAAAACCACCCAGGTAAGTACTGGAACATAATTCTGGCAGTATAAATTTTTAGAAGGGAAGCTCTCACTGCTGGAAACCACTGGTGCAAACTTGATGGCTTTGTACGTGAATGTAGTGATGGAACAGCAGCAGAGGTACCACTACTGTCCATACTTGTGTGTGTGTGTGGGGGGGGGGGTATTTGGGGGGAGTGGGGTGAGGACGTGACCTTGACCAGTACTATTTCAAGTGCAAATTATGAAACCCTAAAAGTGAGGGATCCAGGACTCCCTAAGGGTCTCTAGGAAAATTTGAAGGCCAGAAGATCAGTAACATAACCTGAGGAAATTCCCCATGATTTTAAATTTTCAACCCATTAAATGGCTATTTCCAGCATTTTTGAGTTTTATGTCATCGAATCAGCTATACTGAAAGCTATGGAATCAAACATGTGACCACTACTTTTGGTAGGGTTCTAGAAAAAAGTGAGAGTGACAATTCCCTGCTTTTACACATGTGGAGAGGACATTTACCCCCCTCCCATCCCCAGTCTCCCAACTGCTTATGCTCATGGAAATTGACATCAGCTGGCAAAGGTTTTAATCACCTGTAATAGCTAGTGGCAGATCTCACAAATTTTGCAATTATTTTATTGTGATACCAGCAGGCAAGTAAAATCCTATTTTGTTATGCTTTGTGTACTGGTGTCTAAAGACCTTTCAACAGGATCCTACATTTGTCCATCAACACCATACAAATGTTTTAACATGTTTTAACACTTGTTGGGAAGATGTAACATGCAGCTAAAAGTCTGAACACCTTCATAGTTCTTGCATGTTTGATGTTGTTCAGATTTGTTGTTAAAGCAGTCCACACGATCGTAGGTTTGTCCATTAGTATCGTCATACAAAGGTATGAAGATGTCTTTTACCAAATGTATGATTGTGTTGATGGGGCTATTAAGACAAACCTAGTAAGTGCACAGCAGCCTGAAAGCTATATATTTGCCTGTTTTCTAAAATGAAATTCTTTTTAGGAAAAGATTTTATAATATTATTTAAGTAAATCACAATGTCAAATGTGTGGCAGCTCCCTGGGCAAATGACTCTGTACAAATATTTTGTTTCAAAACAGAGGAAGTACTCTATTGTGTTTGAACTGTATTCTTTGCTTTCTACCCCCTGACGTGTGAAATTTGTAGTAGTGGTTCTCTTTTGTTCCCTCAATTAAACTGTATAAAAATAGAATTCATATAAAAGAGCAGTTTGCTTTAATAGCTATAGAACCCATGGCCATGGAATGACTCACAACTAGGTACAGCACCTTACTAAACATAACACAGTTCATTGCCATCTGTACCCTGAATTACAGTTACAACACAAGAATTGCACATAACTAGCAAGCATTGCCTTTTCAGCAGGAATTTTTTGGTGGAGGGGGTTACATCTAAGGAGCGTGTCACCATCTGTTAGTGTGTAGTGTACCAAGAAAAATCCTATATTGCTGGAAACTGCATTTTCAGTCCCTTACAAGTTGCATCTGAACAATCTTTGTTTTGACTTAAAATCTCAGATATTTACTCAGATGCAATAAAAATTCCCCTTTGAAACTTTCGGGGTGGGGGCAAGTGGCCTGGCTGCCCCCCCCCCCCACTACATATGGATAGGCTAGCAAGGGGATCAATGGCAACTGTGGTAAGAGACTTTCAAAAGGTGAAGCTGGTAACCAATCCTGCACTAAAAACATCAACCAATATGTAAATAAGTGGGGGAAGGGGAGAGGGAAGGTTGGGAAAGGATTTTCAAAATGCACTGACCCTCTGTTAGTGTCCTTGTGAATTTGGTGCCAGCAAGGGGATGCATATGCCCCTCATTATTTGAAGTTCTCAGGCTGGCAATGCCATATATAATATTATTGGACCCATTCATTTTCAAAAATTTGGAATATTCTGAATGTTTTAATCATACATTATCATTATTTTATCAGTTTTCTGTCCATCTTAGTGTATTTCATTTTTTCTTTCTTCCACAGGTGGATTGCTTTATGACATACCAAGTGCATTAGATGGCAAACTATCACAACTTTTATATGAGTGCATACTGGAGTCACAAGGCGGTTCAAGACTTAATTCAGTCAAAATGTTAAAGAGATTATTACAAGTAGTGAAAAAAGGTTTTCTATATAAAAAGAGAATAGCAGAAAATAAGAAAAAAATACCGATAGCACAGCCAGGCTGACAAAAACCATCTTACTTTCTTCTCTCTTCATAGAACCTATTTATTCATTGTAAATACTTGAAACAAAGCACAAACTGTCTTTATGCAATGAACATACCTATGAGGAAAGATACAGAATACAGAGACAGACAGTAAATCATCTTGACATCATGGTACTGCAAGTAAAATACAAATAATAAAGTGACCAGTTTTGGCAATAAGTTTCTATACCATGAAATGGAGGTTACAAACAAGTGGATTGCAATCAATAGGGCTCCACATCTTTTTTTTACAATGCTGCATGGACAACTATTGTATATGCAAAGTTTTAACATCAGGGTTCTACTATAAGGGAATATATTCAAATGAAGTAACCAGTGGGTAAAATGTCTTTTTTGACAGGTAGCACACCACTAATTCAAGGGAAATCCCTTTAAAAGTTATCCCATAAATATAACATCGAAAAAATCGAAAAAAAATGGGGGAGGGGGAGGGAGGGACACAGCTTAGACCATGCAGTTAAAATGAAGGTGTCCAATTTGTCTTATGTATGTTGTAGCAAATGAATTAAAGCACTGATTATGCAAAAAAAAAAAAAAAAACTGAAGGTATTTCTGACACTTTTTTTTTGAGTTTATCCTTCTGCCAATCAAAACAGCTTTTTGAATAAAGTGAAAGGCATGAATCATCTACCTATTACACAAGCTCTTACCTCGAAATCTCAATGGTCATGGTACACAAAAATTTCAAATCAGTAAGGAGGCCTACCAGCAAGCTTTCATATGTGGGGTAGCTGGTACCTACTGAAAATTTCTACAAGGGTCCAGAGGCAACAGAATGGACCAAATTTAGTGTGAAATTAAATGGAGGAATAATTAGCGGTGTGCTACCTGAAGTACAAGTTCAATTACACCCCCCCCCCCCCTAACAAAATAAAGGTTTGTAAATTGTAGGCCTTGGTAGAATTGTTCTTTTTCAATGTGAGGTGAAACTTAACTGGTAATGCTCTTCAGACTGGGATCTGAGTGAAAACATGGAATCCAATAAAATGGCCTGGATCACCTGGACAGAAGTGAGAAACATTCTTGGGCATCATTATCACTGAATACCAAATAAAGTTAATGAAATTCAATTTAACTAAAGAGCTATCACCATTTTGTACTTAACATTAGTATTTTTGTTACCTTGCTGGAAAATTATTTACAGTTTTATGTATATGGTGACTTATTTACTTAAACTCTATTTGTAAAGTAAGTATCCCTCTTTGCTTTTGGTACAAAGGTTAGGGTTTCATTGTAACATTATTTTATGAGGAAAATATTTCTTAAGACTCCAAGTGAGTCTTCCACTAAGAACATTAATTTCTTTTGTAAAAAGAATGCATCTTGTACACTTTGAGAGAAATTCAAAAATTAAGAAGAAAAAATCGAAAAAAATATGTACCTTTAGAAATATTTTGTGGGATAAATCCTGGAAGGGAATGTTTGTGCAGAGAAAGGATTTTGCACTAGGTGTTTGAAATCCTTCCTGATAAATGTTGTGTATATTAAGTGTATATAGTATTTATACTGCAGTACTATGTTTGGTGTGGGATAGATGAGAGGGAAATTTCATCACCCATCAAAGTCAAAACTATCAATATTCCTTTGATTGGATGGTACCTATATTAGTTCCTAGGGTGCAGATCAGTTTTACTGGGGGTGGGGAGGGGGCAGGGACATAGGAAGCCAACCCAATGGAACTGGTTCTTTATCCCCAAAAGTGCTGCCAGAAAGACAGTATTATCTGAGAGGCATGTAGTCCAAAGGCCTGTCCAAGGCCTCTCCCATGAGAGAATGGCATACCACAACAAAGGATTTTAACATCATCATGTGTAAATGCATTAGTTTTTCGGCAACCAAAACTATACATGTATTTGCAGGCACATTGCTAACACATGCATTCATTTAATGGATTCATTTAAGTGAAATGGGAAGACTTGTCCTGTTTTTACCCTCCATCCCCACTCCCTCACTCGGGACCTGGACAGTATGGAAGCCACTCAACTCTTTGTGTTTGGGAGACTACAATACAGTGCATGCTTGCTATTACTGATCATCAATAATTTTTAAAGTTTATTAAATTTGCTGGTTGCCACTAGCAACCCCTCATGCTCTAATTTTTATGGAGGAATGAAGGTCCCTTCTTTCAAATTGTTAATAATTATTGTGCAATATGTTAATATATGGCAGTAATTTTTGATATTTATCAAATTGAACCTAATATATATATGAGGATAATATTCTAAGTATACTGGACATTTTAGAAAAAGAATAAATCTGTATTGTCTTCTTGTTGAGCATAGGAGATAGGGAGATAGACACATGTATTTGACCTGATCTCAAATTCTGCTCTAAGGGTCATCATTTAACCCATTGCTACCCCTCCTTCCCCTCTGGCAAATGCCCCTGACATAGTCTGATTTATGAAAAGTAGTTTACAGCTTCATAAACCAGATCTTCAAAATATCTTAGTGCACGGACGTTATCTGGATATGTAAATCAAGTTCTGTCTTTTATGATGTCAAAAAAGTTCTGAATAAAAACATACTTCTATGTTCAAGGACCAGGCAAAAGGTTCATCTATGCTGCAGCATCACTGTGAGGTTGTGAAATCTGAGCTCAGTCAGGGGTATCTGCTTTGTTTAAGCCAGTTGCTTAGCAGAAGCCCCCCCCCCATTACATGGTGGAGCCTCCTCAGGTGAAACCCCCAATACCCCACAAAAAATTTTCTCACTAGACCACTCCTCTCCCATGAGCACAGATGTGTAATTTATATCTAGAACAACTGCTGTGACTGGCTGGAGTCCTGACCCATGACCTAACTGCGATTAGTCCTAACATTCTGTGACACCACTGGAGTGTAGCTTTGTCCCTGGTTGGGGTAGACATGTGTATATGAGGTCAAAGTGCAAAGAGAACTTTCTTGTAGACAGCTGACAAGATGGAAGAATGAATTACTTTAATTTCTACGCATTTTTCATACACTGAAATGATGTACAAATGGTTTTATAGAAAATATGTTGCCTTGAAATTAAGTTTTCTCTTTGGTGGGATTTTTATTTCCTTCAGATAAGTACACAATAAAGCAAATCAAAACTTGAAAACTTTTGTTTGAAATTTTTTCACAGTTTGAAATAATTTTTCACATGTTTAGACCTGTCTACCATTCTTGCACATTAACAGGATTAAATTTTCAAGCTAAATTTAAAAAAAAAAATTGTTACAGGGAAAATGTCAATGAAGGTTGAAGGGGACCTATAACTTGATAGATGTGCCCAATACAGCATGTGCTTTTTATTGTGAGGTCCACCAGATTGGCTATGAAGGCAAAGACAAGGTTCCCTCTTCTGTAAACTAAACTATGGAAACTGAAGAAGCTTTTTATAATGATATACACCCTATAGATCACTACTTCTCATTTCCAGCATTTGGCCAACTTTTGAAGTAGGACCACATGTGTCATACTCTACCTTTGAAAATCCTGTTGAAATGTTTTATCTGAAGATATGTCTCAAGATTTCATCCTGCTTTTCCAAAGGGGTTTACTGTCCTGCACCAGTATATTTATTGTTGTACCAAGGAGCTGCCACTCTTAGACATTTAACACATAACCTTCAAATTTTCAATAGAGTTTATCACAGGCATCCTGCAAACAAAAATTAAAGATGTGATAATTCATCACACTCACCTCAGCAGAGCATGCAGCTGCTACAGATCACAGCCCAAAGATATTTTCATGAATTGCACCCTTAGCCACAGTAACAACTGTGGCAATTGCAAAAAGATGGACTGACATCAAGGCCCTGGTTCGGGGTTACCCTGACTGCATTGTCCTGCTTTACCCATTGTAAATCATCTATATAAAGTTGCCTTGAGTAAACCTGCCCCCCCCCCCCCAAAAAAAAAAAAAATCCCAAGTTAGTCACCTTAGGGTGAAAAATACTGTTTAAAGATTGTAGCAGACTGTCCATCAATCAATCAACCCCCCCCCAACCAACAAAAAAAAAAAAAAAATCCCAAGTTAGTCACCTTAGGGTGAAAAATACTGTTTAAAGATTGTAGCAGACTGTCTATGAATCAATCAATCGATTAAAGGGGGACATTCATCACCCCACATACAGTACATTTTTGGTTAGGGGGCAACCCAAATTCTCTATTGGTGACTGCTCTTTGACTTGACATCAAAGTTGGAATTAAAAAAATGCAGAGTAACTCACATTTCACAGCATGCAGAAAGAGTGATCTAATTATAGCTTCTAGGCCTTGAATGTTAACTAGGGTATGGCCTTAGGCAATAAACTAGTCTGTGTCTGCACAAGGAGGAGCTTCAGACAGCTTTGGAAGGGCTAGAAGTAACTTAACTGGGAGAACTGGATTTGTCTGGGATGAGGAAATAGATCAAACACTAACTTACATGAGAAGTAGCAGCACACACTTGTGCCAGTTTGCAGCTACAGGCTGAAAGCACTCCAGCAGTCTTCAGTGGGGTTACAATTGAGTCTGAGTCGAGCATCTTGAGCCAAGAACACACGTTCACAACTCAGGCTGTTTCCAAACAGTCCCTACTTTCTGAAGATGTTTTCCTAGGAAAGGTAGATATTTTTGCAAGTTCATAGGAAATGACTGACACCTTACAGGATACAGTCACAAAGGAGAAAGAACTTGAGGCTGACCCAAATTTAGTCTGAGTCCAGACTTGGTCATTAGAAAATTAATTGTAGACATGTTTCAAAACATCCAGTTTGCAATATCTACAAGCCAAAATTTTTACAACCAAATCTGTGCATTTCTGATGGCCCTTTGATATTTTAATATCTAAAGAAGGCTTCAAAGTTCAATAAAGGTTAACTTGTCCTTTAGGCTACATTAACTTAAGATCAAAGGTGAGTGACCTTGGGGATCGGTGTGGACTGGGCCCAGGTGTGTAGCCAGGAATTTGTCAAGGGGGCGAAGCCCATAGACTCAGGGCTCCATGCCACCATGGGTTGACACAAAATGCAAGAAAATTTTGGCCTAAAATGCCTTCCAAATTGCTGGAAATGGTACTTCCCAGGCCTATTTACTGCACATAAATAAGGGAAACACTAGCAATATTGTGAAAATAAACATTAAAAAATACCAAAAAATAGCTCAAGGGGGGCAACTGCCCCTTTGCCCCTCCTCCTTGGCTACATGCCTGGGCAGGCCTGCAGTAAGAAATTACTGAGGAGAGAAATAGGCCTGGCTCCCCTGAGGGGGGTGGGGAGTGAAAGAAATACTGGGCACTTTCTTGTGACCAGCTATACATGGTACTTAACGAAAGCACTAACACTGGCCTTAAACAAGATCCAGAACAGAAAGTTTGCATTTTGCCAGGCTTTTACAAATCACCCGCCCGACAGTCCCGGACAAGTAAAAACTTACTCGGGCAAGTGCATTGTTCAATATCATAGCCCGCTGGGCAAGTACCCTTGTGAAGTCTCCTCCACAAGGAGTTCAAAGGCGTATTAGAAGTGGACAAGTACTAGATATTCATGCGGACAAGTAGACTAGAACAGCTATCCCAATGGACAAGTAATGAAAAAAGAATTTGTCGAAGCCTGATTTTGCACGGGCAAGTAGGCCTAACATGTTATTTCTCATCCAGCCATGGGCCAGATTCACAGACCTCTGTGCGGTCAAATGTTGGTCAGGTGTTGCCGCCATACGGGAGCGAGACTGACTCTTGGCTTGGCCTAGGTGGCCCTTGGCTAACGTTATGTCTACTGTTTTTTGTTAGGATCATTAGGCTAGCAGGCTAGGGTAGGCTAGGCCTACATGGTATTTGCGTAGGCCAAGGCCTACCATAGTCCCAGATTGGAAAACTTGTAATGGTGTGCGGGGGATTTTAATAATGACCACGAAAATTGGGCAGCCGATACTATCTAAGCGGAGTGCTACCATCAGTGGGCACGGAGCCCCAGTCTGGAAAACATGTAGGTTACGCAGAAGATCTTCGGCGTGGCACTCAAGCGGTCATGCCAAATTTCTGGCGTACTTTGTCAGCCTGCATTCTATTTGGCGCACCTAGCCTACTACAGCAGATATTGGCGTAATTTTTATCTTGCCTTTCCTTTGGCGTAAGTCTTCGGAGGCCAAAAAATGAACTTTCCAATATGGGCGGATCTGGATCTGGAAAGGTACTGCACAACACTCCTAGGTGGAGTCAAACGTGCAGGGTGAGGTGTGCAGGATGAGTTAGTCCTCCCGTCTGAGGAACCTCAAGGCGGAGATCTTGAATTGCTTGGGGTCCTCGAGATCTGTAATGTTCTGGGGGAGAAGGTTCCAGTCTCTGCATGACAGTGCGAGGAAAAAAGCTATATTTGAAGCAGTCCTTATTAGCATGTATAATAGAAAAACTGTCCAAGTGTTGGTGCCTACAAGGCCGCCGGACTGGTTGTGAGAGATTGGCAATTGGCAAACCAAGGCCTAATCTAGCTTTGAAAAGAGCAACAAGGCTATTAACTCTTCTTCTGTCTTTTAGACTATCCCACCCTAGGTCCCTCAGCATTTCAGTTACACTACTGTGAGAGGAGTAGTCCTTACAGACAAACCTAGCTGCCCTACGTTGAATTTGCTCGATTTTATGCACTTATCAATTGAATGACGCACCCCACTCCCCCCGGACATGGTCTGTCATTGTCCACAACTTCACTGACAAAACGTATACCACTGACGTACCCCTCAGTCACTTCCATGACGGACAATCTGAGTAAAATGACACACCCCTCAGTCACTTAACTGATGAACAATTTGCAATTTTGACTGACATGTGCGTCACCAAAGTGACTGACAATGGTTATAATTGTAGCCTACATGAGGAGCAATGCTGAAGGCTGTCATCTTTGTACAATGGGTAACAAATGACCCACAATGACTCACCCCTTGGTCAGTAAAGTGACTGACACCTGGAGTAACATGACTCACCCCTCTGTCATTCCAGTGATAGACAATATTGGTACAATGATGGACATGTAAGTCACGCTGTCACTGGTCAATGACTTACATTTAACTGACCATGTCCGGGGGTAGTGGGGTGCGTCATTCAATTGATAAGTGCATTACTAACTAGGGAGGCAGTGAGGGATCCCAAACCGAAGAGGAATACTCTAGAAGTGGTCGAACAACTTGGGTGAGATAGGCATTGGCTTTAATACTCTTCGGACAGGAGTACAGATTTCTTTTAATAAAACCTAGGGACCTACTAGCAGACGAAGTGATATGATTAATGTGCTTGTTCCAGGAAAGGGTGTTAGAGATGTCAACTCCAACAAGAGTCCAAGCTAGGTATGCAGTCAGTAGACTCCAAGATTTCGTTACCTAGGCTTAGTGAGTAATCAAAAAGTTTAGGATTCCTTGAGTGAGTGATCCTCATAGCAAAGCATTTCTTGACATTGAAATGCATTTGCCAATTACTCTGCGATTTAAAGAGGGTGTGTAGGCCCCTAGCCTAGGTCATTTTGGAGCTGAACCTGCTCTAGCCTAAGGTGTTCCTTTTTTGTCTGTAAATTACACAATCGTCAGCAAAAAGTCTCACTTCAGAAGTGATGTTATTGGGCAAATCATTAATGTAAGCGAGGAATAACAGGGGACCCAGGCATTGTGTCAGGGTTCTTCCTTACTTTTATTTCAATGACCTAGCCCAACGTTAGGCTAGGCTTAACTGTTAATTTGTTAAGGTGGAAGCTATTTACCCGACAGTCGGGAAAATAACACGACTTTTCTTCCTTATTTTCCCGACGATTGGCCAAAGTGATGGCGCTATCCTAAATTTGTAGCCTGTAAAAATACTTGCATAGTATGTCGGGAAAATAAGGTTAACTTTATTTTCCCGACAGTCGGGAAAATTATCGGACATGCTTCCTTATTTTCCCGACTGTGGATGAAAGTAACGGAGCTATTCTAAGTCTGTAGCCTCTGAAAATATTTGAATTGTATGTCGGGAAACTAATGGTCCATATTTGTCCTACCGGTGAGCCTAGGGAGCAGTGGCGTGCGCAAGTTTTTTTTTTTTTGAAAATGAGAAGTTCTCTAGAGGAAAAATGATGCCACCAAATAACAGTTTGAAGCCTATTCCGGATCGACTTCAGAATTTTGTTAAATTTGCAACATACAGACAACTATTGAGTGCAAAACTCCTTCAGATTGCATTTCTTGTTTCCTTTCTTTGTATTCTTGTTTGCTGTTTCTACTGTTCTACAAACAACTGTGCTAAACACAGAAAACGTTTCTTCTGACAGTTTTTAAAATAATCCGATGCGACTCAATGGGAATTGTCTGGAATTTTGTCCTGAGTACTGTACTCTGATAAGTCATCGAAGCTATGGAAGTCCAGTGTGCTGATACGTACACACCACAGAATTATATATTGTTCTGTGGTAGGCCTACACACACGCACACCGCACCGCGCCAACTAACATTTCTTACGTCACAAGCTCGTACGCGTTGGGGTGATATGATTGGTCGATTGCTGTCGGGAAAATAAGAAAACTAAACTTCCAATTTGCCCGACTGTCGGGCAAATAGCCACAACGATTTGTTAAATGTTAGGCTAGGCCTAACGTTAACGTTTGGTACCCGATCTAGGCTAGGGCGACTGTCTGTGGCCTCTTTCTCCAACGCCCACTTCTTCTTCTTCTTCTTTCAAACGTTAGGCTACTTTTGGGGCTACCTGAATATTCGAATTTCGAATTAACGTTTGGCCTACCTTCATGTAAATGATGGGACTCGCCAGCGCTCGGTCGGCTGTCCGGTCAATCACGTCTGATGTCAGTAGACGAGACTCGTGGTATGATATGAGTACAGTGCTTCCACGGCCACATTGAACTCAAAAGAAACAAATTTCCTGTAATTTTTATTTCCTGAAATTCTGAAGAAGGCTTTGCTGCATGCTATTTGTCGTCGTTTTCTTCAAGAGGAAACAGAAAAACAATGGTAAATTAGAGGACAATCATGCATGTTAAATATGGGTATCTGGTTGTCTGGCCCAGAAAGTTAGCCCATTCAGGAAGTTGTTCCATTTTAGAAAGTCCTTTGCTTTCTCGTTCAGCTGTCGAAAGTTTAAAGGGAAAGAGCAGTCGCCCCAAACTTATTTTGAAGCAACAGCTAAATCTCACAATTTTCTCCTTATTTCTCTTCAAAGTATCTTTCATAATATTTTAGGGCTTCAATATTTCATATTCAAGGTAAACCAATCAGTTACTTCTAGTAAATTTCACATTTGAGGAGAAAAAATATTGTCACATGACTCGAAAGAGCCAATCATGAAACAGGACAGTCTACTACACTACTTCAAGTTGGGTGACTGCATTTCCCCTTTAACGGTAGGTGCGATGGTAGCAAGGTTGGGATCTTCCACCCTTCAATCCTGTGGGGGAAAGTGGCTGAAGACTGTACTGGGGATACACTCTCATCCGTTGGATGGAGACCTTAAATGATGGTCCTGAGAGCAGGATGAGAAGCAGGCGCGTAGTCACGGGGAGGCTGCCCCCCCCCCCCGATGTTCACTAGGCCTCCCAAAAATTGTCCTAATAACATGTGACGTAAGAATTAAGGACGGCGATCAATGACTCATACTTTAATGAAGCAGTTGCATTAAACCGGAACTGTCAGATTGTGGATCCAAGGCGGAGGATCATTACAAAAAACATTTTGCAGGAGTATTCACAGATGTATTTGGGGATTTGGGTCGTTTTGGGGACAAATTTACGAGGGCTAATGCCTTATGATAATTATAGTATTGGACAATGATGAATCCATGGGGTTTTGTTCCCTATGGAAGACCAAGCCCCCAGCCTGCGGCCAAGGGGTTGGGGTAGGATGGGAGGACTCCCCAGGAAAATTAAAGTTACTATTGTCTGCCACCCGAATGTTCCCCCTGGTAGCTGTCATGCACCCCTTTTACATCTTGCCTGGCTAAAGACTTGCAAAGCCTATATTAAAGGGCAATGAACGTGCAACATGGAGAAAATGGCATTATATTGGAATGTTTTGGTGAGGTAAGATAGTAGAGGCCTTGTGTAACATCAAAGGTGACCTCAGCTTCACCGATGTCTGAGCTAAGGTTACAAATTTCAAATACCTGACAGTGAGATTTAACAAAATTGCACTCTAAAATGATTTAGGGTGCTGAAATCTTCTGCTGGCCATTTTAAGGCACTTTGCATGCTGCTAATGGCTCAAGGGCTGCCACTTGAAAACTTTGGACTTATATTATTTGGGGCAAAGTTAAGGCTAAAACAGTGTGGATTTCACTGCAAGAATATTCTATTTAACATGTTTCATGCCAATTTTTTTGCCATTTTTTTTTTCAAACTACTTACTTTGGCCATGAAAATAGAACCATTTCTGCATTAACAGACTTATGAAGGAAAATTTATTTAGGGCAGAGCAGGACTGAGGAGGGGGGGGGGGGGAGGGGATAACTAGGAGGGAACAGGTGGTAAAGAATCACATGGAGCAACTTTCATTTCCTGTCCCACCACAGATAATTCCCTGTCCCACAACCAGCCCCCACCCCCACCCCTTACCCATTATTTGCCCAAAGTAAAGAAGTAGATAGCTGGCATGCTATCTGCAGCCCTCCATAATTTCTTCCATTCCTTCCCTTTCCCCTCCTTTCAAAACCCCAGTATTGTAACTATTTGCACTGAAGCAAAGTTCTGGGGTTTATGATTCTTTTTCATGAGCAACATATAGGAAGAAACAAAATCTAAATTTTCAGAATAAATCCTGTTATTTTTCAAAACTAAGCATAGTTATAAAAATATAAAGAAGACAAAGCATGTGAAGGAACTCTTTTGAGCACAGAGGTTTTTATTACCTCCATATACATGATAAAAACAGCAAATGTGTTAATGACTTGATGATGACACTCATCAAACATATTACAATAAAGAGCACTCTAAGAATAAAAATGGGAGCTTTCGTTAAAGAACGTTATTCCAAGTGTGGCATTACCCCATCCTTCCCCACTCCATGACGAGTAACAACAAATATGCCAAATATACTTCTTAAAAGAGACAGAGAGAGAGCAAAAATTAAGCGTGATGACAGTCAAAAACTCAAAATACAGATGAGTCAGTCTAACAAATGAAATGAACTATTAATACTGTAATTAGAGTGGTCCTCCAAATCAAAACACAGTATGCTTTTAAGGCACAATGTCATCATCCTAAAGCCTATTTTATCCATACTTATGAAACAAAAGTCTTTACAACTCAATCCTTACAACAAATAATTTCACTATCCTTTTGTGTTAGGATTAAGAGTGTTAAATCACTTAGTTTTTTATCTGTAAGGTTATTTTTTATCTGTAAAGTGCTTGATGTAAGTTTTAATCATTATAAAGAGAGAATGATGATAGGACAACATATGGGCAGCAATCCCAGGGGGACGGGGGGATATGTCCCCCCCCCCCAGTATTTGAGATATTGCCCATGGACTGATTTTCACACAGTAAATTATTTAAAAATGGGTCATGCCCCCCCCCCATACTGAGAACAAATTGCCACCAATGGACTTCAACAGACTTTTGGTAAGTTTAATTGATAAAGTTTAGAAGTATCGGACCCATTATTAGAATTCAGATTTGCCAATAGTGTCTGATAAAGTGCCAATATGGTTTGTGTACACAACTGTTCAGTGCATCTAGTTCTAAGATACTGATATCTGAAAAGCATCAGCTGATCCTGTGAATTTTTAATATTAGAAATAAGTAACATTGATTACTGGAAAAATCCATACCCTAATCTAAGGTGATGCACCCTTGACGTACCTTCAAGTGCAAATTTTTACAACAGAAGTAATGAAGAGCATAATATTATTCAAGTTCTGCAGTTTCTTAAAAATAAGCTTCATCATTGGCCTACAGGTTCCACAACTATTTTAGTGTTACAATTTCTGTATACTGGCTACATGTTAAACTGAAACTATGGAAATGAGAACACTGTTCCAATGAACTCACACAGCAGAGCAGGCACATGCAACTATTGTACCATAGAGGTATCGTACTATACTCCATTCGTACATACTACATTTAGCACTGCAGCTAACCCTCTTTAGTTTATGCTGTTTCAATTTTTACCGCACCTTCTGCAGCTGACTCGTAATGTTTTTGTTTTCAGCATAATTACATGCTTATGGCCTTAACTTGGTACTGTACATCATCACTTACATAAAAGCACATAAAATTTATACATTAATACATATTAAAAAGTTTTTTGATTCATATTACCTTCATATTGAGGAATGAACAAGTTAGATCTCCTTTGGTTGTAAATATTCCCAGACAAGTGAACATCACAACTTCTTTTTTAGATTATTTCTTTTGTATGTACATTTCATGTAATAAAAAAAATATATCACAGTTGCAGTTCCAACTATTATTTGGATCTCTTGCAAAGGCTTTCCAAAAAGCTCAAAATCTTGACCAAAGTAATAATCTAATCTTTCAAATCTCACATGTGGTATCTACTCCAAACACTACTGGAAAGACAAATGTACAGTTACTCAATTTTTCGATGCTTTGAAACTTTTCATTCAAACATATTATCTTGTGGGAAACTCCATTCATGCACACTCTAGTAAAACAAAGCCTTTGTTCAACTTCAAGGCCATTATCGAAAGATCGCAGCATTCCTAGCAACAATAAAAATATTGTTGTAAATACCTTTTCATACTTGAAAACAGATAAAATTAGATGAAAAGGTATTTTGTTGAATCTCCTTGGCATCATTACTTTTGGATACTTGATTTTTGAGAATTCTTTTATCTAAGCTAGTCATTATTTATAACGACTTCCATTTAAAGTACCATCTTTGTTTTCTATTAACATTTGTATGTCACTTATGGCTTACCTAAAAGCCAGTGGTCACGGATGAGGGGGGTCTAGAAAAAATCTCTAGAAAATAAAAAATTACCAATGCCTTAATACATTGTAGTATAACTCCCCCTTCCTGTAAAATTTTGTTTGCCCCTCCCCATGAAGCTACCTCACCCCCGTTCAGTACTTTGTCTGTCTACAGGCCTACCTACCTTCATATATGAGTTAAGGGCTATGAATAAGTAAATTGTTTATCAGAATTCAGTCTCTGTAAAAATTTGCCGTCACAGTTTTTGACTCACTCCTTGATCCTTTTATTTCTTTCTTCTTCCCAAGTCAAAACTGATTACACTGGGCCACGGCTACGTGAGCCCTCGGCTAGAGGACAGTCACTCTCTACATTTTGTATACAGTCAAACTTCCCTAAGGCATCTTTTGCTAGATTTTTAGATGTAATATAATGAAATTTCACCATGTTGGAAGTTAAATTCATCTTTGCAGTGCATCTCTCTCTTTTTTTTCTTTTGATTATCAAGACAAAATCTACCTAAAAAGACCAGCAATTCTTTGGTCAACTTCACGTTCATTCAATACACAACATTGTGTGTACCAATAACACAAAATCCCAGTCTCCACGTTTTGATAGCACAATGTCTTTAAATATTTGTGTAGATCATAACATCCCTACTTGTAAACTCTTAACTTACTTAATTTTCATGTCTTTTGTAGCTGGAAAGACAGACCAATAAAGTCACAAGCAACAGTCAAAGAATTTTTGCAGTACCACCAACTAGTTACACATTGTGCAATGAAGTAGAGTAGCATGTAGTGTAGCATGTCCTCTTAGAAGCAGAGCCAACAGTTGTCAGGGTCTGCTCTATAGTCCCCCGTCTCACTGGTCCCCCGTTTCACTGGTCCCTCATCTCATTGATCCCCCATTTAGCTTGATTCATCTCATTAGTCCCCCTTTCATTATTCCTTCTCATTAGTCCCCCATCTAATTAGTTTCCCCTTCTCATTATTCTGTCTTATTAGCGTTAGGGGTTAAGGTTAGGGTTATGAGAGGGGGGGGGCAATGAGACAAGGAACTAGTGAGACAGGGGACTAGTGAGACTATAGACATTAGCCCCAGTTGTCAAGTGAATGATGGAGTTAAAGGGCAATAAGTCTCACCTTAAAAAGCAAAAATTCTCCCTACTTAATTTACTTTTAGCCGCTCCTCCAATTTAAACAAAAACACCTGTCTAGTGCACTATCCTATCAAATCTACAGTAGCCTGCTCAAAGCCATATCACCACAATACTGAGTGTGAGCTTCATTGGGAACACAACTGACTGTACAAGTCATCATTGACCAACCAGAGTGAAGCTACTGTTTGAATTAATGTCAAGCAAAGTGTAGTTGCCACTTGTATTTAGAGATATGATCATATTCCTAAATGTTTGGGGCAATGCTATATCCCCTTTAATATACAAGGTCTATATGGATTAATGGACTTAAGCACTAGATAATGTCCACTCCTTTGATTATTAAAATAAATGCAAACAACAAACCATGCAAATAATCTTTTGCTTGCATGGTTTATAACTCATGTGATAAAATGTTCACTTCTTGCATAAATATTGAAGTGCATAGTTGATCCTAAAGAACTGGAAGAATTCATTCCATCTTTGTGCTGTTAAAGAATCACGTCTCACTTTTGATGCTGTTTTACTGTGTTTTACAATTTTCCTGAGCACTGATTTTATCTATTTCTTCATCCAACCAGGTTTGTGGTGTACTAAGAGAGCTAACAGTTTTCTGCTTTTTAGAAGGAGATTTGGAAAACACATCAATAGTTCCTCTCGTTCTTCTAGCTGGAGACTGGTGGACAGCAGGAGTATTGTTATCTGGGAAAAGATGAACACATGGTTGCAAACTTTTACAAAGTTTTAACATTTACATAAACTGCATCCATCAAGCAGTACCCAGGGCCTGTGCCATAACTTTTTTTTACACCTTTGGTTTTTGAATCCACAACATATTGTAATTAACCTTCAAACCTCACATTTTCTCACATGAAGAAGCAGCAACCTTACTTTATTTTGGAAGAACAGCTTAATCTTCTGAACCTCCTCTTTTTCCCTCACACGAACCTCTCATTATGTTTGAGAACACAATTTTGCAACTTAGATGGAGGCCAAGGAGTCATTACGCATGAATTCAACAATTCAGTGCCAAAAATATTGTCATATGGTTAAAAAGAACCATTCATGAATTAGGATACAAGGGTACACTTATTCATATTAGGGTGACACTTCTTTCCTTTTAAGGTTCTCTGAAAGTGTCTGCTTGGTTTGTGTTTACAAAAATATCAGACTACAAATTTCTTTGTTTACAGAAGATCATGCATTACAAACAATACATTCCAAATAACACAGCTAAATTTGTCACATGCTCACCAAGCATATTGTTAACACTTTCAACATTATCTGGTTATTTTCTTTTTACTTTGCCTCAAAATATTATAGAGAAAAAAAAATGATCAAGACACTCAACAGTCAAAGAACAAATGCTGAGCCTCTACAAAAGGGTTACAAAATATTGTTAAAGAGAATACATACCTTTCAGAGGTTTAATGGTACTGGTAGTTGCTACCTTTTCATCGTTTAATTTGCCAAATTTAAGTTTACCAAACTCACACTTCCAATACTCTTTCTTTTGTTCCATCTCTCTGAATTTACATCTGAAAGAAAAAGATGCATCGAATGAGATCTTTCACATACAAGACAATATGGGCGTCAACTGGTGGGGAACATGGGAAGGGGTACATGTCCTCCCCCTACTTTTGAAAGTGGAGGGGATAGTCCTCCCCACTTTTTTCCAGAACCGTAGCAAAAATGGTAGGCATGTGTTTGTTTCCAACATAGCGTGCAATGTAGCTGATTTAATGAAATCAAACTCAGATATTGTGGAAACAGCCATTTAATGGATTAAACCTGTAGGAAAGTGCCCAGACTACACCACAGACCATCTGGCCTCCAAACATTTCTTGGACCTAAAAAGTAAGCACCAGATCCCTCACTTCTAGGGCTTTGTGATCCCTCCCCATCCCCCACCCTTCACTTTTGAGAAGCTGTTGACACTCTTGCATGGTAAGCTAATCTCTGTTTTAAGAAATGAAGGATATCGCCAGAGCTTAAAAATTTCTACAAAACAAAAACAAAAAAACAAAAGCTTTTTGGTAGTTTTCCAAAAAAAATTTAAACAAGCCAAACGCCAATCGTTAACGAATGAAGGAGGGAGAATTATCAAGTTTCAATCAAAATATTATTTTTTGAAGAGCATCTTTCTAGGCAAAGAAAAATTACAGATGCATTGAACAATGTGTCAGATGAGTTGTATCTATTACAAAGGAGAAAGGGACAATATCAAATGCACAAGTCCTAAAAGTACAGCTTTTTTATTTAAATATTTTGTTGGTTAAAAGGATCCCATATTGAACTGAAAGGAAGGGATTTTAATCTACATAATTAAACTATAACTTTCTGAAAATTTTTCCAACATTTTCAGTCTTTCAACTTTTTTGAAATCAAAACTTTTGAAACAATACTTTTTTGAAACAGAACATTTGAAACAAAACTTTTTTTTAAAACAAAATTTTTTCAAAACTATTTTCAATTGATCATCACATGAGATTTTTATTTTAGTAAAAAAAAAAAGGCACAGAAAGGCAAATTAATAAACTATGGGTTCTTTTCCTTTTGCAACTGCAAGGCTCAAAAATGTCCATACTTTACATTATATCAGATAGGAATAAATGAGGATACTCACTGTTTTTTCTTCTGGTAAATTAGAAATTTAAACCTTGCAAGCTTTATTTTTATTTTCTAAGGCAAACTTCTACTGGGAATTCATAGTACCATAAATGTTTTCATGCTCAACCATTTTCAACTAACTGCAAAACTTGTTGACTTGAAACACTTAACTATATACTCACTTTTCATTTTTCAATAATTCTTGCACCTTCTTCAACTGTTTTTCAGCTGCGATGTTCTGTTTCTCAAGATGATAGTTGTGTGACTTGAGATGGAATGCTGCAACGGATGCTACTACACCAGAACCACTGCTACAGGCTGAAGATAAAGGAACAAGGAAATCCTGACTCAGATTAACACAACACAACATAACTAGAGGCCCCAGATGATATAGCCCACTTGCCCCTTCACTTCGCCTTAATGTTGTTCAAAAATTGCCCACACCAAAGACCATAATGTTCTTGAACTTTTGATATACTATACTGCATTTCTTGGATTTGGTGTCCTTTCCAAGTTTTAACACCAATTCCCTCTCCATCCTGCCCCCCCCCCCCCCCCGTCCTTACCCCCACCACCTTGCTTCACCTCAGTGCAGTGATTAATTTTTGCTAAAAAAAGGACATTTGCCCTTTTTTCAGCCCTGCACAACAGACACATTGACAGGAAGGGAGTAAGAATGAAGGGCATGAATCTGATGGCACACAGGAAAGATGACTGCAGATGGTTCATGAGGTAAAGAGAGGCATAGCTTGGGTGGGTGCAGCAGACATGTTTCAGATATGTGCACTATGTATGACTAAAAATGGGTCTAAAAGACAAGATTCCCAGCAGCGAAAAGATGCATCATTAAACTTACATGAATAGAAAAGGTATGAGTGATACAAATTTGGTACAAAACACGATGAGAAAGATGAAGAGCCACATGGCTCCCATATCTTTACATACAATCAGACAGGGCTGTCAGAGATGCAGGTTAGCAGGCCATTTAGGCAAGCCTTTAGTGATCACTATGTAAAAAAAACCAATATACAACAACTGTAATTACTGTGGGGCCTGATTGTTATGCAATATAGGTACATACCACTTTTCTGTGAATTGTATGGCACTGCTCTCCTTATAGCTTGAAGCTAAGTTTGCTGTTAGTGAGACCATCTATACCACAACTGTTATTTCTGTGGTGCCTGATTGTTATGCAACAGGCATGGGTGGAAAAAGCCTGGAAGCTGGGAGGCTACTTCCCAGGAAATTTGTGTGTTTAGAGGAGAATTAACCTTTTTTGCATATGGAAACATGGAAGGAACTGTGGACAATTTGACTCCTTTCCTAGGAAATAAACATTTTTTCCAGCCCTGCGCCATAGGTACATGTCACTTTTCAGTGAAGGACTGGCAATGCTCTCCTTACAGCTTGAAGTTAAGTTTGCATTTGGTGAAACCTATACAACACCTGTTATTGTTGTGGTGCCTGATTGTTATGCAATAGGTACATATCATTTTTCAGTGAAGGACTGAAAATACACTGCTAACAGATTGAAGCTATGTGTACTATCCATTCCAAGAAGTCACACACATTACATTATTTATTTCATATTCACTAACCTGCTTCTGGTTTTGATGAGTCAGTCATAATTTGGTGATACTGCTGAAGTTGTCGTAAGTGTGACTGCTGCTCGGCTTGTAAATCAAGTACGCTGTTTAAGAGTGAAAAATGACCAATCACAGATGCAGACAAAAATATTTTATTGTGATATAGTTTTCTTGACTGTGACTGTTTGTGCCTTATGAATACACCAATCAAAATTCAAAGTATAACACTCTCACTGTTTGATAGGTTTAAGTTTTGTAAGGCACACCCAGATAACAGAAGTATCTGTCTATTCCAAGAGGATAGGAGGAGGGGTATGGGAGCAGGGGGTATGGGTGGAGAAGGTAAATGGAGGGAAAGTATTAGAGATGGGCTAATTCCTGTCCTCATAATAGAAAATCCTTGTTGAAAAACCTAAGATATGGAAAGAATGAATTCACACCCCTTAAAATGTCTTGCCTGTAATAGATTACAACATTTCCTTAAAATCATTTCATTAAACAAATTATACTCAATATAGTACAAGCAGTACAAGATGAGTGCTCTGGCAGAAACAATACAAACCATTTTATTCTGGATATTTCCATCTATATTATTTGACCTCCCTGTTGTAATAAATGTGTTACACAGTGAGCAAACCAGGCATTATGTTAGCATGTACAGAAAAAAGCTACAGTCGATTCAAGTATGGGTCTTGTTACGTTAATTCATTAAAATTGGTCCATTTTAACCCAACCTTTCAGATATGTAGGAAAATTCATATATTTCTGTATGATTTTCAAATCAAAAGAGAGCATTAATTCTGTTTTTTCTATTGGTACTGAATACCTATGGCAGTCATAATACCTGACCAGTCACAGTGCCTCACATATGTAATGATGTTTTACTACTCTACTTACACATCTACAAGCTCCTCTTTTGATAAAGATGATGGGTTTCTCACAGCAGTAGTATTTTCCTGGAGGACAAACAAAGCAAGCACATTTGAACATGTTAATATGTACGTGCAACGTTACAGGATCTGTGAGACATTTAATTACTATTAAAGGTATGTTCAAGGTATACTTACTACCCAAGAAATAAAAAAATTAAGTTGCAAGGGATGTTTATCTCCCCCTTTAACTATTTTGCTCTCAGAAGGGGCTGAAATGCACAAGGGTGCCATCAGTTTTATCTTTTACAAGTATGCTTATGTTATTTTTACATTTTCTCTTACTTTCAGAGAGAAAACTCCAGCAAATCAAGATGTGTAATGACTTCTTGGGACCTGTTTAATTCTTTCATGTTGTCCAAGCAAAAAATGAATATAAAGCAAGCATTAGAATTATCTTCACCACAGGGTCATATACATTACTTAATGGAAATTATCCTGCTAAACCATTCAGCAGGGCCACTTGGACTTCTTTTGAGTGTGCCATGCAGTATGCTACACTTTGAACTAAGTCTTAAGTCCAATTCATACTTCCAAATTTTCACATGCTATAAGGTGCAAAAACCATACATGGCCATCTTTTGCTCTTCTGGGCCAGTCATGGACATAGCTTAGAGTTGGACAGTGTTCAACTTTCATAGCTTTATAGCGCTATGCTGAAGTATAAACCCCCTTTAAAGGGTCCATGCTTAGACATGTTTGAGAGGTTGGTCCGTATATTTTTGAGCTGAGCATCTATCTCTTTGGAGAATGACTGATTTTTTTGCCTAAAGGAGAAAAGTTTGTTAGGACTGTTTACACAAGTCTAGTATTACTATGTTAACAAATGTGAAAAATTTGCAAGTTTTGGCACACCCTTAGGCAACCTGAAAAACTTTATTGGTAATTGAATTTAGGTTGTGACACTTGGTAAGCAGATCAGGGGTATAAGTTATTAAGTCACTCAACTAATCACTGATTGATTAATCAATCAGTCCTTTGACCAATCATATCAAATCAATCAATCGATCAATCAATCAATTATGGTGTATTTGCAGCAGCATCTGTAGAAAAAAATACCTTTGGTTCCTTCAACTCTGTGGGCTGAACTGATTTGGTCTGAAGTGATGATTCCAGTTCAGAGACTTTGGCCTTCCAAAGAAAAATTGAAAAATAATATGCTTCATAGAAATAGCATCATATTGAACAATATCTCAGTGCTACATGTTAGAAAAAAGTATTTCCATGTGAAAAGCAGTTACAAAGTGATTAAAGTTAAGTGAAAATGCGGTTACCCCAACATGAGAAACATGCCATGGTATCCTTATTCATGAATGGCTCTGATTCAATCATGTGATGATATTTTTGCTAGCGAATTCTTTTTGCATTCATGCTGATTGGCTTCTTAGTTTACTTTTTATATTCAATATTTATGTTTGGAAACATCGCCAAAGGTACTTGATAGGGAACCAGAAGATTAGTAAGATTTAAATAATTCTTCGAAATTAACTTGAGATGACTACTTATTTTCTTTTGGTTTAAAGGGTAGTTCTCGTCATCCCAAATAGTTCCAATTCTCCCAACTAAGCAACTTGTAGCTCCTCCCATCATTGTATAAAGCTACTCCTTGTGCAGACACAAACCTATTTTTTTACTTAAAGCCATGTGCTGGTAAGCATACAAGGCTATAGTGTGTTATCCGAACACTCTCTCTTCATTGTGTGAAATGTGAGCTCCTCTATATCTTTTGAATTTTCAAACATTGATGTCAATCATAGAGCAGCCACCAACTGAGAATTTTGACACCCCTACACTAAAAATATACTTTTGGGTGATGAGTGTCTGTCTTTAAGTTAAATTTTGAACAGATAAAGTGAAACAGAACCAAAGATGCCTGTTGACATATTGTTGCAAAGACATGGAGCACCAATTCAAATAGCTTTTAGACCAGAAACAGTAGTTGAAACATGGAAATTTGTGAAGGATTCTCAAAAGATGAATTAAGTACAAAAGATGGGATGTAAATGATAAGCAGTTTATTTAGCTACTTTAGTCTGCAAAGCTGGCTGTACTGTCTTTACTGAAATCTGTGACATACATCTGTTGGTTTGTAAAACCAGTATGAGTTAGAAACTATCCTTTGCTCAGCAGTTTATAAGATACCTCTCATTAGGTTTATTGAGAGCCTCATAAACAGAGGATACGAATTTTTAGAAGAAACCAAATCAGTAAAGTTTAAAAATATTTTTCTTATGTGGTAATGAAATGGCTGATAAAACTCCTTCTCTGGAGTTTTACTTCAGAAAGTTTTCTTAACAAGTAAAAGAACTATGGTTTTGTGATACATTTCATTGGTATTAGTTTAAATGTTCCACTGTTGTTTATACACTAAAAGTACATATATATGGAAGACAACTGCAGCCATTTAAGATTTTTGGATGAACAATGGGAATTTGTTATATTTTTTAAAACTATAATACAATAAAAACACCTACTTGTAATTCTTGTTCCATCTTCTTAGTTTCTGCATGGAGCTTCTGTTCCTGGATGAGGCTTGCCTTTAACTTCTCCATCTCATCAGAAGCAGCTTTGGTTGAGTTTTGGACAGATGACTGACTTTCAGAGAGAGATTTCTACAGAGAGAAATGCATATTTGGTATTTTCTTCAATTCTTTGACAATTTGGACCTTGCCATGCAACATGCAAAAAATTGAATCCATTAAATTTCAACTTTCATTGCCTAAACCTGGTGCTGTGGGCAGACTGGATAAAGGCGGTGGCATTTGAAGCAATGTAGCTTGGCAACCAGGAGGCTGGGGTTTGATCCCCAGCCAGGTCAAAGTAAGGTGGGTTTTACATCCATGAGCAATCTACAGTTTCCCATCTGAGCTGGATTTTCAAAGAAACCAAATTTGACCTAAATTGTTGAGTTGATTAGCCACCTGACATGAAGTTGTAATTCATAAGCCATAGACTTCTCCCACATTTATGGTCACTTAGCATCGTAAAACAACCGCCCTTCAAGGCCGCATTTATTTCAATTCTAATTGAGTTGGTTTATAGACCTTATGCACTGATGTCACTCACACATCATTTTGGAGGGTAAACAGTGAAGCACACTGTAAGCACAATGCTGACTTTGCGCACACGTGAAGAGTTACACACATATCCCACCGGTTCTCAAATGAGCTATCTGCATTTGTGTTGGTATAATTTGCATAATACGCGCTTACCTCTGCCTTGGGTGCACTTTCTGTTCTGTGACGTCTTATGTATAAGGTCTATTATGCCAAATGCCAGCCAGAAGACTTAAAGGCATTTTCCAGTGGCTTTTCACAAGGGTCCCATGTGGGAGAGAAAAAAATTTCAGTTCATACCCTCTAAACCTCGTAGCAATACTCTTTTCCTAACTCGAGATATCCAATATTAAAGACTACTTAAGTAATTCTTGTCAAAAAATACCTCCAGTTCTCATCAAGGTCACAGAATGTTATGTAAAGTGGGCACATTGCCTCAGATTTCTTTGTTTTCCTTTATAACTGAACGTCCTGTTGTCCTTGAAATTTGGTACTGTTGGAATGTTTGAACATCTTTCCATATAAGTTTAGCATAAATCTACACCATATGTATGGCATAACAAACAAAGTTGCTAAATATTCCCTACAACAGTGTCAATATCATAAAGAAATTCAATGCTTTGTCAAATTAATGTGCCGCGATGACACGACAGATTTCCCATAGTGCACTTCATCTTCGAAACTATTGCATTTCTTTGAAAA
The DNA here is from genome assembly GCA_029531755.1 of Holothuria leucospilota. NCBI lineage: Eukaryota > Metazoa > Echinodermata > Holothuroidea > Aspidochirotida > Holothuriidae > Holothuria > Holothuria leucospilota. The sequence goes on from CM055969.1 coordinate 20,755,436, forward strand.
TTAGTATCTTCCAAATGCTACAAGCTATTGAGATGCAGTTTTCACCTCCTAGAAGAGAAAAATTTTCTGTATTTTTTGAAGTCATTGATTTTTGTCACTGGCAAATCCCTTTAATTAGATCATTGTAACACAGACATTCCTTAAATCCAATTCATCTCCACTCAAGGAGGAGTGGTCAGCTGTTTTGGTATTAGGAACTGGCAAATTATTTGCACTGTGCTTTTTATTGGATAACACACTTTAAGCAAACATAGAATGGTGTTTCAAATAGTTTGTATTGACAAATGCTACACAAGTATTGATTGAAACACGTTTTTTTTTCCAATTTGGCATATCCTACAAAAGCATTCACTGCTGAGTAATACAAAACTGCTGGTATGTAACTGTAAAGTTTAAGAAACTTTGTTGGTAATTACAACTTGACATACCCTATATAACATGTCAAAAATAAAAATACCAGCTCATACTCATCATTTATGATTATAGCAGGTTGTTACATGATAGCAGGGGTATCAATCCAAAAGTTGCAGGGGTGGGGTGAAAACCCCACTTTTCATGTGCAGTTGCAGTGTCATCATTTCTTTTCTTTTTTTTTGCTGGGGGGGGGGGGGAGGTGGAATGCTAATAAGTGGCATTTATTAAGCAAAGTACCAACAACAATTGGAATGTCATTCTCATGACTTAAATTTCAATATAAACATATTATTATTAACTGCAAAGTACAGTTTAATTGACTCCAAAATAAAATCATGAAAAATATACTTTAAAATGTTTTATTTCAAAGAAGGGAAAACACTCCACAACATTATGTTTTGTAAAAGGAGTGCTCTTCTGACAGAGGGGCCCAAGGTAATTGCTCAAACATACTAATAACTGGTCTTATCATTATTATATGCATCCAACATAAACTTTGGGTCTGTTTCTGCCTTTATTTCTCATTTTGATGATTCAGATGTGTTAGTCCCTCTTCCAAAGATTGCAAAACACTCAAGTAATCATGGCCCAAGTGTAACCAAGGCTATAAAATGGTCGGTGATCTCTAGATTGACCTTTTTCAAGTTAATCATTGGTGAAGAATAAGGTGTGGATTTCCTATGACTTACTAGTGACATCAACTCTTCCTCAAGCTGTTTACACTTTATTCTTTCTGCTTCCAGATCATTTTCTTGTTTTGCTATTGTTGCTGATGCCTTCTTGGCATGACCAGCTAAGAGTTTCAGCTTGTTGTTGGCTGATTCTTCATACTGTTTCAATTTCAGCTGTGATGGGTGTAAAACACGAAAGCTGGTTAAATGTTTAAAGCTTATCAACAAGGTTTTTCAGAGTTTGACCTTTTATGATCCCACATAACCCTTGACCTTTACCAAAATGATAGCATTCATCTACTCAACATGAATTTGTTAATTGATAAACTCAATGAAATGGTGAGAATATAACGTCAATAATAATGAAGATGACAATATGCAATAAACATAGTAAACACCCTGTTTTCATCAACTTATCAAATTTCAATTTCACTCTTTGAAACAAAGTAGAACATGGTAACAATGCTGTAAAATAGTTTCCTTTATTGCTTTTTATAAAGGAAAATAATGCTTTTGGTTTTACAGAAAATTTTCACATTTTTAAAACCAACATTAGAGATTTTCAATTTTAGGACAGTAGACAAAGAGGACAGAACATGCAGCAATAAACTGGACTGCGCAGGTGTGTAGGCAAAGACCTCACAATCATGTTGATTTTAGAGCAGTCTGACCAATTTCACATTCAGTCTAGACAAAGGATGGTACGAGGGTTGTCATGGCAGTCCCTTTGGTCCACACGTATGCGTCTCTGTGGCATTATTTTGTTAGCTCAGGTAATGGGGGACTTAACAAACGACACTACTAGCATGTTTAGAAAGTAATCTAATCGTTGTTTCCATATTAAACCAAGAAATATAAGCGTCTTGTGATAAAAAGTTCATTGTAACTGTATATTCTGCTCTTTTGTCTGTGACCTTTATATTCCTGAATTTGCCCCTAAACTGAACCTGTTAGCTTGCAATTGCCTTGTACCCAACTGTTCGTAGGTAAAAAGTAAGGACACGTGTCTGTCTTTGTTTTAATGCCATTCTACTGTGTGCTCTGTCTTCTTCAGGATCGAAATGCCTTGCATATCAGGACAGGGAGCTGTGTGAGCATGCCTTTAGCTCTCCATTCTGTAGCTCTTCCATCCTGAAATCGAAAACTCGCTATTTACAGATACAAAAAGATAGATTATTCAAAATAAGGCAGTATGGTAGCTTTCCTTTTCAAGAAACAAGATTTTCACAGAAAGAAATTCAGTTATTTTTTGCTCAAGAATAGTTTGTTGGTCCAAATTTTCAAAAATTCAAATGATGCAACTTCTGTTACTCATGTAATGCATAACATTTTGAGGAGATAAAGCTGTTGCTGGAGTTAATTGGTGAGACTGAATGGTTTAATGATGATTAAAGCTATTTTCTTTGTATGCCATCCTCAAAAGATGAATCAAGTACAAAAGACAGGATGTAAACGATGAGCAGTTTATTTAGCTAGTTTGGCCTGCAAAGCTGGTCTCTGCTGAAATCTGTGACATACATCTCTTGGTTTGTTACACCAGTAAGTAAGTTAGAAACTATCCTTTGCTCAGCAGTTTAAAAGATACCTAACATTATGTTTACTGAGAGCCTCATAACAACAGAGGATGAGATTTTTTAGTCTAATCCTGCAAAGGAAACCAATGCAGAATGTTTAAAAATGTTATGTGGTAATGAAAAGATTGCTACCCAACTGTTCGTAGGTAAAAAGTAAGTGCACATGTCTGTCTTTGTTTTAATGCCATTCTACTGTGTGCTCTGTCTTCTTCAGGATCGAAATGCCTTGCATATCAGGACAGGGAGCTGTGTGAGCATGCCTTTAGCTCTCCATTCTCTAGCTCTTCCATCCTGAAATCGAAAACTCGCTATTTACAGATACAAAAAGATAGATTATTCAAAATAAGGCAGTATGGTAGCTTTCCTTTTCAAGAAACAAGATTTTCACAGAAAGAAATTCAGTTATTTTTTGCTCAAGAATAGTTTGTTGGTCCAAATTTTCAAAAATTCAAATGATGCAACAACTGTTACTCATGTAATGCATAACATTTTGAGGAGATAAAGCTGTTGCTGGAGTTAGTTGGTGAGACTGAATGGTTTAATGATGATTAAAGCTATTTTCTTTGTATGCCATCCTCAAAAGATGAATCAAGTACAAAAGACAGGATGTAAACGATGAGCAGTTTATTTAGCTAGTTTGGCCTGCAAAGCTGGTCTCTGCTGAAATCTGTGACATACATCTCTTGGTTTGTTACACCAGTAAGTAAGTTAGAAACTATCCTTTGCTCAGCAGTTTAAAAGATACCTAACATTATGTTTACTGAGAGCCTCATAACAACAGAGGATGAGATTTTTTAGTCTAATCCTGCAAAGGAAACCAATGCAGAATGTTTAAAAATGTTATGTGGTAATGAAAAGTTTGCTAAAAGTCCTTATCTTGTGTTTTACTTAAGAATGTTTTCTTCACAAGTAAAAGAACTATGGTTTTGTGATATATTTCATTTTATATGTTTGCTTAACTATTCTGCAACTGCAGCCATTTAGAAGGAGGGTCAAAGCTCAAATCAAGTTTTGATGTTAGAGGGGTACTTATTCTAAGCATTCTGGTGAAATGTGCATTGAGATCCCATGTGTGGTTCCCAGAATATTAGGAGTTAAAGTCCTCACATTTTCAGCAGAAAGTCAACTTGAAGCAAGCACATATGAGGTCATAGCCTCACATTAATGAAAACATACTTGACAACATTTTCATCTCAGAAAACGGAACATATGTAGCATAGGATCCACTGTGCGCGGCAAGCCCACAAGCGCTAACCTCAATGGGTGGGGTCCAGGGGGCGAAACACCTCTTTTCCTCTCTAGATGTTCGTTCACAATATATGTTGAAATCACTAAGGTGTATGCAAAGATTGACTCTATTTTTGCCAAACTGTTTCTTCACGATTTTTCTGATCATTTACAATTTTGATACTAAAAAGTCAGAAAAACGAAACGTTTATGGGTTTTAAAGTTCATAAAACGGAACAGTTCCGCTTAAAACAGAACAGTTGGCAAGTATGATGAAAAGTTTTTTGTTTTTCTTTAAACTTTACAACCAATTTTCTCCCCTGTAATCCCATGTTATCGGAATGTGATTGCATGAGAGGCATAAGAATTTTACAAACTTCACATTCCCCATGCGGAGGTCTTACCCCTATTAACTTCAAGGTCAACACAACAGATTGAAAAAACAAAGGAAACAAAGCATTTCTCATCAATGTGAGGAAGTGATATAACCCCTGCTTGCCTCAAGCTCACTTTAGATTACAAATGTAGTAACTTCATTTGCTGATAGCTCGTGTACTACATTGCAGTTTGAATGGAAGTTTCACCAAATTGCATAGATTTAGTTCCTATTTCACATATGAAAAGAATTTTTTGCTTAATCTCTTCCTTTAATCTTTTTGGCTGAACAATGGGAATTTTTTATATTTTCTTAAAATTATATACAATTAAAACACCTACTTGTAATTCTTGTTCCATCTTCTTAGTTTCTGCATGGAGCTTCTGTTCCTGGATAAAGCTTGCTCTTAACTTCTCCATTTCATCAGAAGCAGCTTTGGTTGAGTTTTGGACAGATGACCGACTTTCAGAGAGAGATTTCTACAAAAAGAAATACATATTTGGTATTTGCTTCAAGTCTTTGACACTTTGGACCTGGCCAAGCAACATACCAAAAACTGAATCCAAAAAATTTACAACTAGTTATTGTAAGTCCACCTACATTGACTCGGCACTCACACAAAGTTTGCATTAACTTTCAGAATAAAATTATAGCACACTTTGCAGATTAAATTGTAAGTGGTATAACTTTTCAACAAGACAGTTTACTGCTGTTATGTCTTGGTAAACAGGAGGAAAATGGTGCAATCTTTCAAAAGGATAAAGAGCAACTTCGATATTTGCTAATTATTACAATGTTAACAAATATTTTACAGAAGAGTTACTTATGTAGAGATAATGAAATACATGTTTCAAGAATATCCTTGTGTCAAAAGGTTAATATTTACAATGGAAACCATTTAAATTGTTGTTCTGTAAAAGACGTAGATGGGTTACTTATGACTTACCAATGAGAGCAATTCTTCTTCAAGTCTTGTACATTTTGCTTTTTCCTCTTTCAATTTTATCTCAGCTTTTTCATGGTTCCCCATGTGTTTTGAAATGGTAGCTGATGCCTTCTTGGCATGTTCAGTTAGGAGTTTCAGTCTCTCATTTGCTGATTTTTCATAATCTTTCAACTTAGCCTGTGGTGGGTATAAAACGTGCAAACTTATTATATAAGAATGTTGCTGTGACAGAATATGAAAATGATATGAAATCAGGGAAACATTTCTTTGCTTATTTTTTTAAACCAAATTTCAATAGAATATTGCATTTGAAAGATATGGGATTTAAAAACAAATATTCATTTTTACAGTGTATTGTGCAATAGGAATTCTGAAATGTCAACACATGCAAATTAGTAAATTTGGCATTTCACTGAAAAAGACTGTGCACTTTTTGCATAAGAACCATGCAATGAAGGCTCCCTGACATAATGCAAAACACCAAGCAAAGAAATACAGAACTCTATAGGTAACCTCATGTTTGGAAAGTGTCTGCAAACTTTATCTACCATGTATCAGTTTTCCATGCACAATGAAAACTTTTGTTCTAGTCACCAACAACACTTAAAGATCACCAGTGACATATTTCAAAGATTTACCATCAGAAAAAAAAAAAATAATAATCGGTATTGCTTGATCATAACAGCTGTCAAGAAACAATAGTATATTCTATACTTGTTTCAGATGAGACACATTGCTCTTTCTAATGTGTTTCCTTTAAAACCAGTCTTAAAATTTGTTCTAGTAAAGAACGAAGCCCTTTGGACAGATATTATGACAGAAACAAACCTACCTTCACCCACACCGCTTTAGGAGTCATAATTCTGATTAGAGTCATGATGCTTAACTATCATACTATCACAGAAGGCATACACACAACACTAGCAATAATTATAGTTAGGGCTGTGAACGTTTAGCAAAATAATTAAACGTTTACATGCAAAATTTTGTGATCATTTAGCGATTAATCGCGATTACCTTATCATAACAGGAAGACTTGAAGTGTGCTTATTGATACCATAACTACAAAAGCAACATGCATTGCTATTGTACTCCTGCTCTGTAGAGCCGTACACAATAACCGCAATCTCTGCAGCTTAGTATTTAGATGGATAAAAAAACGGTCGGAAAACAGGTTTTGCGATTAATCGCTAGTAGCATTGTACTAAACGTTCATTCCATATGCGATCGTTTAGCGATTAATCGCTAAACGGTCACGGTCCTAATTATAGTGTAAAGTTATAGTCTTTTAATGAGTACTACTGCATCAGGGGGTCAATACTATGAGCATTTCAATGGCTAAGGAGCTGAATTGCCCATGTCAAAATATTGTAGAGGTCAATGAAGGGTTTTATGCCAGTGACTGAAAGATGAGGAGCCAGGTCTGTTACAACATTTATCAAAAATTGCAAAGGAAAACAAATTGAAACCTTAAAGTAGGAAAATATGTGGTTTTTGAGCATGGTTTTACCAGTACTGAAAATTCTACGAGAGTAGCCACATTAAGACAGGTGGAGTGACCACTTAAATCCTAAGCAGGAGTCCCAACTCTGAAGTTGGGTAATCCACCCAAAACTATATCCCTACCTCCAATTGATTCTTTTCATCAGCCAACCTCTGGTTCTCCAGCTGGAAGTCCTCAAGTGTCTTCTGTAAAATTTGAAAATAACATAATGTTGTACTATCTAAGGAAAGACTGTAAAAACTTTCATCAGAAGAATTAAAAAAGATCTCATCCAACTTAACCTCCAACAGAGAAATACTCAAGTATTAGTTTTCTTTGTGGCATGTTTTCTTGTAAAGAACATGACACTAACTCATACAGTGTCTAGCTGTTTCCAGGTTTATTCAGCTTCCTATAGATAATTGTTTTAAAGTATGTACTTTCTAAATTTATTCCTACCTCTAATTTCATCTTTTCATCCTCAAGTTTCTGGTTCTCAAGTTGAAAGTCTTCAAGTACCTTCTGTAAAAAATGAAAATAACATGATCATGCACCATCAAATAGCAAAACTAAAACTTTCAACAAAGGATCTGAAAAAGAGCTGTGCCAACTTAACCTCAAAAGAAAGACTCAAAAATGAGTTTTTTTCCTGGAATGTTTTTTCATAAAGAATATAACATAAATTATTCAGTATTCTATGTGGAATAATTTAGTTCTCATATATTGTCTAGCTATTTTGTGGTTTATTCAGCTTCTCAAGGATCATTGATTTAAAGTGTATGCTTTCTTAAATCATTCTTACCTCTAATTTCATCTTCGCATCCTCCAGTTTCTGGTTCTCAAGTTGAAAGTCTCCAAGTGTCTTCTACCAAAAGTGAAAATTACATGATCATGTACCACCGTCAAAACTAAAAACTTTTATTAAATGAACTGAAAAAGATCTGTGCTAACTCAACCTCGGACAGAGAGATAGACTCAAGATGGAGTTTTCTTTATAGAACATTTTTTCATACAAAACATAACACTAATTATTCTGATTATGAGCAGAGCAATTTGACATTCACACAGCCTATGGCCATTTTGTGGTTTATTCAGCTTGTGATAGGGATTACTGGTTACATTATATCCATTCTAAAGCTATTCCTACCTCTAATTTGCTCTTGTTATCTGCAAGTGTCTGGTTCTCCAGCTGATATTCTTCAAATGTCTCCTGAAAAAGTGAAAATTACATGATCATGTGCTATCAGGGAACAACTCTTAACAAACTGAAAAATGTCTGCCTAACTTAGCCTAAAACAAAGAAAAACTAAAGGATTAAGGCCCAGTCACATTACTGCAGGCAAGCTACACAGGCTTGTTGAGTGCATGGATTTTGTTGCACGCAGCAAAATTTCTGCAGGCAGGCCAAGATTTGGGTGGGTTTCGCGTGGAACTTGCTTGTTGGATGCGTGGCCGGTCTTGCATGTGCTCCGTGTGACATGCGTGCCAGGCGCGTGAGAGCTTACAGACTGGTCCGTGTTAGCTTCGGGCCACATACTGGCACTGCGTGCCAGCTACATGACACCTGCATTAGAGTTGCCTGCATGGCGCGAGGGTTGCTCGTGCTGCTAACAGGCATATAAACGCAGGTCGGGGTTGAAAGGTCATCACTTCTAAGCCATATTTCATAGTGTCAAGATGCCCCGTCGGTCAACTTCGGAGTCCGAGAAGCTCACCAAGGGCGGCAAGGGCCGAGAGAGCTCTTCGGTATCTTCAGAGAGCCAGCCACAAACCCCTGAACAGCCTGAACATGCTGCGGTACTTTGCACCAGACTCCAAATGTCTCAGTGTAAGTGCCAGTTTCAGTCCAGACTCCAAGGGCTTTCGGAACGATGAGACTTGCTTGGTTATGCGGGGTCCCCACTCTCAGCAAAAGTTCGTCAAACATTTCTGGGGGCATCCGCATGAAATACACAAATGATGCCGTAAGTCCACCATGAGCTGGTCATACAATCCAAATCGTCTGCATCTCTCGGGACGCAACCACCCCCGGTCCACCTTCTTCGCCTCCTTCTCTGATCCCTCCTTCTGATGCGATGCAGCTGCACTTGTACCTGCGTGAGGCCGAGTTGTACCTGAATGATGTCCAGTTGATACTGAATACGTGCCCTGTTATAGCCGTCCTGCAGAGAGGTTCTCTCTCTTCGAAACAAGACTGACAACTGTAGGAATTCCTCTGTAGGAATTACCTGTGACTTACGGCTGCTACAGGCCCCACATGCTGGTGTTCTGCGTGGCCCTCTGCGGGCAAACTCCCGCAGCTTACCCGTACCAAGTTTTGAGCATGTTCAAAACTTAGCTGCAGGCAACTCGGACCTCCGTACACACCTGCGGGCAAGTTCGGGCAAGATCCAGGGGAGATACTGCCAGGTCTGTGCCATCTGCGGGGATCTGCGGGCAGTAAAAATTGGCACCCGCAAGATGCACGCAGTGCCTGCCCGCAATAATGTGACTGGGCCTTTAGTTTCATTCATGGAATGTTTTCTTGTATAGAACTGCACACTAATTATTAAGCATTCTTCTGGGAATACAATGCTATGCTCATATCATTTACATAGCAGTATAGTGTTAAATTGAGCTTCTATTGGTCAAGTTATGGATCATGTACAAAAAGCATGACATATATTAAGATCCCAACCTTTACTTTATTCTTCTCATCTGAAAGCTTCTGACTCTCAACCTGAAGGTCTTCCAGTATATTCTGCAGAAAGTGGAAATCATATGAACATGTATCATCCATTCATCATAAAACAATACTGAAAATTTTTATTGGAAGCAGTAGAGAAAGAAATGTGCCAACCTAGTCTCAAAGAGAGGATAAGTATTCCTGAAAGAATTTTTACCTTAAAAAATTTATAACTAACCATCATGTCAGTTTTGTTAGGCCAGGAGGGAGATTTTTCTAACAAAATTAAAATGCATAAAAGTAGAAGAAAAAAGATGGCCAAGGCTTACTCTGTCTGATATTAATGTCGTACAGTTGTGCATTTAATGGTGGTCAAAAAATTTGTTCCAAAGTTATTATTAAATGTTGAACTGTCTACCAAATGTATGATTAAGAGTGCATCCACAATTTTGGACAAAGTAGCAACCTTTCTACTTAACATTCGACCACATTCAGTGTTATCAAAAATGAGAATGGAGTCACTTTTCAGGTGAGGTGGGGATACTAAAATAATAATTTTTACTTGACCTTTCTTGTAAATTATTAAGTACTTATGTAATGTACAGCAGTTTTGAGGTTTTTCAAATTTTTATGTACCATGTTCACAAAGTTTATCCTCTATAAAATTATCCTCACCTCTAATTTGTTCTTTTCATCAGCAATGGTCTGGTTTTCAAGCTGAAGGTCCTTCTGTATCTTCTGCAAAAAGGGGAAAATTACTTGCATGTGTACTGTCAAAGAATAAAACTGTAAAAACTGTCATCAGAAGAATTAAAAAAGATCTGTGACAGCTTAAGCTCCAACACAGCAGAACTCAAGGATAAGTTTTCTTTATACAATTTTTTCTTTCCAAAAATATTTCACTAGTTGCTTAGAACAGCCCAAGGAATAATTTAGTACAGCTGCATACTGAGTATTAAGCCCATTTATAACAGTTTGATGTCCTTGGGGAAGTAGTTTTAAGATATAAACAGCCTCATGTCCAATTTAATTTTAATATCAATATGCTCCATTTATGATTGGATGTTAAGCCCTTTTTTTGTGTGCAGAAGGCTTTTATTTTTCTTTTTTTTTCTTTTTTTTTTTTTTTTCTTTTTTTTGTTCTTGTGGAAAACTTCAAGTAGAAATAGCCATATTTCCAAACATGGGCTCATCGAAAAGATGTTTGGGGATAAAAAAAATGCACTGATTTTTGTATTTGCTCTATAATATAAGAAAAGAGCCTAAAATTGCCTATTTTAGTAGCTTTTGTCACTTAATAAAAAAAACTCAAGTAAAAGTAATCATAAGGAAGCACATGCCTTAAACATTTCTTCATTAACTCAAATCTTGGTATTTTACAAAAGAAAGCTTTATAGATCTAATGCAACGATATAAGTGCAAAGCAATTTCAAGATTTTATTGAGCTTCATACAGATGATTTACACAAAGTATGTCCTTTATACAATGACCCCTACCTCTAGTTCATTCTTTTCACCTATAAGCTTCTGATTATCAAAATTAAGGTCTTCAAGCATCTTCTGCAGAAAAAGAAAATAAAAAATAACACTAACAAAATTGGAGAAAATTACAACACATACTGTTAAAGCACAAAACCAACTATTAATCCTTTCATCAGAAAAATTAAAAAAGATCTGTGCCACCATAGCCTTCAAACATAATAAGTCTCCAGTATAAACTTCTTTCACTGACCTTTTTCCTTCATGGAACTTTTCACCATTCATTCAGTATAACTCAAAAAATAATTTTGTTCTCATACAGTCTAAAACACTTTTGAGGTTCATTGAAGTTAAATGTTCCTTTATAAAAAGTTGTCAGCCTTTTGGCTAAGGTCATGTCAAGGGTGAGCTTCAGGACTTTCCATATGCTGGGCATTTGGGCAAACTGATTGCCATTTGGGGGTTGGGGCCTAAAAGATGAGACTTATGGAAAAATTTGATGGAAGCACAAGCAAATAGTGCCAGGCAAGATTCATAGTTTTTCAATTTATGCCCAGAAAACAGTTTTGAGGCTAGGCAGTGTCGCCCAATGCTGCCAACATGACCACATCCTAGTCATGTTGTATCTGTTCCTTTCAGCCAGTCTAAAATGTAGCCATGCATGACAGACCCACAAGTTAGATGTCTGAAGGCTGAGTGGTGGATCACATTCAATATGATGACTCCTGTGTGGATGAAATTTCACTTTGGTAGTACTTCATCTGGCTTTCTCCCTTCAGCTTCTGTTCTTGAAACTTCAAGAAAGGTATTTATAATACAAAGTATGTCCTCTATGAACTACCACTTACCTCTAAATTATTCTTGGCATCCTCAATTTGCTGGTTCTTAACCTGAACGTCTTCAAGAATCTTCTGCAGAAAGTAAAAATTACATGATCATGTACCATTTAAGTAAAAAACTTAAAACTTTCATCAGAAAAATTAAAAAAGATCTGTGCCAACTTAGCTTGCAAGAGAGTAATACTCAAGTGCAAGTTTTCTTCATAACATTTTGCTCATATGGTATGGAACAAGAAACATTCATTATTACTCAAGGAGTACGTAAGTGCTCATATAGTCTGGAGCTGTTTGAACTTTTTACAGACCATTTATGAAAAGTTTGTCGTTTATACGATTATCTTTACCTCTAATTCTTTCTTTTCACTTTTGAGCTTCTGGGTCTCAAGTTGATGGTCTTCAAGCATTTTCTACAAAAAAGTTAAATTATATGAGCATGTACTGTTAAAAAACAAAAATGTGAAAACTTTTGTCAGAATTAAAAAAGATTTGTGCCACCTTCAATAGCCTAAACCAAAGTGAGACCTTCGGATGGGTTTTTGTCATAAAACTTCAGTTTCTACAACAGTGAACTGAACACTGCTCATGACTCATTCAGTCCTTTTCCAGGCATAATTACGTGCTTGTTTAGTGTCCAACAGTTATGAGGTTTCTTCAGCTTCTTAAGGATCTCCTTTATTCAATCATACCTACCTGTAATTTATTCTTTTCTTCAACAAGCTTCTGGTTCTCATGCTGAAGGTCTTCTGACACTTTCTACAAAAAGCAAAAAAATATATGAACATGTACCATCAGAGAAGACACTGTTTTAAGTTTTATCCAAAAAATTAACATAGATCTGTGCCAAACTTAGCCACAAACAGATTAACTAAAGGATAAGTGTTCTTTGGAGAACTTTTTCTGTTATAAGACAAAAACATAATCACTCTGTTTTTCTCAATGTATTTTGATTTTGAGGTTAGTTGAGCTTTTTATATATCTTAACCAAGTGACACCTAATACAACAAAAATTTCAAACCTCTTAAGATACTTGAGTAGTTCTAAATAAGTCTATACGATGCCATCTTGCTACTACTTCTAATGAAACTAGCTTAAATATCAATTATCTAAAGCAAAGGTCAACAACCTTTTGAGATGGTGGACCAAATAATTGACCCCTGAAGTAGGAACAAGCCATATGGGGGCGGGCACTGCCTTTTGTATGTACAACTTAAACCCCCCCCCCCCCCCCCGTAGGTCAGACTTGTCCCAACAGTGAGTAGGATCTGGGTGACAGGCCACAGGTTACAGCAACTTTATCTCAATAATTATCAGCCTGTACCCAATGTTTCATTTCTTTTCATAATAATTGAAGAAAATATTGAAAGATCAAGTTGGTGAATATTTTGGGTAAGATAATTTGCATGGCCAAGTCCAGCCAGCCTACAGACTTCTGCATGACAGTAACAAGACAGCATACAGCACAAAGTTCATAAAGATCTAAATTTGTGTGTTTGACCAGAAACATGACTTTGTAATGGATCTACTTTATTTGATTGCAGTTTTTGATATTATGTACACTTCACCAACTCTCATATTTGCATATATTTAAAACTGATTTGAATCAGAGTGGTTAAGATGTTATTTGTATAATCATTCACATGTTTCTGTTACCTATCATGACTCTCGCAGCTTATGTCTTGAAAGTGGTGTTACTCAGAAAAGGGCTTTGGGTCCACTTTATTTTACTTTTTAGCCAACCTTGAGGATATTTTAAGTGAGCTTAAGTGTTATAGCCACTGCTCAACTTTGTCTAGCAATGGTCAACTCTGCTACAGACAGCCTTTGTACCAAACAGCTCCAAGAATGACCTCTGCCAATATGTATAAGTGGCAGAGAATGGTAGATGATGGGTAGCAATCCTTCCCCCTCCCCCTATTTTTGACAAACATGAAATTTCTTGATATATGGATAAATTTACATAATCACTCAAATTTCAGGCAAAAATACTCATCCCCCCTTTCCCCTCTCTTACTCCAGCAACTGAAACTAATTCCCTATGCATAGGCCATAATGCTTTGTAAGAGCAGAACATCTTACATGGGCAAAGCTGTCCTCCTTAGATTCCTTCTGACTGAGAATTCTTAAATTCTTTTCACTCTCCTCTAAGACCTCTTGGGTTTTCATGAGTTGTTCTTGAGCATCGATAGACTAAAAAAAAAAAAAACCAACAAATTGAGACATGCTGATATTTGCTCTTTTACATCAAGCTGCAGCATAGAATATTTTTCCTAATACAGACCTAAGTGGTACATAATAGACAATTGACAATTCTCCATTGAAAAGTGATATCTAAGCTTACTGCATAACAAAATACATTTCTTGCACTGATATGTTGGAAATTCAAAAATTTTCCAATGGGAAGGGGGTCTCCCCTGCCGCAGGACCACGGTCCGAAACAACATTCAGCCTCCAGTCAAGAACAGCTTCCTACGCCTTTGATTTAATCCATGTAGTCCACTACACTCTCAACAATATTTGCACTTATATTGTGCTGATATCAGGCAATCCTTACCATAGGCATGGCACAGTTTGCATAGTCAGTGTAATGAAGTCAAAATGTAACAAAACCAAAAATATCAACTACTTACACATGTAATACTTTCTTCTAAGTCTGCCTTCAGCTGGTCATTTGTAGCAATCAGACTGAAAATTAAACAAGAAACAAGAAAAAACATCAGAGCACACTTCCAGGTCACAAATCAATTTTGTCCTTAGCAAACTATTACAGCCATAATCATTATTCACACACACACACCCCCACACACATAGAATAACATACAATGACAAAAAGCATTCCAGAGTGAAGCATGGAAGGGTTTTTTCACAAAAGCCCACATCTGAGCTGTAATGGGTGAATTGCTATTTTCCCACTTTACTTTTATGTACCTATTTTTGGTTGTAAGTGGACTCATGCAAAAATGCAGGGAAAAAAGTAAGATCAGAATTCTCAGTGAAACAGAACAAAAGTACTGTGAGACTTTCTAAACTAAAAGCAGGATTTCAAGAGTATCAATATTTATCTTATCAATGTTTACCACACTGGATGTCTCTTTTACATATTTTTTGTTCAAAAATAATATACAACTTTAATTTCTTTTTCTTTGAGAGCTGGGGAGTCAAAAAACAGGATAAAGTAAGAGGATAGGAGAATAAAAGTAGATAAGATAGGAAAGGAGAACAAAAGTAGATAAGGTAATATGTTCTAGAATAAAGAAGAAGGAAGACTCAAATCAAATAGTGGGAGACAGTAGGATAAGTAGAAGTCGCTTTAAAAGCCTGCTACAGCAGAACAGTTAATGAAAGCTTGCTAAAATGCAACAAAATGACCAAGGTGCCAAAACAGCAAACCTCTAGATGAGTGACTTCTTGTAGGTTACGTATCCACAGCTTTATGCACTGTGTAGTTGTAATATAGTGCAAGATGGTGAGTGTACTAAGCAGAATACCTAATAGCTCTTACCCTAATGAAGCTATCACAGACTGCTTTGCTAATTAAAAGCCATTCACAAGCACCTCCAAAAACTCTTTGAGGAAACCAAACAGGTACATCACAGAAATGCAAATTTCCCACCAAAATTAATCATAAAGGATATTAATAAACAAGAACAAAAGAAAAATATCCCAAGACTTACTCTTCAATTTGTTTCTTCATCTCTTCACTGGTTTCTTCATCAGTAACTCTGGCCATTTCCAACTTCTCCACAGTAGATGTCAGTGATAGATTCTGTTCCTGTGCCGCTTCTAGATCATTTCTCAACAAATTAATGTCCGCCTCCCGTTGTGATAAGGTTTCTTGCAAAGCATTCAAGTTTTCCTCCACCACTGTCTTATACTGATCTAACTCTTCCTTTTCAGCTTCCAACAATTTAACGTCCTCCTCATTTACTTCCAGCCTTTTTTTCAGTTCTCCTATCTCCTCTTGCAGTTTTTCAACCTCTTCTCTGCCCTCCATATCCTCCATAGCTGTTTCCAATTCTTCAATTTTCTTCTCTAAGCTAGATTTCTCTTCATTAAGTACACTGTTGATTCTTGTCAGTTCTGATACCTCCTCCTGATGAATCTTTCCAACCTCCTCTTGATGATCCTTCATCTCCTTTGCCTCTTCCGTCAACATTTTGACTTCATCCTGGTAAGTCTGTATCTCCTCTTTGAGTGTCTCTGCATCACTCTTCATCATCTCAATCTCAGCTTCATATTCCTTCAGTTTGTCATTTTCCAAGTCTCTCAAATCTTCATTCAGATCCTTTTCACAATTAGCTGACTCCTTGAGGGCTTCAATCTCCACCAGTGATGACTTCAATTGTGATTGAATGACTTCTAATTGTTCCTTTAATTCAGCGACTTCTTTGTCTTTACTTTCTTTTGTCATTTCTAACTCTGCCTTGACTGCTTTAGCTTCTTCCTCCAACTGTCTCAACTTTTCATCACAGTTCTCGTTAGACTCTGCCGATTGACTTTCAATCTCCTCCAGTGAAGACTTCAACTGTAACTGCACCACTTCAAGTTGTTCCTTTAATTCAGCAACTTCTTTTTCTTTACTTTCTTTTGTCATTTCTAACTCTGCCTTGACTTTTATAGCTTCGCTCTCCAACTGTTTCAAATTTTCATCCAAGTCAGACTCTGCCGACTGCCTTAGACTTTCAATCTCCTCCAATGATGACTTCAATTGTGACTGGATGACTTCCAATTGTTCTCTTAATTCAGTGACTTCTTTGTCTTTACTTTCTTTTGTCATTTCTAATTCTGCCTTGACTTCTTCAGCTTCTCTCTCCAACTGCCTCAAATTTACATCCAAGTTCACCTTAGATTCTGCCAAATGCCTTAGACTTTCAATCTCCTCCAGTGATGACTTCAATTGTGACTGAGTGACTTCCAATTGTTCCCTTAATTCAGCGGCTTCTTTGTCTTTACTTTCTTTTGTAATTTCTAACTCTTCCTTGACTTTTTCTGCTTCTCTCTCCAACTCTCTCAAATTTTCATTCAAGTTCTCCTTAGCCTCTGCTTCTGTCCTGAGAACTTCAATCTCTTCCAGTGATGACTTCAATTGTGACTGTACTTCTTCAAATTGTTTCTTTAATTCAGAGACTTCTTTTTCTTTACCCTCTTTTGCCATTGCTAACTCTGCCTTGACTTCTCTTGTTTCTTCCTCCAAAGCTTTCAAATTTTCATCCAAGTTCTCTTTAGCTTCTGCTGCTGTCCTGAGAGCTTCAGTCTCTTCCAGTGATGATTTCAACTGTGACTGAATGGCTTCCATCTGTTCCTTAAATTCAGCTGCATCTCTTTCCTTACTTTCTTTCGTCAGTGCTAACTCTCCCTTGACTTCCTTCATTTCTTCTTGAGAAGCTGCCAGTCCTTCCCTCAAACCATCTGACACTGCTTTCATTTTCTCAAACTCATCTTGAATATTCTTAAGTCTCTCTAGTTCTGACTGAGTTCCTTTCAAATCGTTCTCCTTGATCTTACCAGATTCTTTCAGAGTTCTGATCTCCTGTGATGATGTTACCAGTTTCTCCTCCAAGATTGAGTAATCCTCTTTAGTTCTCCTCAAATCAAACATTTCATTTTCCATACTCTTTCTCTCCTCCTCAAGAAGATGCAATTGTCCTTTCAAGGTTTCATTTTCTGCTTGCAGTGTATTGACAAGACTTTCATTTTCTGTCTGGTTGGATTCAACTTGACCGTTCTGTTCTTTCGCCTCATCATAAGCCGCTTGGAGCTGACTTCTCAGTTCACTTACTAAACGCTCATTCCGCTCTTTCTCTAAGGCAGTAATGATTTCATTTTCGGTATTGATATTGCCTATCTGTTCCTTCAGGGCAGCTATTTGGGCATTTAGTTCCACCTATGCACCAAAACAAAACAAAAAAGAACCATTTCAAATATTCACTAGCAGATCTCACACTGACTTTATATCGCTTTAATGTGTTTTACAGAGTTACTTCTACTAAATTTGGAAAACCTCAGTTTTTCAAGTCTCTTCACCAAGAACTTTAAGAAAGGCCTTGGATGTAACTTACAGTTTGTCAAGCATAGTTAGAATTTAAAAATGCATCCCCCATAACCCAGCTAACAAAGTTAGAATTTCCTGTCAATCTATCCATATAACTCACCATTTTACAGGTATGAATATTTTCTGTACTAAAATGGGTGATCTTTAAAAATAAGTTTTGGATGCCTGCAGGTGCACTTTTAGATGTAAGGAAGCATTAGATAACTTGTCATTCCCTTCCTTCTCAATAACTAAAGGGCAACAACTCTTCTGCCAGACAGAAAACATTCTCCCTACTTTGTTCACTTCTAACCCCTTGTGCAAAGTAAAACACCTGTTTAGTGCAACTCCTGGACAAAACAACAATTGCCTGTACTGAGTTTAAATTGCTTAACACTACTGTTTGTGAGCTGTCTGCTACACTGAATGGTGAGCTGTGTTCTACACTGAACAATCTGCAAAAGTCATCACTGACCAGGCGCGGATCCAGACATTTCAAAAAGGAAGGGGGGCTGAAAGCCCCCTTGAGTATTCTCCTAGATTAACATTATGCTAATTTTTGCGTATTTGTTATTGTTGATGTGGTGAAAAAGGGGGGACTGAGACGGGAAAGCCCCCCCTTGGATCCGCACCTGTTGACAGTCAGAGTGATACTATTGTTTAAATTCATGCTGACCAAAGTGTAGTCACCAATAATTAATACAGATATGGGGATATTCCTAAATATGTTTGGGGTGATGCAACAGTGCCTTTTATTGTCTTGAATGTGTATTCAAATCATACCATAACATTCCATAAAATCATAGTAATACCCATAACATACTCACCTCAGACTCCTTGTAAATTGTTTTTTCTGATATCTCAAACTCCCTTAGTTCCTCTACTTCATTAAGTCGGTGCTTCAGAGAGCTGATTTCTTCTCCCATTCTTTCTTTCTCTGTTTCTCTGAAAGGCAAAGAAAGTAGTGTTTGCTTTTTATGATATGTAAAACAAAAAAAAATAAATTAAAATACATTCAGGTACCATCATTTCATTCCTACGATAATAGACACCTGATGTATATTTCTACATCCCAGCAAGATACCCGCCCTTTCTACCCATTTCACGGCTTTTGAATGACCTTTCAAGAACAACATGCACTGCAAAATTTAATTTACAATAAAATGCACCTTATATTAATACAAAATGTAGAGGTCATCAAAACAACTTAGTACAAAATTGTTTAAAATTTCAAAATTTTACATACTTTTGAGATACCAAAATTCAAGACTTTTTCAAAGCTTTCAAAAACTTTCGAAAACCAGGAAAGATGAAGTATGTGAGACGACAACAGAATTGCATAAATTCTTCATAAGGGTATGTGTCAGGCTTTGCTTTCCATACCATATGGTGTTTTCTCTTTCAAACTAGACACAAAATTTGCAAGACTTTTAAGGTCATACAAAAATCTGAGATTTTTTTCAGACTTTTTCAAATTTTCACAACTGTGAGAAAACCCTGAAATTAACATCTCCACACACAACATCTATTTGCAATCATTGAGACTACCTGTGCTTCTCTTGTAATGAAATAAAAGGCACTTTCTCAGTAACATATCATGACTGTGCCAAACATTCTTCATTTCTCTTTAACATTTCATGAGTTTAATGATTTTTGTTATTTGTTTTTTAGTTGTCCAGGTTTCTCAATCTCTGCATGAGTCCAGTAAAAGACCAGAGGGCAAAGAGAGATACCTCAAGCTTGTTATGATACACAGGCTAAATGTTCGAAATCTCCTCTTATTTCCTGCACAATAACTTTTTATGGTGTTCCATAACACAGAAACTGCTAATTGTATTGAGGTCAAAATAATGAGTATTTTTTACAAATAAATGTAATAATTTAGAAACAAAACTTTTGAGGTATGATTAAAAGGAACCATTCGTGGTTGAGCAACTAGGAGAAGGGGTTAGGGGGTCCCACTTCAAATTTGCATGGCTGCAATTGTTCTTCAGGTATAAAATAAAACTTAAAATTGACCACATCAGTATCTTTCACTCACAGGTCAGCTATCTGCCTTTGAAACTCTTCCCTGGTACTTATCAAGTTTTGTTCAGCTATCTCTTTCTCTTTGATCAATTCTTCACAGATCTTGACAGTTTCACTCAGATGTTGATCAGTCTTCAGGAAAAAAAAAACAAAGAGGTACTTTTCATTGATACATTTGAAGAAGAAATTGTTAAAAACTAGTATTTCAAGATAAATTGTTCATTTAAATACACTCTTTATGCTTGTTACCATATAGGTAGTCAAATACCCAAATACATATACCTGTATAAAAAGACATATTTTCATGAGGTGTGGATCTAGCTGCTGTTTACACTTCATAATTGCCATTTACAAATACACCAGTTCAATTTAAGGTCTTTTTATTACAGAAGTCCAATTCAAAGGAAGAAACATGGACTGTGACCACTCTGGAACAATAGAATGCAAAAAAGGGCTTGTAGCTGCAGTCTATTCCACAGACACAGCACCACTGCTTTACTTGCTAATGCTAGCACCCACCATGGAAACATTGCATTAAGTATATATACTCGAAACTCTTTGTACACATGGTACAATGACTCATATCCACATCCCAGGTGTAAATTTCAGGGTTTTTTTTGTTCCTTTTTTTTAAAGGGAAACAGTTGTACAACTTTCTAAGCAAGTACAACATTTAGAACACATTTTTCCAAGCATTGTGATACCATTAACAACTAATATAACTCAATATCTTATTTAACACGAATTTTTCAAAAAAATTTTGAAACTCACTAAACGCCACTGCGTAGGCAGTCATGATATTGTGAAATTACCCACAATGCAACGGAACTGTGATGTCACACCTTCACCTCGCCGCGGGTTTTACAACAACTGCTTGTGTAGTTTGTAAGCACACACCTACAGTATTCACGGTAACGTCAAAACTATCTTTAATTTTCAAAAAATGTAGCGGTTAAATTTGCCATTAAAATCCAGAAATCTGTACATTACTATCTAATATCATCATACAGCCTTCTTCTTACTTGTTACGTATGATTTTTAACCAGTTAAAAAGTTCGAGAAAATCCTTCACCCTACACTATAAGTGCAGCTCGAAATCCATATTGACTCTATATGGTGTATCACACACATGCATGGTACGGTACTGACCACTGCACTGCATCGCCGTAGTCCGAAGGGATTCGATCATACTTGTCAAAACGTTATAGATTTTTCTAAACTCTCAACAGCCAATCTGCCAATAAAAGTTGTAAAATTCAAAGTAAAATATTCAAACAATACACAGAAGTCTCTTATCAGACAAAATGCGTCTGATTGAAGCTTACTCAACCAAAAAGAAATGCTGTGCCTGTTACTGATAGCTCGAGGCAGCCATGATGGGAACACATCGCGGAGAATGGTTAGGCTTGCTTCCGGCAGACTCAAATACAACTCTCGACTGACATTTCAAGGTGTTGCTGAAAGAATGAGGCCAGTACTCCACCAAATATGCAATAATCGATATCGTTATACTTCACAGTGTCTACGCAAAATCCTCATTATATGCACTAAATCAGAAAATATCACAAGACTTTCGTCTCGAACGAATGCTTGGCCATCGTGAACACGTATAGGTGTTTTAAGGAGAATAGTGTTTCCATAAGTTAGACAAAAATTTCCCTCAGTGGATCAGAGTTTCCTTAAGTTTTCATGACTACTACCGAAGAGTTGAATCTCTTAATGTTCTTATGGTAACATAAGAGTAAAAACAGATAATCATCATTTACGTATAGAAATCTTTATGAAGAACTATTCAAACACCGCATGAACACAGCCCTTCAGCGTGATATCATGGGCTCGGAAAATGGAACCACTGAAACAGAGTATTTCTTGATAGCATCCTCTTGCAATACTACGAAAAATAAATGGGCAAGAACTATTTAGTATTTTCAGCTGTGGGGCATAAAAATCCCACAGAAGTTTTTGTTATACTTTCTATATTTTTTATGATTTAAAATACATAATTTTGAAATTCTGAACCACCACTCAGAAAAATTAAGAAGGCCTATTTAAATTTATTTGAGCTGGCAACATTTTGCTCTGGAAATCGTGAGGTGCAGGTTGTACGTCAGCAATCAGCTGATATCTAGTCGTCTCCTTTCGAATATGTCTGCGCACATGCCAGCAAGCGAGGGAAATTTGAAATATATTATTCTTAAAGTGATGCCGTGAGATTGCAAAAAGTAAAAAACATTAAAATATCGAGTTTAAAATTTCTGTGATTCCTTTGAGTGACCCATATGAACAGTAAGGGAGAAAAAATAAGGCCTGTTGTGCGAATTCCGGCAACAGCCTTAAAATTTTCGTAAAAATAACGACTAAACTCGAGGAAATCAAAAATGTGCTGCGGACAAACACTATTCAGTCTCCTAACGAACATCAGTTGAGCGGACCAATGAGAACGAAGTACTAATGCATATTCACTAGGTGTAAACAGCTGCTCGATTTAGCACAACAACACAAGTGAACAAGACGTGTGTGTGGATCTTGAAGAGGTAACATTGATATTGCAATGTACAGAGTGCATGGTAATACCACTATAGGCTATATTATCCCGTTTTACTGTAGCCTAATTTAGGCTATAGTATACTGGCTAGTGGTAACTCTGTGTAAATTAAGGCTAATTTAGGCTAACGTTAGATGCTCTGCCTTTTATGTGCACTTACCATCGTCTCTGACGTTCTTACTCATGGCAATAAAAGAGATAGTATTGGTGTAACTTTTGTTGTAAACCTGTAACGTCCAAATTCAAATCGGTACTGTAACGCGTACCAAAGAGTGAAAGACTGTGGCCGGTACTACAGAGTAAGAGGAAGCTACATTGAGTGTATACAAGTAAGTTAGTGTTATGAAGCAATTATGCAAGCACATGCATTCTCTGGTCGTGAGCTACCGTAGAGCTAGTCAGGCTGGAGTGGTATGTTAAGTCTTGTTAACTTAGTGACACCTCAATAACATTGCATATTCAACATCAGGTTCGTTGTAGGTGTGGTTTAATGCCATATAATAAGTACCGTTTTTTGAAAAAGGCCTTCAAAAATTTACCGATTTAATGCTGTTTATGTTACTTCCCGAGACTACCACTATCATTTTGAGCTTTCAAATTGTATTCTTCAACTCTGTAAAGCACTCGTGGCATTTTTAAGAATAAGGAAAGACATAAGAAGAAGCAAAATCTTATGTTTTTCCTTTTTGCAAACTCACGGCATCACTTTAATAAAGGTTTCATGTAAGGTCCACCAGGTAGAGATTATCTGTAGTATTTATATGTATACTACACATATGTAAAGGGTCAAATGGCCACTATAGTTCCCCTTTAAGAGACGCTCTTTTTCAAGTATTGTGGAAAAAGCAACACCCCTCTAAGACTATTTTTATTTTTTTTCAATGACAAATGTTAAGGAGGGAAGGCCAATTTTTTTAACATTTGGTATTCCTTCCTCCTCTTCAACATCTTCCTAGGGGCAATTTTAGCTGGTGCAGAAGCAAAGCTCCATCCTCCCATTGTATATTGTGTGTTGATAATACACCAATCACACTTAAGTAAATTAAGAGATGAACTGCATCTGTTCACTTTGTGACAGAAGAATATTAAGCACTCTTTGAGGACCAATAGCTTTTCCCAATCACATCTATATTTTAAAGGCATTCCAAATTATGGCCTCACTTAAATTTATCACACAAAAGGCTTCATAATGAACAAGAAGGTTCTTAGTATTCCCCAAAGATATTTTTTGTGATTCTGATATAAATTACATACTGCAAGCACACTCAGAGCCTTGGAAATAGCATATCCAAAATGAAACACTTTAAGGATTCAAAGTTGGTCAAAAAAATTGTAACAATGATGATAAATATATTTGTCTTTTGGTAAGCATATTACTCACTCAGGATTTTTTCCACAGGTCAGTTGGGATTGCTACCCCCTCCCCAAAGTGCTTCTACCACACCATCCACCAAAATTTTCCAAAAACTAGAGTTTTGACTTGTGAAAGAGGAGTTTTTTTTTTTAAGAGTTCAATGCTTTTCCAAAAACAATGTATTTTAAGCATAAGCCACATTAATGCCTAGAAAAATCTTTCACAAAGGGGAGGTGTCCTTCTCCCCTGTAGCCCCTTTATCACAGGCTTCGACAAATCCCCTGCCAAACAGTCCGGGACAAGTAAAAACTTACTTGGGCAAGCACATTATTCACTATCATAGCCCGCTGGGCAAGTACCCTTGCGAAGTCTCCTCCACAAAGGCATATTAAAAGTGGACAAGTAGACAAGTAGACCAAGAGAACAGCTAGCCCAATGGACAAGTAATGAAAAAAGCATTTGTCGAAGCCTGCTTTATCAGGACAGTCTACTTCCCACCACCCACAAAGAAAAATGGAATAGAGAAAACCCTGCTCACAGGTGTCTGTTTTTCTTCCATCTCTTCTGTCTGGGTGGCTACATGGAGATAATCGTCAGCCCAAGTCACACCTTTACGCTGTTTCTCCTGTTTTTCTCGGCTTGACTTCAGAGGCGGGGAAGGTCTTAGTGTCAGGAACCCTTCTCCATCACTCCCTCCACTAGAAGATGAACCTGTCCCATTAAAAGCAAAAGAACATGACAAGACTTACTTGTTTCAAAATACTGACTTCAGAATGGGTATGCTAAGGAAATTTCTTCCTATAATGTTCCCTATTTCGATCTTGAACTGAATTTTGTACACCAATGTAGCTGCAGACATTTCTAGTATAAAGTGAGGCTCAATCACTGCCCGTAGTCTGAATAGAACTTAGCAAAGCAGGCAGAAGGAAGCAGCTGCAAAAGTTTTCTTCAAACTTATCTGGGGTTCCCTGAGTGCAGATCAAAATTACAATAACCTTCTTTTAAATATTAACATATTCAGCAGTCTGTGAAAATTTAGTTCATACAATTGTAATGAACACTATTGAGAATCAAAATTAATCTATACTGGTGTACGTCATTATTCCTAAAACCAAACTTAAACACCAAAGTGGCTACGAGAGATTGCTGAAATGTAATGTAACACTCAGAGACAAAAACAGTAAAACTGTACAAGTTTGACATCTTGTATGAAAAGTGTCCTAAGCTTCATGTATTGTACTTGAAGTAACATCAACGCACAGTGGGGAGTGTGCTGTAAAAAGTCCCCAATGACAAAGCTACCATTGTTTTCAGTTTATTTGAGAGTAATATCAAAACTTCCCATTTCTGAGTAAATTATAAAGCAGTGTGCACAATTATGCTTCTTTACATCCATGCAGATAGTAACATTTAATCAGCTTTAACCATCCCCTTAATAAATCCAGTAAAAAATATATGCAAGATCTAGTAAATCTATTAAATCAATTGCCTTTCCAGCAAAACATTCTTACTTTGCTCAGCTTCCAGTGGTATCACAGAGCTTCCAAAATTCAGGGAAGTATTGACTTCAAGGCCAAGTTCACTAGCTAGGGCTGATGTCATTTTCTTTCTTTTGAAGGCAAAGTCATCAGTTCCCCTAGGGTTTAGCATTGTTCTTTTTAATGCCCCTGGACACCAAGTTTCTCTTCTCTGAAATATCAAAGTATGTATGAAAGTGTACAATGAATGGTTGACAGTAGGAAAATGACAAGATACTTCTTTGACAAACTTTCTCAAAACTGAAAACTAAAAATGGTAGATTCTTGGGTCAAGTGTGAAAGTCAGCCTTAACATTCACTGAACATAATCATTTATATGTCAGCAAACAAAGAGATCAGAAATAATTATTAACGACATTTCATTTAAAAAAAAAATGTTACAAGATACAGGTTTCTCAAAACACTTTATGAATATTGCCTCTGGCCAACATTTCCTGTCATGCAGACAATCCCTCTAGTTTGCAGCAGGTTTACCCTATATGCAATGAAAGTCACCTCAGTGGTACTCATTGAAGCTGTGGGTGTGAGAGGTAATCAAGATTGTTGTTTAGCCAAGGATACAATGTAAGGCAATGGGCAGGAACTGAACCAGCATTCCTTGGTTTGCAAACCCAGTACCTTGGTAAATAGTGTACCACACTCTCTAACTGCTCTTATTTATATTTTGATAAAAACCATAACTCCCTAGCTAAGATTATCAGCAATCAGTAATACCTTAGTAGCCATCAAAGTGAGTGAATACCAAGCAAAAATAAAGAATATATATGTTTCTCAATGGATAGTGTTTAGATCAGGGGTGGGGAACCTTTTTCTTCTGAAAGGCAGTTTGATAGTCATAATCCACTTGCAGGCCAATGGTGCCGCAGACAGCAAGTGCACAACGAGGTTTCCTCAAAGGGCACAAGCCCAGGGGCCCACGAGGGCCCTGGTAGGGTCTATGGGAAAAGCTCAGAAAATAAACAGAAAACTGGAGCAAAACCTCAGAACTTCTGGAGTTGTACAAATTGGTAGGCATTAGAATGTTCATCTAATATCTTTAAATGGCATTGAATGTGCAAGGCTACACAAACCAGAAGTATCACAACATGACCATTTGTCTTTTGATTTAATATGCATGAAGTCATAAAGAATGAGTACATACACATACTGTACACTGCAAAATTATCCACTTTATAAATTTTAATTTACTCTTCAGGAAGAGAGAGTTCTAAGCCTCAGACTCTAAGGGTAAAAACAGTGCACACTGAGTTAGCC
Source organism: Holothuria leucospilota (assembly GCA_029531755.1). Classification (NCBI taxonomy): domain Eukaryota; kingdom Metazoa; phylum Echinodermata; class Holothuroidea; order Aspidochirotida; family Holothuriidae; genus Holothuria; species Holothuria leucospilota. Next base: position 20,781,856 of record CM055969.1, read on the forward strand.
TACAGGTAGGTCTGTACATGTGATAGTGCTCTTCTGATCAATGCCATGTAGTCTATCTCACACAAAACAAACTTTCGTTATCACCAGTAGTACACGGATTCTGCACCTAGTTTATGTCTGATCTAACAAAACCAAAGGGATGTTACATTGTGCATGCTAAAGTTTAAGTAACATCCTAGTAGTGTTATTTCAGAGCGTAGTTATGTAAAATATCCGGAAAATGGTATAAACAGGGTAGTCAGTGAGCTAAAAGGTTATTTACAACTCTATTTCAAGCGATTCTGAATTTACATTTATGAATTGCCTCACAGTGCTGGATCAAATGGCCTTGTGGAATGCATATGGTCCATGCGGAGATTCTCCACCCCTGGTTTAGATAATTATTGGTTTAAACCGATCGTCAAAGAAAACAGCACAAAACAAATACTGGTTTTATAAGATCATTTTTAAGACAAAATAATACCAAAATATTTAAAAGGAAACAAACCTTTCTTTTGACTGACATGGACGTATCATTGAGGCTTCCCTTTGACACCAATATCATCCCTTCTAACTCTTTAATTTTTCGTTGCTGAATCAATTTTTCTTCTTCCAATTGGGCAATCTTGTTCATATCTTGACCTGGTTGGCTCTGCTGGTACTATGAAGGACAAGATGAAAACAAGCAAAGTTTTAAACAACAGTTTGTAGCAATTTTTAAGTTTTTAAAGAATATTTTAACTTTGTATCAACATTGACTTTAAAAAATAGAAACATTTCTTATATATGGAAGAGACAGGTGAAAAGGCACAAAAATTGGTAAGTAGCAGACTTGGACAAATCCCCCACCTGCCAGCCCAGAGCAAGCCAAACATCAGGCAGGCAAGAGTGTTGCTCAGAATTGCAGCTCACTGAAAAAGTAAGCCTAGCCTTCAAAATAAATTTTAAAGAATTAATATTGAAAAAGAAAGAAAAGCCCCACATTTTCAACCTTCAAATTCAGCATGGCAATTCTTTAATCCAAAGCACACATATTTTGACCAAGACAGTGTTAAGAATCTCAAAATTTGTGCACAAAAATAAGTGTACAACGCTCTGAAATTTGCATTAGCCCTAGTGTTATGAGTATGCACTGTACTGTGTAAGCAAGAGATCAATATTCCTTTCATATTAGTTTTATTCATCAACTATAATATTTGCCTAGAACAAGGGTCTCCAAACTTTTTTGCTTGGTGGCCCCAACTTTGTACTCCAGAATCTTGGTGGCCCTCAAATTGACAGGTCGGTGAGAGGAGTTTGAGTTGACTTGGTTATGCAGTGTTAATAAAGCCGATCACTGGTTCTTAAATTAGAATCACTCCCATTGCTTATTTTTAATGAGAAATTTGTCAATTAATTTTCTCTCCCAATTCCTTTTCGCGACCCTCCGAAATATTTTCGTGACCCTCAAAAAGGTCGCAACCCCTAGTTTGCCGACCCCTGGCCTAGAAGACAGATAGATTTATGATCAATACATGAATGGCCTGCAAAGAAACTGAATAGTAAATGTTACTGTGCAATAAAGAGTGTGTTACAGCCAGAGTTCCTGGTGACATTTACAATGACATAGCTGTCATCCATCTGCAAAGATCATTCATTCCTGAGTCCATAGGCATAAGAAGCTGTTCTCAACCGCGGGACCTCAATGTTGTTTCAGACCACCATCCTAGAGGGAGGGTCTAACAGGAGGGGTATCCCCCTCCCCTTTGGGGGATTTTTTAATATTTGAGGGTCCTTAGATGCACTTTGGTGCAACATATTGGGCAAATTTTATGGAAAATTACTGCAAATTTTTGACATTCAGAGGAAACAAATAAGGGGTTTTCGTCCTTGAATTTTTGTTTAGCCCCCTTTTTTCCTGCTTCCTAGGCCTATGCCTGAGTCCAAGGCTTACTTACCCTTGAATTATACCAAACAACTACTTAAGGCCTTGGTATGCTTCTTTTAGATTCATACTTAAAGGAAACTAATGTGTTTGCAATACATCATTGCGCAGAAAAAACAGCTTTTTTCATACTCAGTCTCAGCAGTAAACTATGAAAACAACTTTTGTTCCAAAATATAATAGACTGAAAACTTTGAAAGAGTTAGGACTGACCATCATTTAAAAAATACAACAGTTCAATGAACAAACTAGTCATGAGCTACAAAGCAGAGAATATCTTTTGGTGAGAGCCTTATTTCCTGAAAATATAAAACTACTTTGAATTGCTTATCATTCTATATCGAGAGATCTTGGTTTTAAATGTGTGGAAGAATTGCCTGTCTCCTTTAAATGTTGCAAAGAAAATGCAAACCTTATTTTCTATTCCTAACCCAACCTCCTCCGCCCCCCTTCCCCATTCCTCCATTCTTAATATGTAGGCAGATCTTACCATCTTAAGTTGTTCCTGAAGTTGTTTGATCTGTTTCTGGCATCGCTGCATTTGAGCTTCTCCTGTTAGAATCTCATTAATTTCAGGTTTGTTTGTGATGGTCTTAGCACGGCTGGCAAACTAGAGCAAGAAAGAAAGCCTGCCATCATGAAGATATGTCTGAAGGGATATTTTTCAAATATATATTTTAACTGCAGTGAATAAATCTTGTTATCATCTCAACTACTGACTGCTCCATCAACGATCCAAATCAACAAAGCCCAGCCAAAATCCAAGAAATGTTAATAAATGTACTTTACAATATTTACAAATAAAAACAGCAATTAACATCACTGAGAAAAAAGTTTACAAAAGGCAGTGTTCAAATTGAACTAAAGAATGTAACAACCTTAGGTTCACAGGAGACAAGATCCACAGACAGTGAAGTAGAATGGGAGTCTCCCAGAGACAACTGACTGACTTATAAAAAGATTGACACTTGCTTCAATTATGAAAACTTGCTATTCAACAAGGTCTTGGCATGCCAAGTGAGCACAGTTGACTGTAGTCATGTGTTCTGATTATGTGTATGGCAGTTATTAACATCACCACAGAGTGACAAGCAGCTAGACAAAGGAAAACAAACATAAAATATAGATACTTTCTGCATCAAACAGCAAACTCTGGCAGTTTCAAAGTCTTTGCCTTGCAAGTCTTTTCTTAAGTGCTGATGCAAAATATTGCTGACAAAAAAGTATACCTTTTGACCTAAAACTATGCTTTCATAACATCGAATGCTGCCCACAGCTCCTTGTACCACAGGCAAACTTTATACCATGCATATATAGAAAAGTTGTGGAAGGAATGACTTTCCTTAGTTTAATAGGTATGACTGACAGATGAAACGTTTACAGGTGCAGTATCATGCCTGTCACTAATAGGAGTAAGCTTACTTGCATTGTATAACTGACAAATTGTCCACACTGGCACACTACCATCAAGAACTATATACAATGGGAATTACAAACCTGTTTAAAGGGGATATGGCCTCCCCCCCTCCAAACCAGGGAGTTGTTAGAAACTCCCTACCCGAACATATAGCTCCACTCCGGTTGGTCAACAATGACTTGTACTGTACAGTCAGTTGTGTTCCCAATTATGCTCACACAGAGTCTGTGTCAATATTTATGGCTTTCCAACAAATTAAACTCAGAGCAGGCTATGTACTGTGGCTCTGTCTTATAGGTGTATTAGACAGGTGCTTTCTATTTAAATTGGAGGAGGGGCTAAAAGTAAACTGAGTTGGGAGAACTTGTCTGGGGTGAGATTAGAGAAACTTTAAACTATTTATAATTTGGTCAAACTTGTTGGTATCACTGTATCAGATAGAAGTACTTTTTTTCCGAAAAAAATGCCCAGAGCTCAAATGATGCCATTATCGAGTCTTGGAGGCTTTTGAAGAATGTCTTTCACTTCATGTAATCATGTTTTCCAACCAGACAGAAATCCATCTTTTGCCACAGGGACACTACTTTGAAGGAAGGCTGTAAGGAGTTGTTCTAAGCTGTTACTGTAGACTTGGCAGTTGAATTTGCACAACAGTTGGGTTCTCAGGTATTTAAGATAAAGGTACAACAAACACATTCCTGTGCTAAGAGATTCCCCTTAAAGTCTGTTGCTTCCCAAAAGAAGTGGTAGAGACTTCCATATGTCATATTTATCTTTATCAGTGAGGATTTTTTCCTTTAGTAACTGGAGACACGTCAACAACTAGTCACACATGCCCTGACATTAACACAGTCATATGCATTACATTTTGCCGACAAGACCATAATGCTTTGCATGTTTTCATAATAAGGCCATTTTGTTGAAACTCTTATAGGATCCAACTTTAATAAGCAATCTCAAACAAAAACAACAAAACTGTATGACCAATAATATAATCATGTGGCAAGAATGAACTGATGATGAAAATAGGCTCTCTTAAAGTTGGTGAGATATATCTAAATATTCAATGGTGCTGACTGCAATAAGTTGCATGTGAAGCCATCAAGTTTTGCCTACCTAAATCCTTTCTTCACCTTAAAAAATTGACAGAGCCTTTTTTAAACTTATATCAGGCCCTGTGAAGTAATTGCTCTATAGAATGAACCATTTGAATTGGCTAGCTGAAAACCCTAAATGACAAGTCATAACTCTTTAGATGAGCACTATTCAAGTTTATCTTTGAGACTGGACCAACCCCTATCCCCCTCTTCGACCATCTCCTGCCCTGACAATTTCTCCCGACAACTTCCCCAGCACAACTGCCACGGGCCACTCAAATAATTTCCATCCAATGACAATGAACTCTTAAACAGCTTCCCCCACCAGTAAATTTGGAATTACCCTGGTTGGAAATTGTCTAGGAAAAATTGTGCAGGTGGGAATTGTCCCAGGGGAGTTGTCCGAATCCCTAACTAGACCGCTAACAATTCAAGTCCGAAAGCTAGAACTGCCAAATTTAGCAAACTACTCCATCTTCTACTACTTCATTTTAACTGGTTGAACTCTAACTCATTTATATTTTATATGATACTTCAAAAAACCCACCACTTATGAAACTTTTATAAATTCTAAGAAATCAAAACTGAGAAAACAAACCTGTAATGTTGATTCTGTCTGATCTAGTGATACTGGTGTGACAGTGCAAATGATGGCAGATTTGGCATTCCCTCCAAGGGCAGATTGGAGGATTCTTGTCAGCTTGGAGTCACGGAACGGTATAAAATCAGACCCTGAAGACAGTTTGCTGATAACATTGCAGAGGGAAAACAATGATCTATTTATGTTTCCAGCTTCTTTGAGCCTCATTCCTTCTGCCTTAGTTTCATTGGCTCTTTCTGATCCTGCCAAGTCGACGAGATTCTGGATATGACAAAGAAGAAAAGGTTTAGATAAATATATCTCACATTACTAGAGATTCAGTAATGAATAGAACCCTTGCTTCAACTTTGAAATGCAAAGAGGTTTCCATGCTTTTAAAGAGCTATGTGTATGAAAACTTTTAAAGGGCATATGCAGGTCATTCAAAGTTTATTGGAAAATTTCAGTTATCTTCGAAAATTATTCCCTATTTCTTTTGCAGCACTTCCCTGACAGTGGGCATAGTGTGAGCAATATAAAACTTGTATATGGATGAGTGGATACTACAATACATTTAAGTTAACCCATACATATCAAAACATGTTAAAGTCTGCAAAACAGGCATTTTTCCAAAATGTATAAATAAGACACTGAAAAAGTTTCCAAGCTGGTCACATGACTGTATGACGTAACTGGCGGCATGTGCTAGCCTAGTAATGTATACTGTGTGGAAGTCTTTTTTTCACTACTGTGTTACTAACATAAGGTTATGGGGCTCAATGGGTCACTGACACATTCTTCAATAAAGAAAATGGGACATTACCAGGGATGAAAAAAATGACTAGAAGAAGTCATTTTAATGGGAAATTGTGAATTATTGGTAGAGCTGGCCCAAATACACTGACTGGAGATAATATGTATGAAACACTATTGTCTTCTCATTAAGACCCATCTGATTGGCTGGTCTCATTGCTGAGAAACCCCACTGCAATGCAGCAGTATACTTGTGTGTGAACCACGTACAGCATGTGCAGAATGCTAACATTTAACATTCAAGGTGGAACATGTATACATACTGTACTATAGTACAAGAAATGTCTGTGTTTATGCTGTGCATGCATGTCATATGTGGTATCATTGTTACTACTGTATGGCCAAGCAGTCATTTACTCCACCCTGTGGGGACTACCACCAAATTTTTGGATTAATGCGACTGCATTTTTAGATTAAAGGGGCTATATCATTCCCCCAAAATATATTTACGCCTATCCATATACTTCTAAAAGCAGCTGGTGACTGCACTTTGACATTCATTCAAAAATTAGCTCCATTCTGGCTGGTCAATAATGATTTGTACAGTCAATTGTGCTCCCAACGAAGCTCACACACAGTTGTGTGTCAATATGGCCTTGATGATTGAAACACAGAGCAGGCTACTGTGACTCTGTCTTGGAGGTATACTACACAGGTGTACTTGTTTAAATTAGAGGAGGGGCTAGAAATAAACTTAGTAAGGAGAATTTTTACTGTCTGGGATGAAATGTAGAGCCTTTAATATGTAAAGAAATATGTACTGACAGGCTATTACTTAACAAGGATACGTTGTTTGTGATTGTCTTCTTTGGCAACTTCTAGTCAGTTTGCCTTTCTTGTTTGTAAGTTGTACGTTGCTGCTCGTAACGTTTGGCTCAAGGTTGAAGTGTTATAGCATATGCAATTAACGGTAATAAAAACTTCCCATCTGGATGTTACACAGCTTTCACTGTTTCACTCCAGCTTTGTTCATGCAAATAATGTCAGTCGTAACTAGGCAAACTATTGAACTCAGTGAACCAAACGTTTTGACACTAAAACCGTATAGTTTGAGCTGCAGTGTTTTAGGCTATTTAAGTGTGTCACCACAAAAGATATAAAACTTAACAGCTGCAGCTTCATGCTGTAGCAGTAGTTACAGTAATTAGTCTCGGCCAATGTTGTCTTCTCACAATGTTTTGGATCAGATATCTTATAGGAGCTATTTGTTTCACCATTTCTTGCCCTTCTAAAACACTTTTCCATTCAGACACTGTTCCAATGTCACATTTGAGTTAATTGCAAATTTTTCAAACAGCCATACTTAAATTTTCCAGGATTATTTTAGAGCAAAATCTGAAATGTGGCCTATGCTTTTAGTACTAAACCAGTAATAGCACAGCTGCTAGTTCTTGTACTAAGGTTAACATGTAGGCTTAACCGGGACCAAACCAAAAACTCCCGAAAGCAAAGTTGGTTTTGGGTGGTCTTGGTAATCTTGGACCGATGATTGGGTGGCCTGACCTGTCATGAAACCGGCACCATTTCGGTTTCAGGTGGTTTGTCTGTTTTTGGCCCAACCCAAGAAAAACCAAAAAATGATGGCTCAATTGATGTAGATTTTAATAATGCCTTTTTTCCAAGGCAAGTTACCATCCCCCACTGAACTAAAATGCTAAAACCAGGTTGAAGTCTCTGTGTACCAGAGTGAACACTCCTTTAAGTCTATGTAAATTGCCCGATCATTTCTCAGTATATTTTGTACTTTTTTAATTTGCAATTTTGCATACCATGGAGAAGATCTTATAATCTAGAGGCCCTATGCTTATTTCATGAAAGCTTTAGGTTTTTTCAGGTTGGTCCCAGGTGGTCTGAGAGTTTTGTCAGTTGGTTGTTTTGCCTTATCCCTGAACCGATATCGGTTTGGTCTGGTGTATATACCCACCTGTAGCACTGAGTGCATGATGTCATTGGGTAGATATATCCACCTGCAGCACTCAAAGAATTAATTGTCAAGATTTGACCTTGATTGTCTCCTCTTACTTGGCCTTGGTGCCCTGAAAAATGTCTGCCAGCAAAAAGGACATTTGGCTTTGCACTTTCCAGTTGTTTTTCAAGCTATGAAATTGTACACGTCTCATACGTTCACTGATCTAATGCCAAGAAAACCTCTAGTAGTTAAATTTAATTGATGCAGAACAACCGCATTACCATGGCGAACTTCTAAATATTCATTTCATTACTTACTAATTCAGAACTCCTAACGGCCAAGTCAGGCTCTTCATTTGTGTCCCTTCTTTCACGGGATTCAATAGTCTGTAAAGATATGTAAGAACAAAATGGTTACACATGATGAGAAAGTTATTACCAAGGCTCACATCATTTAGCACTTACTTACTGGCAGTAAGTGAATTTTTCTAGCAGCAAGTGACTTTGAAAGTGCAGATAAGTCTGTGGGTAAGTGCAACACCCATGGTGTGACGTATAGTATTACCCTTAAAATTATGTCAAAATAATTAAACAGATCAAAACGAAATAAAACACAACATGAGATGATAGTATCTTATTTACTTTGCCACAATCATCTAATCTCCACATGGGAAGATGGGAGTAAACGTCATTACATTATGAAGTCACGGGTGTGAGACAGACAGACTGTGGGTAAGTAATTTTAAATAAAATGGGTGAGCCAAGAAAGGCTAGTGGGTAAATGGGGGTAATTAACAAAAAGAAGTTAAATGTGAGGCTTAGTTGTTACCTTCTTCAGTATAATCACCATTTCCCTATCAAGATATTTTATTTTTTGTAAACATAGCAGCTAATTCTTTTACCAAATTTTAACACATACACCAATTCAAATCCACATGTATTTAGCATATACAAAACTGCCTGCCTATTGGAATTGGAAAATTCTCTAAATAAGGTCCACTGCCAGAAGCTGTTGTAAGTACTGCTTGACTACCTCTTACTGAGGAAGCCTGAAAACAAAGCAACTACATGTAAACCTATCTTCAAAACAGAATTCCAAAAACATACAAACTACTTAAAGGGTTGATGACAGTTTATGCAAGCAATGTTCCTTTACACTGAAAACTGAAAAGCTATATAGGACGAAAAGGTTCACTTACAATTTTAAAAATCGTGTGGGACCTGCTACTATGTTCATTCATGTTGGTTTTCCCAATATGACGTCTTTCTGTAATAAGGAGAGATGACAAAATTTAGTATTTTTCGTTTTGAAGCGAACTGAACAAATTTTTGGTGACAATTTGAGTCTCCTTGAAAGGATTGTGATACAGGTTTACATTATCAAGCTTTTGTTATGAAACCACTCTGCACATCAGAAATGAGCTTTTAGTAAAGTTACCGGTTTATCGGGTATCTGCGAACCCAATGGGTACAGAGATAAATTACCCTGTTGCTGTTTTTTGTACCAGTGCAAACACTTCTATTAAAACTGTATTAGCTTTACTAATTCAAGTAAAATACACACCTAATACCCAACTCAACATAATCTTCTATTCATACAGTAAAGTAATTACCCTAAACATATGCCCTGAAAAGGACTTTCACTTCAAATGTATGGGTAAAAGGTGAGAGTACACCAGAAAATTTCCAGCATATATTAAAAAACAAGTCATCTCTGATTTCTAATCTTTTAAAATTTGGACCATTCTACTCAATTTTTACATGAGTACAAGACAGAAACACAGCTCTAGCAGGCTAACAGATCACCTAGAAAGCCTTATATCACAGATGGTACCAGGAGTTTTAACTGACAGGCACTTTAATCACCATCCTGAAGGTCAATTCATACTTCATTATTGCACTACAAAGCTATGAAAGTTGAACACTGCTCAACTCTGACCTACGTTCGTGACTGGCCCGGAAGAGCAAACTTGTGATGACCATACATGGTTTTTATAACTTAATTGCACATGAAAATTGGGAGTATAAACTGGTCTTGTGAGAAGATTCTAAAGTGAGGGAATGCATTAGTGGTTTAGACTGCAGGGTGGATTCACAACTTTTTACTAAGTGTCAGGCAGGGCCACCCATTGCCACTTGGCGCAGGTACATTCCTGCTTAACATTCAAAGAGTTGTCTTCATCCTACCATTGCCTTTTAACATCAACTTCATAACCTCTTCTTGATCTGTCACATATGCTTCATGCAGGTTGTTGACAAATATAATGCCCTGTAGAAATGAAGAATTGAAAATGTCATTGGTCAGGTTGTACTCCAGCAAAGCATAGTATAATCCAGCATTTTGCAAGGGGATGGACCAGCTTAATGACAGGGTGGCTATGATAACTAATTGAGTGTGGAAAATTGCCACGAAATAGTGGGATGGGTAATGACATGGCATTTGTCCTCATTGCCCTGCTCAAGGACAGAATTTAAATTTTATTCAAAAAACCTTTAGTTCAGCAAGAAATAAATACTGTGAATCCAATAATGTATCAGATACTGTTCACCACTGAAGATAATGGAATAGTAGTTTCTTAATACCCCCCTCCCCCCCCCCCCCTTCCTTTTCAACACAGATGCTGCTTTAAGTGGCAAATAAGTTTTGTTGATAGTGCAGTGACACATCTGAAAGTTTGAAAGAGTCCACAGCCCACATGGAAAAACATAAATGGAGCCTATTGTTTCTGTTTTGTAACTGAGTCAAGAAGGCAGGCTTGGCAGACCCTGTTAAAAAGATTACAGAGCAGATGAAAATCCTTAATAACATTTTGTCATGACTGATCTTTGAAGCATAACAAGAAAAACACAAAATGATCACTATTACCTAATGACCTGAGGTAAACTTGCAGTCACATTTAGCTACTTTCTCAAATACTGGATGAGAAGGGGGAGGGGGTGGAAGGCTGTGGGTCTGCATTCTTGTATAAGAGCTACTGTCAAAAAAAACTTTAGGCTGGCACAAACTTGACAATGGACAAGAAAAAGTCCACCACAAAAATTTTAGGTGCTACAAAAGGTTTTCAGTACGAACCCTACATGTATCTATAAAACACTAAGGCAGTGGTACTCAACATTTTTGGCCCAGGAAGCCCATCTTACCCCATACAAAAAAAGGTGGACCACCCCAAAATTAGGCCTTCACACAGCCCGTAAATTTGGGCAGATAATCACGACTATTTGGTAGACCACTGAGGGGTCGACAGGCCACATGTTGCTTAGCACTGTGAATTTAGACACCAATTCTGTACAATATTAAACAATAACAAAAATGTGATTTATAACCAGCATATGTCCAGTCCAAGGCTGGCAAATGAAATTCATACTTTACAGCTAAGCTCACTACAAAATATGGCCAAATTCAACATGTGCTAAACCTACACCATTTATACAAGGAAGAACTTTTCTCAGCCAAATGACCACTTTTCATACCTAAATGACCATTTTTCAATGTGAAAACATGGCCAAATTAGCCACATTTGGCAGAAAAAATGACCAAATGGCAGTCCTGGTCAAGTCAATAAATCCTCAAAGTTCTGGATGTGCATGACTATTTTGTTATATATTATTTCAAAAGTTTCTCTCACGCCCAAAGGAAAGCCACAATGACAATTCAAACAGGCCACCAGGAAGTTGCTGATGGGTAAAAACTCTTAATGTATTAAAATGCCTGTTCCAAACTGATGTGCTAACCACAAAACAAAATGTTGGCTGCTTTAAGCACCTGGCTAACTACTCAAATAACTACTCAAATAGAGTGCTAACAGCACTTACCTCACTGTTCTCTCTGATACTTAACGGAAGCTTCTCATCAGCCAACAAGTCTGTGATGATCTCATTGTACAACTCCATATAACTAACTCTGAACAGAAATTCACGTTCTGGTGTCTGTAAGGTAAGTTATCAAAACTGTGGTTTTAGAATGTAACCCAAAAGTCCAAAACTTTTGTTAACCCTCATCCTCCAAAGATGTTTCAGGCACCACCAAAACTCACAACTGGTGATTGCACTTTGATTGACATAAAAGTGGACAAATTACATGTGCTTTCAAATTATAAGGCATCATGATTGGACAAGGACCTTTGCAGATCACTGAAATGTGACTTTGTGACCTAGACAGAGGAGACTATGGACTTACGTGAACTACATCAGTAACTTAAATGAGCAACAGCTTGCTTGCTCAGATTCCAAGGGGATTCAAGTAGTAAAAACAGTGTCTTCGTTAGAATTAGCTCAGGGTAGTTGAAGTACTGTATACACATATAGGCCTATAAGAAGGAGATCCCAGACACTAGGGGACTATCACTAAACTTTCATTATATCCTTCTGGGACTGGGGGATTTGCCTGTTACTGTAAATGTTGTTAAAAATATTTGTGATACAAGATTTTTCACACCTTTAAACTCAAGATTTGTAAGTACACATTGACAGACAATTCAAAATTTTAATTTTCCTTTCAGAAGTAAGGTTTTCACAAAAATGAAGTCACAGCTTTTTAGCTCACTCATAATTTTTGGGGTCCAAACTTTCAAATGATGCAACATTCACACTTCTAGCAATGATTAACACTTTTGGGATGAAAGGCTATTTTCAGAGCATACAAGTGAGGCTTAAAGGCTCTGTAAGCTCACCCCAGAGAGTAACAATTCTCCCAACTAACCTACCTTCTAGCCACCTCTCCAATTTAAACACAAACAACTGTCTAGTAGTAGAACACTTCCAAGACAGAGCCACAGTAGCCTGCACTGAGTTTCAATTGCTCGAGGCAATATTGAAAAACAAACTGTGTGTGACTGTGAGCCTAATTAGGAACACAACTGACTGTCCAAGTCATCATTACCAACCAGAGTGGTGCTATTATTGTTTGAATGAATGCCAATCAAAGTACAGTCTCCAACTGGATTTAGAACTTTGGAGATATGTCCAAATATAGTTGGGGGGATGCCACAGCTCCTTTAACTATTTTAAAACAACAAAATTAATCTTCAATGTCAGTATCAGCAAATCATCCTCAAATTCATCTTGCATAGGTTTCAATAAAATTTACCTAAAATGCAACACTACCCAACTGATGTGACTGAGCCTCTACTTCATACACACATATGTTATTTCTAATACCTGACTGTAAAGCTCAACATTTTACCTAATTTAAATAACATGATGCATTATGATTGTGCACTGTAGCCTACAATTTTGTGTTCAGAGCACCCATTTCTACAATATCGGTATAAATCAGTATTAAGTATCAAATAATATTCAGGTTTGATATATCAGATACCTAATATTAGTTTAAGGTAACCACAGTACAACTGGGGAGTTGCCTGTAGGAAACACTGCCAAAGGCAAAAGAAGGGTCTAAGCTCAAATCAAGCTTTGATATATTAGAGGGGTACTTATTCTAAGCAATCTGGTGAAATTTCCATTGGTGTCCGATGTGTGGTTCTCAAGATATCAGCAGACAAAGCTGTCACATTTTCAACACAAAGTGAACTTGAAGCAAGCACATATGATGTCATACCCTCACATTAATGAGCAGTCTTTTGTTTTTCTTTAAATTTTATCACCAATTTTCTCCTCAACAATCGAATGTTATCGGAGTATGATTGCATGAGAGCATGGGAAAATTACAAACTTCACATTCCCCATGGGGAGGTCCTATCCCTATTAATTGCAAGGTCAACACACTGAATAAACAAAGGAAACAAAGCATTCCTTATCAATGTGAGGAAGTGATATCAGGGAGCTGCCTACTAATATAACTTCCACTTGCATTTGGGTCACAAATGTTGTAACTTCTTTTGCTATCTTGAGTAATACAAGTCCGATTTGAAAGAGAGTTTCACCAGAATGCATAGATTTATTTCCTCTTTCACATACAAAAAGTAAATTCTTTCTTTGGGGGGAGGGGGGTCTAAGTAGTCAGATATTGACAACCTTTCACTAAATATATTTTGAATTATCAACTTAAACATGGAGATACAGTCCTCTTTTGCAAACTAAGCATGAACCTTTCACACAATTGGACACTGTACTTTTTTAACATCTGTTATCATATTGCATAGCAGTTCTACTGTGGCTACTACTTACTTTTTCAATTATTTCAAATAGTTCATCAATAGCTGATGGTATGATACCAGGTTCTGATTTATCTCCCTGCATAGTGTAGGTCTTACCACTGGACGTCTGACCATATGCAAATATGGTTCCTAGTGGTGGAAAAAATAATTGCTCCCCTTTGAAATAATATGCAACTTTTCATGACACAGTATAATATAAGAAAAATAAAGAAAACTGAGTATTTCCAAGCTTTAGTATTTAAATCTGAGGTAAAACGGTCACATAAACTTTTGCTTTGCTTAAATTGCTTGCATATTCGCTAACTTAAGTATGAGATCCCTCACTGTTACTCCTCTTGAGATATCATGTTTACAAGCACTTTTCACTGTTGACTTCTGTTAACACCAAATGACCTCTGGCCTCCACAAAATACAATAGTGACGTAGAACTTAACATCAGACATTTACATGCCAAGTATGAATTTCAAGGTTACCCTTCTTGAGATATGTTTTCAACGTTGTAACCTTTTGACCTCTGGTAACCCCAAATAATCTTTGACCCCCTAAAAACAATAGACTTTCTTTCCTAAATATGGCACACCCACAGACTAAGTATGACACCAATCTTAGCTTCGCTTCTTAAGATAGTATGTCATTAAACAAGGTTTTCAGCTAGTGTTTGACCTCTGATGACCTCACATGACTTTTGACCTCTACCAGAACCTGTGAGTTACTTTTATTTGTTACTGTGAATCACAAAGTATGTGACCTGTTTGACTTCGATTTATCGAGATATTTTAACTACAAGGTTTCCAGTATTGGGCCTCTGTTGACCTCATATGACCTTTGACCACCAAAAAACAATAAGGTTCTTCTTCTTAATATGGTGCACCTACATATCAAGTTATGACAGTTATCTGAGTTTCCTGTCTTGACCTCATGGCAAGGAATAAAAAAAAATCTAACTTTTCATTTTCAGTTTATAAACGTGCAAAGTCACAGAAACTTTACTCTTTTAAAAACTTTCCTTACAGTAAACAATGTTAGAATTTGCAAAGGATAAGCTAGCATATTAGTTGTATATGAAGTTGTATATGAAGAAGGAAAAGAGGTTGGGCAGGAAACAAACCCTGCCTAGCTATGTTTAGTTTCTATAAAGTTTACTTGCCATTACTCACCATTGTAACCATTCATCGACTCCTGTACAATAGGTTGAGCAATTTCGTTGTAAACAACCTCTGTAGGCTCGTCATGATTAAAAACTCGATCTGTGGTATAAACCATAACAATACGATGACATTAATGCATAATGAACAGCAATAACATAGAACAAAAAAAAAGAAAAAAAGAGATGAATGTATTCTTGTTTTCGGTGGCATAAGCGTGGTGGCCAATTGGTTAAGGAGTTAGCCTTGTGATCCAAGGATTGCTGGTTCAACTCCTGCCTGGGTAATTATGTTGTGTCCTTGGGCAAGATGCTTTATCTCAATTGCCTCTTTCCACTCAGGGGTCAAATGGGTACTTGTGAGGCAAACTGTCATCCGGTGCGCCGTTAGAGCAGCTGCCATGCTGGAGGGATTGTCTCTGGGATGATTTATCATTGAGCAGGGGTTACTTTGTGCTGCACATTTGATTAGGATTGCCTAGATATTGGTGCATTAAAAATGCAACTATTATTATCATTGTCATTGTCATTATCATTATCATTATTATTACTATGGGAAATAAACTTTGTGCTAACTTAGAAGGAATTACAATACAAACAATTTTATGGCTCACTTCTCTGAACAAGTCACCTTGGACACAGTGTATGTGTAATCAAATATCACCATGACCAATACTGATCCTCCATGCTCCAATCAAAGGAGCAATTATCCAACCTGTTGGCAAGTAAGTGCTTCTTGATTTGAACTTTTTCTGACCAATTTTCCAGTCATCACTGGACTGTGAATGTTACCACACTCAGCATTTGTTCAGCTGGGATGTGGAAATCCATTCATCTAAACTTATTAGCATATTAATAGGAAAGTTTTATTCATGAACACAAATAAGTATAATCAGTGGGTTAACTACAAACATCAGAGATGACAACAATGGCACAAGGTTTGTAAGAGAACTTAAGTAGATTCCACGAAACTGTGGACAATCCTGTAGCTCAAAGTGATTTACCAGTATTTATATGTAATATTACCATATCACTCTTAATACTTACCAAAGAAGTATGGCTTTGCTGTTTTATTGCCAATTTGGTGCATGGATTTTTTGTCACATTGCCAGAAAATCTGAGCGGCTGAATCTTTTTCTCTACAATGAAAAAAAAAAAAAAATGAAGAGCAACTGGAAAAGAATTTAATTATTTTGCAATGACAGCTACAGAGTGAAAACTAGTCACACTTAAATTAGAGGTCAGTAGTCATCAGGGATGTAGCTACAGTGGGCGGCACTGGGCGGTGACACCCAGCACTAGATATTTCCACCCGGCACTCCAGGCAAACACATGTCTCCCCGCCCACCACAAATCTGCCTACCGAGACCTGAAACTAGCCCGCAATTTACTCCCTAAAGTAAAATGAGGGAAAAATGAAAAATTAATGGCTGAAAAGTAGGGTAGATGCCACCGGGGTGGGGTGAGGTGCTTTAACCAGATTAGACAATTACCCGGCACTCAAATTCGGCTAGCTACATCCCTGGTAGTCATACAATTTGCTATCTTTTGAAAAGAGTTAAAAGTGTTGAAATGTCAAAAATTCCCATCATATACAGTTAATCATTTTTGTTGTAGGACAATTTCTATTTAAGGATTACATGTAATTAATCATTTAAAGGGAAAATGCAGCCACCCAATTTGAAATAGTGTAACCAGGTATCCTATTTTATGAATGGCTCTTTTTTTACGTAATTATGTTTCAAAATTTTTGTTATGGTACCAAATTGTTAAATTCTTTACTTAACCTTAAATATTCAATGTTTGTGTTTGGAAACATGTATCCTTAAAGTTACTGAACTTGGAAGTGAAAAATAGACTTGAAAGGTTTACCTGATAGTTCGAAATTAATTTGGAGTTACTGCTTATTCCCTTTAATGGTTTTGTTACATGCTCAAGGTTACAGCCCACGAGACCAAAGGTCCGCAAGACCGAAAATGAAACAGGGTCCGAGAGACCGAAAATGAAATAGGGTCCATGAGACCTCAAATGAAAAAGGGTCCACAAGACCGCAAATGAAATAGGGTCCGTGCTACCGAAAAGGAAATAGGGCCCAGCAGACCAAAAACAAAATAGGGTCTGTGAGACCGAAAATGAAACAGGGTTCGGAAGACCGATAATGAAATAGGGTCAGCAAAGCCGAAAATGAAATAGCGTCTGCAACACCGAAAATTAAATAAGGTTCGCAAGACTGAAGGTCCGCGAGGCTGAAATTAAAATCCGTTCGCGAGACTGGAACGTTTAATACCAGAAGGGTGGTGTTGCAATTGCAATGCTCATTTGGAAAAGGTAAATAGTACAGGGGCCAGTGTTAACTTAAAGCGGAGTGTAGCAGTATGGCGGACAGATACTTCTGTCGGTCTCACAGACCTTTTCTCATTTTCGGTCTCGCGGACCTTTTCTCGTGTTTGGTCTTGCAGACCTTTTCTTATTTTCCGTCTCACGGACTTTTCTCATTTTCGGTCTCGCAGACCCTCTCTCATTTTTGGTCTCGCAGACCCTTTCTCATTTTTGGTCTCGCAAACCTTTTTTCATTTTCAGTCTTGCAGACCTTCGGTCTCGTGGAGACGTGGACCCTTTTTGCTTTTGATTTTCAGTCTCGTGGGATGCCTCCCATGTTCACTGCCCTAATGCCTAGTCAACATGTACTACAAGCATTTAAATAGTTGGGCATACAGCAAGGACTGCTTCATGCTTACAGTTAAAAATTATAGGATTAACTTTGAATTTACAAATCCTATCAAACAAACTTGTTCACTTAAAAAAGTAATTACATTGGAGACAGGAAATTTGGCCTTTCAAAAAATATCACAATTTACTGGGGAAAGTCTACAATTTCAAATAAATATTTATACCGATTGATCAGTGTACATCATTGATCCAATCCCTCATCAGAAAACGTGGAATTTACAATTTAATTTTGGTATAGTTAAGGCAGTAAAGCACCTAAACTGACGCGGGCCCAAAACTGACACACCTTCACCACAAATCGCCCATTCCCAAACCAGTAATGTGATGCAAGGTAACCAAAATAGATATGGTGTAATCAGAATTACATATCCTATAATTTGATATCACTTTAAAGTATATCAAAATCAGCCTTGTGTCATTTTGGAATGTTTTTAAAACTCTTTCCTAGTAAAAGAAGTGAAATTAATAAATGAATATGGACCAACAGCAAAACACTCAAATAACCTTTGATGATTGGGAGTTGGGACCATTTGTTACCACTCTGTTGCATTTTACCTTTGCTACAATTTATGATGCATACCCTAGGCTGCATTTTCATTAAAATTAATTTTTAACTATTTCAAATTTTGCATCTTTTTTAGGTCACTTTCTTGAGGTAACACTACAAGTAAGTACAGTATCTGCCTCTAGGCCAGGAGTTCCCAACCAGTCAACCGCGGACGGCTGCTAGAATGCGGACTGATCCCAAGTCAACCACGAGAGGTGTAGGAAAAAATGAAAAAAGTAGTTTTGCCATGTGTAACTGTATGACAGTGTATGTTCTGTAGATCTCGAACTTCTTGAAAAGTAGATCTTGGGTCAAAAAAGGTTGGGCAGCCCTGCTCTAAGCTTATTTTTACCTCTTTTTAACTGAATTGGAGATGTTTTTGCCATATTTTAGAAGAAAAAGTAGCCTAGATCTGTTTATGCTGATACTCTATAGTTTCATGTCAATTTTGTTGTCCTTATGGCTTTCATTGTACAAAATTTGACTTAAATGAGGTAGGTATACTATGCAAATTTGAAAAATTTTTCTTTTAGCCAAAAAAACTGCCATCCTGCATCTCTATGGAGATAGACAACAAGTTCACTTGAAGATCCTCATATGAAAAATCATCATAGAAAGTCACTCGACACCTGTGAGGGCCAAAATGCAGGGTGTGTCAATTAAGGGTATTTTCACAACTTGCTAAAAAAGAAATCCATGGACTGATTTTGGGCTAATTTTGCATTCTTTTTTCACATGAATTTACTAAATTCCTCTCAAAATACCGTTTAGGTCATACAACACAGCTCAAAAAAGTATCCAGGTGATTATTTCAAAAATTCCTTAAAGGGAGAATGCAGTCACCCCAATAAATAATTGTATAGTAGACTATCCTATTTCCTGAATGGATCTTGAGAATCACGTGAAAGTATTTTTCTCACTCAATTGTAAAATTTACAAGGAGCAACTGCTTGGTTTACCTTGAATATGCAATATTTATGTCCTTAAGTATTATGAAAGATACTTGGAAGAGCAATAAGAAGAAATTTGTGACATTAAGCTATTGTTTCAAAATAAGTTTGGGGCGACTGCTTTTGACCTTTAAAGAAATACCTGCCTTTAAATCCTCAAGTGTGTCAATTTGAACCCACCATGCTACACTGCACAATTATTTGTACTGTCACTCTGACACTATCTTCTTTTATTTTTTCATTGCTATTTTTCTAAAGTCCCTGCAACTTTATAACTTGACTTGACTATACAAGCCCACTTCTTACAAAATACTAAGTTTTCAACAAATGGACTACTTACCAAGGAAGCTTAGCTGAAGTAGTTTGAATTTAAATGCATATAATGTGATATAAGTCAGTCAAGTATTTGATAAGAGGCCTAAATGTGTAATTTTCAACATTTCATTTGTCAGAACAAAGGACTTTTCAGGCCTGATTTTTAAGGAAATTTTCAGGTTGCCCATCGGACAACCTGAAGTTAAATTTAGGTTGTCCGAAATAGTTTTTGGTTGTCCGAATGAAAGTGACGAACAAGAGATGAACAATTCTATTTCCTGTCTCTGCCATAGAAAACAAACATTTTTCCATATTTATTGGCATGGTACAATGATGAATGGTAGTCGATACCATTGTCTCAATGCCACTTATTGAGGGGTTTTTTGTGACATACTTTCCTGCTGATGTAGGGAAATATTCAGTTACAAATAAAATCTCCTCGTCCATCGGACAAGTTCAAAGAGAGAAAGTGGTTGTCCGATGCAAGTTTTACCCATCACGGACGATCGGACGAGTGCTAAATTTCAGCCCTGCTTTTGTATGAAGGTAGGAACTACAGAAGAGTTTTTCTTTGGATCTCAGTAAAATATCTTGTGGTATTTGAATTTTAATGATTCAAATCTGTGTGGATGAGCTGCTTTGTTGAAGATTGAATGTGTCTTAATTGAATTATTTTTAAAAGTTAAAAAGTTGATAAATTCAAGTCAAAGTTTGGAAAGATAAAGACAGGTGACACAGAACACAAATTTACCTTTTGATGAGGGGTCGAACCCTGATGGCAACATGAACATTATCCATGTCAATCTGTGACAAGAGAAAGTAGATAAAAATATCAAAATACATAAAACTTAGAAATACAATAATGTGTTTCCAATTAGGCCAATTCACATCTCACACAACTGTGCTTATTTCTTGCCAAGTTGGGTAGGATGTGTGTAAACTTTTTGCTTGCAGCAAAATGAATGATCATTGTATGCAGGGATGTAGCTACGGTGGGCGGCATTGGGCGGTGACACCCAGCACTCGATATTCCCGCCCGGCACTCCAGGCAAACACACGTCCCCCTGCCCACCACAAATCTGCCTACCGAGACCTTAAACTAGCCCTAAATTTACTCCCTAAAGTAAAATGAGGGAAAAATAACAATTAATGGCTGAAAAATGGGGTAGATGCCATGGGGTGGGGTGAGGTGCTTTCCCCAGATCAGACAATTACCCGGCACTCAAATTTTGCTAGCTACATCCCTGATTGTATGGTAGGCTAGCCTGGCTAGCGCCACTAGGCCACAGGCATTCAGAACTTTATAATATACAATACACTATATAGGGTAGGTCAATTCGACTTTATGAATTCGCAGCAGTCGCATTTACCTGCGAAGCTATCCATGCAGACCCCTAGCTTCAGTGAAAAAGGGGCAGGGGGGAGGAACATTAGGAGGGCAGAATTTGCGCATGCGAAGCGCTGCGCACCATTGGCCGGGGGTCCAGGGGCAACGCCCCGGTTTGGGTTCCAGGGGGCGAAGCCCCCGGAAGCTCATGGGTTTTAGCTTCTCTCTCAACCCAGAATATGGTCTTTTTTACCTTTCAACACCCATAGACTGGAAGAATCTGAGCCACAGAATATGCAGATTCCAGACCCTAAGTTTTTAGCCAAGTGAAAAATGTGAATGATATATGTATTATTTTGTCTTTACCTTTAATATTTCTTGACTGCATATTAATTACTAAATTAATACTACAGACTTCATACTGTTTGTATGGGCATGTGGTTTTGAAAGTGAAATTTATCTTACACAGCCCCCTCTAGTTATTGGCAAATGATGTGCAGTTTTAGTATACAAAATATCCTTTGTTAGCTTACACGAAATATATGAAATCTTTTTCTCTGGAAAACAACAACATATTTTAATGACCTTAAAGTCATATTATTATCAAGTGTAGCAGCATCAAACTGAAGCAGCAGCATTTGGGAATATATGAATGTTTGATAGCCAAAGTACGTAGTACATTTTGTTTTAAGGTCCTCATGTGTCTTCAGAGACACTGGTTGTTACTGACTTACACGTACATACGAACATTCTTGAGACAAACGAGCCGATTCAAAAATTCAACATGAAACCACTGAATTATATTTAAACCCTTTTTCACCTCTTACCAATCTCCCCTAACGTGGTGATTGTGATTAAGAAATCACCCATTAATTATCTGGATCTTACATGGCAACCCAGGTTTTACCCATGTGATCGCTGACCCAGAAGTGTTCACTTGACAGCCAGTTTCATTTTGTGGAATGTCATATTACAGCAGTCCTACTCCTTTGCGAAACCGCAAAAGTTTTGAAAGACCAGAATTTATTGTTTCAGTGCATACACAGCCGAGGAAAGTGGGATCGCATCTATGACGGTCCATGATTGATTACATGATCTGTCAGTCAGTAAAATGTTGTCATTCACAGGACTGATTATTAATAACTAACTCAGTAGCTTGCTTTAGCTGAAGTTATGGCGCGTTTGTTAAAGACATTAAAAAGTGAAATTCCCACGACTCTACAGTATTTTCATACTTTTATTTTATACCAGCACTGCTGTTGTAAACTTGGAAAATATGAGGTCAGGTAGCTGTCCACAACGTCCGCCATTTATATTTGTCAGTCACTGGTGTATACAGATTAGATGCAGTTACTGCTTTGTATGAAAGTTTTTGAGTGCTGTAAAAATGCCTCGCATGTAAATTAAACTTTATACAAGAGCCCCCATCATCATGCAATTGGGCTGTCGAAGTATACATTGCATTCAACTTCTAAATTTCAGGCATATAAAACTGTTGCTCAGTTATGCCTCCATCTTATCTCCCATCATGAACGTTCTCTCCATTATGCTGCATTCAACCTCCCCCCCCCCCCCCACCCTGAAATGGAGGCACAAGGGGCGCATAAGTATTTGTGTTGACCCATTTGCAATGTGTGACATCGCTATAACGGAGCAGTGTTGCGATCAAGTCACTGAATAGTTTGTTGATAACGATGTTCACCTGTGTACTATGTGTACACGTGTACCATGCAACTCAGACTACATCTGTGAGCGCCTGCATTTGGCGAAGCCATCTTATGTTTTACATACAGGGCTCGAAATAACGGGGGCCCGTGGGCCCGATGCTCCTAGAAATTCGCTCGGGCCCGTAGCTTCTACAGGGAAAGGGGCCCGGTTGGCTCCTAAATATTTCAAGTTAACTGTACAGTCTGCACATGAACCTCTCCACCCACAAGTAAACGATCTTACATCTCGCACAGCCTGCGTTCAGTATTTCGTACTAAAAACTATTTCGTCACTACAAAACCTGCAAAACATTCATTATTTCTGAAATCAGTTCACATCACTCTTTAACAGTCTGCTTTGTCACAACATGGAAGATCACTCAAGCAGAAGCACACCGATGTCATTCATGAGTAATACTGTAGGCCTAGGTCATTGACTGCACATATGCACGATGTCGGGCTTTTCCAATCAGATTACAATAAACAATAATGATGAATGAGTGACTGAGGATAATTTGCAAAACCTGCCGTACTACGGGTGGGCTGCTCAGGCAAATACTGTACTTAGCGTTCATGACTGACTGGTTGGCGGGAATTGGACAGTGCCCTTCATTTTACCGGGGAATAAATTCCGGAGTTACGAGAAAATTTTGAAAATGTACATTACATGCAACATGTATAGTTGTTAAGTACTGGTCTAAGAGGGTGAGGACAGATTTCAGGCTAGTTTCAGCATATACAGTACTTATAGCCTAGCTTAAATATACCTATACTACACGTTTCCAAGCACATTAAAAGCATCCGTACACTTTAACAGTCTTTTTTTCTTTGTTAGTTTTGGGCCCCTTGATTTCTCATTTGGCCCCTAGATTCCATGGACTAGGGGCCCGGCTGGCCCCCAAAGGTTGAAGGCTTATTTCGACCCCTGACATATGTAATGAGTAGCCTTCTGCTGGGCCCCAGCTAGCCTAGCTGCCCGCACTCATTGGTTGGTTGTAGTCCGCGAGCATAGCTGCAAGCTTTATAAACACTGAACTGGTTTACGAAACCCGCCCGCCCAACTTCACTACTTCATGTCAAGCCACTGCATACTGTATAGACCTCGCTTAGCTTCTTGCAACCTTTTCCCAGAAAATCGCATAGATAACTTTACTAAATTATGCCATAAATATGCGAGAAACTTTTCCTAAATATAAGATGCTGAGCCTGGCGTACGGCGAACAGCTGTATGATTTGCGCAAGTGCAGTTGAGAGACTCGAGTTTGAGACAACAGCCGTTAACCTACAGTACGTACAGCCCGTGAGAAAGTTCGCTCAAATGCGAGCGTTTTTCCACACTGTATGTATAGGGAATTTTTGAAGGCTGGTCGTTGAATTAGCCTGCGTAGCGGATCTCCGGGCTTCTGACACACAACATTGTCCTATTCCATAGCTACAAGCTGAACAAACAACTTTGGGATCGCAGGTTAATGCATGGTGCTTCGATAATAGATTGCAATGTGAAGAACACGCTGTACGTTTCTATAGTAAGCATAACCACTGACATATAAACGTGTTCAGCTGTCTTGTCTCTGCTGTTTTAATAATTTGGCGCAGTGCAGAGCGGAAAATTACAAGGGCGGCTGAAAGAAGGGGCAGGGCGGGGATAGGAAGTCAAGAGAAGGGGCAGGGTGGGCGAAAAGAGGGGCGGGCGGGCCGCCCCTGTGAAACAGTGAAGCTAGGGCACTGCCATGCGATCACAACCAGGGTTCGTACACTTTCTCAAAATAAAATGCACTTGCACTTTTCAAGGACTATGATGCAAAAGAAGAAAATTCAAGTACTTTCAAGGCCTTGAAAATGAGTGATTCAAATTCAAGTACTTTCAAGGTTTTCAAGGTCCCATAGACCTTATGCCAAATAGCAGATCGTGAAGCACCATGGGAAGGATAATTCCAAAATGGCGAGCTTGAGCATTGTGACGATCCACCTTCTCCATGGTAACGATGTACTTTTGCCGTCTGATCATGGAATAATCATTCCCAGAATGCAGTTTTGAAGCGCCCTCTTTCTATTTGGCATAAGGTCTATGCGAACCCTGACAACACACATCACAGCAATAGACGCGCTGGGAACTTATCAAATTTTGCTGTACCACAGATCAAGTCCACGGACATTTTCGCACAGATATGAAGGCTTCGACCGACTGTTGTTTCTGTCTTGCACAATTTACCATGATTCTGTCCAACCTTTTCCGTCTAAGATTGATTAACTTCAAAGAGAACTTTTCGGCTAAAGAAAATTCTCTTTGACCCGTGACTGATGTCTAGAAAACCAGTTTTTAACTGGAAACTTGTGGTTGATTATACAAAATATCTGTCTTGCACATGCGGACTCTGTTGTGGTACACTTTTCTTCCCAGTATACACTGTACATCCAAGGTTCGCAATAGCTGTATCGCATCACAGTTTTGTGATGCAAATGAGCACAGTTATGATACAAAAATTGAAAAAGTAATTGTTAATTGCTATGCAACATAAAAAATGCATAGCAGTTTTACTACACACACAAAATCCTGTGTACATCATACTCATAGTTTCCCAACTCATCTACTAGGCTACGTGCACTGGGACTGCATGGACAGGGGTCGAAATTGAATTTTCTTGCCGCTGTTCCACGGAACAGCGCTTTTTCCAAAACTACTGTTCCGGATCAGGTTTTACTGTTCCGAAGTACCTCGGCATACATAGGGTTCGTGCACACGTACAGAGGTACAAATTGCTGTTTAATGCATTCAAGTTGTATGACTGCCCGACTGGACCAAAATGTGGGGGGGGGGGGCGTGAATTTTCGAATTAAATGGGGATCGAACCAGTGGGATGTCCTGATTTTCTTTTTGTTCACGTTTTTATTTTGAGCATAAGTTTATCTTCCATTCATATCCCTAGACTTTGGACGAAAAATGCTTAGAATTGATGCAGAACACAGAGGGTAAGGCAAGTGGGATTCGAGTGATGGCAAAGAAGTTACACTGTATTGCAGTTTATTCCTATAGCTAAGCAATGAATGGGTTCTCTAATATACTGTATGGGAGTGCACATACTGATGTGATTTTCTCGCCACAGATTTACATGAAATAGTTGTCTTATCCTTTACCACAACGTTGCTTCAGTATGCGCGTTTCCACAATAGAGGTTTACCATGCAGCATAGGGAAATAACACGTGCAAGTGTAACCAGCTTCAATTGATCACGGCTGGAATGAGATTGCATTTCATACTTAAGTCAAAATTTACGGGGATTTCTTATATTCACGGTGTGATTACTTTATCAGAGATAAGTATGTGTGTGTATTCAAACATCTGCAATTTGTGTCTTGTGGGAAAACACTGTTCCACGGAACAGTGGCTTTTAAAAAAGTTACTGTTCCGGCACTAAAACTACTGTTCTCGGAACAGCGGAACAGCGGGAATTTCGACCCCTGATGGATATCTAATTCTAAGCAGCCAACAGTCGACAGTCGGTTGCGCGCCGGACTGAAGAGCCTTCAGGCGGACCAGTTAACTAGCCGACTCTGCAATGTGGGCTAGGCAATATAATTTTATATGGTGCTGTAATTTGTAAATCACACCTGTTTGGGTGGTATGTGGAAGCTTAGCCTAGGCCTACACCTCAGCATAACTTCAGAAATGGCTTTACACAAATTACAGTAAGCCTAGGCTATATGGAATGCAACCTGGCTATTCTTCCACAGGCAATAACAGTGAACAAACTGTGGACTAGCCTAGACTTCATGGGAAATTGTTGTCTCAGTGGAGTCACGTCAATTTGACCCAGGGCCGTTCTGAAACACAGCCTAAGGCTAACATGGGCTTCTGACGTTAGGTTAGGCACTAACGACACGTTAGGCCAACTGTAGGCTAAATTAGCCTACGTTAGGCAGAAGTTGTAGGCTAACTCGTTTAGTTTAGCCTTGAGTGACCCAGCTTAGCAATCTAATATTGGCCTAACGTTACAAAACTTACATGGGTCATGAAGCTCCTGACTCGTAGGTGATGATTTTCCTTGCATGTAACCACTAAACTGTCTTCAAAACGAACCACCGTCAGTTAAGTTGTAGCCGCCCTTCGCAAGTACAACAGCGCTCTGCACATTATCGATATATCCCACATATTGTTACTTGATTATATTGGCCTAATCAACGTCAACGTACGTATGTGCAAGCTTTTTGGACATTTAAATTGTGTGCGCTGTAAGTCTGATGCATATTCATAAGGGGTACTCGAGTACTATATTTACCACTACGTCAATACGTATTAATCGAACTTCACCACAGGAGAGGACAGGTTCAGTTGCCGCCAAGACGCTGTTGAATATTAATTTTATACTTGATATGAAAAATATTGTAGCCAGAACACAATGAAAAAGATTTTTTCTTCTTCTTGAAAATAGTGCCATATCCATAAGGACATTTAATGACTGCGCATGCGTTGCATTACTTTGCAATGAAAGTGACAGGGTCCTTATGGATAGATGCATCACTGGAAAGGAGACTCTGAACCAGGAAGTTGAATAGGGCCTAATAACACTGGCTCAGACTGGGTTATAAAACGGATTTCTCTAAGTTTATATTGATTGACTTGCTCCTCTCCCACCTGTTTTGGCCTCTTTGCAACATTCACAGCTTGTGTTACCCACCTTTATCCAAGTGTCCTGTATAGCTGTATCCTGGCTCTGCAAGCACTATATCAATTCAATTAAACTCATCAGTCGTCCATTAGACTAGTTCTAATAATGTCCGGCTCCATCCACTGGCCAACTGAAATAATTCTCCACACTGAAACAGGGGTGTCGCCAAGGCATTCTGGATGGTGGAGGGTGGGGGTTCTATGATTTACCGACTAAAGGATAGATAATACTGACAGAAAAATGTCGTGCGTGACGGTGCGAAGCAAGTGTATGCGGGGGTCCTGGCCGGGGCCCGTCTCGGGCAGCAAATCAGGCCAAGAGATAATGCTCAGATGGCAGCCAGGGGAAAAGTCCCTGGAAATTTTGGACCATTTTCAATTTTCAAGGCGTGCCAATGGGCAATAAATAGACCTTTGAATTCACGATTTGGACATTTTCTTAACTCGGACTAACAGCCGGTCGAGTTGTTGGTGCAGGGAATTGTGATAGGCCGTGAAAACGGATGATTGTAGGTGAAACTTCTTCCTTTACGGGGTTCGACATAGTCCCCTGTCCAGTGGCGCCTTCAGGGTGTGATGTTTTGGGAGAACCACAGGAGATGATGTTGTAATCTCTTACCAGATAAACCCAGAAAGCAGATTTACGCATATTCGTATCTACACTCCATACTTTGCACATGGGGTGGACCCTTTCTTTGTCACCGAGTGCGAAGGTGCCGTGATGGGGAGAGGTTTCAGGGGATATCCCCTTTGAGGGTTGAGGCTGAGGTCAGAAGCAATTGATACTCCAAATGACTCATAATGCAGGAAATCGCACTTTGAAACAAAAATTGTCGTTGTTTCTGTGTCTACCATGCGTGAGTATTCAAAGCGCCCTAGATACATTGCAGGATTTTGCTCACATAAATGTAATTTTTACTACAGGTCCTAAGTACTCTATTACACTCGAGTTAGCAGTATTGGAAGAACTTTAGCAAGCCAGACATAGTAGACAGCAGGAAATCGCACCCTATAGCTCAGATTTGTCACTACAACTCTACGTTTACCATGCGTGGGGCGTCATTATTGGAGAAACTCAGTTTGATATCCCATCCGCAGTCTACTCTGAGTGATTTTCAAGTACATCCAACATGAAAGGAAAGAATGAGGTCGAGGGCTGCATTCCAAACCCCACCCCCTCAAAAAAAAAAACTTTTATTACGGCTGCTTATCATCCCACTTATCTAAATCTGTGTGAAAAAACAAGGGGCATGTATAGGACATGAAGGCGTTATACTTGAAAAGGAAAAAAATCCGCAAGTACTGACTTCAAAATACCTAATTTTAATACATGTTAGCATGATTGTTTTCCATTTCCCATTTTTTTTTTAATTTTATTTTTATGGTCAAAGAGATTTTTGAAAACGTAAAATCGGTTCAAGGGCCCCACAGAGAGGGCTTTGGGTGTCATGCAGCCCCAAAATCAATGGACTACGCGATTTAGGCAGGCGCGGATCCAAGGGGGGGGGCTTTCCCGGCTTCAGCCCCCCCCCCCCATCTTTTTCGCCACATCAACAATAACAAGTACGAGAAAATTAGCATAATATGTTAACCTAGGAGAGTATTCAAGGGGGCTTTCAGTCCCCCCCCCCCTTTTTCGAAATGTCTGGATCCGCGCCTGATTTAGGTATCCTTTGGCGAAGTTACTGTGGATTAGCCGCCATTCACTTACAAAAGTTGCAGTTTTATAAATGGTGAACTAAAGGAATAAATATTTTTCAAGATTATACATAGACTATTTGAAAAGATGTAAAAATATGAAACCGACAATCTGAAGGTTCCATGCAAAGACTTTTAATATCATAAAATTTTCGTTTTTACACCCTTATGATCATCAAATTCCCCCTAGACAAGCCTAGACAATGCATCGTGAAATAAAGATATATCAACAGAACGGATTGTAAACGCAGGGATATGAAAAATGGATTAGATCGTAGAGCTCTGGGGCACCTCGCAGGGTAACATGGGGATATCTAAATAAAGTCTCGACTTGAACCAATTGGTTGGAAACTGGGACGTTAAACCTCATCTAACCTAACCTTACCTAACCTAACCTAACCTAACCTAACCTAACCTAACCTAACCTAAATAAAGTGCGCTTATTTAAAGTCTCAATTGCATATAATATGTGCCTGTAAGGGTCTATGGTTGACTCAATCACCAGGCATGTATGTATCAATTGGTGCGCGCGAAGCGTGCCGAAAAATTGGCCTTGCATGGGTCGATGCAGAGCGAAATATTACGATCATTGACAAAAACTTGACGGATTGAAAGACCCCCCCCCCCCAACCAAGATATTACTGATCATGCCTTACAGCAGGGAGTTGTTACGTAACAATTTCTTGCTTATTGGTATACACGCAAGTCCGTCCTCACTAACCGAATTATTAGAGGGCAATATGTCTCACACATATCCCCTCACTGATGCCGAGTCTTTATTACGGTAATTTAATAACCTAAAATACGTAGGGGCCTACATTTTTGTAGCACAACTTTTACTTCAAAGGTAGCATATGAAGCACCAGATTGCATATAAAGACACCTAATTTTCAATTGAATCTTTCAAAAGGGGAGGGGGACACCCTCCCCTTAGATCCCCCAGGCCGACGATCACATAACTGATCAATTTTAGCAAATATGACTGCAGTGGACGAACTACGGGAGGATTGAACAAAGGTTTTCAGTTCCCAACCACTGCAGTTATAGGGGGAAAGTGTGCATGTGTGTCAAAAAATGTCTTGTTAATCGCCGAACATACATGCTTATAAGGATGCGCGCAAAGCGCGCAGAAAAAGCGTTTTGCATGACTTTTTAGTCACCGGAAAGTCTAATTCAAATATCAGCAAATATTACGGTTTGCCAAAATATCAAAGATAATCCCTCCCCGATATACATAGCATGTCCCCCATCCCCCCCCCCCGTGATTGGCACCCTTAAACATAGGCGTAGGAGCCCAAGTTGATTTGGGGGGGGGGGGCTGGAACGACTTGCCCGAAAAAATATAACCAAAAATTTTCGCGCGCTCCACGCACGGTGGACATGGTAATGTACATATCATATGGGCATTCATCGTTTATCACATCGCATGCCAATAACAAACAATAATTTGCCCTGGTTCCATTTTCTTTATTGGTTTTAATTTTGGCGGAAGTCGTTGATCGCCGGCCTGGGGGAAGGGGTCTTGAAAATTTTTGAAAAATTAGGTGTCCTTACATGCAATCTAGTGCCACATATGCTACCTTTGAAATTTAAAGGTAGGTGTGTTAAAAATTGACGTATTTTAGGTAGAAAAAATCAGCATCAGTGAGGGTGGGGCATGGCGGTATGCCCCCTCAAATACACCACTGATAATCATAATATAAGTTAAACCATTAAAAACACACTGATTAATTAATACGAAATATGTAGGTGCTTGTGCAATTCAAATCAGAACTTAATACTAATTACCAAGGAAGTTTTTTTTTAAATTATTATACCCTTTAGCTACATCATTGCATTATTTTTTCTTTCAGTGGGTGCCCGAAAAATTCTCAGAATTTTGCCCGAATTGTCACAAAATTTTTGGTTGGGGGCTGCAGTCCCCCTCCCATCCCCCGTCTCCTTCGCCTATATGCCCTTAAATGGCACAAAAATAGAATTAAGGAGATAGTATGGTGTACTCATGACGTTTGTCATAACTTGTTTTCAATTTCTTGCTTCATAATAATACATACGGTATCAATGAAAATGTTAGGATTTGCTTTCCCTTAATAAATAATAGTACCTTGGATTTACAGAGCGCACTTATCACTTTTGCGAGACTGCTCAAGCATGAAGTTGCTCTTCTAGGCTCAAGGCATACATTAAATCGTTCCAGATCTACCTCAAGCTCTCTAGGGCGGTACTATCATTTCGGCGCTAACGCGGTTCACTCGCTGTGTACCGCTCTCTGATTATCCCCTTCCAGTATGTTACACTGAGCACCAAGCAAGAAGGCGAAAGGTCCATCTTTAAAGTCTTCGGTATGACTCAACTGGCAGACTGGGATTTGATCCCTGGTCTTTCGGCTGGGTGGCCGATGCTTTGATTAATAGTTCGGGTGCGAAACCCCCTTTTAAGGTATACAATGAATAATATTCAATTCATTTGTCATTCATTTGTAAGTACAGGTATATATTCTGAAACTACAAATGACAACATATCACTGATATCAGGCCTAAAAGGGAAGAGACCAAAGAGGTAAAACAGGTATCTTTCACTCGATTACAGATGATCTTCATTTGGGGAATAAAATTATAAGTGTCACAATAAAACATCGAAGGGTTCCATAAACAAATGAGAAGAAGTAACAAAATTAAAATTTAAATAAGGGTATTTAAAGAACGATATTTGAGCGAGAAATGGAGGTGGAAGTTGTTAACCTAAAACATGATGCCTGTGGATTCTTATTTATTCTCAACGAGTTTCTAGTAACCGCTAAAACCTGTCACTGGAACGGCTTAGAAACCCTGTAGTGACCCTATAGAGACCCTATAGGATCTATAGAACGGCTCACTAGAAACCGCCACCAACATCAGCTTTCATGGCAATTGCTAAATCGCTATTTATCGGTTTCTGAAATCTACAAATATTGTCGGAGATTTATTCTGAAACCTGGGGAGATGGTGCAAGCCAAAGAGGCCGAAGACGCCGCGGGAGCGCAAATCGTTCCGGGCCCTTGACGGCGTGGGATCCAGGGACCACCTTCGGGCCCCCGTGGGTCCACGGAGGAGAATCTCCCGGAAGCTCTGGGGTCTTTCAAACTTGTGTGCATTAGAGTGACACACTTTAACTACTAAGGACACTGAATGCGTACTAAGACCAAATAAATGATAATTTGAAAATATTCTTATGTTAGAGGGTCGAGAGGCAACTTCCTGGAAGATGCTCAGGGAAAACTGAGCCCTGATCCTTCGTCAGAGACGGCGCATGGAATTTATATTTGTAAGGCACGTATAGCTACAGAATTTTATTATAGGGGATGTTTCAAGTTGAAGTGGCTCAACGGTTCGGAAGGCTCAGTAACGACACAAGGAAGTCCGAAATATACGCTTTTCTGTTACCGTATCTGTGCTCTCGTATTGCCATCGGGAACGCAGTGAGCTCACCTTAGGATGTGAACGATAGCACTATCTGAAAACGGAATTGAATTCGTTCTGAAGAGACGTCGAAATTTGAACTTGACTATAATTTTCGGTTCCGACGATAAGAGAAACCTGTGCATTCATGTTGGCGTGTGTGTATGCATGTGTGTAGGTGTGTGTGTTTGTGACTTTGGTGGAGGTCACAGGTCATCTGGGGTCACTGGGGTCAAACACTGAAAAAACCTCATTAAAACGATAACTCAAGGTAGGAAGCTTGGATAGTTTTTACAGTTAGTACGTTGATGCGTTATAGTAAAATAATGGACGCTATTGTTTTGGTGGAGGTCAAAGGTCATCCAGGGTTACGGGGTCCAACACTGAAAACCTTGTTAACACGATATCTCGAGGCAGGAGCTTGGATGGATTTCATACTTACTATGCATGCGTACGGTGAGAAGATGGACCCTTTTGCTTTTAGTGGAGGTCAAAGGTCATCTGTGCCAACGGGTCAAACACTGAAAACCTTTTCATCACAATATCTCTAGACAGGAAGCTTGGATAGATGTCATATTTAGTATATGATGCGTTATGGTAAGAAAATGGACGTAATTGTTTTTGGTGAAGGTCAAACGTCATCCGGGGTCACCGGGGTCAAACACTGAAAAACTTGTTAACACGGTATCTAGGAAGCATAGATAGATTTTATACTTAGTTTGTGGATGCTTTATGGTGAGAAGATGGACCCTATATTGTTTTTGGTGGAGGACAAATATCATCTGGGATCACCCGGGTCAAACACTGAAAACCTTATTAACACGATATCTCAAGTCAGGAAGCTTGGATAGATTTAATACTTACTATATGTGTGGATGTGTATGGTGAGAAGATGGACCCTTTTGCTTTTAGTGGAGGTCAAAGGTCATTTGGGGTCGCTGTGGTCAAAGACTGAAAACCTTGTTAACACGATATCTCCAGGTAGGAAGCTTGGATAGACTCCATATGTAGTAAGTGGGTGCGTTATGGTGAAAAGATGGACGCTGTTGTTTCTGGTAGAGGTCAAAGGTCACCTGAGGTTACAGAGGTCAAAAGGCAAAATTTCCCAAGAATTCCTAAGATCGTCCGATGGGTTCACCGGGGATCAAAAAGCGTAGTTTCCCAAGTGAATTCCCAAGATCAATACGAACACAAAACCGTATTTTTCCAACTTGTTAAGATGTCATTTGACGAGTGACTGAAAGATATGGGACATCATGGCAGTGGCGTAGCTAGAGGGGGGCAGGGGCGGTCGCCTCCCACAAAGCCTCAGCGAAGGCCTCTGTCGGAAATTTCTAGTCTCTGTCGGAAATAAATAAAAACAATTCATTTGAAACACCTTCAAAACTTCTTATGTTTTTAAGCAGAATTACACACCGAAATGGTTTCTGACAAGGCCTGGAAGTGTCATTTAAGGCGATCTCGGAGATATTTTAATCTAATTTTTTCGCGCGCTACACTCCAGATGATGGTGGCGCTACGCTTAGATAGTACATAGTACATCATTACGTCAAGATAATAATCTGTCGGAAATTTTTTGCTTCCCCCCCCCCACAAAAATATCTAGCTACGCCACTGTATCATGGCCTTAATTACAATAGAACACAGTGGCGGATCCAAGGGTGGTCTAAGGGGTTCAAACCCCTCCCTTGAGTTTTTATAATAGCTTGTTTTTTGCTTATTTTTTATAATTTGCTACCCGGGACGGGCATTACTCTTTCAAAGTCATCGTCAACCCCCCCCCCCTTACAGTAAAACCTGGATTCGACCCAGCGCCCCTGGAACATAACCTCAATGCGTTTTTGCAATCTGGTTTGTAATTGCAATTGGTGCCAATGGCTTGTGAATTTGAGTGATGGTGCGTTGAGATTTTGGTGGGAGCCTGTCCAGGATGCTGGTATAGAAGTCGCATTGAAAAAGTTGTCTAAAAGGAAGTGGCAATGGCGCACTACCGGATGCGCGCGAAGCCGCTGTGTTCATCCGGCATAACAAATTTTGTCATGTTGCATTAAAAGGGACGGTTGGACTCATGGCTTTCCCAGTTTCCAGGGCTGTCAGAACAGAGGTCACTGCATGAGATCTGCAGCCCGTCAAACAGTTTTCAATGTGAACGGTTTTTCGTCTTAAATCGTGTAAAATTTAATTAGGAAATGCTAAAATTCTAGAATGAAAGAATCAGCCCCAATCGTAGACTGGAAACCAGCCGACGGCCCCGTTGGACAGTGGAAGGATATAGGGCGACAGCGCCCGATGTTCACTTTGAAGTTTTTCTACAAGCCGACATCATAAGCTAGTGTGTTCAAGAGCTGTGTTCGATTTGTTCTCAATATTTGGGGGGGGGGGGTGGGGGAGGGGGACATGACCAGATTTTCCAATAATTTACTGTGTGAAAAATCAAAGTCAATGGGCGATTTCTCAAATATTGGGGGGACATGTCCCAATTGCCCCCCCCCCCGATCGCCGCCCATGGCTGTGTTTTTGTGCGGCCAAAAATTGCTTCAAAAAAGCAAAAATTATGGAGCTTAAGGTTCGTACGTAATTACTGCCCAAGCTCTCCCCCTCCCAATGTAAGAACCCTGCAGTCATATCCAGGGGCGGCGGCAGGGTATTTCGATGGGGAGGCAAAGCGTGAGATGAGTGATCGCCGTCCTGGGGGAGGGGTCTAAGGGGAGGGGGTGTCCCCCTCCCCATTGGGAAATTTTTTGTTAATTTAAGGTTGCTCAGATGCAAAATGATGATGTCTTTGGTACATATTTTGAACTGATCATATATGGCTGGAAAGTTTATAATTTAGTAATTTTAATTTTTGTTTTGGGAAAGATGCTTTTCTGGGGAGGGGTGTCCCCTCCCCTTTGAGAAATTTTTTATTAATTTAAGATTGCTTAGATGCAAAATGGTGATATCTTTGGTATATTTTTGAACTGATCATATATGTAAGAAAGTGTTCATAATTTATTGAATTTTAATTTTTGCTTGGGGGAAAGATGCTTTTCTGGGGAGGGGTCTAAGGGGAGGGGTGTCCCCTCCCCTTTGAGAAATTTTTATCAATTTAAGATTGCTTAGATGCAAAATGGTGATATCTTTGGTATTTTTTGAGCTACCGTATATGGCTGAAAAGTGTTAATAATTTTATTGAATTTTAAGTTTTGGTTTAGTGAAAGAGGAGAGTAGCCTTTGTTGTCTAAGAGAAGGGTATGTAGTCAACAAACCTCCTGAAGCCACCCCCCTTTTATGTATGGGTATGTTTTCACTCAAAAATACGTGCGTTGAGTCGACAGAAACACGAACTATTACGAATATTTTCGTTGCTTCATATATGCATTATACAAGGTATCTAAAGGCTGGCAGACACCGGAATAGGGCCTCCTGGAAGCTCTGGACAAATTATATGGATCAAACATATGCCTACTCCACCCTCCTCCTTTCTTCTTTCTCCTTCGCTTCCCCTTCTTCTCTTTCGTTTTCTCCTTTTCTTTTTTCCTGTTCTTTTCCTTCTCTCTTTTCTCTTTTTCTTGCAAATTATAGGAGGCGGTAGCCCCTGCCCCCATGGCATCGCCCTGTTTTTCTTTGCTCTTTTTCTGATTGACTCAAGATTTCTTCATACAGTAAAGATTGTGTTGTGTACGGCCATGCACCTAGTAGACTATTTAAAATTCGTTTTCTATGGATTACTCAGTCGAGACAACACCAAAATAAAGCACAATAAGGCATAGGCGCAGGTAACTTTCGAGATTGGGGGCTGAACCTTGTTTCGGATCACTGTCCTGGGGAGGGGTCTAAGGGGAGGGGTATTTGAGGGTCCTCAGATGCAATTTGGTGCAACAGTTTGGGCAAGTTTTAAGGAAAATTACTGCAATTTTTTTACAGTTTTTACTAAAGAGACAAATAAGGGGTTTTGACCTTGGATATTGGTGGCAGAAGTATGTTTCTGCCCCTCAGATATTTGACTGGGGCTCTAGCCCCCAGCCCCCCCCCCCCCCACTTCCTACGCGTATGCAATAAGGGAGACATATAATATTACTTCAAAGTTTCTATTAAATGTTTTTTTTACATTTTTATTGTCAAAATGTTCGTTAAGTGATTGACTCATGATACCCCTAATATATATGTTCACGTTCTAAATTTTAAATTGGTCACATGCTGGGAATGGAGAGACAGTAAATGTTTGAGATTGCCAAACATTACATAATCCGGAGCATAGACGAAAGGTTCACTTGGTCGAAGGTTCACTAAAGACCGAAGATTCCCCCGGACGAAAATATATTCCGAGTTACGGGTAGGGTTGGGGTTTTGGTTAATCGGAGATTCATGGATCAGGCGTATCCCCTGATGCACAAATTAGCTGTCTGTATTTTTTGGTGTAACTTGCAATGATACGCACCTTTTCTCCAAGAGAGGAAAAACATTTTGCTCTGTGACACCATATGTGTAAGGTCTCACAATAACTTGGCTTTAATTAGGGTATATTATATAACACCCATAGAAATAAAAGTAAGGGAGAATGACGTCAGCCGATCTGGACTGAAGCCATTGATTTGGCCAGTCTGTACGGCAACGTAGCACCTGCGCGTAATACAAATATCACGTCATTGCTTTTGCCCCAAGTATTGGCAACTAACTACAAGTTTTCAAGTTAGGAGTATAAAACAAAATACTTAAGGCACCATGACTTATTTCTGTTGTGAAAATTACTCCAAATCTTTCGAAAAACGGATAAAATAAGCTATAACTTCTGCAGCAGAATGCACACTGTACGTATGGAGACACATCAATCAACCAGTCTTTTGCCGTACAACGAAAGCGCCCTCACAATTTTCGTTGCTTCACCGGTTGAACAAGCATGGATGCATTGTGTTAGCGTTCTGCCTTACTTTTATTTCTATGATAACACCTTAATAATTTCTCTACATCTGATTGGAAGATTGGTGGTCACATGCCATGCGTGATTCGGCACTATCATCAAGATTGCGGTGCTCGACCGTTGGTTAGTATATACTAACCCACGGTCGTTGGTTAGTATATACTAACCCACGGCAATGAGTCAGCGATGCATTGAGCGCGCTACGTACAGGCTGTATCGCGTCTCAATGAATCACTGCAGCACTGGGGATCGTACATTGTTTCACCGACGTCAAGTGATTGCGCGTCTCTTTGGTTTTGAAGGACAAGCGTCCATTGTGTCACAGAAGTATCTATGGTAATGCCGTGTGCGTGTGCTGTAAATACGCTTACTGCGTATGTGTGTTTTGCCCTTCAGTGCCTAAGAATCCAACGCGCTTGACGTCACAAAGAATCCCTCTTTATCAGGCAGGCCTATATAAACGCGCAGTTAAACGACAAACCATGGGGCTATTACACGGAACACGAATCCATAGTGACCGCCAAATCACAAATTTAACCAACTACTAGCAAAATTTTAAGGTGTTATATAAAACAATTATATAACACCTTCTTAATTTCTCTACATCTGATTGGAAGATTGGTGGTCACATGACATGCGTGATTTGGCACTATCATCAAGATTGTGGTGCTCGACCGTTGGTTAGTATATACTAACCCACGACCGTTGGTTAGTATATACTAACCCACGGCAATGAGTCAGCGATGCAGTGAGCGCGCTACGTACACGCAATGCCGCGTCTCAAAAAATCACTGCAGCGCTGGGAATGGTACATTGTTTCACCGACGTCAAGTGATCGGGCGTCTCGTTGGTTTTGAATGGCAAGATCGCGCGTCTCTTTGGTTTCGAAGGACAAGCATCCGCTGTGTCACAGAAGTATCTATGGTAATGCCGTGCGCGTGTGAGTGTAAAAGCGCTTATTGAGTATGTGTGTTTTGCCCTTCAGTGCCTGAGAATCCTACGCGTTCAACGGCACAAAGAATCCCTCTTTATTAGGTACATAAACGCGCAGTTAGAAAACGACAAACCATGTAGCTACTACACGGACAAACACGAATCCATAGTGACCGCCAAAACACAAATTTAACCAAT
The DNA here is from genome assembly GCA_029531755.1 of Holothuria leucospilota. Classification (NCBI taxonomy): domain Eukaryota; kingdom Metazoa; phylum Echinodermata; class Holothuroidea; order Aspidochirotida; family Holothuriidae; genus Holothuria; species Holothuria leucospilota. The sequence continues at coordinate 20,820,241 of CM055969.1, forward strand.
GATCAAAATTTTAAGGTGTTATATAAAACAAATAATGAATGTTTTTCATTCGTGCGATAGTATGAATAATTTCATTCGTTGAAAGATTTAACATTCTATTCAACTCGGCTTCGCCTCGTTGAATAGAACGTTCAATCTTTCAACTCATGAAATTATTCATACTATCGCACTCATAAACATTCATTATTTGTATAATAATGAATGTTTATGAGTGCGATAGTATGAATAATTTCATGAGTTGAAAGATTGAACGTTCTATTCAACGAGGCGAATTGTATTGTTTTAGCTTTACTCTCAGTTCCTATGCCCTTTTTGTTTGTGCGTTATGTATAATGGCCTTAGTGTTTATGTAATACTTAACCTGCATTCACGTAAACAATGGAGAAAACAGAAAACGTTATCCGTGCGGGGATTGCAAGTTTCAGGTATTTTGTAACAAACTTTTTAACTAATATTGTGATAGATGGGTGACATACTGTAACACTTCACCCCACCCCCTACAAAATTATGTGTCTTAAAACGTTTTCAGACGATTTTATTTATTGGGTTAAAAAACCATAGGGGGCCAAAGGCCTGCCCTGCCCCCCCCCCCCCCCCGTGGCGCCGCGCCTGCATGGTCATATCCTATAAACAGGGAGTTGCTATTTGTCAAATAGCAACTCCCTGCTAGAAACTCTCCGACGGTCCACTGTAAAAGCCTTAGCCCTTCCGGCAAAAACACGAAAGAGCGCAAAATGACTGCACTTAGTACTAGAAAGTAGAAGTGCTGAGGAAAATAGGCTTATTACTGACAGAGCCATCCTAATATACGACTGATAAAGACCGTCGCCCCCTTTCACGAGCTTAGTAAGTCATAATGACGCAATCTCCCTGTATGACATCAGTCATGTTTTCCACGGCTATCATCTGACGAAATGTAAATAAACACAGAGAAAGCCAAGCCGGTCCATTATACGTGCTTATCACATCAAGTTTATGGATTGGAAAAATCCATTCTTTATTGTGTATGTTTGAACGTAACCGTCTCATCTTGTCTTATTTGTCTGTGTTTATTTCCTCATGCCGAAGCATCAGCCGGTGGATCGTGTGACGGTCTCCAGCTTTCACACCGGCATCCGCAGTCGAAGTTACGTACGTTTAACTGGCACGAGTACAAGCGCGTGATCGACGGTTAATACGCAGTGCTACTTCAATCATATACGTACCATAGTACTACTAGTACGGGTGTACAGATTACAGTGCACTTTACAACTTAGGTACGGTGCTAGCACAAAAGCTTCAGATGTTAACTACCGAAATCATAATAAAAGTATATTTAAAGTATTTTAAGGTTTGAAATGTCAGTTTGTAACATCGTAAATTTTGATAAATTCATCTTGCTGAAAGAGGAGGAATAGACGAATTGGTTGAACGAAGAACATTCCAATAGCTGTTCCGAAGGTAAGGAACCTCTTTGAGTAGCATTGATCGTGTCAATACAAGTTACAAGTCTCATGCCTACGTGATTGCAATTTGTGGTAAGGCCTAGTAATAGTAATAGATCATCACCATCACGGTGTTGTTGACCATGTATGAAGTAGTGGCCTAGGCCTGATTTATATTACTTCTTCAATTTCAAAAGGTTAGTAATGCTCATCTGTTTCTAAGGCCCATCATCAGTTTGAAGTTTTCTTTTCTTTACAGCACATTTTTAAGGGCAAATGTCAGAAAACTGGTTGGATGAAGATGCCCTCCTGTATCCTGAGGTAGGATTTCAGAAGTTAGGCCTAATTGAACTTTTTTATTTCCCATACAATTTATCTTTCATGTGTGGCTCAACATTTTTCTTTTATTTGCATTTTCCCAGAGAATTTTTAAGACTTTAAAGGCAATAGGCAGTACCCTCAAAATTGCTTTGAAAAATAAGCAGTCACATGCAAATCTTAATTTTTTTATTTGCCTTTGCCTAACGTACTTGAAACTTGTACGTAGTTCTGAAGATATTTTTGAACATAGGCCTACTTATTACAAAATAAGCATAAAGGTAATATTAGGAGCTATTCTCCATGAACAAAACAATTCAGTGACAAAAGTATCGTCACATTATCACAAAAGCCATTCATGAATTAGGATGACAGATAGGGCTGAAGCCTATAGGCTACTAATTTTGATTTGGTGACTGCATTTTCTCTTTTTAAAGTTCAACTTAGCCTTCATGTTGTTACTAATGTTAGAGTTATCGCCCAGGCCAAGGGCACCATAATAAATCTTAAAAGTTTTCTCCATTTGTTACAGACAGCTGTGGTTAATTTAGGCAAAGGCTAGAAATAACAAAATTCTCTTTTAAAACAAATCATGAGGGCAAAAAATCGAAAAAGAGAAATCACCCTCATGCCTAATGTTTAGTTTTACCAAAAGAAAAACCACAGATTTTATATAATTGCCACAGTTTTGTAACTTTCTTTGCGATGACCTCATGTGTGGAGCACTATGTAAAAAAGCAACTTCCAGATATCAGGCCTCACCTGAAAAGTCCCTTTGACATAGAAAAATAAATTAGAGTATTTTTGTTATTTTACATAAGAGCCCCCATTCAAATAGTGTCAACCCTTTCAGTGCTGAATTTATACCAATGCACCACCAGCAGGGGCTGGATTTTTTCAAACTGAACTTCAAAGCAAGAACATACTACTTTCAAACTGATATTAGAGCGCCATAACAGTCATTTCTACAAATATTTTGTGCACAAAAAAAAAAAAGGTAATGCCTTGCACTTTCAGATGGTATGTGTTTCATGGCACTATACACAACACAGTAACTGGGGAAAATTTATGCAAATTTTGGTCGTTTTTCAGTATTTCTTTTTCAGTTGTTAGTTTAGCGTAGCAGGCCTATTGCAGTCACTTATGAACACAAAAAATAGAGAAAATACAATTGTCTTTCTAATGGTATATGGTTTGTACACATTTTACAGAATGAATATTGAGAAAAATTGTCGGTTGTGTGAACATGTTTTTAATTTCTGAAGCATTCTATGTTCAGTAATACTACTTCATACACAATTGAATTCATTGGGAAAAATCAATGGAAATTTGCAAGAGCCATATCAGTGTACAGTTGAGAGACAGTGATTTGTTTTTCGCAATGGTTATTTCTTCCAATATAGTACCATTCCTTCCTAATTTACATGCAAATTAATGCAAATTGTGTCCTTTTTTTACAATATTCCAGGAAAACAAACATCTTGTAATGCTAGACTGACTCACGTTATTCATTGTTCCATTTCACTGTTCATGGTACTTTTTTGTGCACCTTGCTTTATATTCTTTTCAAGTGTGGTATCTTTTGAAGCAAGGAATTACACACATTGGTAAGAGGCACTGGTTACAGATATACAGTATAATGTTTCATGACATTTGACTGTTCTGTGTTTGGGATTCCAAACTGGAAAATTCTGTTCAGTCAAGCGAGTTGGGAGATCATTGTCAGCTGATCTACATCCAGGGCATGTGTTTGATCTTTCATAGCCCTCCAAGAGATCACCAATTACATCCAAACACAATTTGTTCCTATCAGTGTAATTCAGATTTGGGTTGAGCGGCTTGTAAATCACAAGTGAGTTGCAGAATGAAACTTCCAATAGCGCAAACAAAAGTTTCTTCCACCACTTGATTGATTTGTGGACATTTATGCCATACCACATGTTCTGATCTGCTAAGTCAACTCCACCCATGTATCTTGTGTACAACTCAATAGTTTTGGGCTTTTCTACTGTTCTGAATCTATCAGGGGAGTCTTTGGAACGTGTTCTTGATAGGAATGTAGAGGTATTATGGACAGAGGTAACAAGATTGACCCGCTTTTTATCATACCAGCTAATAAAGGTCAAATTGTCCACTTTGTCTGTTATTATGGGATCTCCCTTTTTCATTTTTGCCTTTGATATGGTATCTAGCACACCTGCTCTGTTGATGCGAAGTGTCCCGCAAGCTCCCATACCATTTCTATACAATTTACAAAATAACTTCGGCGATGAAAAATAATTATCCATATATATGTGATGGCCCAGGTCTAGATAGTCCCTAACTAATTTCATTACCACATTATATGTTTTGTCACCTGCAGCATCTTCATCTATTTCTTTGCCAGTATACATGTTCCAATTATGTACGTATCCAGAGCGTGCTTCTGCCAGGCTCCACATATTGATTCCCCACTTATGTGGCTTATTGGGGTGATATGTTCTGAATCCTGATCTCCCTTTGAAAGCAACAATAGTTTTATCGATTGTTATCTCTCTCTGTTGGTAATATGTCTCTTGCCAGGACTCCAAGAAAGCATCCAAGATGCCACGAAACCTTATACAACCTATCGTACCTTGGATTGTCTTGTTGTGGAATCTGGGAATTGTCAGCAGCATGTAAAAACTTCATAATCAGACTGAATCTGTCCCTTGACATGACCTTTTTTATACCCAGATTTAGAAGTGCTGAATTTGACCAGTACGTTGCATATGTTGGCAAACGTACCCTGCCCATGTATAAAATAACACCAAGGAATGCTTTCATCTCAGGCATAGTCACATTTTTCCAGCGGTTTACTCTCTCATTCGGTGGCGATTGCCCTGCTTTGCTAGTAAAATATTGTTCAGCATACCGATTAGATTCTGCTGTGAGAATCCTGATTGCTCTCTCTGGGAGTAGGCAAGAAAATATCTCTTGAATGGTTGCTTCAGGTTCAAAAATACGAGGGCCAAAAAACTCCCCATACACTGTCAGCCAAGCATCATCATATGCATTTTCAGAATCATTGTCATTGGCATTGTCATTGTCAGGTTGACCATTATCAGAATCACCATCACTATTCCTGTCATGAAGATGTCAGAGTCATCCTCATCATAACCCCCAGGGTCCACTCCTTCAGGATTCACATACTGAGGCCTAGGCCTATTCCCAACTTCATGAATTACTGGTCGAGTTGTATTCGCAATCGCAGAACTAGGCCGTGCAATGTTAGTACTAGTAGCAGCAGTGTCTCTATTGGGCCTAGCATTAGAGCTTACATTACCAACCACACTTTCCATTGCATTCTCGTTATCTCTGACTTGCCTATCAACGTCTTCAGTGTCCAATCCTTCAGAAGTATCAGTCTCAGAATCAACTGTAAAATCCTCATTGTCACAATCATGGTCGGCCTTTATTTCCTCAAGGGCCTCCTCAGTACTGTAAAGCAACTTTCTACCTCTCGACGTCATTTTCAACTCGATTTTTCTCGAAAATTTCAAGCGTAAATGTATCGTGAATTTGGTATCAACGTGTTGATAAATTTATGTGTACTGCGTACAGGCATACAGAGTTCAATGACGTAATTACTGAGGGTGAACCGACATGTTATGATGAACACAACCAGTCTCTGTGGCGGGATTTCCCGCCCGAAGCCCATAGTGCATTTTTGTAGTCGGCGGGAATTCCCGCCTGGAGCACTGAAAGGGTTAATTATGCGTGCATCTTGGTGCCTTACAGTACTGTATGTGTGCAGATTAGTGAATGCTGCTAGTGTAAGATGCAACTTAAGCAATATGGCAGACATCTTTGGAAGCTAGCAACTGCAAGTGGGTCCATACTGTACTCCACATTTTATTACAGCTGTAAAATTTTATGGACCATGCATGGCTGCTGCCATACCATGTATTACACTTTTATATTTTGCAGCCATAGTAAAATGTTGAGTAAGGACCAGACTTGCTGCTGCATTGTTTTTATCTTGGCAATAGCATACAAATGTTATACTGTGGAGGAAGAGTGCCTTTAAAGGACCAAACAAACCATTTTTCTGGGACAAAAATTGTGCCTGGCCATCATCTGCCATTAGTAATGAATCTCCTGTTGAGTGATTTTTCCACCAACATTAAGTGAATAATTGCTTTCTACTGTGTATCTATTACTTGTACAGTAGATTATTACTACGATAGAAAGATAAAGTACTAGACACACACAACTATCTTTTTGAAGTGGTTGTTGCACTTGCAGTAGGCTTTCATGGTTTACCGATTATCATATCGATACCGGTTTTAACCAGTTTCGATTAGATATGATTATTGCATGAGAAGAAAATCAAAAAAGCAAGAAAACTGAAATAATCGTGAAAATCGAAGTTACTGTATGGTGAAATAATTGAAAAAATCTTGGAAGCTCAAGCAAATTTGGGGAACATTTAATGCCATAAAAATCACATTAAACTAAAGAACATAATGTAAGCTGGATTTGTGACAGTTGGCATGGCTAGACTGGCCTGATTTGGTGCTCAATGTACAGGTCACATACTGTACAGTACACAATGTTTGGCGAAGCTGCAATCGGGGCAATGGGTTAACTTTATGCAAGTAAAGTATGTGGGGAAAAAATGATTTTACTCAAATTTCGATTATTAGGGGTCCGATTATATCGATTGTCTTTTCTGGAAATATTGTGAAAGTCTACTGTAACTTGCAGTGAACATACAGTACTCAGTAAGGTCTTTTGGTTGTATGATAACCATCATAGTACCACCATGAGTTCTTTTGTTGCAAATGGAAGTCAACATTGTTTCTGGTTTACTAATTACTGGACATAGTTTGAACACCTGTCACCAAAAACACAAAAATTACATTGTCATCATTCCATTGTTAGTCGAAATATTCCAGTAAAGTTATTGCTCAGTTGGAATCCATCTTTAAGCATGTGTGTGACAGTTTTGTTATGAAGACATTCTGCCACAAGTTCATGATTTCCAGGAGAAAGTTGAAAGGGTTAGGGGAAAGAAGGTGGATTTACCGTATGTTATGAATTATGATTGCATGATACTAAAGGCCTTAGATGCATCTGTTTACAGTCTAATTAATGATGCCTTAATGACATCTTAATCCAGAGAGGGCTTTTGAGCCATTAAAATGTAGTAGTCCTTGTGGGGGGGGGGGGGGGGGGGTCGAGGTGATAAAGTGGAAAGTCTTTAATCTTCTGTTTTCTTGTTTTCATATTAAGTTCTCTCTTCAAAATGTCTCAGTAATGAAACATTGTGAGCAAAAAAAATTAATTTTCGCATGTGAAAGAGGAATTCAGTCTTGGCAATTTGGTGAAACTTTCATTCAAATCGGACATGTAGTGCTCAAAATATCAGCAAACGAACTTACTACATTTGTGACCCAAAGTGAAGCTGAGGCAAACGGGTTATATCATTTCCTCACATTGATGAGAAATGCTAAATTTCCTTTGTCATTTCAGTGGTCTGTTGTGCTGACCTTGAATAAATAGGAAAAAGGACCTCCTCATAGGGAATGTGAGGTTTGCTAAATCCCTTTGCCTCTTTTGGAGTCACATTCCAATAGCATGGGAATGTGGAGGAGAAAGTTTGTTGTTAAGTTTAGAGAAAAACAAAAGACTGCTCATTAATGTGAGGCAATGACATCATATGTGCTTGCTTCAAGTTCACTTTGTGTTGAAAATGTGACAACTCTTGAGAACCTCAAATTGGATTTGAATGCAAATTTCACCAGAATGCTTATAATAAGTATCCCTCTAACATATCAAAACTTGATTTGAGCCTAATTAAGGTAGAATTATGATTTGCTCACAGAGACAAAAGAAAATAAGAATGAAGGCAGTTGTACAGTATAATTGTGGTAGTTTGGTATTAATTTGAAATTGCCTTTACAGTGTGTTTTTATCAATTTATCACAGAGGAAATAAGAGTGAGGGGATTTTTGCAGGCCTATGAGGAAGAGGGACCTGAGATGCATCCCTGCAACCTCCCTCCCATCATGTTTCAACTAATTTGTTTCAGTAACCTTTGGCCTGCATGTACAGTTAATGAGAGTGTCAGAGTGTAATTAATACAGTAGGCTAATTGTTGTTGGTAGGCCTTATCTGTCAAGTTTCTTGATAACCTACAATCACATTTCCACCATATATCATGTGAACTTTGGTACTTTTTGTAATCTCTCAGTTTGGCATTGTTTTACTGCAGGTATTGTTAGATCATCATTATGATACTGAACATTGCCCTTTCGTAGAACATGTTTATCAAGAAAAAGCTTTGAGGGGTTGTGCTCAGAGATTATGTATCATGTACAGTATGATGCAATCACATATTCTAAATTTGACCCTTGATCTGTTAACCAAATCACTTGTGGTGTGTTTTCAGCTGTGGTATGGGTTAATATTAAGTTCCAAATCAAAGGTAAAATGGTAGGGTATCAACCAAGGAAATAATTTATGTCTCTCGACACTGTCTTCACCAAGTCAGTATTAAAGCTAAATTGGGAATGCAAAGTTCTGACTTCTTTGTACAGTAGAGTATTCATCATACATTGTGACTCTAGAATGAAGTGGTAGTTCATGCGCTAACATATCATGTGTTTGCAGCTGGAGGTGGCAAGAGGTACGGGGGTGCTGCAGTCTCCTGCTCAGGAACAAAATTTGCCGTTTTGGGGGCATAATATGGGCATACAGTAGTACGCCATTTTGGGCAATATGCCATTTTTTAGCAAACATGCCTTAAAATTTCAAGCAGAATTGTTGCAGTCCCCTCTCCCCATGCCCCATAATTGTAAGCAGTCCTGTATGCTTATGTGTGCTAACTTTTTAGAGGTTTGCATAATCATCCAGTTGTTAGACATCATGTTTTCACAAACGCCAGAGTATGTCCCTCTCACTTTATGTTGTGTCATGTACAGGATATGTAGAGTAATTGAAATGATGAAACAAACATCATGCATTGCAACTCACGTTGGCTCAAGTGACTATATTACTTGTTGACCTACTTAGTTTCACATTCCCTTGCTTGGCAAGCAGTATCTAATATTTTACTTAGTTTCAGTCTCTGACTTAGTGCATACAAGGATGGGAAAGTGACCTTAGAATCTAAATTGCATAACTTGCGGAAGGTAATGCTGTTTACTTCTAGTACAGTATGTCCTGTTACTACATGGTAGTCAAATTTAAATACAATGCTTTACAGTATAACCAGCACAATGTCTGTGTATTGCATGACATCCTTTTATAGTGTGCACTAAATCTGAGTTTCTCAACCTTTGTAACTCAAGGCCTGCAGTAGTTTTGACTGTTGAAGTTAAATACTGCACCCATTACCCAGGCCAAGAACTTCCTTTCTCCATTAACTGAAAAGCAAATGAAAAGGAAAGTTCCAGTTGGTTTTTGAACTTCTACCCATCAGACAAGTTTCAGCACTAAGAACTGTCTACCAAACTTTCATCAGTGTCGGGTTAGATTGGCCAAATTAAAATATGATTGTGGAAATAAAGCTGATCCAATTTTTCGTAATGTTTCTGGCCAACCTTGTGGCTTGTCAATGGGCTGTGGCCCACCTGTTGAGAAACACTGCTTTCAAAAATGTTTACTGAATTTATACTGTAACCATAGAGGTTTCCCAGGTTTTAAAGTGATTTTATGAAGCTCAAAGTTCCATCCAAGATTTGAATCCTAAAGGCCCTTAAAAACTTTTAATCCAGAATTAATCCTTATCCAAAACAGTAACATGTTCCTCAGTTTACAGACTTACTATTAAAAGGAGCAACATTTTTAAGAACAAAACATTAGGGAACTGTCACTATCTCCTATGTACCTGTATATTCGTTGTAAGTTTTGTGGTAACAGTTCTTTTCTCTCAATTGTTTGCATCTACAGATTTCGTCTCTCATCGAGGTGACACATCATGACATGGAGGAGGATTCATGGGGGCGTAAATTTGTAACTTATTCTATAGAAATACAGGTAAGAAGGATAGTGACAATATTCACTCTTACTCAGATCTTGACAGATGGACCCACTGTAGGGTCCTGATGTCTGTGGGAAAACTGAAAATAACATGAAAACTTGAAAGTTGCAATTCCAGGATTGTGTAATCCATGCAATTTTTCAAAGAAATAATTTTTGTCAGAAAGTTGTGGATTACGTTCACTTAAAGGAATTTGTACTTTTTACCTTTTCTTGTAGGGAAGTTGTGGTAAGTATAATTTAATCCATGCATGGCAACTTTGTTGTATGCCTATCTTTGCTCAAAAACTTTGCACAAGGCCTGTAAAGAACAGGTCTGCAGACAGATGACCAGTGCAGGGCTTGACCTAAACCTAGTGAAGGTGGCAGCAAAACTGAAGCTGTTGGAAGGGCACTGACAGCAAGTTTTGTCATTGCTTGGGTGTTTTGAGAGGGCCACCATAGGAAACATCGTGGGCATGAAAGCTTTGTGCCATTGCTGATGATTTTCTTGTCAAGCCCTGCCAATAGACCTAAAGACACCTGCCACATGATGTCAGAGGGTCATAGAAACATAAGTGGGTCCTTCGCCATGAGACAGCCTCTTTTTATGTTTTGTACCCTAGTTCATAGTCAGACATTTACAGTATGACTTCCTTTGCTAGTTAAAGTTGCAAACAGATAAAATTGTTGTTTCATCAGTTAATGTATCTTTGTGATTTGCAGTAGAGGGAATCATACTCCCATGTTTATTTTCAAGACAAGATCTGTCTAAGCACACCCCAACTATTTTTCATTTGACCAACTTGATGTTTGTTCAAAGTTTTACTGCTTAATATATGAATGGTAGGAAATTCAAAGATTCCCCTTTTGATAACAATGTGCCTTTATTTTTTTGTAGTTCATAAAATGGAAAGTTAAAACTATAAATCTTTCTGTAATTTTATGTCTTGTGTGTTGGAAAAATATGCCCAGAAAGAAATATTACTGTTTATTGGACATGTACAGTAGTGTACTGATAGCATGTTCTCTGAGGGCCACAGCAACAGTTGTCAAGTACAGAACATGGTGAGATCAGTCATAAGGTCTAGGCTGGTGATTAACATCCTGAAGTTCCATCAAAATGTCTGCTTTTAGACAGTGTCCCTCCAAGAATCTTAATACTGCATCTTTTACTGAAGGGAAAATAGTGTTTAGTTTTAAAAAAGATTTGTTAAGAGATTTTACCAGTTGAAGTCCTTCCACATGAAAGTGAAATGTTTCTTGGAATATGGAACATTTCTATTTGCAAGATGTTTGCATACATTTACGGAAGTGTGATTGAAAGTAAGAGTTTCTGTGGTTTAAGTGTCAAATTTTATTGAACTGGCATTTTCATATCCTTTTACAGACAAATGATATAAGCTTTAACTTGCCACATTCCAAAGTCAAAAGGAGATTTTCTGATTTTGTATGGCTTAGGAAACGGATTCTCTCAGTGAGTCCTGTTCATAAAAGGTGAGTGTAATAGTTACTTTGAAGGACTCTTGGTTGAGTCTGAAATGCACTGAAATTGAGCACTAGCCGGTGTGTGTGTGTGGGTGGGGGGGGGGGGGAGTCTTACTGTTGGTGGAATTATAGACTTATTTTACTTCTTGGCCAAGTTAAAAAAAAGGTTGTGAAAGTGATCTTTTGTTTTAACTGCTGGAACTCAAGTTTCCTGTTGAGCCAGAATTGGAGACCTGAATCTTTTATCTCAAGTACTTTATGTGTAAATATAAATCCTGAAATTTTTAGAAAAATTCAGAATACTCATACTATGTTTCTAGCTATTTTCAAGATAGAAGGATGGTGTTAGGTTGAACTGGAAAATATAAGCTTTGAAATCTAATGTCATAGCCAAAATTTCAGGAAATTTTCTAATGGGAGCTCAGTGGGTGGGTGGAGGGGGGATGACTCCACCATTTCATTGTGTGAGCTTCAAATATGGAATTTGCATGTTTTTAATCTTTGAATTTTACTGTTGCTTCCAGAGAGGGGGGATACAAGACTTATGGAGGCTTATTTATTAATATTTCATGCATCAATAGTGAAAGTATCAAACTGCTTATGATACAGAATAAATGAAACTTATGTGTTGTACGACTACTTTAGTTTCAAGTCTTTTCAGTTGTGAAACTGGAAAGAGGAAGTTTGTGAGCTATTGTGCATCCAAACTAAATTGGGTTATTTGATGGTAATTCTCTAAAACTAGTTCCTTGTTATAAGTTTTCATTGTAATTGATGTATTAGCAGGCCTGATTTTTAAGAAAATTTTCAGGTTGTCCATCGGACAACCCTTAAAGGCAATAGGCAGTCGCCCCAAAATTTTCTTTGAAAAATCAGCAAACTCTTGCAAATTTCCTACTATTGCATTACAAGCACTTCTGAAGCTGTTTTGAACATAACTGTAACAAACAATAGTTACAGTAAAACAAGGAGAAATTCTATTTGAATTTCACAGTTCACCAACAAAAATATTGTCACATGATCAAAATAGGCCAATCATGAACTAGAGTAACAGGGCACACTCACTCTGATTGGGGTGACTGCCTACTGCCTTCAAGCCAAATTTTGGTTGTCTGAAAAATTTTTTGGTACTAGTCCAAATGAAAGTGACAAACAAAAGATGAACAATTGCATTTCATGTTGCTGCCATAGTGAACAAACATTTGGTTTAAATTCTGTATGTTTTTTAATGATATTCTTTTTATTTTTATGTTTCAATGATGAATGGCAGTCCATACCATTGTCTCAATACCACTTAAGGAGACTTCTAGACTTACTTTCTTGCTGATGCAGTGAACTGTTCAATTACAAATAGTAAAATCTACTTGTCCTTCGGACAAGCTCAAAGAGAGAAAGTGGTTGTCCGATGCACTTTTTACTCATCTTGGACGATAGAACGAGTGCTAAATTTCAGCCCTGATTATACTGGGGTTGCCTCGACAAATAATACCTTTATAAAATAAAGTTAAGGGTATCATAAGGGTAAGCGAGGTCAACCTAAGTTTTGTCCTGGACATACTGTAGTAATTGACCTATGGTTCTAATTAAATTTCCCCAGTACAAAAGTAATGCCGGGACCATTGGTCAACATTTATTAAAACAACTATGAATGACTTGATTGGAAAGGAAAGTGACTTGCTACATAAAGCTCTGCATCAGAGACTGCAGTGTCATTGTGAATGTAAGGCTTAACCATGATATACGAAGTGATGCGCAAACTGACCAAGAAATTTAATGAGTGGATAACCCTAACCCTAATCCCTAACCTAATCCTGACCCTAACAAAGTGTACAGTGAATACAAAGCGGTCAACCAATCATCAAGAACCTTGTTAGGCACTGCGCATCAAGTCTGATACACCCACTGTACATAGTCTGCCTTCCATATGATCATTACATTTGTTTCATGTATGGTATATGGTAGTACCACAGCAGAAAAAAGCTACACCTTAGGCTTGTTAGTAGAATTTGTAGGATTCTCCTTATGGACCTAAGAAAAGCAGAATTTGCTTGTTAACTGGTCTGCCCAAGATGCGTCAGTCACAAATTTTGATGGCAAGCCTACTGAGCCAATTGCGAGAAAACTAGAGTATCTGGAGTTAATCTTGTACCCCTCGAGTGGAACTTGAAACAATCATGCACTCTGCCCTCTTGGATGTTCTAGTAAAGTGTTGAAATCAATGGTTTGTTTGTTGTACTTTGCAGAAATATAGCAAGACTTCCAAGAAGGTATTTATTCAGTCGTATCGACCAAGATGTAATAGCAGAGCGGCAACATGGTCTACAAAGATTTTTGCAAGAGTGAGTAAAATCTCATTATCATACACTATTCTTCTATCTGCATTCTTTTATCGTGCAAGTTCCAGCTTTCTCTTGTTTGCTTGGTATTGTTATGCACTGAACCCATTTCCTAGCCTATTGACTTGTGCATTTGAAGGCACTGTGCAGTGAGGGTTAAATCTTGGAAACTGCTGAGTCACATGCAAGATTTTATTCTGGGAATCTGTTCTTATGGCTATTTATGATGGTACTGTAGCATTACCGTAGATAAAAATAAGAGCTGTAAACTCGTGACAAAGGGTTTAGTTTCTGCAGGTAACTAAAAACCGTACTCAACACTAGACAGTGCATGACTGGAAGCCTGTGAAGCTTCTCACTATGCATGGATGCATCAAAAGAGTTTTGTCTTTTTAATTTGCTCTAGTTTTTTTTTTGTCATCAAATTTTGTGACCTTCATCAGGATGTTAAAAAATGCTGCTAATACAAAATTTCAAAAAATAACCTTGCTCTTTTGAAACTTAACAAGGAAGTGAACTATCTTTCCTTGACTGGTCATCTAGTTAATGCTGTTGTTATTGCTTCAAGCTGTGGGTAAAATAATTACTTATTAAGTCATAAAATAGCTCATAATTTTTCACTTCTCAAAACTGCCAATTTCCTGAAGTGATCATTTCATGAGCAACTGTTTCACATAACCGTAACCTGTGCTGTAGGTGGAAAACAGATGCTGAACTCTTGGTATCTCAATATCCTGATATTATATAGCAGATAGACTCTTGTAGTAAACTGTATACTGTTCACATTTGGAAAAGCTTGTAACATAGCTCTTAGCCAATAAGCTTGATTTCATGTGTGCTATGACTGGTGTAGCGTTTTCACCTTCGCATTGTATCAGGTCACAAGTTTGGAGGTTGTGAGGTCACCCGTAAAAGGGAGCATTGGTTCAGTATGTAGACAACATGTATGAATATATATCCATACTGGGAGGAGGGTTTTGGGGATTCCTTTGAAGATAGTGTTCATAACCTGTAAGTAATCATGGGCAAGGAGAGGAGGGGTGTGGTCAGGTGGGGTAGGGAAGGGTTGGACCTGCCAAGTGTTCCCTCACCAAATATTCAGGTGTGTCCCTGGAGGGTCCCCCCTCTATTGTGGTACCCCCCCCCCCTCATCCTACTGTTGAGAGTATGAACACTAATGGATTATGTTAAGAGTGCGCTGACGAGATTAAAAGCATGCTTTATCCCTATTTTCCATTTCTTTTTGTACAGAGTGCTGCAGTCAGAAACAGTTCTTTCAGATCCCTGTGTACATTTATTATTACAGTCAACATTATCAGTGTCTGATATTGAAGAGTGGATGAAAAGTCCCAAGCGTCAGCCATCTTCCAAAATAATATTAGAAGGCAAGGACTTGGTGACACCAGATAGGACAGATATACAGTAAGTTACTATTAAAATAATTTTAAAAGGCAAGGACTTTGTCACACCAGCTAGGAGAGATATACAGTAAGTTGTTATAACATAATTTTAGAAGGCAAGGACTTGGTGACACCATATAGGACAAATATACAGTAAGTTATTATTAGTATAATTTTAGAAGGTAAGAACTTGGTTACACCATATAGGACAGATATACAAAAAGTTATTAGTTTTAGAAGGCAAGGACTTGGTGATACCATATAGGACAGATATACAATAAGTTATTATACAGTACATAAAGCTTTTTTAAGACCTTTCGCTTCTTAACCTGAACTTCATTTTACAGTTTTGTACCCTTCTGTCTTAATCTTAGTAATAAAGTTGGTGGAGGGGGGGGGGAGTGGTTGGCTGAATGACCACAGCCGTCCTTCAAGTTATCAGAATTGCTGGATATTGACACACAGTCAATGTAAACTTTGGTCACACTTTTGTACAACATTAAAATTTGCAATTATTTTTGTATAATCTTTGAAGTCATGAATAGCATTGTTTGTGACTCACTTATGGCCACTATAGTATTGTATGAATAACACTCTTTGGGATTCATTGCCCCTGTAATAATGTAAGTAGAAAGTTGTTTTAACCATGACAGAACAAAGCTGAAATGAAGTCGAAAGCCAGAGTAACCCAACCATCTTTTACTGAAAGATTTCTATTTAAAGTTCCAAAATATATGTAATGTTTTTGTGGGTGGTCATTTTCCGTCACAAAAACTTGTGGTGAATTGAAATGATAGGCTATCCATCAGAATTTCTTCTTATTACTTGTGCAGGCATTACCTTAGGCCACCAAGTCGTACCTCAGACAACAGATCACTTTGTGCCTCAACAGTCAGCGATGATTTTCCAAGTTCACCGACATATCCAATCAATGTGGGACCATGAAAGGATACCAAAAGCCTTTCTTCTCATAAGGATAGGAGTTCATAACAACTCAACCCAGAAATGTGGAGTTTGTTCATGTTTCAGTATTTATAAAGTCAGTTGCTACTTTTGCTGGACAGTCCATGTTGTGGAGACTCCAAAAACAGTGCTGGGTCAGTCAGAAGTTTGTGCAGGAGAAATTTCATGTTGTTATCTGCATTTGTTTGTCATACCACAGAATTGTTTTGTTCTAAGAATTTTATGATACTGTTTTGTATGAATTTGTTGAGTCAGTTGAGTATTAAATGTGAGCATGTGCAGCTTAAAATAAATCAGGTCACATTATATTATCAGATTTTTTAAATGTCCAGTTCATGAAAATATCATCTTAACCCTAAACTCTCCCCCTACTCTCACCTTCCTGTTAGATGTTAAGTGGGTCAGTTCTTGTTTTTTTTTTTTTAAGAATGTGCCTCACCTGTCCCTGCTATTGAGTTCTGTGGTGCTTTCAAGTTTGATCATATTAGAATGCAGTCCTCATGTTGGAAGAGGTTAATGTTGTATGCAGTGGTTGGTGTAGAACGACAGCCAATTACCATAAATAGTCATAGGAAAGTAACAGGTTATGACCCAATCCTGACATGAATGTCTTTTCGAGACTTCTAACCCAACTTTATTCCATGCCTTCTCCTAACAAACCTTGTGATATGTAATCCTGTAGGATAACATCTTCTTGAGACAACCATGTGACACAGTACAAAATAAAGTGTGAGGATATGGTGCAGGTTATTTAACATTAAAATGCTTGTATTATAGCATGTGTTGGCAGAAGTGTAACTCTCTTGCCTTCTTATTTCAAAGCCATTTTTGTCCTGGGCTTTATTTCTTAAAAGTTAGGAATATTCCTAAAATTAAAGTTCCTAAACTGCTTAGGAATGATTCGTCCAAAATCATTCCCTTCTTCAAATGTTTAGGGATAAATCAAAAGTGGCGTTGTTTTTATTTGTGAATTTCCTACCAGATCAAATAAGAACATTTCTATATCTACCAAAGATCATTCCTAAGCCTCGGAACAACTTAACAACATAAAGATAGGAATGAATTCTTCCTAAGTCCAAGATAGGAATATTCCTAACTTTTATGAAATAGAGCCCAGGTGAAATAAGATAGCTAATAAAATTTTAGGTGCAAATATCCTCCGAACAAGGCCATGTTTGCAGCTCATCTTTTGACACACCAAAATGAACCTAATCAACTTCAACCCTTTGAACAAAACTTCATGAAATCAAAATTTTGAAAACCTGCTTAGTAGTAAACAGAAATTCCTTTCCATTTTGGAAGCAAATTCCCTTGTTCAGCCTGTCTTCCCCTTCTTAACATAAAGTCTGTGAATGTATGGTATGCAGACTAAGCTCCATCATGGAAGGAAAAATATGTGTAAAGCTTTTGACGGCAAATTAACAAAAAGACCACACAAAATGGAAATGACTGAAGTGGAAAACAAATATTGCCTCTCTTCACTTCATGGTGTGCTTTAATATTCACCATCTAGTATTGATTCTTTCCCACTGTTACAGGCAGGGTACATGCATAACCAGGATTTCTCCCGGGGGGGGGAGGTTCAAGCCTCATGTACTCCATGACACCAGAGGCTTTGCTAAACCTCAAAGCCTCCTTATAGGCATTGGGTCCAGGGTCCTTCCTTAGGGGATTTCTTTGTAATGCAGACTGCTGGTCAGGCCGGGGGTAAGAAGTCACATTGGAGTATTTACCCAACATACGAGTAACGTATGGGCATTGTTTTTTTTTTTTTTTGGTGTTTTTTGTTTTTTTTCTGCACGAGAGTCATGTTTCCATTCCCCTCCTTTATCTTTGCTAGTCACAAGAAAACTCTTATGATCTGCGATATTGTCTTTCATGTCTTGTAATTTTTTTGCAAAAGCAACTTTTTTGCTTTAGATCTTCAGTCAGGAGTATTTTATCTTTATTAACACACAGTTTTGTAGAGAAACGGTATCAGTTGTTTTGAACGTAGCTGCCAGTCATCCAAACAAGTGATATAGACATTGTAAAATATGTTACAGAAACTGATAATATGATTTTAGATAACCCACCCAATTGAAGTAAATCTTGAAAGCTCAGTTGCCTTAACTTTTGTCTATCTGTAACATAAATCATATAATCTTGTAAACATTTTGTTTGAACGTTGCTCTGTGTAACAATTTTAATCACTCATTATGAATTTAATTGAGCTTATAATAAAGATAAGCTCAAGTTCATTTCTTACAAATTTTAAGATTGTCATGCAAAGTTTCATTTGCCATAGAGGATCAGTGTGAATCTTTTGACCAAAATTTGGTGAGACAGAGACAGTCCAGATAACTGACTTCTCTCTAACAGTGGATGTAACTTCTAATTATTTTGCCCTTTACACAGTGTCACAGAGCTGTGTAATATATCAATACCACTCTTGCAGTATAGTGAAACATATAAAGGTTATACCTGAGTATGAGTGAAACAAGCTTTCAAGTGACTCCTATGTTTCCTTCTTTTTCCTACTTTATCCTTCTTTTTCGACTCAAAAAGAAATGCATAAAATGACATATTGAAATAATTGAAAAACTGTCCAGGGAGTTACATGCTCTTGTGAAGTCTGATTGATGAATGAATGAATGAATGCCTTCAAGAGTGCAGGCTAGTTCGTATTGTGCTTATGGTCCACAGAAATCTTACTTTTGTCCTTAAAAATTGAGAAGTTTGATCCTACTTCTTTCATACTTTCCACCTGGGGTCTCTTAAAGCCTGGCACAAGTCTTTTGTAATGAATATAGGAACAAATTTTATGTTGACAGTAACGCACAACTTTCAGTATCTTTGAGAACAAAATCCGTGAGTACAAATTCTGTGAGTACAAAATCTGTGGATACAAGTATGGATGCATAGTCACTCTCACAAGTTTCAGTACAGTCTTTTGTACAACTTTCAATAGCTGTGAGAACAAAATCCGTGAGTACAAATTTCTGAGTACAAGAATGAGTACATAGTTATTCTCACAAGTTTCAGTACATTCTTTTGCACAATTTTCAATATCTGTTAGAACAAAATCCATGAGTACCAATTCTGTGATTACAAGTTTGAATACATATTCACATATCCAGTCCCAATAGCTTGAGTACAGTCATTTATACAACTTTAAATATCTGTGAGAGCAAAATCCATGAGTAGCAATTCTGTGAGTACAAGTTCTCTGGGTAGCCTACATGCATGATAACATGTTTATTCTCACGAGTTTCAGTACAGTTTTATTTTTGACCAGCTGTGAGTACAGTAGAAATATGTATGCACAAGTTAAACCAGCTTAATGAACTATAGCAATAAAAGCAAACACTTCCTGTTAAAAATGAAATAATGAGTATACCATCAGTAAACTTGAAATTGCTTTTATTTGGACAAACTCTTTTAAGGAATTTAGGTTATACTCTGCTCAGTAATTTATGTCATGTTCAGAGGTCACAGCTTGTTTGCGGTGGTAACGATTCTTTGAGCTGCAAAGGTCAAAAATGTGTGTTCCTACATTATTTGCTTCAGGAAATGTAGCATGGGTTTCCACTTCCTTGGCAGGTTCTAACATCCTCACTTAAAACATTGTCCATGATCAGAACTGTTTGTGGATGTTCAGTTACTTATATTGTGATAGTGTGGTATTTGAATGAACTGAAGGCACATTTAGTGTATACTTAGCATACAGTTCTTTAAAATTCTTTTCTGTAAGATAAGTTTCCATACAATAAATTTTGTATATTATTTATTTTTTAAATTAAGATAGATTGTACGAACTTCACAGTCACAGTTTTAAAATTATATTTTCAGCAAATAAGATCTTCATGGCTCTGACCTTATTTTGTTTTCAGCCTCGCCTACACTCGGGTTAAAAAGATTTGAAGGCTTCATGCATTCTCATGTTGATCGAATAGTATGAAGCATTGGTGGTTGTCGAATATTGAAAGTATTATTTTATCTGATTTATGTAGATCCGATTAAATAATACCTTGAAAAATCAGAAGAGAAAGGGGTTTGGGAAGTAGTCTTTGGGAGGCTTCTTTTAAGAGAACTGATAGAGGCATTAGAGAAGAAGAATAATTGAATTATTTGGCAGCAAATGTTCCAGCATACGTGGCACTCTCAATTGAAATTGAACTGGGGGGGGGGGGGGGGGATAGCTAGCTCTATTGAGTTTGCAAACCCTCAGCGACACTGACGCACATACAGGGATGTCGCTTGAGCGGGTTTGGGGGTTCTTTCTCAACCCACCCCATCTAGATTAAATCTACAATACTCGGTAAACCGGTGTGAAAGAGTAAAAATTTCCGAATGACGAACTCCAAATTCCCAACTAAGGTCCTACTCGTAAATTCCTGTGACAGAAAATTGGATTTTCGGGTTGGCCAATTCATAGTGAAAGAAAATTTGACTGCTGCCGCTGTACTGCGCGAATGTTTCATTCTCTACTAGAGAGAACTTACTTTCGGCTATTCGGGATGGCGGGACTTTTGCCTGTCGGTTTTTTTTTTTTTTCTTCTTCTTCTTCTTTTTTCTTTTTTGTTTGTTTGTCTGATGAGACTGAAATCGGATATTACGAAATCAAGTTGATTCAATCATATCCAGGTTCGACCTTTCCCATACGATACCTGCATGCAGACGGTGAGAGTGAAATGTACCGGCCCCCATCCACAACCTCAGTTCAGCTAACAAATCTTGGCAAGATGGTCTCTTCGTTGGATTAAGTTCACATGCTCCTCGCTAGCGAAGGTTTCATTTCATTTTGTCATGTCTTTCAGGACATACTTTCATGGTATACATTGAGGAACATGCCACCAAATTGAAAGTTTTTGTTACTCATATATCCTGGTGTATAAGGAAAGATAAACGTTAACCAAATCCCAGTGAAAATCGTTTGCGGGGTTTCCGCGCTAAAAATGTGCCTCAACTTTGTTTTGGAAAAACTAAACAAGGCTTGTATGCGGCTCAGCTGTGGGAAGTATGAAGCGGAGGCTTAACTTGAATGGTGATCTAGAAACACAAAGATCACGTGATTGCGTAACATCTCTTATTCTGTGTTGGCGGTTTCAAAACGAATGATATATTTTTCTCACTGGACAGAGAAAGTAGGGCCGGTGTAAAGCGAGGATTGTCCAGCCCTGGGGCGCGGAGGTTAGGGGGTGAAGCGAGACTTACAGGGGTGGGAAAAGATGGCGACAAGGAGAGTGCTATAGAATTTGGGGAGGGAGTGGGGTATGGAGGAAGACTTTTAAGCAATAACATTCGACGCTATGACACATTTGATGGCGTTAATGATATACTCAGTTAAGCGGTGATTTGGGGAGTTTCTTTCTTTCTTTTTTTTTCTTTTGTTTTGTTTTGGTTTTGTTTTGTTTTGTTTTGTTTTTTTTTCTTTTCTTTCTTTTTGAGAAGTCATTCTATGGTGTAATGATGGAAATTTTCGCCTCCTTCGGACAAAAACAGGTTAGCCGTCTGTTGGGGATTTTGTTGTACACACAACGGCAACCTGACGAAACTAAGAAAGACATCCCGTCGCCATCGTGGGATGGACCTTAACTCCCCCCCCCCCTCACGGGGACACCCGAAGTAGAATTTTCATGTTACCTCGTAGTGTTTGTGGGGTCTTATTAAGTTAAATGAATCTTGAAATGTAAGAAACCAATGCCTTCTCTACAACGCGAAGCGAGCCGAAAATATAAGGTATTATGTCGACACATTCTGTGGAATCTCGGGAAAGAAAGAGTTGTCCTTACTGATCAGCCGGTCGGCCTAGCGGATTCGCAGTATGTGCAGGAAGTTTTCGTATCTATCCACTGATCTATACAGGCCTAACTACAGAGGTGTACCCAGGATTTTAAAAAAGGAGGGATAGCTTGAGAGGGCTAAATCTGTTTGGGCAAAGTCTGAACCGTACAGCAAGCTTCAAGTGTACGAAGCCTTGATGGGGGGGGGGGCAGTTAGGGAAAAATGTGAAATTAAAGCACTCTGTAATGGTATTTCCTAACATCTGGCAATCAAAACAAGTACACATAAACTATGTAGTACAGCTTTGGGATCGGTATCGGTTAAGTGGTGCCGAAGGAGGGGAAAGGCTAAAGCTGGAAAGCCCCCCTCTAGATCCGCGCCTGAACTACATGGGCCACACCCTTTGGTCCCGGTGCTGGGGGAATGTATGATGCCCCCATTCCCAGAATCTACGTCAATTCTATAGACCTTTTTCAAAATAGCAGTCAAAGGATTGTGGGATAGTTTTTGTGTGCTTTTATTTTTGTCAATGGCATTTTACTGTGGATAAGAATGATGCAGACCAAAATGCTATCCCACAATCCTTTATAATTGCTATTTGGAAAAGGGTCTATTGACACGTTTTTGAAAGCTAACCCTGTTAACGATGTTTTCCAGCTCCGATATCTCTGGCTAGATAAATCTGAAGATGCCAGTGGCCGTGTCTTTCTCACAGACAATGTTAAAAACGATAGACGGCGATTTTCGCTCCTCGACGATTCTGCCGTTGGACCCTTGAATGTGAGAGTAATCACCTCGATGTTCAATATATTATCAGTTAATCACTTGCACTCTGGTGACAGAGTTGTAATCGAGTCACTAGATTCGTGACTCGAGTCACCAATTTTCAAACTTTTAAGTGACTCGAGTGGAGTCATTGACTCGAGTCACTGTAACTCGAGTCTTTGACTCGAGTCACTGTACTATTTAAATGGGGAAATTACTTCTGAATTCTCTCGAGTCAATACCATTTTGAGAAGAAGTGACTCGAGTCGTGTCTCTTTACAAAACTGTAGACTTGCGATCGAATATTTGATGTAAACTACTGTCTGAACAATATGAGCAAGTCTTTTCATTCTGAGGTCATATTTTGGTCATGACAGGGAGTGACCACGGGATGGCCAATAAAGTCACTGCATATCTTATTTGTTTTCATTGGTGCATGACGTTCACATTCATCAAAGGTAAATTTTAAATACCCAGCCAATAGTTCCTAACTATTTTACAGTGATTCAAATGGATTAATCGTCACCCGTGGTTGCTAAAGTGATCGACGGGAATAAACCAGCAGTCTGGGGGCTGAAATCGACTTTTAACCCTCCTAAGCAGCTAAGTCAAAAGGAAATTCCCGGTATTATGGCTCTGAGATTCTTCGTTCTTTCTGTTATTTTCGTTTGCGCCAGCGCACAAATATGTAAGTAAATATTTCACATTTGGAATAAAATTCTAGTACTGCTTAATTTGCTTCCGCATAAGACAACTGTAATTTTGTATTTTTTTCAAACTATTCCACATTTTTTCATTTTTTGCAGTAAGATCTTCTGTGATGGTCCTGTTTACCAAGCCGTATAAATCATTACGGCAGTCTTATAAAGAGAGAAAATAATGGAAAGTTGCTTGGTAGTGGGAAATGTGCAAAAAAATGCTATGCTTAAAATGTTCTAAATCATTCGATTCATTTGTAAAAATATGGCTGTTCATCTGCTGAAAATAAATACGTGAGTATCTGATTCCGGAACTATATGATTGGCCCTGCTTTTCTGTCATGAAAGTTGTGAACGGCTTATAACTTTGTTGAGAAAAAAAAACAATACCAGCTATGGTATGTTTGGAAAATAACACTTTTTGGTTAAAATTCATTTCAAATGGAGGTCTGAATATCGACAATTTTATTGATGTCACAAATTAAATGCAATCAAGCACTCTATCTCTAAACTTGAGGCAAAATACAGCGCTTTCAGTTCAAGCCAGATACCAAACAATGGGAAAACAATGCATCGTTCTACTGTTCTGTGGCCCCCTGTGGGCTGGGGGTTGTAGAATATGCCCACGGTATTTCCCGCCTGTCGTAAGAGGCGACTAAAGGGAAGGACTTGAAACATATTTTAACTTGTTGACACTATATAACACATTCGTGTTGGTGCGTCGTTAAATCTCATCTAACTAACTAACTAATCTACTGTTCTGTGGTTGATAATAGCCCTATCAAGACATGGCTAGACTATTGGGATTCCGCAAACAGTCTTGAGTTATCTCGTTTCCTATTGTTAATTAGCTAAGTGCATTTGAGCTGACCTCATATGACCTCTGATTACCCCAGTATGCTAGTACCCTTACCACTACACCACCAGAGAATCGGTTTTTTTTTTCAGTCAGCTTAAATTTCATTTCAGTTATCACCGTTCTCAAACGTTTTCATCTTAGTGGTATTTATACTTTGGTATCAATTATGACAGAATGGCAAGTATGGAAAAGGCTGGCCTATATTTATTAGTCTTTTTGGATCCATCTTCGGAAACGATGCAAAAGGTTAGTCTATCTAATTCCGGGGGTGGTGGGGTCATTTAAGGAAACAATTTTAAGAGTCGGTCTTCATAGAGCAAATGCTGAAGGCTGCCACGCGTAACCCTTTAGTTAGCCTGTTGTAATTAGGGGTTCAGATGGAGTTTACTTGAGCAGCCTCCTTTATTACCACATTAGAATGACCGCATCACGTAACCCTTCACCCCCCCCCCCTCAGATAAAAGTGGATATAGTGTTCACTTTCTCTGCATCTGTGTGAATAATGCTTCCGTGACTGCTCATTAACGTGCACGATCAACTTAACCCGAACCTATAGCGAGTAGGTTCCGTCCGTTATTCCGAAGGGTCTCGATTCCGAAGAGCCATTATTCCGAAGATTCGTTATTCCGAAAATCGTCATAAGGACCTTTATTCGGAGAGGTCGTCATTTATTCCGAAACAAAGTTGAGGTCAGTAAGAAGGTCAGTGAAGTTCTCTTCAAGAAGCACTTTGAGTCTATAGCATACCTTTTCACAAAATGTTATCAGGCCAGCCAGATCGCTATTTTCAGAACAAATGTGAAGCAAACAATGGTTCAGTTTATGAAAGCTGGGTGTGTCCGGTATATTCAATGCAGCTATAGGTCCCTCTGAACGTTCCCTCTGGCCTTCACAATGATCTTGTTGTCATCAGGGAGTTTGCAACTCCCTGTTGTCATCAAGATCAAGAGGAAGTCGTGAACCGAACGGTGTAATTTGTCATTGGATCTGTAGCTTGGTTAATTGAAAATTGAGGAGCCTTCCAGCAACATTTAGGCTTCACAGGTAGTATGCTGAAATACAGCGCGGGCCTACGATTCCCGGGGCGCGGACAATAGTTCGTTCAGCTCAGGCGCGTAGTCTACATGGGGGATCAACCCCTTTAAATCAAGTGCAAAGAAATGTATTTTTCAAGGCTTTTCCCCAGTCTTCCACTGGGTGTTGTCCTCGAAACCCACCAGGGTTCCTAACGCCTACCCCTGGTCCCCATACCATAAGAAATGCTTTGTGGTTCGACTTTTCCCTGGCGTCATTGAATTAGTGTGGTCTCAAGTCATTCTAGGACAAACTTCTTCCTACGCTCCTGGTACAGCTCATCCCTAAGAAAACAACGAAAAGGCAGCTGCCTCGTGAAGCGGAAGCCAAAGAGGACCGGCTATATATAGAGAGCAGGCTTTACATTAACATTCCGGGGGTGTTTTCCGGGTGACTAGCCTACGGTACAGCAGTCTGCTTTTAGAATAATTCCCTTTTAAATAGTAAAGAAGGAATCCAAACTTGGAAGGGTGCATTGACCTGCGTTGATCCCATGAAAGCATATATGGCTCACACCAGACCTCTTAGGCCAAATCCGTTCGGTATCCCAAATACAGATGACGTTGGACATAATTACTAATTAAATGCAAGCATTAAATCGTTTATTCCTACCGTCAAATCGTTTAATTGCTACCGATAAATTGAATCAATGGCGGCATTAAACTGATTACATGATTCGCCAGCCAGAACACTTTTTAAAGCCGACATTATAAATTGTCTTAAAAATGGCATTTATTCTATTTAATATTTACATTAACTACCGTATTTAATGCTATTATCAATTTGATTGAATGTTAAAATGAACCCATTAATATCGACACGATCTCGTTTTAATGCCAGCATTAATTCGATTTGATGCTGATATTAAATTGCCTATAAATCTCACATCTTTTAGTCTCTCCGACGCGCTTTCTTGATATCAGGATAGACGGACACGCTTAATAGACAGTGGCCATGGTCTCCGGGCCCCGCTATTACAGGGTCTCTCTTCCTAAAATGTATAAAATGAACACAACATTATACAAATATCATCAGTACAATTCTTGACAAAACAAATCATGTTTTGTTTTGTTTGTTTCTTTGAACATATCCATAATATGATGGGAGGTCTTATTGCACGCTCGAACACTATTACCGATTACATTACAGGTAATGTACTCTGTGAATTATAACCAATATAATATAACTCAAAATTGGAGTAAATTTCTAAGGAACTAGTAAATGCGAATTATTTAGGACCCCGCAATCCTGCCTGCCTATAGCTAGTGCCCCGAGCAACCCAGGGGCGTAGATCGGGTTTGGGTATTGGGGGCACAAATTTTCCGACAACCCTAATTTCAATAGAAAATGTATAAATAGTTATCTGAAGTGTTGAAAAAATAGCATATGGGATATGGGGATATGCATTATGTTGAAAGGGTTAGATGAGAGATTCACATTAATACTTTAATAGGCTCAAATTGACGTTTTCTCAAAGCCGTTAAGTCATCTGTGTACCACAATATTGTATTTTTTTTACTCTGCCTGAATTATTGGGGAGGCATAAGGACATGTTTGCCTTCCCAATATTTTCTGTGCCCCCCCCCCAGGATCGACGCCCCTGGCGCAACCCTAAATCCACTCCCCTGATAAGATCAATCTAGTAAGCTTGAGTAATTTCTGTACTGGACCGTTTTACAATCCTGTATGCTGTTTTACTCTTCAGCTGCGTATGAAACTTACTGTACTTCAAGCGAGAAATCATCAAATTTGCTTGCATGAACCCCTTTCCTCAAAATGCAGTATTTCACACAAACGCAACAAGAAAGAAGTTGTGAGGGTGCCTTGACAGAAGTTTACAAATGAAAAAGTGAGTCCTTCTCAGTGAAAAAGAATTTCCTTCCCAAAATACTTTCTTCTACATTTAAAAGAAAACCTGACTTGAATTTGCATTGCCAAAAGAGGTATTCAATTGTCTTTCTTGGTTTCCCACAAAAGATACAACCCCCCCCCCTCCCCTTTGACGACGGGCTTGACAGGATGTGGGCTACTTTTATAACTGAACAGCTTTTGCTCGTTTGTAGGAACACAATAAATTTGGGAAAGGGGGCTACGATATGTGGCACTTGCTAAGCGTTGCGCCACCATCGTTGGCGCCTAGCGTACCAAGAAAAGTTTGCCAAAGTGCTCTCCAGATATGCTTAACTGACACTTTCCAGTCTTTTAAGCTTCATTTAAATATTCTATATTTGAGAGATCATGGTTGAAAAATTCCCACTTTCAGGAAACAGGTAAAATTTGGGGCAATTTTCGGGTGCTAGAAAATATTTGGGGATTAACCCCCTACCCCATCTCGTACAACCCGGAAGAAGAGCTGTGTATGTGAATACGAATTTTTTAAAGTTTGACTGTTAAAAATTTGTACAAAATAGCAGAATCCCTAATTTCAGAATGAGGCCTTAGGCCTTAGTAAGAATGTGGCCTTAGGCATTTAAAGTATGTGCATGTATACGCTTTTGTCTCGGAAGTGCCAAAAGATAGTTTGACAACTCCCTGGTTTGA
Organism: Holothuria leucospilota; assembly: GCA_029531755.1. Lineage (NCBI taxonomy): Eukaryota > Metazoa > Echinodermata > Holothuroidea > Aspidochirotida > Holothuriidae > Holothuria > Holothuria leucospilota. The sequence goes on from CM055969.1 coordinate 20,847,858, forward strand.
TTGAAAGCATGGAGCTATCCGTAATAGCTCTTTGCTAGATCGATGTAAACCAGGTGTGGCGCCAGGATTTATCCGCCAGCATCCTGAAGCCCCGACATTCCAAAGCCTCCAACGTCCTTTCGAGTTGCCCCGAAAGGACTTTGGAGGTGAAATGTTGGGCTTTTATCAAAAGAAAAAAAACTAATCGAAATTTTTTTCAGCAAAATTGAAAAGTTTGGAGGTTTTATTGGGGGATTTGTCCTAATTTTAGGGTAAAATCAAATAAATAGCCGTCGGGGACTACTTATTTTATCGTCCCTATCACGGCTTCCCCACGAAATTGTTTTTGCGAGGGGAGGCCTTCCCTGACTGGGGGAATGGGCCCCACCTAGCGGCACCACTGAAGTAAACTAAGCTGCATGCGAGAATTTTAACTGTCTAGTATAGGACGGCGGCATTCAGAAATACTGGCAAAGAAAATACCAAAAGTATACAAATAATGTGTTTCTTTTGGAAGTTTGTCCAGAGAGATGGCAAAATTACGACCAGTCATGTTACAAATTGATCGAGGAAGAACTCAGCTGGGATGAGGCCAGCACTTACTGCCAAGAAAACAGTCCATTCAACTGCGGTCACCTAGCAACCATTCACGATGACCTGGAAAATGAATTCATCACTTACGTTGTCCTGTGTGGACATAAGGTCCGGACCTGGATCGGAGCTACCGACAGAAAGGAAGAAGGTAAGGAATCATTACTCGAAATGTAGAGGGTTGGGCACCCAACCAATCGTGGACTAACCTAAAAACTTTTTGGAGAGTCATATCCATAGCCTACTCAATGTTTTAACAATTCTTACTTTCAATGGTAATCTTTTCTTAAAAGCCTACGTACTGAATGAGCACTTTGGAAGAAGCCATTGGCGAATGTCAAGATTTGACTTTGGCGGGACAATATTGTCCGAATTTCTGAAACTTTTCAGACGAATTTTTCAGGAATTTCTACATAATTTGCCCGAATATGGGGGTTGTACAAGTTTTTGCGGGGTGGGAACAGTGCCCCTCTGCCCCCCCCTTCCGATAGCTATGCATCTTCCAGTCCGATATTTCGGTCAAATTCGGATTAGTTATAAATTTAGACGAGGTCTTTAATAACTGTACAGCTTACGGCGATTATACACTTTGAGATGCCCATGCATTTCTGAATATGTGAATGACTGTAAGTGTGTCGTGTGCATGTCTGTCTGTCTGCCTTTCTGTCTGTCTGTCTTGTAGCATTTTAAATTCCAGATTGTAATTCACCAATACCTGCCATGAGTACTTCTTGGGAAAATGCAGTTACCCCAATCAGAGTTAGTATGCCCCGTCACTCTAGTTCATGAATGGCCTATTTTGATCATGTGACAATATGTTTGTTAGTGAATTGTGAAATTCAAGGAGAATTTCTCCTTGCTTTAACTATTATTGTAATAGTTATGTTCAAAATGTCTTCAGAGGTGCTTGTAATGCAATAAGAGGAGATTTGCAAGAGTTTGCTGATTCTTCAAAGCCAATTTTCGGGAGACTGCCTATTGCCTTTAAATTAATAACTTACTTTAATTTACAGGAACTTTTACGTGGGACGCCCACGACCAAGAACTCTTCTCATACTCAAACTGGAAAAGCGGTGAGCCAAACAACGCATTTGGCATTGAAGATTGTGTTGAGATAAATCGCGGAAGACTCGGCAAGTGGAATGACTGCAAATGTAAGAAACCACGGCAGTTCGTCTGTGAACTGGAATTGCACACTTTGGCTAACGGTGGCAGTGGATTGACGGAATTCACAGGCGGCTTTAACGCAGACCCCAGATTTCTTTAATAGAACCAAACATTAGAAGCAAGAATTAGAGACAGCCAGGGGCGGCGCCAGGATTTGCCCGATAGGGGACCAAGCTCCCCGACGGGGGGGGCAGCAATCCCGCCGAAGCCTCGACGAGGGCGATAAAGTGCCGAAACGATTTCCGGAGCCAAATTTTGGCGCGCGAAGCGCGCCGAAAATTTTGGGCTCTAATTGGGGAAAATTTGAAAAAAGTTGGGCTTTTACCATAGAAAATTTGAAAAAATTTGAACAAATTTGGGTTTTTAACGAAGAAAATTAGAAAATTTGGGGTTTTTATTGAACAATTGGCCCTAATTTAGACCAAAAATTAGTAAATCGTCGGGGCGACTGGCCGTTGTCAGGTTGTCGGGGACTACATATTTTATCGTATACATAACAGCTCCCTGACGAAACTGGAAAATTTTTATGAGGGGGGCCCCTGCCACCACCTGGCGCCACCACTGGAAACAGAAGCCATGACAGTTAGATCTGCGAATTTGAATAGGGCGTAGATGGACGTTTAAGCCATAAAATGATTTAAAGCTGTATACGATGTTGTATGTTTGCTGCTAGGCTTCTCGAAGAGAAAATTGTAATTACAATGAGTTTGTGCACTAACTTGTAAACAGTTTTGATTCCCAGTAAAGCACGAAATTCATCTAAATTAAGCTAAATGTAAGTCAAGGCACGTTTTAAGACAATGCAGCAATATACGGGTGCGATAATTCGTATGCCGAATGGAATTGTTGGATACAGACGGGATTAACAGCTCAGAACAGTGTGTACTGCGTTCCCCTGTTATGGGGGGGGGGAAGGAATTTTCGTGCGTGCATACCTATATCATTGAGCCTGCATCTTTTTCTCGCAAGCTTAACTGTACAGGAAAACGGGTCTCCGTCCCTCTTTATGACATTCTATAATAAAAGTTTTATACCAAATCAGGCAGTTAATTTACAGTCCAGTCCAGGACACAAAACCACAAGTAAGAACTCTGCTTATATTTGCGATAGACTTATAGAAGAATGATTCGACAACTTCCTCAAGTAAACTCACATTTTGGATTACGTGTTGTAGTTAGGGGTGTGTTTATCCAGGCGGTTTGGAGGATGTGCGCATGCAGTCGAATAAGCCAGTTGGGCAATTTAGTACTTCCGGTGGGGTCCCAAGGTCAGCTGTACCGTGAGAACTTGTGCACCACGGTAAGTGGTTCACTTGACCTTTGACCCATCCCCACGATGAATTGCGTGAAAGCATTTTCCCCAACTCGTCTATTATCGAACTCGCTCGTTGGAGAATAGTTTATTTTTCGATTTCTCTACATGGGTGAAACCGGTGAATGTGTTCAGGGCGCAGCCAGGAATTTGTCAGGGGGGGGGGGGCGAAGCCCATAGACAGACTCCCAGCGCTCCGCGCCACCATGGGCTGGCCCGAAGCGGAAGGAAATTGCCACCCAGATCGCTTGAAAAATGGCACTTTCCACGCCTATTTACCTCATATAAATAGGGGAAACACCAGCAATATTGTAAAAATAAACATTAAAAAATACCAAAAATATGCTCAAGGGAGGTGGCTTCCCCCTTAGCCCCCCCCCCCTCCCCCCGGCTACGCGCCTGAATATGTTTAAGTACGGTGGTTCAATATAGGGACATCGAAAGAAAGAAAAAACTCCTTGAAAAGTCAAAATTTTGACTTTTTATGAACTTTTAAAGTCAAAATTTCGAGGATAAAAGTCATAATTTGGCTTTAAAAGTCGAAATTTTGACTTTTCAAGGAGCTTTGTTCCTTTTCTATGTCTCTGTAGAGCCACGTTATTTAAGTCCAGCAATGTGGACCTCGAAATTTCGTTTTAAAGGTAGTGCATCACTAATCATTCTCCCTTGATCTACACATTAAATTTGGTCTGTTTAGTGGCCTCTGGACCCTTGTAGAGGTTTTCAACATGTATACGTGCTCTCCATCATATGAAAGCTCACAAGTGGGCCTTTTTCCATTGATTTTATTGTTTTCATGATATTTTAAGCTACGAGAGCTTTTATAATAGGATGGTAGTTCCTGCCTTTTAACTTCATTCAAAATGGTATTTCGCTCATCGGAAGGATATGATGTGCCTAAAATGCCTTCGGTTTTCTTTATTTTGGCATGATCAGTACTTCAATTCATTTGCTACCACATGCATATCACAAATGGACCACATCACTTCCAAAACATGGTCCAAACTGTAACTCCTCGCCGAAACTTTTTGGACGTTAAATTGGTGGTAAAACAATACCTTTTGCGGGAAGTTCCCTTTAACAAGTGGTGCGCTATACCGTCATAACGGACTTCATTGGGTATTTATCCAATCTGACGGCTAGAAATGCTGCTGAACCAAGTGGAATGAGTCGCGACAAATAGTAAAGTGGTTAACACTACAACATCGTTATGATTTTTACTCCTTTTCATCAATATTGAAGAATGTGAGATTACATAGTACAGCCAATCGCTCCAGCGAAGCCTAAGGTGTAACCTCCATTGATCGAAGTATGTACACCAAAGAAGAAGGCTGTTTACAAGATTGGTTCTGATTCTCGTCGATGTATTCGGTGATTGGCTTCAAGAAAAATGATTTTGAATCAAACTGATGATGATTGAAAACGAAAGTTCACATAATTTAGAGATTTTGTGACTCTTACTGGTTATTTGCGATTCCCTTTTAGTCCTACCCAACGGCCGAAGACGCGAGACCCTAATTAACGGTTTCGTACTACTATTATAATATACAATTTGTGAGCTCCTGATTGGTCCATAAAAATTCTCTGGGCGACATGAATATAAACGAATGGCATGAAAGGACTCACCAATCAGAGGGGGATAAAGGATTAGGGATACCACACCCATACACTGAGCGTGCTAGACGTCTGATGTGGAGATGGAATTTCCTGTACGTCTAGTAGGTAGGGACTTTATTATTTATTTATTAACGTTTGGGAGGAGGGTACGACTCGGTTCACAAAAAGTGCTAACCTCCCCCGAGGCCCTCATATAAAAATGCAAGATGCGAAGGCTAAGGGGTCAAACTCCGTTGAAGTATGTACACCAAAGAAATAGGCTATTTACAAGACTGGTTCTGATTCTCGAAGATGTTTTCCGTGATTGGTTTCCAGAAAAAAAAATACTCGTAATCAAACTGATGATGAAAACGAAAGTTCACATAATTTAGATCTAGGACAAAAGGATCTAGGACAAAAGGAGGAAGCAAAACTTGTAAAAAACACGGAAATGGCGTTCCTCTTGATTATTAATAGAATACCTGCAGGGGGCAAGAAGTCACACAGAAATATTTTCCAAAATACAAGTAATGTAAGGTCACTATTTTTTCTTTTGCAGTAAAGTGATTACCCTCCTTTGCCAATCAAAAGAAAACACTTATGAACTGTGATATTGTCTTTCAAATATTGTAATTTTTTCACAAAAGTAACTTTTTCACGTTTATGTAGAGAAACTGTATGTTTTTTTTTTTTGAATGCGGCTGCCAGACTTTCATACAAGTGATGTAAATATTGTAAAACATATTAGGCTACAGAAATCGATAAGATAATGTGATTTTAGATAACCCACCCAATTAAAATGAATCTTGGTAGCTCAATTGCCTGAACGTTTCTCTATCTGTGACATATAAATCACAAACGGTAATCTTGTAAACATTATGTTTCAGCATTGCTCTTCATAACAATTTTAATCACTCATTATGAATTTCATTGATCTTGTAATAATGATAGGCTCAAGTTTATTTCTTTCAAGTTTTTAAGATTTTTATCATGGGGATCGATCCTGATGGGGATTAGGGATATACCCCCATGTAATTGGATGGGGAATACTGTATACTGTATCCTCCCCCCCCCCCCCCCCCATGAAATCAACCCGGCAGATTCGGAAATCATGTAAAAAGGTAAGTTAGTTATTAAGAAAATTTCTTTATAGAAAAGAAATATTAAAATATTACAAAAATTCATCCTTTAAAATGTAAAATGCAACTATTTCCTCTAAACAACAGAACGGAACGTATCAATCTGGCTTGACAGTTCTGTGTCATAGTATCACGTTGAAAAGCCTGGAAAGGGCCATTTCCGGCGATCTCGGGGTATTTTTGGCCAAAATTTGCTTTGTATGTTCGGCGCCGACTGATGGTGGCGCACAGCGTAGGTAGTGCCACTGACTATATCCCTCCATCACTTTCAAAGACGGATCGCCGCCCATGATTGTCATGCAAACCTCCATTTGTCTCAGAGGACCAGTACGAATCTTGAACAAAAACCTGGTGGGACAGGGACGGCCCAGATCATGGCTTCTTTCTAACAGTAGATTTAAAGGCTCTCTACTTTCACCCCAGACAGTAAAGATTCTCCCTACTAAGTTTACGTCTAGCCCCGCCTCCAGTTTAAACAAAAACACCTGTTTGGTACACCGCCAATATAGAGTCACAGTAGCTTGCACTGTGTGTGAGCTTAACTGGGAACACAACTGACATTGCAAGTCATCAATGACCAACCAGAGTGGAGCTTTGGTTTGAATGAATGTCAAAGTACAATCACCAATTATATTAGTATATATAGGGCTATGCCTTAATCTGTTTGGGGGATACCATATCCCCTTTAATGATTCAGCTTCAAACTATTTTGCCCTTTACACAGTGCCACAGACCTAGGTGAATTATCCATATACCACTCTAGCAATATGGAAGTATGTAAACACTAAACAGGTATGTTGATTAAACTTTCTAGCTGTGAGTATGAGTGAAACAAGCTCTCAAGTGACTCCTACCTCTTTTCCTACTTTATCCTTTTTTGACACAATAAGAAATGCATAAAATGACATTTTGAAATAATTGAAAAAATGTCCAAAGAGTTACATGCTGTTGTTAAGTTTGATGAGTATTGATGAATGAATGCTTTCAAGAGTTCTGGTCTCGTCCTGCTTGTGGTACACAAATATCCTACTTTTTTCTATAAAACTGAGAATTTAATTGATCCTACTTTTATCCCACTTTCCACTTGGGTCTTATCAAAAGCCTGCCAAAAGTCTTTTGCAATGAATATGGGAACAAGGTTTATGTTGAAAGTAAAGCACAACTTTCAATACCTTTGAAATAAATCCATGGGAGTACAAAATCTGTGTGTAAAAGTATGACTTCATATTCATTCTCACGAGTTTCAGTACAATTTTTTGTAACAATCTGTGGGTACAATGCAAATATTTATGCACAATTGTAACCTGGTTAATAAATGATAGCAATGAAAGCAAACACTTCCTGTTAAGAATAAAATAATGAACATGCCTTTAGAAAACTTAAAACTGCTTTGATATGGACGAACTCTTTTATTTTTAATTTGAGGGGACTGGGTTATACTCTGCTCAGTAATTTATTTCATGTTCGGAGGTTACTGCATGTTTGTGATGGTGAGGATTCTATGAGCTGCAAAGGTCAAAAAATATATGTTCCTACATTTATATTTGCTTTAGGAAATGTAACCTGGTTTCTCAGTGACAGGTTTCAGAATCATGACTTGTAACATACGGTAATCCGTAATCAGAGTTGTTTGTGGATGTTCGATTTCTTATATTCTGATAGTGTGGTATTTGAATGAACTGACGGCACCTTATGTTTAAAGATAGCATGTAGTTTTTTAAAGGTCAGAAGCAGTCGCCCCACACTTATTTTGAAAAAAAAAATAGCTAAATGTCACAAATTTCTTCTTGTTTTGCTTCTAAGTATCTTTCATGATATTTTAGAACATAAATGTTGCATATTCATGGTAAATCAAGCAGTTGCTCCTTGTAAATTTTACAATTGAGTGAGTAAGATAATGTCACATAATTGTCAAGATCCATTCAGGAAATAGGATAGTCTACTATACGATTCTTTTTTGGGGTGACTGCATTCTCCCTTTAAGTTTCATTTCTGTAAGATAAGTTTCCATACAATAAATTATGTATATTATTTATTTTTTAAATTAAGATAGGTTGTACGAACTACACAGTCACAGTTTTATAATTATACATTCCAGAAATGAGATTGTCATGGTTCTGTACTTGCTTTATTTTCAACCTCGCCTAAACTCGGGTTAGGAAGATTTCAAATCTGCATGCATTCTCACGTTTATTTATTGAATAGTTTGAGTGTAAAAAGGACGTCTTCATTTTTTAACACATTATGGCTTTTAAGAATTAGAAAACGAACAACAAAATGGATAAGCACAGTAAAAATGACTGAAGGATTAACAAATGATAAAGATAATGACGTCAATAAAAGTGCACTCAGCCAACACTTTTATATGTTTTATGTGTATGTTAATTTTTCTTTATTAAAAGCAAATTGATGTTTACAGTAATCATGAAATAAACGCATAAACGTGTTTACGAGATGGCGTTAAAGTGGCGTCAATGTGTTAAAGTTGATGTTTTAGACGTTTAATTTGCTTATGTATTTTATTATTTTCTCGGTTACATAAACACCAAGACGCGTTTATTATCTGTGTTAATCGTTTTTTACAGTGTTGAAGCCATTGATGGCTATAGAATATTGAAAGCACTATTTTATATCTGTTTTATGTAGACTCGATTTAATTAATAATACCTTGAAAAATCAGAGGAGGAAGAGATTAAGCAAGAAGTCTTTGAGAGGCTTGTTTTAAGAGAACTGATAGGGGCATTAGAAGAGAATCTTTTGGCAGCAAACAGTCCAGCATACGTGATACTCTCAATTGAAGTTGAACGGGGAGGGGGTAAAGATAGCCAGCTGTACTTAGGTTGAAAACCTACAGCAACGCTGACGCAAATGCAGGGATGTCGCAACAGCGGGTGCGGGGTTTCTCTCTCACCCCCACCTCATAATAGGTTAAATTTTCAATACTTGTAAAATCGGAGTGCAACAGTAGAAATTTCAGATCGACGTACTCCAAATTTCCAGTAATGTGCCTACTCGTATATTCCTGTGACAGAAAAAAAAATGGATTTTCAGGTTGGCAGGTAAGTGAACGGAAACACCAAAAGCTGGTATAAATAGAGACTAGAAATTTTCGCCGAGCTTCGCGCCGAACCTTTTGAGTTCGAATCCTTGTCGGGGTTTTTAAGGTGCTGCCCACCCGTCGGTGAGCTTCCCCTATATAGGGAAAATCTTGGAACCACTACTGATATAAGAGCTTCATTTCTTGAAATATTCCAGGAAAGGCTGCTGAACCCCCCCCCCCCACTAAATATACTTTCGGTGATCCCATGGAAGAGCTTTCCCTCACAAATGAAACCTCTCTCTCCAAATTTGCTAAACATGCATGCATTTACAAGATACATTTATCTCGTCAAAACGTCAATTTTTACGAATTTTATCTCTGACGTTGCCATCTCGTCCACTTTTAATTTGAAAGATATTTGCATTTTTGTCAAGTACTCACTGTCCATTCTAAGGTTCTGTAGGTTTTCATATGCCTTTCATTTCACTAAATGATTTGAAGTACTGGTTTCCTTAACGGAAAGTTTCCTCCAAGGGAGAACTGACCTTTGGCTATTCAGAGTGGCGACTAGACTTCTTGTCTCACCTCAGTTACATAGTTTTGCCTTTTTTTTTTTTTTTTTGCTTGTTTCTTTGTTTGTTTAATGGGATGAAATCGGATATTATGTAATCAAATTGATGCAACCAGATCTGGGTGCGACCTTTTCCTTACATCTGGAGACGGTGAGAGTGAAATGTAGCGGTCCTCATGCCATAACCCATATAGACCCTATGCACTGACGTCACACGGAGGTCATTTTGGAGGGCAAACAACGTACTACGCACAACGTAAACTTTGCACGCGTTCTTCGTAGACTGAAGTGCATATCCGACGGTACACAAATCACAAATCAGCTGTTTGCATTTGTGTTGGTGTAAGTCGTCATGATACGCGCTTACCCCTGCCCGTGTTCTGTGACGTCATATAAAGCTAACAAAAATTGGCAAGATGGTCTCTTCGTTGCAAGAAAGTTCGTATGTTTCTTGATGGCGAAGGTTTCACTTGGTGCCATATGTTCATATGTGAATGAGGGACACGTTAGGGAGATCTCAATGAAAATCACGTTTGGGGATTTCCACAATTTCGTTTAGGTAAAATTGAGCAAGGCATGTAAACCTGTATACTGCGCAGCCGTGGTAAGTACCGTATGTACGGTAGTGTATCTTACGTTAGTGAACAAGAAATGTGAAGATCACCGTGATTATATAGCATCTCTTATCAAGCGTTGGCGGTTTCAAGACGAATTATATATTTCTCCCGCTGGACAGAGAAGGTATGACCGGTGTGGAGCCAAGATTTTTCCATCCCAGGCCGGGGGTGGGGTGGGAGAGCGAGGCTCTTACAGAGGTGGGGAAAGATGGCGACCAAGAGAGTGCAACAGAAGTGGGGAGGGGAGTTGGGGATGGCAAGAAGAGTTTTATGCAATAACATTCGACGCCATTGAATATTTGATGACGTATTTGATATACGCGTTGATTAAGTGATAGCATAGGCGTAGAGGGGGGAAGGGGCACGGTGCCCCCAAATTTTTGGACAACCTCAAAATTCGGACAAAATTTGTTGAACTTTGAACAAAATTTGTAGGAATTCGGGCAAGTTTGGCTAAAAAGCGCACAGTTATGGGCAAAAAACTTGTGCCGACCACTGTCTTAATCTTTAGAGCGAAAGTCACTCTTTTAGAGTGAAATTAGGGACCGCTCTAAATTTGGACTGAAAGATTCAATCCAAAACGAGTTAGCCTCACTCTTTTAGAGTGAATATTCAGTCTTAATTTTAAATCCGTCTTTAATTTTACTCCTTTGGATTTAGAAAACAAATCAAAATGGTCCAATACGCTCGTGAGTGTTAGCCCCCCCCCCCCCCTTTTTGAAGATTACTATGGTGTAATGTTAGACTTGGCCAAGTCCCGTGATACTGTCCTCAAGCCTCTCTGCATAGTCGTGTGCAGCACTATGCTGGTCTTTTGATGAACACGCACTCTGTCACCTGCATGGCTGTATCTCTTCCCACTGTCAGACTGTGGAAGTTTGCAAAAAATCCCTCCTAGATTGCAGGAAACTGCACTTCCCGGATCTTGTTAGTTGTATGTAAATATTGTAGTTCAAGATTCCATGATCCTCCGATGGGGAAAGTGGCAAAAAAACCCGCAGCCCCAACAAATGGAACGGGTCGCAGGAAAGACGGCAATAGGAAAATTTGGGGTTTCCATTCAAGAAAATTTGAAAGATTTGGGTTTTTATCACGTCATTGAGGGAAATTTTAATTTTGGGAGGTTTACTGAAAAAACTTTGAAAACGTTCGGCTTTTCTTGAAATTTTTTTTGAAAAATTTGAGGTTTTATTGATGATCGGCCTCCTTTGAAAAAAAAATCAAGTAAACCGTCTGGGCGACTGGTAGCCCTTTGGAGTTTCATGCTTTATCTTACTATGGGGGTTAGCATGATTGCACGCCCAGACAATTTCGCCGAGTCATTCTTCCTGTACAGAAGACCCCCTGCATAAAGGCCTCTCCCTTGGTTAAAAATATCAGTGGTTTAGCCAGAATTTTTAACGTGGTATCAGACATTTGTTTCATGTCATTCCTCTAAAACTGAGAATGCTTCAAGGATGGCGATGGGAAGAAGAAGGTGAATGGATTTGTTGGGATGAGCGACACGGCGTCGGGCATGGAAATGAAACTTTTACACAATAGTACATCATTACTTAATTTGTCATACTTTCTGGGTATTTTTGGTAAATTAAGTATACTGGTGTAACGAGTGCCAGGGGCGGATTTAGGGGGGGGGGCAGGGGGCCCGGGCCCCCCTTCCAAAAATTTTGAAGTTTCTTTTCAACTTCATAAAACAAATGACTAGGCCGTATTCCAATTAAATAGGCCTTTGTGATGTGTCAGAGTGAAATTCAGATTTGTTCATTATTTAAATTTCCACCTCAGAAAATAAGTCTTACGTTAATAATTCTGTTACTGACCTCCGGCTGATAACATTTTGGCTTATATTGGTCACAGTAACTTTTTCCGGGTATTGCAAGGGGTTACCCATGAGCGCTGTATTGGATTGCTAACTTCAGTCTATTACCGGCCCGGCCCACATCACTGGGAACACTGCTTCTACTTTCAAAGGAATTTCAGAATTCTTTAATATTTAGAGGAATATTTTCAACAACCTCAGGCTTTTAACTAGAACTTGCTGCAACATTAGCGTCTTTTTAAGCTTTGTGATTTACTTTAATGAAATGTACTTCGAATTTAGGGTAATATAAGGGAAAAGAAGACTTCAATTCGGGAAACTGCCATCCTAATATGTGGACAACAAAGGCTACTCTCCTCTTTCATCCAACCAAAATTTAAATTTCACTAAATTATGAGCATTTTCCAGCCATATATGATCAGTTTCAAAAATATACTGAAGACATCACCATTTTGCATCTAAGCAATCTTAAATTAACAAAAATTTTCTCAAAGGGGGGGTTCCCCTCCCCTTAGACCCCTTCTCCAGGACAGCGATCACTCATCACATACTTTACCCCTATCAAAATACCCCTGGCACAACCCCTGGTGCACCGCTTCCCCCTTATATCCCTCCCCCAGATCAGACTTTTATACAAACCACTATGACCTGCCCCCCCCCCCTTTTGCCAAATCCTGGATCCGCCACTGAGTGCAGTGATGACTTGGTGTCTTTCTAGAATTCTGGCTGGAACTTGAGTTGTCGCATCGCGCAGAGCTCGCAAAATGTTTCGGTGAAGAATAACAGAATTTTTACGCATCCCTTTTTGACAGCAAAGTTAGAGCAACTGTTGGGGCCACTGACCCCTGTCAAAGACAGAATGCATGGTATACTGTATCCATTGTCTGCGTGATAAAACGCTCAGGCCTTCCTTGTAATTTTCCGTAACGTGTGACAAATACAAGTAAGCAACAACTGGACTGACGGTGAAATTCCTGAACTTACTAAAAACAGTGTCTACACTGCCGACTGAGCACGTCTAGGTTTCCTGGTGGTGTTGCTGGGAATTCTGTTTAGCTATATGAATCTCGAACATGAAAGCAACCAATGATTTTTCTACAACGCGCTAAGCGTGCATAAAATTTGGTATTCTGTAAAACCTTGGAAAAGAATGAATTGTCCTTATATCAGCCTCTTGCAAACATCAGTCGGCCTGGCGGATACGCAGTATTCCAAGTAAGTTTGCGGATCTATCTATAGGCCTAGTTGGGTGGGCTTCCCACCCCCCATTCCCAGTGATGGGAAAATATATGCCCCCATCCCCAGAATCTTCGCCAGTTCTATGGACACACTTTTGTAAGCTAACTGTGCTAACAATCTCCGTGTCCTTCAGCTAACATCTCACTGATGAATTAATCTGAACTTTAGGACCGTGTCTTTCTCGTAGACTATGTTAAAAATGATCCACGATATATATTTTTTTGTTTCAAAGCTTCTGTCGTTTGATCCTGTAATGTGAGAGTTAATCATTCCCTGAATCACCTCTGTTTTAGTGCAATGCATTATCAGTCCATCACGTGCACTCTGGCGATCGAATATTTTATGTAAGCTAGTGTCTCAACTGGTGTCTCAACAATACCTCATTAAGCAAGTCTTTTCCTCTGACAGTTTAAGGTCATATTTTGGTCATGACAGAGAGTGACCATGGGATGGCCAATATAGAATCATCGCATCTCTTATTTGTTTTGTGGTTTAAGATGATTATATTCATCAAAGGTGAATTTCAGATAGCAATTAATATAGCTTTTACTATTTAAAAGTGACTCAACATGAATTATTATCACCCATGGTTGCTTAAAAGGTGCTTGCAGTGGATCGACGGGGTTAAAGAAGAAAGTTTTAATACCGAAATCGATTTTAACCTTCCTTAGTCAGAACGAATTCCCTTTACTACTCTCTTAATGAATGTACTATGATAAAATCATTCATTCATAAAATTATAGCGACTTGAACTGCTGAAAACAAAATGTGGGTATTTCACTCCTGGACCATAGCTTCAGTGGCCCTGCTATATACCTTATGCATTGATGTCACGTGGAGTCATTTTGGAGGGTAAACATTAAAACACACTGCACGCACGACATAGACCTACGCGCGTATCCGATCGGTACACAAATCAGCTGTCTGCATGCATTTGTTGCAATAATACGTGCTTACCTTCATGGGGTGCACTTTCCGTTCTGTTACGTCATATGCATAAGGTCTAATCTGACATGTAAGTTGTCAACCGCTTAAAACTTTGAGGAAAAAATATTTTATGTATAGAAAATAATACCCTTCTATAGAACAAAATAGAACAGTTGGGGCTCTGAATGCCGACAACTTGCTGACTTCACAAATGATCAAGCATTGTATCACTATAGAACAAGGCAAAAAAATAAAAATGTTCCTTCGTGCCACATACATAAAAATGGCCACAAAATACCTCAGTTGGGTTTTCTATGCATTTTATCGACATCCGTCGACTGATGTTAGCCCTAACAGTACACTTGGCAAGAGTTACGATGCCGCAGATAGTCTTTGTTATCTCGTTTCTTTCGCTTGCTCAGGTCATTTGTGTTGACATTGAAGGGGCACATTGAGTTGGTTCACAAAATTCATGATTTTTTCACACCAGTTGAGTTTTACTCACAAATTGATGCTAAATGGTCAAACTAAGAGATTCTGAACATCTGACACACAACTGAAATGGCAATGTCAGGGTAATTAATGATTAATATCATTCATTTCAAGTTTGTGACCAGACACTTTTTACCATTATGTAGTAATCATATGCAATACCTGTCCACAAAAACTAAAATTTCTCACAGTTTTCGGTAACTGTAGGAAGTGAAACATCAGTAATGAGGCTAATTAGAAGCATTGTCATGCAATGATTTCCTTCAAACTTATCTCAAAAATAATAGATGTCAACTCAATCAGCCCTTTTAAATGACCTCTTCATTGTTGGTAACACGCAAAATACTAAGTTTGGCACAACCATTAGCCAAAATGGGAAAAACGTAAAAGTAGTCAAAATCGCATTTCAGAAAACTTAAATTTAATTTTAGTTATCACAGTCTTAATTCACACGATTCAAACTAGTGATAGTGTTTGTGTTTTGTAGCGTAATGTCAGAATTGTACGTATGATAAAGGTTGCCCACCTTGTAGCTCCTTATAGTTTCATTTTCGAAACTATTGAAAACATCAGCCCATCCAATTTCGGGAATCTAATTCATCGTAGCAAGATACTGGGGCTGCCACGAGTAAACCTTTATTTATCGGGCTATATTTAGGGGTATCTTCAAGGAGGCAGGCCCGTAGCCAGACAAGGCACTGAAGCGGGCGAGACAGATTCCAGGCGAAAATATTTTATTCACAGGGCGATATATACTAAAAGGCATTAAGACAATGGTATTTTGTGATCTTCTAGAGGACGAAAGCTTTTCCAGGGGCTCCGTCCCCTGCATACGGGCTTGTGAGGAGGTTAGGTTAGGGTTATGTCAGTTTAGGGATTAGGTTTGGGTTAAGTAAGTGATGTGAATAAGCAGTCACGGAAGCATTATTCACACAGCTGCAGTGGAAATGTGCACTCCCACTTCTTTTTGGAGATTTCAAGGTTTCGCCCTGTTTGTCATTCTTATGTTGTCATGAAGAGGGCGCTCTACGGGACAATTATCTCCCGGATAATTCTCACCGAGGTCAATTCAAATTTTATGGTGGGGGAAGTTGCCCAAGGTAAATGTCATGGGTGGCAATTGTTCGGGTGGGTATTGTCCAGGGTGGGTATTGTCTGGGGAGAGAGTCACGGCTTTATGTTAACTCCCCATAGAATGTGTGTCACCAGGGAGTTGATATGTCAAATAGCAACTCCCTGTTGTCACCTATACTACCTGCGTTATGGCTGAGGCGTGCTTACATACAATATGGTTAATGACAATTAGACTGCATCGACAAGCATCTCTACACTGCGAAGATCTCCATCAATAGGAAACGGACCTGTACGTAATTCATTTAGCTTAGAATATTTGCATACATTTACAGCTGATTCAGCAGAGGTTCAACTTTCAAGGTAGTACTAGAAGCACCACTTAACATTCCAAAAATTTCACGTTACCAGTTTAATGTACATAATATCAAATTTTGTATATAAAATTAAATGAAAAATGTATAAATAACCTACAAAATGTAACATTACAGTCTGAAAGAAATATAATATAAATTTGCGTCTACTCTGAACAGTGGATGATTCATTTCACTATCGATATATTTTTTGTCTTTTGAATTGATAACACTGAGGTAAAACTCTTATGTCAACCTATTAAGGAAAGTACACTCGAGTTGAGTAAATAATTAAAGCAATTAAACATGCTTGTAGATGCTTGTAGACGTGAAAATCGAAAGATTGCATCTTTTTGAAAACCCAGACAAAGTCAAGTACCTTAGTTTCAAGTGGATGGAACCTTTCACCTCGGAGGAGATTGCTTTAGAAGGAAATTTTTGTCAACACAAAAAGCAACAGAAATAATTGGCGATGGGTATCGCATTGCAACCAAATGACCGAAACAACGCACGTACAAATCGAACATGCGAAGGATGCCAGGCTTACAAATAGACCATAACTGCAAAACGGTGGGAATTTCTGCGTAATGATTTGTTTTTAAATGCTTCAACAGGTGAAGCTATTCTAAAAGAAAAAAACAGGTCTGCTTTGGTAATGCCGAGAAGTGGTGAGGGTGGACTTTTTCAATGACGAGAGCGGAGATTTTCAGAAATTGTCATTGAAATCACAAAAACGAAACATAATGCTCAGGTTAGTGTTAGGGTTAGGGTAAGTTCACGGGTACGATAAGAACTTGGGTTGACCCCGTTAACCGTCCGGAAATAAAATACGCGGTCGTGGTTTCGGCGAAGTATCAAAGACTTTTTAAAGTGAGAGCAATTAACAGATGAACTAATCGGCACGTACAAAATGATTTCACTATTAAGATTCCATTTTAAAAACATTTTATCTATGATCTACAGAACAATATGGTGTTTAAGCTTTCATAATCGGACGTATTGATAGGCCATGCAGACCAAGGAATACCGTTTCATTTTTCTTTGAACTACACTAAGTAATTTCCGGCGATAGAACCGCAAATTCCGTCACACCAATCGTGTCACAACAGGTAGCACATCACTAATTATTCCCCCATTGACCAGTTACACACTAATTTTGGTCCTTTTTCGTGTCCTCTGGAACCTTGTAAAAGTTTCAACAGGTACAGAAGCAAACAATTTTCGACAGATTATCTTGAAGTAATGATGTACTATCTAAGCGTAGCGCCAACATCATCTGGCGTTTAGCGCACGGAAAAAATTAGATTAAAATATCTCCGAGATTGACTTAAATGCCACTTCCAGGCCTTGTCAGTAACATAGCTCCCAAGTTCCAAAAAGCTAGATGCGGGTCCACCTCTGGCCTGTCCGTTGGTGGACCGCCGGCCTGGGGGAGGAGTATAAGGGGAGGGGGAATTTTGGAATTTTATAGGTGTCTACACGCAAAATGGTAGCACTTTTTGCAAATCAGTCAACGTAATTTCATTAATTTGCCGCCCAAAATATCTGCACTGATACTCACAAGCTCGCAAAATTTAAAGCTTTCCAAATGATAGCGATCATTGGTTGTTTTTTGTTACCCTTAATTTCTGATGCAGCACAGTTCAGAAATCACGTAGCACGTAGCGTGTTCGGCGTAAACGACACCGTGCTGCTTGCTAAGTGATATACCAAGGGAAGCGGGACCGTGTTAAATTGGTTCAATCCCGGTGTTCCGACCTCTCTATGTTCCGACCTCTCTATGTTCCGACCTATCTATGTTCCGACTTTTTCACGATTTTTCACGTTTTGGTCGAAACATAGATAGGTCGGAATATAGAGACGTGATGACGTCTCTATGTTTCGACCTCTCTATGTTCCGACCGCAATTTGAAAAAGTCGAAACATAGAGAAGTCGAAACACAGAGACTTTGGACGTCTCAATGTTCCGACTACTCCATATTCCGACCTAAATTTCAAACGTGAAGAATTCGGTACATAGAGAAGTCGAAACATAGAGACGTTTTACACATTTCTATGTTCCTACTTCTCTATGTTTCGACCACAAATGAAAACATGCATTTTGGTCATATTCAATCTTTGGGCAGTTCCACTAGTCCTAAGGTTCCAGAATACGCTAATTAATTAGCGTAAATTGCGTAATTTATGCAACATTTCAAAGTTTGCTGATCGCGCATCGAGGCGAAACACTAGGGCAGTGGCACAACCAGCGGGGGCAGAGGGGCACCATGCAGCGTAGAATTAGCCTTTGAAAAGTACAATGCATGTGTCGGAACATAGAGAGGTCGGAACATAGAGATGTGACCCTTAGTGTTTAACTTCTCTTTGTTTCGACCAAAACGTTTATAAGTCGGAACATAGAGAAGTCGGAATATAGAGAAGTCGGAACATAGAGTAGTCGGAATATAGAGAGGTCGGAACATAGAGTAGTCGGAATATAGAGAGGTCGGAACATAGAGAAGTCGGAATATAGAGAGGTCGGAACATAGAGAAGTCGGAATATAGACAAGTCGGAACATGGAGAGGTCGGAATATAGAGAGGTCGAAACATAGAGAGGACCCCGTTAAATTCACACCGAAATGGCATCACACACTTTCCAAAATGGGAATTTTTCTTGAATTAGTTTCTTTCACAAAAAATATGTACATATCTTAAAGGAATTACCACAGAATGAGTGTAAGTTGAATGAAATGTTTATGCGGCCCTGATAGTGCAAAGGTAATTACGTATTTTTGCATAGGACTGAGTGGTTATGATGAAGTCGGCTAAAACATTTCATTCGTTCGTTGGGTTGAAATTTCTGAGACAAGCCTTGCCTCTAACACACGAAACGGGCATTTGTTTTTGGTTTGTAAGTTGCTTCGCGCGGCTATTAGACTCGAATACTCGATTGCTCCCATTAGAATATTTTCGATACCTGCTATGGAGGTTAGCTATGTTGCTACAGTCTACGTAACAAGAGTGCCTTTCGCAAGGCAAGCAGCGGAATGCACTAAGATGTGATTGGTACCGTAATTTGTTAAATCTGTGGTTTAGTTGGGAGGTATGATACTTCCAAAGACAGGGTGTTATTTTGTGGCTCTATCATGTATTGGAATGCGGGTTTTTCAAAGGGTTGGGCGGGTCAGCGGGTTTGGGTGTTCAATGCGGGCCAAACCGGCGAAATGCGGGTCACTTGGGAGGTATGCAGTAGCCATTTCGATGTGTAATTCTGCTTAAAAACATAAGAAGTGTTGTAAGTAAACCCCTAAGAATATAATTTTAGCTACTAATTTCCGTTGTAAGAATTTTTTAATTAAGGTGTTAAAATTTCCGACAGAGACTAGAAATTTCCGACAGAGCCTAGAAATTTCCGACAGAGCCTAGAAATTTCCGACAGAGGCCTTCGGAGGCTTTGTGGGGGGGGGGGGAGCCCCTGCCCCCCTCTAGCTAGAGACCCTATAGTAGGAGAGATTGGCCAACTTATTTCATGGGAGCCATTTTGGAGCCAAATGTTAACTTATGGCCAGATATCATATACACTGTGTGTACAGTTTCTGTACAAAATGTAAAACAAAGTGAGTTACAGCGTTCTGTTCTCTTGTGGCAATCATTCGTATCGGTTGACTCTGGCTGGCACTGTCTGCCGGATCCTTTAGTTTGTCACCCAGTGCAAGAAAAGCCGTCCTGGGAGGGGTCTAGAGGGAGGGGATAACACCCTCCATTTTGAGTAACTTTTGCTAATAGAAAGTGACGAAAATACAGAATGGTGCTATTTTGACAGTTTTAAAAGTGATTTTATTTAAAGGTGATCAGTCGTCTTGAAATATTCTTTGTGACGTCAGCCTTTTCTTGACATGTTTCTGCAGTCGTCACTGTTCAAGGATACACCGTACAAGCATGGTATAGCTAATCGGTAAGCAAGAAGAGACGGCTTGTAGCTGTATACCTACTAGCTATACCGATGTCATCATAGCTACTTGTACGGTGTATCCTTGAACAGTGACGACTGCAGAAACATGGCAAGAAAAGGCTGACGTCACAAAGAATATTTCAAGACGACTGATCACCTTTAAAAAATCTCATTTTAGTGTGTCTTATTTGTGCTTGTAAGAGGGGGTGGGTCTATTCTGGGCTGGATCTACCCCTTCTTTCTAAGAAAACTACTCGTACGTTAATACAGGATGGCATACATGCAAAATGGTGCCTTTTTGGAAAGTTCAAGCAAGTAGAACTAATCATTTAAGATTTTTCATTATTTAGTGAAAGATTCAGGAGAGGTCTGGGGGAAGGGGTTAATATAGGGGAGCACTTCCTAGTGAGACTTTTTTATTTTATGGAAAGGCCTAGGAATGGGCGTCAATCTTTACTCGAGTGTGGGGGGACATGACCACTCCTGTCAAAAATTTACTGTGTAAAAATCTTAAGTCAATGGGTGTTTTTCCAAAATGTGTGGGGGACGTGTCCCCCTGCCCCCCAGGATTGTCGCCCACGGGCCTAGGCCTAGGTTTTATAAAATTGTGACTGACCAGGGTGTATTCCATGCAAAAATCTACATCAAAGTCAAAGCTACGCAAATGTTTCAGTTTTCTCAAGTTACCAATAGATCCAGGAGCAATGTTTGATCTGTTATTGTGTCCCCCTCCCCTATGAAAATTTTTGAAGAATTGGGTGTCCTTACATGCAATCTTGTGCCACATAGGCTACATTTGAAGTAAAATTTGTGTTAAAAAATTGACGTATTTTTAGGAACTAAAACAAAAACATCGGCATCAGTGACTGACAGTGAGGGGGAACCATGGTCCAATGGGGTGCCCCCTCCCCTTTGAAAATTTTTGAAAAATTGGGTGTCCTTACATGCAATCTGGTGCCACATATGCTACCATTTGCAGTAAAATTTGTGTTAAAAACTTTACGTATCTTTAGGAAGTAAAAAAAAAAAAATCGGTATTGGGTGGGATATGGCTCAATGCCCCCCCCCCTAAATACGCCACTACTCCTATGACTGGGGACTGCAGCTCTGGTATTCCAACAAGTCTCTATGGGGATGTTCCGACAACTCTCCAATAGGGTTAGATTAGGGTTAGCCGGTTAGGCCAAAGGGTTAGGAGTTGTATTTGGGTTTATGTGTTGGAATATCAAGCAGTCGGAATATGAACCGCCGTATACGGTATAGGCTAGGCCTTGTTCAGAACGTCGTAATCTAACTCTAAGGCTAAGCCAGTCTAACGTTAGGCCTACATGTATACTTAGTTGTGCACTGTAAAGTTACGTCGCATAAGCGATCGCTTTTTGATGGATCCCAATTGAACCTTCTAACTTTTACAGCCCACCGAAGCCTTCTTTTTTGTACAGGATGGGAATCTATACAACTTGTAACCCGTTCTGGTCTGTTCGTGCATCCAAATGCAGCACAACCTGGCCGCCGGCAATTTTGGAAACAAAACATGTCTATCTTACATAGGATGCGTACGTCCGGCCGTACGTACGTACAGTACAGCCTGCACAACTTCTCGAATGTAGTATGTAGATAGGCTACACATGATCTTGCAAGCTCGTACTTTGGCTCCAAAATGGTGCCCATACATTTCGTCCAATCAGAATGCGTATCTGAGAACGATGGTTGGCCCATCTTTCCCACTATAGGGTCTCTACCTCTAGCTACGCCACTGAAGCTACCCTTATATGAAAGCTCACAAGTAGGCCTTCCATATACTGATTTCATGAACATTACCGCTGAGATTTTTGAGCTAAGAGAGCTTGTATAAAAGGGTGGCGGTTACAGCCTTTTTCACTTCATTCCAAATGCCACTTTGCATGGCGGAAGGATAAAATGCTGAAAAGCGCCTAAAATACCTTTGATGGTCTTTATTTTGCATGATTAGTACTTCAGTTCCATTCCTTCTACATCCACATCACAAAGTGAACACATCAACTCAACAAAGCATACTATATACTGGTCTATACCTAGTCATGACTGAAGTTCGAAAAAAATGCTTCCAAGTTACATTTTGTGGGCTTTTCCTCGGTCCTTCACCTGTCGTTGTCAACGAAACACACATGGGTTCTTAAGGCAAGCCCCCAGTATAGCCTATTATGCCCATAGGGAGGACTTTACAGCCCAGCGGTTCCCATGGCGTCATAGTATGGTATTAGTGTGGCCTGGACCACTTTAGGGCAAACTTTTGGTTTCACGCCTGATTCAGCTAATTAATCGCTATGAAAAAAATCGAAGGGGCAGTGGCATATCGTGAAGCCAAAGCCATAGAAAACCCGCAACGCATGCTATTCGATAATGTAGTTCGCACATTTTTGTATAAATCTGTTTTATACAATGGGTTGCACTCAGCATAACTCCATCTTACATGATAAAGGAGGGATCCAAATTTGGAAGAGTGAATAGACCTGCACTATCTATGTAAAACCATCTGGTTCCTACCAGACCCCACCCCCACCCTAGCTCAGACCGTTCCGTATCACACATACGGTTGACTGCAGTGGATGTAATTACCGATGGAATGCCAGCATTATATTATTTAATTGATACCGTGAAATCATTTCATTGCTATCGGTAAATCGAGGTAATGTCAATATCAAACTGATTACATGTTGAGCACTTCTTCAGAGGGGACATTAAATGTGTAATTTATTGCATTTAATATTTACATTAATAATTTAGTGCTAGCATCAAATGGATTGAATATTTAAATGAATTCATTACTATCGACATAAATTCGATCTAATGCCAACATTAATTCGACTTAAATTGAATAATCTGACCTCTTCTACTCCATCTTTATCGTCTCCTCGAATTCTCGATATATCATATCACAAAAATGTCTTCACGCTTTCTTTTCTCTTTTTATGCCATTTTGAAGAGATAGACGCTATACTCACTTTGACGTGCCAGAAATAATTCAAACATATGCAGATCGTGTATCTACATATGAAGTTTAAATTATCTACTAACACACAATTTCAAAAGAAATAAAGATAGGCCGTATCGTTTACATAAATAATGAAGGATAAACGTGAACGCATAACAGATTAATCAAACAGTCTTGTACAACTTCAAAAAGACCCTTTTACAATTCTGCACTGTAACCCTTCAACAATAACGTCTTTCACTCAACGTATGCCTCTTCATCTGCGTATGGAATTAGAATTTATATGAGAAATCATTACAGATACCTTCATTAACCCTTTTCTCAAAATGTAAATACTTCACACTCACACACACACACACACACACACGCAGCAAACTAAGAATTTAAGCCTTGGGGTACCTTGGCAGAAGTTTCCAGCTCGAAATAGGAGTCCTCTCTTGTAAAAGGTATTGCTCTCCTAAAATACTTCGTTCTACATTCAAGAGAATCCTGACTTGAATTTG
Organism: Holothuria leucospilota; assembly: GCA_029531755.1. NCBI lineage: Eukaryota > Metazoa > Echinodermata > Holothuroidea > Aspidochirotida > Holothuriidae > Holothuria > Holothuria leucospilota. Next base: position 20,871,179 of record CM055969.1, read on the forward strand.
CATTGCCAAAAGTGGTTCTCAGTTTTCCAGTTAAGCCCTCCGCAAAAGGTTCACGTGGAGCTATAGTTGGCGGCGGAACCGGGGGGTGGGGGGCTTGGGGCTAAAGTCCCCTCATGAAAAAAGTGAGGAGGCTAAAGGTATGTTCAGCCCCCCCCCACCCCCCACCCTCAGTATTTGCTCAACTCATCTGATATGTATAACCATTTTTCATCGATTGATTTTTTTTTTCTCATTAATTAAGAAATTGCAGACATGAGATCCATATTTCAAGGCTGGATACATACAGCTTAGGACACTCAGGAAGTGCCGTTTCTGGCCATCTCGAGGGTTTGTAAAGACAAAAATTTTCTTGTGCGCTCCGCGCCAACTGGTGGTGGCGCTCCGCTTAGATAGTCTTGCTGGCACTCAGCCCCCCAATTTTTTTCCGTTCCGCCTTGCCTGGTTGTACAGTTGAGCAGATGAAAAAGAAAAGTTTTATATAGTAACGCAAAAATTTATCAAAAAAAAAACCAAATACTGCAATTTACATGCTTTCAAGGAGAAAGAAAAGGCAATCATACTGTTTGCATTCCAGTAACGAGAGAGTGAGTGAGAGACTGGAGAGAAAAGGGGGCAGCCTCCCTGGCTTCCTCGGGAGATCAAAGAGGCTACACTCTATTGCTTGCTGGAAATTATTAGACGTATGTGTTAAGCGACTTGGGATCGTTTTCGCCTCCATCGGCTACAAGGCTGGTAACGTCACTGGCAGGAACAGGTGTGACAGACCGACCGGGGCTACCACGATACTTCTTCGCCCGACGTTCGTATATGTACGGAGAAGACATAGAAAATGGCAGAAACTACAGTCGATGTCAATGGCAACTATTTTCTGGTTTGATTCGAGATAATCTCCGCCGGAGTGAATGCACGGAATTTAAAAGATGTAAAAGTTGCGACTTTTGTATAACTTCTAAGACGATTGACATGTATCAGTATTCGGGTATCGATTTCCAGCACAAACTGAACTTAATTAACAATATTCAAAATTGACATCCTTTTATATACCTCTTCCAACGCAATAACTGCGTCAAGGCCCCCTAGCTACGCATCTGATAGGGATGCAGACAGGAATTAAGCAAGATTCGATATTTGTTTGACGATCATAATCAGCAGGGTCAGTCAGAGCAGATTTGTCCTTAAACGCTGGCCAGTCGCAAATGCAAGGGGATGGGACACCAGGACTGGATGGCTCGAGACCGGTCTCGAGTCTCAATTGTCTTGACTCTTGACTCGGACTCGGCACTCAGGACTCGCGGACTCGACCGCCATGACTCGGGGACTCGGGCCGAGACCGAGTACGAGACCGACTATTTTTTCCCACGAACGTAAAACTCAGTTCGGAACTGCGCGAAAAAGTCTTCCCTGAAAATTTCATTACGTACACCACCTAAAATATCATCGCCACATGTTGCGCACAGTGCATAAGTCAGTGTGCAGTATGAACAGTGAACACCCGGAATATCGACTCGGTATTTGTTCAAAAATCAATCCGATTTATTGCACGCGTGTCCGATAAACGCTGTCTGCCGATGTGGCGTCACGAAATAGTTACTTTACATTTCATTTTCGTATTCCTCTGATATATTTACGCAGGTTGGTTATTTTTTGGCTCTTTCCGACCAGGGATGGAGAAGATTTTAACTAAAACTTACAAAAATCGGACCGCAATCCTATCCGAAATCGCTTTAGTGTGACCTGCGCTTTATGGCCACAAGTTTGTAAGTACCCCATCGCTCCCAGCAGCTCTCCCCCAGGACCCCCCTGAACCCCCAGGGCGTCCCTGGACCACACTAGGGTCCTTACAGTGGGCCCCTGGACCCCACTGATGCCTACAGGAAAGCTCTTCGCGTCACCGCGAAGTCCCAGGGCCTATCAGTCCATGCTGGTGTACTCCTGTTTCCCCACTTCGAGAATCTGGCGACGCCACTGGATATGCGTGGTTCTAGGAATGCATCTTACGTAGCGCCCGCTGTAGTGAAATTTGTACCACACTAGGATTATAATAATGTATGGAGTAGATTGCTTGGAAAGGGTTGACAAGATAAAAATTGTCTTCTGCAGTCTGAGAGAATTGTTCTCGGACAATGAAAGTCGTCCTTTCCACCGCGGATCTGGAAGGGGTGTCCAAAAGGGGTCCGGACCCCAGGTGCAAAGTATTTCAGATACGCATACGCACACTCAGATTCTAGATTTATCCGGGATGGAATTACATCATCATCTTCTGTGGTGCCCCTCCCCCAATCATCAAGTCCTCAGGCTGGCGCATGGGCATCAATCCTGGGGGACTGGGGGGCCACTTCGCCCGACATTTTGGAAATACACCCATTGACTTTAGATTTTTACACAGTAAATTTTTGACAGAAGTGGCCATGCCCCCCCCCCCCCACATTCGAGTAAAGACTGACACTACTGGGCCGGCGGGGCCACTGGGGCTGTAACTGAAAAGTTGTTGATTGGGTTGCTGAAGGGGACTTACCGCCATTTTAATGTCAAGTTGTGATTTACGTTGGAGGAGTCACCAAATCGCACATTTTCATGTGGAAGTTTCAAAAAGTCGCTATATGTCGCTCCCGAACTTACCCCCCCCCCCTCGCAGCTTTGCGACTCACTCATGCCCCTTTCTAAAATCTTCATCCACCCCTATGCGAGTAGTTTTTAAGTTAAGTGAAGATTTCTTGAACAAAGTAAGGGTTCATATGAATCAAGGATGGAGGAGTATTTATCACGTTGCAAAAGTGAGACCAGTCAAAGTTTCATAAAAAGTGTTGCAATGACATATATTGCTGACCTATAGTATCGGAAGCCATAAAGGCACCCAAATACTAGGTCAGCAGACACTGGACTAAATCCGTGCCGGCTTTACGTACGTGCACCAGATTTTTTGTTTTGAATAATAAAAAGCAAAGAAAGCGAGGGAGCTAATTTAATTAGTTATTAGATGTAGATATGCAAGGCACGGAGCTTTTAAGGTGTCATGCAGATGCTGAGATAGTATGTGACTTTCTCGACTTTTTTTCAGTAAATATTCAGATGTCGACATCTGAGATCTTGTTATCTCAATATTTTAGGGTAAAATGTTGAGATATTGCATTGCAGGATCTCAATATCTGAATATCTTCACTGGACGATATTGATATATTGACATCCAACATCTCGTTATTTCAATATTTTATCGTAAAATATTGAAATATTACATTACAGGATATCAATATCTGAATATCTTGACAGAACGTTATTGTGATATTGACATCCTATATCTCGTTATTTCAATATTTTAGTGTAAAATATTGAAATATTTTATTACAGGATCTTAATATCTTAATATCTTTTCTGAAGGATATTGAGAAATTGACACCCAACGTCTCGTTATTTCAATAAAATATTGGAATATTACATTACAGGATCTCAATATCTTAATATCTTTACTGAAGTATATTGAGATATTGACATCCAACATCTTGCTATCTCAATATTTTTACGTAAAATACTGAAATATTACATTACAGGATCTTGATATCTTAATATCTTCACTGAACGATATTGAGATATTGACATCCGAAATCATGTGTTCTCAATATTTTAGCGTAAAATATTGAAATATTACATAAAAGGATCTTAACATCTTAATATCTTTTCTGAAGGATATTAAGATGATTGAAATCCTGTAATGAAATATTTCAATATTTTACGCTAAAATATTGACATAACGAGAGGCTGGATGTCAATATCTCAATATCGTTCAGTGAAGATATTAAGATATTGAAATCCTGTTATGAAATATTTCGATATTTACACTAAAATATTGAGATAATGAGAAGTTTGATGTCAATATCTTAATATCCTTCAGAAAAGATATCAAGATATTGAGATCCTTTGATGAAGTATTTCAATATTTTACACTAAAATATTGGAATAACGAGATGCTGGATGTCAATATCTCAATATCATTCAGTGAAGATATTAAGATATTGAGATCCTGTAATGAAATATTGCAATAGTTTATGCTAACATATTGAGAACACAAGATTTCGGATGTCAATATCTCAATATATTTCAGTAAAGATATTAAAATATTAACATCCTGTAATGTAATATTTCAATATTTGACACTAAAAATATTGAAATAACGAGATGTTGGATGTCAATACGTCAATATCTTTCAGAAAAGATGTTAAGATATTAAGACATAACAAGATCTCAATATCTTAATATCTATACTGAACGATATTGAGATATTGACATTCAACGGCTCGTTTTTTCAATATTTTATTGTAAAATATTGAAATATTACAATAACAGGATCCAATATTTTACGCTAAAATACTGAGATAAAAGGATCTCGGATGTCAACATCCCAATATTTTACTGATAAAAAAGTCGAGAAAGTGACATAATATCTCAACATCTGCATGACACCTTAAAAGCTCAGTAGCCAGGCGCATACAGGCTGCACGATTTGATCGTGCATCACAGAGTTCGAGGGCGCGGGAATTCCCCGAATAACGTCTTAGTTACAAAACCCGACAGGATAATACGAAGACCGTAGTCAGGTGGCTTAGCAAATTTAACGTTACCGGCCGGACAAAAGTACCAAATTTGGCATGGAGTTTCTTTTCGACCTATCTATTGATTTTATCCGTGGAACCCACTTGATCGGCTCCGATTTTCCAAGATGGCGGCCAAAATCCAAGATAGCCACCAGAAAAGAAAAGAAATGTCATATATCTGCCTGTAAAAATCGGAGATGAACAAATGAGGGGTCAATTCAGGTGTTTCCGGGGTCACTGAAACAGATGCTGGTCATGGCATGTTGCTTGGGTAACACTTCCAAGATGGCGGTCAGAATTCAAGATGGCACCCAAGTTGAATGAAATATTTCCAAAAATTGTGTAAAAACATTGCAAATTTCACACAATCCCGAATCATAATGATGTAAACTAATGTTTTATATATAAGACGTAACTGTACAATCCTTGGCACAAGAGTACTTGACAGCCAATATGGCGGATAAGCACCGAAGAAGTAAAAACAATACAGTAAAAATTCCCTCAAAAAAAAATGCAGAAAAATCTCACAAAATAATCATGAAAAATATATTTCAATTAAAAACTCTAAATATCTTTACAGCAGATTGAACATAAAATTCAAAGCATGATTTTTAATATTTTATGCCGGACCCCAAATGAACCAAGATGGCGGAAACAACAAAATGGCCGCCAATATAACCATCACAATGTATAAAAATAATATGAGAAATAATCATTAAAAATACTTTTGACACAGTTGCCCTCAACATCTGGCCATATTTCATTACAAATAATCCCAAATGATATTTTGAAGTACTTCTTTTGGATTCCGGTCAAGCAATATGGCGGAAAAAGCAAAATGGCCGCCTATGCAATAATTATGTCAATATATTATAATAATAGGAAAAATAATCATTAAAAATACTTTTGATACAGGTAGACCTAATCTGTGCCCATAATATTTTATATATATTTTAAAAGTATTTTTCTGGACATTTCTTGCAACATCTGGGTCAACCAAGATGGCAGAAATAGCAAAATGGCCGCCCATGTAATTATCGTAATATATATACATGGGCGGCCATTTTGCTATTTCTGCCATCTTGGTTGACCTGAATTGCAACAAAAATGTGTTGAGAAATATGTTTGACACATATGGCTCAAAATATGGCCAAATATAAAGAGCAACTGTCACAAATATATTTTTTAAGGATTATTTTCCCTATTATTATAATTTATTGAAATTTTCATATTAGCAGCCATTTTGCTATTTTCGCCATCTTGGTTGACCCAGATGTTGCAAGAAATGTCCAGAAAAATACTTTTAAAATATATACTGTATAATATGGGCACTGATTAGGTCTATCTGTGTCAAAAGTATTTTTAATGATTATTTTTCCTGTTATTATAATATATTGACATAGTTATTGCATTGGCAGCCATTTTGCTTTTTCCGCCATATTGCTTGACCGGAATCCAAAAGAAGTACTTTAAAATATCATTTCGGATTATTTGTCATGAAAATAGGCCAAATATTCAGGGCAACTGTGTCAAAAGTATTTTTAATGATTATTTCTCATATTATTTTTATACACTATGATCGTTATATTGGCGGCCATTTTGTTGTTTCCGCCATCTTGGTTGACCCGCATGACGCAAAAAATGTCCAGAAAATACATTTAGAATATTTACGAAATAAAGTGGGCACAGATTAAGCCTACCTGTGTCTGAACTATTTTTAATGATTATTTTTTCTATTATTAAAATGTCTTGACATAATTGTTGCATTTGCGGCCATTTTGCATTTTCCTCCATATTGGTTGACCTGAATCCAAAAGAAGTACTTTGAAAAATCATTGGGGACTATTTGGCATGAAATGTGGCCAAATATTCAGAGCAACTGTGTCAAAAGTTTTTACTATTAATTATTTCTCATATTATTTTTATACATTGTGATCGTTATACTGATGGTCATTTTGTTGTTTCCGCCATCTTGGTTAACTTGAATCTCGCCGATACAGTCCCAAAAATTAATTTTGGAAATATTGTTATTAAATATGACAAAATTTGAAGAGTTGATGCCTCACAAATATTTTTTAAGAATATTTTATTTATTATTATTTATTACAAAATATTCATAATTTTTGCAGCCATTTTGTGTTTGGTGGCCATTTTGAATGAGTGGGACCCAATATTTCTACTGTTACCACTTGATTTTGTGTTAAGGGGATCCTAAAGTTTCCAAAAAGTATTGGGTATGAGAGTTGTGAAGGGGTGGGTGCCCGTGAAGTGCCTCTGGCCCAAGGCCTAATATGAAATTGCCCTTTTGCCAGGTGGCCATCTTTGATTCTGGCCGCCATCTTGAAAGCGGGTTACCCGAGCAACATGCCATGACCAGCATCTGCTTCAGTGATCCCGGAAACACTTGAATTGACCCCTCATTTGTTCATCTCCGATTTTTACAGGCAGATATATGACATTTCTTTTCTTTTCTGGCGGCCATCCTGGATTTTGGCCGCCATCTTGGAAAATCGAAGCCGATCAAGTGGGTTCCACGGATAAAATCAATAGATAGGTCGAAAAGAAACTCCATGCCAAATTTGGTACTTTTGTCCGGCCGGTAACGTTTTTCCTGAAAATTGATGCTAAGCCAGACTACCCTGATCAAATCGCATTGCACTTTCCCAACCTCCCAACATACATACTCTGGTATTCTACCTCATCACACTAAGGTATTATACGAAGTGCAGCCTGTAGGTGCAGGAGTAATACACGTCCGCCGGGCGGGCAACCGGCCGCACAGCTCCACTCAGTGAAACTGTACCACGTTATGTGATCACTGGCCGAGTTAGCAAACCAGATACCGAGACAAGAGACTAAGAGATGATTGATCTGATTTCATATTGACATATTGACACTAGTAAAAGTCACTGACTCGTAAGAACTTCCTTCAGAACTTTCACATATTATAACTGTATGTGTCATGGTTATATCCAGGTCAATCAAGTCTCCATTTTGTAGGTCAATGCTTCAAGATAATAATGTGCAGTGACGGTTCGTTGCTTGTGAAGTACCTTAATGGAATGCAATATGGTGCACTTACTAAATTCAGCAAAAAGAGTGGGATGTTAGCCAGCGGGGCTTTGCATTGTTTGGATTCTTTAAGGTCTGTTTCAAAACAGAATGCTTCATATTGGATGGGGTTTCGGTGTTTGCAGTAACAAGGTGGTTTGGCAAACGCATAAAATGGCTGGTGTGGATATTTCAGACGATAAGAAGGTTTTGCCCAAAGCAGCCATACCTAGTTCGAAACCAGAATCATCAGACACAGATGAGTCGGATGAACACACTGTTCAGAAGAGGTTGAGGCCTCTGGCATGCTTACAGCCAGGCGTCAGTAAGTTGTGAATTAAATGATGTAGTTTACAGTACTCGGATAGTTTAATACTGTAGATTATCGCCGTTGATCAGATATAATCATGCACCTACTGTAACAGTTTAGGCCATAGGGCCTACTGAGTACTGTACATACTACGTTACTTCATATTATTAGGCCTTAGCCTATGGTGCACCCTGTGTTCACATTATGATTATATCTGAAGGCTGAGATAATAGCCTTTCCACAAAGCAGCATGCATTATTGCATTCAAGAAGAATCACAGCTATGATACTCAGTGTCTGTTATGGAAGACTGGGCCTCTGCCTTGGATAAAAATAAGGTGGAACCTACAGTATTTACCCGACAGTCGGGAAAATAACACGACTTTCCTTCCTTATTTTCCCGACGATTGGCCAAAGTGATGGCGCTATCCTAAATTTTTAGCCTCAAAAAATACTTGAATAGTATGTCGAGAAAATAAGGTTAACTTTATTTTCCTGACAGTCGGGAAAATTATTGGACATCCTTATTTTCCCGACTGTGGACGAAAGTGACGGGGCTATTCTAAGTCTGTAGCCTCAGAAAATATTTGAATTGTATGTCGGGAAACTAATGGTCCTTATTTGTCCTACCGGCGAGCCTAGGGAGCAGTGGCGTGCGCAAGTTTTTTTTTTTTGAAAATGAGAAGTTCGCTAGAAGAAAAATGGTGCCACCAAATAACAGTTTGAAGCCTATTCCGAGTCGACTTCAGCATTTTGTTAAATTTGCAACATGCAGACAACTATTGAGCGCAAAACTCCTTCAGATTGCATTTGTTTCCTTCCTTTATTTGCCTTTGTTTGCCGTTTCTACTGTTCTACAAACAACTATGCTAAAACACAGAAAACGTTTCTTCTGATAGTATTTAAAATAATCCGATGGGACTCAATGGGAATTTTCTGGAATTTTCTCCCGAGTACTGTACTCTGATAAGTCATCGAAGCTATGGAAGTCCACTGAGTGTGCTGATCTGTAAGTAGTACCACACATACTGTACGTACGTACACACCACAGAATTATATATTGTTCTGTGGTAGGCCTACACACGCACACCGCACCGCGCCAACTAACATTTCTTACGTCACAAGCTCGTTGGGGTGATATGATTGGTCGATTGCTGTCGGGAAAATAAGAAAACTAAACTTCCAATTTGCCCGACTGTCGGGCCAACGTAAAAATAAACAAGTTGGCATTTTCAGGCCTTGAGTTTTAGATTTTCCAGGTTTGCTACAAATCACACTCCACAGGAAATTAAGGAGTGTGGTTAGGCCTAGGTGTGCTGTTTAAACTATAACGTTTTGACTATTCATATGAAAATTTTCGTATGAATAAGCGTAACTGTAGTCACAATTCATACGAAGAAAACTTGAGGCGACTGGCATATATACAAAGCCATAGGCCTAAATGGCTCTGGGGATGTACAGTCTGCCTACGTACGTTTTCAAAAAAAAAAAACCCAAATGTCAATCTGAGATCATCGACTCATATTCCTGTAAAAAAGAGTGGAATTTTAATGTTTTGCAGAAAAATTTTCGAATGAATAGTGTTTCCAGTGACCTCTTCGAAAATTTTCGTGTGAATAGTGCTCCCAATGCCCTTTATTCACACAAAAATTTTCGTATGAATAGGCCCCACCAAACTATAATAGATTTATCAGAGTTCCCATTCTTTATCAAGGTGTGCAAAAAATCACACTCCTCACAGGGCATTTCCATGAAAATAGGGACAAACCAAAAAATTTTAAAAGTGTTTTAAAACTTTGATAAAATTGTGGGTTATCATTGGAGGAAACATGCTATATTGTAAAAAACATGTGCAAATTTTAATGTTTAGTTGAAAAAAATGTGGCAGAATGAGAAATTAGTATTGCATGCCAAATTAGAAAAAAATTGACGATTTATGGTGTCAATGATTAACTGTTAATTACCTCCAGCTTCCTTTGTGGTTATAGTTTGTCTTCTTTCCTACTATGACTTGACACATTGGTTCATGCATTTTAGCAGTTAAAATTTACTCATGAACTCTTTGTTCATTTTTGAATGTCATCTAAAATTGTGCTGTATTTCAATCTAACGTGAGTCACAAATTTTCACAATTTTTTTTGGCTGTTAAAACAGCCGAGAATTTAAAAGTGGCAATTATTATTTTCCTTCTAGGGTTGATACCCAACAAAATAACATGGACATTATCCATCTCTGGTGTTTACGTTTTTTGTTATAGAACATTGAAAATGGTAACGTGAGTCACAATGTAACGTGAGTCACAGATCTGATTAGCAGTGATGTAACGTGAGTCACACTGTTTTCAAACGCAGTAATTGATACATTTTCACAAGTTTCCACTAATTTCTTTCCATATCATATTTTACAGGTCTTCAATTAATTGCCTGATCCAATATTATGTCCTCTAATTAGTGATTAGAACAATAGTTTGCAAAAAACATGGAAACTTGTGTGAAAAGGTGATCATTGGCCATTTTACATTACCCCTCCATAAAACCTGAACTCAACAATGAAAGTGCACTGTAAGGGGTAATAGCTATGTCCCTATTTGTTCTGGTTGAACTGAAGAAACAAAGTGCATGGTTGCAATCCAGGACACATCTCAGTGTACTGTTAGAACCAGTTTACTCACTTTAACAGTAAAACTCTTGAACTTCTTCAAGAGGTTAGGTTAGATGAGGTTTAACGTCCCAGTTTCCAACCAATTGGTTCAAGTCGAGACGACCACGGCCTTCTTCAAGAGAGTCCAGATAATGAAATAACTTGAGTACTGGTACTGCACATGTTCAGTAAGCATTGGTGGTGCTGTTAATAATGTTGCTGATACGTACAGGGTCCAGCATAATGAAAGTTGAGAAAATTAAATGACTTTGATGTCAGTAATAAAAGTTTGGCCCTTACAAATTCACATCTGTGCCTCCCCCTCTCCTTCTGAGGTACTGTTCTCTACTTGGCAGTGTACCTGAGGAAAACAAACTTTCCCAAGCCTGATCTTCTCTTTTAAGGAAATACGACAGCAATTTACCCACTCTTGACAGTGCTACAGCAAAACAGAGTATGAGGGCAAGATACGTAATAACTTCACTTTTCTAGGAGGTTCTGTAACACAACAGTTAAGAAGAAACTGGATGCCCTGACCAGCAAATACAAATTACTGTAAAATTGTGTGGGGAATTTAAATACAGTACCTTGCTTCATGAACAGTTATTGGGAACAGGTACTGTGCTTTACAAGTTTAAGAGTGGCAGTGGCTATACAGTACAATACCTGTATTAAAATGCAAAGTAGCTTGGGAACATAAGCAGCCAATGAAGGGCCATTGATAAAAATCAGTGACTTCTTTGGTTAACTCGAAGTACAGTACAGTAGTGTAGTGGGCATTAAACAACATAACATACTAGTCTCTTACCAGATCACAAAAGTTGCAGTTGCAACACAAAAAGGAGGTCCTATGGTTGTTAAAAAATGTACATAATAACTGTCAGAACTGAAGGTAACATGAACATTTCAGAGCATCATACTGTAACATGGCTTGTGGAAATATTGTGAAGTTTAGTATAGTACTATGCAAACTGTGATACTGCATGAAACGTATAAAAAGTGCAAGGTTTAGAAAGTACATTAAAACTCAGCAATTGTGCACATTTTATAGTACAGAACATTGCATTGCTGTAGTACTATGCTCTCAGAAGATTCTGCAAAGGGCCTCTTACTTATCTGTGGTGAAAAATGTACTATTTTAATTTAAAATTGGGGCAAATTTTAGAATAGATGTATCCTAGGCCTGTAAATAAGTGTTTGCTATATTCAGACTGATAAGGGCGACAGTTCCTACACTTCAGTGAGAGTGTGTGACTTTGACTATGCATAAAGTTAATAGTATGGACAAAGTGTAACGTGAGTCACGGTAACGTGAGTCACACTAATTAATTAACATTTTAATTGTATGTAATGAAATTTATAAAATTTATTTCATGTTTTTTGTAATAGCAAAGAGTAAGCAGATTACTGATAATACTGATTGTTTCCTGCTGGCTATAGTTTGAGGAGAAATTCAAAATGAAAAAAGGTAGCCTACTTTTTTTTGGTGTCCTTTTTATGTAACGTGAGTCACGCTGTAATAAGTGCTAATTAAAACACACTGATGAAGTGAAATAATTATTTCTTGGTACTATTTTATACTTTATACCAACATGCTCCAACACAAATAAAATGGGATGATTTAATGTTTTACTTTAACATTTATGTTGAAATGTATGCAGAAAGTATGCCAAAAATGTAACGTGAGTCACGGTGGAATTGCCCCACAGTAATTTGAAGCGAGTGGTGGTGTGTGATCACCACAATCAAAATTGAAGGCCTCCGTTTTCATTTTGAACTTTGAGAGTCTTTCACAGTCCCCAATGAACTGCTCAAGGTGAAGTTATTTTCCTTGGGGGTGTCTAGGCAAGTTTTAAATTGGGTCGATAAGTTTCTTTCTGACCGCTCACAATCGGTTGTTGTTAACAGTACTATATCTAGCTCCGTTCCTGTTCTTTCCAGTGTTCCTCAAGGGGCTGTCCTGGGACTCCATGACGCTAGAAACGAATAGCAAGTTTTAGCCATCTCTAGTTTAACCACCCTTAATTCAAAATCTTACGGAACTTCCTGTTCAGGTGTTCAGAGATCAATAAAGTTAAAGGGATTTGAACCCCTTTAAAGACAGTTTGGTCAATAGAGCAAGTTTGTTTGTAAAAGGGATTAACTGTTGCAATTATAGAGATAAGCTTCACCTGGGAAAAAGCCTTTTTCTCGGGTAATATTGGCTAAATTGTCCTATTAAATTCTAGCAGCATGTCCAGTTCTTTTCTTGTCTTAATTACTGTACATAAACGATATTGTTAGAGTTGCCTTCTAAAGTTGGGCAGTTTGCAGATGACTTTGTTTGTTATAGGGTCATTGAAGATCCTAGTGACTGTTGTGAGCTGCAGAGGGACATTATCAACCTGGGCTAAAGGGCCAAAACTTGGTGTATGAGATTTCATCCAGCTAGCCTAAGTGTAGTGTTATGTCTGTTACTAGGAATCACAACCCAAGAATTTTTAAAGTATACTCTCATTGGGGCTAATCTGATGAGGGTTGACCATCACCAAGAATCTCAACTGGGGTAAACATATTCAGTCTGTTTGTAATAAAGGAAACATAATTCTTGGCTTATTATGCAGGAACCTTTCATTTTGTTCCAAAGAAGTCAAGTTGGCTGCCTACAAAGGTTTGCGTGATGGGCCCTTATTGGTGTAGCCTATGCTTGTTCCATTTGGGACCCAGATCACACTTCACTTTGAGAAAAATTGGAGGGAGTACAAAGAAGATCTGCTAGGTTTATAGCCAGTGAGTTAGTACTCCTGTGAAGTTGGCTCGATGATTGCTCTCTTGAAAGATCTTGGTCTACATACTTCATCTGACAGCCGTAGGCATTGTAGGCTCTTAATCTTTGCTAAAGGTACTGTACGGTCAAGCTAACACCCCAATTGTCTGATCTTGGTAAACCTACACGTATTACTTGTAATATTCATGCTTTGCACTACTGCCCCCCTCTGCTAGGACTGAATGCTGTAAATACTGTACAGTTTTGTTCCCAATATAATTCGGGACTAGACTAACCTTCTGGAAAGTCTTATTTAGGGGGCTATTAATCACAATAAGCCAATGGCATTGTTGCCAATTCACTGTAGGCCTGACTGACCACACAGAGCCTTTGAAGTTTCTGTATTTATATGTAGATTATGCAGTTGATCCCTGGCACAAAGTCAAGTTTTCATGCAAATTTTTGATAGCAAAAACTAAAGCAACTTTTCAGTGGCCTGTATCCATGGGTTAGTGAGTTTTGCAGTGGTTATGCTCAGGCTGAGGAAATCCACGTGAACACTTGTCATATGTGATCACAGTGGTGCAGTTTGTGGGTCTTCCAATAACTGTTTTCCAATATTGATGAATTGATCTGTGAAAATTTGATAGCCATCAGACTGATTGGCATTCTCAACTGAAAACTTGTACAGTGTACAGCATGTGAAAAAAAAATGTGGTGTTTGCTAGCTACCCATGCAAGAACTTCTTTAAGCCATCAGCCATCTAGCTACAATGGGGATCTGAGTGATACCATGGATTCAGGTTTACACTGAGTACATTTATAGGTTCAGGTGTGTTGGAGCTGTGGGAAGAGGAAGCTTGAAGTTTTTCTTTAAACACGAGCATTAATGGTGACTGAGAAGGGCCACAAATTACCTTACAATTGTCAAAGCCTAGGAGCCAAAGGTTCTCACCCATTCTTTCTTATCCTTCTGATGGCCCTGAGCTTTGCCAGAATGAGTCATGGTTTATAAAAGGCTGTGTTATGTATTAAATTTGTGCCTAAAAGTGAAGGAGTTTGTATTTGTAATTAGTAATTATGTGCACATTGATCTATTCTATAGGTGGCATTAGGTGCGGTGTAAAGAATTAAAAGCATTCAGCATCCAGAGTGCACTTTTCTTACTAATATAATTGGTCTTAAAAGCCGTATAGAAAAAAGCATCATTTTTTCCATTCTTGCAGAAGTTTGTGTTGCCTTAATAGTGCTCAACCAGCCAATGCTTCACCAATACCCTCACCTGATACAATTATGGAATCGAGGAGTGATTCGGGCTGCCACAGATGGTGCCATCAACTATCTTTGTGACATCATGAATTTAAAGAAAGATACAGAGTAAGATTTCTTGCAACTCTTTGCCTTATTTAAAGGATGAATAAAATGTCACATTATGTCAAAATCAGCCATTAGTAAAAGTTGTTAAGTCTGAAGGGCAGTGACCCACCAAGTGAGTACAGTATTCCAACAGGTTTTTTTTCATTTACACAATGAATCATCACCTTGGTAAAGTATGAAGTGGAGCGTGTCTTTAACAACACAATGGAGGGGTGGTTGCAATACAGAACCTTTACATAGTGAATGGGATTGTCACCTTAAGGTGCTGCTGTGCTGTGTGAGGTTGTCACTTCCTTAGCAATTTGTTACTGAAGAGGTTAAATTAAGGTCAAGAAACTAGAATAGGGGTGAGGGGATTTCAGCTAGGGTAAGAATAGGAGGCTGATAAATTTTGCAGTATTTTGCTATGAAATAGTCTCATTTTACTTTTCAGACAGGTCTCAAGTCATGACTCTAGAGCAGGAGTGCCCAACCAGTCGATCGTGGTCTATTGGTAGACCGTGGACTGATCCCAAGTCGACCGTGAGGGGTGTAGGAAAAAATGAAAAATAAAGTTTTTCTATGTGTAACTGTATGACAGTGTATGTTTTGTAGATCTCGGGAGGGTGGCTACTTCAAAATTATATCTTGAGTCAGAAAAGGTTGGGCACCCCTGCTCTAGAGCATTGATACTCATTGAGGGTGATATGTACAGTACTGCACTATCCAGAAAGTTTACAATTCATGTTACATTACCTCCTAAGATGCACAGTAATGTTTGAGAATTTTAATCACTAAATGCCAGTAAATCGCATTGTACAGTGGCTTGGCTATTACAGAGTGAACCTCCCCCCACCACCACCAATCACCCCTGCTGTTTTTGTAAAACACTGGATGGTGGCTCACATTTGCATTTGTGTCTCTTGTCTCAACATGTACTTTCATTCTCTTCTTTTTCTTTTCTTTTTGTTACATTCATATTTTATATCTGTGGAGGGGCATTCTTGTAATTATGCCATTTAATGAAAGGGGACTCTGAGCTGAAAAACTTGAAAATCCTTCTGTAGGGCCATAAAGTCTCTGCTAGTGGCAGGCTTTTTCAACTAGGGATGCCTAGACAATGCACCAATGATGAAGAATGACATCACTCAGCTTTGAGCCTCCAGGCAGCAAAATGGGAGATGAGGTGAATGGCAGGGGTGGGTGGGGGACAGGAGCTATAGAAATGACTGACTTGTCTGGTTTGAAATTGTCCCTCATCATCACTTAGGCAAAAATAGTTTTAAGTGTAAAAAGTTCAATATGTTTCATAAGTTTGTCACCATATTAAGGTTAATTTTGTGTTAAGAGCCTCAAAGTTCCTGATTCCGTCAATTTTGCAGTTTTGTTCCTGACTTGGTCACAGGTGACTTTGACTCTTCACAGCCAGATGCCTTACAGTTTATGAAAGATAAGGTAATGCAAAGTATATGTTTTGTATTTAACTTAAGTTGCATCTGCTAATAAATCATACAAAGTAATATGTATGCCTCTGTCTGTCCTGTCATCTGGGAGAACCCTCAGGAGCTTTAGACTGAGAGGTTCTTAAATAGTGGCCCATGGGTAAATTTCTAGCCCTGAAGGTGATTCAGTCTGGCCCTCAAAGAAAATGATGATCAATTAATGCTCTGTGGTCCATTACATTACTCTACTAGAGGCCATAAGGCAAAACCCTGAGGGCCCTGACCCATACTGGTACCCCTGGGCACACTTCGCCCTCCCACATTTCTTTTTGAACAATTAGATCATTCTGATCAGGTCCACCCCCATGATAAAATCCTGACCTATGTACTGCATCCATTGCCTGAATATTTCCCATGTAAAATGTGTGCTGCTGAGAAAATAAGGTAAGAACCCCTGCTCTAGGAGAGCAGGGTAGACTAGTTGGAAGGTTCTCTAGATTGAAGGTTGACTATATGGAGGATCCTAAATCTAAGCCTAATCCTTGAGCCCTAAACATATTCCTAACTCTAACTTTAATTCTAACCATAGCCTTCACCCTGTAAGTAGCCTTTTTCAGTCTAGTTGATCTTTGCTGCAGTGAACCTTCAGATTGGTTAACCTTTGGTCTAGATGGATTCCACCCCTCTAGGCTACATACAAAACTGGAATTTGGAATCAAGCTCAAAACCAGTTACATTGGGTGTGCTCTTACCACAGCATTTTAATTTAATGATTGCATCCTATATGAATAGTCATAACTTTACCTGCTGGCTGATGTGGGGAAGATGAGAGGATGGTGACTTTATTAACGGAGGAATTCCGATAAATGGTAGACGATTAGTGTAGATTTAACTGACATTAATTATGACTTTACTTCACAGGGTGCAAAGTTGGTTGAAACCCAGGATGAAAACTATACAGACTTCACAAAGTGCTTGAAGATTGTTGACAGGACCTTGGAACACAACAAATTATATGTATGTATATCCTTAGTGCTCTCTGGCTTTGTCAAACTTTTTATATCCTTCATATGTGACATAACCATTACCACTCATGTTAATGTTTATGGCTCCTTCTACCACCTCTAGTGATCCGTTATTGAGAATGCTGCATTCTGATTGGTTAAACACTGACCTGTCATTCCACAACATACGGTCAGTAAAGGTTAACACTGATGAAAATGAGGTTTTTCACGCATTTTCGGTGGTAGAATAGGAATAAACCACATTTGTCAGACTATTGTTGTCTCATAAGCCGTTTCGACTCCAAATTTGCAAAATAACAGACTAGGCTTCGTCTCGTCTGTTATTTTGCCAAATTTGGTGTCTCGACGGTTTATTCACCAATAACAGTCCGCCAAATGCGATTTATTCCTTAATTAGTACTGTCTGGCTTTGTCAACAGCCAAAATATGTGACACAACCACTGCAATTACTTTCATCATCCATCTGTTTCGTGGAAACTCTATCCTTGAATGATGTTTCATTGGCTTGGGCAGGTTACCAGATTCTACTTCAGAGTTGTGACTCCTGGCCGGGAGTTGAATGGAATCGTGACTCCTTGTTGTTTGCAATTATATTGTGAGAAATACGCAGAAAATTGTATTTAGGTGTTCAAATTATGTTGTAATGCAGCTTTAATGAAGTATCATAAAACAGTTGGCTCTTTTGATGTTTTTCCTATTCAGTCACAAGTTATCCCTCCAATGCCCAGAATTAAGATGCAGTAAAATCTTTATGGTGAATTACTACTCATTGATAGGTGTAGTCAACAGTTTATAGCTACTGAGGTATTATGTTCCTGTGTCAGTTATGATGTCATTGTAGGAGTCACAACTCTGAAGGACAGCGGGCACCCGACTCCAAAAATATAGACCTTATGCATCATGAGACGTCAGTTTGGAGGAAAACAATGAAACACACTTGCACGCACGGCATAGATTTTGCAGCCTGTGTAGTAGACTTACGCAGGTATACAATTGATTGACAAATCAGCTGTCTGCATTTTGTGGTGTAACTTGCAATGATATGCGCTTTTCTTCCAAAGGAGGGAGCACTTTCTGCCCTGTGACATCATATGTATAAGGTCTATTGGAGTTGCCCAAGCCTAATGTTTCAAAGTACAGGAAGCGATATGACAGTATCTTTCCTGATAGATGTACTTCTTGTCCTAAAGGCTGTCATTAATTATCTCAATTCCTAATCTCCATACCTATGTCTAGCACAGAAATTTCATTGCAGTCCTGTTCATCCCATGTTCTTTGAGGATTTAATTATATGCTTTAATAATCTGCCAGGTGCCAGCTAGTTTTGGTCATTACAAGAAAGTTATTATGGTAATAATTATATATAAGTGATGATGGTTGAAGGAGGAATGAGTGTAGCTGAGGAAAGAGTATATAATTAAACTACAGTTTTGGAAACTTAAAGGCTCTTATTGAGTTGGTTCATGAATTTCATGGTTTCTGTCACACCTGTTGAGTTTTACTCACATCTGGATGGTGAAGGGTCACACTAAGATATTCTGAACATCAAATACACAGCTAAAACGGCAGTGATAAGGTAATTAATGATTAAAGTCATTTATTACACATTCGAGCCCAGACACTTTTTACCATTAGGTATTAATAATACTGCAACCTGTAGCTTATACCAACTAGTTCCACAGTCTGTTAACTCCTTTTATGCACAGCTGTTGTGATCAAGGCTTCATTTGTAAATACATGTTGTATTTTCTAGAGAGGGTGGTCTATCAAGGGCTTAGATGAGCATTGCAAACTACAAGCTCCTAAGCAAAAAAAAAAAAAAAAAAAGAAAAGCTACAAGTTTTCCCCTTTTTGATAGCTATAGGAAGTGATTAATGGCTAATGAGGCTAACTACTGTAGAAGCATAGTCATGCAATAATTTCCTTCAAAACTAGTCACAAATTAGTCAATATCAACTCAGTGAGCTCCTTTAATGACTTTTGTTAACACTAGTCTGAGGTTTTTGGTTTCGATGATAAGAGAAACCAATGCATTCGTGATGGCGTATGTGTGTATGTATGTGTGGGTGTGTGTGTGTGTGTATGTGTGTTTGTGACACTTTGCTCGTTAACATCATATCTCAAGAAGGGAAACTCTGACAGTTCTCAAACTTGGTACATAGATGCCCCATATTGAGAGGAAGAACCCTATCGTTTTTGGTGGGGGTCAAAGGTCATCTGGGGTCACCGGGGTCAAACCCCGAAAACCTTGTTAACACGATATCTCAAGTTAGGAAACTTGGATAAATTTCATACTTAGTATGTAGATGCGTTGTGGTAAGAGGAAGAACCCAATCGTTTTTGATGGAGGTCAAAGGTCATCTGGGGTCACCGGGGGTCGAATGCTGAAAACCTTGTTAACACGATATCTCAAGTTAGGAAGCTTGGATAAATTTCATACTTAGTATGTAGATGCATTATGGTAAGAGGAAGAACCCTATCATTTGTGGTGCAGGTCAAAGGTCATCTGGGGTCACCAGAGGTCAAACTCTGAAAACCTTGTTAACACGATACCTCAAGATAGGAAGCTTGGATAAATTTCATACGTAGTATGTAGATGCATTATGGTAAGAGAAATAACCCTATCATTTTTGGTGGAGGTCAAAGGTCATCTGGGGTCACCGGGGGTCAAATGCTGAAAACCTTATTAACATGATATTTCAAGTTAGGAAGCTTGGATAAATTTCATACGTAGTATGTAGATGTGTTATGGTAAAAAGAAGAACCCTATTGTTTTTGGTGGAGGTCAAAGGTCATCTGGGGTCACCGGGGGTCAAACTCTGAAAACCTTGTTAACAGGATATCTCAAGATAGAAAGCTTGGATAAATTTCATATTTATTATGTAGATGCGTTATGGTAAGAGGAAGAGCCTTATTGTTTTGGGTGGAGGTCAAAGGTCATCTGGGGTCACCGGGGGTCAAATGCTGAAAACCTTGTTAACACGATATCTCAAGTTAGGAAGCTTGGATAAATTTCATACTTAGTATGTAGATGTGTTATGGTAAGAGGAAGAACCCTATCATTTTTGGTGGCAGTCAAAGGTCATCCGGGATCACCGGAGGTCAAACTCTGAAAACCATTTTGACACGATATCTCAAGTTAGGAAGCTTGGATAGATTTCATAGGTAGTATGTGGATGTGTTATGTTGGGAAGATGAATGCTATCATGTTTGGTGGAGGTCAAAGGTCATGTAGGGTCACGGGGGTCAAACACTGAAAATGTTTTTAACACGATATCTCAAGATAGGAAGCTTGAATAAACTTCATACGTAGTATGTACATGCATTATGGTAAGAGGAAGAATTCTGTCATTTTTGATGGACGTCAAAGGTCATCTGGGGTCAAAAAGCAAAATTTTAAGAATTCCCAAGATCGTCTCATGTGTTCACCAATAGGCAAAAAGCAAATTTTCCCAAGAATTCCCAAGATCATCATCTTGAGTCATCAGATGTCAAAATGCAAAATTTCCCAGGAATTCCCAAGATCAAATATAAACCTAAAATTATTTTTCCAACATGTTAAGATAGCACTTGACCAGTGACTGAAAGACATGGGACATCATGGCATTATTTGGAATAGAACATATATCATCGAAACCTCAATGCATTTTTGCATTCTGGTTAAATGGTGGTCCTGGGAGCAAGATTGGTTGCCATTAGCATACCCCTGCCGAGTTAATCTTTGGGCACTAGTTGAAAAGAAAAGGCAAATTTGGCTGATATTCATCCACATTCATCATGTTATACAGTAGGGTCCTTAATGAGCCAAAATTTGATCTTCAATATGTTAAACTAAATTTTGCTTTCAAAAATTCTTTCTGATTGCACACAATCTGTATACTTGTGGCATTCTTGTTCAAATTTGCAAGCATGGGGACAAGTGATACGTTTAGCTGAGAGGTTGTGACTGTGATTACTTACCTCTGCAGGTAGACTGTCTTGTTGCATTGGGAGCTTTTGGGGGTAGATTTGACCATACTATATCCATCATCAATACCTTGTTTGATGTCACAAAGAGACTGAGGTATCCAGTATACTTGATTGGAGATGACAATCTTGCCTGCCTGTTGATGCCAGTAAGTGGTATTTACCTATTGCCTTTATACAAAAATGAGAATCATTCACTCATGTGCCACATTTATAGGATTTTTTTTACTAACTATTGTATCTGTCAGGGCAGATCAAGGGTTATACCTGTCAGGGCAGATCACGGTTGGAGAAAGGGGCTCACTTGTGAACCATAAGAACATCAAAGGTTCCTCTGTGAAAATTTGGAAAATGGAAGCCTTTGTATGTGTTTTTGTGGGTCTTGAGGGCTTTACAATCCATAAGGTGAACAACTGGGTTAGAGTCTGAAGACCAACCTCTCCATGTCAATCGCCAAAGATAATCTAATCACCAATCTTGGGTATGGCTGATTAGCTGATTGTTTGCATGACTTCCTTAGTGGAGAAGGACGTGGCGACCACAAGCACTAGTTCTGACTGCATTCACAAACAATATGGCCTTTGCGCATTATTAATAGAATTACGCAAGAAACTTGAGCAGCTAACTGGCCAGCCAAGCAAGCAAATCAATTAGCACGCTTGAAAGGAAGCAAGTTGGGTCACCCGGGCTTTCCTATCAAAGCCCAGGGAAGCATGTTTTAATTCCCTTACAGAGTTGTATGTGATATGATAGGCAGGACAATGGAGTTTTCAGGATTTTCTGCATGCATGCAGAAAATCCTGAAAACTCCATTGGCCTGCATGGGTAGCAAAATTTTCTTCAAGCATGCAAAAGGAGTGGGCAAGGGCTGGTAGAGCCCCTACCTATGTCTACTCCAGCCTGCAGTGATACTTTATGAGAGTAGACTTTCATGACTTGGGAAGATTCATGTCCTGGTTACTGTAGTCACCCAATCCGTAACATGATATCATGCATGGTAATAAGTCTCAAGACTTCTTATCCTAACCTTTCCTTGTGTCTCTAACCCTAACTAACCTGGAGACATGATATTAGGCATAATGTGCATGTCTCGAGACACATATGTGATACCTAACAAAACAAAATATAAGGATCTGGTGATGTAGTAAATGCTGTCATTTAAGTTTCTTAATGTGATGCCAGAGGGATAGAGATCAGTTGTCTTAGCAATTATACAACACCATGTAATTTAATAGTTGTGTAAATGAGCCTTTGGTTATTGAGAAATGTAGGCAGATGAGTCATTGCAAGTCAACTGGAAATCTTTATATTCATCTAAAATTTTGAGAGTGACGTAATTTATATGGAAGGAGAGCTGTCATACGTAATATTTGCCATGACTTATGTTCCTAAGTTTGTTTAAGGTTATGAGGTGGCATTGTATTAAGGATACCTTATCTGTTTATTCTAATTGACATTTGTGAATATGATGCAAAAGTTATACAAAAGCAAACAGATAAGAGGAAGGAATAGATGCATTATATGTGCAGGTTTGGTTGATATGTTGGTCAAAGTTTTAAGCCGTGGCCACTTCATTGGTTGAGCTAGTATGTGTTAGATGATGAAATGGAACTGGAGCTTCTGATTTTGATAGTAAGCAAGACATCCTGGGCAGTATCTCACTTAAGAAATTCATTGGCTGACAAATTTCATCAATGGTTTTAAGAAAATTCTAGTTATTGTTAAATTTCTTTGATCCTTATTGTTTAGCCCGAAGTGACTGCATTTGCTGTATAAATATAGCACTCAGCTTTGTAAAACTTTGTCTCAGAAAATATTTTTTTTCATAGTAGAATTTTAATATAGAGGTTTTTTTTGGCAGCATTGTACCATCTACAGTGTTCTTATGAATCAAATTAATGGTTTACATACTGTATTTTTGTTATTTTCAGGGTAGCTATATTTTGGAAGTTGACACTGGTTTGGAGGAAGGATGCTGTTCTCTGATACCAATAGGAGGCAGATGTAACAGTATCACAACAACAGGATTGAAATATAACCTTGGTAAGAGAAAAACTATTCACTTGTAAGTCCCCACAATTTGACTCCAGACAGTAAAAATTCTCCTTGCTAAGTTTACTTCAGGACCCTCATGCAAGTTAAACTAAAAACACCTGTCCTGCAGTACACCTCCCAGACATAGCTGAAAGTGCAGTCAAAAATTGTATTTAGAGATATGATCAGTCTTAAATATGTATGGGTGAGATTGTGGAACCTTTAAAACTTGAAGTGGCAGTGCCTCCCACATAGGCTCATAGCATCTTTTTTTTTTTTTATCTCAGCAAGACCTTCATTGATTTTTATGCAGTAGGTACATGTTAGTGGGAACCCTTTACAACTCAGTCTTTTTGATTCAGAAATAAGGAATTCTTTTCCTTGAAAAGTAGGTGTACTTTAGCCTCATGCCTCATTTTTGACTGGGGGTGAAGTCTACCCAGCCCTTTTGCTTCTTGAACTCTTGATCTAAGGGTAGCCTTCACCATTAAATCTTCATGTTTGTTTTCTATAAACACTGCCACTAGGCCATTTTAAAATATTTTGTCTCTGCAGAAAACCAAGAGATGCAATTTGGAGCACTAGTCAGTACATCCAACAAATTGGAGAAAGGTGCTAAGGAAGTTACTGTGACAACAGACTCTCCAGTCTTGTGGACCATGGGTATAAAAAAGCTCAAACTGAAAGAAACATAAAACTATAGAAAGGAAGGTCGAAAGTGATGGCATCCTTTCATCAACCTACTATCTACTGATGTACCCTAGATGAGAAGTCCAGTGTCTGTGTTCATCCCAGTGGGTTCTCTTCAAAGTCCAGTATCGATGGGGTATGGTCAGTCTGGTGCTCTCTGTTATATACTGTAATATGCCCGTGTCCCTAGGGTGTGGGGTCCAGGGCCCAACTTAGGACCCCTGGGAGGTTCAGAGGAGTTGTACTGGTTGGGTCAAGGCAGAGTCATGACTTGTCACACCACTATGTGGTTAAAGTGAAGAAGCAGTTGCCCCCGATTTGCTTTAAAACAGCTAAATCCAAATCAAGTTCAGAGATTCTCTCATTATGTTTTAGAACCTAAATATTGCATATGAAAGGTAAACCAAGGAATAACTTTGCATGAATTAAACAACTTAGTTACAAAACTATGGTACCCATAAAGAGCCATCCATGCAATAGGGTCAACTTCAGGTGACTGCATTTGCCCTTGAAGTAACAGATGTTTTTGTTAGTGGAGTATAAAGTCATTGACTAGACTCAAAGTATGAGTTCAGTGAAAGAAAAATTCTCTGGTATTAATTGGGGTAATTCAGATTGGTACACTGTTTAGAGTTATGACTTCTTTTCAACTCTGGGTGAAGAGTGATGCCCTTCAAGCCATGTTTCATTTTGAGGGTAAAATTTCAAAATAAATTTAGCACTTGAGCACTGTATGCTCAATTAAAAAAATGTTTGATTCTGCTGTAAAATAAATTTATGATATGATTTAGTGATGAAGGTTTACTTTAAAATAGTTCCTAGACCAAGACCTCCCCCACCTCCCAGCCCAGTCTCTGTGGCCAATATTTGGAATGAAATACACATCTTGAATGAAACACAATAAAACTTCACAACATATGTTATGTCTCTTTAGTACATAGTAAAATTAACAGAGGAAAAACAGTCTGTCACATGAAATGCAAAATTTCAAGCATCTCTGTAGAAAATATGTACCCTTTTCAGCTCAATTATTATTATTATTATTATTATTATTATTATTATTATTATTATTATTATTATTATTATTATTATTATTATTATTATTATTATTATTATTATTATTATTATTATTATTATTATTATTATTATTATTATTATTATTATTATTATTATTATTATTATTATTATTATTATTATTATTATTATTATTATTATTATTATTATTATTATTATTATTATTATTATTATTATTATTATTATTATTATTATTATTATTATTATTATTATTATTATTATTATTATTATTATTATTATTATTATTATTATTATTATTATTATTATTATTATTATTATTATTATTATTATTATTATTATTATTATTATTATTATTATTATTATTATTATTATTATTATTATTATTATTATTATTATTATTATTATTATTATTATTATTATTATTATTATTATTATTATTATTATTATTATTATTATTATTATTATTATTATTATTATTATTATTATTATTATTATTATTATTATTATTATTATTATTATTATTATTATTATTATTATTATTATTATTATTATTATTATTATTATTATTATTATTATTATTAATATTATTATTATAAATATTATTATTATTAATATTATTATTATTATATTATTATTATTATTATTATTATTATTATTATTATTATTATTATTATTATTATTATTATTATTATTATTATTATTATTATTATTATTATTATTATTATTATTATTATTATTATTATTATTATTATTATTATTATTATTATTATTATTATTATTATTATTATTATTATTATTATTATTATTACATATTTGGTACAAACAATAGTGAAGGTACCAGGTAAGTGGGTATAGACCAGAGATCTGAAATACACACAGTGAAGTGAGTGCACCCCTTACCCTATCTTAAGAATACCTAATACATAGATAAATAATAATCAGATAGTCTCTTACGAAAGCTCCTCACAGAGGGAATTTCCTGCAAATCCAGAGGAAGATCATTCCAAAGTCTTGTAAAATGAACAAAGGGGGAATTATAGAAAGTCTGAGTCTTCGCAGTCCAGTGAAGAAGCCTTCCAGGGGCACGAGTGCTAGGTCTAATGAATTGAGTAAATTCAGCTGGACAGTACCCATGAACAATTTTATGACCAAGAGCAAGTCTCTGTAATGCAAGGTTGTGCTTGATACTGATAATACTAAAATGCTTTAACCTGTCTTCGTATGATACTATCTCATTTGGAAATTTCCTCTGATACAAAATTCTGGTAGCCCTCCTTTGTACAGCTTCAATACGGTCTAACCCTTATACAAATTCAAGCACGGAAACTGCATGTACAGAGCATGTAAACTGCATGTTTCATGCATGAAATGGCAGAAACAAACAATTTGCATGTATGTACATGCTCTACACATGCTATTCTCATACATTTTACATGCATGCATCCAGGCAGCATGTATTTATGCATGCATGTATTCAAATACATACATGCAAACCATACTGAAAGCATGTGATATAGTCAATATATAGCCTGTAAAGGTATCAGTTTGGTCTTATACATTAAACCTAACTTTCATGCATGTATTTTGACATAGGTATTTTTTTGAATGCTTATGAAGCATGTATTTTGGAGTTATAGCCAAATATTTCAGGCATGCATGTATTTCAGAGAGTTGTTTGTTCAGTGGACTAGTGACTCATCAGCCAGCCAATTAAATTCCTTTATTTACCACAATGGGTCAAATTAAGCTCTCCTGTTGGCTGTGCAAATTTTGGAGGCTCTGTTTGAATTCAGTTGTGCAGCCATTTTGCTACCAGGAAACTGTTATACTAGCTGCTGGATGCACAGGAGAGAATTAAGCTGCACATAGCTGTTTGTGACTGGCAAAAAAGGTGAGAATTAATATTGACAACAGTTAGCCATATCCTTTCCTTAATAGTAGACACAATTTTTGAAGTATGAAGGACACTTTAACAAGAGAAACTTTTAGATCATGCCTTTATATATTGCCTAGCTACCTCTTGGACTGTTCTGCTGTAGTAGTGTTACTGTAGTGTATACTGGCTGAATGTATACCATAGTGCTACATTAAAAGTGCAGTCATATATGCCTCCTTTTAGTTGAATGTCAGGTATTGTAGACTTAATTAGTACTGTTAGTGTATCAACTGTATATAGACCTACTGTGCTGTAGGCCTGTACTCTTTACAAGTACAGAAGGAAGTAGGCTACTTATATACTGACAGGGGCAATCTGAATTTGACAGAGCAGATTAACCTTTTGTTCCAACACCCTAAGTTTTCTTTCTTAAACTGTTTGTTCCTCAGAATGTAGAGACAATGAAGATATTTTTCAAGTGAATTAAGAAATGTTAATAATGGTGTTAGTTAAGTCCTGTTGAATGAGAATTTCTTAGTATTTTTCAAGTAAAGAAATTCCATTTGTATGCAAAACAAGACAACCATCTCTACCCAGTGACTAATCACAGCTTTAGATCTGACTATCATGACAGATCATTTAATTTTGGTTAATTTAACTCAA
Organism: Holothuria leucospilota; assembly: GCA_029531755.1. Lineage (NCBI taxonomy): Eukaryota > Metazoa > Echinodermata > Holothuroidea > Aspidochirotida > Holothuriidae > Holothuria > Holothuria leucospilota. The sequence continues at coordinate 20,898,598 of CM055969.1, forward strand.
TTGTGGTGCAGAATTATTGTGGAACTGAAAATTGTGAAAACAAACTGTGATATCCCTTTAAGTTTCCATCAGTGGACTAATACAGCTAGTACAGTATGTTAATTGGCTAAATTGCAATTATATACTGCATGCACATTTGCAGTGATGATTATGACTGACACCTACAGTACATCTCACAAAAGGGTTACTAGGTGAATTGTTACTTGCTAAATAAAATTAGTTATCTGACAAATACTGAAACAAAACTGGCTAATCATTTAGCATATCTGGTGGTAAGCAACATGAGCAACTGTAACTAAATTTTGCTATCCCCAAAATATTCAGGAAAAAATGTCTTGGTTTCTCTCTGTTACATGTGAAATGAATAAACCCTATTTTGCCATATTTTGAATGCAAAATTAAACCAGAATGCAAAAATGCATTGAGGTTTCGATGATATATGTTCTATTCCAAATAATGCCATGATGTAGCATGTCTTTCAGTCACTGGTCAAGTGCTATCTTAACATGTTGGAAAAATCATTTTAGGTTCATATTTGATCTTGGGAATTCCTGGGAAATTTTGCATTTTGACATCTGATGACTCAAGATGATGATCTTGGGAATTCTTGGGAAAATTTGCTTTTTGCCTTCTGGTGAACTCATGAGACGATCTTGGGAATTCTTAAAATTTTGCTTTTTGACCCCTGATGACCTTTGACCTCCATCAAATACGATAGGGTTCTTCCTCTTACCATAATGCATGTACATACTACGTATGAAATTTATTCAAGCTTCCTATCTTGAGATATCATGTTGAAAACATTTTCAGTGTTTGACCCCCGGTGACCCTACATGACCTTTGATCTCCACCAAACATGATAGCATTCATCTTCCCACCATAACACATCCACATACTACCTATGAAATCTATCCAAGCTTCCTATCTTGAGATATCATGTCAACATGGTTTTCAGAGTTTGACCTCTGGTGACCCCAGATGACCTTTGACCGCCACCAAAAATGATTGGGTTCTTCCTCTTACCATAACACATCCACATACTAAGTGTGAAATTTATCCAAGCTTCCTAACTTGAGATATCGCGTTAACAAGGTTTTCAGCATTCGACCCCTGAAGACCCCAGATGACCTTTGACCTCCACCCAAAACAATAAGGCTCTTCCTCTTACCATAACGCATCTACATACTAAGTATGAAATTTATCCAAGCTTCCTACCTTGAGATATCGTGTTAACAAGGTTTTCAGCATTCGACCCCCAGTGACCCCAGATGACCTTTGACCTCCATCAAAAACAATAGAGTTCTTCCTCTTACCATAACACATCTACATACTAAGTATGAAATTTATCCAAGCTTCCTAACTTGAGATATCATGTTAATAAGGTTTTCAGCATTCAACCCCCGGTGACCCCAGATGACCTTTGACCTCCACCAAAAATGATAGGGTTCTTTCTCTTAGCATAACGCATCTACATACTTAGTATGAAATTTATCCAAGCTTCCTATCTTGAGATATCGTGTTAACAAGGTTTTCAGAGTTTGACCTCCGGTGACCCCAGATGACCTTTGACCTCCACCACAAACGATAGGGTTCTTCCTCTTACCATAACGCATCTACATACTAAGTATGAAATTTATCCAAGCTTCCTAAATTGAGATATCGTGTTAACAAGGTTTTCAGCATTCGACCCCCGGTGACCCCAGATGACCTTTGACCTCCATCAAAAATGATTGGGTTCTTCCTCTTACCATAACGCATCTACATACTACGTATGACATTTATCCAAGCTTCCTATCTTGAGATATCGTGTTAACAAGGTTTTCAGGGTTTGACCTCCGGTGACCCCAGATGACCTTTGACCTCCACCACAAACGATAGGGTTCTTGCTCTTACCATAACACATCTACATACTAAGTATGAAATTTATCCAAGCTTCCTAACTTGAGATAACGTGTTAACAAGGTTTTCAGCATTCGACCCCCGGTGACCCCAGATGACCTTTGACCTCCATTAAAAACGATAGGGTTCTTCCTCTTACCATAACGCATCTACATACTAAGTATGAAATTTATCCAAGCTTCCTATCTTGAGATATCGTGTTAACAAGGTTTTCGGAGTTTGACCCCCGGTGACCCCAGATGACCTTTGACCCCCACCAAAAACAATAGGGTTCTTCCTCTCAATATGGGGCATCTATGTACCAAGTTTGAGAACTGTCAGAGTTTCCCTTCTTGAGATATCGTGTTAACGAGCAAAGTGTCACAAACACACATACACACACACATACACACATACACACACACACATACACGCACATACACACATACATACACACATACGCCATCACGAATGCATTGGTTTCTCTTATCATCGAAACCAATAAAAAAGTCTGTGTTTCATGCACTACTAGAATGGACAAAATATGGAACTCTGAGACAATTAGGGACTCAGATGAATAACGTGCAAGTTTTGTGTTAGGACGCTGAATGAGTCATTTCACACGTAATGGAGAAACAAAATTTGGTTTCTCTAGTGTTACGCGCGTGAAATGTATTAATGTAAAAAAGTGCATGTATCTAGCTTTTACTTGATGGAGTTAAAGGAACTACATACTGTACACAGTTGACTCTAAACTCTGGACAACGTCTTTATCTATCATGACTTATATGTCATTTGTAACAGAGAAACCATATCTGGTTTCTCCGTTACACGTGTAATGACTTATTCGTTGCTATTTGGCCCGGGGTGCAATATTGTAATGCCAAGATGTAACAGAGTTGACGTATGCATTCTTTTTGCCAAATATAAGTGGTTAGACAAAAGTGGTGGTATTAGAATGGTTAAGTGTTCACCAAATGTAATAAATAACATCCACTGTGCCTGTCATGCCATTTTCATAATGTACTGAAAATTGTTTGCAGACATGCTTTGCACTGTATGTAACACATGCTTTAAGCATGTATTTGCTAGAGCATGTACAGTAGGCTGGCCCATTCACATGCATTTATTTTTTATGCATGTATTGTTTCAAAAACCGCACACAAAACATGCTCAGCAAATATACATGCATGTAAAGGGGATTGAAAATTTACATGCTTTGCTAGAGCATGTAAGCTGGCCCATCTACATGCATATTTACATGCTTTGCGAGAGCATGTAAGCTGACCCATTTACATGCTTTAAGCATGCCATGTCGCATGTAAGGTGGCCCATTTTTATGCATGTATTGTTTCAAAAACCGCGCACAAAACATGCTCAGAAAATATACATGCATGTAAAGGGGATTGAAAATTTGTATAAGGGAAATGACATACGTTAAAAGGGTGCCAAATAGAACCACAATACAACAAAACAGGTAAGACAAGAGTCTTATATAAAAGTAAGAAAGAATCATGAGGCATCCCATTTGTACAACGAGAAATAAATCCTACTAGTCTAGAAGCAGATTTACAAATATGTTCGAGATGAATGTTGAAAGAAAAATTGCTGCTAAACAGAACACCTAGGAGCTCATAATTCTCAGCAACATTGAGAGGATTGCTTCCAAGACAATAATCATGAAATAAGGCATTGTTAGGTTTACACCTAGAGATGTGCATGATAGCACACTTAGATACATTCAGTGGAAGCTCGTTATCAATAGACCACTGGAAAACAGTGTTCAAATCATTCTGTAAAATATCCTTATCCTTATCCCCTTCATAAGTAATAGGTCGGATAATAGTATGATCATCAGCAAACTGAAACATTGTTGAGGAAAGACCAGAGGAAATATCGCTGACATAAGCAAGAAACAGTATGGGACCCAAAACAGATCCCTGTGGAACTCCACTATAGATAGTGGTCCACTCAGAAAACGCCCCTTGAAAAACTACTCTTTGTTGGCGCATCCATAGGAAGTCCTGAATCCAGGCAAGAATGCTTCCTCTTATCCCCAACTTGTGAAGCTTTAAAATGAGCAATTATGTGGCACTCTGTCAAAAGCGGAGCTAAAGTCAAGGAAAACAGCATCCACCAGATTGCACGAAGAAGAATCCAATGACGAGGAAATAAGATGATGAACTTTAGATAGCATTAGCTCACAGTTTCTCCCAGGGCGAAAGCCAAATTGGTTTGTACCAAGAATATTATTTTCATCAAAGAATTTCATGAACCTTGAACAAATAAGCTTTTCCAAAATTTTACTAACAATTGGTGTTAATGAAATTGGTCTATAGCTTGAAGCAACAGCTACTGGCTTCGGTGACCCTTTGAACAGGTACAACATTTGCCATTTTCCATTCCAAAGGTACCATTCTATTAGAGACAGAAAAGTTAAAGAATTGACACAGGACATGGGATAGCACCATTCTTCCAAGCTTAAGAAAAATTGGCAAAAGCCCATCTGGACCAGCTGATTTACTTGTGTTTAAGTGCTGTAGGATGTCATTGACCTCATTCACAGTAAAACTAGAGAAATTGATAGAAACATTTGACGAGTCACAAGATGAGTCCAAATTTGAAACATCCACTGGTATGTATGGCTGGGATCCATGGGAGGCAAAAAAGTGCATGAAATTTTGGGCAATCTCATTTGCAGAAGTAAATAAGGTTTCACCAAAGTAGAGAGATGTCACACTGGATGTCCTTTTTTGGGAGCTAATAAATCTCCAGAATTTCTTCAAATTATGATTTGAGTCCTTTGCAATGCCTAATATAAATGCCCTATGAGCCTTACGAATCTCCTTCTTACATAGGGCACTGGCTAATTTGTAGGATTCCCAGGATTCAATAGTACCACACTGTTTGGCTTTCAAGTATAAATTTCTTTTCTTTCTGCATAGTTTCTTGATTTCTTTTGAAATCCATGGTTGAGAGGTGCCATGCTTTATACATACCTTTTTTACAGGAATTGTTCTACTAATAGACATTTTTAACTGGTTTGAAATGTTTTGCCATGTGGAATAAACATTACCGTCAAAGCAATCCATCCAATTAATTTTGGAGAGATCAGATAAATACAAGTCAAAGTTAGCATCCTTTAAGTTATAGATTTCCTTAGTAACACGTTTTGCTGATTGAGAGGTAATACTGAATACAACTTCAACTGCCTGATGATCACAGCCATATAAATTGTCAGTTACAGTACAATAGTCAACAATGAAAGGGTTGTTGGTGAAAACAAGGTCCAAAAAGTGGCTTTCACCAGATGGGGTTGAATACGTAGGCTCACACAAGACTTGTGTCATACCGATTGCGTCGAAAGTATCAAAAATAATGTCACCCATTGTTGAAGATGGCCTTTCAGGTAATGTCCAATCAATGTGTAAATTAAAGTCACCATACACTGAGATAAAATCATACTGTTTTTTCAAAGATGCAATCTTTAACAGACAGTTACTTAGGTTTATAGAATACTCCTTTTTACTGTTGGGTGGGCGGTAACAGCAACCCACCAAGCCTCTTCCAAGAGAGCAATTATAGGCCACCCAGATGATTTCACAACAGTCAGATTGTAGTTCTGTAACCAAGGAGGGTGTAAGATTTGATTTAAGAGCAAGTAAAACTCCTCCACCATGTGCATTTCTGTCATTTCTAAAAACCTGAAAGTCACAAGACCCAAAGAGTTGACTATCAGTAACAGTGCTATCTAGCCATGTTTCAGTTATGGCAATTATGTCAGGGTTTTGAGTGGAGATAAAAGCCTGAAGTTCAGGAACCTTATTTTTCACACTCCTGGCATTAAGATAAACAACTTTGAAAGCTTTGCTGGGAGATGACTGTGTCTTGACATCAGCTTTAAAAGTCCTTAATCCTAAAGAACTTTTACAAACTCTATCCAGTTCTTCCACTCTGGGCTCTCTCGATTTAAACTCTGGGTAGGTCCTTGATACTTGGTGAAATGAGCTGGGTGTTGACTCATCACAGTGTGCTGCCTCCTTTGGTTTGGAACATTGAATAAAAAAGAGTTAGGGTGTAATGTTCTAAGGAAAGCAATGAAATTTCTTGCAAGTCCAGTAATTCCACGACGATTTAGGTGAATACCATCCCTGGAAAGATGTGTTGGTGACAGGTTGTTGTTTGAGATGTAGTATAACTCATGCTTACTACAAATCTGAGCTAACTTTGAGTTGATAAACAGAACTTCGCCATTAGCCTGAGAGCTGAGTCGTGGAGTTAAGCCGGAGATGGAAATTTGTATGGAGGGATCACAAAATTGGATTTTCATGCAGAGTTCATCCATGAGAGAAGCAATGTGGCTAGGACTGATTTTGGTGATGTCATTGGTCCCACAATGAATTATGACTGCAGATGGCTTCTCTTCCTCAATAAGAACTGGGGCAAATTTTATCCAGTTTGCGAGGTTTGAGCCTGGCAAACACCTGTTGAGTACTTTCAGGCGTCTCGACATCCTCCTCCCATTCAGGTGTTTTGGAATACTGTCACCAATGATAAGTACCTTGTAAACTGACTTTGGAGGTGATGTTGGGTTTGGAGATCTCCTCTCTGTACCAGAATGAGTGGAAGGAGTGCTGTGGCTGGACGGATTAAAAGCGGGCTTAACACTGATATCACTAACTGCAGGAGACTTAACCCTCTTCATAGGCAGGCACTCAGAGGCTTGTAATGGATTCTCAGAAATGTCCTCATAACATGGTTCAACACTCAGAGCTGCAAAAGAATTTCTAGTTGGCACAGTATAAGTATCATTACAGCTTCTTTCCTTGGGTGCCAACTGTATATGTTCATATTTTATGATTCTGTCTGGGCTGAAGTCAGATTGATCAAAGTCATTACACTTGTTAGCCACAGTAGACTTGCAATTAGTAGGAGGGGTGCTGGAGACAAGAACTGTCTGGGTAACCTGACCAACCAAAAGTGGGACCTGATGAGACTCCGTTTGTATTTCCTGGTCAGTGTACAGCAGAGTATGATCAGTCTGAGTACCTTGTGATCTGCTAGAGCCATTGTGTTCATGGTAACTTGGACATGCTTGCACACCCTGGTCACAGAAGGAAGTGCCTGCTGTTTGTACATACTGATCAGATGTGTCCTGAGGTAGCAACTGTACAGAGGGGGAATCATTCTCCAACAAAGAGGATAGTTTACTGACTGAGTTGATACTTGCAGAGAAATCAAGCTTCTGTAGACTAAGATCCCTGCTACATAATATCTCACTTCCAATAGAAAATAAGTTATTTTCTACCCACAGCTTGTGTGTAGCTCCTTGAACCAGTAGTTTATGTGTTGAGATATACAAAGTAAGAGTTATGATAGATGTGCCATCATCTGAAGAAAAATTGGTCTTATAAATCAATCCATTTCCACCAGAATCAATTGACTGTAACATTACTGTGTGCCTATCAAAAATTCTCAACATTGCACAGAAAATCCTGATCAGAAGTTGGTCAAAGTTAGTCAGGTTGCAGGACTTGTCTGTGGTCACCAAAACTTCCTTTCTGGATTTTGGTCACCACTCACCAAGTGTTTCTATTATTATTCTGTCTGTGGATATACTGTATTGCATTTTTCTCTAGTGAGGTAAAAAAAAAATCTATTGCATCCAAAAAATGATTGATCTAATGTGATAGCTCTTTCAGTCATATCACATTTCTTTGTCCCTGGAAGAAAGAAGTTGCCAGTGGTAACCTTGGTGACCAGAATTGTTTGAAGTTGATCACAAGTGATTAGTTCAGATGTTTAAAGTAGCCTACTCTACCTCCATAGAATAGTGATTGTCACATTTTGTCATTTGATCTAGTTATGGTCTCATTGTCCTTTGTATAAAAACAAAAGTAAAATTTAAGTTTTCTTGCCAAAAAGAGAAGTGTGAAGTGGTCCTTCCAATGTTAGGGCCATGAACTCTTAACCTTCTATTACAATGCAGATTTCTGAAAATGTCTTTTTGTGCTATAATGGCCAGTGCTTAATTTTTTGATATGTTGTTTATATTTGAAGTGCCTTTGTAAATAATCATGAATATGCAAGTCAGTGCCAATGAGCCAGTTCAGAGTTACAGTGGCCTTCAAAAGGTCAAGCATTATAAGAGTATGCAGTCTTCCATGGCGTGAAGGCTACTCTACTATATAGCAACCCACATAACACGCAGTTTACCAACCTCTGCACAGTGTGGGACTTATGATTGCATTCTGTACCCATATGACCTGTGACCTGAAGAAACTGTAACTGGAGATAGAGGTTGATTTATGGTGAATACCCACCTATAAGTAGTATCTTGTTAGGCTGATGTTTATTTTATACAATTTATATTAATTTATGCTCAGATTAATATATATATATTCTCTATTCATACGAATAAGTTATATTTGACAGGGTATAATGTCACTTTCAGTGGATGTATTTATGCTAAAGCTGAAAATTAGGTTCTTTTGTCCCATTTTTGAAGAATGCTTAGTGTGGTTTGGGGACAAAATATTGTCCCTTGCAGATCACTCTGAAAATATTTACATATAGTCTATAAGAAATGCTTATAAAGATATATTTTAATGCTACTTTATGATTTCAGTGGTATTCAAGATTAATGATTTGTGCAACTAAGTTGTAAAAGGTTTATATGTCAGTGACCCTGAGCAATACATTTTATTTTTGTAGAGGAATCATTCTGATGTCTGATTATGTGAAAGGATTGGCATGTCTGCAGACATTTGCAATTTAAATCTTCACATTTCATCACGTCTTTGCTTCTTTGTTGTTCTGTATGTTACACCAGTCAATAGCCAAAACATCTTGCCCAGTTTGATATTATATCAGGGATGAAACTACACTGTACCTAGGTTTATGAAAAGAATGGTGATAGAGAGGGCTCTAGCTAGGCCAGTTTAGTGCCATCTTATTTAGTATGATGGTGTAGAAAGTAGATTTCTAACAGCAGTAGACCAGGGTGAAGGTAGGTTGGCCATACATACGGCTTTTCCGTCTTTTGGGCAGCACGTCCTCCTTCGGGTGTTACTAGAAGCTGGATGTGGACTTGTCCTCCATTTTGAGGGTTTTTGAGGTCACAATGACAAATGTTACAAACAAATGAAAAAAAAAACACACACACACACACACACACAAAAATTTATTGCTCTAGTATACAATATAACTGTGTCGAAAAGAATCATTGTGTGTGTCTCTGGTAGGTGTACTCATCCATTCACATTCATAGGTGACCATAATATAATTCCAAGTGTACAGTTGCAATTTAATTAGCTAATGTGCAACCTACAATGTGTAACCTTGTGGGTGTGTACCACAGTCATCTGTGTGCACAGCACTGCATGGGGTGACCTGGCATGACAAAAGACAGTCATGTCCTCCTATGTGGAAGTTAGAAATGATCCCCCAAGGTGAAAGGCCTTCTTTGGAACCCCTTCTGAACCTTGTTGGCTATAGTGAATTGTATGTTTTTGGGGAAACCAGTACTTTTATCATTATTTTCCATTTGAATTGCATGTGTGCATGTCAATATCAGGGTTTCTTCTTGTTTTTTTTATTCAGTTCTGTGCCAGTTGGCAAACTGCAAAATTCCCACCAGTTCCACCATTCAGGTAATGGGAGTACCCGTTGCTCTTGACCAGTGTTGACTGGCGTAACTAGAACGCTACATGATCACAACAATGTACACTCCCTTTTTGGATTGTACACCTTAGCATTGGCCTGATATCACTTATATCTTCCGTACTCAGTATCTGACATTCATGTGTCAATACTGGCTGATACTGATGTGTTAGCAGCTAAAGTACTGTTATATGAAAAGGTAGCTAAGTGTGCACTATATGCAAGCTGTCACTCTGCCACTTACAATGTATGTCTAGGACAAAGGTAAAGGTAATGAGGGCACACTGGTCCAATTAATTGATAATAAAGCAAAGAACCACAGAGTTGTGTTTGAGAGCTGGTAGAACGAACAAGATGATTTCTTTAACATTAAGTTTGGCAGTAACTTAATAAAATTATTTTTGTACAAAGTAGTATAGTATCTGTCAGTATCACAATTTTACGTAAATAGGAGCTGATATATGTGCTGCCTTTAGCACTACCAAAATTTGCCTCTGTGCTTTCTCGTGGAACTTGCAGGCTTCTAAATAAGTTGATAGTGGTGTACACAGAATTACAGAAATTTCCAGGAGTATGGGACCACATTCCCATGTCCTCAGCACTCTTCCCCTAAGCACCAAATGGTGGGGAAGCAGTGGCCCCAACCTTTCCTTTGTGTGTTGCATTGAAGTGTGGTGTCATTCTGCCAAATTTTGTTTCTTGTAATGTTCTTGTAACTATCTGTATTGCCAAGGCTGAAAAAATATTTAAGTTACAGCTATAGGCCTACATAAGTAAACAGCAACATAAAACTATTACCCTTTTGAGTTAGGTCTGTTAAGTGGACTTTAAGGCAGGGTTAAAGCAGAATATTATTTTTAATGTGTGAAAGAGTAACTCAGTCAGGGCATTCTGTTGAAATTTCCATTAAGTTCTGATGTGTAGTTCTTGAGATATTACCAAATGATGTCACTACATTTGGGACCTGAAGTGAGCTTGAAGCAAGCAGGGGTTATATCATTTGAACTTGTTAAACTTCTCATGTCTCTCATTAATTCTCATTCTTATAAAAGAAGATTATGAAGGAAAATCCTGGTTGTAATGTTTCAAGAAAAACACAAGCAAGCTTAAGAAGAGGTCATGATGTCATATGTGCTTGCTTCAAGTTGACTTGGAGTTGAAAATGTGACTACTTTATTTGCTAACATCTCGAGAACTACACATCGGATTATAATGTAAGTTTTACCAGAATGCTTAGAGTAAGTGTAACTCTTACATACCAAAACATGATTTAGGCCTTAACTGTACTTTTAAAGTTGTCATGTAACAAAGGCACTGGCTGGTGAAACTGATGAATAAATGTAGGTTTCAAAGCTGGTCAGAAAATAACTTGACCTCATACTTAAAATTTTATTCAGGCAAAACTCCACTTTTGCCATGGGCGCCACAGGTGAATACAGAATACTAGGAAATAGCTTTTGTCACTATTAATACACTTACTAATTGAATGATGCATCTCACAACCCTGGACATGGTAAATGTCTTCAACTTCATTGACAAAACATATACAATGAAGTACCCCTCAGTCACCAAATGTACAATTTGCGATTGTGATGGACACGCGAGTCACCAAACTGACTGACAAAAGTGTTATGATTGCACATGTGGAGTAATGCTGGAATGATGGCATCTTTGTACAATGGGTAACAAGTGACCCACAATGACTTACCCCTGGGTCAGTAAAGTGACTGACACCTGAGATAACATGACTGACCTCTTTATCACTCTAGTGACTGAAAATGATGGACATATGAGCCACACTGCCATTGGTCAATGACCCACTTTGACTGACCATGCCAGAAGATAGTGAGGGTGCGTCATTCAATTGATAAGTGCATAACATTCAGTCTCACCAATAAACCTCTAGCATCAGCTTTACTCCCTCATATATTGTGCACTACAGGAATTGGGACTGTTGCATCTGATTTCAAAGCATGGGTGAACAAACCATTCATGAGCTACAGAGCAGTGTTTTTATTCTGTAATAACCTTATGTCAAGGAAACAGAATTACTCAGCTATGCAATTTGAATTTTCTACCATTCTATTACCTGTAAATTGTTTAAAAGTTATGAAAATTTCTGTACCATGAAAGCACAATAAGTAGTTCATCCCTATAACCAGTATCAGAATATTTGTAACTTATAGTGTAAGATATGACTTGCAGTTTTGTAAGCAGACGTTTTATTTGCAGTTTTGTAAGATGCATTGGCAAATTATGAAAATCTTGCCTTTTGTTTGAATTGAGCAGTACTACTTGAAAACCAAAGTTTGTCTCAATAAATTCATCTCCCACCAAACTACCATTTACCTTGTCGCTGGTGTTTTGTCCTTTTAAACCCTTCTGTTAGCTGTAACCTTTCTTGGTAATGCAAATGCCAGCTTGATTATATAGGTGATGGAAAACTTGACTAAGTAACATCAGTTACTTAGGTTTAAACCACAGCCATTAAAATGGATTTAATATTGCTTCCCATTAGAGGACTAACAGGGATCTGGACAATTCCCACCCCAGACAACTCCCCCTGGCTACCCACAATAATTCCAAATTTTCTGTTGGGGAATCTGATGGGTAATTGTCAAGTGAAAACCATCCAGAATGGGAATTGTGTGGGTGGGAATTTTCCAGGGGGAAGTTTTGGGGCAAGGTTCCATGACCTAACACTACAGGCCATTTGCACTTTGCTTCCAGTGTACTGAGCAATTCTATGGTGTGTAGTATACTGAGCCTTGATTGAGGGCTGTGGACACTGCAGTCTGGTAGTACTTGTGAATCTTGATGGGAAGGTGGCCATGTCAAGTCCTTTCTCAGTTGCTGTGATGTGTTGTAATTGGCATAACACTTCACTCTACCTACTCGAGAAAGGTGTTGTGCAAATTTTTTTTGTAAGTCCAGGGGACCACTTCCTTCCCCACAAAAAATCTTCACAGATTACCCCACATCTGGTGTAGCCCAACCACTTTGACAGACCACTATAGTCTTTGGTGGACCACAGGCTGATAGCAGAGCTCTGGACCATGCAGCTACAATTGGGACTTGCTTTGGTGGAGGTTGTCCAAGGGGCTATCACACTTGATAAAGAAAGAGAGTGAGGTTTTCCAAGGGGCTATCACACTTGATAAAGTACCAGAAACTGGATAAGCACCAGCTCTATGAATCCACTGGGCTCAATGAATTGACCTTCTAAGGACAAACATAACAGATCAATTGAAGGGAACCATAGTCATGCAGCTTTCCAACTTTCAAATCAAGAATTCCACACTATCACTCACTAGAGATTACAACTGCAACTACTATACAAACAGAAGTAATGGTCCAAACTTGCTGAGGTAAAAAACTATTACAGAAGGGGAAGGCCCAGAGGGGAAGGACAAAGTACTGTATATGAAATGGAGCATACTTGTTCAAACTTTAAACAGTTTTAGGATACTTAACACAATGTATTGCTTTCAATAAAGGCCAATACACAACCTACAAGCAATTCTTTTCTCAGTACTTTTTTGAAATATTATGTGTCCAGCAAACCAAAATGAGTATCCTGACAAAACTCTTTTCAAAATGTACCACACAAATATATTTTTAAAGATACAACCAAATGCCACAAATCCCATGTGACACTTAAAGTTTTATCCTAAGTGTGCATAAGAGTCCAAGGACCCATCTTTACATTACTAGGGTCCATGGACCAACTTTAAACTTAATACATTTCAAACACTTTGCTGAGTGGTAAGTGTTTCTCCTTGTTCATGTTACATACTTTTCTTGCATTCAGTCAAAAAATAATCTTGAGGCAGCTAAAAGGAACACCTTCACATGTTTCTTCTGGGAAATTATTCACAATTACAGGAAAAGAGGCACATAAATAGTAGTAGCTCACTGGTCCAAGTAACATAAATTTGAATAAACAGGGGGAAGGACAATGAAGGTTCTAAATAAACTTAGAATGAATAAAATATAATCATGTACTGATGGTCATATTACAACATTGCTGTTAATTTCTGGTTTCCAACAAAATTGTTTCAGGGAATGGGAATTAAATGGACCTATCGAGTCCTCATAGAGTTGTTCACTTATCAAAGAAGTCCACACAAGGCAGTTGTGTACCAGTCCTTTAATCATCTTGATTAGAACCAATCCTGACTGGGATAGTGCTAATACCTGACAGAGACATTCAATGCAGGTACTTGGCTGGGATGTTACTGGATTATAAAGTTGGCCAAATGATGGGTCGTCATGGTAATATGGTTACTATGATCCTCTGTGAAAAGAAATAGAAACTTAATAGCAATCTTCAAGCAGTGCGTTCATGTAATTTGTGTACAGTTATAATTATAAATCAATGACAAAGTACAATGCACATAAGCAACTACAGATGGAAAGATAGCTTAGAACAACTTTCCAATTAATAAAGTGATTCTCAAACTTTTTTAAGGGTAAGGGTCAAAAGAAAAGCAGGGCTCAGGTTCAGGGATGCATTTGTAAAACTGGAAAGGAAAACTTATAAACGTCAACCACTTTTAATACATACAATCAATTCAAGCATGGCAGGTACAGGGATGAGAAGTGGTCATGAGAATCACTGAAACACAACTTTATACCACATGACAAACTTACTCAACAATTCAGATCAAATTTGGATTCTTTTCAATATAAAAGTTAGAATTAAAAAAACAAAAAAATCTCAATTTAACAACACATTTCTAGACTGAGATACGCAATGTCAAAATTTATTCAATGCAAATGAGCTTATGTAAATGGAAGATATAACTTACACTATAATATTGTTGATTGGAATGTGAATGAGCTTGACAAAAAACCCAATGAATCCCATGATGCAAAATCCAATTGCTGTTGCTATGGCAATCTTCTGGAATTCTGAAATGATGGATATAAAAAGGTAATGAGGAACTGATATCAAAGGGGTTAGATAAAATACAATGTAATTCATTGAATCCTACCTTTTTCATTTACATAGTACACCATCAATCTCACTACAATAAGTCATCTTCAATTTAACATGTAAAAACACTGTTGCATACATTTTTCGAATCTACACATATGACAACTTGAATTCAAATTTCCCATTTATTACCCAGTTTATTTTCATTTACAGCTTATCCCTCGATATGCTTTTCCTCCTTCTTCAATCTTCACTATTTTTCTTTCAGTCCCTCAGTATTCAGTAGTGTTTGCACCGGGTACCCAGATACCAGACCGAAGATGTCAAGACCTGGTTCTGAAATTCTTACCCAGATCCAAAGTTTCACTACAGTAACACAGATTGCAAGTGTGACAGAACACATAACATGTTACTTTTTTCTTGCAAAATTTATCACACACACCCCTAAGAACACTTGTCTGCCGTACGTACAGTAACATACGTTGGTGTTATATTATATCAACGTGCAAAGCAAAATTTCTTATTATGACTTCACAACGAACTCGTAGGCCTAACAGAAGTTATATTTGCTGGTACCTGGGTACCCGACCAACCATCGACTTCTGGTACCTGGTTCCGAATTATGGACCCGGTGCAAACACTAATATTCAGACAAATGGTTAACACAAATGAAAAGAAAGAGTTTTGTCAGCAGAGATAAGGAAGACTTCAAGACAGTGGCTCTCAAGTGTTTGGGGCAAGTTTCCATCTTTACTTGAGCTCTTACTTAAATATAACAGTCGTTAAGAGCAAGAGCCTTTTTAAGTGCTGTATTTTTATCTAAACATTGCGCTCATTTTAATCTTTCACGGACCACAAATGGCCTGCTGGCAGCCACTTGAGAACTGAGGGTTTAAGACATCGCACAACTTGTTTACTGAACAAATCCATCTCAGATGAAATGTAGCAATGAAGCTTGCAATATATACTCAATGTGACAGAGACACAAACATTCTCCTTTATTAAACTGTACCTAAAGTCTAAAATTTCAAAAATATATGTTACAAAGCTTGAAAAATGCAATCAAATGGTCTACTTTGCATCTTCATAGGACATTCCTGAGCTGAGATATAAAATGTTGAAGCTTATTTACTCAATTTAGAATGGTGGTTTGCACAATACTTTGTGATGTCATTCTTGTACTACTCAAATTACAGTCTTCGCTGTTCTTTGTTTTTTCGCAAGCCACTGCACCGTGTGCCAAAATGTGATCACTGTCTTACTGTTATAGGTGACTTGGCTATATAAATCCTCTCTGTACACCATACCATTCAAGGGAACTGTAATTGTTTCAAGGTCCTAAAAACATCTTAATTTCAAAAGGAAACAAAAGCATTTCATCTGAGTTGTAAAAGAACGACTTCACAAATTATTGCACAATCTACTTTTTCAAATTATGTGAATAAATTTCAACATTTTATATCTCAGCAATGGAGTAAGCTATGAAAATGGGAGTTGGATGAATGAAATTCATTTTCCAAACTCTACATATTCTTGTAATTCTGTACTTTGGGTCCACTTTAATGACTTGTTCAAAACTGTATTCAACATCCAGCATGAATCCCTTGCCACCAGTGTTGGCACGAGGTCTCAGAATTTTAGATAAGGTGGGGGAGGGGGACTTCCCCCTCCAAAACATTTTGAAGATTTTCAATCAAACAAGGGGAAGTCAATAAGTTGCTACATAGAAAGTCAACATTTTTCCAACAGGTTTTCCAAACAGGAGCAAGGTATTCCCACATGCCACTGTAAAACTTGGGGGACTGTTGCAAAAATTGTTGGAATCCTGTAGTCCCACTGCTTTCCGTGAATACTGCTTGCCACAAAACTGTCTTTTCATACCTTTTCTGTCTGGTTTTGTGCACCTTTTGACAAGCCTTACAGAATCCTTAATGAAATCCTTGGCTGGTTTTACGATTTCCTGAATCTGATCCATGATGTTGATGTACACAGCAGAAAAAATGCAAACTGGTGAAGCCTATAAACAGAGAAACCACAAAGATGGAAGGTTATTCAATACATTGAAATTTGTTTCTTTTTTTTTAAATAATTTCATGGCAAGTTGAAAATCCTAGCTAGAAAGTTTTTTGTTGTAGGAATTTGTCTCACAAACACTGACAAGCTGACAAACCTAACTGGGCTATGTACCCACTACTACCTTAAAGGCAATAGGCAGTCGCCCCAAAATTTTCTTTGAAAAATCAGCAAACTCTTGCAAATCTCCTCTTATTGCATTACAAGCACCTCTGAAGATGTTTTGAACATAACTACTACAAACAATAGGTAAAGCAAGGAGAAATTCTCCTTGAATTTCACAATTCACCAACAAAAATATTGTCACATGATCAAAATAGGCCAATCATGAACTAGAGTAACAGGGCACACTCACTCTGATTGGGGTGACTGCCTACTGCCTTTAAACTAACCTGCAGTCTGCTGATCCAGTATTTATACTTGGTAACTGATAACTGCCACTATATACAGTAATTGGGCTACCACATCTCCTAAGTTTTTTTCTTAATCTTTTTCAAATTCACAAACAGGGCTGGAAAAAATGTTTATTTCCCAGGAAGGGAGTAAAATTTTCCTCAGTTCTTTCCATATTTTGATGTATAAAAAGGAAAATTTCCCTCCAGTTGCTAAAATTTCCCTCCAAATGCAAAAATTTCCCGGGAAGGAGCCTCCCAGCTTCCCAACTTTTTCCACCCATGTTCACAAATACTCCTCACTTATCCCTACCGATTCAATATGATACAGATTTTCATTTTTTTGTCCAAAGCCATGATTTTAATGCAGAGACTGTGCTACTTACTTGCTATTTGACAGTCTCTGTTGTTGGTAAAGCAAAAGTTGGACTTTACCAATATCTTTCCAGATTGTAACTTCAATGCCATCTGAGATTTTGAATATTGCAGGGAGGAAGGGCGGGGGGCTGAAACAGACATTCATCTCTCAAGTTTTTGGCATTTTCTGACACAAGATGGGATGTTTATGGCAAGAAACCCTTGTTAAAACTGAAAATTATTGGGGGCTGGAGCCCCCTTCCCCACTCCCAGCTCTGATGGCAATAAACTACCCTGGGCAAATGAGGGATCATTAACTTTTAGCTTCTTGCTATAATCAAGTATTCAAAAAATTATCCTGAAAGACTTTTGAGAATAATACTTGATCTACCATAAATATAAAGCATAACACAAATGTGAACTTAACTAAGGTACAAAACACCTTGGTCTGCTTGAAAGGCTGTGCCAAAAACCAGTTTTAGGGGAAAGACAGGTTAAAAATAATTTCGGTTCGGTTAGTGGAAAAATATAAAACCGAACCAACGAACCTACCTACTTCATCTACAAATCTGTTAGTACGAATCCAACAATTGGTATAAATTTGTAAATTTCAGCCACTTCGACCCCAAAATACTACAACTAAAAATGGAAAACATCAAATGAAGTCAACTTTGGCACCAAAGCACTGTATTTATGATCGTAAGTTATCATACTTTCATGCTTACAATACTAAGACACCTCCTGCAAACTTGAATACCTCAGCGTTTACGGCCACCGTTTTCAAGAACAGTTTGCACATAGCCTAAGAAAGGTTGGCTATGCCTATGTTTCACTGCAAAGTCTAACGTTACTAGGCCATCAAACATACCAAGATAAAACACCTCTATTGGGAAATAAAATTTGCCTTTACACCACGTATCAGTCCCTTTTCTATGTGACAAATTGAACAATCAAACTATTGACATTTAAACTTGTTCATTAAGAGTAACAAAACTGAGACTATTTAGAAGCAGCAGGCTTGGAAAAGTACCATTCGTCGAAGCTTGCGAGCGGCAAAGTTTTACTTTCAAAAAATGAAACAGGTCTGAGCAGGCACACAGGCCTGTGTGTGGGCGTGGCATAATCAATGCAGCTTACAAAATTTGTTTTCATTGTAAACATACAACTTTCCCCACACAATGTTATTTAATAGTAGCACAGAAAAGTATGTGCATTACTCAGGGTAATCCTTGCAGTAAGAGGGAAAGCTGTTTACACTTGGTCTTTTCTTCACTTATCCCTCGATACAGGGTTACCCTGACTAGGAAAATTACGTGAAAGAGAATACCCTATGTGGCAGCCCCTCATTGGTTAAAGCCCGAGGGACTTCTAACATTCTACTCTTCGAGTTGGGCTTTCTCATAATGTCAGAAAATGCTCCTAAATTCAATTTGGCAAAGTTATGGGGACTTGCAAAGCTTTCCACTTTGCACTTGAATGATTTTTGAGTAATGATTTGTTAAAGTTTTCATCGGAGAGTCTAGGGATATGGCAAACGAAAATCAAACTCAGGGCACCCAATTTTTCTGTCGTAGAATTTCAAGTTGAAGAACTTTGAAATGTTATTGACAGTGAATCTTTTCCCAAGCCCGATAATAATTTTTAACATGCACTAATGGTAAAACTTTGACCACTTACCAACATACACGCTAATTAACGTATTGTTAACAGGATTTTCATTTAAGCAGTCTATTTCTTTTATTATCACTCAGCGTTTGCAGGTAACTACATTATATGCCGCTATAATGTGAAATTATAGTGTGTGCATGATCGTATGTGTCATTGTGTGTGTGTGTGTGTGTGCTGTGAGTGTATGTGCGTAAAGTTAACAGCCCTGGTTATGACGTAAAACCTGCTTTGACTAAGAGTCGCTTTTTTGGCCTGCCGAAAAACAGGTAGCATACACGTGATAGATATGATATATGTCAACTGGCTTGACTTTTATTATCTGACTGCATACTTATCACTTAAGATGACATGCTTCCATTATCAACAGAATTAAATTCTGGTAATACAGTTATGTATACTAAAGCTACACACATATTTAACCAAAATAACATTCTATTGTATCAAATCAATCGCTAAAACTTCGTATTCTTAGTGGAGATACATTTTTGGAAACAAATTCACATCGTCAACTGTAGCATCATACACATTCTTTCAAGGGGTACCTTGGGCCATCTGCACAGGAAAAAAATCTGTCCAGTTACAGTACTTTCATCCTATTATTCCCTTAAATATTAAAATGGTACCTATCTCTATGTTGTTCATAATTTTTTATTACTATTCAAACTATCTGCACATTTTTTGGCATCCAAAGTTTCCAAACATTTGGCAAATAAGAGCAAAATATTATCGTCATTTTTTTGGTATACCCCATTAGGGCTGTGAACATTTAGCAAAATTACTTAAACGTTTAATCGCAAACTTTTGCGATCGTTTAGCGATTAATCGCAAGTACCTATGATCAATGTAGAGACTTTAATAAATGTGCTCTTGAACATGATGAATATGTAAAATGCGTTAGTGACGTCCAGGGGACCTAGTTTCCATGAACCTCAAACACGGATCCTCATAGAAGCTTAACTTTGATGTCGTATGTTTACGTGTGTGCCATTTGTATAATTATGTATTTCACTTTTTCAAAAAGAGTTAAAGTGAACATCTAATTTTCTGTAATGACTGCAGATTGTTTTTTATTTAGTAAGGAAAAACGGGTTTTGCGATTAATCGCTGGTAGCTTTGTACTAAATGTTTATTACACATACGATCGTTTAGCGATTAATCGCTAAACGATCACAGCCCTATACCAGATTTGCTAAAGTGTGGTGTGCCAAAGGCACATGCACTGCTCGGAACAACATATCGTGGGGCAGCACCCAGACTAAGAACGAACGTTCACATGTGATAACGACATGCACAGTGTGTGCAGTATTGTACCGTGCACAGTTACAGTACAACCTACTGTATACAGTAGGTGAAATCTATGCCCAGGAGATGCATCTGAAAGATTTTACTGTCATTTAGCTAAAAAGCTGCTTTCCTATATCTTTATAAAGATCAACAAGTTCTCCTAAAGCACCCTACATGAAAACTAAATCATACAAAGTCGATGGACACCTGCAGAGGCAGGAATGAACAAGGGTGTGTCACTTTTATAAGGTCCTCAAACAACTTGGTAAAACAGAAGGTATGGGGTTGAATTTTGGCCAATTCTGTGGTATTTTTCACATGGAATAATCAGTTCTACAGCGACAATATTGTTGGTGTGATATAGCACCCTGGGTGGAAAAAGTTGGGAAGCTGGGAGGCTCCTTCCCGGGAAATTTGGGCATTTGGAGGGAAATTTTGATCACTGGAGGGAAATTTACTCTTACACCTTTTATGTGTATGAAAGTATGGCAGGAATTGAGGAACATTTGACTCTCTTCCCAGGAAATAGACATTTTTTCCAGCCCTGTATATATAGCACAAACAAAACAAGCATCCAGATGAGTAATTTAACTATCAAATAATTTTCCTGAGAAAATATCTGCAATCAAATCAATTTCCAGCCCACGATTCTAAAATAAATGAGGTCAGGATGAGCAAATACAGCATAAGATCGGACAAGATCCAAAAGGTTCATACAGTTTATTTCTATAATACCAAACTTGGGCTTATTATTTCAGAGCAAAGGCCTTGCCTAGGTGTAATTCACCTTATGTGGTGATGTGGCATCACTCTCGAGTGACACTATGCCTAAAATGTAATAACTAGGCTTGACATGAACATTTGATCCTGGACTGAACTCTTTAATTTATGCACTGTCAATGACCAAAGCTTTGCTGACTGTGCCGGGAGGGGAGGGGGTACCATTGCTTTCCGCCCCCGGAATGTAATAAAATAAAGTTCAAACTTACAAGTTTTTCTATTTCTTTTCAATTTTGGTATTAATTTCAAGTCCAAGAGAATGGTGACATCTGTAGGACATTTTCTAAAACTTCATAGGGAATGAATTGCATGGTCTTTGGTCTATGTAGAGCTGTACTGCATGTGTTCAAATAGTTCACTGCACTGCATATTGTGTATGTGTACGTACGTACAGTACGTATACTACAATGATGAGACTGGCTTGGGAAGTCATGGAGGCACTACTACTATACACATAGAACCATATGACAACTACTGGTCAGAAGAACTGTGCAGCATATTATATGTAGCATGGTGATACCGTGACTCTGTCACTTAAAAGGTGTTATGCCGACCAACCAACTCAACGTATATGGTGGTAGGTTCAAATTTTGAACACGTACAGTAAGAACTGAAGTGCCTCAAATTTTTAACCTTCATTAATGGGAAATATTGTTGAATTTGCTCAGATATGACTTCCTTTCATCAGAAAACATTAATTCCTACATATTTATCGCTTAAATTAGAAGTCACTCTGCCTTGACTGGTAAATATATGAGCATTTGTATCAGGTGTTCGAAATTAGAACCTGTTCGAACTTTGAACCACTTACTATACTCACTATGCTAACTGTTAGTAAAAGACATCAACGTTTCAAACTTATTATTATGTTATTTATATTATCCATTGCCATGTTGTTACTTTCCGCACCCCAAAATGGTGTTTACCACCCCAAAATATCAGGGCGGGGGGGGGGGGGGAGGGACACCTTTTTATAGGGATCAGAGAGTAACATAAAGAGGGGAAACAAAATAATTCATAAATGGCCACTGTGACTGTGCCTCCTCTCAAAATTGAGGGCTCAGTGGACTTCAACATTTTTCAAAAACATTTCTTCAAAACGCCCATGATTCTTGCACTGCAAAATAACACACACTGATTCATAAATGCCCACTGCAAATGCAGCTGTGCCTCCCATCAAAACTGGAGGCTAGGTGGACTTTGACATTTTTCAATAACATTTACACAAAGTACATAGCCGTAACGGCCTAATTATTGAGCACATTGAAAATAACATAAACTAATAAACAGCAGAGTTGTCAACTTTTAGTGACTGGTGAGAGTGAGATCAGGGAGTTGTTAGTTGTCTAGTAAGATTCGCTGGGAGACTGGTGAGAGTGAGATTCACTTGAACAACTACTGATGGGGAGCACGACTCTCGTGGAGTGTCAGGGAGCCTCCCGCTAGGGAGACTTTTTGCAAAAACTACCAATCTTGCATGAAATGGCACTTCCCGTGCCTCATTATTGCGTGCCCAGAATTGCCAGTTTTCAGATGTATCATGTTCCTGGAAATTTTTAAGGAGACATTTTGTTCACATTATAAAAAGGTCTATGAAAAATTGGAAACTCTGAAGCCTACCGGTATGTATTGCTGACAGTCTAAAATCAAATATAAATCCTGATAATGGAGGTGGAACTAAACCCAATGAAAATCATTATAAATGAGGGAATACTTCATTCTTGGGACTATGCTTATGTTACTAAATAGCAATGTACTACACTGCTGTCAGCTTACTGCTGACTATGATCAGTTGAAGAAGGTACTCGGGTAGCGTGATAGCTGGCATTTTACCGACACCAAACACATCGTTTATGTTATGAGTGGAATTTTTACACCATATTGAGACATTGCATGAGAAACTGATGCTTCATCATGAGAGTGTGAGATTGCGCTGAAATGCGTGACTCTCACGCTGAATGCGTGAGAGTTGACAGCCCTGTAAACAGTCACTGTGACTGCACAGGTCTCCACTCCAAACTGGTGGCTCCATCAACTTGGACATTGTTTAAAAACATTAACACAAAACAAGCATAGGGCCTAAGGCCTATACTTGAGTAGTCCTTGAACAGGACTCTATGCTACGTACACTTTGTTTTACTCCGCACTAGAGTCCTTGTCCTGCCTACACAAAAAACCCCGCAGTTAAGGTTTGAGAGGAAAATTTATCAGAAATTGATCGTTCCTAAACTAACTGTCATTTCTCCGATTCTAAAACCATGCAACTCAGTTTATTACCATTATATTGTACAAAAATATGCATTTACACAGCTCACAGGTGTGTTCTTAGGCCAAAACTCACAAAACTCGCTTCGACGTTCGTCAATAAACGGCAGCCATATTGTCAGAATGGACCATGGTAGCGCTTCCACATTTTGATGTCCAATTTCCTAAAATTATTTGCAGGATTTCCTTAAATTAAGTTACATTTTCTTGATTTCAGATTTTGAAGTCAATATCTACCATTTTGGGGGTGAAGATCCATTTTTAATATACAAATATTTTCTCCAAAGTCCAGAAATGTGCATCTATACGACATACTATATCCATTTGCATACTACCCTGGTTACAACTTTTTACAGGGAAGTCAGTCATGTGACTGCACTGGCACTCTAAAAGCTTGTAACTGCCTTAGTGTTAAGGTCAGTTTTTACCTCCAAATTTCACCTTCTTGCTCCCCTCTATTCCAAGAAAAACTGGTCAAGAAGCATAGATGCAATGACAAAGAACGTTCATGGAAAGTATGGTAATCATAGGTGAATATTTGAAGCTGTGAGGAATGCCGGTCTGCTGGCAGACCGGCTAATGAACGGAAATTTTGTGTAGGCAGGACAAGGACCGTGGTACGGAGTAGGTTCACCATTAACGTAGTACACGGTCCTGTTCAAGGACTAATACTTGAGTTGCAAAAAAAATGCAAATTCATAAATGGCCATGGCCACTGTGCCTCCACTCAAAACTGGGGACTCAGTGGTCTTCCAGTTCCACATAAAATAAATGTTGACTCCAAAATAATGTTTCGATAGGCCATGGCCACTGCCACTAGCCTATGTCTATGGCTTCTCGTTTTCCAAAATGGTGTTTTTTTAGAGTAGAATGTGGTGGGGTAGGCCTATTCTATAGTTACTCCAAAAAGCCTGTGCCTAAGTCAGGTATAACTGCACGAAAAAAGGGGTCTCCATCCTACTAGTAAGTAAATTCTCACCGTAACTCACCGTAACTCACCGGAGCCCACCGGCAGTAACTGCCGATGGGGTCGTAAAAACTGGGGCAGACAGCCGTTTCTGGCTTATGTAGAGCCCCCGTCTTTTCCGTAGAATAGGATCGATTACGTTTTTGAATCCATTGACTGTTGTAGCAGTTACAGCTTCCTGTGGCAAATTATTCCATTCAGTAATAATTCTCTGACTAAAAAAATACTTCCTAATATCCAGTCGACAATAGTGTTTCTGAAATTTTAGCTGATGTCCTCTGGTTCTACTACTTTCTGACAGATTGAAAAAGATTGACTGATCCACATTTTCTAGTCCCTTAATTATTTTAAAAACTTCTATCAAGTCAGCTCTAAGTCTACGCATTTCTAGTGAAACTAAACCAGTTCGCTCAAGCCTTTGATCATAACTGAGAGTAGATAGTTCTGGGATCATCTTTGTAGCACGACGTTGTACTTTCTCAATATTATCTATATCTTTCTGCAGATAAGGGCGCCATGCCTGACAACAATATTCAAGATGTGGTCTAACCAATGACTTATACAATCTAATTATATTGCTACTAATTTTACAATCGTAGGTTCTGTTAATAATACCAAGTACCTTATTAGCAGAGCTTACAGCTTTGGCACACTGTCTACTTGGACTCAGCGAATTATCAATAAGCACACCTAAATCCTTCTCATACTCAATGGCTTCAACTTGAACACCACCTATAAAATAACTAGCCTGGGCATTAAAATGGCCTACGTGAAGACATTTACATTTCTGAGCATTAAAAAGCATTTGCCAATCACAAGACCATTTATACAACATATCCAAGTCCTCTTGCAACTCAGCCACTTTATCCATTGAATGGACATCAGAAAAGACCTTCGTATCATCTGCAAACTTCAGTACTGAATTATTCAAATTGACGTCCAGATCATTAATATAAATTATAAAAAGTGTAGGACCTAACACTGAGCCTTGTGGCACACCACTAGTAACTGAAAGCCAATCAGACATATGACCATTAAGTACTACTCTTTGTAACCTTTTATCCAGCCAATTCTCAATCCAGTCAGCCACTGCTGACCCAATACCATGAGCTTTGACCTTTAAAATAAGTCTCTTATGAGGTACTTTGTCAAAGGCCTTGCTAAAATCTAAATATACAACATCAACAGGATGACCTTCATCAACCTTCCGAGTAACATCTTCCAGAAAATAGAGGAGGTTGGTAAGACAAGACCTTCGTGATCTAAAGCCATGCTGAGAATCAGATATAATATGATTACCTTCTAGATAACTAACAATACTGTCCTTCAAAATTGATTCCATCACTTTGCAGACCTGTGAAGTCAAACTGACTGGCCTATAACTACTGGGCTGGTTCTTGGGACCCTTTTTATACAAAGGGGTCACATTGGCCAGCTTCCAATCAACAGGAATCTGATTACACTGCAAACTCTTGCTAAAAATAATACTTAAAGGCTTGGAAACAACTTTTGCAAGATTCCTCAACACGACAGGGTAAATACCATCAGCACCAGGCGCTTTATCAGGACGTAAATTACACAGTTTCTGGAAAACCACCTCCTGAGAAATATCTATACTACACAATGACTCAATACTATCATTAGGACCATTAAAAGCTGGCATGTTGTTCACATTTTCCACAGTAAAGACCGATGAAAAGTACTCATTTAGCAGTCTAGCATTAACATTATCATCATGAATTGGTTGACCATTTTCATCAATCAAAGGACCTACTGTATCTTTAGTCTTGATCTTGCTACGTGCATACCTATAAAAGGCCTTTGGATCCTCAACAATATTCTGGGCCAGCTTACTTTCAAAATTGCGCTTAGCTAACCTCACAGTTCTAGTAGCAGAATCAAGAGCTTTCTTGTACCGTACATGGTCGTAGTAACTACCAGTCTGCTTAAAGATTGCCCAAGCTCTCTTTTTCCTCTTTCTCGCTACTTCTACATTGTATGACCACCATAATGGTTTACTATCCTTCCTTCTCCTTTTCCTTGGGGTGTATTTTAAAACAACCTCATTTAACTTACTCTTAAATATATTCCACATACTTTCTACATTCATATCTCTCAAACAATTGTGCCAATTGACCAAGTTCAGCTCCTTCCTCATTTTCTTGTAATTTGCTCTTCTGTAGTCATAATAAAATTCCTTCCAGCTCTTCCTGTCGTCATTATAAACTAAATTAAACGTTAAAAAGTTATGATCACTATTCGCAAACTGCTCATGGACAATTAAGCTGTCCACCATGGACACATCTGAAGACAAAACTAGATCTAAAATATTGTTACCCCTAGTTGGCTCACAAACATGCTGATGAAGGAAACAGTCTAAAGTAAGATCCAAGAACTTCTGACCCTCACTACTGGAGTGTAAAAGCTCCCAATTTATAGACCTGTGATTAAAGTCACCACAGATGAGGACATTAGCATATTTACTACAAGCTTCTCTAATTACACTGTGGAGAGCCTCCTCATGAACATCTGTAGCAGAAGTACTGTGATAGCAGACACCAATAAGAATACTAGACCCAGGAATAAAAATTTCACACCAAACAGATTCAGTACTAGCAAAAAAAGTTAAATCCTCAATCAAAATGCTTGATAAGACATCTTTTACATACAAAATGCAACCACCTCCTCTAGAAACTGTTCTATCCTTACGAAAAATCTTGTAACCCTTAATACTCAGTTCAGAATCACCAATAGCGTCACTAGCCCAAGACTCAGTTATCATAATAATATCTGGATTATATTCGTAAACATAACAATCAAATTCGCTCATTTTGTTAATAATGCTTCTTGCATTTGCCAAGAAACATTTTAACACCCCAGAACCACTGGAAGGATTTGATGTAATAGAACCATTGCTTAACGTTGAAGACGAGTGAATACTATCCTGCAATTTATCAAGAACACTATTTACACTATTTACATATTTACAAGGACTGAAATTTGCTATATTTTGTGCTAGGACACTGCTGGACTGTGTCCTCTGTGCAAAAAAGATGCACCAGCATTAGTTTTAGTGACAATTTGACCACGACTCAAAATTAAATTAGTTTCACCATTCTCCCTTCTACGTTTCAATTCAGATCGTAGCTCATAATCCTTTTTCCTTTCTTGTTTTGTTAAGTCCGGATTAATGTAAACACCTTGCCAATCGTCGTTATCACGTAATCTTTTTGCAATCCTTAAAACTTTATGCTTTTGGTTGACAGAGCCTAGTTTGACGACTAATTTTCGATTATGTGTTTCACCTTGCTTCTTAACTTTTGGCACTCTGGTGGTAGAAACAACCTCTACATCACTTGCTCCTAATACATTGTGAATAAGTTGTTTGACAGTATCATTATCAGTAACTGGCTCTTGGTCTGGATCACCAGCAGCCCCATGATCAGTTTCTTTAATATTAGAAATTACAACATTACACTCCCTTAATTCCTTTTCTCTAGCCTCATGGACCTCTTCACGAGAGATCTCTCTGATTTTTTCAGCAAAACTTCCCCTTACAAGTGCTATTTCTTCAACTTGACCCTTAACTTCATCCAATTTAGCTTCTAACATTTCATTCCTTTCTTTTAACCCTTGGACTAATTTCATAACATCAAGAGCTTTACTGTTGCAACTTTTGCAAAACCAATGAATTTAATTTGATAAATAGTAAGTTACTGTTAAGTTAGTAGGCCTATTGTTAACTTATACAGGCCTAGCCTAGGCCTACCCCGTTTCCTCCCTACGACATGTTACGTTAGTCATAGGCCTAATTATACCCTAGCCAGTAACATAGCCTAGCCTAGGCCTAAGTGGTCAGCCCTTCATTTTCAACTTCAAGTTCAAGCCTGGTTTACAGGAGTCATGGTAGTAAAGCACGAAATGTTTGAAACCAGGGTAGCCTAGAAACCGTACTAGAACCAAGAATGGGAGAAAAAAATCAATTCATTATAAATGTATAAAGCAAAGCTTCTTTAGTACCGCAACAATCGGAGGCTTAGTTCGTGGCGTTTGGTAGGCCTATCGTGTAAAGAACTAGCTACGTATACACTGCACACGGCTGTACTGTAGTGCAGTGTTAGTGATTTAGCGTAATCGTTGTTGTACGTTAGGCAATATTGTACACGTATCATTTTCTCTAGCAAACAGCTGCTGATAATTCAGTTGTTAAATATACAGCGCCCTCAATTCGAGAACAAACTTTCTACCCGCATTGTAAAATTTTGTTACATCCAGTTTCTCGTTGCTTTTTTGGTTCAGACGTTAGTGTAGTCAGAAGGGTGGGGTGTGTCAGATATCCCCCTTTGAAAAAAAAATATATATGAAATCAAAACGCGGAACAAGCAAACGAGGAAAAAGATACGAAAAGAGGAGGAAGGAGCAGAAGAGAAACATACAAACAGAAGAAAAAAGAAAGAAATACAAAAAAAAAGAAAGAAATATAGGCCTCAAATGAGAATGATAGACAGGCAGGTCGGTGGGGAGACGGACTTGATAAAAGCAGAGAAATATCGATGGGACGAGTTCTGAAACAAGTAGGATTATACACCCTGGAAACGACAGAACTGGGGAATGGGACGTGGGGTAGGGGTGGCGGATGTGGGACGTGATTTAATTATTGACGTCCTCTCCCGTGACTTAATTAACATAGCTCTCAGACATTTTTTCAGGGGCTGAGCCGTTTTTTGCCCCAGAGATCATTATTGCACATCAAAGTGCTGGATTTTTGCCAGAAAATCTGCCCGAGAATTGCCTTTTGCCCGAACTGGGCCTGTGCCGCAGCCCAGCCTTCTCGGGAGGATGGAGCCACTGGCGGGCAGACTTCGTAATGGAGCTTTGGGGAAAGGACGGAATGATAAAGTGATCAAAACTGACTGTGCATAGAAAGGTAAACAGTCGGGAAGGATGGACCAGGGACAAAGGATGATTAGGACAGGCAGAGGTAAAGACAGGAGAAAGAGAAGAGGACCACAAATGTGGAAGGAACTTAAATCATGAGGAAGGAAATGGATTAATATATTCATCCTAAATCAATTGTTGCTGATCTTGTTGAATTCTTGCAGATGATAGCCCATTTTTTTCACATTTAACACGTACTCTCTAAATGTAAAAGAGTGAATTTCACTCTTCGACGATTGCCTACAGTGACCACTCTTTCTTCGAGTGAAAATTTCACTCTGATGAGAGTGGTAATTCACTCCAGATGAGTGAATTACCACTCCGGGCAGAGTGGAATTCCTCTCGAAACAGAGAGTGGTCACTGTATAGGCAATCGTCGAAGAGTGAAATTCACTCTTTTACATTTAGAGAGTAATCATTACGTTCAGTGATGAGGATGGAGCCACACATTTTAAAAAAGCTTGTGCGCGAAATAAAAGAACATTTGCAAGGTTAGCCCATGTTTCAAAATAAGGTTTGGTAACTGACTATTCCCTTTAAGTCCATTATAAATGAGGTCTGCAATTCTTATTTCAACCAGTTGGGGGGGGGGGGTTCATGGGGGGTGGGGGGGAGCTAAGCAGATCATCGGAAAGTAAAATATCGTCTACTAATCTTGTAGCACAGGCTATTTGAGCTCCCAGTATACGACATATACGACGGAGTCACTTAATAGGCTTAGCATCTACTTAAAGTTTACCTAAAGTCCTAAAGTCTAAAATTTCAAAATATGTGTTACAAATCTTGAAAAATGCATCCAAATGGTCCAACTTACATCTTCACAGGACATTCCTGAGCTGAGACATAAAATGTTGAAGCTTATTCACTCAATTTAAAATGGTAGATTGAGCAATAATTTGTGATGCCATTCTTGTACTACTCATATTGCCGTCTTTGTTTGTCTTTGTTTCTGAAAACTCCGCTGCCCCTTTGTGCCGAAATGTGATCACAGTCTTACTGTTATAGGGTGACTTGGCTATTATAAGCCCTCTTCGTACAATATGCCTATGCAAGGAAACAGTAAATGTTTCAAGGTCATATAAACAAAAGGAAACAAAAGCAGGTGATGTGAGTTGTACAAGAAGAACATCACAAATTATTATGCGATCGACTATTTCAAATTAAGTGAATAAATTACAACATTTTATATCTCAGCAACGGAGTAAGTTATGAAACTGGGAGTGGGATGGATGAAATTCATTTTGCAACCCCTGAAATATATATTCTTGTAATTCTAGACTTAAGGTTCGCTACTAGCCTGAAGGGGTGTTGATGTTGCTTTCGGCATCAGAAAGTGAAAGAGGTGTTCCATCGTTTCCCTATTATTATTAGCATATGAAACTACTTCCAAGCCGGGGAGGGGCAGGACTTGTGCCCGAACTGGTGCATGATGTTTATCAGAAAGCAGTAAATATTTTTCCCGAAAACAACAAATTTCTGCCCGAACTTAGGGGCTGGAGAGGGGAATGCTGCACCATGGTACTTAGCCTATTCCCGTGATTGACCTCATGCATGTGTGGGTTTCAAGTAATCTTGTTATCACTTTCAGAGGCAATGTCTAATAGAAATATGTCCGAATAATCGTCTGTCCGTGGTAAATGACTATACCAGAAATGAATGCACGCGAATCTCATAAATTCCATGTAGACCCGTATATGTCTGAGTATTGGCGACTTGAGTAATAGACGCGGTTGCAGTACGACGAAGAGTCACCTTTTTGAAGAATCTGTGAGCACTTTAAACGATCTGACTCCATGATTTAGGCTATTGATTCGTTTGAAAAATTTGCAGAAGAACACCCTCACTCGTCTCCGCTTTCCCTGATAACGCATGATACGATTAGTCTAGCGGCATGTCCACATTGTCTGTAATGCATCTTGATCACGGTGGTTCAAGTTAGTTTTACCTCAAATCAGGGATTATTTTTGTATTTTTAAGCAGATGGAAAACTAAAAATTGCTCTTGGCTGAAAAATAATGTCCTGCTTATAATACCAAGCTTCATATTGCTTTAAAAGCTATGTTCATCCGCCAGGCCTTTATTATTCAGAAAATGCGGAGTAAAGGTAGCGGACCACTATTGCCTATTGCCCCATTGACTTACATACTAAATCAGGCTGCTTCCCCGCCTCTAGATCCTTGCAGAAGTTTTCAACTGGACATTCCAGTCCTCCGGTTAAAGATCACAATGTGGGCTTTCATGGCACTTCCGAATTTCCATACCGCGACCACTAAGATTTTGAACTAGAAGGGCTTGAACAGTAGATGCGTCGAGTCACAGAGTGGTCTATTCCAGCTGCTCTGTACCAACATGTGCGTGGGTTCAGATCACGCTCGGTGTACGTGGGTTGTTTTCCGGGTACTCCTGCTTTTTTCCCACTGTGGCATTTCGGTTGCTATCAAAATCTGTTGTCCAGTCGACAAAGTCAGTTGCACGCCAGACTGAAGCGCCCTCGGACGGTACACTCAGTTAACTATAGCCAGCTTTGCTTTTTGCCAGCCCGTATCACTACTCAAAGATGGCAATTCACAGAGTGAAGTAATATAATCACAATGGCACTGAAATTGATTTTATTGCCTTGAATTTTGCACAGTCTATATTTCAACTCATTCCTACAACAACTAAATCAAAATTTGATCATATTCAGTAAAAAAAAATAGTAAAAAACAAGCTCCCAATTTTTTTTTTGAGGGACTACATTTGTCAGTAAACATTTTTCTGCGTAGCAGAAGCTTGAATTAGTGGTTCGCTACCTAAAGATCCAGGTTGGTGGTAACAGATTTTATTGTAATTTGTACCCTATGAGTAAGGACATTAAAAAGATTAAACTGAGACATGCCTTGTAATCCATAGTCATGATACTGGGAATGAGAGGCATGCGGCGGCCCATTTTACTAATGTTTAACGATTATCGCTAACGCCGATTTCCATTGCTAAACCATGAATCCATTGCAATTTAGCGATCATTTCTTTGATAGACTAGTGTCTTCTAGTATCTCAAAGTTAGGTGTCTTGCTATGGGTTTTAGCGATGACTGTTACAACAAACTCAAAGAAATAAACTCATCACTGTCACTGTTAGCAACAAATCATTAACACTGCTATGAGCGATGATTTCTAGTACTTGAGTAAAATTGGCCCCACGATCATTCCTTTCGTGTGACATAGTCAGTCAGTTGAAGGTGTTCACATGGTTATTTTGCCTACAAACCAATACTGCATTTAGCAAATTGGCAGACTTATTAGTGAATATAGACTCCAATTTAGGAAAATAAGGGACTATAACAACTCTTTGATCAGTGGTGGCTCCAGGCAGGGGCATAGATTTCTTTTCAACTTTTTTTTTTTTTGGGGGGGGGGTGGGGTGAACTATCGCAAATGTGGAAAATGTGCACGCGAAGCGCGAGCCCATGACGGGTGGGGTCCAGGGGCCCGCCTTAGGGCCCCTGGTGGAGTCCAGGGGCAAAGCCCCGGTGGGGGTCCATGAAGCTCCCGGAAGCTCCTGGGTTTTAATGTCTCAGGAGTGCCAGGAAGACTGTTTTAAGGGGTTATTTTCAGTGGTAATGTTCTTTGGTAGGCTATTGGTATATTCATGCATTTAGGAAATAGCCTACTATTTTGAGCACAAAACTCGTTGATAAGCTGCACTGGATTGAAATTGTACAAGAGCAACAATGTCCTGTTAAGCTTAAAAGGCAGGGATCAACATGTAGGGTCATACCAGACAACTGGATTTTGAATTCGGAGATCATTGCAAGACCTGCAAGTTGGCTTGAGATCAGTGGCATCGCCAGATTTTTTGTGATTGGGGGCCCATAGATGATGTCGCAATAATACCTCAGTTCCCCCAAGTCTGCTTAAATTACACCTTTATTTTTCATGCGTTCCTGTATTTGCATGCAGCGGTTTTGATCATTCGTTTGTCACTACATAAAGGTGTCGTCCTGGGGAAGGGGTTCCCTCTCCCCTTTAAGAATTTTTTTTTTTTATTAATTTAAGGTCTTTTAGATGCAAAATGGTGCTGTCCTTGGGATGTTTTTGGAACTGATCATATATGACCGGAAAATGTCCATAATTTAGTGAATGTTGATTTTTGGTAAGGTAAAAGAGGAGAATATGTTGTCTATTAAGAGACAGATACGTTGTCAACAAATCTCCTGAAGCACCCTCCCTTCTGTCTATTTTACTGCCTTCTATTTCGGGAAAGTTTTTACACAAAAATATGTGCGTGGAGTCCACAGAAACATTCTTGAGTTATTACGAAATATGTCCTTTCCTTCATTGTGCATTGTGAAAGGGCATCTAAGGCTAGCAGATACCTGAACAGGACCTCCTGAAAGCTTTGCATTAATCATATTAATTTGGGGGGGGGGGGGGTTAAATAATGCGTATACTACCTGACATCCAAATGATAATATAGAGTACGACGCCGAACGCTTTACAACTATCGTATTTTTACTACTTTTGAACTAAAATCCGGACGAACAGCTGCCAGCAATGAAAAATGAGAGGGGGGTAGAGTATAGGTGCAGGGAGGTGATATTAGACCTCCCTGACAGGTGTAGTAAAAGGGGTGAAGGACTAATAAGAGCGTTACAGAGTGCTGTTTTCGTCATAAGTGTATTAACAATCACCATCTATACCGATAATGGCTCAGCGCGAACTGGCGAAGCTCTGGTAAATTTTTTTGAAAAATGTATGACGGCAGATACGTACTTCCAACCTTCTACATCATGCTACATATTAGATTGAAAGATCCCATATTGGTGCGAGGTCCCCCACAGATGTTTGGAGATGTATATCTGTTCTTCGGAAAGTGTCGTGATCAGAACAGTTTCGTGTATTATTACCTTAATAATGGTCATGACATGGAGTGTAAACAGTGACGAATAATATTTCCATTACAAAACCTGCATTCAGACTCTACATCGAGACACTTTAAATTGCCCAACAAACCTACATGCCACTGCCATAAGCCAGTCTTTTACCTATTAATTCATAAACTTTCAATATTTTGCTGCTGTGCTTCTCCGAAAGTTGCTATCGGAAGATATTGATAATATGAGTGACACTGACATAAGGTTGGAAGCGCGCGGAGCGTGTGAAAATTTTAATAGATTGCCAACGATTTGCTAAAATTCTGATAGTTTGAGAAACATTTGTCATAGAAAGTGAAGCGAGATTGAAAAAATTTCAAAATTACGAAAATGAAGAATAAAATATACTTTCCATCATACACATATCTGTAGACTGAAACATTGGGGGGGGGGGGATGATAACATGGGCCATCCCACCTAGTCATCCCGGGGGATGGGGGATATATCCCCCATACCCCTGGGATTTATGCCTATGGCTCCAGGAACAATTATGGGTGGCAGAGAGGTTGGTACTCATGAGGGCCATGGGACTGTCCAGACAGGACCAAAAGGTAACTTCAGGCCCACAATGGCTGGGCTGAGGTGAAAATTTGACATCCCAGATAGTCATAGACTGCAGGCTGGCCCTGATTAAGTACAGCCTAGACTTGCAACAGCTGGAAAGCAAAATTCCTTGACTGTCTATGCGAAGTTTGTAGGACCCATTTTCTTCATATTCCCTTGGTACAGTGCCTACTCTGCCTATAGGGTTATCCAGGCCAGATTGCAGGAAACTACATTCTAAAACCCATATTTTGTCTTGGTCTACCTTCCCTGGAGCACTGGTGGGGGGGATATATGAGTCTACTCAGAGCTTGGGCAGGGGGTGGGGAAGACAGCCTTCCCTGTTCCCTTTTAAATATACCCTCTAAATGTAAAAGAGTGACAATCTACCACAAAGATTGACTACAGTGACCACTTTCTGTTTCGAATGACATTCTACTTTCCATTGAGTGGCATTTTCACTCATTTAGAGTCAATCACCAGAGCGGAATTTCCATCGATTTCCACATGAAAGGATTGGTCACTGTAGGCAATCGCAGAAGAGTGATTATTGTTCTTTTACATTAAAAGAGTACCTGTGAGTTCTGTAAGAGACATGAAAAGCAAACATAGTAAGACACATAAGTTGTAATTATCAGTTGCCATAGCACATCTGCATGTATTATAGTTTTCCCCTTCTTCTCTACACAAATGGTCAATTTGTTGGCATCTATGTTTAATATACACAAGACATCAAAATAGATCTTTATTTTCATAGAAAATTGTCTACAAGAAAATGTACACTAGCTTTACACTGGTCCACCCCTACCAACAATATTCAAACAAGCAAACAAGAACATGTACACATACACTCTACATTAATAGGTGAGTACATTCCTTTCTTTGATACACAAGCATAAAATTTTTTTTTTGACTATCAATATTTTTTTTATTCCAACTTAATACTTGGAAATATGTAACACACCTCCAAGTTTGGAAGTACCCACAAGCCAAGGTTAAAATTTCTTTTGAAACAAGAACCACCTTTCTAAGGTCAAAGTTCATCACAAAATGTAAATGAAAGAAGCCAAAAACAATATCAACAAAACAATAAAGAAGTCAGTACCAAACTGAAAAAGCAATGTCAAGAGGGTGAAATTGCAAAAAAATAAAGTGTACTCATTTTTTGTGGGTGCTTGAGACAAAATTAACCTAGAGTTGTAGCTGCAGCAGACAAATCAGCAAATGGTGAAACAAAATAAGAGTACTTGCATTTCAAGCAGTAGGATTTGAAGAAAATAAAACACTTAGAGAAACAACCATTACTAGCATGACTATCAACAGCTTAGTTAGTCCCTGGGGAAGATACTAGGTCACATGCCCAATTGAATGTAGAAGACGTTGAATTTGGGTACTCACCATGCAATCCAATCTACCAGGTCCCCAATGCAGGCCCAAGCATTCAGAGCATAATACCCCCTACCTACCATGTGCAAAATTCCAACCCCAAACTTTAAAAAGAAGGAAAGAGATGTGGGGGGGGGGGATCATTCATTTGCACTTACTCACTGCTTCAAAACTGACAACCATTCTTTCTGTTGCACTGTGCAGACTGACTGTTCCTACTGACATTTTGAAAAGAGAAAGGTATGATCCTGCCTCTTTCAATGAGGTAAAATAGATTAAATTTTGGCACCAGAAAAGATATTTGCATCTGACTTCTTAATATCTAGATACTACTGACAATTTTCAAAAGAACAGCATGTAATGACTTAAGTTTACAACAATCAATAATCTTTAAATGTAGTAACTGCCAATATCTAGACAAAACTGGAATTAAAAAAAAAGGGGGGATGCATATGTTACTCAAATTTTAATGATAAACTGCCAATGAAATGAGCTCTTAGGTATGCACAGCAGCAGACAAACAGTGCTCAGTTGACAAATTGAATTGCAGGTACCGATTACACATTTCAGAGACACAATCGAGGTAAAGCATTTGCGGTTGAACTGACTGGGGAATGAAACCAGCCATCCTTGCCATCACATATCAACTCAAATAAGAACTGATGATGTAGAGAGGCTGGGTTATTATTATACATGACCTAAGCTGTACAAGGGCTGGAGTGAGATGAGAGAGCTATGTATATGTAGCTCTATAACCACAGAGTTACTACAGATGATGTTACTGTAATGGAGCTGCAATAATGTGACCTGTTAACAGTAAATGACAACTATTTTGGGCATTTTGCAGAGCAAACATTGACGTTTATGTCTTTATGTAAGAACCAGTCATATCTTACAACATGTAATAAGTATCTCCCACAATCCCATGAATAATAAGAACATCTTAAGGTGCAATGAAAGTGACAGCCGAATCATCTCATGAACTAGTGTTTGAAGGACCAACTGAAATGGCTGGAATCAACAGCACCAATATAAGACACCAGACATGATGGCTTGAAAGATGTATCTACCCAATTGGAAAGTAAGAAATAGACTGGTGGTATCTCGGGCCATAAACAGTCACACAGCACAACTGGGGCCCCAAATGTGGGTAAGATACTCAAGAAATTTGACAGACCAGGCCCCATATTCCAGTCTGGTCTAAAAGCTCCATCCATGCAACCTCCCCCACCTGCCCACAGCCCAACATGTACCTCCTTTGTGAAAACAAATGAAAGGTAGAAATAAATGGGAGCCACTTACAAACGATAACAAACCATTCCCTTAAGTGAAACACCATTTTTCACTAACTTAGTAGTATGGAATGTACATGGAACTAGTATGACAGAATAGGAAAACTAAATCAATATTTACTGACATGATTGCTCATACGAATACAAACACTTAGTTTCTTTAAGTACAAAATGTTAGAGTAACCTTTCTTAAAGGTCATTCTAATGGTACATCATACCTCAGGGTCATATCACAAAAAATTTTTGTTTGTTACAAATATATCAAAAATGTGAAATTGAAATGCCCTGCAGCATCAAGCAGAGATAATTTCTTAAATGCACTTTCTTGAGGGAAATGCATTGCCTCAAAAAGTTTCCCAGGGACTAAATTCAATGACTTCAAAAATGGCACAAAAAAGGAGGTGAAACTGCATCTTAACAGTATGAAGCATTTAGAAGATACTAATGTTCAAAGTTATGTTCTTTTTCCTAGTGACACAGTGCATTATGGGAAATGTGTGATGTCATCACTGCACATTGATCAGACATAGCATTGTACTTCTTAATGATACTTACACTGCTGTAGGGAACAATCAACAACTTTGTTTGCTATACCCTACATATGGTGTAGTTTATACTAGACCTACATGGAAAGATATTTAAATATTCCACCGGTGTATCAAAGTTCAAGGACAAACAGGACATTAAATTATAAAGAAACACAAAAGTAATCTGAGGCACTAATCCCCCTTTACAATTCATTCTGCGACCTTGAAGAAAACTGGAGGTATTTTTGGAGAAAAGTACCAAACTTAAATTTTGGATTACTTGAGTAAGGGAATATAGTATTGCTACAGGGTTTTGGAGGACATGACTTCGAATTTTTTCCTCTTCACATGAGACCCTTGTGAAATGTCTGTGGAATATGCTTTTAACTACCTTCAGTATTAAATTTTGAATAAGGATGAGTGCACCCAATGTGAGACTTCAAGATGGTGTGCTATATTAAACCAGAACATTCCATACATCATTACACCAATGACATTGCCCTTATCACAGAGGAACTTTTTGGTAAAAAGTGAAACAATCACAGTTCACAAAAGTTTTGCATTATTATCAATCTGGCCATTATTCTTCCTCTAAAAGGATCACATCAACATTGTTAAAATGACAGAAATGTTCTAAGCAATATTCAAGCTTTCAAACAGCAGTTTCAGCTTAAAAACAGAACCACAAAATTATGCCTACAAGGCATAGGTGGAAATATTTGGGAAGGGGTATTGGATGGGGTATAAACCCCACTTTTGGGAGGTGCTCCCAATGACTATCACATTTTCAGACAATAATTTTTGCTTCAGAGGTCCAGTATCCCTGCTTACCCTCTGACCGAACTCCCCGGCCCCTGCCCCCTCTTTCACACAAATCTTCATTACTGCTAATACGCCCTGCCCTAAAGGTACTTTATGTTGTTACAAATTTGAAAATTACATATACAGTTGACAGGTATAGCAGTAAAGTGAGATTCTTGCAAATGAAGGAAAGATTAGGAGAGATAAATCTACTCTGGCTGTAGAATCAACCAGCCTGATGAGAACTATGCAGCCAGTAATGAAGTACTGACAGAAGAGAGGCAAGGGAATGTCGATCACCACTTAACTGGGACCGCCTCCTTTAGTTTTAACTGTAATACTTCTCTCATGACTATCATTGGTATCGCTTTCAGAGACACTAAGCAATGAACGACTCTGGTTAAACTTGGTACTTCAATTACAAAAACTGCAAGACTTAATCAATTTGAATACATCATAAAATTTAACTGATGATTCTAAAAATTTTGAGAATAGTCAAAAGCTACCTATGAAACATTGGCAATTGGGAAGGATGCAGTAGCTGCACTCATTTTATTAGACCAAATTTAAATTTTGGCTGTTTTTCGTGGTTCCAAAACCATTACTGTTGAATTTTGGAAATGACACATGGACATAGGTCAGATACGGGGCACCAGCAGAAAAATGGCTGAAAACCAATGCAACAGAAGGATGAACGAAAATGGGCTGGAATTATTATGGCATGTGGTAAAATTCTAGGGGTGAATATTTCAGGGACCACAATGGAGTTAAGTCTTCTAGTCAGATTTTTCAATGAAATCCCTTCACCTTGAGTCTTTGTATGTTTTATAACTTGATGTTCAATAAATCGATCAAGTGATCAATTGATCAATCAATCAATCAACATATCAGTTAACATTACTGGATCACTGTAGTGGTTATAATAAGCTGTCTTTCTCTGAGAGGGACATACTGGTACCCTATGCTGTACATTGACAGGAAAATGAATTGATCAGCTACACCTCTTAAAGTACACCCCATACATTTTCTACTCAAAAAGATACTTGGGATCTCTTGTCAAAATGTACACACAGGAAGTGAAAAAACCAAGCCACAATACACTAGAGGCAGGTTAACAGCAATGTATAAACAGAGAGTCTGAGGTAATTACTGTTTATGGTAAATAATTGAAATATAGCAATCTATGCCATTCAAAACAAATTGAAATTTTTTTACAAGGCAAATTGATCAAATATACAGAATGTGTAAATAGCTTGTAAAAGATACAAATTAAAAAAAACTCAAGTACATCTTGAATGAGACCAATTCAGTAACTACAAAGGTTATGTAAAAATGCCATAAACCAGAAAACGTAATGTCATTCACTCCTACGAAATCTCTGGGTAAAATGGAAAAGACTACATCAATTAAGCTTTTCAACTGAAGCATAATCATCCAATGAATTGAGAGGTTTGACAAAGTGGTCGTGTGACAGGGAATAATTTATCCAGCAATGAAGTGCATTTTGCTTAACAATCTAGTCTCATTGCTTCAGATAATGCAAACATGTGAAGAAGACTTTTGTGTGTGTGTGTGTAACCGAATAATTTTTAAGGATTTTATGGTAAAGACCCCATAAACTTCAAAACACTATGGAACAATACATCACTGTATTCTTCTATGTATGATAGCAGTGAAACATAGTAATGGTGTTATGTTGAATGGTTTTCCATTTCTTGCCTATCCTGCCATCTTTTTCCTCATTTTCAGTTTCTTCTGTCTCTCCCAACAGTTATTTTATTTGTACGTTTCTTTATGACAATGCAAGATCAACAGTGCATAGATTCAGTCAGGATTTGGTGTAACTGAAAGATTCTACCATCAAAATTTGCACATCCTTCCCTTGCAATAGGCAAGTTCAGAGTTGTAACTATGCAGGCGCAGTCCCTTCATGTCTTATGTCATAATGCAATTATAAGTCACAGGCTGTGCTTACATTTCATGTTTTGCACTATGCATCAAGACAGTAAGGGTAACACATTCAGAGGTGGGATACCCTTACAACCCTTCACCCCTGTGATGTTGATACACAACATCATCTACGAACAGGAATATTTAAGATCCTCAACTACTCCAAATTTGATTGGCGTGCCATGTTGAGAGAAAATATTTACCACATCCTAATGAAATCAAACAAGTTGAAGACCTTTACAAAAAACGCAAAACTGATCTTTATTTGAGAAATGAACAACCCCTCTCAACTTTTATATCACTAACAGCAACTGACCCAGAAGATCATGTACAGTCTTAATTTTGGATTTGAAACTAAGTATTCCACAAAATGCTTTAGCTGTTTGAATTTGTTACAAGTGACCCAAATTATGGTTACCCTTAAAAATTTTTGAATAACTCTGAAAAAAAAAGACCTACCAACATGATTTGAAAGTATTCAAGTGGGATATTTCACAATGTTCCACCATCCCATATTAGTTTTAACATGATTTATCCGATAATGAATCTTTAAAAGAAACTAATATTTTATTTCATATCATCCAACTTTCATCCTTACACAATTAGCTCCATGACAGAGCTCGTACATATTTCAGCCTACTGACGAATCTGCTGAAGCATGCGTTCTCAGTGCTCCCACCTAATACTCCCACACATTAACATTACACTAATATGTAAGAGTTTAACGTACCCTTGTATTCAACGAACGTGGGAAAACGTTTAAGCAAACCTAAACCATTAACTTCCAAGGTGATTAACTTCTACATTCTCAAAATTTTCCAACCAAATTTGAAAAAGAATACTGTTGCAATAATTACCTTTTTGAATATAATTTGATTCATTATTAACGTATCTCACCAACACAAAGTTACAAATATAGTTAGAAAACTTTTATGTTGACAGGTAGGGAATTTCTGAAGCTACAACAGACGGTACAAGGAAATTGTTATATTTAATTTGATGAATATTTTTTTCCTTCTTATTCTTTCTTATTCTTTTGCTAATAGTTAAAAACCAAGTTAATACCTAACCCATCTTAAATAAAGTTTTGAAGTTCCTTGGAATGCTTGTTACTTATATTTCAATGAAAATATGGCATTCCAAACTCCACAAAATACACGGTCGGCAATATTAACTTGTCCTGTTTTTGGCATACTTACAAATGCCCCTAACCCATGTTTTGGTGTAGTGACAAAGACTTCAACTTCAGTTTATATGTGACAGTTCAAGAGATGCATTAGATGACAAAATAAGGGAATAGGAGGGGCAAAGGGGGAGGGGGAAGGGGGTGGAGTGGGGTTTAAACCAACAAGAACTATTTCAATTCAGGAGAGGAAATCTTACCGTACTTTGCCCTATTTTATAGAGCCAAGATTAACCCATGAAGTATATTACAAAGGTGTGAGCACAAACACAAAGAGGGGAAGACGATGCACTACATAACTTTACATAACAGCACTGAGAACATAAAATACGGTACCATAGTAGCTATGCCAGTAAAACAGTAGGTATGCAAAAAGGTATTCTTAAAAAATTCTACGGAAACTTTATGTGTATCAAGTTAGGTTGAAATCATGTCTTTGACAACAGAAACTGCTAATTCCAGGTCTCAAATTAGATTTCATAACAACTTGACAAGACAATAAAAGAAGGTTGTGAACCATCGATATTTCAAAAAAAAAAAAAGGAAGAAAAAAGAAAAAGAAATACGTTTTCAGTCTATTCAAAGCCTCACCACACTGATCGGTCAGTTTTTCCTTTACCAGATCGTCGCAATGATGTGATAATTCACAAACTCCCCCATATACATCAACCCATAGTTACATCCCACACATAAACCACCAAAGTTACTTTTTGTCATGTTTTAGGAGGAGGAACATTGTGTACATTACTTCCATTGTTGACTGACATAATTGGTGAGGTGGTCTGCATTGGGATTAGTTGAGGGTTGTTCAGGCGAGGTGTCCCCAGCAATGCTTGCTGTAAAGATGTGAACTGGCCTGGTGATGTGACATGTGGCTGGGTCACTGAAGTTCCATTCATACTGGCAATACTGGCAACAGCTTTCATCATCTGGGTAGGGTCCAGCCCTGTTATTCCTGGAGGAAAAGGGTGCCTCTGAAGAAAATTAGCAGCAGTGTTACTGATCTGATTCTGGAAAACCATTTGGTTATTACCTGAGGCATCCAAGGAAGTGGAATGTGGGCTTAATCCATTTGCCATTGTGGAACGGTTAAGAATATTTTGTGACAGTGGGGAAGTATTCCAGATTTGTCTGAAGCTGGGCAACACTGTCGTCTGATTGGCTCCTCCTCCTTGCAGAAGACTACTATCATTCTGACCTGCCACATGGGACTGAGGGGAATGTTGTGGGAGATTGTTCACTAAGTGAGGATTATGCGGGGACATTGCTGGAGCAGGCACTCTTGGCAGCTGTCCATGAGGGGAAGGCATCCCTGGAGTCAGCCCAATTTGTTGGGACATAGCTGCCATATGTAACATTGCACTTGCAGGGTTCATTGAGAACATGCTGTTGGGCATGTAGGCAGTATTCAAAGATTGAGAACTACTAGGTTCTTGTCCTGTCTGCATACTGCTAGGTGAAAATGAGTTTGGAGGGCAGGGAGTAGGACCTGCCAAAGCATTCAAGATAGCTTGATTAGCAACTGGTGGCTGCACAGAGGGAGCACTGCTAGTTGAAGGCACTGTGTTTGGTGGTAGAATCACGTCACCATTCTGCTGAGTTTCTTGTCCTCTCATATCTTCCATTAATTTGTTGGCTGCAGATTGTAAATCACTCGGTAAGTCATCTCCAACAACATCTCCTATTCCTGTATCTTCATCATCCTGAGTTCTATCACCATCTACTGTTGCGACATCCATATCCAATTTAATTTGCTCAGAAACTTCAAACAATTTTTCTAAGACATCTGCATCCTCCTTGGTATACAACACATCTCCATTTTTGCCTGGAAAAAAAAATGTGAACACACTTGAATAAGCAATACTTAATTCCACAAACAGATAATTTGACCAAAATACAATTCAAATCATGATACCTATGGTGTACTTACAGTCATACAAATATTATGAAACATACTATTTATTGAGAAACCCTCAACTCAACACTTCACTGGAAGGACTCTTGACATTAATATCCATATACTTAGGATTTCACTTTAAGCCTTGCCCATTTGTTGATAAAGGGTACAGGGAGAGCATAATTATACAGTGGTAAAGCCTCAGACTATCTATATGTAACATTCATCAGTAATAATGCTCACTTGAACTTTATAAAGC
Organism: Holothuria leucospilota; assembly: GCA_029531755.1. Lineage (NCBI taxonomy): Eukaryota > Metazoa > Echinodermata > Holothuroidea > Aspidochirotida > Holothuriidae > Holothuria > Holothuria leucospilota. The sequence goes on from CM055969.1 coordinate 20,942,554, forward strand.
ATATACGTTTGCCCATTTAAAACCTTTTAAGCATATTCATCAAGTCGCAATGAGTTCCTGCAAATGAGTTATGTAAAATCATTGGAGAAGCTAATATGTTGAAATATTAACAGACTCCAATCGCTGTCTCATTTGTATGAAGAAAATTTCCATAGAGTTAAACTATGAACCAACCAAGTAACTGAAGGTTAGTGAATTAAAACATGGACTTGTTACAACTCTGTTTGACTCATACACCTCTCAACTTATACAACATTGATTTGTGGAAGGCATGGAAATGTAACTTATGCTGACATACATCTCATACAACTTATCAGATAAGGAAGGCAGTTGAACATATACGATTTTCAAATTTGTCCTGTAAATTTTTATCCTATTTCCACCCATGGTGCTTCTAAAAGATCACAGGGCACAAAGTACTACTAGGATCAATATATACATAAAGTATATTACCCATCTGTTATCTATCTTACCAAAACTATGACTTTACTGGCTGTTAATCCTAAGTGTTTCTCACATTTATGTCTCACATACCCACACAACACTACTGAATACATTTAAAGGATTTTATGTGGCCTACATTATCACACCCAGCTACCTTAATTTTAGATTATCATCAGTACTACAATTAACTCATGAGTTTTGAGCTACATATATCACATTTCTTGCACACAGGAAAGACATCAATAGGCGTGTTGGAAAATTCGGTACTTCCGGTCGGGTCACAAGGTCAAGTGTACCATGACAATGGACAACGTGTTTAGCTCTGCATGCTCAGCAGGCAACATCACATGCTGGGACACTGTAAACATGGTACACTTCACCTTTGACCCATTCCCATATTGCACTGTGTGGAAACATTTCCCAACTCGTCTATTATACAACTCAAACAATTGTGCAAGACTGCTCAGTGTTTCAGTTTCTTCTGATTGTCATGTACAAATGTAACTATTAAGGAACAGTTAAAAATTCATATTACCAGTGAAAATTATTACTGATAGAAATTATGTTTCTAGAGTAATTCACATGCACAGTGATTCTTACCTCCAAATATTTCATTTATATTTGGCAATAGTTTGGACAAATCCTCTTCTTCTCCATTTGAGTCGAGAGAAGCTTCATCCCCATTGACCATATTGAGATCGGCATCAGCCAGTGACAGTCCAAGATTCCTGTCAAGAATATCACTCATCTCCTTATCAGCAATATCACCAGCTGAGTCCAGTTTCGTTGGTGATGGACTGGTCTGTGAGGCTGTGAACTTGGTACTGAAGGAGGGTAAACTTGTAAAACCTTTGATTGGTTCTGCAAAAGAAAAATGATTTAAAGTTAACTTCACTGCCAAATGTCAACAGTTGATGGACAACCTGTCCAAAAGTTCAAATCCAAGCATACTGACTCAAACAGAAAGTTTCCAAGGCTGGGACTCAAACTGAAACTTGGACAAGATAGAGTCCCACTAAACTTAAACTTGAAATTGGACTCGGGAATCCAGACAAGAGACTGGATATTTAACAGCTTTGATTACAACTCACAAGTAACACTTTTCACATAAGCACAGAAAGTAGAAGACACCAAAGTATTGAAGTATTCAAAGGCATAAATTCCATCAAGCATTCAAGCATCCTTCAGTACTTGCTTTTATTACTTTGTCTCTCAACAATGGGCACCCTTCAAATTCTATCATTGCTTGATATCATTGAAGATCACCATTAGCAACCACTTACTCATTGTTTACAATGACGGCATATGCTCTTTAATGTATTACACTTTCCCTGCTTTGTATGAACATTATTAAAAAGTTTGCTGGTTAATGCTTAAATGTTTGTGACAGTTGCTGGTAAGGCCAGTTCAAACGATACAAAGAATTGTTCTTCTTCAAACAGAACACAGGATATGAATCTACTAGTACAGGTTCATGGTTCAAATCTTACCTGCAGGAGGGATAGGTTTCTGTGGTCTCACATTCTTCTTCTGATGGTTTCTTCTCTTTCTGAATGGTTTCGTCAGAGCAAACGGTTTTGTCTTTTTCTTAGGTTTCTTCAGTTTGGGTTCCACCCTCTGAAATAAGGATAACCCAACAAGACATTTTGAAAGCTTGCATCACTTGCATCTGATATATTATGTGGGCCACTTTGAAAACACCATGTCTAGGAATATGACTACATCTAATTGTATTTAAATTTTCCTTTACATGTCAATACAGTTGATCACACAACCTGGCAATGCTACATATGCCTCCGAGCAATCACCACTATTCTGCAGTATAATCAATACTCCACATGACAACTGACTAAATGCTTAAACATGGAAAATTTCAAGTTGGAAAAAAAGTTAAAAAGTGTCTCAAATGAGAGACGGTACATTAACCAAGACAGCAGGAACAAAATATCTCTCTTCATTAAAAACTCACCATTGTTTTGGCATGTTCTATACACAAAGGATGTTCATTGATGACATCAAAGCATGGCTCAATGCATCTCAAGCCTCCAGGGAACTCTGCAGCACACTGATAAAATAACATTTGATTTTCATCCTCCAGAATATCTGAGAGGCAGGAAAAAGGTCAAGTAAAACAACACATACAAAGCAATTTTTTTACATAACAAAGCTTTACATGACGAAATGCAAGGAGTTTCATTGAAAATACAAATCAGCAACTTTGTGTGTGAAATATGAGAGGTTAGTACATGATAGCAAAAACAAGTATCAAGGCCATTGGTTGGATTTACATGAAGATGACTTTAAGTCCTTGAAACAACTCTTAGAGTAGGTCAAACTGAACATTTTTCTTCCTTTGCATTCTACATATTAGCACTGAAGCCAGATTCACTTGTTTGTTGATTTCTACCTTTGCTTTTTTTTACCTGCCATTAGTCTGTCAATAATGCCTTGCCACCACAACACAGTCCTGTATCTTACTGCATTTCCACATGGGTACTATTCTACTTTTTAAAATGCAAGGTTTCTTCTTACAATGTCTGCATTCTACATAACCACAAGAGAACTGATGTCAACTTTTGTGGTTTGTGAGCTCTTTCAGATATACATCACAAAGCATGAATATTCTCAGAGAATCCCAAGCATCTACCATTGGTTTAGGGCTTGTTACATCAAGGGACACTACCCTACATTTGTAAGGGTACACATGGTGAACCAGTTTTTGGAATTTCTGGCACAAGGAAATGATAAGGGCCAAAGTAATGAAATATCTTTATAAATTTTATAACTGTTGCAAGTTTTACAACTTGTGTGAGAGACTTTTTAATATACAAGTGTACATACTGCCAGTGACACACACTGTTCACAGATAAAGATGTGGTTTCCACTGACAAAAATCCCATGTGCTTCCTGTACACTTGGGATTTAAAACAATTCACACATTCTAATGGTTCTCAGGCTCATGCTGCTCTTGTCATTGCATGTTACAGCATTTACACTTCCAAGCTCTGAAACATACTTTGCAACATAAATCCCCTTGACTGCAATTCTATTGACATCACTCCTGTAAATACAAGGTATATCTTTTCATCACTAATACTACTGCTTAGATTTACCTCAACTCTCTCATCAGTGACCTTCAGACCTAAGGAGTCACCAAAACTTCTTCCCTGCCCCCCCTCCCCAGGACGAAAAAAAAAACCGCAAAAGAAATTTGTATTTTAAAAGGATACGTCTAAAACAATGCCTCGCAAAAGGAACTACTTCTTCTTGACAGTCTTCCCCATTTTCTTTACTGCAGCAAATTCGCTCTGTCCTATTTGGCAATGTGGGTCTGAAAGCAAAATAAACAAATGTCACATCTAAATAAGCAATCACCTCTATTGCTCTACGAGCTAATAACTTACCAACACAGGGTTTTGATACTACTATCTTTGTTGATGAATACATACCCATTGTTCAAATTACTTGGGATATTTGCTTAAATTTCATTGATACAGGCAGTAAATTCACATCAACATGAAATTGTTCTGGTCAAGTTTTCAAGTATGGTGGCAAAAAATGTGAAAAACTGAGCAAACAACAATGGCTTTAAGTATCAATAATCAAATACAAATTTTGAGAGGTTGTGGTTGCTTATTTGGTTTATCAGGTCTGTTACAACACATTACAAAGTCTCTGTCTTTCACCACTGTCCTTGGACATGACAGAGGCACAGTTTTAACCAGGGATGCCATTTGGCCATTTTCACAACCACATCTTAGCACCAAAAATGGTCATTGAAAAGTGGTCATTTGGCCATGAAAATTCTTCACTGCAATGATGCAGGTATAGCAGATCTTGAATTTTGCTGAATTTGAGAGGCAATGTTGGCCAGAAAGTGTTAACTTCATCTGGCAACTGTGGTCTGAACGTGTATTGTGCAGTTGAACTACTATAAATTCAGTGAAAAAATTTAAGCATTTTATACTGAAGCAGAGAAATGTACTTTGAAAATGAAACTGGAGTCAATGGATTTAGTTTCTCACTTTTAATCCTGGTAAATTTATAGGCTTAAGGTTCTAATCTAATTTAAAAAATAATATTATACAAAATTTGTGCATGTTATCAATAAAAACCTGTCTACAAAAGAAATTCTACTGTAGTAAGGTGTTCAAACTTCTAACTTTCACTCATTTTGCATTTTCACTCTCACCACAAAAAAAAAAAGATCCACCAAGATCTAGATTTTGGCCTAGAAACCCCTCCCCCACTGTAAAGTAGCAAATAAAACAAAAGTCTCATGTGCTTACCTTTCTAATGGTCTGTCAAAACTCCTTAAAAGAGAAACAGTTGTCCCAAAAGGATGCGCCCTTGCAGACTGGATGATTCTCTTACTTAAATCTTTCCTAGATTTCTGATTGTACCTATCGCACCTTTGTAAATACTTCAATTTCTGGCAATTATGACGAAGAGATGAACAAAGACTCTGGGATCTCTCAGTAGCACCATTGATAGACAGTTTCCTGCAATGATTTCATCAGAAGATGAAAATGCATTTAAGTTGCAAGAGAAAAGCCACAAATGCGAAAGCAAGGTTCCTTTTTTGTCTTACAGTACCTACCACAATGTACAGTGTACTTACTTTTTAACATTTACATTGCGATGAGGTTAAAAACCCCACAAAACAACTTAAAGACAATAAAATAACAAATCCATTACTTTACTGCACACTTGAAAATTGCTTGGTTGCATATTAAACATGTAAACAATATGACAACTTCAAATTCAGCTTGGAGTGCCTGCATATGTCATGCGCATAATGGACAAAAGGACAGTTTCAACTAACGTTCATGGCTTGTAGCTGTCTACTATGATGTGGACAAGATAGTTATTACAGTAAGGCTGTGCAGAAAACCAGTTTTACATGAAGGAGGGGTTAAAACCAATTTCGGTTCCATTCGACTCGTGGAAAATTATAAAACCGAACAACCGAACTTATGTACAGTAACTCACCTACAAATCTGTAAGGACATATCCAACAATTGGTATAAATTCATGGGCATGGCATAATCAATGAGCTAATGATAGTTGTTTCTGCTGTAAACATACAACTTTCCTGCACACAATGTTACTTAACAGAAGCTCCAAAAAGCATGTGCATTACTCGGGGGAACCCTTCCAGTGAGAGGGAACGTGTTTACATTTCGTCTTTTTCACATATCTCTCCATACAGGGTTACCCTGACTAGTAAAATTATGTGAAAGAGAATACCATACATGGCATCCCCTCACTGCTAAAAAGCCTGAGGGACTTCTAACATCACACCTCTTCGAGTTGGGCTTTATCATAACCCGAGAAAATGCTCCTAAATTCAATTTGGCAAAGTTATGGGAACTTGCAAAGCTTTCTGTTTTGCACTTGAATAATTTTTGGGTAATGATTTGTTAGAGGTTTCATTGGAGGGTCTAGAAAACGGGTGGGATATGGCAAACGAAAATCAAACTAAGGACACCCGATTTTTCTGTTGTATGGTTTCAAGTTGAAGAATTCGGGAACGTTATTAACAGTAAATCTATTCATGAGACTGATAATAATTTTTAATATGCACTAATTGGTAAAACTTTGACCACTCATTAAACTTACATTCTAATGTACATTTTGTTAACAGGATTTTAAGCAGTCTATTCCTTTTATAATTATCAATCAGCATTTGTAGGCAACTTTTATGCAGTTGTAACATGAAATTATAGTGTGTGTGTGTGATTGTATGTGTCATTGTGTGTATGTGCTGTGTGTGTATATGTGCCTACAGTTAACAGGGTTATGACGTAAAACAGGTTTTGACTAAGAGTCGATTTTAGGCCTGCCGAAAAACCAGTTTTCACTTTTCGGAAAACCAAACAGCCTTATGTTAAAGAAAGTCTCTGATTTAATGAGCCTTCATCACTTAACTACACTTGACTTAAGTTCACAACGTAACTGATAAAAGTTTGGTTTGAACTAGAGCACCAATAGTTCAGGGCCTCAAACCTGTCTAATTTTACTGAAAGCCAACATTTGTCCTATGAAGGTAACACCTTTAGTGACATTCTGGTATGTATTACGCCATGACCCCAAAGTAAACACGGATACCGGTAGAAGGGCTCAATATTGATGCCTCAATGAAAGCCAGCTTGCTTTATAATACTTATAAATCATGAACAATGGCACTAAGATTGCTTTTGCTGATGGACCCTGAGTGACCTTTGAAAATATGGAAACTCAAATGGTCACTATCTTGAAAATTTCTGGCACCAAATATTACATGTACATCTTTGAATCTTGGAAATGTGCCTCTCCATAGTACTTCTATTTAGGTTGCAGCACAAAATGCGTATACTAAAGTTCATTTGTTTTGGACAATCTTTTCAAATTTGACCTCCATTGACCCCTGATGACCCCAAAATGGCAGCCAGATTTTTTGAAGTCAAATGATTATTACATCTTCCAAGTTTGGGTCCAATCCTAATTAAGGTTAAAAAGTTATAAGAAATCAATGGCTTTGACTTCAAGTGACCCCTTATGACCTTCAAATGACCTTTGCCTTATTTTGCACCAAATGGTGATTACACACACCAAGTATGGATTCCATATGACTTACGATTATAAAGAAATTCCATATCAAAGAATTTTCGCATTTTGATCCCTAATGGCCTTACACGAATTTGTACTCAAAATCTGTGTACACCTGAAAAGAAGCACTACTTCATACTTGCCAACATTGTCATCTCAGAAAACGGAACATATGTAGCATATGATCCACTGCACGTGGCGAGCGCACAAGCGCTAACCTCAATGGGTGGGGTCCAGGGGCTGAAACTCCTCTTTTCTTCTCCAATTGTTCACAATATATGTTGAAATCACTTAGGTGTATGCAAAGATTGACTTTATTTTTGCCATGCTGTTGCTTCATGATTTTTCTAATCATTTACATTTAAATAAATGCAATGTTCTGATTTTTATGGGTTTAAAGCTCATAAAATGGAACAGTTCCGCTTAAAATGGAATGGTTGGCAACTATGCAACTTGAGGAACATTATGACTACTGAAACCTTCATGAACATAACATGCTTGGTGATAAAGGAAAAGCATTTTTGTATTAACCCCTGAATGACCTTTGACCTCCAGTTCCTGTTGGCCAAAAGTCGCCCTACACCCATTGATCAAATGTTGTACCCAAGTTTCATCAAAATCCATTCAAAAAATGAATGTCTGAGAGCTCTTGAACAATTGTTAACAGACATGAAAGATAGATGGGAGATTCTATTCGCTAAAACAGCTACAGTTTAGCTTAAAGACAGAGTCATTACCCCAAAGTATATTTTTAGTGTGGGGGTATCAAAATTCTCAGTTGGTGACTGCTCTTTGATTGACATCAAAGTTTAAAAATTTGAAAGATGCAGAGTAACTCACATTCCACACAAGGCACAGAGAGTGCTTTTATTACATTTTATAGCCTTGTATGCTCACCAGGACATGGCCTTAAGGAATAAAACAGGTTTATTCCTGCACAAGGAGTAGCTTCATACAGTTATGGGAGGAGCTAGAAGTTGCATAGTTGGGAGAATTGGAACTGTCTGGGATCATGAAAATTCCCCTTTAAGCTCAAAAATCCTGTCTTAATTATGAACTCTCCAACACATCAAGGTTCTCACTTCACTGAACAAAAGTAGTACATATACAGTACTGTATACTTACAGAAAAATTTCATGAATACACATATACTTTTAAATACTCTTCTTGGGACTGGTGAACTGCTTGATTGAAGAGTTAAACCCTAAAATGCAATCTTTTCAAGGAAAAAAAAGCAATCTTAACAGAGAGAATTTGTTACCTTTTACTTGCATGAGAACTCCACTGGTATCGATGCCTCCAGAGAAAATCTCCATCTGACTCACTGTCTTCACTATCTGAATACTCTAAGCCTGTTAGAAATAGAATAACAATAGAACGCTCAAACCACATTCGAGCTTGGTCAGTACTCATTAGTCTGGTCAACTTTTTAACCATATACTGCTGAATCCCAATCATAAATGCTTGAAAACTTTGGTACCGGTACTGTACATAAAACTAGGAAGCCAAGAGGATGTGTGATTTCTTGCCTCTGAAGATATTTAAGTACTCTGACTTTTAAATTGACCCAGTCTGACCTTAAACTGCTCCTTAAAACATCCTAAAGGCTACCATGTATCTCCCACTGAAGATCTTTAGAATGGGATCAGAAAATGGTAAATGGTCTCTCTGCAGTGTGAGAAGGGGAAAGGAAGTATGTCCAGTAAACTGACCATGTGGTGACCTAAGGCACTTGGAAATTCAAATAAAAGATTTTCAGAGTGACATCTGTCCTCTTCCACACTATGCAATGCACATATGGTACACTATACACCAAAACTAAACGCAGATGGCCACATACACTATACTCAGTAAGAAAAAAATCAAATCCATCTAAACTCCATAAAGAGCACCCATGTTTCTATGAAAACCAAAAAGATTCCTCACAAGCCAACCTTTTTTTTTTTTTTGGAAAAGAAAAAAAGAAATCAAGCTATATCACTGCAGCAATCTGGAGGTTGTTTCATTTCCACACTGTGCATTATAATACAAACAAGGCTTCTAACTGCAAAATTTAATCATTTTTGCAATGTAATTTCCTCCAACCTTGTTGACTTCTGAATAACAATTTTCAAACTGTCTAGTGTCTACATGGACAAGGACTTAATTGCTTTTCCAACACATGGTCAAAAGGAACAAAGGCCATTGATAGATTGTTGCAAACAATAAGTACCCTTCACATAAAGTGAACTCTTTGGACAAGAAAGGATGAAGTTGGACAGCACTTCAGTGTTTTCAAATGCAGTAAACAAGGACTGCACAACTCTTATGCAGGTACTGTACTCGGAAATATTTACATGTGTGTACAGTGCACAATGAAACTGAAACACAAGCAAAGAAGGCACTCGTGCAAATATGCCAACATCTCTAATGGAATTCCACTGCACAGGAAAAAATTAGTTACTTTTATGACTAAAAGAGCCACTAAAGCCAAGGCCAGTTTTTAAAAACAAACAGCGGATTGAAAATTTTGCACGTAAGCAGTGATGAATGAAATACAATTGGAGAGCTGCCACAGTACGAATGAACTTACACAATAAGCCAATTTCAGTTCAATTTCTGTGCAGGTGTTGACTATAAGAGAAAAACTAACTTCAATCTAGGTCAATTGTTGCATGTGTGATCAGTGCCTGGCACATACTCAATTCATTCTGCCCGTTGAGTCACTAGCAACATGGTTTGTTCCATCTGATTCTCTAGGTTAGAATGAAACTGGAGCACCATTGGAGCAGTTGAGTATTTACACATTTACATACAAATTCATTTGTACAAGATGATTTGAAGAAAGAGGATGGGCAATCTCCTAGACTGCCCTTTCCCCAAGGCACAGGCCTCCATTCTTCCTAAACTGAGCCACTAAACGTACACAATCCACAAAAAGAGAATTAACAGATATGACTGTTAACATGAGACTCCACACAGGAAGTACTGCATAAATGAGATACACTGTGATGACAGCATACTTTGAGTTTGCAGTACAAACTGGTGTACATTTTTTGTGTGTAACCAATGAAAAATTTTTTTTTTTAAAGGATATGTTAATTTGAAGAGTAATGCCAGGCTCAATTTCGAGTGTTCTGTTTGCCCATGATGCCCAAATTTGTGACACACAACCAAGGGTAACAGGTTGGTTGGCCAATGGACAATTAAATTTCCCCAACAAACAAACCACATGGCTCCCAGGAGAACTTTAAAATTTCCTTCTGATGACTAAATGTTCTTTCAGTCAACTATAAAGGTGCACTCAAAACTAAAAATAAAATCTGCTGTGTTTTTCGGGCAGGAGCGGCAAAGCAAATACCTTGTACATATTTCTATGGAACCATTCACACAGAAATCCCATTGTGAAAAACGTTTCTGTGTGAACGGTTCCATAGAAATACATACAAGCCATTTGCTTTGCGGCTCCTGCCTGTAAAACAGCAGATTTCAGTTTTGGTGTGAATGCACCTTAAATGGCAGACAGGTTGTGTGACAGAAAATCACAATATTTTCTTAAAACTACTGTAAAGCCTGTATTGTATCTACTTTTTGCAGAAAATGTGAAATGTCGTTCATTTATGACTTCTTCCCTCATTTGTGAAGTACAGGTTCGTTTCTGCTTAGCTAGAAGATTTTACCACTGAAAAGTAGAAAACAGCCATTAAGTTAACATGAGCATTTGTGAATATTGCTGCAGTAAGTTAAAACAGAGCTGAACTGTTTGCAGTTGAGCATGCTCTGTCAGGAGTCGAAATTCCCGCTGTTCCTCTGCTCCGAGAACAGTGTGTTTCGTGCTGGAACAGTAACTTTCCAGATTCCACTGTTCCGTGGAACAGTGTTTTCCCTACAAGAAGCATATTGAATATATAGGCATATCCTAATCTCTGATAAAAAAAATTTATGCTATGAATATAAAAAAATACCGTAAATTTTGGCTTTAGTATAAAATGCAATCTCATTTTAATTCATTGAACTGTGACCAGCTGACGTCAGTTAGACTGTCAGTTAGCTGTCAGTTTAAGTTCTACCAAATGCAGAACACATTTTCAGTATGTCATTATTGCCCTGCACGTGAAAGTCAACTTCTATCACCCCGTATCTTGCCTGGTACTTTCCAAATGATGGGTAGCTTTTCATTGATAATCCCACTTCATGGAAGGCTAATAATTGTGTTTAGGGTTTGAATTAATATTCCCTTCAAGCTAGCAACAAAGCACCGAAGCTTGAAAAAGACTTAAAGCAAGTCTGACTGCTGACATCATGCGACAAAAGTCAACGGGCCCTAAGTATATGTTTTTGCTTGCTTAAAATGCAACATCTTCCCATTGACTTACTGTGAATTGATTGTTGAAGCAACATTGCGGCGAAGGGCAAGACTAGAATGATCACACATAAATTGGGCTAATTTGCAGTGAGAAAATAAACGTCAGTGTGTGGGCTCATATGTTGGAGAACTGACTCATTGCTTAGCTATATACAAAACCGTAGCTATGTCACTAAACCCCAATGCAAAGGACTAATCACACAACTGAAAAGTGTTTCTTCACAGTGTAACTTTTTTGTGGTCACTTGAATCCCACTTGCCTTGCCTGCTGGTGCAATCGCTGTACGTTCTGCATTAAGTTTGAATGTATTTCATCCTATGTCTCGGGACACCAAGTGAAAGATTATGTATACTGGCAATAAATATAGGCTTACCAAAACCCCCCCCCCCAAAAAAAAATTAGGATATCCCACGGGCTAATTCACACCCCACATTATGGTCCAGTCGTGCAGTCATACGACTCAAATGCAGTAGACAGCAATTTGTACCCTTGCATGTGTGCACTACCCTACATACGCTGAGGTGCTGTACTTCGGAACAATAAAATCTTATCCGGAACAGTAGTTCTGGAAAGAGTGCTGTTCCAAGGAACAGCCACAATAAATTAAATTTCGACCCCTGTCTGTGTATATAGCCTCCAAAATTTTGACACACACTCTTCACAGTATAAATTTTTATTTACATTATGATCACTTTGCTGACACAACTTTGATTATGACTGTGACCAGCTCCCATTAAACCTTGGGGCCCCCTGTGGGCTGGGGATTGTAGAATATGCCCACGGTATTCCCCGCCTGTCGTAAGAGGCGACTAAAGGAGAGGACTTAAAACGAATTTATCTAGTTGACACCATATAACACATTCGTGTTGGTATGTCGTTAAATATTATCTAACTAACTAACCCATTAAACCTTGGGCAGCAGTTTGCATTTAAGATTTTTTGAAGAATGACCTGACACCACCACAACATAAGGTATCACTTTTCATTCCTGAACATCCTACAGCTGTACATTAGCCACAATTAAAATGTTGCTGCAACCAACTTTCAAACTGTTTGACAAAAACACACACACAAAAAAAATGTGGGAGATATATTTTCTACAGTTGCAATGATCTACTGCAGGATGATAAATATACAACCTTTTAACTATAATTCCTGAGCACCCCCAATATTTAAATTCTTTAAATACTGAAACCACCTTTAATTGTTCAGACTTATACCAACAGACATTTCATCATATATGCAGTTCCCTATAGACCTTGATACAGTAGTTTTATTTCCTAAAAGGTGAACTTTTTGTAGTACTGCAGTCATTTTTTTTTTTTTTTGGATCAACATTGTGCCTGCTAAACACATTGCAAGTAACTTATACTGTGGTATGCAGTTGGGAAAGGATTGCTGACAAATAAACAATGCAAAAGATTCCTCATTGTTATTAGGCCCTGAAATTTTCCAGAGTCACACTGTTACTACTACAGTATACAGTAGGTGACTATGCATGGATAGCTCTTGAAAAGTTCTATGATAAATTACTAAGAGTGGTTTACCCTTGAGATCTTGAAGAATGCTAACAGTAGGTAATCAGTTACACTACACTTAATGTTCAAGTTCAACCCCCAGTCTTGATACAATTTCACCCCAGGTCAAGTGCTGTGACTTCAAAATCCATTAGAATTGACATAGTGTTGACCCTTGTTTGGTGCTGATCACATGCAAAGCCTGCAGAATTTGCAGAACATGGTCAAATTTCTCATGCTACAGTAACTATAGGGCTCCTGTTATTGATTAGTGCAAGATCAGTGTGAAAATACCCTGGCTAGTGTAAATGCAGGAAGACTGACATTCACTGACCTCTGCATTGTTATTAACTGGTATTGAAACCTGACACTAGGATCAAGCCTCATGTGTAGCATAATAAGTAAAAGTATGTACCACATGCTTGGAGGCCTGCTATGGGCTGGGGGTTGTAGAATATGCCCATCGTATTTCCCGCCTGTCGTAAGAGGCGATTAAAGGGAAGGACTTGCACTGTAATTGAGCAGTATTTGAAACCAAACTTGAACTTGATCCATATTTCAAACCGTATTTAAACTACCTTTTTATCTAGTTGACACTATATAAACACATTTGTGTTGGTGTGCCGTTAAATCTCATCTAAGTAACACATGCTTGGAGACTTGTGTATCCTTTAAAGCAATGCCTGAATATGCAACCTATCTCATGGAGTTACACACAGTATATAAACAGTTGGGCTAACAGAATATCAGTCCCTTACTTTTAGCTAAGCCTGCTTTAACTATGTCTGCAATACTATCATCCCACCACAGTTGACAATGCAACTCATCAGTGATAACTCTCAGATGAACTTCTAAAGTATGAAGTTCGATGAGCATCTCACACTTAACTGAGTCAACTGGCCTTGAAGAATTTTTCATGGGTCTATTATAATAGACAGGCTTGCTCATTTTAACACTTAATTCACTTTGTCCATCATTTTTTTGGGGTGGGGGTGGGTTGCCCACTACATTTTTATAGTTAATTTTTCTTTTACCATTTTTTTTTTTCATCCTGCTTTAACAATATTTCACGGAAGCAGGTTTTAGCTGGTATCCACATTTAACTGGTTCACTCTAAAAACTTATACACAACATTACATTCAAGCTAAATTAAGCACTTTCTATAAGAAATGGCTCGAGGTTTCTTTTTCAATGACAAAAAAAACTTGTGGTACTTCCATTAATTGAAACAAATGTCAAATGGCAATATGGGCAGCCACTTATACAATGTACCTGGAAGCATGTAGGCTAAAATAAAGTGTATACTACAGACCTCTGCAATTAAGGAAAAACTTGCAACACGAACTGTATGGCATGAACTGGGAGTTGAGAATTAAGCGTTTATCAACTGAATGACGCACCCTACTACCCCATGACATGGTCAGTCATTGTCCATAAGAGTGTTGAAAATAACGTGTACAATGACGTATCCCAAAGTCACTTCTGTGACTGACAACTTAATATGAAATGACTCACACCTCTGTCACAAAATAGATGCACAATTTGTAATTTTGACTGACAGGTGGGTCACAATATATTGACTGAAAAAATGAAAATAACTGGCATCCCTGCACAAAGTGTAACAATTGACTCACAATGATCCACCCCTTGGTCACAACAGTGACTGACAATTGAGGAAATGTGACTCACCCCTCAGTCATACTGGTGACAGACAACATTGGTTCAATGACGGACATGTGCGTCACACTGTCGTTGGTCAATGACCCACATTTGACTGACAATGCTGGGATGTAGTGGGGTGCATCATTCAATTGATAAGTGCATTCGGGCTAAATATCCACCCTTTATCAATATACCTTGCATCAAATTGTCATTGAGCAATATAGTGACTTGATAATTATTCACCAACACCCAACAGGTAACATAGTACTACTACTAATATTATGAACAAGAAAGTAGTGACCTATGTGCAAAAGGTGGAAAGTTTTGGACATTACAACCTGTTCACATGGGTAGCGACTTAAAGGGGGAAACTCTGTTTATAGGCTACTGTCCAGGTGTTGTCAAGCACTGTTTAAGTATTGTGTCTTTTCACCTCTTTCCATTCATAACTTTATACTGTTGTGTGAGCTTATGATACAACCAACCTCTGATAGAAATTACAATAACAGAATCTTGTGTTAGACAGACTGGAGATAGACCAAATACTTTATCCATCCAACATTTCTTTAACATATCACACAAACCACCTCTATGACAAAGCTACTTCCTATTTCACAGATATGCACTGGAAGTGCTAGACAAGTGTTGTTTGAATGCACTTTGTTATTTTGATAGTAAGTAAGGTTCTCTAAAAGGCTGTTTACACTTGATCCTGTGCACACTCTTAGAAATTAAGCTTGGGTATAGTACCCAGCACAAATGCAAACGTATTGTAATGATTTCACCACCAAAATAGAATAGAATAATAGGATGGTGATCAGAACCCAAGCAGAGGGTACAGTCTGTGTGTAAATGGCAGCACGTGTTGACCCAGATGAGTATTGATCTCTCTCAATACAATACCTCCACAGCATATTAATTTCCACATTATCTTAACTTCATGACAGCTGTTGTGTGCACTTTATCACTAGCATTAGCACCAGATTAAAAAGCAAAGACAGGGCTAAGAGTAAAGGTGCAGTGGTTCAAACTAATATACCTTTGTTAAACCCTGAGCACTAGATACAGTCTCACGTGAAAACCCATTACAAGGTTGGCCAGCACCATGCATAGACCCTATGCACTGACGTCACACTGACATCATTTTGGAGGAAAACAATGGAGCACACACGCACTCACAGCGTGGATATCACACAAGCATGTAGTAGACTTGCGCGCATTTATACGACTGGTTGACAAATCAGCTGTCTGCATTTATTGGTGTTACTTGCAATGATACACGCTTTTCCTCCAAATGAGGGAGAGCTTTCTGCTCTGTGACATCATATGCATCAGGTCTATGCTGGGTTGGTGAACACCACTGAAGGGAATATGCAGCCTTAACTGACTATCTCACATGACCATCCCATCACTCTCAACTGGACACATAATTTGTCAAAAATTTATTTACTTACCTAGGGGATAAAGGTCCTGCCTTTGATTCTCCCTCTCCTGGAGGAAGCTGCGTAAACTATCCACACTTGAAGTGTTAATTTTTTCATGAAATAATGTCTTTGCCTTGCTGGGTTTTTCTTTTACTAATAATTCATGTGTGTTGAGCTGAGAAAATGCTCTGAGTTCAGAGAAATGGTCTGGCCCAAGTTTGTCACTTTGCTCTGGTTCGCAGATTTTGTCATTTAACGTTCTCTCAGAAGTACTGTTATCCTTTCCTGAAAGTTTCTGGAGTTTATTCTGATTATCTGGCTCTTTCCGCTGGTTTACTTTGGAGTTTTTGGCTGAACTCTTTAATTTGGTCACACTCTTATCGTTGGGGAGAATACTTCCAATTTTGCTATTGAGGTTCCTTATAATATCTACAGGCAAGGTGTTGGAGCCATTGGGTAAAAATGCACTTAAATGAGAAAAATCTACAGTTGATTCTTTGTCAGCAAGCTTTCCTTTATTGGAGGAAAGATCATCTTTGTTCTTTGACTTATGCTTCTCCCTTTTCCGTTTTTTCTTCTTCTTTTTCTTATGTTTTGATTTACTTTTGGACGGGTCTGATGATGTGAGTGCTTCTGATTCAGTTACTGTGGGTGTTGTCTGCTCACTGGCTCGCTTTCTCTTTTTGCTCCTCTTGGGGACCAGCCCCAAGACCTGCATGTGACTGTTACAATACCTGAAAGACATAAAGAGTCCACACACTGTGATGTAATGCATGAGGGCATACTGCAATAGCAGCAGGATGCCAGAATTATGCATACTGTACCTGTTCTTATTTTTAATTGCCATAAAAAGATAAATAAATGTTAATAAAATATAAATAAAAAAATACAAAAAACGAAAAAACAAGCAGTAACAACTAAAGTAATATGGGGGAGAAATTGCAGCACATATTTCCACAAGGACACACTCTGCAAATTTTCTTCTTGGCATGCAGCAGTTTCATCTCACAAGCTGCATACACAAAGCAGATAATACATTTGACTCAAAGTGTGAAGTCTAACAATTCCAAAAATATAGGTCACAAAGTTGAACCAGAATGCCATAAGGCTTAGTGATTCCTTGCCACTTGGATACAAGTTCAGTATAATGGTTTTAAGTTGACAGGACATTGTGAAGTTACCATGCCTAACTTTTACAGTAGATATTTAAAAATCCACTGGCACCACACAGATTGACACCAGTGAACAAGGTCATACTCATACATCAGCTTGTTTTTAATTTTGGGTGAGCACTATGTGCCAGATATAGACCAAACATGTTTCATACTTGACATATCATGTTAACTTGGTTTAAACAGTATTACCCTGGTGACCTCAAATGACCTAAAGTTGACCTTCACCACAAAAAATAGAAATTATGCAGTACTTACATATGAGATTCATAATAGATTTATTTTTCTTGAAATATCAGGTTAACAGTTTTTCCAATTTGACCTCCAGGACCATCAAGTGACCTTTGACCCCGACCAGATATGATAGAATTCATATGTTGAGCCCCCACATGGCAAGCATGAGATTCATTCATATTTTTCTTCTTGAGATGCCATGTTAACAGGTCTTCAAATCTGACCTCTGGTGACCTAACATGACCTTTGATCTCAACAAAAGCACATACTGTAGGGACCATCTACAGTACTCAATATGGCGCACCTGCACAATTCATATGACATTCTTACACCTTTCCCTTTTTGAGAATTCATGCTTAAAAATTTCAGCAGTTTGAATTCTGGTGACCCCTAGTGTTGGGTGATATATCAAAAATTATCATTATATCGATAATTTCTTTTTATCACGATACCATAACGACAATTAAAAAATGATCATTTCTTGTATTAAAAAAATTATGAAATACAGTAATTTGCCTTGTAATGTGATATTTTTCCTTGCTGTTTCCAAAATAAATTTCTTGAAGACATTCTGTTTTACATTGAAACATCAATGAAAGTGCATCATTTTTCTCCAAAGTTTTCCATCGAGGAGAGTGCAAAATGAATTCGCACAGTCATTAATCATACGTTGGCTAGGTCTATAATGTACGCAAACACTGATACTTTAGGCCAAGTCCGTGTTCTATACAGAAGTGTAGTGAAACACAGTAAAGTGCATACAGTACACATGTAGGTCCCTAATTGCATGCAAACATCCATGACATTAGGTTACATGCATGCTCTGTAGAGTAGTTTACGTACACCATAAGAATACGCAACATGCTAAGGGGAGTTCAGTAATTTTTCCATCACTACTTATGCCGCATAATTTCCAGTTGTTACCTCATATTTTGCAGTAGCAATGAAGGGGGTTTTTACATGAAACCAGTTAATTGGTGTGGTGTGAAAGTGCACTACTTGTACATAAAAAGTGATGACGGTGACTAAAAGTGGCCCCTATGAGCTGTGCACACTGTAAAAGTTCGACACACTCGATTTTGTACTGGACTGACTCAAGGAAAGGTACAATAATAGCTCCACTGAATTGGGCACGGTATCGAACAGCTACAGTATTTACGTAGGGATACATAGTGGGTGTATGCATTGCTTGCTGCTGTATGATACTATAACACTGAAATATGAACACCTGTGAGCCTACATGCTGTGTTAATGTGTACAGTAGGTTATGAATGCTAGGATGGTGTGAAATAGCCAAGTAGGCACATAGAAATACTGCGTACTTTCGTTTTACAGTTCACTATGTGGTTAGGTTAGGTTAGATGAGGTTTAACATCCCAGTTTCCAACCAATTGGTTCAAGTCGAGACAACCACAGCCTTTTTTCCAGTTGTGGCTCACTGGCTTGTTTTCCCTACTCCATTGTTTATGCTGAGAATCAAGCACAAAGGCAGTTACCCCGCGGAGCGGACGAAGTTTTTTCGTTCAGCTCATCGCTGAGAAAAAACAAACGTCCGCAGACTTTGGAGACAAATTGCTTTCATCTGCGTAGAAATCCAACGCAAACTTCATTTACATAGCTCCAAGGGGATTGGATGAAGCAAATGTTTATTTAAAAGGAAACTCTGCTACCATGCATCGCCCAACAGTACGTAGAGTCACAGTGGTCAATGCAACTCGACACCATCCTGGTATTCCCTGGCACCGTGTGTGCATACATGTACACACAGTACAGCAACTCCTCAGCTAATTAACAACCTACCACTCAGCCACAAGAAAAGATATCTTTCAACCGAAGATTATTTGTCAGCTTCTAAACGAACTCTTTGATATCAGTTGCATTGTTTGTAAGAGACTGTCCATGATCAAGACTTTCATCTAAATTAGAAGCTTTAACGGACGAAATGTATCTATGGTTTAAACGAATTTGTGGTCAACGTAGCGTTGCAAAGATCCGAATCATTGAGCACTGCCTACCTCAGGAATAGACCAATTGCCGTTCATGCTCATGAATATTAAGTTCATCAACTTTTGGGCTCAGTGAAAGGAATTTATGGCTATCGCCGGCAGGCTCTGAGGGGCGGCAGCCTAAAAAGGGGCGGCAGCCACAGAGGCGCTACGCAGGCTAAAAGGCAGTAGGTTCCATTTTTAAAGTCTTTGGTATGACCCGGCCAGGATTTGAACCCTAGACCTTCCGGCTGCAAGTCGGATGCTCTAACCACTTGACCACTGCAGTCGGTTCACTATCTGAGAGATTTTTGTTACGGTTCACTATGTGAGGGATTTTTGTTACGACTTACTGTGTGCCCTTCTTATTTAGAATTCCTGTTATTAGAACCTACACAGGGTTTGCAGGATGGCATGACGGGGAAATGACTCATGATTAAACTTGACTTTGAATATTCTAATATGCATGAGCCACAAACTTCAAGGGGAATTATCTGTATGAAAATTATCTTGAATATCGAATTATCGTGATAAATTCTGTTTTGTTATCGCCATGGTAAAAAAACCTCAATATTGCCCGACACTAGTGACCCCAAATGACCCTTAATCTTCACCACACTTTTCTATTTTATTCTATTTTATATAGGACACCCCCTTGACAAGTAAGGGATTCATAAATGTTTCCCTTCTTGAGATATGGGGTTTACAAGATTTTACAGTCTGACCTCTAGTGGTCCTAAATGACCTCTACTAAAAGTAATAGGGGTAATCTACTTTATAATGGCTATCAACATGCCGAGAATGAGATCCCCTATAGTTAGTTACCCATCTATAGATGTCATGTTGAGCAGATTTCAAGATTTACACCGTTTGACCTCTGGTGAATCCAAATGACCTTTGGCCTCCACCAAACTTATTAGGGTACATTTTTTTACATGGGAAAACAACATGCCAAGTATGAAATTCATCAGTTTCCCTTCTAGAGGTATCATGCTTACAAGGTTTTCACAGTTTGACCTTTTGTGACCCCAAACAACCTTTGACCTCCACCAAAAATAATACAGATCATCTACTCAACATGGGGCATCCACTCGCCATGGATGAGATCCCTCATAATTATCCTTCTTGAGATATCGTGTTTACAAGCAGCATCACATACACACACACACACACACACTCACATGTGCACCAACAACACATGACATCATCATAGCATACTGTAGATTCCTTTTGCCTTTGACAACGAATCAAAATGCAAGCAGTCCAACTCCCATCTTCACAGGACATTCCTGAGCTGATATGCCACATAAAATGTTGAAGCTTATGTGAATTGTACAAGGACATCACAATTATTGTGCAATTGATTATTTCAAATTACTTGTGAATAAATTTCAACATTTTATACCTCAGCAATGGAGTAAGCTACGAAAATGGGAGGTGGATGAGTGAAATTCACTTTCCAACCCCTAAAATAAACTCTGGTAATTCTGGCCTTTAAGTCCACTTTGACTATGTGTGGACCAGGGATGTAGCTAGCCAAATTTGAGTGCCGGGTGATTGTCTGATCTGGGGAAATCACCTCACCCCACCCCATGGCATCTACTCCATTTTGCAGCCATTAATTTTTCATTTTTCCCTCATTTTACTTTAGGGAGTAAATTAAGGGCTAGTTTTAGGTCTCGGTAGGCACATTTGTGGTGGGCGGGGAGACGTGTGTTTGCCTGGAATGCCGGGCGGGAATATCGAGTGCTGGGTGTCACAGCCCAGCGCCGCCCACCGTAGCTACATCCCTGGTGTGGACATACTTTCCATACAGAAATCCTACCAATTGTGCTAAGAGCATTGATACTGTAGGATACTGAAAGTTATACTGTACAGTGGGAAATTTTCACGGGGGTTAAATTTTCGCGCTTTTCGCAACCAAGTATTTAATAGTGAATTTAAGACCCGCGAAAGTACTGTCGTTAGTTTGTACAAGACTATGTTGGTTGCCTGCAACAGTGAATTTTTCAATCCGCAAATATGTGAACAAGGTACAGATTCACCAAAAATTATCCTCGCGGAAATTTCCCGCTATACAGTATTTTCGTAAACATCACTCATCTGTAGTGTTATGATATAAACTCTCTGCAAGATACAGTAAGACTGCCATACAAGAAACAAGCCTTAGCTCAATATATCTTCATAATATAAAACACAGTAGGATGGGGCAAGTGCTAGTGTAAGAAACCTGGAAGAAAATGTGTATGAATACTACAGTACAGTAAAGCTTATGAAAATAGAGGGCTCAGTTACGGTTTTTCAATGCCTTATTGCTATTTTTAATACTGAATACTGTATAACAACCAGATGATGCTAGATCCTTAAGTTTTGCAATCAAACTTGCAGCCCTGCAGCTGAAGACCTAAACATTAAGGTTGCAATACAGTAGAATTGAAACTTGAAAGGACTTTGAGCAATTGTAGGCTCTAATTTTGGGACTGGATTTTAGAAGCATGCAAAATCACAAATACAATCAACAAAGTTATCAAAATCCATTAAGCCACTACACAAATGTTTCATAATTTGTTTTGGTCTGATTTGTTAGCTGTATAAGTTAATACTTTGACAAATTTTTAAGGGACATCATTCCGATTGAAGTAAGCACCTGATGCCCCATTTCTGCAGAGTTACTGGAACTACAGATATTGACAAAGCCTTTTCTCAGAATTGGGTTGTTTTACAATCAGGGTACATCAGGTGTCTCACAGAAGGCAAAAAATAAAGTTGTTTATTTTTCTGTAGTATCTATTTTGTTGTGTTGCAGACAGGTCAAATTCAAGATTTTAAAAGTATAGAGGCATCAAGTATCCACAATTTTATTTTATACAACTTTAAATATCTATGATCTAAAATTTGGCTCCTCGGACATGAAATTATCTAACTACACACATCACATTAT
Organism: Holothuria leucospilota; assembly: GCA_029531755.1. Taxonomy (NCBI): domain Eukaryota; kingdom Metazoa; phylum Echinodermata; class Holothuroidea; order Aspidochirotida; family Holothuriidae; genus Holothuria; species Holothuria leucospilota. Next base: position 20,964,870 of record CM055969.1, read on the forward strand.
TCTCTTGCTTAGAGTGAGTCTAGATGACATTGTTTTAAGTAAAAATGATGTGTAATGAAAATACAACTCAGTATTCTGAAGTGTGTGGCATATCTATTTGCCTACACAGAAGTTTCTGTTTGTCTGTACATGATAGGGGTGAAATGGTTTTATGAAGTTTTCAATTCTGAAACATTAGTAGTGGTAACAGCAGTTCTGTTTCAATGTGCTGATAACCATAGTCAGTCTACTTCTACACACCAATTTTCAAAACACTGTGTTCAGCAACAGTCTAGATACTTGATGTCAAAATTATCAGTCGGAGAGGACATGTGGTTTTCGGAGAGGACAATTTGTTTGACACAGTTTGACACAGAGAAGGGAGTGTGTAAACAGGGTTCTTAAGCTTAATTATTTCATAGGAATTAATGCCATGTTTGATAAGTGGAAGATGACAAATGAAATTTGTTCAATTCAAATTTCTGGATAAAGTACATAGCCTTTTCCGTAAATGTTTTCATTTAATGTAAAGTGACTGATAACAGGTGGTACCATAAGAAGGTTCTGAAACATCAGGATAAGTTCTAGAAGTTTTATTCCAATTACTTCCATAAACACACTGAAATTGGTTGCTTCTGATTGCCCAATTTTGCAAAACACTATACCTAAAAGCCAGCTATATGATGTCAATATACTGTAACCAGTCAGAGAAGATTCCTCATTGTCGGAGAGGACACTTTTTTGACATGCCCACAGTAAATCAATAATTGCCTTTGATTTACTGTATTATTTCATAGTACCTGCAATAGTGCAATATACATAACAAGGGAAAGTTTCTCTTTATATTTTCTGTAACATTATAATGTATTAATATAGTTAACAGTGTGAAAAAGCTCATTTTAAGTCAACAATGGTACAGCAGACTGATTCACTCAGTACATACACTACACAGAATTGTGATAGGTAAGACAGTACATGCAGTAGGAAATAACACAACTGATTATAAATACAAACTGAGAAAATAAAAGAAAGTGTTTTGAAGTTTTGGTTTGTTACTCCAAGATCCCCTGTTGTGAATTTTTGGAGAGGTTTTTTTTTTCTTCTTTTTTTTTGGACGTGAGATTTGACCAATTATTATTTTAGATTTTTTAAAAATGTTTCTGATTCAACCTTAATAACAACTTGGAAAGCAACTATGGAAACATGTTCTAACAAGTATTGTAGCTATGCATTTTTAGCATACTGTATGCTTGCCATATGACAATATACTTCTAAAAGCAATCAAAACACTTTGGTTTGTTTGAGGTACAAACATTTGAGAGACCATGTTATTAAAAGGATGGTCCAACCACACATTTACCTGTGATATGTTTCAGAGTGAGTAATCCAATCATTCTAGTGAAACTTCGATAAAATTTCAGTTTGTTGATTTTGAGATACTTCCAGTTAAAGATACCCCATTTTCCTCTCACAACTGAACTTGAAGCAAGCAGGGTTGACATCATCCCCGCACAATGATAAAGCAGTTTTTGCTTTTCTGTAATGCACACTCCCAGTTTAGTACTTCAAAATTTAATGCCATCGTTAAATGCATGGGGGGGGGGGGGGAGAGTAATATTTTGAAACCTTCACATACCCTGTTGTTGGTCTGACCTCTACTGATTTCAAGGTAAAAAAAAAAAAAAAAAAACATTCGGGTATCCATTATAAACAAAGAAAACTAAAAAACTTTTCACCAATGTGAGGAGATGTCACTCATTGTATTAAGTTAGCCTGCCAGTGTCAATATCTCAATTGGTTAGAAACTGAGCCGTTATACCTCATCTAACTCTAACTCTAACTCAAGTAACCATACAGTACAATGGATAGACCTTTTACCAAAATGGTAGGAATTAACAGTCCTAAATACGTACCAAGGCTAAATTTGTGGCTGGACCACCCTTTTGACCTCTATGAAAAATGTCATAATGTTTAGCTGCAGGTCATGAAAATCTTCCTGAACTGCCTGGAAAGCAGTGTTACTAAAGCAATAGTGTCCCTGGGTAATGGGTGTGTGTGTGTGTGGGGGGGTTGAGGGGTTCACCAATGACAGTCGAAATCTCATCCTTGGGCAAGCAATCAATTTCATCTTTGTTTAGGCCATACTGTACAAAGCAGTAGGGCAGGATCGCTTAGAGTTGACCTTTCCATTGTTTTAAGTTTCATTATCTGGATGGATTAATTGCCAGACGGGAATGCAAAAACTGCGATTTTTCAGACATCTGAAAAATATGGATTCATATCTGTATGTGCCTCATAGTTGTTGTGTGTGACATTCACAGCTCTCAGGTACTGTAGTCCCTAGGAGTTCAATTGAGTTGGTTTGTCCATTTTTGTTAGAGAATTTTACTAGGTTCAGAATGTTAACCTACAGTAGGACCATATTGATGGAAATATCTGAATGTGTCAAAATGCTTGTCCTCTCCGACATTTAAGAAAAAGGTACTCATGGCATTGAATCTATCAACTAAGAAAGCAAGAAGGATCACTGCTGATATCAATGGTTGCCAAAATCTGCACAGCTAGGCTACATAAACTAAGTAAAACAAAAACAGGGTAAACTTAGTCTTTAATACCATACACTTTTCTGTTAGTTTGAAGATGATGTACATAAGAATACCCAGAAACATGACTGTCTCTTGGACATATCCCCCAAAGCCTACTTAATTAACCATGTTCTAGTTTAAATTACTACACCATATTCCAATAAATGGAGAGCCCCAATCATACAAACGTTAATTTTGATATAAATCTGCAAATATGTATCCCATGGAAAACGTCATCTCTGATTTTCGGAGAGGACATACTTTTTGACGTACATAATGTATTGAGTATACTTGAGTGAAGGAGATGTAATTAGGCATTTATGATGGAACAATGTTAGTACTTTTAGTACCTCAAGTGGGAGCTCAAGTGCTCCTGTTTCTTAAACAGAAACATAGAAATACCATTTTTGTCGGAGAGGACACTTTTTGACGGAATTGAAAGTCTCAGTGTTGAAACTGGTTCCATATCTCAACTGAAGGAGTGAACATAATATCAATACTACATGTTTGTAGGATACAGATTACTGATTTGTGAGGCAACATTTTCTTTTTACTGGGCCATATATCTGTCAGCTTAACTTCCATGATTTCGGAGAGGACATATTTTGACGGAAAATACCATCTCCTTTTCAGGCAGTTTTTCATTTATTAAATTTGTTTCAATCATTGAAAGGTGTAGGCCTTTGAACAACCTTGTTGTAGTTGTAACTTCCAAATCAGTACTTTCTGTCAAACTCTTTTCTGTATTAGCGATTCATCTGGTCAAATGTTTCCAAAATTCAAATGAGACGGTGGAATTTGCCAGAAATGACACTATGCAGAATTATTTTACCCCAAATTGTGCTTTAAATACATTTAATTTACTATTGTAGACAGGACATATACTGAACTTTCACTAAGTGTGGTTGGCCTTAATGTCAAGTGTTTATATTTTTAGTATGGGGGCAATAAAGTGAATTTCTGGTCGATGTACCCTGATTGTAAAACAACCCAATTATGCAATTCAATATTAGTGTAAATGGATACTGTTAGCTTAAAACAAGGATAAACGCAAAAACATTATTTCTGACATGTGAAACACGAATTAAATGAAACCATTCTGATGAAATTTTCATTTGATTTGAACATGTGGTTCTCCAGATATGCACAGATGAAGTTACTTCAGTGGTAAAGAGTAAACTTGAAGCAGGCAGGAGGGACGTCAACTTCTCACAACGATAGGCAATACTCTTTTGGTTTTTCGATCAGATGTTGCTTTGACCTTGACTAGAAAGGGATCTATCTATTTGCCATGGAAAAACAGAGTTGCAAAAGTCCCATGCTTCTCATCATCTTCACACTGTACACTGTACATTCAAATTACACAAGCATGATTTATGGAATTGGTAGGAAAGTTTAAAGAAAAATAATTACAAAAAGTGTTGATTAATGTGAGGTTATGATATCACATGAGCTTGCTTCAAGTTCACTTTGGGTTGAAAATAAATGTGGTATTAAATTTTATAAATCTAAACATCTCTAACTACAAACAGTATACAGTAACTGAATGCAAACTTTATCACAATGCATACAGTATATTAAGAATTGTACCCCTCTAATGTATACCTGTAATGTGAGTTTAGACCTTTTCCTTTGAGGCTGAGTGAGGATTAACAGGAACAGGGCTGGAGGAAATGTTCATTTTCCAGGAAGGGAGTAAAATTTTCCACATTTGTTTCTGCATTTGCAAATTGCAAAAAAAGGAAATTTCCTTCCAAATGCCCAAATTTCCTGGGAAGGAGCCTCCCAGCTTCCCAACTTTTTCCACCCATGAAGAGGAAACTTAAGAAAAGAGATAGGTGGGCTTATATCACTTCTGCTTTCATTTGACAGACATTCTTATTCTGAGTAATTCATGTAGCTGGAATCCCTTCCTCACTCAAATGACTGCCCCCAAAATATTCAGTAAAGCAGGGAAATCCCCCTACATTTTGCAATTGGTGTTACCTCAGGGTTGGAAAAAATCAGCAATGTGGGAAGAGCTCCTTGCACAGACATTTCGGTATTTGGAGGGAAATACCCATATGGGCTGTTGAAGGAAAACTTTTCTAGTTTTGTACATGTGGCAAATTTCACTTGCTTGCCAGCCCTGCTACTCTCAACGAGAAGAGATTTACTGACCAAACTTCAGGATATCATCATAGTACAGTGTGTGAATTACACAGACACAAAACACACTAGGACTGCATGTATTGTTCATAATGTGGGCACAATATAATAATGTGAGTTCCTAGTGGAATCATGAGTGGATTATTTCTTTTTTTAAATTCTGTGCAAACTGAACTAGATTTTTTATGAATGCATACATGTAATATTCTAACTGGTTAGTACTGAAGCATGCAAAGCTTGTTCCAACTTTAAATGGTTTTGTGACTTTTGTGGCACAAGTGGGTACCTACTGTAAGTACCGGTACAAAAACAGGAGTTAACTGCCTTCCATTCGCCCTAAATCAAGATTAGGGCAACACAGCAAGTACAATGGGCACCACTAGCAATTGCTTTTAATGCCTTCAGTTAAATCAAGGCTTGAAGGGCAGAGTACATGGATATGAACTGATAATATGAACTGATGACTCCTCTCAGAAATGGTCAAATTCTTACGTGATAGTCCACTAATTACATGGAACTTTTCATATGGGGACCTTATTATTTATCAGAATGAGTAAAACAGTAAATGCTGCAGTACTGAGTACACATACATAATGAAAAGTTATACAAGTGGATATTATCACTGCAGTTTAGGTTTGGCCGGGCAAGTACAGTGCTTGATATTGTAGATTGCTTTTGATCAAAAGCTGGATATGACCACAGCATCATACTCAGAACTGTCATCATTCTACACAGTGAAATGCAAAAATGAGTTGCTTCAGATTACCACTTCCAAGCTCCCCCATCTGCTCCCCCATCTGCATAAAAAGAGCACTGCAAAAGCTCACACTGAGTGAAAAAGGAACTTCAAAATCAGCAATAAAACCTACACTGTACCTTATAGTGTGCAACCTATAGTTGCAAGTACTATACCGTAAAGCTTAAACAACAAAATTAACGTTGTAATTGTGATCAATACCATATAGTATTATATAACTATATGGTATTGATCACAATTTCACACACAAGTTATACATAACAGTTAAGAATTCTGTCTCATTCAAGCAACTAACCCAATCCAAAATTCTGTTACTGTAAGTCACCCAAGTCTGCGATATTGTAAATCTACTGTACCACTAAAATTACCAAAATATAATAACCATGGTATTTTCAGTGACCTTACGTAGTACAAAAAGGTGAAAAATAAATGAGATAAACTCACTCTCTCTGCTCAGAGATTGGTATCGCATTGGTGCACTGCAGGCGGTTGTACTTTGCCACAAAGGCACACTGTCTGAAAGGTGCCGATTTGTCCTCCAGGACATGTCTGATGCAAAACCCAAAGCCATTAATACGGCGTTGCTTGCATTGCTTAGCGCTGAAGGAACACAGCAACTTGTTGTCTTCTGAGAGGTGGATGTTCTTGCCTTCATACATCCCGTCAAGCCCAAGAAGGGCTGAAATGAAAAAACAGGACAAAAAGTATAGTGCCGGCAACTTATTACACTATTATACAAGTTTACTAATTGAATACTTTCCTTTTCAGTTTCACTCCAAAGACAGAAAAGAATGTGCAAACAGTACACAGGGCTGGAGACAATGTTTATTTTCCCAGTATGCAAGTTAAATTTCTCACACCTGATATTTTCACAAAACAAGCCATCTTTCCCTCAAATTGTTCCACCAACCAAAAGTTTCCTTAAAGGATTCCCACATACGCAGTTTTCCCCACGCACAGAGTACCATTTCGGGGAGCAATGTCAAAACTACGCTGGGTTGTGCACGGCGCAAGAAATTTATGTCTGCGATGTGAATAACGTATGTTTCCAGCCCAGTTGGACACAACTTGGTTCTTAATTATTTTCCTGCAACTTAACCAACACAAACTAAAATTTCAGTTATGTTAGTATTTCAAACCCAATTCATTACCACATTTAAAATTGTCCACTCAAGGACTGTCAATAACATCAGATTTGCCTGTGGGTATTTTGAGAATTTCTTACTGATTACTGTAATATACTACACATATTAAAATTTACAGAACACTGTACTACAGCTAAAAATCTTTCTCTTGCATATTTGACACAGTTTTCTCAAAACAATTTCATAACTAAAAAAAAATACAAGTTTAAAATTTTAAATTTCTGTACTTCCTATTTAAGTAAGGAAATCATTCTCTTGGTCTTTGTCCTTGTTGCTTTTGAAAACGTGTTTTTGGAAAACGTAGCCTATCACTTTGGCAGGAAACCTATAAGATAAATTCCCGATGGAATATGATGTTGTACTGATTTGCAGAACTAACTCAAGGTTTAAAGATGTGCTTGTTAGTGCCCTTAATTCTCAAATGAAGAGTAGTGGAAAACAGAATGTAACAAATTCAAGTATTAGCACACATCATTCTGCCCACTTTAAGTGCTATACAACACATCGTTACTTACTGTACATGGGACAAGAATCTTCTGTTTACATGACTATTCACAAAATGCCACATCAGCCTTGCAAGAGCAGCAACATTTGCAAAGAAATGGAATGTAAAAGTAGTGGGAGGAACTAATAAGTATGTCTGTCATCCTTCAGTAACTTATTTTGTATGCTTTTACTTTTTACTTCTTACATTCATTTGTAACAAGGGCCTCCAGTTGGATTAGCTTTATAGCTAAAAGAGTTTCTCAACCCTGTTTTTAAATGTTTAAATAAAATAAATATTGCTAAATACTGTACATGAATCCAAGTATACTTTTGCTTCATAAGATCAAACATACAAAGTTTTAATGGTTTACTACATGTCTGCAAGCACACAACCATAACTAGGCATAGTGTTTTCACAGGGTAACCTAGTAGTACCCACTACCCACCCCATGTTCTAATACCCCCCTCCAAATTTACTACGCAACTCTTAAAAATATGCTGTGTGAAAAATCATTTCCCCAGATAATGCAACCAGTTATTTGTCTGTTTGAAAATGTAACTGAAAAAGAGAATAAAGTAACCACAAACTCAGAGTAGTTATACTATAACTTCTTTGTTATGAAAGCAATGGAATTACTGTGTGTCCTCCCTGACCCAATACTCGGTCTCTATGTGATTTTGTATGAAAACTGGTCACCTTGATTGGTTGATTTCTTTCATTGTCTACTGGTGGTAAAGTCATGTTAACACACTATATAAAATTACAATGCTAAGTAAGCCATGCGACCATGTGACAAGGAAAACATGATACCATGCCAATGAAAAACATCACATGATCAGCTTCACACAGTGGCTTAATATTAATGTGATTCTAGTAAGCCACTCGGTATTACATACTGGGTTTAAAAAAATGACAACACAAGCACTACAAATAATCTGCTGTTTAGCTGTAGTCTGACCTATCAAAAATATCACTAAAACAGTTTGTCAGACAAGTTGGACAACCCTTCATTAACTAGTCCAAACAGCTGTGTGTGTTTCTCAAAGTTCGAAAAAGCTTGACCGTTTGTTTCCCTAAAAAAAGAAATTTTTTATACATACTCGCACTCTCTGATGTTCGATGAACAGCGTGCACATCGCATGGTCACTGCGGTTATGAAGAATTTGATTGGATGATTTCTACAGATGCTTTTGGAAGCTACTGTAGTCACGCAGGCCTTGGTATAATTATTACACCATGCAGTACCTACGTCTTCACGGTGTTTTTATCATGACTACTGTCAATACAAAATGATCTGTTTGGGTTTATACCATGACAAGAAACTTCCCTTATTTTTAATATTATGCACATTACACTTGGCTTGCTTGGACAGTTTTTACGTACAGTTTCCACCATTTGGCTTACGTTGATTCTTATTTTGTATCTTAAGATTGTTGTTTGAATTTGGATTCATTTATTCTGTTTTAAATATGTAAAATATTTACAAAAAGGAGTAATAAAATAAGGTTCCAAACACAATGATAAGACAATATGTACAGAAGATTAGTTCACATCAAAACCTTAAAAGTCTAAAAGTCTACAGTATGACAGATCATCTAAATTTTTCCACTGATTAAAAAGTACCATTTTGTAGAGGAAGGAATTCTTAAGTAAAGCTATTCTGTACTTAGGTAAATGAATGAACTTCTAAGGTTTTTCTTTGATTGTTCATTGATGCTTTTGAAATAGTTATGCAACAGGTGATTATGATCATCATTAATTTTTGTGGCCATTCTTATAAACTCATCTTTGGCAGAGACATTCACAGTAAGTTTCAGGAATTCAGGTAATTGTAATCTTATAATACTTTAAAAAATTTTACAATTCTGTCCTTGTCTTTTCGTAAAATAAAATGATACCAGACTGGCACTGCATAAATAACGTGTGGGATTATGACAGATTTAAAAAAACTTTTCTTAGCCTCCTTATTGAAGAAAGACACAATATATGCTAATCCAGACACAATATAATAAACTTTGCTTAAAACACTGGAAATGTGATCAGAAAAGGTCAGTCTTTCATCAATACATACTCCTAAATATTTGGTTTTAAAAGTACAGAAGGTTCCACATCTGATCCCCCTTTTTTTACACATTGTGGTTTAGACGAAGTAAACCTTCGTGCTTGATACTGTTGTTGGTAAAACACATCTCCTTTGATTTCTTAGGATTAAGTATTAAATTCTTTCTATTGCAAATTGAAACAATATTATTTAGTCTGTTGATAATTTATTTGATCCTTGGTCACAGTATTTTTTAAAATGTGGCATGACAATGCAGTATCATCAGCATATTTTATAACCGATGCAAATTCATTAGACTTAATTTCATTTGTATAAATTACAAAGAGTATAGGAGATAAAGGACCTCCCTGTGGTACACCAGTCACCAACCCTAATCTTTGTTGTTCTAGCTATTGCATTCTTTTCTGATCATGCACGTAGTATGTACACAGAATAAAATCACCAAAGTTATTGATCAACAATCTTGTTTTGAAAAGTTGGTGACCTTTTGGTTCACACAATTTGCACAGTTACATTGTACTATACACATACATACCGAAAGAAAGTACACTTGCCGTATTTAACAATCGCAATGCAGCTGGGAAATTTTTGCACTAATTATATAGTATGCGTGTATGTTGGCTAACCTACAGTATGTAGTACTATATATATTATAAAATTAACTTGTCCATGGCATCAGACAAGCTCAAAGAGAGAAAGTGGTTGTTCAGTGCAATTTTCACTCGTCTCTGATGATATGACGAGTGTTAAGTTTCAGCCCTGGTCTTACTCACCATGTCAGAAATGGGTACCTGGTACCTGTTCACTATTTTGTCGATTACAGTTCCTCTTCCCTGTTTCATTTACCCTGTGAAAACACTACCCATAGAGCCTTTTCCATATAGCAGTCACAAAGGATTGTGGGATATACTTTTGAAGTGGGGCGTTTTTCTCAATGGCATTCTACTGTGGCCAAAAACGACGCACACCAAAATCTAATCCCACAATCCTTTGTAATTGCTATTTGGAAAAGGGTCTATGCAGATAACAAATTCAAGGCTGCCATTGAGTTTTGTTCCCCATAGATCCTAAAACCCATAATGTTTATGTGGGGTCCCAGTTTTAAATTAGGGTTCCGTGGCAAGCTCCTCAGGTGAAAACACATTCATTTTGGAGGCAGAATCTTAGTGACTACCTGTGTAACTATTGTATGTTTACAGAATGGGAATATCCTATGTACAGTATTTTGATATTGGAGTGAAACGTTGTAGAAGTGAACACAGCCACTTAAAATACTGCCTGCTGCAGTCAATCTCTTGGGGGTACACAAAAGCTGTGGTTACATCAACTGTGAGTGATAGTCTAAATGAGTTTGATCTACCACATAATAAGTCCTACTGAAATCAAACCAACAATAAGATTGAGCGCAACTCAAAACAGGGCCCAGGCGTGCCAAATGCTTGCTGGTAAATGGCACTGTGTAAACCATGTGGAAAGATGTTAAATTGCATAATTTTAAGGGAAAATGCAGTCCCCTCGATTTGAATTTGTGTACCCTGTCATCCTGCCTAGCGTATCACTGTGTCTAATCTTACAAACTCAATAATTTCCCTGTTCACTGTTTCAGTGGCGTAGCTAGAGGGGGGACAGGGGCGGCCGCCCCCCCTCCACAAAGCCTCCGAAGGCCTCTGCCGGAAATTTCTAGTCTCTGTCGAAAATAAATAAAAACAATTCATTTGAAACACTTACAATACTTCTCCTAAAAGCGGAATTACACGTCGATATGTCAACGTGGAAATCAAAAAATGAAAGGTCGGTCTCAAAATTGCCCGGAAAGCAAAAAAAAAAAAAAAAAAAAAGGTCCCCAGAATTTCGAATCGTACAAGTATCAAGTTAATAATCTGTCGGAATTTTTTGCTTTTGCCCCCCCCCACACAAAAAATATCTAGCTGCGCCACTGCCCTGTTTTATAATTTTTATTTACCCTGTGGAAACACTACCCATGCAGATAACAAATTCAATGCTTCCATTGAGTTTTGTTCCCCATAGATCCTAAAACCCATAATGTTTATGTTGGGTCCCAGTTTTAAATTAGGGGTCTGTGGCCAGCTCCTCAGATGAAAACACATACATTTTGGAGACAGAATCTTAGTGACTACCTGTGTAACTATTGTGTATTAATAGAATGGGAATACCCTAAGTATTTTGATATGGAGTGAAACATTGTAGAAGTGAACACAGCCACTTAAAATACTGCCTGCTGCAGTCAATCTCTTGGGGGTACACAAAAGCTGTGGTTACATCAACTGTGAGTGATAGTCCAAAGGAGTTTGATCTACCACATAATAAGTCCTACTGAAATCAAACCTACAACAAGATTGAGCGCAACTCGAAACAGGGTCCAGGTGTGCAAAATGCTTGCTTGTAAATGGCGTTATGTAAACCATGTGGAAAGATGTTAAATTGCATAATTTTAAGGGAAAGTGCAGTCCCCTCGTTTTGAATTAGTGTACCCTGTCATCCTAGCATATGTGTCTAATCTTACAAACTCAGTAATTTCATCATTTTTTTAACTCAAAGATGAAGATAATAAATGTATAATAAGTTCAAACTCATTTTCCAAACCAAGACTTTTATTTATGGGCTGAACTACTGGGGGTGGAAGTAATGTAATTTGTAGGCCAAGGCACAACAATTACTTTTACAGGCCTAAATAACATTGCACTTCAACCTAGACTACTGAATTGGAAGGTTTGCCATAAATATGCAAGATCTCACCTGCACAGCCAGCTGTAGTTTGGTACCAGCCTCCCCCCCCCAAAAAAAAAATATTGCTAGAAATCACTTTGAATTCATATGTGGAGTAAGTTGCCATCACCATGCAAGGAACTCTCCAAATTTGCCCATTCTTACAATTAGGTATACACAAAAACATTAAGTTCTATACTGTACATGAAGGCAGTAGACACTAGACAGTCCCTCAAACACTGCCTTGAAAATCAGCAAATTCTTTCAAATCCCCTCTTGTCTGCCTAAGAAGCATCTGTCCCTAATACTGTGCACCCCCAGGAATGGGAGCGTAATATAAACTACTAAATATCACAGTGGCAATGCAAAAGCCTAGCCATTTGACTGCTGAAGCTGAAATGGGAGACATTTTTCATTGGAATTAATCCATTCTAGGTTGGTTTTCTACCAAATATCATTCAGAAAGTTGAAATTTATCAAACTTTACTTTCTTCCACAATATTTTTTGTGGAAAACTGTACGACATGTGTGAAAAATCCACAATTTTCTTGGGCAAACGAAGTTGCTAAGACCTAGCTGGTTTGCGGTCTGTTTACTAACATGTTTGTGCTTGCGTAGCTGAATTAATAAGCCTCCAAAGTTACATTACTATACTGTAAGTGTGGCATTACTTTAATGAATGTACATGTAAATCTCTGTTGTGCAAAATTAGGGGAAAAATTATATGAAATGTTGCCTAATGGGCCTATCTTAAGTCGATTACAACTTCCTCAATTTCTACCCCTCTGAAGCGTGTTTTACTCTAATTGAAGACGATGAACTAGCCTAAATATTTTCCTGGCTACAATATTTTTACATAAATGGTGAGTTGATGAAGAAATTTACAAAAAACAGTTAAAAGTGTACAATATTCCATATACATACTACTTCTGAAGATGTTCTTGAACGTAACTACTACAAAGGGTAAAACAAGGAGTTAACCAGATATGATTTTAAAAATTCAGTAACAAATGTATTGCCATATATCAAAAAAAGGCCATCCATGAATTAGGATGATGAGGTATACTTATTCTGACGGGGGTGACTGCGTTTTCCCTTTAAAACCTTCCCTGTAGTGTGGGTTAAAATGTTTAACCATAACAGACTTCCATGAAGTTGCATAGTTGCCTCATGAAAAGTTTAAATCACAAAAGATTGTCTGGTTGCCCTGGCAAAGAGAAAACTTGCCAGTCTGGGCCTACCATAACTGTAGGAAGGCCTAACATTTGACCAAATGGTTAAGCAATTTTAACATTGCACCCACAGGAAACTTTTGGCTCAAAATACTGGCAGATGCGACTAGGGAGAGAACGTAACCCTATTGTTTTAACAGGGTTTGGTAAGGGTTTCCACCTGGGGTTTGAGTATACCTGGGATTCAGTTAGGGAAAAGGTTAGGGTTAATAAGTCAGTTTAGAGGTTAGGAAGCAACCTCAGAAGCACTAATACTAGCAAGAGTATCATACAAGTGAGCACTATTTAACCAAATTTTGGGGTTTGGGGATGATGTTCTCTCCCTAGCCTAGACTCATTTACTGCTTGCATAGTTTGAAAATACACTCCCATTACAAGAATGAAATTACATTTAGGCCATTTATAATCATTATTTACTATACTAAAGGGACAGCAGTTCTGCAGGGAATGGAATTCGCTCCCTTCATACCAATTGTACAACATCGTGCATTCGTGAAAGTGGCTGAATTCCGGTCCCACCATGCTACAACTAGGCTTAACTAAGGCTAACCATAGTTATCCTAGGCTATACCCAGTACCCAACATAAGGCCTAAACCAGGTACAAAAACAGGATGGGTGACCTTTGCCTAGGCTAGCCTCAGTCTACTACAGGCTTCAACCTAGGCTAACTACAGGCCTAGCCTAGGTCAACTTACTACTTAGGTTGTGCTACAATACAAATGATCAAAAGTGAATACACAAGCCAAAGTATTAACGGTACAACTATAGAATACCCTGCCAAAAATAAACCTCACCTCGCCTCCGGAGAGGCAGTCACAGTGGAGCACAAAGTAACAAAATAACTTGCTTTCATGAATGGTCACTGTGACTGCGACTGCACCTCCACTCAAAACTGGAGGCGCGGGGGACTTGGACATTTTGCAAAAATACATTTACTGTAGGCCTACATAAAAACACACATAATTTTGTGTTGCAAAATAACACAAATTCATAAACGGCCACCGTGACTGCGACTGAGCTCCACTCAAAACTGAAGGCCTGGTGGACTTGGGCATTTTACAAAAAACATTTACTGTAGGGCCTACATAAAAACACACGTAATCATTGCGTTGCAAAATAACACGAATTCATAAACGGCCACTGTGACTGCACCTCCACACGGTGGACTTGGACATTTTGCAAAAAACATTTAGCCTAGCCTACATATCATATGTTAACTGTTCTCAAAATGACAATCTTGAGAAACTGTGGCCACAGTGACTTCGCCTAGTCCTAGTCCTAGTTTTTAAAAAGGTGTTTTTCAACCGCAGCAGGGTATTCCATAGTTACTCTGTATTATCCTTGAACGAAAGCTTCCTCATCCTGAGTATCTGATACACACGCCTAAAGGACTGAAGCACTGTATGGCTATAATCTTTCACACTCTACCATGACCCCTTGAAATAACTACGACAAGCCTAACCACACAACCTAACGTAAGAAAGTCCAGTAAGATTTTCCTTCATAGGAATATTTACCATTGAAGGGGTAACGTTAGGCCAGTTTATTACAAATAGAATTTTTTAACGTAATCACGTGTTTCGGGGATTGCTGATCATTTCAGAACATAAGCCTCGCAATTCTAACACTAAAAATTACGTGAATGTTGAAAAAAGATTATAAACTGTTGATTTCATCAAGTAGGAAAACGGGATTCGAATTCGCCGCTGACTTATCACAGGCTAGGCTTCAAATGCTATTTTGACGATTTTTCTAAAATATGGACAGTGATCCACCTTATAAAACATAAAATGATCAATTATAGATACTTACCAAACAAATAAATCTATAATATTAGTCGAAGAAATCAAACAACCACACCCAGTTTTTCTGGTTAAAAATTTTCCAAGATGGCGATTGTTGTTGCGTGCTAACTTATGCATAATTGGCCAGGGGCGTGTGGTGTAACCAGTTGTGTAGCATTCAACAAAAGGGATAACAACAACGCCGTGTGCGTAGTGTGTACACTAATCTATATAGCATGGGGCCGACTTTGGACTTTACAATACTTCGAAAATGTGCTGGACAAATATCTAAATTTTTCATCTGTTTCCAAAAAGATTAAAGATGATGGGTTACGTAAGCATTTGCATGTACTCAAAATATTCAGTTTCTGCTTTTTGTGAATTTTTCACAATTTTTGGCTAAGGGGTGGGCCATGTTACAAGTGTTCTCGTCGGTGTCAACATAACTGTGTGTGAAATGAATAGACAAGTACGAAACGGTTTGTTTATATCATTATTGATAAAAAGGATACTTTTTACCACTAAGGATTACTATAAAAATTAATAAACACTACTAAAAGATTTAAAATTCATGATACCTTATAGAATCCTAATTTCAGTGAATATAAAATATTTTAACAGGTATGAATCCTATTCAAAATGGAAGATCCTTAAACTTGATTATTCATTAGAAATTTTTTGCATTTCAAGAAGTTGTGTTAGTTTAATATATATTTTCTAATATTAATTTTAAATAATCACCATATGAATTACGTTCGTTTTACCTGCGAAAAAGTATTGTTTTTACCACTTTGATGCATTTTTTGTTGACATTGTACTACTTTCCAAAAATGCATATTCATATTGTGTTCTAGTCTCTAATGAACAGTCGTTTGTAAGGGGTTTTGGTTGACCTTTCTGAATTTATTGTAAATACACCTTTCTAGTCTACATACAAGTTCTGTATTGTAGTGTGAGTATCCGAGTCCAGTACACTGGCTATGTGTAGTCTGCGTCCCTAGCACTTCATGAAAATGAGTACACTACGATATCTGACATATTCATAGAGCAGGGCTCTATGGACATATTCCAAGTATTAGCATGCTGCACTAAGTACTGTTGGTTAATGCGAAGTGGTACTGGCCGCGCCGATCCATAACACGCGCGGAGTCGACAGCGCAGTCTACTTGCTCACCGGTCAGGCTAGGTGAAGCTGACTGTAAGTACAGTCTGTAGTCACAAGTGTAGTAAGACTGGCCTAACAGGGTTAGGCCTAGTTCAGTTACCTCAGAAGTCAACAATCAATCCTTGGACACCTCAATGTATGCATTTTATGTGAATTAAATCATATTGAACACGCTTACTAATGCCACGGCTAGACTTGACGGACACACTAGCTCAAGACAAGAAATATTCCATAATCCAGGTCGTGAGCCACTTCCAGCCTTGTACTACTGTGCAGTTCACATACTCAAAGAAGCTGTCAGGGACTGGACCTTCTCTTGGCGCATGCATGCTGTCAGCTGTGGATAGGCCTAGGAACAGTGCAAAGTTGACCTGGTACAGTTGTAACCTAGGACTAGCCTATCTGAGTATCTCAGCATCAGGCTAGCGATTCAAATCTTCAAAACGTGAAGAAGCAACAGTCACAACAGCGTACGTAGTTAAACCACCGAGACTAACCAGGCTGCAATTCATGCCAAGGCCTAACTTAGGCCTAGCCTAGTCCACAGTCTGCTGACCTAGTATTTGGGAAGCTTTGGGGCTTCCCATACTAGGTCAGCAATATACCCATTGTCAAAATTGGGCTACCACGACTTCAAAAATTTTGAATGGTCTCCATCTTTCTCAAATTCACGTATACTCCTACATAATTGACCTCTACGGGGCCTTATATGTTTAAGACCCTTCATTCTAAGATTATTAGCACTTAGTGTCCAAAAAAAAAACCAAAAATTTTGATTTACACAAACGATCCTGTTTTGTTTTTTTAACATTCTATGAAACTGCCAAGTCGTGTAACTAGGACGTTCACACAATTGTATGCTAAATAGCACGCACTGCTCTTTAATTGTGACATAGTCCATAGCTATAGTTAAGTTCATACACGCGCATACGCGTATATAGCAACAATCACTGCAGCAACGCACGCAGACGATATTACTCTCACAGTAATATGCGGTCAAAAGTTTGTGTTGCAATAGCCTAGGCCTAGTTCAGGGAACAAAGTGTACGTCAGAACTAGGCCTAGGTACCCTAGGCTAGGCCTAGCCAAGGTTTTTTTTTAACAACTGTAACATAAGCCAGGCAAACTTAGGCCTAGGGCCTAGTCCGCAGTCTGCTTACCTAGTATTTGGGGCTTCCCATACTAGACCTAGGTCAGCAATATACCTAGTCCTCAGTAAAGGCCCGTGTATAGCCGGTCGCCGATAGCTCCCTATACACGGTCCTTACTCCGACTGATTGAAAACCCGGGGTCTTCGACCAGCACAGTGCTGGTCGAAATTGATTTTCTTCTTATTGCAAAGTTAGGACCTAAAGTCTTAATAAACTACCATAACTTTTCGTTTCCATGTCTCACACTTATATTGCAGTTGTTTTTTATCACTTTAAACCTCGGAAAAGTTTCGAAAATTTGAAATAAAATCATCAACTTGGCCGCTTCTTAACAATTTGCTGTAGCGCTCGAAATATTTGTTGACATCTGAATGCCGTGTGCGTAACATTGTGATGTCACGCACAACATTTTGATTACTGTAGTTCCTATACATACACATGGCAACTGCCTCTGCAGGCATTCTATACTGACGTAACGACGTAGCTCATTAGCATACTGTTGTAAACAAAGTTCCAAAGTCACACAGTAAATTTTACAGAGCGAAAAAGTTGCTGATTTCATTTCATATTTTTGGCACTTTCCGGAAATTCTCGGTGATCCAGAACAGCCCCTGCTGCAATACTCCTGTAAGATCTGGAGAAGAAAATTCCTGGTTGTAAATCAGGAATTTTCTTTCAGAATTTGCTGTGAGAAGACAGAAAATTTCAACCATTACACAGACGCCGATCCCCCCGCTATTTTCAATGGTCGGTGTAAGGACTGTGTATAGAGAGCTGTAGGCGAACGACCATAGTCCTTTACTGAGGACTACAATATACCCATTGTCAGAATTGGGCGATTATTTGCACTTAGTGCCCAAAACAGACCAAAAATTTTGATTTACATGATAGGGCTGTGACCTAAATGATCGCATGTGTAATAAACGTTTAGTACAAAGCTACCAGCGATTAATCGCAAAACCCGTTTTTCCGTAGGAAATTAAGAAAAAAAGCTGCAGTCGTTACAGAAAATTAGATGTTCACTTTAACTCTTTTTGAAAAAGTGAAATACAGCATCAAAGTTAAGCTTCTAGGCCTATGAGGATCCGTGTTTGATGTTCATGGAAACTATGTCCCCCCGACGTCACTATAAACACATTTTACATATTCATCATGTTCAAGAGCATGTTTTAAGTCTCTAGGAATATGTTGATTATTGGTACTTGCGATTAATTGCTAAACGATCGCAAAATTTTGCAATTAAACGTTTAGTAATTTTGCTAAACGTTCACAACCCTATTACATGAACTTTCCATGTTTTGTTTTTAAACATTCTATGAAACTGCCAAATCGTGTTACTAGGACGTATACAGTATTGTATGCTAAATAGCATGCATTGCTGTTCAATTGTGACACAGTCCATAGCTATGTTTACGTTGTTACATGCACATACGCTTATTGGGTTCCAGGCTTGACTGCAGTACCCCAAAATCAGCCACACTGAGGACTTAAAGGTAGCAGAATCTCCTTGTCTTTGTAAGTAAATAACCTTTTAATAATTACCAAGTACTCTGTTGGTCATCTTTACATACTCTACAATATCTCTACTAGGCTCAAGTGACTTTTGAACCACCAGCTTGTTTAAAATGACACACTCTTCAGTTACCAAACTGATGAAGAATTTACGATTTTGATGGACATGGTGGGTCACCAAACTGACTGTCACTTATGATTGTACATGAGGAGCAATGCTGAATGTTGATATATTTGAACAAAGAGATAACAAATGACCCACAGTGACTCACCCCTTGGTCAGTAAAGTGACTGACATCTGAGGTAACATGGCTCACCTCTGTCACAATAATGACTTGCAATATTGACACAGTGAGGGACATGTGAGTCATACTGTTATGGGTCAGTGACCCACATTTGACTGACCGTGCCCAGGGGTAGTGGGGTACCTTATCCTATTGATAAGTGCTTAATTACCTGCAGATAATGCTCTTACCTTGGCAAAATTTTTCAGAAAGATGCGATTTGAAGCCGAAAATCAGGCCACTTTATTATGGTCAATGGCCTTTAGCATGTTCACACACAGATATCTAGTGGGTGACTTGGTCCTTACGCATACATATTACATCTAATATGCTTTTGGAAGTAATGTGCTAGCAAAATCACTAGAAATGTCTTTGGCAGCTTTCTTCCTAAAACTACAGTGTATTGCTCAATACTTTTTAAAGGGCCATAATGTATGAACAGCCAGAGCTTTGGAACTGAAAGTTTCTTTGAGTTAGTTTTGTGTATAATGCAATGGTTGCCCATCTTAGACAAGTTCTAACAGTTATTTTTAGGAGCCAAGACGGGTGTTTAGGCGGGCACGGGCAATTGCCAGTCTTATAATGCCAGTCCTGCTGGATGTAGCCTAGTGTTATGCCACAGTGACATTGTCATTATACCAGTACGGTGAAGATGCATTGAACTTTGCAAATTTTATGCCATAGACCACAAAGTTTGGCCCATGCTTTCATACCCCACAGAATCTGTGTGAAAACTGTTGTACTTTCCAGTATGATGAGTATCAAATTGACTGACAAAAGTTATGATTGTACATGAGGAACGATGCAGAAGGTTGGTATTGTTACGGCTTGTGGTCGCGAGTCAAACCAATAACAGCGAAAGATCACAGAAGAACGAGATTAAAATTCAATAACTTAATGATTATTTACAATCTCCTTATCTTACTTAAATTTACAATAATTAATTAGACTTACTCACAATCCTTTACTTAATATTTGCCTGGTCTGGTCCAAGGGCTGGTAGTGCATGCACGTTGACGATGGCACAGTGGTAGACCTGCAGCGTGCTGTAGCGTAGGAACTGGTTCCACGAGCGAATAATGACAAGGCTAGGTAGGCGATGGATGATAACAACCTCAATGCACAGTGTAGAAACGGCGTAAGGCAATTTGTCACAAGTGTGAATTGTCAGTGGCTGGCCTCATATGATTCGGTCAACAAACGGACAGCAGAATAACGTCTGGACTCGATGGTGTCTCTCGATGAAGTATTAGGGTATCTCTCGCCGATAATAGTTGTTGAACTGCCTTTTATATGCTAGGCTTTTATTCGAGAACTCTCCAGAATTTAACAGAAACTTCTAGTGTACACAGTCCAGTAATTACGAGAACGTTCCTTAATAGAAACTTCTAGAACACACAGTAGTTGAATAACGATAATTGCAGCTTCTTCGAAGTGTTGCCAGGTCGCTGCTATAATTGGGACATAACGTAAACAGTTCTCACTTCTAGACAGTTCTAGAAAGGCTGCGTTGAAGTTGAATTCTCTGGAACTTTCCATTCGCTCGTCGATGGATTCAATCCGGTGTTCCTGACGGGTCGTCTTGTAACACTCCCCCCTTGAAAAAGTTTTGGACGTCTCGGACAAAACTTAAGTTACAATACTTACAATGTATAACTTTACAGTAATAACTACAGTATGTACAGCATGTAGCCCAATATTCAATGGAAGGTATAATCATAACATACAACTTGTCTTGCAAGGTGATGATAATACATGAATACAGTAACATCACCAATACACATTGTGCCATAGTTAACACAAAATTTCAAAACTTACAGTGATATCTTCAACATACTGCATCAAATCAAATTCTTGACAAAGAGTCTGGTACAACATTGTCTTTCCCTTTAATGTGCTTAATATCTACATTATATGATTGCAGAAATAAACTCCACCTCATCAATCTTTGATTCTTATTCTTCATCTTAGATAAAAATGTCAAAGGGTTATGATCAGTGTATACAGTGATAGGGAAACAAGTAGTTCCCAAATAAACATCAAAGTGTTGAAGACCAAGTATTAAAGCTAATGTCTCCTTTTCAATTGTTGAATAATTTTTCTGGTGTTTGTCAAATTTCTTAGAATAATAACAAACAGGGTGATCAACACCATGCTCATCAGCTTGAAGCAAAACTGCTCCTATGCCATTGTCACTGGCATCCACTGCCAACTTAAATTGCTTCTCAAAATCTGGAGCAATCAACACTGGTGAACTCATTAGTGCCTTTTTCAATAATTCAAATGCTGCTTGGCAATTATCTGTCCAATCAAACTTTTCATTTTTCTTTAACAATTTTGTCAGTGGTGCAGCAATGTCAGAGAAATTCGGACAAAAACGTCTGTAGTAACCAGCCATGCCTAGGAAGCACATGAGCTGCCTTTTATCAGTTGGGGCAGGGAATTTGTCAATGCCCTCAACTTTGGCCTTAATTGGTCTAACTTTACCCTGACCAACCACATGCCCTAAGTACATCACATGGGCACAAGCAATCTCACTTTTGACCAAATTGACAGTCAAATTAGCTTTGGCAAGCTTGTCAAATAATGCCTTAACATGTTGTACATGTTCATCCCATGAGTTGCTGTACACAATAAGGTCATCAATATATACTTCACAATTTTCTAAGTCTGACTTAAGGTTATTTACTAAGCGTTTAAAGGTCATCTGTGAATTTTTCATACCAAACGGCATAACCTTATACTGAAATAACCCATCTGGCGTCACGAATGCCGAGATTTTCCGAGCCCTCTCAGTGAGTGGTATCTCCCAGTACCCCTTTAGTAAGTCAAACTTTGACACATATGTAGCTTTCCCAATCCTATCAATACAATCATCGATACGGGGTATCGGATAGGAATCCGTTCTTGTGACCGCATTTACCTTTCGGTAATCAGCACAAAATCTGTACCCACCGTCTGGCTTGGGGACCAATATACAAGGGGAAGACCATTCACTATTACTAGGTTCTATAATGTCATGGTCCAACATGTACCGAACCTCATCCCTGAGATGTTGTCGTTTTCTAGGGTTAACTCGGTAAGGATGCTGCTTGATTGGTGTGGCATCTCCCACATCAACATCATGTTCAATCAAATTTGTCCTAGTAGGATCATCTGAGAACAAGCATGCATATTCATAGATTAATGATTTCATTTCTGACTTTTCTTTGTGATCCAGATGACTTAATTTCTGGTCAAGATTTTTCAACACATCAGAATTTTGTAATTTAATACACATGTCAGGAACATTATTAGCCTTGATCTCATCATTACTGAGTTCATGATCAGCATTGATAATACACACTTGAGCACCTGTATCATTAGTGTTACTATTTACATCATGTACACTTTCATCCTTAGAAATGTCACAATCTTCTCTTTCATAATATCTCTTCATCATATTAATATGACATATTCTTTTAGATTTACGCTTGTCAGGTGTCAAAATGACGTAATCTGTGTCACTGACCTTTCTCTCAATGACATAAGGTCCTTGAAAGCGAGCTTGAAGTGGCTGACCAGAAACAGGCAAAAACACTAGCACCTTATCACCAGGTTTAAACTCTCTTTTCACAGTGGTCTTATCGTACCACGCTTTCATTTTCTTCTGAGAGTGCCTCAGATTTTCCTGAGCAAGTTCACATGCTCCATGAAGACGATCTTTAAAGCGGGATACATAATCAAGTAGATGTATGTCTTTACCTGGATCTGATAACCACTTCTCCTTTAATAATTTCAATGGTCCACGAACTGTGTGTCCAAAGACAAGTTCAAATGGACTGAACCCAAGTGACTCTTGTATAGATTCCCTGGCAGCAAACATTACAAATGGAATGCCTTCATCCCAATCTCTCTCATTATCATGACAATATGTCTTTAACATATTCTTCAATGTTTGGTGAAACCTTTCTAAAGCCCCTTGGCTTTCCGGATGATAAGCGGAAGACTTAATTTGGTCTATGCCTAACTCATACAACATCTGCTGGAATACAGTTGACATGAAATTAGACCCTTGATCTGATTGGATCTCTTTCGGCAACCCAAACAATGTGAAAAATTTAAGTAAAGCTTGTAAGACTGTCCGAGCCTTAATATTCCTCAGAGGTATTGCCTCCTGAAACCTTGTAGAAGCACACATAATGGTTAATATATACTGATGTCCTGCCCTACTCTTAGGTAGGGGACCTACACAATCAATGATGACTCTACTAAACGGCTCTTGAAAAGCAGGAATTGGCTTTAAGGGTGCAGCCGGAATATTCTGATTCAGCTTCCCAACCATTTGACATGAGTGACAGGTCTTACAAAATTTGGCCACATCACTTTTAAATTTTGGCCAATAAAAGTGATTTAGAATTCTGTGGTAAGTCTTATTGACTCCTAGGTGCCCTGCAAATGGCATTTCATGAGCAATACTCAGTATTTCCCTTCTATAGGTCCTAGGTACCACAATTTGATTGTAAATTCTCCACTCTTCATCTAATAGTGCATCAGGTGGTCGCCATTTACGCATCAAAATATTGTTTTTCAAATAAAAGCAGACTGGGACGTCTTTCGATTCATCCTCAGTGAGTGCACCAGCTATTAATGGCTGAAGCTCTTCATCACGTTGTTGTTGGACTGACAACTGGTCTCTGTGGAGTGTGTCAGACATTTTTGATTTTTCCTGTTCTACCCCCTCACTATGTGTGGGGCCAGGAGACTCACAATCCTGACTATCATTAAGATTAGTCATAAAAGATTGGCTGAGATCATACCAAGAATCTTCACTTTCGTGAATATTTTTACTAGAATCTTTTTCAGACTCTGACTGCTCCTTTGGGAGTGTTGTTCCATTTTTAGGAACTAATTCCTCAATTTTAGAGGGTGGATGATTAAGTTTATCATCCTTATTTTCAGAAATCATACCCTCATTTTTAGAGAGTGGATGTTCAAGATTATCATCCTTACATGATTCCCTACTTGTTCCACTTTTGGGAACTGTATCCTCACTTTTGGAGGGTGGATGTTTAAGATTATCATCCACGGCGAGCTTTTGTGACATAGCTCTAGTGACAGCACAGGCAGGGAATAAATTTGGAAATTCCTTTTCTAATTGCTCTGTGTTGTTATAATCACATGGTTTATCTGTCAAAATTGCATTGGCTACTACCTTTCCACCAGCTAGGTCATTGCCTAGCAACAGAGATACCCCCTTTACAGGTAGAGTAGGTCTGACCCCTACTATGACCGACCCAGAAACTAAATCTGACTTCAAATTAATTTTGTGGAGAGGGACAGAAATAAATCCACACTCAACCCCCTGAATTAGTACATTTGCCCCTGTGGAAGTAGAGTCCGATAATGGCAAAACTCCATCAAGAAGCAACGACTGAGTTGCGCCTGTGTCACGCAAAATTTTAATTTTGACGGGTGGATGAGCTGAATTCCCATCTAGGGAAATAAACCCCTCAGACACGAATGGAAGGTATTCTTCCTTAATTTTGTCGTTAGAATTAGGCCGTAAAGTCACGACTACCTCAGAAGAGTTCTCTACAATGGCTAAGGCATTGGAGGCTGTTTCAGTCTCCTTTAATTTTGCCAATGTGAAGCAATTTGCCATTGTGTGGCCCTTTTTGTGACAGAAACCACAAGTTGTGTCTTTAAAGGCAGCTTTGTTTGAGCTGACCTGGTCGTTCTTTTGACGACTCGAATCTGGTTGTTTTTTACCAGAATTTGTTGGAGAGATAGAACCAGACTGAGATCCACTGTTACCTGTTGTGCCACTACTGTTGCCATATTTCTTATTTGGCTTACTAAACTGACCCTTGTTTTGAGTCTGACCCACTTTACTGAATTTATGGGTAAGTGCATACTGATCAGCCAAATTTGCAACTTCCTTCAAGTTGTCAGCCTTATTTTCCTCAAGGTGAGTCTTAATGTCATCATTCACACACCGTTTGAATTCCTCGACCAGCATCAGTTGTCTTAAAGTGTCAAATGTGGAGACCTTTTTGGAAGCACACCATCTATCGAAATGCCTTTCTTTTTGATAAGCAAACTCTACGTATGTTTGTGTATCCGCCTTACGATACTTTCTAAATTTTTGGCGATAAGCTTCAGGCACCAATTCATAGGCTTGTAATATGGCCTTTTTAACCTTATCATAATCCATGCTGTCCTCTATTGACAGAGCGGAATACACTTCTTGAGCCTTGCCTGTGAAATTACTCTGGATGAGTATGGACCATTTATCTCTTGGCCACTTTAGTTGCTCACCCAGCTTTTCGAAATGGTTAAAGAATTTCTCCACATTATCCTCCTGAAATTTGGGGACAAATTTTACGTGTTTAGAAACATCAAATACCCCAGTATCCAAGCCTGTCTTAGGGTCTGAGCCTTTTATGACCCCTAACTCTAGTTGCTTCAACCTAAATTCATGTTCTCTTGCTTTTTCCTCCCTTTGCATTTGCATTTCTCTTTCTTCTTTTTCCTTTTGTATTTGCATTTCTCTTTCCTCTTTTTCCTTTTGCATTTGCATTTCTCTTTCCTTTCTTTCCCTTTCTCTTTCCTCTCTTTCCCTTTCTCTTTCCTCTCTTTCCCTTTCCTCTCTTTCCCTTTCCTCTCTTTCCCTTTCTCTTTCCATTTCTTTTAATCTAATCTCCTTATTCATTTCCATTTCAAGCCTTTTCAGTTCAAATGTGTTGTCAGTTGGCACAGTGATAGCTGTTTCCAATACTGTACTAGGCAGAATACTTTCATCCACAAGATATTCTAGAACATATCTTTTAATCTCGTCTTTCCGCATTAAAGGCTGAAATTCAATGCCATAATGTTTTGCGACCTTTACAATCTCAGACTTCTTTAATGAATCTAGTTCCTCGACTGAGGGACTAGTCACGAATTTATCTAAGTTGAATGGCATTTTGAAGTTGTTTACGATTTACAACAGAATTTCTCGAATTTTCTAGTACTTTTCGTTCCCGGATGTTAGGCCACCAATTCTGTTACGGCTTGTGGTCGCGAGTCAAACCAATAACAGCGAAAGATCACAGAAGAACGAGATTAAAATTCAACAACTTAATGATTATTTACAATCTCCTTATCTTACTTAAATTTACAATAATTAATTAGACTTACTCACAATCCTTTACTTAATATTTGCCTGGTCTGGTCCAAGGGCTGGTAGTGCATGCACGTTGACGATGGCACAGTGGTAGACCTGCAGCGTGCTGTAGCGTAGGAACTGGTTCCACGAGCGAATAATGACAAGGCTAGGTAGGCGATGGATGATAACCTCAATGCACAGTGTAGAAACGGCGTGAGGCAATTTGTCACAAGTGTGAATTGTCAGTGGCTGGCCTCATATGATTCGGTCAACAAACGGACAGCAGAATAACGTCTGGACTCGATGGTGTCTCTCGATGAAGTATTAGGGTATCTCTCGCCGATAATAGTTGTTGAACTGCCTTTTATATGCTAGGCTTTTATTCGAGAACTCTCCAGAATTTAACAGAAACTTCTAGTGTACACAGTCCAGTAATTACGAGAACGTTCCTTAATAGAAACTTCTAGAACACACAGTAGTTGAATAACGATAATTGCAGCTTCTTCGAAGTGTTGCCAGGTCGCTGCTATAATTGGGACATAACGTAAACAGTTCTCACTTCTAGACAGTTCTAGAAAGGCTGCGTTGAAGTTGAATTCTCTGGAACTTTCCATTCGCTCGTCGATGGATTCAATCCGGTGTTCCTGACGGGTCGTCTTGTAACAGTATCTTTGAAGTGTACAAAGGGTAACAAATCAATTACCCCCTTGGTCAAAATAATGACTGATATCTGAAGTAACATGACTCACCTCTGTCACTCTGGTGATGGACAATATTGGCATAGTGATGGACATGTGAGTTGTTCTGTCATTGGTCATGACCCACTTTTGACTGACCATGCTCGGTGATAATGGGGCATGCCATTCAAATTGCAAACTGTATAACACCTATACTAAATGGCTATTGGCCCAAGGCTAACTTTGGCACTGATTTAGAATCAGTGCCCTGAAGTGACTTATGGAATGCAGGCTATGAGATTTCTCAACTGATGATGTAAGTTCCTGCACTGATTCTTATTCAAGTGGTAACCTTGACTTGTTGGCAAAGCCTTAAAGGGCTTATGCACTTATGATCAATTGAAGCATTTCACAACCGCTTGGCAAGGTCATTCAAATGTTTGGTCATTGTTCAATGACAGTGTAACTTACATGTCCATCAGTGTGCCAGTATTGTCAGGAACTACAGTAAAGTGATAAAGAGGTGAGTCATGTTACAGTACCTACATAGATGTCAATCACTGTACTGACTAAATGGTGGATTCTTGTGGGTCATTTGCTACCACTTTGTTCAGTTGCCAGCCTCGAGCATTTACTTCTCATGAATAATCATTATCACAATGTTTGTCAGTCAATTTGGTGATCCACATACGGTATCTGTCAAAACGGTAAATTGTTCATCAAATTTTTGACTAAGAGGTGTGTCATTTTACATTTTAGTTGTCAGCCAAGGAATTGAGGGGCATGTCAATGTACACATTTTGTCAACAAGATTGTGGACAATGACTGACCATGCCAGGGGTAGTGGGGTGCACCATTCAATTGTTAAGTGCAATAGGTCTAGGCCTTACAGTATATATCAAAATGTACTGTAACCATTGTTGGCACTAGGTCTCAGATTTGGGGGGAATTCCACCTCCAAAATATTTGGGGGCATTTTGGTTCAAAGCAGGAATCTCGATAACATGAAAAGTTGACTTTTTCCAAATAGGTTTTTTTTGATTTTGTCCCCCCTTCCCCTCCCCTTTTCCACAGATAATGTGAATATGCTTCAAGGCACTCAAAGCAATCACATACTGTAAAACCTTCATCTGAAACTCTGTTCATCCAAAGTCACATTGCCTGTGACAATGCCTGTCTGGGCAGACACCAGTTGGTAGAGGCCTAAATAATGCTTGTTAGGATAGCCAAAGACCTACTGTAGTTTAGGTAACTTTGAACAGAAGGCAATCAAATTAGCTTCCTACATATAAATAATGGAAGTAAAGCTTATGAAAATAATGGAAATGGCAGTTGGAGAGTGTTCTACGCATTTGTCTTTAATATTTTTGGAAGTGTAAATTCTCATTTTTGATACTTCACACAGACCATTTTATAGCAATTGCAAAGGATTATGGGATAGGATTTTGGTATTCATGTTTTTGTCAATGGCATTTTATTGTGGCCAAAAATGACACACACCAAAACTCTTTCCCACAGTCCTTGTAATTGCTATTTGGAAAAGGGTCTATGATCGCTGGAGCTTCCATTCAACATAAGAACTCATATGGTGTGTAAAAAGCTGTGAACGTTTAGGGCAAAAGACTTCAATTTTGGGAGTAAAGTCTGTAGGTTTTAAAAGTCTACAAAATTGTTTATCACATCCCTGGTCATAAAAAAAATGTTCTAAATATTTTTTTGCAGCTTTTCTTTAACTTTGCTACTCATATCATAATTATTTAGGAAGTGTTTGTCACACTTTCTTGGGAACACCATGTACAGTGTATAGAGGGGTTTCAGTCATGTGACTTTCACCAACTAGACACAATTTTGAAGGAAAAGATTGCTCATCTTTTTTGTTTTGAATGGCAAGAATGCGCTTCTTTTTGGTTTTGACGGGCACGCGTCCATTGGGTCACAGTAGTATCTATGGTCATGCCGTGCACATGAGCTGTAAATTCGCTTACTGCGTGTGTTTTGCCCTTCAGTGCCTGGGTATCCACTGTGCGTGACATCACATGAAATACCTTTATAGTATGCTCAGAATATGTTATTTTATTGGGTTGTGGTTAACTAGTGTTACGTGCATGCGAGTCATGCCAGAAGGTTTCTCAATCCTGCAACCCTGCATTCCACTGTCCAGTCATGTTTATTCTTCATTAAGTTCATTTCAAGATTAAGTACTCAGCTCTGACTGGTTTGTTTACCAAACAAAAAGCACAAATTTCTATTAATTGCTATTGAATACTGAATTTATTCTTTTTTGTGGTTATGAGGTGCCCTCATGATGACACCCATGGCCCATGGGAAACTTTTGCAACAGAACTTCTTGTACCATTCTGCCATGAGAGCATTCCACCATAGGCCTACAGTACCTTTTCATCATAGCTTTGGGATCTTATGCTGTTCAGGAAAGGCCCGAAAGTCTGCTGTGGAAATGGTCCATTTGGAGAGGAGTTTCTTTGGTGAATGTCAATGGAACTATTTTGAATGGCGGAAAAGGGGGGGGGGTGGGGACGGGTAAAGTTTTGTAGGCACTCTTCAGTATGGATGAGTGTTCAAAGTTATTATGTGGATGTGATTAATCCTCATAGGTAAAGTTCAAATTTAGATTCTTGGGGATCTTGTCAATATTTGCTTAAGGTAGGGAGACTTTGCAATTCCCATACTTTCCTCAACAATCTGCAAGTGTCCAAGTTGATTCTTCTTTTCATATGAACTTAGTGAACAAGCAAAGATGAAGAATATCAAGTTTTCTATCAGATCGAAGTTACTGATTCTGTATATCAGTTCTGAAATTGACACCATGCTGCCAAGTGTTTGATTTCAAGATGGTAGAACTACAGTAAGGAGAGTTGACAAAATGCAGTGCAGCCTCCCATTCTTATAGTGAAAGTGTTTCAGTTCTGTAGACCATGGTGCAGTAGAATGAAATCAAATTTGTAAACTAACTTTGTTATTCATGAGGAGCATATATTGTGTGTAAGGCAGTGTAAACTGACAGTTTTGGATCAGAGTTCAGAGAAATTTAGAAATAAGTCAATAGACAAAGGGAAGAGTCTACAAAATACTATTTTTTGTCTTGAGATAACTATGTTTCTCAGTTAAGTACAAAATCAACTGTTAGTGTGCTTTATAATTTTTTTTGCCAAGTCCATGCTGTCAGCTTGCAAAATAACATCACCATCATCAATACATACAGATCAGGAGAATTGCCACAACAAGACCTGTACCATCCGTAGATCTATCAGTGACCATTCTGAAAGTCATTGCGATGGAACAGGTTTAGTCACATGCATGCGCAGTCCAATTTTTCACTCCTTGTTCCCTGTCCTCATGGTCTACTGTCCCGACATTCCAATTTACTATGTTTACTATTATTCAGATATACTGTAAAGCTTATCAATCTTGCATTTGATTTTCTTTTATGATAAGGACATGCCTAACGAGACCAATTTCAAGAAGTCTAGTAAGCACCGTGTTTCTGGTAGACGGGGTCGAGATGGAGAGTTTACTCACCCAAGGATGTCAGAGACAGAGAGCATCCTCCCAGATGCCATGCGCTCAAAACTGTGGAAGCTTTTCTCTCAGATAGAAGGGGAATTTGAAGGAATTTATGCTGAGAACTTGAATTGTAAGTACAGATTTTTAATATTTTCACATTTCTAAGTCATCTGATGTGCAGGTTGAAATTATGAATCAGAAGGATTTCATGTCTCGGTTCATATGCTGACTGAATTACCTGGATAGTCCTTTAATATGATTGTTTCATTTTCAAGGCCTTGGAAGTCACTTGGACAGTCCTTGAATATGATTGTTTCATTTTGAAGGCCATAGAAGTCACCTGGATAGTCATTGTAGATGATTGGTCCATTTTCAAGGCCTTGGAAGTCACCTGGATCGTTCTTAACTTTGATTGGTTCATTTTCAAGGCCTTGGAAGTCACGTGGATAGTCCTTGAAGGTGATTGGTCCATTTTCAAGGCCTTCGAAGTCACCTGGATAGTCCTTGAATATAATTGGTCCATTTTCAAGGCCTTGAAAGTCACCTGGATTGTCTTTTCATTTGCCCTGTTTCCTGGCATGTCTTGGAAAAGTTCTGGAAAGTAGTTGATCGCATCTCAGTAATGTAAATTTTTCAAAACTATTACTTGTAAGGTAAGTAAATGGTACAAAATTTATCAAACTTGTAGTTTATTTTCTTAGTTTTTTCCAAAATTTGACCTTTTATTTTTAAATGAAAGAAGTGAAAAATGGTACTTTGAGGGTCGTGGAGGATAGAAAATGTAATCCAAGTGTTTGAAAAGTCCTGGAAAAAGTCACATCAATACTGTATGTACAAAAACACTGCCATTTTTACAATCATCAGATTTTTCAGTAAGTGTCAGTCCTTACTTATTTGTATTGAGATCCCTTGACAAACTTTTGCATTGCCATAAACAGCCACTATGGGGTTGATCACAGGGAACACCTCTTTTATCCAATAATTCATCAGTAATTTGCAAATAAGAGTAAGCTTTCACACATCTTTATAGTCACAGAGAAGGGTTGCTTTAGATGCTATGCTCCCAAGTATGGCCTGTGAGCGATTTGTGGCCTGAGACGAGTATTGAAATGGCCTACAGGGAAATTTTAAAGCTGGATTGTTTTAAGGTAATTCAGTTACAAATCCGGATTGACTTTTGTTTTAAAGTGCAAATTCCTGCAATCTAGAGTTTTGGGAATTCTAAATTTCTCCCATAGTGGTGATTCATCCATGGTAGACATAGAACTTTAGCCTATAGGAAAAATTTTCATTTATGAGTGCAATTTCCTGCTGCTTGTGCCATTTGGGATGCCAGGTTTTATGGCATCAGTCCCATCATTGCATTGTGGGACTTAGGTTGGTGAATTTTCTCAAATGGTGGCCCCTCCCCAGTAGAAACTAAAACATCCTGTGTTGACAATTTCAGGACCTATCACTCTCTGTGGAGATGCCTTGTAATGGGCTTCAACTTCACAATGAGCCACCCCTTCTGTAAACCATGGCTCCTCCCCTGCAGCTGCTACAACTGTGATGAAGTATAAATTCAAGTTAGAAGAGGCCTGTAGCCCAAAACACTAGAAAACCCTGTTCTGCTGTAGATTGAAGTAGGCCCAAAGAAAGATTTGGAATTTCCTCTTCCTTAAAAAAATGTGTTAGGGCAGATGTATCCATCATTCCATCCCTATTTGAATTTGTATATCTTGGTACCATAATTCATGTAATGATCATGTGACAATATCTTTGTGGCATAGCAAGAAAAATTTGTGTGTGGGTGTGTGGGGGGGGGACCATTTCATGTGGGGCTTCAAATATCATTGCATACTTCAAGTACATTTTTTCACTCTTGGATTTTCCAGGGGGGCAGGGCTTCTGGAGGTTAGAGACTTGTGGAGTTCACCCCAAGCCCCCCTCCCACCTTAGCTTCCCCTCTGGTGAGATTTATTATTTCAGAATAAGGTCAAACCCTGTAAGTGCCCCTTAGATTGGCATACTTTGAAAGGACTTTGAAAGAAAAATGACTTGTCGCTGAACTTGTACCACCAAATGCTGTGCTGTATGATGAAGTCACATTATCACAGTTAGCTAACAAACTTTCCTAGCTTTAATAGAAGAAGCAGTTAAAACAAAGGCAGTTTGATGTTTTAGTCAATGCATGTATGATATTGAACAGATTAAAACCTTTTAATGCAGATATTAATCATTCCATACCCAGGTACAGGTTAAACTTTGAAGATGGGAATTAGACCAATGCATTCTATTTTGCCTCTTTTGAAACCAGCATTCTTTGATTTTGCAGCATTCAGCTTGATTTTTAAGTGCAGGCTTAAGAGCTCACTCAGCTCACTGAGAACAGTTGTTCATAGTTCCGACAAGTGTTAAGTTTGGTGCCACTTTAACTGCAGCTTGGTTTATTTGACAGCTCTTTCCTCTGAAAGCAAATACCAATTTGGGGATCTTGTAGTGTTACTTCATAGAGTTATTTTTTTTTTACCATTTCCTCCCTATAGTACAAGAAAAGGTAGAAACACTGACAGAAAGATTAGAGAGTCTACAGAGTGGAAAAACTCCAACATCAGATGCTACGACTCCATCTATTGATCCCTCAGAGAGTTCAACTAAACCTAGTGTGAAAAGCAAAGGTAAAGCTGGGAATATTTTACAGCTAAAATTTTGCACAGGAGCTTTGCACTATTTCAGTTCTTTGCCATAAAATCATTGAAATTCCTAGAGCCTGACTCACATTTTTGGCATTTGTATAGCAACTGGATACACCAGCATTGCGAAATGAAATAGTGTTCTGTACCTAGGGAATTATTCCCTGTTATACTGAACCGGGGCAAACAATGTAGAACTCATGCAGTTGTATCTCAGCCATACACATAGATCTCTGATTTCATGGCAGATTGTCAGATTGGCTGCTGAAGTATGTCAAGTTAGAATAAGAAATGACCTAGCTTATTTAGTTTGTATTCTGCATCATAGTTACTTTTAGCTTTCATACTTGGGGAAACTTCTTGTAAAGGTACGTTAAACAGAAACAAGTTTCATGAATGGTTGGTAGTTTTTGTGCTTTAATTTCATTATTTAAATGAATACATATTTCTGTATCCAGGCCTGAGTTTTAGATTTTCCAGGTGTGCTACAGATCACATTCCTCAGGAAATTAAGGAGTGTGGTAGGTGTGCTGTTTTACTAAACTTTGATAGGTTTACCTGAGTTTCCATTCTTTATCTAGGTGTGCAAAAAGTCACACTTCTCACAGTGATTTGAGCCCAGTGATGGTGTGTGATCGCACTCGCACACCTCAAAATTCAAGGCCTGTGTGTCGGTTAATGGAAGGAATTAAGTTTTTTTTTTTTTTGTGTGCCAAGCTGTCGCCTAATAGCCTAATAGCTATTCTAAGTTACACTTTGTTATGAAGTACAGTTCCATGAAGACATAAAACTGCTATGCTACATAAAAACAGCTCCCTCTTGTGGTAGTTGTAAGTTTATGATTTAAATTATGATGATAATGATTTTGACAATGTGATTTAGCATGTTTATTTTTAGTTTTATCTGTTTTACTTTTAAACAGCATCAAATCAGTTTACTCAGCTTATCATGAAACCAAAGCAGAAGGGAGGGACTAACAAGGTAAAGCATTTCTGACGTAATTGTTCCAAAGATATATTGCAGTTATACTGATACTTTTAGCTTGTAAAGGAGATAATGTTGCTCTGTGGAGTGGAAACTTCTCTTGTGATTTCTGTTGTGTGACTGTTGGCAGAGTGCTTTAAGAGAAAAAACAGTCTTGGATGAGGTTTGCTGTTGTAACGTGTGGGGGGAGAGGGGGTGGGGAGAATTCAGAGGCAGTACTTGCACATTTTGATTATGATCTCCCCATCCCCTTTAGTTTTTCACAGCTATCTAATTTCATTAACTAACTCACATGTTGGTACAGTACCACACAAGTGCTCTTCGAAGAGGTGATCATGCCCCTCCAATTTCTTCCCTGGTCCCTACCATAAACCCTGCCTCTTAACATGGGCACGGTATACAGTGCTACAATGGAGGAACTTTGCCAGGTAAATGCCATATTTTGTATTGTTTGCAGTAGTAAGTGACAATAAGGAGCTGTTTTCTGGGGGGACCATATTTCAGCAGAGAATTATGTAAGGGATGGGGGAAATGGGGGGAGGGGGATGCAGAAGGAGAAAGGGCTGTTAAACTGGACAAGTTTTTGTCATGCTGCATTCATTAATGAAATACAAACTGGAAATGGGTGGTAAAGGAGAATTATTTGCTGCATCAGCATTGCATTAAATGGTTCTATTTCTCTGTTTGTCCACAGAAAGTTATAAGTTTTAAAGGTACTGGGGGTTCTGGTTGTCAGATTGTCCGTCAGTTCAGGGGTCATCGAGATGGAGTGTGGGAAGTGTCTGTGTCAAAGGGAGAAGTACCTTATCTTGGAACAGCTTCAGCAGGTAAGGTTGCTATGGTGTGAATTAAAGAGTAGCATCCTTGTCTTTTTGAGGAGGCCCAGGGATGTGAAAGTTAATTATGCCTGTGTCTTATTCCAACACATTTCAATAAGAAATTTTCTCATATGTTTGCAGTTTTGTAATGTCCTACCTTTTTAGCATGTCAGTGGTTTTTAATAAAGATATATTAGTTTGTTGTTAAGATTTCAAAATCTTTTAAGTCAGATGACTGTTAGTAGGTGACATTATCTGGTGTATCACTTTGGACAGAGTTGTGACTTTGAGTACATGCTGCTTTCATAAGTGGAAGTGTGAAACAAAATGATAATTGTGATCATGCTGAGTTTCCTTGAGACAGTCCATTGTTATTTGTATTAGTTTTGAAGTATTGGAATGTTTTCCAATATGTTTTTTTTTTTTTTGCTATTGCACCAATAAAGATTCCTCATTGAAGGTGTGTTTGATTTCTGGTTTTCAGATCGAACAGCAAGACTGTGGTGTCTAGACACTGGTGTGTGTTTACTCCAGTATCAGGGTCATAAAGGATCAGTTAATTCTATACGATTCCATGCGAAAGAACCTCTTGTTTTAACAGGTAGTGTTGGATGGAAATCTTCTGCCATGCCCTTCCTCTCTCTTTTCCTCATAGGATCAATCATTCTTATTAATTATTAATAACTGCCTCAGATTTTACACTTTTTTAAGACCTGGAGGTAACGCTTGGAAACATAAGGAAGGACGTATTGTTCAAAGAGGAATTAAATTCAAGCATCCTGGTGAAATGTCTGTTCTATTTCTAGGCTTAGCTTTAAAGCTGGGTCAATTGTTTAAATGTTGTCAAACATGGGAATTTTGTGGCATTCTTGGTTTATAACTATTTACATTCATAGAAATGTTCAACTTTAATTAATGGCAGGCTGAACTAATCTTGTTATCCTCAACTTGTTTTAACTAGTTATTTTTTTAGTCTCTGGTTATTAATCAGTTATTGTGTATTCTTGCTTGAAGGATCTGGTGATCACACAGCTCACATCTGGAAGTCAACTGTTACCCTTAATCCTGTACAGCAAAATGAAAGTATGGTGAGTTGAAGAGAAGCATACACACAGTTGTGAAGATCACATTATATGAATGAATTAAAAGGCTATCTGTGTGATCTTTCCATACAAATTACTGTTAGAATAAACATATATTGCTTTATTTTCTCTGAAATTATACAACCTGCTGCTTAAGCATAAAATTTCACTCCTTGCAACAAGACCAGTTTGTCCATCCCCTGCCCCCCCCCCCTTCCCATGCAAAATATAAATCATGTGTTGCTATTTGCCTTTAGAGGTGTTGTGCGAGCTTTAATACAAGGTGTCCTTTCAAAGTTGGTGGACTTGTGGTTTCATTGCATCTTAGCTTTTCAGCAGATCTTATTTTATGAAAAGTATTTAGCTTATATTCATGGACATTTTAAGACATCTTGCACTGTATCCAAACCTTTTCAAAGCATATTGAAGGACTAATGACAGTGAACCATGGACAATATCTTTTCTCTTTTTTGCAGCAAAAATCCTGTCCCTCCTCTGGTGATGACCTTGATGGGTCAGATAAGGATGAACTTGATGGTACGAATAGATTTACAGCTTCTAGTATTATGTTTCATGACCTTACAACTTTATTTTAATTGAGGCCTTTAGTTTGCATCTCTGCTGGTACAAATTTTGGAGGCCTACTATGTAAGAAATATTGTGTGTCAGTATTGTACCCTGGATGTTTTCACAAGAGATGAATCACTAGATGGCAAGGGAAATAGTCTGGTAACATGGCATAGGGTATGACCCTCAGCAACCATTAAAAATATGCAAAAATGAAGTTATAACCACATTGAAAAATCATGCATAATAATGCTGCAGAGAAATTGAAAGAACAGTAATATTTCCTGTAGGTAACTGAAATTTTACTGTCCTCTCTGATTTAGGATTCAGAGAGCAGTATTTTCATAGAGCATTTTATGATGTCACTGGGTGAATAGTTGAGGATCAACATTTCTCAATATTAGCAGGGGTGGATCCAGGAACTCATGGGGGAGGGGGGGGGGGGGACTGTCTCCATATTGGCAAATTTACACCTATGAGCATCAAATGTACTGTGCCTTGGGGGGGGGGGGAGGAGCTAGGGAAAGACACACAAATTTAGACACATGGTATTTCCTGGCATCTGGCAGTAAAAATAAGCATACATAGGGAACATAAGCTTTGGGACCATCTCAAAAAAAGAAAGTGGTGCAGGAAAAAGGGGAGCTGGAGCCAGGAAGTCCCTCCTCTGGATCCACACCTAATTAGGGTTATATAGTAGTTACACTACAGTATGTGAATGACTCGTTTTGAACATCAATTTTCTTTGCACAAAATGATCAGGTACTCAAAGTTTGGAACTAACATATCCTAAAAGGGAAATATTGTGTTTACAGTGCACCAGCATGGCATAGTGAAAGTAGCTTTAATCATTATTACACTTTTCAGTTTCAGAAATATTGAAATTTTGAAAGCTTGGGCAAACAAATCATTCTCTAGCCACAGATAAGTGAATATCTTTCAGTGGGAACATTATTTCTTCAAAACAAAGCTACCCTGCTGCCTTACTTGAATTACCTTTCATTCTGTATCTATAAATCATGGTTTTAAAATTGCGAAAATTTTCTTTACCACAAATGCAATCAATACTTCCCTTTGAGTTAAAAAAATGTAGTAATATATAACTAAAAAGGCAGGAAAGTTGCAGTGATAAAAATGAGCAGGAAAGTAAGTTTAATGAGAAATCACAAAATAGTTGTAAAATTGGCCAAATATATAGACTGAGGATGTGTAGACTTCTGGAGGTATAAAATCTTTCACCAATCAAATTATGGTTTTGATTGGTGTACCCTTTTGAAGACTCACCATATTGGTTGTTGATCTTTTTGGCACACTTAGTTCGTGTAGAAAGCAAAGTTGTGTTTCCACAAACAAAGTTGGCTTGCCACAATGTTAACAGTTTTCATTACTGGTAACCATCACAAGCTATTTACCAAAGTGCCAACTGTTCAGTGGGCATCCATTATGGTTTAGGGGGAAAGTCTAGTAGGGTAAGCTATGTAATGGCTGTATTTTGTCAGAAACTTTCTAGCAAAGTGCCATTGTGTACTGTTGGTTTGTTGGGCATAACATTAGGCCAAGCATTTAGAGGCTCAATCAATGTATTTGGAACATTTGATCACATGGAACATTTATACCTTTGGATCCTAACTCATGGGTACAGTTCATGGATACATTCAATGTCAGAAGTAAGTGGTGCATTTATGTAACTTGTGAAGCTAAAGTTATTCAAAGCCTATTTCTCATATCAGCTCTGATTGAAAAATGTAAGTGACCATTAGGCCTACCAGTTTGGATCCTTTCTGTTGCCAGCAGGACTCTTGTTAAAAGATGTTTGGTTTGCACTCGGTCATTAAATGAGACAACTCAGAGGAAAAGCTTTGAAAGTGTCAGGTAGACACTCAAAAATAGCCGAATAGGTCTACCATGTGACCTCTCTATATGGCACATGTGGGCAAATTAGCCATGGGCTTGAATATATGTATGAATTTGTACACATTGTTGTATACATATACTGTATGAAGCTGTTTAGTGCTGTTCAATGGTGACTACAGTGGAATAACTCTGTGGAAGGGTAACGTGGGATTCTGTTATCAAAAGGAGTGAGATTCATTATCTTGATGGAGAGGGTTTTTAGTATGACTTAGCCCTCGCAAATAACCTCTTCTTTTGTCAAGTAACCCATTTTGTACTGTGAAGTCAATTTGCTGTGATAGCATAAACTAGTGGGATTTTCCTTTCTTAAAATTCACAAGGGTTTGATTACATTCCCCCTCCTCCCATCAGCAAAAAGTGGGGGACAGGTGGGTGGGGGAGGTATTCTGTGTTCCTCTTCTGGATTGATGCTCCTGATCAGTGGGTGTGATGAGTGAGGATCAGACAGTGACAATGGATTAGGTATACCAGGCACGCTTCTGAAACCTAAGCATATGTTAGCATATGTTAGCAAACCTAAGCATACTATTAGTATGTCAAACACATTCCTTGCAAATATCCAAAAATTAGTTTGGAAATATGTTTTGGTAGAACTAACCCTATGTTCTTACCTTTACTAGGGGACAATGAAAACACTATCTGCCTAAAGTCTGCTCAGTGTCAGCTTGAAGGTCACACAAGTGTCATAATATCTGCTGATTGGATGGCAGGAGGGGAGCAACTTATCACAGCTTCTTGGGATAGAACGGCTAACCTTTATGATGTAGAAACAACAGCTATTGTACATACTCTAACTGGTAAGTCATTGTCCATGCTCAGGGGACGTTTGCATCAACCCAAACATATTTAGGAAAACCCCCTCCCCCTGTATCTATTAGCAATTGGTGACCACACTTTGATTGGCATGAATTCAAAGAATAGCATGACTGTGATTGACTTGTGTAAATCACTCATCATAGCAGACAGTTCACACACATCAGTGTGTGGATATGGCCCTAAGCAGTTTAAACTTAGTACAGGCCATTATAGCTTTGTTCTGGAGGTACAGTAGACATATGTACATATGTATATTTTTAATTTGAGGAGGGGCTAGAAGTAAAATTAGTGGGGAGAATTTTTACCATCCAGGGCAAAGTTGTTGTCTTTTAAGCCTGACAGAGACTGGTGGACTGGAAGTGATGCATCTGAACACAACAATTGCATCAGTAATTGTTTTATCATGTGTATATACTCCTATTTGGGACTACCTTCATCGTACACAGCTTCAGTTAGGCCAATTCATCATGCTGGACCAGTAGTTTGCATTCGTGTATCCTTAAATGTGAACATTTTCTAGGGCTGTGAAAGTGTAGCAAAACTGTTGAACGTTTAATTGCAAAATTTTGCAATTGAGTAGTGATTAATCCTGATTATTGCCTATGTAGTGTGCAGAATCGCCGGGTCTTTATTTTTGGACTGACTGTATATGGACAAGAATGCTAGGCCCTAATTGTGTTTGGAAAAGATGACACAAAATACTGAGATTCATAGATGGCAGGAATGAAACAAACAAGATTTGTGAGACAGAAAGATGGACAAAAAAAATGGGGAAATTCACAAATGTTGAAACGTTGGAAAACAAAACCACTTTTGCACTTAATTGCAAGTAGCCTTTTACTGAATGTTTAGCCCGTTTAGGATGGCGTTGTATTAATCACTGCATGGTCACATTCCTAACATTTACTGTGATCTTTATTTCCTTTACAGTGTGGAGGAAATTTCTCAAAACCTCAAAGGTGTTTTTGCTTTTACACCCTTTAACTAAAGATTTGCATGCAATTTAAGACAGTGAAATCATAGAAAAAGTAAGTTATTGACATGAGAGGGGAGATAAACATTTGTAACTAGTAGAATTCAGGACGGTTAAACAAGGTTCTTTATGTTGTTCAAATTGTTTGTATGTTTCTTTTCATCTTCTTTTTGATACCTTCTTATTCCAGGCCATGATCAGGAACTAACTCATTGCTGCACACATCCGTCCCAGAAAATGGCAGTTACATCATCAACAGACACCACATTCCGTCTCTGGGATTTTAGGGATCCAAACATACACTCTGTTAATGTATTTCAGGGCCACAGCGAGTAAGTATTTAAAGGTGACTCACTAGAGTTTCACATCACAAATTAGTGAGAAGAAAAGTTTGTCGTTGGAAAATGTTCATCATATTTGAGTTACCTTGCTTCACATTCTCTTTGAAATAGTTTGTATTGCACCGAGTTGCACACTTGACATTGTTTTCTACCCTTCTTTAAAAACAAACTCAGCTGCCTTCTTAGCTTCTTAAACAAGGCAGTTTGTAAGATCGGAAAGCTTGAGTAAGCTAGGATAGTTGATAATGTGAAATAGATGGGGTAAATCTATAGTTCAAAGTTTATTACTGATTATTGGATATCCTTAGTTGAAATCACTTTTCACTTGGCGGATATACTGTACTAACCCCTTGTTACATGCATCATGTAGTGTTTGCTAAGCTAATGGAGGCCATTGGAATTGTTTTATCACCATGCCCCTCACTGTAAAGTGAAGATGGGCTATTGACCCACTGACCCGTCCTCACTTTCCTTTGGTGCCAAACTTGTTTGCAAGAGCTCTTAGTCCTGTAAAATTTATCATTCTAAATCTGTGTGATTCCTTTTATCAAATCTGTTGCCAATGATAGTCATGATTGCTTGTTATTGGTTTGATGGGGAATTAATCGTCACTTGCAATATGAGGGGCTGGTGCTAAAGTAATTGCTATGCCGTAATCTCATTCATTGTAGTAGAGTTAAAGGTAAATATCTGAATTTAAGTGACAAACACAGCCACCCCAGTTTGAAGTAACACCAACACCATGACCCCATCCCTGCCATCCTGATTCATGGATAGTTATTTATAATCATGTGACAACATTTTTGTTTCTGATGTAACTTGTCTCTGACTTTTTAAATTTATTTAAGATAGCCTCTTGGTTGACCTGTAACATGCAGTACTTATAGACCTTGTGAACGGATGTCACACCAACGTCAAGCAATGAATCTAGCCAGATTAGACTTTGGTACACATACTGTATGCACAACATAGTCTTGGCACATGCATATAGACTTAGACACGTATGTTACCGGTACAAAACTTAGCTGTCTCCATTTGAGTTGGTGTAAGTTGTGATACTACGTGCTTACCTCAGCCAAGGGAGCACTTACTGTTCTGAGACGTCATATGCATAAGGTCTATACTCTGAAACATAAAGGATATTTCATTGTAAAAGATTTCGCTGATATTTCTCAAAAATGTAAGGGCGACTGCTTGTGTCCTTTTCATAAAATCGATTTGTTTCTTGTATTGCAGCTCAGTCACATCAGCGGCATTTACTTCTAATGATAAAGTGGTGAGTGGCTCTGATGACAGGACTGTCAAAGTCTGGGATCTCAAAAACATGAGAACACCTATAGCTATGATCAGGACTGACTCCCCTGTTAATAGGTAGGACATGTTTTCATATCAGGAAAGTATAATTTACATCTGAAATCTCAAAAATATTTTACAGAGGTTAGGAAATAAATTTTATTAGTCGATCTCCCATCTTCATAGCTTATTCTAGTTTTGAGGTATAAATGTTGAAAACTATTCTCATAATTTGAAATAGTGCAATAAGAATGTCCTGTAAAAATGGAAGCTGGACAAATGAGATTCATTTGTTATTCTTTGAAACATATATTTCTACATTTTTTGACTTAAAGATCAAGTATTACAGGTAAGCTCATCACCCAGTAAAGATTGAAAGGCTCATATTTCCACTTTTTTGGAGATTAAATATTTCCCCACAAACAATTACAAGGAAAATTTTGAAGAAAAAGCCAAATTTTCCCGTAGATATCGAAGAGGGGTAGAATCTGTAGTGATCAGTTCCAAGGGGCTCCAGATTGCCGAACTTATGTATGACGTCATTAGTGGG
This sequence comes from Holothuria leucospilota, assembly GCA_029531755.1. Classification (NCBI taxonomy): domain Eukaryota; kingdom Metazoa; phylum Echinodermata; class Holothuroidea; order Aspidochirotida; family Holothuriidae; genus Holothuria; species Holothuria leucospilota. The sequence continues at coordinate 21,007,230 of CM055969.1, forward strand.
GTTGTGGACGGTTGCTTCTCCCCATACCACGGACAGTGCACAGTAGTAAAACGCCACAAACTTCTTACTATATGAAGTCCATATACAATGCATTAAATGGTGTGACACTACCCAGCTTGTAATAGCATTTCAACCCACTCAGTGGCTTCAGAATCCTAAGTTTCCATAGACAGAAGGTCCTTTATATCTATGAGGACGTAAAAAACTCAGTGTTCACAGTGGGCAGACAAAAGCATAAAGTGTCGTAAGAAGCCGTAAAATATTGCTAGAATTATTAAACAGAACGTTCGATCACACAGAAATGTTTGTATTCTACTGTTGAAACATACTTCGCTGAAATTGAAGGTGCTAGGCATTACTGGTGCAATCTTGCAGCTCAAGTAGTGAGCCCAGTAGATTCTTAACCCCACAGTGCAATGAGCTAATGCTCAAGGTTAAATTTTGTGACTGTAACAAACCTAAAAAATAAAATGGCCTCTCCATACAATTGCCATAGTGGCAGTTGCCATTACTCCCGGCCGGTGTTGACAGCTGGCTTGCATATGTGCACTGGCTTACTCTTGCAGACAGAACATAGTTGTGCGTGAGTGTAATTACTCAACTTATGATGTCACAGATTTTATTTCCGGAAAAGCATGAGAAAGTATGACAAAGCTGAAAATCCATGTTCACCAAAAAGCCAGGAAATATTATCCAAAATTTTCAGTTTGCAAAAATGATTGTGTTAGATGTCATTTACTAGACCCATTAAACATTCTGAAGGCCTAACATCAACCTTAATACTTGGACTTTAATGTAGAGTGTTAATATTCTGTGAGCAATGTAGATGAATATCCTTTCTCTTTACCCATTCTGATCATTCATGTGGTAGATCTGTGGATATTGGATGATGCTTAACGAACTGCAGACATACTTAAGTAAGTTTGCAACAGAACTTACTTAACTCAGCATACATGTGTGTAAATACAGAGTGTATTTCTTCGTAACTTTGCTGTATGGAGGTGTTTCACCGACCTCACATGATCGCACATCTCCTTGGTTGTTAGACACTTTGAAAGCAAGCATCCATTGTGTCACAGCAGTGTCTGTGGTTAAGCCATGTGCATGTGCTGTAAAGATGCTTACTGCATGTGCTGTGCCCAGCACTGCTGGGTAAACCCAGTTGTGTGATGTTACATAAAAATACCTCTATTCAGCAGGTTTTCAAATTAGAAGATATTCACTTTTTCCAGATGTATGGCAAGAGCTAATATAAGCAACAACTTCACAATTGTAAGCTTTAGGTATGTTAATCCCACTATTTTTGTTGCTGTTGTTGTTAATCTTATTGCAGGTGGGGGAGAGGATTAAGCCCAAGATGTCTTTCTTTATAAGTAATTGGTGATGGAAAGTGCAGGCTTCAAAGTGATCCTATATTTCCTATAATTTCCTATAAATTTCAAAAAATCCTATATTTCCTATATTTGTATGATTTTAGGCTTCTTTTCCTATATTCTCCTATATTTTTCTGATCTTGTCAAAAAAAAACATTTTCGGTTCCTTGCGTTAGCAAAAGGAACCTATGTAGTCAGCTTGGCGTGTGTGTGTGTGTATGTGTGAACTTGTCTTCCTATCAGACTGAGGACTTGAACAATGGATTTCAGGTCCTCTGAAGGAAATTCAATAGATTTGTCAAGTCCTCGAAAGTTTGAACAATAGAGAGTCTATTGTCAAGGTTAGGGTTAAGGAAGTAAACACAAAGGAAATAACAATGAGGTCCTCGGATTGTATGTAAAATCGACTTGTGTGTGTGTGCGTGTGTGTATGTGTGTGTGTGTGTGTGACACTTGCTTCGGTACGCTGTAACTCAACAAGGGAAAGTTGGACTAAACTGAAACTTGGTATATGGATCTGTCATAGTGAGAAGGTGTGCCCTATTGTTTTTGGTGGAGGTCAAAGGTCATGTGGGGTCACCAGGGGCCAAAGACCGAAAACCTTGTTTGCACGATATCTCAAGGTAGGAAGCTTGGATAAATTTCATACTTGGTATGTAGATGCATTATGGAGAGAAGATGAATGCTGTAGCTTTTGGTGGAGGTCAAAGGTCATCTGGGGTCACCAGCAGTCAAACACTGAAAACTTGTTGTTAAAACAATATCTCAAGGTAGGAAGCTTGGATAGATTTCATACTTGGTATGTGGATGACTTATGGTGAGAAGATGAATCCTGTCATTTTTGGTGGAGGTCAAAGGTCATTTGGGGTCACTGAGAGTCAAATACTGAAAACCTTGTTAACGCAATATCTCAAGGAAAAAATCTTGGATAGATTTCATACTTGGTCTATAGATCCACCATAGTGAGAAGCTGTGCCATACAGTTTTGGGTGGAGGTCAAAGGTCATCTGGGGTCACCAAGGGTCAAAAACTGCTAACCTTGTTGTTAGCACAATATCTCAAGGTAGGAAGCTTGGATAAATTTCATACTTAGTAGATGCCTTATGGTGGGGAAAAATTTTGGTGGAGACCAAAGGTCATCTGGGGTCACTGGAGGTCAAATCTGCAAACCTTTTCAACTCTATATCTCAGTGTAGGAGGCTTGAATAGATTTTTGCTTTGAGGTGTTGCATTAAATCTAGCAGAAAACCCATATGAGATTTGTTGGATGTCAGAGTTGAAATCACCAGATGCCAAAAAGCAAATTCCCAAGAATTAAAGTCAAAAAATATAAGCACAAAACTGTATCATTGACTGAAAGATGTGGGACATCTTTCAGAGATGCCAAGTATCTCAATTTTAATTGAAATTATAGTATTATGATTTTAATCCATAATCCTGCCATTATGAAAACATGCATCAAGTACTACTTTTTAATATTGCAGAAGATTCTCTGCCCACAAAGCAGAGGACTGTTATGAAAGTTCACTAGACAGACAACATTTGTCCTTAGATTAGGACATGTGAGCTTGCAGGAATTGGAAATTAGAATTGATTAATTAAATGCTACTATGGGTTGTTAGTTTTATAAAGAGAACCAAGTTACTGATCATTTGGATCAGATACCATTGAGCGTGCATGAATTGTGATTGCTTAATTGAATAAAACAAATTGTAACTGTATACTGTCTGTGTTGATATCCCCTGAAGTGCCTGTAGGCTGTATTTCTTCTGAACAATTTATTTATGCTTGAATGTGTTAACACAAGATGTGCATTGTCTACAGAGCAGATTTTGTGAATCAACAGAAATACTGGTTCATTCAGTAGTTGGCTCAGTTTCATTACATTCAGCAAGGAACCACAGTGCCCATTGGGCTCTTGTTCTTTTATATGGTGTTTTGGGGTGAAAATTTCAGATGGATTCTTTTTTCAAGATAGTTTTGTAGACTCAGTGTCAGAGTGGCTTATTCAGACAGGTAGCAGTGTATAGATGCCAAGTATCTTAATTAGATGCAAGTACACAATGGCCAATTATAGGATTCAGAAATATTCTCATATGAAACAGCATTGGGCACAAATGAACACTTATTTCATCACCCATAAATGTTCCACTCTCACACCTGTGATTTTAAGTACTCTATGATTTCATCTCTTTGAGGGGATCTTAGTGGTATTGTAAGGGGATGGATTAGAGCCCTTTGCCTAGCATCCCCTGTAGTCATGCAGTCTCCCACATTTTAAAACCCTTACCTATGCTTTGTATGCACAGATAGCTGGTCTGCGATATAACTGATTCTTTCATTCAAAATATTGTAGTACAATGGTTTGAAATACCAATATTTTCCCTGTCATCTGCCATGTTTCCTCAAACTTTGTTAACCATTAGATCAGTTGATTGTCCAAGGTGTTGCACAATAAAAATTTTCCCCTAAAGAATAAGAACTTAGTGCTTTGAGAAAATTAAGAATCCCACTGTAATGTTTACAAGTTTACAATGTGCAGATCTCTTAGGAGGTTTTCCCTAAACTCCACTAGAAGCTCTGAGGTAGGTCTCTGGATGCCACATCAATTTTTCCAACAGACCCAAGTGGAAAATCTTATCCATTTATGGGTCTGGTGCTGCATTGCCCATCATTGGTGATAAGTAGGGGCACTTGCCAAGTTGCCCTTTCCCTAATTTTGTCATGTAATTTCCTCAATTGAGATTTTAGATGTTAAGTATGTTAATGCACAGACAGTTTTGCACACCGTAGGCATCTTGACATATGTGGACTACACTGTTCTGCCAAGTTGTACAGATTCAAAGTGAGCGGTGGCATTTTTAGGTTGAGGGACCATTGGGCCATGCCCACTTTCCTTCCCTAATGCTGATTTTTTTTTCCCTTTTAATTTAGTAACCTAAAACCTGATTTTAAAAATAAATTTTACTTCAAAAAGATAACATATTTAGCACCAGATTGCATGTAAGTACACTCAATCATTCAAAAAGTTTTCAAAGGGGAGGGGACACCCCCTCCCCTTAGACCCCTCCCCATGTTGGTAATCACAGAATAAACTGCATGGTCCCATGAGAAAGTTCTGGCTATGCCACTGGGAAAGTGAGTTGGAAGGTATTCATAGCAACCATACAGTTGTCATAGGCCTGTGATCTTCGTCTATCATCACCCATGTTTCACACTTTATATCAAGATTGACTAGCAATACAGTGTATAGTTTATAGCAAAATGTTGTATTGAGAGACCATTTCCTGTTATTTAAGCAGCAAAAAATTCAAAAATTTCCTCACCTCAACCCCATTATTATTGGAGCTGAGGTGAATTCTGTCTGTGTACTTTAGGACCTAAGCAACAGTTTATTGTCCACATTAACTACCCATACATTCAAAGCACCATCATGGTCACATTCTGTGTTCTCATTTTCTGATATGGCAAATTTTGGTGCCTTTTTGGTATGCACAAATAATAAGATTTATGGATACTTTATTCTGGGGTCAAAATATACTGTAAATAAACTACCATCAGGGGACTTGCCCTTTCCCTTCCACCAGAATATTTAGGTGGGTTTTCTTAATTCCATGTTGATGGTAGAACCACACTTTTCTGCCACATAGCCCACACTTGTGATACTGTTAATCACATTTGTATCATTTAAACAGTGTATACAGTAGTTCATTAGTTTCCTAAGGTACCATGTTTTCCTCGTCCTTAACTTTGAGGAATTTTGAGGATAATTAGAACCACTAGTGTATGACATTCCTATATTTACTCTATATTTTCCTGGAAAAATCCTATAAAACCCTATATATTCATCAGTATCCTTCCTATAAAACCTATATTTCTGTGATGGACCACTTTGAAGCCTGAAAGTGAGGAAAGGTATGAAGAAGACAGGGAAAAGTAAAATCTGTGAAAGCCACCCTGTCAACAAAATTTTGATTAAAATATTTTATTTCAAAGACATCTATTATTTCACTGTCTCACTAAATTCAAATTTAAAGAAATCATGTCATTATTTAACTCAATTGAAATCCATCTAGGTTGGCTGTTTCACCTACCAATAATGTCATCGCTATACCTCATGATAATCGCCACGTCAGGTTATACGATATGAATGGTGTCAGACTGGGCAGACTTCCAAAGAGTAATCGACAGGTAGGTCCTTTGGAATAGGTTACACCATTCTGTGGATAAGACTTTTCTTTCAAGTGTTGAGTGAGGCCATCCAGATTTTGTAACAATCACATTGTTGTCACTGTTTTCATAGTTGTTCCAAAATCGACATATTAAGTGGAAGTTGTTTGGAGTGAGCTTGCTTGGTTGATATTTTGCTACCTTTGGAAAATATTTAAACTTGATTAATATGTATCCAAGCCTCACATTTAACTGTTTTTTGTTACTTACCAACCCATTTACCCACTACCCCTTCTTTGCTTACCGATTTTTGAAGTCACTTACCCACAGTCTATTGCATACCCATAACTTCATAATGTAACTACCTTGACTCCTACGTCGCACATCGAGATAAGACGATTGTGGCAAAGTAAATAATATACTATCTTTTCATTCTTCATTTTCTTTCTTTTTGATTAGTATAAATTACTTGGACACAATTCAGAGGCTAATACGATGTGTCAAATCATGTGTTTTTCACCATGGAGTTGCCACTAGACTCCATGGTTTCACTTACCCACGGACTTTATCCGCATTTACAATGTCACTTACCACAAGAAAAATTCACTTACCCCCTGTGAGTGGGTAAGTGTTAAATGCGAGCCTTGTATGTATCCCAAATCATGTGAATTATGATTAAAAAATGAAGTGCCAAAGTGCTTTAATGTTTAAGGTGGTAGGTACCTAACAAAAGGAATTAAAGGCTATGTTGACATCAAAATTGAACTATTATACCAAGAATTTCATAATTGGTAGAGTCATTTTCTGATTTTTTTTTATCATAAATCTTTTTCCTAGGGACACCATCGTATGGTTTGTGGAACTGCTTGGGCAGATGAGGGTGCACAGTGCAATTTATTCTCCTGTGGTTTTGACAGACAGGTCTTTGGATGGCATGTGGGATTCCAACCCACCTAGTATACTCAGCTGACATTGAAAACTAAAACATGAAATGGCAGGTTGTAAAAAATTAATACAATTATTTTATGAAGAAAAGATATGATAGTAAAATACAACAGATCTTTAACATTTAAGTATAAAAGTACATTTTATCAATTGGAGAGTAAAATATTTTAGCTGAATAAGTGTATTTTGAAGTATAATGAATGCTATTGGTGTTTGTGTAGAGATATTAGATTCTAACTCCATCAAACCCTTACTAATGAAGCAATCCAGAGGTTTGTTCTATGAAGTTGTGAAAAGGACAGTGTAGGGAGGATAAAGGTAACCAGTTTTGCTGCTTATTATGCAACTCCATACTGGTTTACTGTGTGCCATTTACAACATGGGGTAGTAGGCAGATGTCATTCCAGGTCCATTAGCATGTATAATATAGTTGCATATTTTTTCATTTGGGTATTAATTTTATCTCTTGAGTGCCAAACTTGCCAGCATTTCAAATTTTCTTGCTTAAATTTTGTTACACTGTGATGACCCAAATAAGTTATTTACCATTTGTCTGTGCTGTTTTGCACATATGTGTAGAGGTTCTTGTTATTCATGAGAAGAAACTTAACCATAGCTGCCTTTGCATTCTGTACCATGGCTTTAGAGCAAAAATTCAGGCAGCTGCAGTATGCCAAAACTGCTATTCAAAGGCCCAGTTATCTCATCCCAAAGAGATAAAATTATCCCAACTAAGTTTAATTCTGTCTCCTCCTTCAATCTGTCTAATGCGTCCCCACAAAAAGCTACTGCAGTCTGTACTAAGTTAAAATTTCTCACGGCTATGTTCTGTGTGTGAGTTGTCTGATATGTGTTAGGGCACACTACAACACATTTCACTAAGTTATCTTTGACCAATTACAAAGAAGCTATTGTTTGAGTTTATGTCGGTCAAAATGTGGTCATCATTGATGAATGGAGATACTACTGAAGGGTTCCATAGCATGTTTAGGGTAATGCAACTGCCCCTTTTATGAGTATGTTGGTGGAGGGTATCTGCATGCAGGAGTTGTAGGTAGGCTTACTAACTATTACGGAAGTTTTGTGACATCACAGAATGTTACCAATCCAAGATTTATGTTACAGAATTTTATCCATGGCTCAGAATTGTATTCATGTCATGAACCCTTTCAACATGTTTGTATGAAGAAAACAACATAAATTTTCACATTGAAAAAATATCTGAGCCTTCTTTAATATCTTACTAGTGGGCATACCCATCGATTTAAACAGCCTATTTCATTAAAATATGGTGTTTTCTTGAATGAAAGTTGCTTCCTTCCAAGACTTCTGCAGAGTTGATTTCTTCATTGTGATATCTCTAAATTAGGTTTTCAGAGTAAACTTCCATCTACTGGTAGTGCCATTTCCGGCCATTTAAGTTGCAGTTGCATTTAAGTGTATGGGATAATTTGGGTTAAGCAGGTCGCAACTTTTTTTTGAATCTCTGAGCCTTTGGAGAAGAACTTTGCCCAAATTTCTACAGAACCCGCCCAAATTTTGGGGTGATACAAACATTGGGCAGGGGCACAGCGCCCCTACCCTCCCCTTCCCACCTTATATGCCTATTCATACTTGTAACCCCCAGAATTGGGGTAAACTCTGCCCCAACAAGAGTGTCACAGAATTTGTTCAGAGTTGGCAAGCCTAGGTGTAGGGAACAGGCTGTCAAGTGGTGGAGAGGGAAAGTAATATCATTAAGATGCTAATACGAAGAAGGGAATTGGGCTGATACCTGTTTTCAAGATATTTTATTTATTGTTACCCTTGTGGGTATAACAGCAAGTGAAAGTATATTAGTCATTGTGCACAAAATTCTAGCAGTCTCCTGTTAAAAGTATTGTAGAAAATCTTCAGAAAATATCCTTAAGAAAGTAAACAAGTAGCATACAGCAGTTTATTGAAATGATTATGAAGATTAAAACCAAAGTAGGAAATTTGGTAGTTGAAAGAAGTTTTATGAAAAGAGAGAATTATTGTTTAGTTTGCACTATTTCATAAGTATTTGATTTTTAGGTGTGATTACAAAGCAAGTTATGTGTGCATAACGATATGTGTGGTTGAATGAAGCCAATCTTAATTGAATTTGTGGGACTATTTCCATCAATGGAACCACAAAATTTGCTAAATTCTATGAAGAAATTTGTGTTAAAGTTTCTTGTAAGTTATTAGATACTGGATTATATCATCTTGGTGTTTCAGTGAGGTATATCGTAAGTGGGCATAGGAAAAACTGATACTTGTATGGGGTTTGGGTGAGTACACAGTTATACTTACATGTGGGGCATTTGTTTGTTCATGTACATGTGAGTATGCTTTTATACTCATTCACATGAATTTTGGAAGTTAAGTACTGATCCTAACATAATTTTGTTCTTGTACTATAGCATGTGAAAAAAAGGCTTTTACTCATACTTACAGCCAGAAGCAGACTATCTTAAAAAGTATACTGAACTCATAAATGTTGCATTCGCACTACATGTACTGACTTGGAGTGGAGTCGGCAAAGGGAGATAGAGTTGTGGTTGTCAAGCCGTACATTAATCGTGTTGAACCGGTCGCAATTATATTCACATTTTGGCTCATGGTTTTGTAAACAGAACCAGGTGCCATTTTCTGTGACCAGGAGCCTTTTTAAAATCATTGAAAGCCCAAATGGTAGATAAATGTTTGGTGTAATGACAATGCACTGTCCAAACTTTGGGAATACCCAGTGGCATTGCAAGTGACATGTCCTGTACATAAAAACATGTAAAATAAGTTCATGAATTTATGCCAGTGTTTTGTGTATAGATCAGAGGAAATGCTGTTCACTAATTAAAACCTGATTATACTCAGTTTTGATATTAAACAAGTTTGGGTATATAACCAGGCCCTTTGTGCAAAAATGAGAAGTCACTTGGTCATATATTTTTTTAACCAGGTACTAAATCTAAGGAACCATGGGGTTATAATCACCCCAGCATCTATTTTATTTGAGGCTGGATGACAGTATAGATGGAAAAATATGATCTATTTCGCTCCTACTTACCTTCCCTATCACTGCTATTGGACAGCTCATATACTGTGGAATGATCACTGGCAATGATACTAGCCAGTATAGTTCAAAAAATATGATTTACAGTCGGGTGTGAGCAGCTTAATTTGTAGTATCATTCCAAAGTAATACTAATGCTGGCTGTTGGTTGGCCAACAGAAACTTCAAACGGTGATGCTGGAATTATCTTTTGTCCAGAGAAAGATTTCACTACAATAATCAGTCCTGGTAAGATCATGCCCGAAACTGTAGCAGTTCCAGTCAGTACATGACCACATTATCTAATAACAAACAGAGTAATGTGATGCTGGTACCTTTTTCAGGCATGGAAATTTGGTATCTTCTAAAACCATTGTTGTATGATTAAGTGATTTTTGTATTTGGGTATTTATTAGGCTAAAACTGAAAGTAAGGAAAAGGTTACTGAACAAGTGGAAACACTGAAGTCTGTTTCATGTTAAAGGTTAGCCTGGTATTTCACATTTATTTCCAGCTTCCAGAGTATTATTAAGTTTCTTTTCATTCTGTTAGCACGTCTGTCATCTCCATACAGTTATGAAAGGGGTGGGATGGATGGGGGTCAGACAAAGTGTCCATCTCAGGTATTAAAAAGCAGTGATTTTAAGGCACTGGCATTCTATTTTCAGAGCAAAATTCGAGTCATAAACATAGCCAGTGAGAGGAGCTTTCTGGGCAAACAGTGTCTGACCCCCTGTGAGTTGTCTAACCATATGCTTATGGTAATCATGCTATGAAGGTATGCTTCCTGTTTCAGTTTCTTACATACTATTTGATGTCCAGTAGGGGAATGGAAGTTTAGAAAGGATATGGATGTTTTCCCATGAAGGCAGTTAGGTCAAGTTTTGGAGATATAGGAATGGCAAGTTCCATGTTATCCCAAATTTTCTGCATGGTTAATCTTCGATGAGAATAAAGTTAGATGGTTTTTTTTTTGACAAGGGCTTCATTAGGTTGGAAGTCTCTATTTTACCTCAGTAAGGATTCAGTAATCTAGATGTCATGACCAACTCTTTAAACAACATTTAGAAGAAAACTGTAGAAACTGTGCTCTCGTTTCCGCATGTATTGAGGTAAAGCTGGTGTTGAATAATGAGAATGTGACTTTTGTATGAAGGAGAATCTATACAAATACTGTTATTAATTCAGAAGTTTTAAAGAGAAATAGTGAACTTACAAATGGCATTTTTGGTGCCTTTACTATTGCTCATTATTGCTACAACAGTTAGTGTCTTGTTGGGGGAAAAGCAGGTCGTCAATATCAACTCATTGGCATTCTAACATCAGGCATTATCTCCTCTTCTTAACCAGGAAAAGTAATAATTCGAACCTTTCTAGCAGTGATTTTGTGACATTAGGTTGCTGCAAATCACGGAGGACCATTAACAGACTTATGCATTTCAATTTTTTACAGATGGCTGCTTCCAGTACAAGATTTTTGTTTAAATTTCAATGTGTTTTTGAATTTTGTTCAGTGTAGATGGGAAGACCATACATTGCTCCTGGATGGAAAAAAATACCCTACACCTGTTGACCCAAACAGGGTTGAACTCCCTGTCTCCTGATTGGTTAACTTAATTGCAGCATATACCACCTGCTTTATCAACTTGGCTATAGCACCTTCTAGCAATGAAGGAGTGAATAGTCTCTCTCGTGTTGGGAGAGAACTTGAAGTAACTTCATTTGAGGATATTTTTAGTTAGTAGTGAGGAGCATGGACATTTTATCCAAGGGGCTGAGTCAGTTTTGCCCAAGAAAGTCCTTTATTACTCAAGAAAATTTCTCATTTTTGGTTTCCCCCAAAATCTGCCCAAGAAATAAGTTCCCCCACTGCAACCCCCAGATCCCCAGGCTTGTAAACCTGTGGGTGAGGGCTGACAAAACTGAAATGTACAACTTTGTTAACTCAGGAATCAATACATGGGGCTGTTGTTAGATACCAATGAGATGCTTGGATTTAAGGCAGCTGTTAAACACAGTTTTGATTAATATTTTTTTCAGAATGTGATTGTTCTTTTCATCAGTGTTTTCATGTGAAATCTGATATTTTTTGTTGAGATTTTGAACCATCCATCAAGTCACTGATAACTAGATGCACCACTCAGTGTATGGATTGTTTTATCTCTTCTTTACCTCTTCCAAATTTTTTTGTTTGAAGCACAATATTTTTTACCTTGCAGTGTTAGATGTTATATATAATGCACATCATGTGGCTTGGTAGATTCATTATACAATATTTAATGTAAAATTTGCTTTTTGTGGCCTTTTTGTTTAAAATTTGAAGACTAGGTGGACGTTGCAGGTGACTGGAATATTAACGTATTCAGTCTGGTTGTAATGTTATGGTTTTTGTGCAATGTCATCGTGATTCTGCAATATTGAACTCCACGGTGCAGAATGTTTCTGTACTTCTTAGTCATCACATCTCTGCTGTTTGAAAGCAAAATCTACAAATTTGTTTGTCAAGCCTTCAAAAGTAGTGATTTTTATGTCCAAATTTTGACTTAAACCCAGATTTATGAGAATGTATCCCACTGAGATATTCTGGTTCTTTGACTTGTAGTTGTAGGGGTCATTTGGAATATTTTGTCTCATTTGCAAATATTACTCTCTGCTTATAAAGGATATCAAGTTAATTTTCAAATCCCTAGTCAATTGTAATGTGATGAATTAATGTCAACTTAGTGTTGTAAATTAGTAATTTATGATGGAAAATTACATTATATGCCTCTTCAGAATGTTTTCTTGTTACAGATGAAACTAAGTATTCTGAAAGTGTAGAGTGGCACAGAATTTGGGGTTTTAAGGACAACACTGGTTGTAACCATATTTGTTGGTCTTTACAGTTTAACCTTGCACAATTTACTTTGTATAGGCAGTGTGCTTGATTGCAAAAGACAGAACAATTCACCATGTGCTTTTTAGTATTTTACTGTGATCAATTGCTCTTGCCTCATTGAAGGCTATTCTTGCAGTTGGGAGTACTAAACCATTGTGACTTCTAAACAATGTATCTGTCCAATAAGGCCCCTAGTCTGGTGTCTGTAGAACTTCATCCTATTAAGCAACATAACATGTTACTCTAGTTTTAAACAGTTAAATTACTTTTATAGCCATTTGCTACATCAAGGGTATCATTGAAGTTTGCAATTGTGCAGCCCTCGAGGTGCCAGGAGTGGCAGATGATGACATTGTTTTACTCTTATATCGTTGATGGTCAATGCTTATAAGAAACAATACTTTCAGAGAGAATAGCAGATATCATTTTTGGCACTACAAGAAAGTGAGGGTAACAAGGCTAGAGGTTAGTTTAAAGCATTCATACATTGTCCTTGAAATTTAATTAAAGGCCCTACCAAGGTAGCCAAAGATCTATTAATTGAGACACTGGTTTTAAAAAATGATAAATGGACATATTTGTTATTGGAACAATGCATATTACTGAGATCAGCAGCTAATAAATTATGAGAGCAAAAGTCTTGCTGAAGAAAGAAAAAATCCTTTGCATTGCTCTTTTGATTTTTATTCTTGGTCAAGAAAATCTTGGCGGATAGTATGGGCTTTAATAGACTTGAATGTGAACTTCTTATTTACAATATCTCTCTGAACATTTTAGTTCTTTTCAGTAGTAATAAAGGAGTTTTGAAAGTGAGATTTGTTACTATGTCCCCCTTGACTATGGGCATATAGTTATTGGCGGCTGTAGACTTTGGATGCAGCTTAGTTCATTTAAGGAGGTAAGCAAAGAAAAGTTCTTCAAAATATCTTGCTTGTTCCAAGGCCCTATTTGTACTTCTGGTCCATGCTCCAGGTACTGCGGCTTTAAAATATTAACAAATTGTATACACACTGTGTGACTGCAGCAAGACATTTTGACCATCTACAATTTCCTTTGTATCTGACAGTGATGCAGAAGTACATATGGGCAGCCTTCTTGTTTGGATTAAATGTTAACAACCATACACATCAAAACAAACAAAATGACATCAACCATATTTTCACTTTTTTTTGCAGCAAACATGCTTTATTTTGTAGAAACTTAAAAAGACTAATACACATACAATTTGAAGAGAGCTTAACAAAAAAATTCAGGTACACTGGCTGTAGAATATGGCTAACATAACAGTGAGCAGAATTGTTTTTTTTTATTTCCAGTTATTATTCTCTATACACTCCTCTATGAGGTGTAGTCATTTAAATAATACAACCTATGTTGACAGTATGTAACCATGGAAGTGAGGTAGTACTTCCATAATGTAACCATAGATACAACACTGACTTGCATAATGAAAATGCCAAGCTGAGAATTTGTTGAAAAAATTTAAAAAGAATAAATGAGTTTTATATTTAACAGGTAAAAGTTGAAAGAGAAACATGCTCTTTATCACATGCAATGTAGGCCTACTTCAATACATAAGCCATGCAAAATATGAGTGATGGCATGGTGAATGGTCACATAACAACCAGGCACAGTTTCTGAGATGAGCTTACAACACCAATGTCACTTTTGTTCTTATATATCCATCCCCACTCCTGACACAACAATAACCTGCAAGTGTATCATGTATAGCACCCTCATAAATTTGTTTCTATGATTTTACCTGTAATCAGACTTTCTAGGATACTGAACATGCTACCCAAGGAGCTAACTTACTGTTACAGTTACACAAAAGTAATTGCATTGCCCTTAATCAGAATTCTTGACAAGAGAAAGCACAGTGCATTTCCTTAAATCTTTTATCTCTCAAATGTTTTGATGGTCAAATCTTGGCAAGTAGGGCTCTAAACCTTACAGACATTCACAGCATACTTCAGGTCTATGGGATGTTGTATTAGGCCTATCCATTAAAATTTTCACACTGTACACAGCGACATGGAACTAAATGACAGACTATGCTAATTAGATAGTTCAACTAATACACCTGCAACTTGACCATTTATGAAGTCTGCCTTCGAAATTAAAATTATGAAGTGATATTTGCTCCAGAAAATAAAACTGGAGGACAATCTGTCTTACTGACCCCCCCGCCCGGGAACTCCCAATCCTCATCCGTTGGTGAAAGTTTTTATCACAGCTTACTGATGGTCAAAATCATATATTTTACAAAGTTTTTCCAATTACAGTTTCATGTATGAAATTAGAAAGGGACCTTTTAGTAACACCGCCTATGATCAATTATCAATCTGGTGACAAACTTATGGTAATGGTTTAAGTTAGTAAAATTATTTACATGTTATTTACATGCATTTTGGTCCATTCTCCCCATACATTGTTACAAATTTAATTATGCATTTTGCCAACTGGAACTGAAACAATAAACTTTCTTCTCCTGAAGGTGAATGACCACTAAACAGCTCTAGCAATACTACACATTCTTGAAAAAATAATCCTTTAAATTCTCATAAAACCAAGCAAACTACACGGTTTCATTGTTACGACCAAGGGGTAATACCAAAATTTGTAGTGTGGTTATACCGTTCCCCAAAGTCAGTCAACTGTGGACCTTCACCTCCATCAACTAAGGTAAACAATGTGTGACATCTTTTCAAAAGTCTCTCCTTCATTTCACACCTACTGATTTCATGGATGCCATGCTCACTCTCCCCCCCCGCCTCCCACTCCAAGTTTCTGTGTGATAGAATTAGTTTTTGTAATTATAAGCTACTGTAACCATTAGTAAGGTATTTGATAAATTTTTAAATTACAACATGCCTGAGTGACATCAAAGATATGGAATGGACATACTTTACAACAGCAACTCTGTCCGACAGAGTTGTTCTGAGTCAGAAACAAAGTACCGTAGTCAAGCTTACACGCAATCCTACTGTATTTAAGTGCTCCTCTCTTTTCTTATGTGCAGTTTTTTATTTCCATCTTAACTGTAAAGCAGTGATTGCGGCAGAGAACATCCCTTACAGAAAATGATTTAACTTCTATCACATTAATCTTTGCAGCTACAAAAGCATTTCAAACAAAATACTTAAGACAAAACCATCAAAGATACATTTTAAAAACTAAATTGCACACTTTTTCCATGAAATTTATTTATTACCACCTTAAAAATCTAATGAGAATGTCCCACATGTGAAGCAACCGGGAGGGATTAGGTCAGGTTATGAGGGTAGAAACTAGGAAAGGCCCTGGTGGGGGTACGTTTGTCCCCTTTTTTCCAAAAGGCCCATTTTACATACTAAGTACCCCTCAGTAGTTGTGCATTTCCCCCTTTCCCCAATTTGTGAAGCTTCCTACACTTCTTGATGGGGTGTTTATATTGGAGTTACTTAGGGGTGGGGGGGGGGTGGTGGTGGTGGTTCCAACCTCCCCAATTTTTCTCCCCTCTTGAGCTCTGGCTTAAATTCTAAGGTCATGACACATCACCCATGATTGCTGGAGAATCAATGGGCTGCAATCTGCCTTCAAAAAAGAAATCCAGTAGAATGTTGATGTGTAAAAAAACTGAACTCAACTATTTTCAACCATTCATTCTTAACATATGCCAAGTAAATCACACTTAACCTGGCAGGAATTGCATTTTGCAAGGTCAGCATTTCAGGCACCATGCCTCTGTTTTGTACATAAACCAGGTAATGACCGGCTGGCGGCATAACAGATAAAGATTCTTCCCTCTACTGAAATACCAAAGTCTCTCCAGTTTAAATAGCATACAGAAATTTGTCCTCAGCAATATATTTCATCAGAATGGCAAACTTATTTCATCCTATCAAAGAAGGAGTTAATACCATTTCTCACAATGTGACATTTTGTTAAATTCCACTAGTCCCATACAAAATCTCAAAGTGATATTACACTGTCTCAGCATGCCACAGAAATTTTTCACAGCATGTTTCCTTTGGTCAACTGGCTCTTTTGTGGCAACTGGCCAAAATATTGCTGTGACAGGCACCACACAGAGACATACCCCTGTCCATTTTGTCACATGGTCACATAAATAATTCTCGAGGAGATTCTATTCATAGCACACATGTACTGGGGTTGCAGCTTGGCCTGTCAGCCTGCTGTGACGATAAACAAGCAGGTTTATAACAGACATTCAATGCAAATTTAACACGTTAGCAATACACAGACAATAGAAATGACTTCACTGAAATGATATTTCCTTAACCTACTCTGAAAATTTTTTGGTGATAAATATTTCCATTTTGTGCACCACAATTACAAAATGCTCTTCATCTTATCTAACCAATCTTGTATGAGGTTGTTTTAGCTGTAACTTTTGCCTAGGTACTGTGCCTCTCTGATACATCCACCCATTTGACATTCACAGAAAATAAAATTATTACACAATCTCACATGACCACCAGTATGTGAAGTGAATTAATTATTGAAATTAACCTTTCTGTTTCAGTTTCATCAATCTTTTTGATAGTGACCTAGGGTTATCCATGGTGATAGTTTAAATGTTTTTCTTTCAGTAGCTAGAGACAGGCATACAGGGATCAATATTTCTGGGGGGTCAGGGATAATTTTTGTCCGACTTTAGAATTTTGGACCAAGTTGCCCAAATTTTGATACCACTGTGTCAGTTGCAAAAGGACAAAATTTATTTTTTTGGCTATCTCATTTGCCCAAATGGATCCACTATTTTTGCCCGAACTGGGAGGGCATATGCTCCCCTGCCCCTGCCTCGTATGCATATGGCTAGAGAAATCTACTTCTCAATTAGAACAATCCCATTTCACAAGTGAAACTTTTCCTAAAAACAATAAATTTGAAGCTATAATGTTGAGAGGATCAGAATTCTTTTCCTGATGATCATTTTTACTTATTAAGAAAGAAATCTACAAACATTTAGCAAGTAAAAAAGTACCAGCTTTAAGCCAGACACAGAGTACCCTAAGCCAACTACCCCTCTCACCCCAGCACAGCTTCATAAGTCCTTTCCTCATTTGGCTGCAGTCTTTACCACATTTATTTGCCAATGAGTTGGCTTCCAGAAACAGAAGAAATTGCAAAGTATGGATTCTGTGCCAACAATAACAAAAATTGTAATTTATAAATTTAAAATATTCATGAACATAAAATAAAGCTCAAAATGGAATGCCTGCAAGGGATAAATTTTACAAAATTATGCAATAGTATTAAGCAAAAGTAAGCGAGTACTGGCATCTGACACAATAACATGCAATTTTGTGCAGATGAAACATGCATGTACCAGTGAGGGCAAATTGGATTAAAAATAACTTATGATCACCTTGCACTGAACACGGAATGTTTTCTAGAGATCACTTGAGGGTGGGGAATCCCCTTGAAACATTTTGCCAGCTAAAAAATTCCAAGGTGTCATTGCCTTAGAACAATTTTACATTCTCTCCCGCCCACCCTGCCCCCTGAAAAATACTCCCCCAGGAGCCATCATGCTCCCCTTCAATACCTTGTCTGGCTACAGGCCTGATTACATGATGAAATCATAGTTAATATAGTTAATATACACAGGTTAGGAAAGTTTACGTACACCCTATACACACCACATACAAGCCGAGTAGCTATGTTGAGACGTGCAGAAAAGTGCATCATGTGACACTGACCATGCACACGATCGATCGAGTAGCGATATGGCTGCACTGAGTATTGTGTTGTTCAGCCATTCTTGGAAATGAAGTTGATTCATGGGTTGAAAGGGTTTCAGGAAGCTTCCGAATCAGTAATTGTGAACGTTCAAATAAACGAAGAAAACCATGGCCCATAACCCCCATGTTTCTTGTTTGAGTAGAATTAGACTTCCGTACTCTGCAATTTTGCATTGATGTAGAGCGTTAGCTAAATACTATCACGTGTGAAAGTAAACAGGGTGGGGGTTCACTATCTGACGTTACCAAGTCAGTTAACTGTTATATTTTTAGGTAAAATACCCAATCATGATATACTTGATATAAGCACTGAGTTCCATTCTTTAGGAAGAAAGTGAGTCGTTCTCAAATTGACAAAGACCTGCAAACTTCTCCCACGGTTTTACCGGGAGACTCCGGTAGTTTGCACGCCGACACCTTGCGGCAGTGAGCTATGCATACAATATGGCATACCAGTAGCTGCAACGAATGTGGAAATACAAGGGCATTTTTCACTGTGCATGTGGTACGGTGCATTCCATTCATACACAAGTTGTAACGAATAACGTGGAGTATATGACCGTACGATCGATAGAGCTGGCTACAGTAAAAGGCTACAATCCAGTCTGGAAAGTTCGTATCTGCTAAACCGAAGTTTTACGCCAGTCACCTCTTTTCTCAATTTTTACGCCAAGCCAAATTGTTGTACTATGTTTTAAGTACAGTGTGTATGTAAAAGACAAGAAAATCATGCCATCAAATTAGTGTATAAGGTCTTTTATACTGCATGCCGAAGATATTCGGCGCAGAACACATGTATATTTTCCAGTCCGGGCTACATTTAGATCAAAATCTACCAATCTCCCAAACTTTCCAGTAATCTTGCTATTTTTTGCCCTGAAAAATGTAGATTTCCCTATTTTGGGGTCAGACAGGTTGGCCGGTCTGTTGATAGTTGCAGAGGTTTTATCGGTAAAGTTGGTAGTGCTACAGAAGTACTACTTCAGAGGTAGGTAGGAAGTACTTCATAGTGGTGTATGTCATGCCTTGTGCTACGAGTAGCCTATGCACGTGTAGTAGAGCCAATCAACCAGCCTTGTGCACGGTTAGCGTCATGTGACTACTGAAAATCAGGATCTTAACATAGACAGTGCAGTTTGCCGAGTTTCCCAACCAGGGATGTGTATATTAACTATAACTATGATGAAAGAAAACAGAAGTATACACAACAAACTCACATTAGACTATACCATTATTTGGTTAGGGAGAAAGGAAAGCAATTTTAGGCAAACACTGAAACAGGACTACAGAGGTCTTCCAAATTTTAACATTCCTCCCCTTGAAAATTACAAGCTAGTTGCTGTTTCCCTCTCTCCAAACTTAAATGCAGGTCATCAACAGGGGAAGAGTCCAATTTAAAAATGCCTTTTATGGCAGAGTGGTCTACCAATGTTGACTGAAAAATACACACTTCTCACTTATAGTATAACAATGACCCAGCTTTCTATTTCCAAATGCTTCCTTTGTTAATCACAAAAGAACCCCCACCCCACCCCAACCCCCCAAGAAACAAAATACAAGACAAAGCAAAGCAAGCAAGAAAAAAACATTCATATTTCTAACATAGGAACCACGGTATGGTATGTTCACTTGAGTGTTATTGCCTCTAATAGGTACTCAAAACACTGTACTTTGACAAGTAAATGGCATCATGAAATTTCGTTATGATTTTTATCACTATCACTTGACAACAAGCACTGCTATGTGGCTGTTGGCATTTATGAACACTACGCAATGAATGATACTTCAATTTAATGTGGACTCCCTGCAAGTTAAATGCTACATTAACATGACTGAATGTGCGACATTACCGCAAGTATTCCTCACTTCTTTTAAAGAAGGTTTTGTGGTTAAAGGTGACTGGTCTTCATAGCTTTAGTGGGAGGTGTACTGATCATTCAATAGTTTGATACATCGATATCCTACAAAATAAAATGTACAATTAAACTTGACTGTCTGAAACACATTTTGATGTGTTTTTAATATGCACAAAATTAATGTGAATGCTTGAGTAGTAAGGTATTTTTACAGACTTCCCTGTGAGAAATTCGTATCCTTTAGGGTGAGGAAAAAAAACACAACTTAAGAATTGCTCATCAATGTGAGGGGATGACATCATTCCTGCTTACTTCAAGTTCACTGTCGGTTACAAACGCAGTAACCTCATCTACTAATACCTCAAGAACCACACATAAGGTAAGAACTGAATAAAAATCTCACCAGAATGCTCAGATTTTGTTCCTCTTTTCTGTACTGTTAAATAGAGTTTTCCTTAAACCATTCCTTTAATAGTTCTCACCAGTTACCATTTCCACTGGTATGGGAGGGGGACACCAGCTTCTTGGATGATGTCCTAATCTGACAGAGGCGGAAACGGTGGAAACCAATGAAGACGTATGCAATACTGACAGTGGACTCTGTAGAGAGGGACCACAGTGGGCAGTCAGTGCTATGGGTCTGCTGATCAAGGGGCCTGGGGTAGGCTAGTAAGTGTGGGGCTTAGCTAAGGAAGGGTGTAACAAATATGTACTGTCAGAGGCTGAATTATGATGCTTTCAACAATTGTATCAATTCTAGGGGTCAGAAACTGCGCCCTTCGATCACCAATGCAATGTGCTCTACATGGATTGCACTATTGCACGCTTAATGTTTTCACCCCAATGCATTTGTAATACATGTGAAAGTGACACTTATCCAATACCATGACCTACGTCCACTTGACCAAACTATTTTGAACATAACGAAATAAGTGTGAATTCATTTCTTATACAGTGGACAATATCAAATACCCCTAATGGACTGCATTTTACATGATGCAGTTATACCTGGCAAATGGCCCAATTTTACCTAGCAGGATGTACACCTGAAAACATGTTTGTACCATTATGTATAGTCTCCATCTCCCCATATCAAAACAGGCAATTACTCTCTTAAAGCTCTCTGGACTGAAAAATTATGAAAAGGCACACTAATCAATATATTGGGTTCACATGTGAATGAACTTGGACAAAACAGTCACACTTAGGTAAAACTGAATTCACCAGCCTCCTGCATCCAACTAGCAGCAAAATCACACATGGGATAGTTTTTAAAAGCTGTTCGCAACATGTACAACTGTTTATCTGATTACAGACATCAAGGAAATTTGTTTTGTTCTGATGTCTTCAATCTGCTCTCCATTAAAACATCAAAGGTACAATGGTACATGCTACGGTACAACACATTCATGTCTTTAGGGTAAACGTTGTCTTTGAGAAAACATCATTAAACTAATTTCATCTCACATACCTTTCAACTTTAAATAAAACAACATCATTTATCACCTGGTTTTAAATCATCCAGTGTTTTACACCTGCTTCTTTAATTGTTACATCTTTCAGCTTCAGTATAAAGAAATCTTGGCATGTGATTGATTTATTGTCATTATTTTGGGACTAACTCTAAAATAATATTAAAGTGACATACTGGTACTAAAGAGTTCCCTCAAAGCATATATTACTGAGATATTACTAAGTATACTACAATTGTTAATGAAAACAGCACTGTTTATAAAGTTTATAATAAAAAGATTAGACCAGCACTCACATTATCTGCAAGGGTGGCCGACTTCATCAGACAGTAATCTATGGTATTGGTCTACAGGAAGGGAAATACCTTTTTATTATACTAAATACAGATTTTCAATTTGGAGGTGAGGGAAGGGGGGGGGGGGAGGTGGGGGTTTGAAACATTGAGAATATCTAAGAATGAATTTCTGTAGACATAGGAAGCCCCTGCCAATTCTGGGAGTTCCACTGCACTCTCACTTCGGTGACAGATAGCAGCCATAACTATCATTATGTGCTTAACATGGTCGAATAAGTTGACAGGAAAAATTAATAAGTTGTCATTTTCTTCCAGTTCAACTGAAGTCGATAGGCAATTTTGGCATTAATGAGTACATTAACAACAACACAATTAGCCATTTTAAACGAAGGTACAGGGCTGTCAGCTAGGGCTGTCAGCTAGGAGGTTGGGACCTGCTTGCAGCTTAGAAACAAAGGAACAAAAAGGATGCCTAGAATTTCAAAAATAATTTTTAATTACCAAGGGAATAGGTAAATTGGAAGCTTCAGGCAAAAAACCATAAGCACTCAATCAATTTACAAGGTTGACATAACATGTCTCACATACCAAGCTTATCTGATTATCAAACTTGATGACAGTCTGAAGTTGTTAGTGCAAGTTCAGTGACGACTTTCCCCAGTGAAAAGCTCAGAATAGCTCAGGCTGGATGTGAAGACATTCACACATGAAATTAATGAGATAAGTCATATGAGGGAATTCCACCTTGTTTATGAGAGAGACTGAAATGACAACACAGCTGTGTACAACATCAGCAAGACTTGGTTTTATGACAACTATGGGTGAAGGGACACACTTCTTTGGTTTAAAAGGTTCATCAGAGGTCAGAGACGAACATAAACTAAATGATAAAAGTTGCAAGTGTAATGTGTTTCGTGGTTCCTGTTAGTTCTTATTCTAATACAAAGGAAAGTACTAAAACATAAGCTCTACCAATTACAAATTAAAATGCAGTAGTATGTGGAAACAACAAGATGCAAATAAAACAACAATGAGAAAATACACCCATTACACCCTATGGCAGCTACTTGATTCTCAGAACTATGAGCACATGGCCCCACATTTAATTCAGGGGCAGGGGTGGGGGGTGGAGTTGCAACCAACCATTAACTGTGCAAAATGTGGTTAGCAGGATTTTTCAAGCTGCCCAGTTACTTCTGAAAACATAACATTTTTCTCCACCAATACACAGTCATTTGTTCATCAAAATTCTCACTAAGTACCAAATATTTCAAATAAGACAAGACTAGCAATTTCTAGCTGCTGACGTACCAACAACTTATCAATGACCAAGCTAAAAAACTGTCAAATTTATTATTTGCAATAACAATACTATAAAAAGCAACATGATTTATACACCTGACAACCAGCAATACACAATCAGTATCAACTTCCTGGGTTTGGTGTACTTTAAACTTCAAATCTCACTTTGTGTCAGATTTCATCCTCCTTGTGAGAGATTGTTAGGTCTTTGTTCTCCTTTTCCATGAGACTGCCATGGCAACCTTAGCTATTAGTTGTCTTCATTCAATCAAATTTATTGATTAGATGAGACATATTCAGCATTCCATGGTAACTCCTCCCGTCATGCAGCTGTCATAAAACTGATTAGGGGAGGGGTAATAATGGTTTAGCATTAAAATGACACGTGCATTGCCTCAGGGAGGCAGGGTGTGCTATACATCATAACATAGCATAAATTTGCTTTAATTGAAATAAACCCGTCCTGATAACAATAAAAAACACCAGTGTGTAAAAGTGACAACAAAAATATGCTTCTGTTCCTACAATAACTATAAACTGGCAATGTGAAGCTCACAGACTACACATTTTAAAATCATTTCTAAGCAAATAAACCAAACACATGGAAACCATTCCTCATGTGGAATCTAAAGAAAAATCAACATTCCCTGTAAAACTCAGTGGCTGAACAATAAAATCTATGCCACAGAAGTTTGACTAAAATAGTGCTTTATATTTCTCCATTTACATAATTTCCACTGGTGACGTGTATCCCAAATGTAGTGAGGTACACAAATACATTACTCACCCTTTTGTTTCCTTCTCTTTGCCTTTAGCCTAGCGTGAAATACTTCACATTCCAACTTTAATTTCCAAGGTTGTAACAACTTCACTTACTTAAACATTCCTCTACATAAAAAATCCATCTGGCAAGTTCACTTTGTATGCATTTATTTACTTTAATCAGACACAAGCTAGTATTGTATTGGAAATAGTGCACTTAGCAATAGCAACTACATTACACTAAAATGATACCTGTGGAAAAGCAAAATAAGACTTTTCCAAATACAAAAAGGGTGAATGAAATTGTCCAAAATTTAAATACACCCCAATTTCAATTTACTTCAATTTACTACAATTTTCTTCAGCTTCATGAATTAAAACTGCAAGATAACTGCTTAGTTTACCAGGGGTATGCAAACTTTGTATTGTAATAAAAACATCATGAAAAGTACTTGTGTGGAAAATACCAGAAACCTTGTAGTTTGATGTTTTCAAAGCAAAGTAAAACCATTCATTTTCACATAGTTTGGGATCTGTTAATACCCTACTGGATACAAATTTGTTACACCAACCCTATTATAACAATTGTGATTCATGGCCTAACATAAGAATGACTTACAACAGTGGAGGTGTAACAAAATATAATTCAATGCAAAAACTGTCTACCAGAAAAGGGAAGTAAAGCAAAGAGTGCTTAGAGTCTGTTTCATTTAAATACAGGTAAGAACTAGGCATCATCTGATCTGAAAAATGATGTTTCTACAAATTTTGCTAAAATATGAACAAAAGATGGAAGCAATTAAATTTAAATTCCTCATGTCAGATCATAAATGGTACCCACACTCATTCTTCAAATGGTCTCTAACTTTTCATATATGACAGTAATCTGTACAGTAAAAATAATCTGGAGGGGGGGGAGGGAGACGGAGGCTCTCTGGCCACCCGCTCCAGGGAGCAATCATCATCAGATGAGGGGGCAGGGGAATAAAGGGGATGAAGATAGGGGGATGGTAAACACTACTGGAATGTTTCAAAACATACTTTCATTTTTAGTCACTTCAGAGTAAAGTAATTCTTAGGGTCTTAAATTCTTTAGTAGTTTCAACCTTGAGAATTCTTTTAAAGTATGAGTGTGACAGGATGAAATTGTCAAGGAGAACAGAAGGATATGTGGATAAAGTAAATTATGTCTGTTCCCCTGTTTTTCCCTTTTAAATGTTACAACATAACCTCATGAAGTGCATGATGTTGCAATCTTCTCCCTGCTTGAGAATCTGACCAAATTACACAATATGATTACAAGGCAAAAACACTATCCACCAATGGGGACACACATTTGCTGAATATAACTGCCATCCCTATTAACTCTATAAAATCTTACAAAAGCTGATGTGAAAATGATATTTATCCCTAACACATCCATCACAGTGCTCCATAGTCAACTTTAAAACACATTTAATCAAACATATCCTGCTCCATGGGTTTCTTCACCCAAAGACCATAACCTGCCCTTTCCAGGGTCTTCATCATTTCTGTTTTGGCTTGGACAAACTGGCTAGCCATATCCTTAGCTGTGCCATACACTGGTACCGGTCCTTCCTGTGGTTCTACCTTACTTGGGATCTTACCATATAATTCTTTGAAGTGCCCAAAGAGGGAGCTCTTACATATGCGAGATGGACTGCTGTTTTCGCTCTTCCCTGTCATGGTGTTGGTGACCTCGAGGTCATCGTCGCCTAATGTCCAATTGACACTAAAATTTGGTGCCTTCCCTGGTTGTCTGCTCTCTGTGTTACTGATACCACTCAGCAAAGGCTTGTTCAGAAAGAAGGGCTGAGGGACATTCTCGATGCCAATGAGCCGCATGTAGACAGCTCGGAGTAGATGGCTGGCATGGTAGAGGGATCCAAGGATGATGCTATTAAGATATACTGGCTTGATGAAATGAGACAGAAGTGCACCTTGAACACCCACAATGTTCCACCTGCAAAGAAAAAAATTAATTTAAATTTATAGAACAGTAAAATGCAGAGAACTGTAGAATTTGCACCTTTCAGCAGTTCAAGTCCTCTCCCCCCTCCCCCACCTTACTGGTATGGGTATTCACAGGTGACTTTACTTACATATAATTTGCTTTTAATTTGCACTTCAGGTGCTACCAAGAGTAATTTTAGCACTGCGCTGCCTATGTCCGCTTTCTTGTTCCAGTGATCCAATTCATTAGACTGAAGCCTAAAACTTATAACAATAGTAGAAAGATATAGGACACTTAGCATAAAACAAGATGAATTCGGAGAAAATGACACACCTTCTGAAACCCCAAACCCTCCAAGACTCAAAGCATTAAGTGGAAGGCAAATGAGAGTCAATCACTGGAAGAAGATGGAGGACACAGGGGGCATGGTGCACTACTACAGGTAGCAGGAGAATAAAAACTTAAATGCAAATTAGATGTAGCCAGGGGTAAGTATATGATTCCACCATGGAAGTAGTACCTAGTACCTCCATGATTCCACACTCTCTTCCCTGAGCTGAGAAGATGTTCATACTATGTAGTTCTATGAATGGTGAGTTACTCTACTCAATGGTATTAACAATTAGAAACTAAAATAGCCATTCCCTCTAAAAGTTGTGAACCAACCTTGAGACTACTGTAGCCACCCTGATATTGAGCCCTTCACTCTAACTCAAATGCAACTTGTAAAATGACAAATAACACAAAAGCATGGAAGACTCCCACTGGTGTTTAGCATGGAAAAGCAACTGAATCTAGGATGGGGGGGGGGGGGGGGGGTTAATTTTCACATACAGTACTGTAATCATCACAAAAAAGAGAAATCTGTAGATCTAGGCCTACAGATGGTGTGTAAATGATAGACACTGGGAATGTCAACCAAAATTTGACAGCAACTTCTAAGGGAGCTGAAAAATGTAGACCAAAGTAAAAATTACTGTACATACAGGTCGATTGGAGGTACACCAATTTTAGTGGCAGGCTTCAAATCTATAATGGGAGTAAAACTGCATCTAATGTTTCAAAATGGTAAAGTACACTCTTGATTTGTTGACTCTATGGTGTACTACATTACGTAAACAACACGTCAAAAATACCACTTATGTCTGCAAAAAGAATTTTACAGTACTTCCAGGTTCCTTCAAAACCAGTCAAAAATCATCATATTTGCTGCAATTAGTGGTGAAATTAGCAGCTGGCAGTGCTGGTTGGTATCTGGTTTCATTGACATGTAGTGCAGGGTGTTAATAATGGGCAGTTCCTGTTAGTTCCACCTGGTGCCCTCACATCTACAAGGTTCCCTTCTAATCATTCTTTCTACTTGTCATTTACAGTTTCTGCTCTACCGGGGAATGTGTAACTAATCTGAAATCCGTCTCCTGAGGTAAAATTTTTCTGAAATATTCAAAACAAAGTTTACAAATCAGGAATCCATCCAAATCATGTAAATTTTTGTCATGTCTACCATATTCTCAAAGGTTCCACATGAACTCATTCCTTAAAGGCAATAGGCAGTCGCCCCAAAATTTTCTTTGAAAAATCAGCAAATTCTTGCAAATCTCCTCTTATTGCTTTACAAGCACCTCTGAAGATTTTTTGAACATAACTATTACAAGCAATAGGTAAAGCAAGGAGAAATTCTTCTTGAATTTGTCAATTTACCAACAAAAATATTGTCACATGATCAAAATGGGCCAATCATGAACTAGAGTGACAGGATACACTCACTCTGATTGGGGTGACTGCATACTGCCTTAAAGTTCAGTATTTGCAACTTGCAACAAAGTAAAACTACATGATATGGTGATGCTATACTTGAGTTACACAGACAATTTCTGGTCACAGCATGAAATGGTATCATGTTATCAAACCACAGACTAAATGTAGGTGAATTTCATCTACACAAGATCTGCACACAGCACTTAACCCATTAGACAGGTTTCATGCATCCCATGTGGTCTTAACACTTGAAATGCTGGCCACACTATAGATAGCTGAGGAATACTGTCACAGAACATACTGTAGTTAAGGAATAAATCGCATTTGGTGGACTATTATTGGTGAATAAACCGTCGAGACTCCAAATTTGGCAAAATAATGGACGAGGCGAAGCCGAGTCCGTTATTTTGCAAATTTGGAGTCGAGACGGTTTATGATTATGAGACAATAATAGTCCGACAAATGTGGTTTATTCCTATTCTACCACCAAAAATGTGTGGTAAACTTCATTTTTACCAGTGTTTACGTCTACTGACCGTATGTTGTGGAATAACAGGTCAGTGATTAACCAATCAGAATGCAGGATTCTCAATAACGGATGGCTAGAGGTGGTAGAATTTGAAATAATGCAGTGCAGACTATCTCAGTTCAGGAAGTAATTTCATCCACTCGATACTCAAGTCAACTAATGAAACTGCTCTGTGATCAGTTATTGTTTAGGATGGAAATTCCCTGATTAAATTCGGTAATCACTGCCAAAACTTGATACTATTTTTACTGTATCATACTGTATGTTCAAAACAATTTTTGTTGAATACATCAGTTACACTTTACACTGTTAACAAACTCATTAATGTCTTTCAAATTTGATTTAAACAAATTATAACTCATATACATTTGTAGTATAAAATTACAGCTTGAACAAACTTGGTTACAATCATGATTTTGATTTGAAAGAAGAAATGAAAAGGTTTTATCATAAATTTGCTACAAGCCTGTTTTTAGCATGACTGAATTGACGGTGCCTGGTTCATTGACTTCTGTTGTTATCAATGACCACTGTGTCATTGCAATGTAATTCTTAAATGCCATCTCATTTTACTTAATTATTACTTAAAAAGAAACACTGGCAATGTACAGTGAAGTTTACAGTCATTTTTAATAAGGCTTCATGATTTGACCCATTTCCTTTAATTTAATATACTCTCAATTTTCTCCAATCTCTTGACCTAATTCTTCAAAGATGAAGTACCACACTGGTGGTTAATAACAACTTAATAGCTTGTAACACACCACTATGGAGCTGAAGGAAGCCTGTTTGGAGTGTAATAGGGGAAATGTACAGTAACTTAGAGCCTATTTACTATGTTTGCTTTGTGGAGCTAATAAATGAAACTGATAACATGAGAGGGACAGATGGGTTACAACTGATGGAAGCCTAATGTTCACATGCCATATTAGTTTATGATCTAATCATGCACATAGTATCCCCCAAACTCCCTGGATGGGAATCTACGAGCCCCGAAACTAACCTCCAATTTATATTGTAATTCCCACTTCCCGCAACTAGACCCTGGTAAACTAATAGCACAGTGGAGAGAGGGTGCCCGCACCCAGCGAACGGCCTCCCAAGTCCTCTTCAATACAATATAAATAGGAGGTAAGGAGGGGCGATGTAGATTATGTTGATCAGATCATGATCTCACGATCAAATATCTCACAAAACCTCTGCACGAACAGACTTGTCCTAATGATTTACAACCTTGTGATCTCAACCATTAGACAGGGAATAATCAGTTCAAGATTGTATGATCTTGGTTATGTCCAAAAAAAGGGAAAATTTTTATAAAGAATCAGAATGTAATCCATAGTAACTGCATGATAACTAGCTTAATGTACTTCAAATGGAACTGATGTGATTTTCTAATTTGCTGTTTGGTAGACAAATGTCACAAAGGTTAATGAACTGCTGGCTTGCATACGTGCAGGTAATCACGGCTACTAGATGAAACTCAATTGCTGATGAAACAAAGAAACCTCAATGGTCCCAGCAGTTTTTGATGACAACAAAATAATGTGAATAATGGTTTGGTTCCAACATCCAAACCGGTATACACATACCGATAATTTCTTTCTGCTTACATCTAACAATGCTAAAGCATGATGAGGCAGGTTGGGTATACCCTCAGGCACTCTGATTTATGACCAGTTGTGGTTTCGTGGTGGAGTATCCTTCTGTCCAGGATACGTTGAAACTCAATTTTCAACTCCACCACCATTTATCACTAGCAGAAGTTACCGTCCATAAATTAATGCTATTTTTTTTCTTTTTTGATGGAAGGCAATTTCAGATCAAATTGATTCTGATTAGCTCAATGGAATGCATGACATGTAGAAATTTACAAAGGAGAATTTCAGGATTGTGTTTGCTGATCAGCTGGTCTCTATTCGCAGAATGTAACAATTAAGAAACATGAAATGTCACACATATGCTTTGTGCAAGTTTGACAACAACAACTATACTTGTAAGTCATCTACATCTAACTAAGCACAGACCTTTCCTGTGTGTTGAACAAAACCTGTGCATAATTTATACTGCATAATCGCAGGGCTTACCCTATACGTAAAAGCAAATTTAACTTTGAGATAAGTAGTTGATTCTTTAGTCTTGTGCTCAAACATGACATATTTGTAACTTCTGGCTCTACACCTGGAGAACAACACCTTGATCTGGTGCTAGGTTTGAGGGTAAATGTTCATCTGTTAACCATTAGGTCTGGTGCCACATGACGAACAATTCCAGACCTGGTGTTCGTAACCACAGTCATGCAAAAACCTCGGACAATGGCTGGTGCTACTGTAACAATGGATATGGAAACAACACCTTCACCTGGTGTTCCATGATAACTTAAGAGTATAGTGTTGTGAATCTGACCTGATTTCACAATGTAAATACAACTTAAGCTTCTTGATCTGGCACTGAAACCATATTGCACAGTATTCAATATTCATCACTTTACATCATCAATTAATAACTTCTAAAAGTAGGAGACTGATTTACTGCTGTCCATAAAAAACTCAATTAGAGGTCACTACATTCACTGAATTCCTAACCCAGCTATGGTTTACTTTATTTAATGCATCCTATTAGTATTATAACCAGAAAGCCAGATGGTTTTGTGATTCCTTGCACCTGAAGGTCTGTTTTTTTTATGTACTTTCACTTTCTGGGGTTTCAAATTGACAGAGTTTGATCACCAAGTGCTTCTTACGAAGTCCTGCAAGCTAACTCCCATGGCAGGCAAATACCTGAAAATACTTCCAAAAGGAGTTACAATGGGATATGACTGCTGGTGATACCAAATGACCTTTGACCCCACCTAAAAGGATACCTTAAGTTTTTTTTTTCCAAGGCATATTTATGCTATGTACAGTAAGAGCTCCATCAATGTTGAAACCCCTCTTGAGATATGTTTGAAAGCAGTTTGACCTCTACCAAAAACAAGATGGTTCATCTATTGACTATACTGCATCCATGCCAACTGTGAAAAGCAGACAGTGCTCATCTCAAGATATCTCAAATTTACAAGGTTTCAGTATTGACCTCTAGTACCTCAAATGTCATCTAACCTCCTCTAAAAAAACAGAGATCTTTCTCCTAATATGGCAAGGCTATAAACCAAGTATGAAAAGTGTCCATCATTCCTACCTTGAGATATCGCATTTACAAACAATTTCCAAGGTTTTCGCAGTTTAACCTCCATTGACCTCAGACAACATTTGACCTCTACCAAAAACAATATTAGGGTTCATACTCTCAATATGATAAATCCATTTACTAAGTATGCTATGAAAGGACGAAAAGTGTCCATCATTCCTATCTTGAAATACCATGTTTACAAGCTCATTTTACAAAGACACACACATGCCATCATGACTGCATACATATTCCTTTTGCCTTCAAGGTAAGGAATCAAAAAGCAAATGGTTACTGTATACACAGTCAAAAGTGGCATTACTGAACATTCAGGATAGTAACATATGGGCAGATCCTGCAATCTAAGGCTAACACTTTTTAGGAACACAGTCAAGGCTAAGGACAAAAGCGTACCATTTTCCAGAAAATTGACTAAATTCACAGAAATCTCTAATAGTAAAACTCAGAAAACACAAAACTTGAGATGATGAAAAAAAATCCACATAAAAAACAAAAAATGTAAATATATTATAACTTTGATAATTTCTTATGATTTTCAAACAAATATCATGTCATTCAAGTCAACTCAATTTTGATCCAAGACTCCACCAAAATGAAAACACTTGTAGATTATGATAAAGTTTTAACAACTATACTGTTTTTTCAGTATGGAATCTAAATTTCACAAACTGCAGCTCTGGACTTCTGAAATCTGTGCAAATTTAGACAACTGACTACAAAACGTAATTCCAGAGCTCAAGGGCACCAGTGTCTGCTGTGCTAGATCTACCAGGTACAGTACTAATTGCGGGTAGGTGAGGGTTACATCTAGAAGGTAATGAGGGGGGAAGTAGATTTCCAGGGCTCAAAACCTCAAAATAACCGACGGCACCGACGGCCATTTCTGATGGCCGTGATGCCCCTCAGTAAATGTCCATTGAAATGACATAGACCAACGGCCATTTTGCTCATTTTGGCTGTGCCCTTTTTCAAGTTTATTTCAAGCCCTGTAACTCTGCCATTTACAAAACTTGAAAACTGTATACTGTATATCTGTCTTGAGTCAAGACTTAAATTAACATCAGTAGCACCTTGGTTTTGTGTGGGCTTGCATATGGGGGTGGACACCGTTTCTTCATATCCTACTCGACCTTGCCCTCCAAAACAAACTCACTGGATTACTATGGTACTGAACTACCGATGTAGATTAATTAAGGTCATTTACACCCTTTCACGAAACATCTTTAACATCAGTTTTGATTAATGTGTGATTGACATAGCTCCTTAACTAACAAATAATGACTGAAGAGACATGCCACCCTTAATCTAAACTCTCTAAATGTCACATGTAATTATACAACATGGTTGAGGTTCTGTTAACCCTGCTGTGCCATGAAAATAATTCCCGCTGTGCCATGTAAAACCTGTCAAAGTCAAGGTCATACAGTAATTTCATAACTTAAAGTTCACCACAGAACATACAACATCAAAGAATACTAAACAAGAAAAGGAATAGCTTCAGCTCCAATGGTAAAACTAGCCAGTAGTCACTACACCTTAATCAATCCACTCAAATGTGCATGTATTACAGGACTGGCACTTTTTGTACTTTTTTTCACATATGTGGCAATCGTCTCTTGAATGGGTTACCTACACTACTAGCACCTTTGAAAAACATGTGCAGCACTATACTGAAGTGTCATTAGCTCGTCTATCACATATGGTGAGCAGGCCCCCCATTTGTGTACAAACATATTGCAAAATATAAGAAGCTTCAAGGTCAATCCAAGATGTAGGTACAGTTGTGTAGCCTGAAATCTGTCAAAGGTGGGGGGGGGGGGGGGGCGAAGTGTTAGATTTTGCGAAGGAGCAAAGTGACCGAGCCTGAGCACACTTGAGCACGCGAGGGGGGAGGGTGTTTTTTAATGTGAAAATATGTGATTTGGTGCATACTTTATATGGTATTTTGTATGCATAAGGAGACATGTATTTTATGAAATATTTTACAGACATCAAATACACACATATTGCTGGCAAGTGATTTATCATTCTACAAGTTTGCAGAATCACATAACAGCTTCAAACAAGTGTAAGGTGTTGCTCTTGTACACAGGCCTACCACTAGATACCATGTGTTCCTGATATGGCAGACCTACAATTTGTCCCCTTACGGTATCGGTAGAGTTGGCGAGTATGCTGCCAGTGCTCTGCGTCAACCCATGGTTTGGCACGGAGCAGAGAAAATTTTGGTCCAAACTGCCTCCCAGATCAGCTGGAAATGGCACTTCCCAGGCTTGTTTACCGCATAAAAATAGGGGAAACACTAGTAATGTTGTTAAATAAAACATAAAACAAGAGCCCAATGGGCACTGTGGTTCCTTGCTGAATGTAATGAAACTGAGCCAACTACTGAATGAAGCAGTATTTCTGTTGATTCACAAAATCTGCTCTGTAGACAATGCACATCTTGTGTTAACACATTCAAGCATAAATAAATTGTTCTGAAGAAATACAGCCTACATGCACTTCAGGGGATATCAACACAGACAGTATACAGTTACAATTTGTTTTATTCAATTAAGCAATCACAATTCATGCACGCTCAATGGTATCTGATCCAAATGATCAGTAACTTGGTTCTCTTTATAAAACTAACAACCCATAGTAGCATTTAATTAATCAATTCTAATTTCCGATTCCTGCAAGCTCACATGTCCTAATCTAAGGACAAATGTTGTCTGTCTAGTGAACTTTCACAACAGTCCTCTGCTTTGTGGGCAGAGAATCTTCTGCAATATTAAAAAGTAGTACTTTATGCACGTTTTCATAATGGCAGGATTATGGATTAAAATCATAATACTATAATTTCAATTAAAATTGAGATACTTGGCATCTCTGAAAGATGTCCCACATCTTTCAGTCAATGATACAGTTTTGTGCTTATATTTTTTGACTTTAGGAATTCTTGGGAATTTGCTTTTTGGCATCTGGTGATTTCAACTCTGACATCCAACAAATCTCATATGGGTTTTCTGCTAGATTTAATGCAACACCTCAAAGCAAAAATCTATTCAAGCCTCCTACACTGAGATATAGAGTTGAAAAGGTTTGCAGAGTTTGACCTCCAGTGACCCCAGGTGACCTTTGGTCTCCACCAAAATTTTTTCCCCACCATAAGGCATCCACTAAGTATGAAATTTATCCAAGCTTCCTACCTTGAGATATTGTGCTAACAAGGGAAATCAGTTTTTGACCCTTGGTGACCCCAGATGACCTTTGACCTACACCCAAAACTGTATGGCACAGCTTCTCACTATGGTGGATCTATATACCAAGTATGAAATCTATCCAAGATTTTTTCCTTGAGATATTGCGTTAACAAGGTTTTCAGTATTTGACTCTCAGTGACCCCAAATGACCTTTGACCTCCACCAAAAATGACAGGATTCATCTTCTCACCATAAGTCATCCACATACCAAGTATGAAATCTATCCAAGCTTCCTACCTTGAGATATTGTTTTAACAACAAGTTTTCAGTGTTTGACTGCTGGTGACCCCAGATGACCTTTGACCTCCACCAAAAGCTACAGCATTCATCTTCTCTCCATAATGCATCTACATACCAAGTATGAAATTTATCCAAGCTTCCTACCTTGAGATATCGTGCAAACAAGGTTTTCAGTCTTTGACCCCTGGTGACCCCACATGACCTTTGACCTCCACCAAAAACAATAGGGCACACCTTCTCACTATGACAGATCCATATACCAAGTTTTAGTTTAGTCCAACTTTCCCTTGTTGAGTTACAGCGTACCGAAGCAAGTGTCACACACACACACACATACACACACACACATACACACACACACACGCCAAGCTGACTACATAGGTTCCTTTTGCTAACGCAAGGAACCAAAAATACCAAAATTTTGCTCAAGGGGGGTTGGCTCCCCCTTCTCCCCCCCCCCCTTCCACTGGCTACGTGCCTGTGTAGGTAACATACAGTAACTAAAAATCATGTAAGGATAGCCATTTGCAACACATGCATGAAGTGAAGCCAAACTCCATTTTGGAAAGCCAACTTACAGTGCTTCTTGCCCAGGCCTTTGACCTTAATGGGTGTTAATATCCATTCAAGTGGCAGTACAAGAGCTGGCAAAATAGGCCCAAACTGGTGCTTCAAAGACCCCAGACATAAAAACAGTAAAACACACATAATTATCATTTAAAAAGAGAAATTACAGTTGTTAAAAAGTTAAAACAGTCAAGGAACTACTGACAAATACAGTTTATGCTTCGTAAATGCAATCTGGAAGGGACATTCTCTCTTCCTAGGTCTTAAAATTTCATTTTTCAAACACCTGACCTGAAATTAATCAATAGAGCTTACAGCATTCTAGTGGGAAATACACTGTATTCCAAAAGTTAGGCAATCCCAAAATGGTATAGATACCAGGTGTGGTGTCAAAAGAGTTCTTGTACCATGCAGGGTGTAAGAATAGTTACAATATGATTAGTGTCTTCAGCACAATCATCACAGGGAACAATTACAAATCCTTCCATACAGCATCTTGATTTAATAGCTTCTCACTGTGAGCTGAAAATGCAACTGTGGGTGCTACATTTTCAAAGTACTGTAGGCTCTGAATGGAAAAGTGAAGTCTAAACTGAGTGAGAATTCAGTTAAATGGCTCAGCTGTAGACCCCTGTGGAAAATATATGATACAGTTACTGTACATCATATTTTCCGCTGGCAATGAAACAAGGGCGAGTTTTAGCAGACCAGTAAGGATATGGAGAGAGCGCCATCTAGGGAAGGATATCACTGCCAATGATCATTCCATGGAATATGGACTGTCCGAGAGCAGTAATAGGGGTGGTAAGAAGGAGCAAAATAGATACTGTACATCGTTCTTTCAGAGGAGTTTCAATATGCAAACTGTAGGGATTTGTACATTACAACTTACTGGCAACATCCTGTAGCTATTGTAGACTTCACTGGTAGCACCTTACTACTCTAGGGTGGATATTTCGTCTGAGAAACATTTCATACTGCATGAAGGGTATTTGGCATTCTTACAGTGGATGATTGGAAGACAGTCCACTTCAATTCGCACAATATACCAGTAGTGTATTAATCCATCACAGATGAAAACAAAAGTAGCATAATACTGTCTCATTTGCTATAATTTTCATAGGTGTACCAGATAGTTTGTGTATGAATTTGTGTTTGTGTGTGAATTTGTGTGTGTGGATGGGGGTGTGGGGGTGTATGGGTGGGGGAAGAGGGTCCGGGCCATTCTGCCTATGAAAAATTTGAACTGAATCCTTTATGAGGAACACATTAGAAATTGCCATAGTTTCTACAGTAATTTGCTTGGGATTGCCCTGAGCAACTTCAGGGGGTTACAGCCTCCCTAGCCCACATGAATGAACCCACTAACCCTGTCAAGTAATACTGTACACGTAAATGTTCACTTACACGAGAGAAACTTCGATGAGGTATTTAGAGCTGTATTGTAGAGAGGTGGCTTTGTACTGAGCAGTAAACTACACAGATTCATGTAATGTATGATACTGGAAACTGAATTTACCACCTTTCTGAAAGCTTTTGTTTTCACTCTCTCACCCCTCAAGCTTAAAATAGCAACTCCTCTGTTTGACAGTGTCTGGCTGGAACGCCTGGCGCTTTTGTAAATGTATGCCTGGTATGTAGCCAATTAGTGTTGCGCCAGTCCATTTAGTAAACAGACTCACTGCAATCATGACTAGACAAGTTTTCTTTTAAATTGCAGAGGGTGAAAAAAATATTATAGAGAGGAATTTGAAGAGATAATTATTTCAAGAACATTCAGATAATATTAATTACACCTAACTTGTAACCAACAGTAAATTTCAAAGGTGTTGAAAAATCTTATCTCCTGCGAGAGAAATGAAGGTGTTCATGTTGTGACTGCAAGGGGAACGAGTCCAAATGACAGCCAGGTATGTGGTAGCACGTGCTTACTGATGACTCATTACTCTGTTGTGTTATGAATTGTATGTTATGAATTGTAACAAACATCTGCAACATGTCAAGAAAATGTTACATCTTTCTACAGTAAACAATGGAACTTTTTGGAAAGGAGGGCAGTGGTGAGTTTACCTTCATAGCAGGTGCCGAATATGTACTCCTCTTTGGCGTACATACTCTAACACCTGCGAACAATGACAGAGATCATCAGTTTCATTATATTCATAAGCCCAATACGATTTTACTCTCTCGACTGTTGATTGGTTTCAATATATGAATATTCATATTGCATGAAAAGGCTTCAGCTTCAACGTTCCCTTTTACACAGTAAGTCAATATTTAGGACTTCACTGTGTGAGCTTGAAGCGGGCGAAATCACACACTAAAACCCCACTGACATTTGTCGTTCGAAAAAGCATGATAATCAAGACTTGCTTTAGTCATTTTTTCCTTGAATATTTATAATTCTGTTTGTTGTGATCGTATATATGAACAGTTAATAGCGTACAGTTTTTACAGAGTCTTGCAAAAGTTCGCAGACGTTGGTATTACGAGTGCAGCCAGTATAGGTGCAGGAGTAATACTCGTCCGCCGGGTGGGCAAGGGGTGGGTGGGCAGGAACTGATGCTGAAAGCATTACCACACAGGCCATAGACCACTAGAGAATCAGCTTGCCTTTTTTGTGTCAGATTGCAGCACAGACAGCTACATCACCCACTCTCACACAAATTCTTACATAATTGTTTTTGGAGTAATATCAAAATATATCAATTGGCATGGAAGAGTAGACATCTGTCAGGTGTGAAAAACCATCCTCTGATCTTTTGGTCTTTCATTTCACTTGTTGAAAATGTATTTGTTGATCCCTCCTGATGATGACTGATCAATGATTATTCATGAGGTTAACTATGTTAGTCTTGCAACCAACATGCTGTACTCAAGTTCATACAAAGATCTAAAATTAAACCAAGTGACCCATCAGATAAATTGTGTACTTAAAATTTTTGTTTTCAGTTTCACCACATAGGAGATACTGTTTCTTCTTTTGCTCACCCATGCAAAAAAAAAAAAAAAAATGAAAATTAGCACCTTTGGACAAACATGGCTATGTCCATGGGTGAAGAAAAAAACAAAACATGCTGACATTCAGTTCATAGAGGTCAGGTCAGAAGACAAACTTTCGGTCAGAATGGGGGCATGGTGCTAAAACATTCTCTGAATGTCTTGCTCCACTTGGGAAGTAATGCATGCATATTACATGCAGAGAGGGGTAAGTCTGCAAAGTGAATGATCCTTCCCTGGAAATTTGGGCATTTGGGGGAAAAACTTTTGTTTTATACTTGATGTACAGTAAGCCAACCTCAAACTGAAGCAAAAGGACACCTACTGTATTCAGTCTAAACATTCCATTCACTTCCCTGAAGGTGTCTATTCACCTCAGTTTATGGTAACCTTGCATGATGTATCTATCAAAATTCTGGCCAATGAAGTGAAACTTCCCTCACATACACAAAAATTGAGGGAAGTTTTGACTTCCTCTATAGGAGGAGAACATTTTTTTCAGTCCTGGTAGTTACAGACATCCTTCCCTCCTTTTATCAATTTATCTATTGTGATTTCTTCCACTACTATCTGATACTGCAGCTATGCCGTACAGTATCTAAATACTTCAAGAAAGTTTTACAGTCCTATAACTGCGAGTGTTGTAAATCAAATTGGCAGGATGTTTAAATGGATTCCAACAATTCATCCTGAGAAACATTCGTCTGAGAATGTGGCACTGAGTCTATTTAATGTGCAACATTGCCACGTGTTATTACGTACCGGTACAGTAAATATGTAACCGTTCCTAAATACTATACGTGGCACTTAACAATCCCTATGTTCATACCGTAACCACAACAGCCATCTCTTCAACTAATGGTTGTGGTCAATTACAGCATTTCCTGCTTCCATTTCTAGTGCTCAACCTCAACTTGTACCTTTCATACCTAAAGCCATTTTGCGATCTTAGAAATGAAAAGACATTATGGGTAAGTTGTCGAGGACATGAAGGAAAAACAAACTATCCTGCAATAAAGAAGTAGATTTATTTCAAGACAAATTACACAGTAGATGCCAGATTACCTGCTACATCATTCTATATGATGTATCTAGAACACCACACGTCTGGGACAGATACTGTATGATGCCAATATTACATTCCACGCTGTAATGAGTAGGGTGCAAATTTTCAATTTTTGGTAGTGAGACTATACTCTTTCCAATATTTTGAAAAAGAAAAGAACAAAACAATTGTTCCCTTAAAAAGTTTCCAGGAGCTATATTTTTAAGGTTCACACAGGGTTTTTGATTGTTTTTTTTTTTTTTTTGGCAACAATGCAGGAGAGGGGAGGCCATCTTCGCAACACTTGGTAATGTTTGACCTCCTTCACATCTTGAGTGCTGAGGGGGAGGGACAAACCCCAGTGCCCCCAATGCATTTTGTACTTTGGTTAATATGAGGTATATACTGACATTAACAGATTTTACATACCAGTACCCACCTATTCAACTATGTACTTCTGTAGTATTGTACAAAATAAATACTGCGACTAGCAACATGGCAAGCAGCTCTCTTCACACTAAAATATCTCACAATCCCTTGTATATAACCCTCCTGATCTTCCAAATTTAATATGTGACTCTTTAGAAAATACCTGGTCCATTTTCATATTTAAGTGATACCACAGAACTTTATGTTACTCCAATACCACCATACTGCACTTGTATACCTAGTAAGGCAAATATCAGATCCATGATTTGGATGGGGCTGAAAAAATACAAGATTTTAAAATTATATCCCTTCATGTGATCACTCTGTACTACTCCTCTTCCACAATTCAACTGAATATGGGCCAAAAGTGGGGAGAAACTACGATCATAGCATGCACTACAACCGTGGTCGGCAAACTAGGGGTCGCGACCTTTTGAGGGTCGCGAAAATATTTCTGAGGGTCGCGAAAAAGATCCAGGGGAGAAAAAAATAATTGCCAAATTTCTCATTAAAAATAGGCAATGGGAGTGATTCTAATCTAAGAGCCAGTGATCCCACTCCTGTCGCGGATACTTCATACATACCCGGTCAGATGTTCCGTTCCCGGCCAAGCAGTCGCATTTGCCATTATAATAGACTGATCTTGAGGTCCTTATACCAAGAGAGCCTCAAAATAATATTTGTAACATCAACAAGGTGCTTTGAAAAAATGCTAAAGTTGCCTATCTACCTCTCAATAAACCGAGGCGTATGAACGCTGGGAAGGGTCGTTTCGGGCGATCTGAGGAGTATTTTTGTCAGAAAATTTTATTGGCACGCTACGTGCCAACCAATGGTGGTGTGCTTAGAATGTGTCATTGGCTGTTTCAGTGTGTTGCTTGGTTGAAGAGCTGTCATGACTTTCTTGATGCAGTCACCGGCAACTATCCCTATGAACTGCGCAATGCTGAAGATAGACTAATCCATTGTAAATATAGCTTTAGCTTTAGTGGTTCAATATGCAATGATGATGAGGATGCGAAAAATCCAGTTCTAGACCACATAACCAAGTCAAATCAAACTCCTCCCAACGACCCGTCATTGAGGGCCACCAAGATTCAGGAGTTGAAATTTGGGGCCACCAGGTGAAAAAGATTGCAGACCACTGCACTACAACACACAGCTCAATTTTCTCATAAGTACAGTATGTAAGGTAGACAAGTATGAAGGAGGAGGTGTACTACAACCTTCAAAAAATTTCTCGAACTTCCACAGCTCAAGAACAAAGGTGAGAAGTTCTTTCCTTAGGGATTATTGAAAGAAATCACAGAGTACAAGTTTACTCTATACTCACCTTAATATCTTATCACTGCAGGACATGGTAAGTAGACGTTCACCCTCCATTACACCGTCCCATGTTTGGATGGTGGGAGCTGACTTCACAGGAATGGTACCCTCTCCAGATTCAATCTTCGTCCTCAGCTGACCCCTCGTCTTGCGGTTTGGGTGCTTGTCAGCAGATCCATTTTTGTTCTCCTCACTGGCTGCTTGTTCATGGGGAGAAAATATGCGGGCGTCCCCACATGGAGATGTGCTGATGTAGAGGTGAAAGCGGAACCCCTCCTTCAACAAGAACCCACCCTCCTGGCAAGGTTCAAATATGGACTTTTCCCCTTCCCCATTAAGATGAAGCTTAAGCTGGGAGTACAGGTACCTGATAAGGCACCTTCGAGATATTATTTCAGCGTGGCAGTCATTCAGTGCCAGTCCCTGATCAGACATGTACTCACCATTGATACACTTAGTACCAGTGGTGACACTTATAACCTGCGACCTTGAAAAGTCATCCCCAACTGTCATCACAATACCTGCAAGTACTTTCCGCCTGGAGTACTGAGAGTTGGCACCGCTTGTCAGTTCATTAAACTTTGTGAAAATTAATTCATGAATGTGGTCAGCTAGTTCAAGAGGGGCTTGGGAAAGTTCACCCGCATTTGTGATGGGCTCATAGCCAGGCTGGAAGTTTGGCATCAGATTGTAAACTGCTGTTAGGGCTGCCTGTGCTGCCCTTGCTTTCGCAAGTTTCTTATTTCGAGCTTGTCCTTTAAAGTCCTGGCCATCCACATTCACAGACATCACAAAGAGCTTGCTATGGCTTTGACCTTCCTCAGATTCCAATTTGTAATGAAGACCTGGTCTTAGCTCATTTAATACCATCAGTGGGTTTTTAACTTGCTTGTGCTCCACAACTAGTGGTCTCTTGATAGCCATGGCAGGACTTGACTGGTCACCATCTGGAGCCTGCTCAGAGCCATTACTATCAAATGGACGGAATCCAAACTGACCGCCCGGAACGTCTGCTGTAAAGTCTTCACTATTCACAACTTTGCCCATAGCATGATAAGCATCTGCTGAGTTTGGGAACTGAATAAATGACTTCAGGGCCAATTCAGCTGCTTTGCTTTTGGCCAGCTTTTTTGTGGTCCCACTTCCTTTGAATATTTCCCCATTCACCTCAACTGACATGACAAACACTGGAGCGTGCACAGGCCCTGATTGCTCACACAAAGCAAATTTGAGGCCAGGCTTTAGTTCATTGAGTTGCATTAGAGCATTCTTTGGTAGACGGGGGCCGTGAACCTTTTTCTGCCTTTTACGCTTCTTTTTACTTGTGGTCTTGTCACTGATAGATTGTTCTTCTTCCAAGTCCTCTTCCAGGGGTCTCTTGATACCCCCAGTCTGACCATTTTCCCCCTCCAAAGGAGTAGTCTCTTCCATTCCTTCATTTTCTTTGTTACTGGAGGCAACAGCAGAATCCCCCTGTGACTGTCCATCATTTGGAAGAATTTCCTCAGAGGAAGGTTCAACTTTAATATCAACTTTGGTTTCTGTAGCCATGCTGGACTGCTTGCAACTGAAAAGGAAATTAGAAAATGATTTTATTGGACCCAAATATTTCAAACTCTTGTTTGACCCAAGCTTTAAACACACTGTGTGAACTTTTTAAAATTCTGGCACAGCTCTAGATGTGATAACCTCACATTTACACAAATGTATTAGATTTTGGATAGGAAAATTTGTAAGTTTATAAGCTTAGCCAAGCTTCCTGTGGATATCCCCCAGTCTGTCACTTTTCTTTATGTACTTACTTATTATATATCTATGCTGTATGAACTGAAATAAAGTTGCTGAAACTGAAACTGAAAATAGAATACAAACTGAAAAGAAAGCACACTGCTGTTTATCAATGTAAAGCCATGATGTAATAGCCCCTGTGTGTTTCAGGTTCACTCTGGGTACAAAATCAACAAAGCTTACATTTGGTTGTGAATCTCTGAGTCCTACTCACCTCATATTACACAAATGGTCAGTCTCACTTACTGTACCATGTAATATTGACTGGCAATACAACATGGATGACTTGGAACAAGCATTTTGTGAGGAAGAAGGGCAAAACCTATTGGGGAGCCAAAACATTGCCAGTGTTATTCTGAATAGATGAGACTGTCCATTTTTTGGAACAGGTGAGAAAAGTACAGTAGGAGTAAAATAGCTTGTGATTACCTCAAGTTAAGGCAAAATTTTATATCTCAGGCTCAAAGTTGTAAAATTAATATTGCAGAGGTGGCAATATATACATAATTAACAGAACTGGAGATGTCACCAAGAAACATGTACATGTATGTTAAACAAACCAAAATTGACTGCATGGGTTATTAACTGTGCACAGGTGTAAGATGGACATGTATGATCTTAACTGAAAACTTTGATACTGCACTGTTGTAAAACACTAAAGCATAGCAGTAGTGAACTACTATGGGCCATAAAAAGAATTAATTTAGCAACTGTTCATTTCAATTTTGCCTGGTTGAGAGGGAGCTGTTTATCTTTATTCATATTTGGATCTGTTCAGTAAAAATGGAAGTGAATAACAGGCACAGGAAGGAACACCAAAGGGATTTGTGATTCCCCAAAGAATCACTAACAATCACAACAAAAAGAAGGAATAATAACACTAACAGCTTTGACTATGTTGGCTTTTCCAGAGACCTTTCAGTTTTATTGACACATTGTAGGCAAGGTATTACTAAGCATACACTGTAGACCTACACTACTGTTACACTGCATAGATTGTACTTAAGAACTGTATCACCATGACCAAACGTTTTTTTAGGCCCCTCACATAATTAACTTCTAGAGTATCTTTCTGTAAAGAAATTATAGATAATTAAATCCATTTTATAAGTCTACTGAAGATCCCATTCCCAATGATCCATGCATAATGCTCTTTGCCATTTTAACTTTTGCATTTTACAGACCATTTATGAAGGGAAACTGACATGCTGAACTTGGATTCTCCTGAAGCTTATGGCTGTACATGTCATGTAAGTGATATGTGAGGCTAACGAGTGATTTATTTTCATAAATTCATGTGACACATTATGTTGTGTACTCTAAGTAAGGTTTCACTCATTTTGTATACTCTCATTGTGTACAGCACAACAGATTAGGCCTTTATTATTGTGTTGGTACTTAATAAGTTACTTCCAATCCAGCCGATATTCTGTAAAATTATTTTTTTCTTTGAATAAGCTGACACACTTCAAGCAGGGAACACTT
Organism: Holothuria leucospilota; assembly: GCA_029531755.1. Classification (NCBI taxonomy): domain Eukaryota; kingdom Metazoa; phylum Echinodermata; class Holothuroidea; order Aspidochirotida; family Holothuriidae; genus Holothuria; species Holothuria leucospilota. Next base: position 21,051,668 of record CM055969.1, read on the forward strand.
CAGTACCATTCAAATTGTATAGCAGAGTCTATCCAATGTCATTTTATCTCCAAATTTATGGATACTCCAATTTCTCTAGAGGGCTAAAGAAATCTTAAATATTTAATGGGACCTTGGAGCTTACAGCATTCTGTCCAGCTTTCATCATTATATTGTACCCACCAAGGATGCCTACCCTAACCAGCGCTAATACTGCCTGTGCATAAACAACTGTCAAGTAAAGCATCACATGATAAAGACAGCTCTTACTAGTGAGGTCTGTATCAACTCTACACTTAAAGGGAAAATGCAGTCACTCCAAACTGAATTAGTGTACCATGGGTATCCTAATGTAGGGTTGGGAGATATGACAAAAATTTGTTTCATCTTTAAATTTAAGTTATTGAAATTTCAGTCCCCAAAACTTTGATTTTTTTTCCCTACATCATCATATCATGATACGGGTTTTTCATATCGCATATCACAATTTACGGACTTCTGGCGATATATATCGACATATACATTGTATATCGCCCAACCCTATCCTAATGCATGAATGGCTCTTTTAAATCATGTGACAATTTTATAACTGAATTTTGAATTTATGCAAAACAACCCCTTTGTTTATCTTGAGAATACCACTTTGATGTTATGAAACATTATGAAAGATACTTGCAATGGAGATACAGTAAGATGAAATTTATGATATAAATTTTATAGTTCATCTGTCAAAGTAAGTTTGGGGCAAATGCTTGCAACACCATGTGTTGACTGGTTCATTCTGATTACCTTTGTGCTAAAATAAAAAAGTCTGTTCATTGGTGTAAGTCTCATTCTAAACAATGGTAAAACTAAAGACATGGTGATTGATTTTAGGAAAAGCAGTTCAATTCGTGATCAAATAGGGCCTATTTCTTCATGACAAAGAGGGTGAGAGGTAGAAAGCTATGTACATATCTGAGTGAATGTAAATAAATTTAATTAAACTATTTATACAATGGCTGTTAGAGGTACAGTATGAAAAGCATGTCAATGACTTCACTTCTCCAGAAATTAAAACAACAGAAGGGTGATGATACTATCTCGAAATTATTAGCTATCATCAGTGTCTTAATATTTAGTGTTGTATGTTTCTTTGGTGGTATGCTGAAAAAAACACACCCATAAGTACTCAAAAAGGTAGGCCTATTATTAAAGTCAGCTGAAGAATGCATTCACTCAAGCCTTATGCAATTTTCATCAATATATGAGTATAGCGGCCTGCTGAAACACAAATCGTGTACTGAAAGATAACACACACCTTTCTCATTGTCTTACCCCCTGTAATGGCTCCAGTGTAAGGTTATGACTTATGAGTTCCCCGTTTTAAAACAAGGAGAATCCAGCAATTGATTCCTTACCGAGGTAGTACACCCATTCAAATCTCTAGCAAAGCCCTCTGGCCACAGTGCATGATTTTTCTGCCGAGCTATCAGTTCCATACTCCAGACTTCACTTCAATTATTTTTCTCCACTGGTTTTCATAGTTTTAAGATTTTAATTTCTTCGTCTTGTTAAATTGTCTGTATAAACTTTTTTGAACACTTTATCTGCTTTTTACTGGATTGCAGTCTTTGTTGTTTCAAGTTCATTTCACTGTATGATTTTTACTCTTACTTGTACAACCTTTGATTACTCATGACTTATAACAGTAAATTTCTTTCCTGGTTTTACGTTTAGTCTACATCTGTCTTTTGTACTGCAATTTTTATTTTGTGTTGTTACTGTCATGTTTGCCTCTAAATGCCTAATGCTGACAGGAATTGAGTTTTCCTTCCTGAAATGGACAATTTAGTACACTTTTGCTCTAACTTATACCTTTACACCAATTGCATTCAAAAACTACAGACCCACATTTAATTCTGCTATGAGTAAATTGATCTAAACCATTCTCATGAAAGCTTTATTCAAATTCAATGGCCTTCTCAAGATACTAGAAACTGATGTAATCTTATCTTCTACCTGAAGCGATTATAGAGCAAGCAGGTGTGATGTAATGTCATGGATATAACTGTACATGGAAAGGAACACACAGAAACTGATGGACTGTTCTACTGAATGCTAAGATTAACTTTGCTTTTTTAAATATTTTAAAAATAAATTTCAGTTGGGACAATTGTTTTTTAATTCATTCTGGGACAGCTGAATTTGCCTTTTAACTGGGACTGAGAAAGGCAGGATGTAAGTTAAATGTGCCTGACTATTATTATACTAGACCATGAAAAGGGGTGACACTATTGAAACATTTATATAATACTTTCCACCACATTGTTTCTACATACTGATGTCATCACAATTTCTGTACTGATGCTGCAGTGGTATGATTCTGGGAGTGTACCCCATGAATCAAGAGAGACAAGGGGGCAGACATTTGATAAAGCCAACCAACAAATGTGGCTAGCAGATGCTGGGAAATGTCTGGGACTGTCAAACAATGGCTAATATACATAAGTTAAAATTAAAAGAGGTTACATTGGTTCTGGGTGAAGTGAAGCGAGAGTTATGCCTGCTGTAGCAACATTGAACAATGTATTGTCTTTAAAGGGAAGATGTGGCTCCAAGCTGATCAGTCAAATCTTTGGTGTCCTCTTATTTCCCTTATCAGTATCTTTCATGATATTTCAGAACACAAACATTGCATATTGAAGGCAAATCAACAAGCTTAATTCTGCATGCAGCAGAGAAAACTAGAAAAGCCAAAAGGCTTAGTGATTCCTTGCTGTATGGAAACATCGTAACAAACATAAAACGCCCACATGACAAGCATGAGATCCCTCACAATTATCCTACTTGAGATAGCATGTTAACAGGGTTTTCACCTCTTGAAATCTTGTGACCCAAAATGACCTTTCACCTCCACTATAAACAACTACCCTAAATGGCCATCTACATGCTAAATATGAACAATATATTGAACAATCCACGGGCCAAGCATGAGATCCTTCACAGTTATCCTCCTAAAAATATCATGTTTTACAAGGTTTTGACCTTTTGCGACCCCAAATGACTTTTGACCTCCGCAAAAATGATAGGGATCATGTATTCAGAATTAGCAATCCATATGCTACATATGAGATTCCTCACAGTTATCCTTCTTGAAATACTGTTTACAAGATTTTGACCTTTTGAACTCTTGTGACCCCAAATGACCTTTGACCTCCACCAAAACCAATAGAGAGTATCTCAACTTGAAGAATCCACATGTCAAGTGTGAGATCCCTCACAGTGATTCTTCTTGAGATAGTGTTTACAAGGATTTGACCTTTTGGACTCTGGTGACCCCAAATGACCTTTGACCTCCACCAAAAACAATAGGATCATCTAATCAATATGGGTAATCCACATGCTAACTATGAGATCCCTCACAGTTATCCTTCTGGAGATGCCTAGTTTACAAGATTTCCACCTTTTGACCTATGGTGGTTCCCAATGACCTTTGACCTCCACCAAACACAATAAGAATCATATACTCAATACAGGCAATCCACATGCTACGTATAAGATCCCTCACAGTTAACCTTCTTGAGATGATAGTGTTTACAAGGTTCTGACCTTTTGACCTTTGGTGACCCCAAATGACCTTTAGCCTCCACCAAAAAATATAAGGATCATCTACTCAATATGACTAATCCACATGCTAAGTATGATATCTTTAGCACTTGCCCTTCTTGAGATATAGTGTTTACAAGGTTTTGACCTCACGTGACCCCAAATGACCTTTGACCTCCACCAAAAATAATAGGGATCATCTACTCAAAATGGGCAAGCTACATAGTATGAGATCCCTCCCAGTTACACTTCTTTCTTGAGATATAGTGTTTACCATGTTATGACCTATGACCTATGGTGACCCCAAATGACCACTGACCTCCACCACAAACAATAGGAATTATCTACACAATATGGGTAATCCACATGCTAACCAAGAGAGACCTCACAGTTACTCTTCTTGAGATATAGTGTTTCCATAGATTTCAACCTTATGACCTGTGGTGACTCCCAATGACCATTGACCTTCACCACAAACAATAGGAATTATCTACTCAAGATGGGCAATCCACATGCTAAGTATACAATCCCTCACACTCACCCTACTTGAGATATAGTGTTTACAAATGTTTTTGACCTTTTGACCTCTGGTAACCCCAAATGACCTTTGACATTTACTAAAAACAATAGGGATCATCTGCTCAATATGGGCAATCCACATGGTAAGTATGAGATCCCTTACATACATCCTGCTTGAGATAAAATGTTTACAAACAATTTCCAAGGTATTAACCATTTGACCTCTGGTGACCCCAAATGACCATTGACGGTTTGAGCTTCACCAAAAACAATAGGGATCATCTAATCAATAAGGGGTATCTACATGCTAAGTATGAAATCCCTAGAGGTTACCCTTCTTGAGCTAGAGTGTTTACAAGCAAAGCGTCAAATACACACACACAGCATCACCATCGCATATGTCAAGGAATAAAAAAATCTGTTATAGTAAAAGAGTATGATCATGTATGATCACAAAATTTGTGCCACTCATGAAGTAGGGTCTTAGGGTATAGGCCTACTGATTCTGTTTGGGGCAGATTTTACATTTCAGACAAACCTTACCTAAACATCCCTCACTCCTTGAGATAAAGTTCCAGTTTTGCTAATTTAAGATACTGCTACATAAAGGTGAAGTGACAGTTAAATCATTGAATCATCTGAATAAATTAAGCCTCTAGCACCAATAAGTTTTGGGATTTAAACCCCTGGCAGCTCACATTAAGGTGTGTGTGCCATTTTTTTTTTCATGAGCACTCTAGGGTCAATTTAATGTCAGAGATACTTCCAATGCATTAGTAGACACCATGCAATTTAAAGTGTAAAGCAAACATGCTTTACAAAGCTACCTGAGCAACAGCACACACACACAACTTAAAAAGACACACACTACAGTTTACAGTACAGTACAGTACACAGTACAGTACAGTACAGTACACAGTACAAGACACAGTACAGAACCACAGGTCCAAATGAAAAACATTAATTCAACATTTAAATAGTTTTATCTGTCATTAGAAACTGAAAAACTGCTACATATCAACCATTTCTTGAGAAATATTGCTCCAGTACAACTAGTTCAGTTCAAGTAAAATCAGCACATCTTAATTTAACCAACACTTTCGTCCTGTTGCCTGCATTACTACAGTACATAACTGTAGCTGTGTCTGTCATAATTATGAACCCAGATGTGTCCTTAACATTTCGAGCCACATATCACCATGGCAAAATTCTAATTGAAAGTCACACTCCTTCAATACCGTACATGTCAATGATACAAGGTGCACATCTTTGGGTATGAGAGCTGCCTGATATACAACCTTGAATAACAGTGAATGAAAACTTTTATGTTGCAAAGAAATCCAACTATTTTTTCTTTGACCTTTTCTGTGAATGAATAGTTCTTGACCTTGCTCCACTTTTGACATGTACTGTACTGAAGTGTCTCTTAATTTAATACACTACTGTGTGAAGCTAACCAAAGGTGTGTCACAGTATGGAAGTACTAGCCCCAAGGTAGTACTTCCATGGTCACAGTACAGTATAGCAAAGGTTAAATGGCTTATGAGATCCAGGATTACAGCCACCAGGCCTAAAGTTGTGCCTAAAACCTTAAATTTCATGAACATTTACAAGGGTGTTAGAAAGTCAACCTAACTGGTTTGATTCCTGTCTTCACAGCTGATTCCATTTCTGGGATGAAAAATATCCAAATTTATTCATTTAATTTGAAACAGGTCTCAGGAAGAAATCTGGTTATTTGTTGCAAAAAAGTAATCTGTTCACCCAAATTTTAATTTGTTTACCCAAATTTTCAAAAATTCAAATGATGCAACATCTATTAATCTTGTAATGCATAATGTTTTGAGGAGGGATGAAGCTATTGCTAGAGTTTATTCGTGAGACTGAACGGTTCAATGATTTACGGTATTTTCTTTGTATGCCATGTTGGTGCATTTTAAATGCATATTTCCAATGAAGGACAGAGAGTCCAAGCTTTAGAAAAGAAAAAATATGCAATGCAAACAATGTACTTTGCATGGTACAAGAGAGGCATCACTATTGGCCCAATCAACATAGGGCCACTGTTTTTCTGCGTTCATGGAAAAAAATTAACAACAACTATCCAGTCCAAAATACATGTATACAAATTTCTTATAGAAAACTGTGTACTGTAATAATTTACCCTCTAATGCCATGTTCATTAAATGCTTCTATTTACCAAAGACATAAAAAGACATTTTACCATCCCTAATGATGACAAACAGAAAATTATTAAAAACCTTTGACAGGGTTCTTACACTTTCTTCCAACTATAATTCCATGACTTTCCATGGCCTTCACAGCAAGCACTCCATAACTTTTTCAAGACCCTTCCAGACTAACAATGTACTTTCTGATTTTAGTGACAGAATAACAGCTTGAATTAAGTCAGTCACATAAGGACATTTTTCAAAAATTTTGAAATTTCATGACTTTCAACACAAGTTGACACTTTTCAATGACTTTCAAGGCCTGGAAACACAAACTGTAAAATTCCATGATTTTCCAGGATTTCCATAACCTGTGGAAACCCAGTATGAAGTTACAATCAGAAAATGAGTAGCAACTTAACCAAAGTTAGCAATAATGTCTCGGCACAGGATCCTTTTAAAATAAATATTTGATTATTTTCTAGAAAAATATTACTTTTTCAGAGTACTCATAACATCAGGACTACATGTTTCTATGTGTGATGTCATGATGACCTGCATGTTTGTGCATTTTCATCCTGCATAATCATCTCTGTATACACTTTTAACTTTTATTGCCTTGATTAGGCAATCCAGTGAATTACATTGACACAAGAAGTAGCAATTTAGTGTGGGGTAAGGTTTTAAAACCATTTGCCCCAAAAATCCTGCAATAACCTTCGTTGTGGTAGCAGAAACAGTACCATCTAGAGCCTGGGATCTTAAATGGCAGCCTGCGAGGCCAGCCAATCCAGCCCACCAACACATTAAAGTCTAAAACAAAATATGAGGTTTGTTTCCGAGACATATTTTGATGCGGACAGAAGAAACATTTTTGTTACTTTAAATGAAGTAAAACATAGCTAGAGTGTGTTGAAAACGTTATTTTTCGGGGTGCTTTGTGTGCACCTATCATTAGCAATTACCTCGCTGTTACTTCTGTTCATTAAGGACAGCTTCGGTGCAGTAATTGTTCTAATTTGGCCTGGGATACTCCCACCCATTTTGGTAAAATTGACAAACAGAAAATAGGAGTATCTGAATCAGTGTATCTGAATCGGTGAAGCTAGCTGTACTGCTTTCCAACAGTTACTGTACTTTTGGATAAAAAGAAATTGAAGAATAGGCAAATTTGAAAATCAAAGTACAGTATATAGAGGGGAGAACTACAGTGTTAAGGTGACCTGCATATCATTCTAGGTGTTTTTTTTTTTTTTTATTCTCCTTACCAAAATTGTCCCAAACTACCAAATGTTCCATTTACTCAGCATGCTTTTCAATAATTTAAAAGAAGGGTTTAAGCAAAAACTTAATTTTCATATGTCAATGAAACAGGAACTAAATCTGTGCAATTTGGTGAAATTTTCATTCAAATCGGACATGTTAGTACTTGAGATTTCAGCAAATGAAGTTACACAGGCTTACGGATTTTGAGGGGTATATGCCTCTTGGTAGTAGAAAATACAGGCTTGAACCAATACCTCTTATTTGCCCTACTTCAAGTGTTTTTTCTGGTGGGACTCTTGGCGTTCCCATTACATCATTTAGTATTTTGAAAATAGGACTTCCCCATCTCGGACAAACTTACTTGTCTGTTTGCAAAATTTTCATGATGAAAAATGTGGCCTGCCAATGAAAGTAATTAAGAGCCCCTGATCTAGAGTCGTAATTCAAGACACTGTCAGTGACCATGAAGGGTATACTTCAATGGTATTTGGGCCTGAAATGCAATTTATTACCCCTCTGTTCATTTTGGGAACATCAATACAATTTTGTCATAGATATAATGGAAAAAACGATCTCTAACCAACCACAAGTTGCTTCAATCTTTCTCTATCAATTTGTAGGAGTGCCCTCATCAGCCAAGTACTTTGACACCTCATAGGGGTCCAGGCTGTAGCCACACAAGGAACTGCAGGGGTGGGGTGCAGCTCCCAGGAACGAGGCTAAATATTTTATTTTTCAATGGGGGTGTAAAATGTTATGATGTAGCAGCATTCAATTATAAGGGTAGTCCTGTCATCTGAGACAACCAGAAATTTTGCAGGACTACCGTATTTTGCAAAAGCAGGTGTGTAAGGTTGTCCGTTGGGACAACCAAATCTTTTGAGGAAAGTGATGTTTACATTTAGCAGCTCAATGAATTGCGCAAGCAAGGAACTTTAAAAACTGCATCAAAAGATTTGCAGCAAAGTGCGGTGATCACGCACGTTCACCACAACTTCCCACACAGTAACTTTATCGAAATGTGCATAGCACCATCATGCCAAAATATGTGCCCGTACAAACTCCACTAGTAGGCCACTAGGCTTGCACTGTACACAGAGAAGCTGAATTCCTTCATGCAAGCTACGAATTTGTACTACTGATGTTGCAACACCAGTGCTTTCAATCTGAGATGTTTAATTTATGAGCCTGCAATACGAACATCATAACATTAACTACAGTATGTACACATTGTACACTAATGTACAGGGTTTTCCCTGGGCCTTTTGAACGTCGCGGACCGCGACGTTCAAACTTCAAAAACAAGAAGGCCGCGACGTTCAAAAAACAGCCGCCATGTTCAAAAATTCCTCCGGTACCCTGAAAAATGTTACTTAAACTTTGTCAACGATCGCCTTTTTGTTAATACAATGTGCCGTGAAACCACAAGCTTATTTGCGAAACCTTGTCACGGCAAAACTACGAGCCATGTTAGTACTACCTTCGCTGTAGTACTGTCATGCTCATACCTACGGTAATACACGCAAGTCTCAAGATGCAAACAGAAAGCTAAGCGTTCGGTATGTATGCATGCCACACACGTACACAGAGTTCAGCAAGCCCTCTTTCATTCACACGTTGCCCGCTCGGCGGACAGTCTATACTGTCTGCACTCGTGATACCACATGTAAACATTTCAAGGTCGGGCCCTATACCAGAGTCAGCGTGGATGAACACCGGCGAGATTCGCCTTCCGACACAAACCTGGTGAACAATTGAACACCTCAACCAGCTGACCTGCCCAACCCTTTGAAAATCCCGCATTTCATATCTTCATGGTCACAAAGAATAAAGCCCCGCCTCGGAATGCAACTCCAATGTAAAACAGAATCTCGGATGCACAGAATTTGCGTGTCTTTCATTAAAAACTTCATAGTATGAACTTTTGGATGTGTTACTTTTTATTTTAGTAGTGTTTGCATCGGGTACCCGATCGATGCTGTTACTACCCGGGTAGCGTTTTTCAATCTTTTCCTTTTAATCTTCGCGAAATAGGATGGTTATTGCAACAAACAAAATGTATTTACCCTCATCTCATTCACGTTTATGTTGACATGGAGTTGGTTTTGTCTGTTTCCGTACCATGCTTTTGTTAAATTGCACGAAACAAGCCCCGCGATGCGTGTTCTAACATTAGCCTCCCTATACTAGATAACGAAACAACATAGGCCTACAGTACTATACTGTATGCCTAGCCTATTTCTAGAAATGAACGTAAAAAGACAGCTCATATACACTTGCACGCAGTGCGTGTGGATGGTTACCGTTCCAAAATTCAGACCCGGAAGTAGCGCGAAAGACCTACTAGAAATTTTTTTCCAAAAGTCCCCTGACTCTCTGGCGAAGAGCCAGGGGCGAAAACCAAACAATACTCCCGAAGGAGTTCTGCTCCCCGAAGGAGTAACAACGTCCCCAAGGGACAAACTTTGACTTAACTGACACCACCTACTAGAAATTTTACACATATCTCTGGTCTATAAACACATACCCAAATGGATATACGGTACGTGGCTCGACGATATTGCTAGATTTCATACTTGTCAAGTTATCACTAATATTAACATGACGTGATTTCATGGTCTAAAGAGGTAAATTTTGGTAATACAGTTATGTCTACATAAGGTATGCACTTATATAAACCACAATAATATTCTTTTGTCTCGAATCAATCGCCAAAAATTCGTATTTTTGGTGGAGAAACTTTTTCTGAAGCAAAATTCACTCCATCAGATTTAAAATCATACACATTCTTTCAAGGTGTATTTTTCGCTGCGTGCCCGCGAAAAAATCTTCTTTCCTGTTACTTCTATACTGGTTCTACCTTACATACTAAAATGATTCCCATCTTTATGTTGCTCGTAATTTTTTATAGCTATTCAAACTACTGACAAAATTTTTACGTCCAAAGTTTCCTAAATATATGGCGAAAAAGAGCAAAATATTTTCCCAGTATTTTACGTACCCCCCATTCACGAAAAGTGGAACGTGCCAAAGTCATGTGCTTTGCTCCAATATGCACAACATGTCTGACAGAGAGAGCACCCAGAACGGCAACGAACGAACGAACGTTCGTACGTGCACGGTGTCTGCCGTATCTTACCGTACATTTTTAACGGTACTGTGCAGGTGAAATCTCGGCCAGGAGATGCATTAGAAAGATTTTTACTGTCATTATCACGAAGGTACAGTAGGTAGTGGATTTTTCATAAGAGTAACAAGAAAGCAGTTTACGAGAAATTTGAACACATGGTTGAGGTACAGTCATAGAAATAAAAGTAAGTTACTTTTATTTCTATGGGTACAGTACAGTACAGAAGTTGCAGTGACAAACTGGAAGTATTTTTTTTTCTCTTTTTTTTGGGGGGGGGGGGGGTTCCGATGCACGGCACACTTGGACACAAAGCCACGGAAGGTAATGATAGGACTTGTTTAAAATTTACACTAAAGTATATGGTCAAATTATTAGTTCCCGTCTGATTTCTAAACTTACGACATTATGAACCAACGGCACATTGTAGATATAGAAAAATGTGATGTTTTGTTTTCAAGAAATCGATCCGGCCAGAGATAAAGGGCCGATGGGTGGAGTCTTGAATTGTATTTGCATACCTGCATGCACTAAATTTTGGCTAGATGTTGCAAGGTTTACGGTCGGCTACCAGGGTACCGGGGGGTAATGCGTTTCGGGTACCCAGGTACGAATTTTCTACCCGGTGCAAACACTAGAATTTAGTTTCACGTGTTTGAATTCCGCTATTCCCTGTGAGGCAATTATTTGCGCCCATGTCATGTGCCTATCACGGCTAATGTAAAATTACGAACGTTATACGTGCGTTGTATACGTACTTGCAAAGGTACTGTGTGCTCTCTGACGTACCTGAACTGTGCTGCATTAGAAATTGCGGTAACTATTACAATAGCCAATGATCGCTATCATTTGGAGAGGTTAAAATATTAGGAGTTTGTGAGCACCCATGGTGAATATTTTGGCGGAAACTTAAAGAAATTCTGTTGACTGATTCGCCTCAAAAGTGCTACCATTTTGCGTTTAGACACTTCTAAAATTCAAAAAATTTCGAAAAGGGGAGGGGGACACCCCCTCCCCTTATACCCCACCCCCAGGCCGGCGATTCACCGCCGGACGCGGCAGACCCGCGACGTTCAATTCTAAACCCAGGGAAAACCCTGATGTACGCCACAAGACAGCACTATTCTTATACAGTAGATATCTGTTTTTTTTTTGGGGGGGGGTGTCTAAAAAGTGAAAGCCACTTTGGAAGACTGGTGGTAACAAGGCATTATCAATTCCATGGTTGCAAAAATGGTTACACTTAGGACTACCTTATTTTGAGCAGGACAACCAAATTTTACAATGTGGTAGTCCTTTGGACAACCATTGCTAATTCCTTAAAATCGAACACTGCAAAGTCAGTAAAAACCCCATTGGTGCCCTAGTTTTTGGAAATACCCTAGTACGACAGACACCTAGGTAGTATGTCCACACACAGGGCTGGAAGAAATTGTATATTTCCTGGGAAGGGAATCAACCTAACAAAAAGATCTGCCCCTTTTCGTCAGGCAAAATGTAGAACAAAATAGATCTACACAGGATCAAAATAATTAAGCTCACCATTTTCCCTGCCATTCTCTACTTTGTGTGTACTTGGCCTATAGCATTGACAGCCACATGCCTTTTGAAACTTCATCTGGGGGATTCTCATAAACCAAAGTAGTGGTAGGCCTTTACAATCGTGCATGGTTAACGACAACAATTGCAACCTGAAGGCCTTTTTTCCAGCCTAGGCTTCTTGATTTTCCACTGCCAAATTTATTTTGACCCTTGGCACAGTTGTGTTACAGCAGGCCAATGTTTTCAACCAAGGTTCCTTATGATTTAAGGTTCCTCATGATTTACTTTTACAAAACCAACAACTACCTATTTTCCTGACAAAACTGTATTCTTAATCTGCCAAAAGATAAAAACTTCTTCAGTGAAAAATGCAAAGATGACAATCTAGAAAGAACTGTAAATACTGGGCTATAGCCTAGCCAAAATCTCAACGGGGGCAGTTCGTGACAGCATCCAGTGGTATACCTATGATAGTTAGCACCCAGGAAAACACTTTCTCGTGGCTTTGGGGAAGGAGTCTCTTTATAGTCTCTTTATATGTGTAGACTGGTACTGTCTTTGGCAAAGCTTTGAACTGATTATGTGTTAACAAATTCTTATTATTTAGGATCTATTTTATTATTTTGTTTTTATTTGAGGGGTGCTATCTAAGGGCTGAGATAATCCACCTACTCTTTGAGAAGTTGTTGTGTATGTAAGATTCCTGACATGCAAAATGGTGCCATCTGTGAGAGGGCTTTGAATTGGCTGCATGCTTAAAAACCTCACTTTTAGTGCCTCTTTTTAGTTTCTTTTTGGCTGTGTGTAAAGGAGCCTTAACAAGTTGCTTGGATACAAAATGGTGCTATCTTTGAAAAAAAGCTTTGAATTGATTTTATGTATTAAAAATTCTTATTAGGCAATACAACTTTGAGCATAAGATTACTTCTAAATGGTAGAAAATCATTAAAAAAATTATTTTTCTGGCCAATACTGCCCAGTCGCCTTCACAGCGAGTGATTATAGATGATAGTACTGTAGCCTGCACAGCTATTTGTGCCATCTTTCTCCTAAAGACATGCAGAGTAAGAGGAAGCGAAGTCAATAAAAGTTTGTGATGCAGATTAATGCAAATTATCCACATTTGCTAAATTCTTCATAATGTGCGTTGTGATTGGCTAAGAGAAATGAACCTAAGTCTTTCTTATGCTTATGCTCAAAGCTGTATGTGAAGATGTGTCAGATGTTCTGCTTGAACAGATGGCATGACTGAAAAGTCAAGTCTTTGAGGCTTGCAGTTAGAGTGTATAAACAGGCCAATTTCCATGTTTTGTCTGGAGAAGTGTCCTACTTTGTTAGTACATGTGTAGTGTATAGAAGGCATCTGGTCGTTTCACCCCAATACCAGTTCACAACCGACCACTTTGCTAGTCGTTTCGTCCCACTACCAGTTTCCCCCAAAGAGTGTTGTTTTACCCCAAGTGCCTAACAGTTTGCCCCCTTGATTTTACTAGTTGATTTAAATACCAACATTTCCAACTGACTTAATTTTGAATGTTCATATTTGTTATGAACTTGAACTGGAATTCCAAAAACAAATTTGCTTGAACAGAAAAATGATGGGCATTTTGAAAAGAAAAAGATTTGCAGCAAATTTCATTAGGCCTATGTAGAAAAGTTCAATAAGGTGCACAAAAAATGCATCAAATTTCATTGTATGAAAAAGTGGTATTACTGTGGCTAAATAGTATGGCGGCTAGTAATACAGACAAACACAGCAAGAAAAGAGCCTTAAGTTTGCTTTGCAGCCAGCAGAAGTGCAAAGGAAGAGACTAGCTAATGAAGTGTTAGCATTATAAAAGGATATTTTCCAACGTCGAAAGTTGTCCGGAATCAACATTATCCTCCGATGTTAAATCAGTTGGTGACTGTACTTTGATTGGCATTCATTCAAACAATAATAGCACCACTCTGGTTGGTAATGATGACTTGGACAGTCAGTTGTGTTCCTAATTACGCTCACAGCCACACAGAGTCTGTTTTTCAATATTGCCTTGAGCAATTGAACTCGGTGGTGGCTACTGTGGTTCTGTCTTGGAAGTGTTCTACTGTACTACTAGACAGTTGTCTTTGTTTAAATTGGAGGTGGGGCTAGGAGTTAGGTTAGTTGGGAGAATTGTTACTGTCTGGGGTGAGCTTAGAGAGCCTTTAAAACAATCTTCAAAGTCCAGTCCACTATCCATATTAGGGGGCAGCACTTGGGGGGCCAACTGGAAGGTCTTTGGAGTCAAACTGGTCAACACTTGCTGGCAAACTGGCTTGTTGGGGGACAAACTGGTAGTGGGGTGAAACAACGGTAAACCATGTAGTATAGGGGCCTAACTGTTATGTAGGCTTAGTTTATATAAGAATGCATCTAGGTAGTTACCACCCCTGGTAATTACTGCCACCGCCATAAAACCAGTTCGAGCCCCCAAGTATCAGGGGTGATTCACACTGGCAGGAGCTGTGTTTCTGATGTATGAATAATGACAATACATAAATTAAGCATTAATTTTGTTCATTTCTTGTTCTGTAGGTAACGGGATCAACTTTTTTCTTCTTTGTTTGTCTTTACCTAACAGATATGCAGAAAACTAACACCACTAAGTTCTAAATCTAGACAACAATAATCAGTAACCTTTTCAACCCTGAATTTCATGATACGATTTGCAGTTCTTTTTTTTTTTTTTTTGCCACTTTCCCACATTAATACTCACTTTTTTCACTGGACAATAAAGGAGCAACTACAAAATCACAAAGCTTGGCCTACTACCTACATGCATCTTGACCCTTCATGACTGCAAAAGCATCAACAGGTTAAACCACCAGTTTGTTTCTTGATCCAGGCATTTGCACAATAAAACCTCCGAAGATTTTATTCATGTGACTTAAAAAACAGGATGAACTGAACCTCCGTTAAAAATGATTCAAAGTTTCCCAATATGACAGCCCTGGGTGGTTCCAACTGTTTTTAGGGGCAGTAAGTCAAGGCACCATATAACAATGATCCCTATGTCAATTATAATGCTGGAGAATACCTGTCAAATGCCTGATGTTTCACCAGTCAAAACATCTTTATACCAAAACGTCCCTGCTATTGGTCAAAACGTCCCTGTACCAAATTTCCCCGGGTTGAATCCATGGTAGTTTTATGATAGTTTTGTAGATAAGCCTAACGTTAGATGGTACTCATTGGAATGTTTTTATTAGTAACTACTTTTCCATTACTTCAAGGAAAGTGGAGTACAAATCGCAACTCACAGTATACTTTAAATGCGTGTGGTGCATGCAGGTAGCGCAGTAAGGAAGTACAGGTTAGTTACCGTCAGTGGTGCCAAATGCTTTTCTTCATGTTGCAATATGGCCTAGCTGTGCTGAAAGAAACTTTCGTAACCAACCAATAACAATCAAGTTATATCTAGCCTAGGCTAAACAACCAAAAGCACTGATTTCTTTTAAACTGCTTCAAATTAGTTACAACTAAACTTTTGTAGCATATGAAGTGGTTATTCCTAGGTCCAATTCTAATTCCCCTCATATTTCCTAAGTTGCAATTTTGGGGACATTTTTGTATCACACCAGACTGTAAAGTTTTCTTTGTGCGCTGGGAATGAAAACAAGGAGTGAAAAAATGTGCGGGAAAAACCCGTATACCAACCTTTCAGTGCGCGGACTGCACAAGCCTACCAATGCATATCATACGTATCTCACCAGATAAGAATGGCAGCACTTACGTATGCTGCACGTTGCCACACAGGCCGCCTCATATACTTGCACACGTACACTGTGCATATAGTGTACATGTATAGGTATGTAATGTTGTGAACGCCTGTGCGGCATACGTGTGGCCGTTCTCAGCATATACTGTACATGATGGATGTTGTACTGTATGTGTATGTACATGAATACAGTATAATGGTAATGCTGAGAACTCCTGTGGTATGCCGTACCAGTACCGTACGTAGGGTGAATCTAGTGTCTTTCCGCCATCGGTACATTCCGCCATAACATTCCGCCATGGGTTTTGCACCATTCCGCCATGGCGGAAAGGTGCAAAAACATGGCGGAAAGGTGCAAAATCTATGGCGGAAAGGCACTTTCTCAAAATCTGAGAAACAAAAGGTCTTGTTTTCCTTGCAAAAATATTTTCAAAGGGTTATTTTGAGAACGACACATCATTCACTATTAAAATAACCATAATTAACACTTTACTGCCATGGCGGAAAGACATGTTTTCTATGGCGGAATGAACACATTTTCTATGGCGGAAAGTACCTATGGCGGAATGGCAAGGCCCCCACGTAGGGTACATACATCGAGTTGTCGTTTGCATGATAGTGACGGCACGATTGCGTGGGGAACAACTTAAAATCGGTAAAAAATGTGCGGATTTTACTAATAAACTACTTAAGGGCGCGGACGGAAAAACAACAGAGTTTGTCCCCGCGCAGGCCAAACTTTACAGTCTGGGACTATCACATAATCCCCTATATTACCATGGGGCCAATGTGGTAAAAAGCGGGGACGTTGTGGTAGCAAAAAAGTGGGGACGTTTTGATGAACGGAAAGGCCTTGCCTACCACCTTAACAGCCCTTTGGGAGATAGCCTATGTGTGGATTTCCATCAAGATTCCAAGATGCTGAAGACAGCACCTGCTTTGTTTTCTCACAGTACACAGATGAGGAAGGGGTGGCAAGAAAAACATCCTAGGCCTAAAAAGTATTTGACAGGCCCGATAATGTTCCAACAACTTTGATCAGGCTGTTCTGGATTGTAGGCATATTGATGCCGTTAGTAACACAGGTGTTTGTTGAGTAAGGTAGTGCTTATATAGTAGTACTCAGCACTGTAGCCTAACACTGACTTGGTAAAACAGCATGAGCGGCGGCCTGTGCAGCCTACTGTAGCAAAGCACGTGCCGAACTTAAGCCTAGCCTAAGCTAAGGCAGTGACTCACGGTCGAACTAAGTAACACAGGCCTCAGACTTCTGAGTCAGAAAGTTGGCTAAGCCTAAAGTTACGACCCAGTACCTACCTTCAATCTCGCTTTCGACGAGACACTCAGCTTTGATTTTTTTTCGTCAACAAACAATCACCTTGGTAAGGAAAACGACCCGTCGGTATGTACCACAGTGCAGATGTTGGTGAAACAACGCTGGGAACAGACCGTACCTGGCTTGTAGTTGTAAGTTATAGGTACACGTACGGTGCACGCATGTGGATACTACGCGTATGTACATCTACACTGCTACACTATTTATAATGCATGCACTGCAAAGTCAGGTAAGTCGTGTAGAGCAGGAACTTCCATGGTTATATTACTGAGTGCTGTAGCTTTTACATGTCAATATAAAAGGCGGCGCTATACATATTTTATGTAAAGATGTTTGAGGAGCCACCACCTGTCCTTCCGTCGACAAGTTCATGTACCAACTAACGAAGGGCTGAGGTGCTTCAATTTGGCATGGATGGCGCAAGTTTGGCCTAACTCGGTCCTTTCTGACGCGGACTCATCGCGAATGTTGCCCTCAGTACTTCCCTCCCTCACCTAACAAACTTTGGCTGTGCTCCTTTAGTCTGCTTTGGCAAACCTTTTCCGTTCTTCACATATATTTTAACGTCTGAGCCTCAATTTTTCAGTGTTCTGTTCCTTCTTCTGATGGGTATATTACACAAGGTAAATAAAAAGTAGGCCAGCAGACCGCCAAGCCTGCTAAAGATGGAGGGGGAGGTAGTTTCAATTGGTCGAAATGTTTTTCTCAGGGGCGAGATGAATTAACTAGTAAGTCAATGGTAATTTTGTTCTCAAAAAATTCTTGGGGCCGAAAATTTTTCTAAGGAGACTAAGGGCGCCTCCCCCTGGCCAGGGTCCCTGGCCACCAGAGGTCCGATGAAATGTTTGACGGGCCTCCGCTCAACCTCAGTTCTACAGGGCTCAGTGTAAATTATTACACTCTGAGCAGCTAAGCTTAGATGCGCCTCGAATTGTAACATTCCCATATGGCCGGGTCAACATATGGGGCCCATATGTGTTTGCGCCCAAGATTCATAAGGGGCCGATATGGGCTAGCCCATATGGCCCATTTGGGATAGTTCTGGGGCCATGTGGTTTGCTACCTGGGCACTGTTACGTAAACAGTGTCAGGTTTTCTCCTGCCGCAGTGAGATGATGGCGCGGCAAAACTTGTCATGGAATGCGACGAAATGGGCTTCAAGGGGTAAGTGCAGTCCCTTCCAGTTTGAATTAGCTGACTTCTTGTGTTAATAAGGTCAATGGCCAGATAATGTGTAGGAGGGGCAATGTGGTTTTCAGGTGGGTCTCTTTACAGAGGTTAGATATATTATGACAGTAGGAATTTTTGCTTTCAAAATATTTTTGGGCTAGATAATTTTTAGGGGACAGAGCCCCTCTCCCCTGGCCACCGGCCTGATGCTAACTCGTCTCGGCCTATATGGCGGTTCCCTTGAATAAGTTGACAATATTTTTGTTCGTGAGCCATTACATTCATGTACGATAACTTCATGGTTTACCTTCATAATATGTTATCATACGTTTAAAAATGTTTTCTGAAACATGAAGGAAAGACAGTGGCGTCACTGAGAGGGTCGGGATAAGGCCCGTAGCCAGACAAGGGGGTGAGATAGCTTCCAGTGGGAGAGATGTATTAAAATGTATTTAAGCTGTAGTAATTCATTTTTAGCTGCGCCCCTGCCCCACCCCTGAGCTTTGGGCATGGCCCGGACCCGATGTAGGAAACATGACCGGGCCCCAGCCAATCCAATGCCGTGTCAACGACTTCATTGTTGGAAAGGGGAAAACAAGTTTCTCCTGGGGAATAATATGTGAAACTATTTAAGCAGGACGGTGCAATCGATTGGCGTAGGTTTTTACCAAAAATGTCTGCCAAAAGTGGCACTACTCAGGCCTTGTAATATTGGTAGTTGTTTAGTAGACATTTATACTTCCAAAATAAAAGGATAAACTAGAAAAGGTCCTTTGGTAATATCATCTTTTAGGGAAATATAAGACTGTAAGTTACAATATACCCTCTGCTTTATACACATACTGTTCTGCACATGTATAATTGTTGATTAAATTTTAATAAAAAGCAGTATGGTTGAAAGAATATAAGTTTACCTTCTTCTTATATATGGCAGTGTCACGAATTCCATATCAATCATATCATTAAGGAATGTGATCTAACCTACATATTAAGGCCCCAAGAAAGTAATGAGTCCCTTTTGTACTTTTGATATTTATTATTAATAAAACTGAACTAAGGCACCTTAATCAGTTGCTTACATATAGACTATGTGTTTACTTAACCTTCATGTACATTAGCTCATTCGTAACCATGGGCGTCCGGAAGAGGGCCGAAGGGGGCACTTGTTCCCCTGGAAAATCAAAAACTTGAAAAAACTTAAAGAAAAAAATAACATAACTATTTTTATGATGTCGCTAGAAAATTTCCAGAACATGAGATTTCAAAGTAGAAAATGATTAGATGAAACTCACAAGGCCTAGGAAGTGTCATTTTCAGCGATCTGACAGGCATTTCGGCCAAAATTTTCTTGGCGCTTTGCGTTAAACTGTTGTGGCGCTACGTTTAAATAGTTTGCCTACAGGTCCCGCCCCAGCAATTTTCTGGCTATACCCCTGTAAAAGGCGCCAACAGTTAGCAATTAAGCTCTTTTCTGGAGTAAAAATTTCCCCTGATTTGATCAGGTTAAAGTTTTGCCCCCCTAATTTTTTTTCTTCGGACGCCCATGATGCATTATACTGAGTGAAAGTACCCTACTGTATTTGGGAGAGGTCAAAGGTCATCTGAGATCATAAAATGGTTTATACATGGTGCTTATTTCAAGGGCGGATCCAGCAATTGCTGTGAGGTGCACCACGAGCTCGAAGCGCGAGTATTATCGCGTGGGGTCCAGGGGTCCGCGTTAGGGCCCCTGGCGAGGTTCAGGGGCGAAGTCCCGATGAGGGCCCAGAGGCGAAGCCTCCGGAAGCTCTCACAATACGAGACAATTTGAACACAGAAAATTTGTTTGAAGTGCCCCAAGAGTCGAGAAGAAATGAACAGCGATCCCTTCAGTTTTACCTTTTAATGCTCCGGTGGGCTCTTTGGAAGGCAGCGAGAGTTGGTTTCCAGTCAGTCGACAGACTCAGAGGTTTACGACTATTCACAACCCAACTGAAGGGAAGGATGTTACTTGAATTTGTACAAAAGTTATTTACAGATTCATATGAAAAATATCAGTGTAAAGCAAAAATGAAAAGTAAAACTAATTTGTCACAAACATCTAAAGGAAATCAAAAACAAAACACCTACAAATTTATTTGTAATTACAATTATGCTGTTCAGTTGCGCTAATACATCTTCATTATAAAAATATTTCAAAACTTGTTTTTACCAAATGTGTCAATGAGGTAGGTACATGTTCTAATACCTGTCCCTTCTTCCGATAAGAAAAAAATCACCGCTTTTTTCTTTTTCGCCAAAGTTTGGTAAAACATCTTATATCGCCACCCTTTTTGCATTTTGTCGCTGTTCCAAACCTTAAACCTTTCCTGGCTCGAGGATTGTGGCTTCCAGTCACCTGTGTGGCTCAGGATCAAGAACGTAAAGTCACAATAAAAATTCTAGGCAAAGATTCTATGACTTCCGAATTACAAATTGCATTATCTATGTACATATTGGTTTATTTACCGTATTTATTACAAAAATGATGTTGTTGATGTTTTTGTGTTCAGTGAAAGGTCATTTTAGGTGATTAGAGGTCAAAGTCTGAAAATTAACCTTGTTACTATGATGTATTTCAAGATAGATATGATAGCAATTTCTTGTACATGGTCGAGGATGCATCTCATTGGTCCAGAACATTAACATTGTAGAGCCTTTGTAGTTCTGGATGAAACTTAAGTCTACTGAAACAAGTTCATCGAAACCTCAGTCAATGTATTTTTGCATTCTGGTTTAAATAAGTTTTCGAGAATAGTTCATTATTTTCGCGGCCATTTCTGACAGAAAACAATTAGGTTGTGAAAATTCTTCATAAAGTATGAACAGATGTTCGAAGCAACTGTGTCAAAGATATTTTTAAACATAATTTACTTTTATTATATAATGTCGCCGGACATTTTGTTTTCGGCAGCCATTTTGGATGAGTCAGGCCCAAAATATTTATTGTCACCACTTGATTTCGTATGCAGGGGGCCATAAGTTTTCCCAAAAAAATGGTAGTAGGGTTGTGGGGAGATGTCTATGAAGTGCCCTTAATTGGCGTATGGCCGAATAGCTTGAACTTAATACGAAACAAAATATGAAGAAAACCCAACAGAATTTGTGGCCCACCTTTGTTCTGGGGAAACAGAAAGATCTCATGTTTGGACAAGGATTTATCCCCTTCTTATAGCTTCACTTTATGTTTAAGTGACATCTTAAGTATCGAAAATAGAAATTTGAGCAAACGTAGACACTATTTATTACAGAAGTCGATTTTAGATTTATAAAGTCTGATGTCCCTCCAGATATTTCGCAACGGCTCTGTAAACTCAATTTTTAATACTGCCCTCTATACAATAATTTTCTTTGCAAGAATCGGGAGAGATGCCGTGGAATAAGGCATATGTCAATAACAAATATTGGAATTTTAGAAATGCCGGTTGTAGGAAACTTGTCTTCGACCAGATGACTGAACTTTAACTTTGTCTTTAACTTGTCTGGCTACGGGCCTGAAAGGTGGCTGATTCAAGCATTTCCTTGTCCCACATTTACACAGAGCTACAGGCGGAGGTTGCTCGTGCTTTTACACGGACAGCCTCCGCTACGAGACTCCTTACGCTGACACGTTGATTTGAAAACGCAAACAGACGGTTCTGTGCAGTACAACCACTAGCATCTGCTTCTATGGAACTTTTCACTAACTCAAAAGGAAAACTTTCTCCCTCCGACATTTTGAAACTGGTTATATAATTACTCGAAATGAAACCAAAATAATGTCCAGAAGCACTACAAGTAAAACAAAATACTAACGCAACCAGATGATCAGTTTTTCTCGAAAACGGTATCCGAATTGTCCAACGTAGCTGCCATGATAACTCGATGTATTGACTAATTGATCCATCGATCAAAACCTTTACAAGTTGAAACGATACAAATTGCCCGTGCCAAAGGAAAAAGTAATGAACTGTAAATTAAAAATAAAAATCAAATCGTTAAATATGTAGAAAGTGAAAAATAAAAATCTAAGAAATAAAACACCAACGTAATTACTGAATTACATTGCAAAAATTATTTTAACTGAGAATACAAAACGCATTAAGAGGAGTATTTTCAGTATTAGTATTACACTGAGGGTAAACATCTCGTTTAGTATGACGGCGTATTTATTTCCGAAGTACGCCACTACCCAGCTCCTTTAAGAACTTGAAAAGTGGCCACAACATCAAAATCTAACAAACATTGGCCATGACAGGCTACTGGGAAGAGGCCCAAATTTTGGTTTACACCATCTTTGTTACACGTTGACAAAAAGGATCCCTCTACCCATTTAGTCCAACACCCTTCTTATATTTGCTGATATTAGTGTAGATATAGTCCTCCACAAATTCCAGCTATCGTTCGTGATGGTATGCTGGGGGTCATTGGATGTCTGCAATGGTATTTAGTATCGGAATCTTAATCCTTATTTTATGTTAATCGATCTCTCAGGTTATCCATTTCCATTTTCGTTGCCTTTTCTTTCCCTCGCTATAAAAAAAGAAGAAAATATTACTCATTGTTCATAATGTCTTCAAAAATGCAACTTCTATGATCTAAGGAAAGCAAATCCACACTGACGTGGAAAGAAAGCCAAAATTTTATTAATGTTTCTCCACTGAAGGTTCTGAATGACCTGAAACGAGTTTGGGCTCTCTATGCGTGTCTATTCTTTGATATCTAGCAACATTGATGGGAAATCGTCAGGAGTTTATGTCCGGGGAGATTCCTTCGGACCTTCCGTTCATAAATTCTACATTCACCATCCTTAGTTTTCTATGGGGGCACAACACTATTAGTTTCACCGTTGACTTACACACTATTTTGTCCCTGTTAGGCTGCATATCCCCAACAGCCTTGTCAAAGTTCACAGTCTAGAAAAGCCACCCCTCAGATAAAAGCTGATGAGTTGGCCTATTATGGCATTACAAATTTACATTGTATGATTTTGAGCTACAAGAGAATGAAGTTTAGAGGGTATAGACCTACACCCACCCATATTAATATCCAATGTGACGAAAACCCCCACTTCTTACATTAATTTTTAAAACAGTCTAAATCAATTTCAATCTATCCAAATTTTGCACAACCAACACATGAACATGTCCTCTTTCATATCAATGAGGGCTCAACAGCAGTTTTGCTTATCCTAACATGAGTAATTCACATCTAAAAATTATCTATACCAAACCAGCTGTTATGGGTCAATTAACGATTATCATTTGTTGTGGTGCCCTCATACAAACAGCGCCTTATGTCTTCCCCTGTCAGTCCTCACCTTTTTCGAAACTGTGACCCTCTTATCTCGTACTCGTATATGTTTACTAACAAAATTAAAAAAAAAACATATTTTGTAATGTTTATTGATCTCTTGATAAATACCTTACAATACTATTATAATATGTTATAAAATGCATAGTCTCTATATTAACCAACGGGCCAGAAGGTTTAATTAGTAATCTTGTTCCCTACTAAGCTAATATAACTAAATGTAGCTGCCTAACTTTTCCATTGTGCTCAATGCATGGAGAAGGGTTTTATTTCGTTTCCTTTATTTCACTTTTAAATACAATAACATTTCTTATCGGTAAATAATAAATAATAATAAGAAAAGCGTGGAAAATTTGAAAACTGAACACATATACTAATCACACCCCCCCCCCCCTCAAAAAAAAGGACGGGGGAGAGAAAAAGATAAATCACACGTAACGGTCTTCTTCTGAGAGAACCTTATTTCTGGAAAAGTAAAGTTACCCGGCCAACTCGTTTTAAATTACCTCATCATACTGTATATGTAAGCCATGGCTTTAAATGTATAAAAATGTCCGTATCACAAACGCCATATTTCCCTATAAATCAATACATGGCGTCGATTACTTTGCTTAAGTTTATGACTGCTTTGACGTCATAGCACTGTTTTGTAAAGGAACTACGACCTGCCCAGGTAACACAGCTGTTCACTTATTTCTCTCGTTGTCTTTACAAAGCTTGAATTTCTTCAAGTGAAACTTTCTTTTTCTGATCTTGGAGACATGTGCAACAAATAATAAGCAATAAATAACCGACAATTTTAGCCAAAAATATTATATTGACCAGCGAGGTTAAAGGCCCTTTTTAAACCAGCCTTGCGTAGTAATTCATTGTAATAACGGGCGGTTTGCCTTCCAGAGAAATTAGTCACGTGGTACAAAATACGTCATCTGTACGTTCTGTATACCTTGTCCACCGAACATTTAAAATTTCAAATGATGCAACATTCATACTCCTTGTAATGCGTAATATTGGGAAAGTAGAGCTATCGGTGAAACCGAATCAGCGATTAATAGATAAAGCTATTTGCTGTTTGTGCCATTTTAATCCAGTGTAAACAATATTTCCCTTTATTAATAAGCTGCAAAAAATGACAGAGAAGGTGTAAAAGTTATTATAGTCCGGAGTTCAAGTAATTGAATTTAAAATGTAATTTTGATATGTCTTACCGAATCATTACACAGGGATAGAATTCCTTAACGGGGAAGATTTTTGGGAACATTCAAGTTAAAAAAGCTAAAATATTAGTAAAGAAGTTATACTTAAAGGCAGTAGGCAGTCGCCCCAAAATTTGCTTTATTTGAAAAATCAGCATTCTTGCAAATTTCCTCGTATTGCATTACAAGCACCTCTGAAGACGTTTTGAACATAACTATTACAAACAATAGGTAAAGCAAGGAGAAATTCTCCTTGAATTTCACAATTCACTAACAAAAACATTGCCACATGATCAAAATGGGCCATTCATGAACTAGAGTGACGGGGTATACTAACTCTGATTGGGGTGACTGCCTATGGCCTTTAATCTGTCAGGAAAGAGAACAACGTGTAGGCAAAAGTTTCTAGAGTCTTCAATGACTCATGTGACCAGGGTACCGTGCGCCAGGTAGAAAAAGGGGGTCGTGCCCCCAGTTGGAGAAGGCCTCTGCTCGTCGTAAAATTTGGCAACTTCGTCAGAGAGCCGTAATGTGTGCAATAAAAAAAGTAATCCCGACAACGAAATGGACGGTTGACATGCCTTTGCTCTCAAGGAGGGCATAGTCTTCAATGAAAACTCATTTTTTTTTAAAAAAAAAAACCTTTCTTCAGTAAAAAACGCAAATTGCCAAATTTTCTTCAGTGAAACCTATAATTTTTTAATAAAAACCTAAAATCAGAGCGAGCCGAAAATTTGGCGTTCGCCATCCATTGGCAACCTGTCGCCTTTGCCGAGGTTTCGGGTTTCTATTCACTCTTCCCTGGGCAGCTTCTGGCGCCACCCATAAGTGAGATCTTTCAAGTATGTGAAATGCAAACTTCTAAAAATTCTGACAACCAGGAACCAGTTCAATAAATTATCTAAAAGTACAGTTATGTGTTCGACTATACTAACCATTTGCTAATTTGTTTTTTTTTCTTAGCGAGATACCCAGTATATAGAGATATCTACTTGCTTTCATACTGACGTACATAAGCGTATGGGACCAAATTAGATTTGAGGGTGCTGAAGTGTGTTTACTTAATTTTGCCCGAATTTCTACAAATTTTGCTCGAATTTCTAAATTTTGCCCAAATTACTACTAATATCGCCCAAATTTTGCCCAAATTTCTACAAATTTTGCCCAAAATTTTGAGGTCCAAAAATTTAGGGGGACACGGTGCCCCCTCCCCCTTGTCATACGTCTATGGTGACGTATTTTCCCAGTACAAAAATAACAGAGCGAACTCCTCAGTTTTTGGTTTTAAAAGTATCCCATAAAGATCAGTCAAATATGTCAAAATGAATAAGTTACATATTTTTTCAAAGGAGCTGAATAATAAATCAAACTGAATTTCCTGAATTTTCATAGTCTCTATTTAGGGATACTTACTTTGTTCGAAAGTGTGTGCAGCCCATTTTGAAGCAGTTCTCTACATTTTATGATTGCAGCCTGTAATAACATATTCCTATATGGTCTAAGAGTTTGCTTATTCCTTAGAACATTTAACGACTTCGATATTAATTCCTTTTCCATTTAAATGCTCTCACCTCCTGCTTAATTATCAACTAACAAAAATTTTTCTTGTTAGTAATTTACAGGCTCTCCTGTTTATGATAGATTTCGTAATCTGTCACCGATAAGTTTATAAGACGAGAAGCGCCCTTGCAGCACAAACATTGTGTAACTTAAATAATGTATACTTAAGCTAAATTTAGTTACCGAAAATGGAAAAAAATCTAAATAAAAGTAACTTAATGCACTGTCCTTACTTAAATCAATTATACCTGTCAAATATTATCTTAATATCTTCCTCCATCGATAAACAAAAGACGAAATTACAAACTTTATGAGGGACTTTTTTCTACGTCGTAAAGTTGACATCAAGAGTGGCACTAATGTACTATAAAGGGACATGATTAGGTGAGAATGACGACAAAAGCTATGCACAAATAAGAAATGGTAAAATTTACTTTTTTGGAAAAGTGCAACTCCCCACTTTACGAAGAATCTCTTGAGAAAGCTTCAGAACTATTTTCACAGTGTATGTTTTTCATGGAAAGCTGTTTTAGATTATGTAGTGAGGAAAGAAACAAACTGGGATTTTTTTTTTCGTTTGGCTTCTATGTTGTTAGGAGCTTAAGGTACAAGCATGCAGCACGTTGTATGCAAGTCCTAGATTTACTTCTGTATTGCATCTGTTACCATTTGCAGATAGGATACTGACGTCATCAAGGCAACTGCATGTTTTGATAGATTCAGTCTGTTTAAAAATATCGGCTACCAATCAGAGGGCTTGATATATGAGCATATGCACTATTACTTTGTCTTTATAATTTGAGCAAAGATAGTAACAATTTAAAGGAAAATTTGTTTTTTATCTAATATTTCAACGATACTTGCGTTAGCGAAACAAGCAAATTTCCAGGAAAAATGGGCATTCGTAACTTCTTTCGTAATAATCTCATTCAAATAAAATTTTTGGCCGGAGGCACAGTGTTGTGAAGATCCCATATTAGTTTTTCAATCAGGTGTACCGGTAGCTGACCCTTAACTTCTCAGACAAGTCGTCCCGTCGTGTAGTTGAAAACAAAACTTAGAAACTTTGGAGAAGAATTCTCATTTCGGAGAATATTATCCGACTCACCCCCCCCCCCCCAAAGAAACATCTTAGTGACTAAGTAAGTGACATCACTGTGTTCGCAGTGAGTTAAGTTTTCTGCCATGCAAGCTGGAGATATGATATTTTTAAATAACCTTCCAAGGCTAAAGGCCGTAGTGCGTTTTTGCTTTTATGATACTTTGGAATTTTTGAGTAAAACGATATCTAGCGTGTTCATTGTTCAATAATGGGTACCATCCTTGCTGTATGGAGACGTTGAGGAGAATGCAGGACAGTAATAAGAGGGGTGAGGGTACATGAGACGCTCAGCAGTTGTTACAGTTTGAATTCCTGTTTCATTTGTGATGTAAGAAGTTCAAATTCATATTCATAGCTGTTGTAGATAATACGGTTAAAACTTCCTGAGCCTCGAAGTTTTCTATTGAAATAAAAAAAAAATAAACCAAAAAAGTGTGGGAACCACTTTTTTCATTGATGAATCAACCTGCTTTGACTTTGGAAACAGCTTCAGAAACCTTAAAAGTATCAATAAGACATGGGTTTTTTTACCGCCATACTGATTGGCCTATAGCTCTTTCCTTAACCGCCCCATTGATCGGTCTACTGACTTAACCGCAGAAAGAGCACTCTTCAAGTTAATATATATTGTGCTGTAGCCTAATATTATTACAACCAAGAAAACCTCATTTTTTTGCTAATTCAAAATCAAATACTTCCTGAAATTAATCTTTTGTCTTATAAGCAGGTGATAAATTATTCTCTTCTCATTTCTAAAAACACAAAACGTAACATTGGATTGTCATCCCAGTATTGGAAGGTTTCAATGCGTCCTTCACTTTAAAGCTTCACAAAAGGTGACCGACCCAAGGTTAGACCAGAGAGTGTCTAATAGCATCTCCCTGATTGGACTATTTACAACTTTTGTTTTGAGTTAATGCTATTTTGTACAATTCGGAATTTAAAAGCAAGAATCCACTTTTTAAGGTTTCTGTTTGAATTGAGCTTCTTCCTCCTACTTCTAAAAACTATTCTGGGGAAAACTTCATCTTATTGTTATGATGTCTGGAAGAATAAAAACAACAATTACTGGGACCAGGGAGTTACAACAGCGTCGACCCTCTTGCTTCAGTTACAGTTCTGTTTAAATCTGACACTTATAATTGATTTATCCTCTTTCTATGTGGACTTCCGTTAAGTGTTTGTACAGTATAACAGATTCCTTTTGTTTCCTAAAATTGGTTTTTACACGATGGGTTTCATGTCTTTGTAAAAAAATATGGCCAGAAGCGCTCGTATTTAGGATCATTCCAGAAATCTCTACAATAAAAAAGGATTAGTAACAAAAACATTGAGGGTAAACCATGGAGGTCGAGTTCCTTTTCAACATGGGAGGGTGGCCGATCTTTCCTTAAGGGTCATGTTACTCATTCTTGGAGAGTGTAGTGGAGCACGATTTTACCATTTTGAAATTTTTAATACTTATTTCATTTTCAGACTGTATGCAGTTTTAACACTATTTTTCTCTGTTTGGGCTTACTTGGAGGGGGGGGGGATCCAGAAGGGGCCCTAGGTTTCTGTTTCAGGCTGAAAACATGTTTTCTTTATTCCTCATTCAGTGGCGGATCCAGGGTGGGGGGGTCGCCGACGTCCGGACCCCCTTCAAATTTCTCAATTTGCCCTTTTTCAAAATTGGTTTTTTTTTCGCACTACCCTTAAAAAAACAGTTTTACAGGTAATGACAGTTGCCCAATTCCGAGGAGATTTTGGTTACCCCCATCTAGTATCGACCAATCCACCCGTAAAAGTCTAGCCAGGTATCGCAGAAACTTTCGGCAATATATTTGACTACGGTAGCCTATATTGCCCACCCCAAACACGACAAACAGTGCAATCGTTTTACAGAGAATGTGACTACAAAATGTCTTACTGCCTGCGTGACAGTCAGGCATTCTAATCACTTTTCGCTTGGAACCACGTGTGGCGTGCTTGGGCATTCGAAGTAATACAAAACACGCAGACATTACGTCATATCCACTAGCTAGCGCTTTGTGCAACGTATTATTTCATGACGTCACATCGACAGACAGCTTTTATCGGACTACGCGTGTCCGATAAAAGTTGTTTGTCGGTGTGACGTCACGAAAAAAAATCAGTTTTACTATTGGGTTTTAATATTGATTCCAAAAGGTCACTGCTAGTCCTTTGGTCTTACAAAATAATGATCTGTCCATACTCCCTAAACGCTACTTCTACGAAACCTTCCCTCTACCAGCTAGTATCCCTCCTCTCATGAACAAGAGAGAGTAGGTAAATACGTTTCGTTATTATATTCATAGTCTGGAATTACTCTTTTCATTTATAGTGTTGCCCTAGTGATGGGAATAAAAAGCCAGTCTTAGGTTTAAGTCAAGAGTTGACCAGAAGTCACAATAGACGAATCGTTGTATGTTTGTTTCATTTTAAAATTACTTTATAAAATCACCACCAGGTCAAATAACGCAATGTCAGTCGGTTCAATTTTTGACGTCTTTTGACCGATGACCGGTCTGCTGTCGCAAATAAAAAGCAAACATTCGACTTCAGTCATCTGTTCTGACAGAGTATTTTTGACAGTCGCGCCGCAACTATATAGGGAACACAATATACAGTATTTTAACCCCCTCCCCCAGTCGAGATAACGATGGCGCCAGGTGAGGAAAGTGTTCATGCCCCCCTCCCGTTGGGGAAGGCTGGCCCCCTATCGAGGAAGTTTTACAGTTTCGTCGGGGAGTCTTAGTCGAAAGTCGCCCGGACGGTTTACCTGTTTTTTGCTCTCAAGAGGATCATTTCTCTAACAAGAACCCAAAATTTTCGCAGTTGAGTCACTCTATTTTCTCAATAGTTCCATTCCACATAGCAGGATAGCACAAGCCCTGTCCACCTTATACCAAGCAACATATAGGCAGAGTACATAGTTTATGTAAAGGTCGTAACTTTCATCTCATATCGCAAAGCCTAGTTGGTGTTCTCTTGTGTGTGTCATGCGGTACAGTCAGTTGGTGAGCGACCTATACGGAGCAGTTTGACTATTTCATCGTGTAGTCCAGGTGGTTTCGATCCAATGTATGTTACACCCGATACGGTCTACAAATTCTTTTTTTTTTTCGTTTCGTCATATGTTTTATGTGTAAGCTTATCAAAAATTTTCGCCCGTTTCGCGCGCTTTTCAATTTCAAGATCCACATTCAAAGAACACTATCAGTGCGCAACTCGGATCTTGAAGTATTCAGTGATGTAATGCAAAATATGCCCACAATGGCATGGGAAAGTGAGGCTCCTCTATTTGCCCTTCTCATCATCCCTCGAAATGGCGAAACTTGGGGTAGTTCACATAGCCCGGCCCCCTGTTGGGAAATTCTGCCGCCACCCATGGTCGGTTTACTATTTTGGCTTTCATAAGGTTAATTTCGGGGATAGAACCCAAAATTTTCGGTATCCTTTGTCCACTCTTCCTCAGTTCCGTTATACTTATAGCTAAATATAGTACAAATCCTTTCCACCTTTTCAAGTTAATAAGTAGAATACATGGATTAATGTAAATGTCGGGAATTGAATCGCATTTCGCTAAACCTGGTTAACGGTCACTTGTGTCTGTCGTACGGTACGGCTAGTGACTCGAGGAGGGAAGTACAATAAAGTTATGCCCGATAGGGCCCAACAATTGTTCTATATAAGCTTTAAATTAGTACCAATTCTTATATATGTAGGCTTACCCAAAACATTTTCGCGCGTTTCGCGCGCTTTGCGATTTCACCATTTAGATTCCAGGTTTTGATTCCAGTTTTTGCATGTCTCTTGATTTATCCTTTCTTTGTCAATATGCGGTAAATTGTATAATCGCTGACGTTTATGGGGTCGAACCAAAATTTTAAAAATATGAATGCGCCTATTTTATGTTGGACCCCCCCCCTCAGAAAAGACCCTATATCCGCCCCTGTCATTGGGGCCAGGTACTGTTTACTTCTGGTAAAAGCTGGTGAATTTCACGTTGACGGGGATAGATAATACCCAAACGTCGTTAACTTGGAAAAAAGGAAGTGACTTCAAGGGGCGGGTGCCGAAAAATAAACCTTTTGATTAGCTTAATAATAAGTCCGTAATTACTCAAAATCCCAGGACCGTATTTTCCTTCAGAGATGGATAATTTTCATCCACAATGCCGAACCGTAATCATAAATACATAAATTTGTCTCTTATAATAGTGATATACATACTTGCGTTTGTTAGCCAAGGAGCCTAATCTGCCATTTGGAACACCCCGTTTGCCAAATGAATAATTAACTCACAGTTTGACCTTTTTTTTTGCAAACAAGTAAAGTACACCAGAGGGATTATTTACTAATGCTACATAGGTTAAGGGAAAACAAGGTTAAAGACATCCATTAATATTTAGATACTTTACGAATTATTTATCATACAACATATGCTTAGGGGATATGCTTTTCTAGCATGCGTAAACCGTCTGTGTCAGAGAAAACTCCTAGCAAACCGAAAACTTGTTTCTTCCAGTTTTCTGCCCGATAAAGTTGGTTTTAGAATAAAGCACTTCCAGGAGGCTGTAGCACACATAGCCCCTGGACCGTACGGCTATGTCATACAAACTGGATGTTGTGTTTAGTTCAAATATTCACTGAAATCAGCCTTACTTATCCGACACCATAAGATATTATGTTGACACACATACTAGAAACAGCAAGTATGGGTACAGAGCACCGCTTATTTAATGTTAAGTCACTCCGTTTAAAATGTAATGTGAAGAATGTAGTCCCATTTTTGTACGGAAAGGGCTGAGTACACTTTAATCATGGCTTTAGGGGTGGGGGAGCAACTTGTTACTGACTGATGTCATTATGATAACATATACTTTGAGGTAATGTCAAGGGTATTAAACTTAAAAGCCCAGTCTACACGATCATGCATTTGTTCAAAACTTCATCATACATCTGTATAGCGATGTTGATGAACAGATGTATGGTCGTGTAGATGGGCTTCCCAACAAAGTTAAACAACGTTCAACATGTATGACAGTGTTCAGTATTTTAGCTGCATGTTTCATCCTTCCAACAAACGTTCAAAACATTTGAAATCATTTCAGTCTATTCTTATCATTTGCTCATAATGTAGGGTCCTGGTAAGAGACATCATCGCCTAAACTTGCATATTCCTCGAGTATAGTGATATTCAGTCGAAATGAACAATTTAAGACATTTTAAGTAGCAGAAGTTTGGGATCAAATTGTATGGCGCATGAGCATTGCGCGTATAGCACACGGTGCTGTATACTCCAAGAGGGAATATGTGAAACAATGTCATACATTGCACGACGAAATTCATGGACAGATGTACGATCGTTTAGATGGGACTTACCGGGAAATATTGCGTTTGTTTTACTGAAAATTTCCGTATGTTTATAGATAATTTTTTTATAGATAATTCAAAATAAGGCCATACCATAGTCTTTTTTTCTAGAAATAAGGTTCGCACAGGAAGAAATTCATTTATTTGTTGCTCAGGAACAATTTGTTGACCCAAACTTTCAAAAATTTAAATGATGCAACTTCCGTAACTCTTGTAATGCACAGAAGAGTAAAGTTATTGCTGGAGTTTATATTGGTGAAACTGAATGGTTTATTAATGATTAAAGCTGTTTTCTTTGTATGCCATGTTGGTGCATTTTAAACGCAAGATTTCCCTTTAAAAAGGCTTTTCAATGATTTATATATTATTATTATTATTTATTTGCGTTTTTCGCGTTTTTATTCATTCTATTCCTTTCCAGATCTGAACAGGTTAGTCAAGGTAACCCTGCCCCAGGGGCTTGAGTTTTTAATTCACCTGTTCACTTACTCTTCGACGAGGGATAAATGAAAAGACCGAAAGAAGCCACGTTTCCTCGTGGAGGGTGACCCTCACTATGAGCAGGTATGCCACTGGCCTGACTGCCTGAAAACACCTCTTTACTGTAGCTCTTTCGGCGTTGATCCAAACTTTAAAAGTCATGGTACAAACATTTACAAAGAAACATTAATAGCCACTGAGATTTCAAGCAAGCAGTGGAAGGTTTCTTCTGAGGATACCTTTAAGCCAGTTTGTAGCGAACGGATCAATGGATATAGTTGGCGTCGTGCTACATGTAAACAGGTTGGATTGTCTTTAAAGCTGCACCGAACTGTCGAATGTGCACGGTAGGAGAAAGTGCCAAAATCTTTGTTAACTGACATTTAATGTACAACGTCATGAGTAATGGGTGGTAAAGTTGGTTAGATACGATAAGGCATTCTTAAAAGTGTGGATTATGTGAAAATAGTACAAAAAGTATTTGTACGAGATGCTATACTGGCCTGACTCAGATTGGCCCGGAATCGGACGCAGCTCTGCTATTTAGTACGCACCACCCTGTGGTGGCACTTTGCTAACTGGATAGTGTACAGGCACCTGACATACATACTGTTCAGCCTGTGCGACCCCCCCCCCCCAAAAAACACCCCTTGCCGAACACACAAACTCATCCATTGGTTACGACCTATTATGTGGGTCCGCAGTAATGTGATTGCTGGGAAAATGGTGGGGTGAGAAATAGAAATATGGGATGGCCCCGGACCTGTCAGGTAATGGCTACCCGTTAACTGGGAAGCCTATCATCAATAAGCACACGGATCAGGGTTAAAACGAGAGGGGAGACTATTGTTCGCAAGTAGGCCAGAAGCCAGGGAGGTGTTAGGAAGGAGATCCAACGTTCTATAGATATTTTAAAGCCATGTTTTTTTCCGATGGTAATTTTTGCTTTCTCCTTAAAATGTATATCATTATCACAATACCAAGATCAATCAGGATCAGTGACTCCTGGCTTACTGTCAAAATGACAATGAGCCTATACTTTCCTGTAAATGTTTGAAAGAATTATTGCTAATAGGCTCACAATCTTCCTTGATAGTCAAAATTTCTTGCAAATTAATGTGGCTTCAGAAGGAATAAAAGTACTTCCAACTGTATATTTAGATTAACTTGGCTTTTGAATCGACAATTCAAAACGTGGAAAATTACCTCTGCAGTTTTCCTTGACGCCGCAATCTGAAAAGGCCTTTGATCAAACATGACGTAATGGTCTTTAAACTATCGACAATAAACCATATGTCCTCCCAACAACTTGAAACTCCTGGCTTTATTTCTTGTTGAAAGAAAAAGGATTTACCACAGAAGTGTATATTCCTATAAGCTTAATTTAAAGGCCGGCACTCCACAGGGCTCCGTATTGAGCCCTCTTCTTTAAATTATTTATGTAAATGATACCCCTTTAAGCCCTGCTAATAATACCGAGTTGGCTCAATTCAGTATTCCTATTTGGATACTTCCTCTTCTCCTAAATTAATCAATAGAAACTTAAAAAATCTTTCTTGGCCCTTGAGGCCTGGTGCCGTATGTGGAGGATAAAAAACAACCCTTCCAAATCAAACTACATACCTTTTAAAGAGGATATTGCATCCCCTCCCCCAACCAGGGAGTTGCAGGCAACTACCTGCCCAAACATATTTAGAAGTTAATAGCCCTAGTTTTTGAAATAGGCCCACAGTTGATGACTGCACGTTGATTGACATTCATTCAAACAATATAGCTTTACTCTGGTTGGTCAACAATGACTTGTACAGTCAGCTGCGTTCCCAATTAATCTCACACAGTCGCTGTGTGTCAATATGTTTGACCTCAAGCAAATTAAACTTAGTGCAAGCTAGGTACTGTGGCTCTGTCTTGGAGGTGTACCAGACAGGTGTTCTTGTTTAAATTAGAGGAGGGGCTAAAAGGAAACTTAGTAGGGAAAGTTTCACTGCCTGGGGAGAGATTAGAGAGCCTTTGAGTGTGTCCTAAATTCAAAATTTCGATCAAGCCGATGATTAAACATTTTAATAGTATTATTTCTAATACCAATGAATCCAAACTTCTGGGAGTTACTCTGTATGATGGATAAACTATGAACACTCTTATCAACCGAATTATTTCCAGCGCCTGGTCTAGGTCAAAACTTCTTTAAAACATTTTGAGAAACAGTTATCCACCACGAATATATACAAACCTTATAGCCTATACAAACTCTATTTCGTCCCCTTATAGATTATGCAACTTATTACTCTTTTAGCCACCTGTCCACAAATAGGTATAAACTTGAAAAAATCCAACTGTGTGCTATTAGGAAAGTCTTAAGACCCTAGGTACACCCTCAGAAAAATATTATTTTGAAAGCCGCAAACCTCTCCCCCGTCTTTTATAGTTTTATTTCCATTATATCCAATCTCCAATCTCAAGAACTCCAATCTTCTTAATAGGGCTATCCAAAACACATAAACGTCGCTTTAAAATCCTAACCTACTTAAGGAATCCTTCTGGTCGTAACACCTGATATGTTTGATATTATTAATTGGTATGATAGAGCTGCTAATCGAGGGGGGGGGTGGGCCCTTTAGGCTAGTCCTAAGATCTTCCACCAAGAGCTCCTGTGAGTCAGTTACTGGATTTCCAGTGAAACGGGTTGACTAGAAGGGGGCTGGGTTTTTATACTTTTTCCTAGGCTTCAGAGGGTCTTTCAGCTCTAAGTTATAACTTGATTACTCATCTCTGTTCTTATCCCGGTCCTCCCCTAGTTGTCCTCTTCCCACCCCGTTTTGTTTTTACTTCTCCCTTTCCCTATTGAGGACACTTTCTCAAAAACATGTTCGAGCCATACTTTTTTTTTTAAGAAAAACCTGTTTTGATCGGTCAGAGGGTTACTTATTCTAAGCATTCTGGTAAAACTTGCATTGAAATCCGATGTGCGGCTCTCAAGATATTAGCAGTTAAAGTTGTCACATTTTTAACACAAAGTGGACTTGAAACAAGCACATATGCCGTCATAGCTTCACATAAATGAACAGCTTTTTGTTTTGCTTTTAACAACCACTTTTCTCCTCCGTAATCCCATGTTATCGGAATGGGAATGCATGAGAAGCATGGAAATTTTAAAAACTTTACATTCCACATGAGGAGGTCCTATCCCTATTAACTTCAACGTCAACACAGCAGACTGAAAAACAAAGAAAACAAAGCATTTCTCATCATGCGAGGTAGTCCTGATTGCCTCAAGCTCACTTTGGGTCAACAACATAGTAACTTCATTTGCTGATCCTACATGTCTGATTTGAATAGAACTTTTACCAAACTGAATAGATTTAGTTCCTCTTTTTCATATGAAAATTAATGTTTTTGCCTAAACCCTTCCTTTCACACTGGCAAGAAGAGGGCGGGAGCAGTGTTTCCTGGAAGACGTTGAGAAGTGTCATTCCCACCGATCAAGGATGCATTTTATGCACAATATTTTCTTCGAACCCTATGCTCTACATAGTGACGTGCTCTACTTAGATGACGTCACGAAGTCTGAAAATCCGAGACTCCCCAACCCAGCCCCCTTCCCCCTTCCCCCCTCCCCCCTTCCCCCTCCCCCTCCGCCCCTCCCCCCAAAAACTTTCAGGCCAGCGCCCCC
This sequence comes from Holothuria leucospilota, assembly GCA_029531755.1. Classification (NCBI taxonomy): domain Eukaryota; kingdom Metazoa; phylum Echinodermata; class Holothuroidea; order Aspidochirotida; family Holothuriidae; genus Holothuria; species Holothuria leucospilota. The sequence goes on from CM055969.1 coordinate 21,088,802, forward strand.
CCCCCCCCAAAAAAAAATGAAGTACAGCATCAATTACACTTTCACATCAATCAAAGAACAAAAATTTTCAGGTCAGTTAGACGCAGCTTTTTTGGAATAACTTTTACAAAATTTATAAGGTCTTCCGTAATGATAAACATCTTTAACATTAAAAATTGATATTTTATCGCTTCGAACACAGCAGGACTCATGTTTTCGAAAATTCTGTTTATATGTCAGAGGAAATCTTAATGACATCCAATGGCATGCTTCTAATACCTGTACTACCATTACACAAGAACGACTTTATCTTTCTCTTTTTGTTTCCAACTGTGAAAATTGAGCCATCATTCACTAAATAAGTACTTAAGCGTGATTCAAGCGAGGCAACTAAATCCATATAAGCTTGATAACGTTTTCCCCCAAAAGAACAAAGTTAATATCACCTTTTGTGATATTTATTTTCATCACTGAGAGATTTCTATCTAATCCTAATCGCAGTTGGTCCTACGTGTAACAATCCAAAAGCCTTGGTATTTTGACTTTATTATGACAATTAAGTTGATTTAAAATTGATCATTAAAAGCAATAAACGAGCTCTAAAGTCACTGGTACAACTAAATCATCTTCGATATTTAGCCTTGGAGATAGCCAAGGTGGCTTAAATGATTGAGTGACGTATGTTTGAGTTTCGTAAACAACCTTCTTTTGAATCGATTAATCATAGGCATATACTTTGTCACTACCGGTTAAAGCAAATTGTCGTTTTCTAGTCAAAAAACTTAAAAGCGAGTTCAGCGAAACCATGCAAATTATACATATTTGTCATTACAGTTCAGTTTATGATGATGATATTTTCAATTAATTTTCATGACAATTTGACAACTTTTAGAGTTGATTTTCTATGGATTTAAGGTTATGGCGGAACTTTCGTCAAATATGATTATTTAATAGTAGTTTTGTTTTTGGGAAATATTGCCCGATTCATACCAAGCAGTATTGAATGTTTTCCGTACATGTCTTTCAGCCAGTGGCGTACCCAGGACTTCTCTCACAGGGGCCATGCAGCATGTTGTTTGATCGCTGGCCTGGGGGAGGAGTCTAAGAGGAAGGGGTGTCCCCTCCCCTTTGAAAATTTTTGAAAAATGAGGTGTCCTTATATGCAGTCTGGTGCCATATATCTACCTTTTGAAGCAAAATTTGTGTTAAAAAATTTACGTATTTTTAGGAACTAAAAAAAAAAAAAAAAAAAACTGGCATCAGTGAGGGAGCATGGTCCAATGGCCTTCTCCCCCGACCCGTGTACGCCACTGCTTTCAGTCATCAAAGTTACCTATACATGCAGGTTACATAAACGTTCAGTGAGCATGCAAGCATACGTGGGTTTCTTACTTAAAGAAAAGGTTTAGTTATAAACTGTTTTGCACAGACATATTCTTTATAAAGTTTTGAAGTTGCAAGGAAGGTGCTTTAAATTATTCAAAGTAATATTGATTTGGTTTTTCAGTGTTTTTGAAGCCGGTCCGTATAATTAAATTGTCTAAATCTTAACCGATGTCAGGTTGTATTGAAAATAAGAGCAATGACTCCTAGGCGATATCTGGGTGGGATCTGGGATTGGGGATGGTATAGCACCCCGAGCCATGAAAATGTCGATTTCAGGGACAAAAATGTTCTTTTTCTGGACACAGTTGCTGTCACGCTTGTAGGCCAAATGGGGAAAATTAATTTCGAGGCAAATACCTCGCTTTTCTTGTAAAATGGCTCTCCACAGCATGTGTGTATACGTTCACAGACCTGAAATGGGGTCAGTGGCGTCACCAGACTTTTCATTCGGGGGGGCACAACAGTTCGATGAGGGAGCACAACTAGATAGCGGCGTATGCAGTATGTTGTGTGAACGCCGGTCTGGGGGAGGAGTGTATAAGGGGAGGAGGTGTCCCCCTTCCCTTTCAAAATTTTTGAAAAATTAGGTGTCCTTAGATGCAATCTGGTGCCACATACGCTACCTTTTTGAAGTAAAATTTCTGTCAAAAAATAACGAATTTTTAGGAACTAAAAAAAAAAATTATGCATGGATTGAGAAATTTTCATGAAGTGGAAAAAACGTGCATGTGTATTGCCGAATCAACGATCAAATATTCGTTCGATTGTGGACTTTTCAATTAACGTGAAATTCTCATGATCCACAAACTGAGTGATTGGAGTCTTACGGGATTAAAGTGATCATAGAATTTTGTATCACATATTTCTCTTTTAAAATTTATTGGAATTATTTTTTTCGAAGAAGAAAATACGGAAAAGTCTCCTTGAAATTGCTGGCACTGAGCTTGCATTACAATTCGCAACGCAAGTGGCAGGCAAATTCCATGGTACTGTACGTACCAAACAACACCATTCACTGTTTTGGTTAATGAGTCCGCGAGGCAGACATTTCCGCTACACTTTATCAAGGCGTATACTCACACCTATTGAGGCGGCGAGGATTATGGATAGATTACCAAGACCGATGCTCAGCCTCCAACACAGAGAACAGTGTCTGCTTTATGAGATGGGGCCATTTTGTTATTCGAAAAAATACAAATTGCTGCCTTTTCTTGTCCTAAGAAGAATCAAATCATATGAAACATGGTAGTCAAATATTCTAAGTACAGAACTTACAGAAGATCTATACATTTTTTTTTCAAAATCTCAGATCTCAGTTGGGGGGGGCACACGGGGGCACAAGGTTTTCCAGGGGGCACGTGCCCCCCCCCCTTGGCGACGCCACTGAATGGGGTGCTCAAAATTAATAATTGAATTTGCGAGCAGCTCTTGTCTTTTGTTTTGAAATGGCATTAAAAGTCGTCCCATTGTTATTATAAGTGACAGCTTATATCTTTCGATCTACAGTATACTCACTTTCCTCACAAGTGTCTCTAATGATTGTTGTAACATGATAATACTGCACATGAACGGTACCTTGACATGTATTTAACAGTTTAATGGCATCAGTACTGTAAGATATCAGACGGTAAACAGAGCCATACGTTAATTAGGATACAGGGGTATACTTATTCACAGGGCTGTAACATCTGAGTCCGGACTCGAGTTCGTTTTACATCCGTTCATTGGGACTAGGAATTGGCCAGGAATGTGAGGTTCTCGTATCGGAATTGGCCCGGAATGGCTAAAGCTGGACTCGGAGCCGATTCCAGCCGAGTCCACAAAAACAAAAAAGGAAAATTCAACAACTAGGTTTCGCAATATCCACATTAATCAAAAAATTGCATAAAAAGTCATCTTCATTTCCTCTCTAAAATGCGAAGAGGGATTAATTGTCAATAATTGGTCATAGTAAAGAAGAGTGTGGCACATATATGAATGGCCTGACTCGGCCGAACAACTTAGGCTTGGGTCTCTGGACACGGGCTAGCCGGACTCGGAATTGGCCCGAGATTGAGGTTATTGAATCGAAATTGGCTCGGACTCGGGTTAAGTGGACTCAGCTACAGCCCTGCTAATTCAAGTTAAGTTTTACTATATTTGTTCCTTACATATGGCTGCTGCTCTCCTCACTCTCGTGCGGGTGGGTGGATGGGTAGGGGAATCCCGTGTGGCTGGTACTTTTTCCAACTAAAGTACCCTCGACTCTCTGGCGAAGAGCGAAGGGACGCAAGACGTAACATGACCAACCCCGTGACCTGGTCTGACTGTCTCCTCAGTTGACGACCCTCCAGTGAGATTTCTGTAGCGTTTACATACGGTACATGAAGACTTTTTCAGCTCCACAGGGTAGTCTTGATCTTGTCACGACCGAATGTCATTTTAAATCTTGTAAATCTCTTATTAACAAATGGAGTCATGTGATGTTTGTAGAGTTTTTATCCTACAAATTACCACCGTAGCGGGTATTGAATATGTACGCCTCTTTTTCACGTATACCCTGCAAACAATGATCGAGACTATCAAATTTTACTATATTAATGAGCCTAATTATTTGAAGTTAGCTCTCAACTTTCAATGAATAAATATTTATATTGGCAAAACGAAGCTTAAACATTAACGTTGTTCTACGATCTTCACACTTTTACAAGTCAAGTGAATGGGACTTCTTCACTGAGTGAATTTTAAGAGAGAGAGAAATCACAAACTAAATGAAATGCATTGTTATCAGTAGCCGATTTTTCGTCGAATATTTTATGACTTGTGAATATGAATATTTAATAGCGTGCAGTTTTTACGCAGATCGACGAAGAATTCTTGCGAAAGTTCGCGGACGTTGGTATGACGTACATCCATATATAGGTGCAGGAGTAACACACGTCTGCCGGGTGGACGATCCTACATAATGCTCTTTCTCTTCCTTTCTTTCTGCTCAGTGATATGAGGTATCTGTGAGAGAGCTCTAATGTCTCATTTTGCCTGCATTACTCTCCATACGTCTCAAAGATTTGCTAAGCAGGCCATCCCCCAAACTGCATAGTGTGACAAGGTGCATTTTGCGGTATTCCACAAATCCAACTATGCAAGACTCTCTTAGTAATGGGACATCGTTAGCTGTGAATGGATTATCAAATTTACAATGCGAGCGGCTTGATGAAACCGTTTGAAGTTTGGAAGTTAAGTTGAAGGGGAATAGTGCATTCCAGAAAACCTTTTGACAAAGTAATCAGCATGGCGCCGGTCGCCATTCACATGAGTCCTGTGGGAGATGAGCAATTACAAGGCACAGGTAGGCCTATAGCGTAACGTCCCACACAGAACGTTTAAAACTGACGGTTTATTCCCGGTAAGACTTGCCTTTACTGTGATTTGCTCCATGAAAACATCATCTGTGCTTACTCCTTGTTTATTATCTGCATCTCCATAAACTGTGCTCCTAAAAAGTGAGAAAAAGAACTTTTCTCCCACCCTCAAAATAATGTTTTAAAAGTGCACGGTGTACGTGAAGTTTAAAATCAGAAGAATACACTTTACAATAAACAGTTAACAAAGGATAACATTGGTTTAACTCCCACCTCAGTACGTAAAATTGGTGTGCGGAGATACCGAGTGCTATAAAGTATGTTATGTCATTTTACTGCTAGTCACAGACAACGAAGTCTCCCGAGTAAGTTTTTTTCTAGCCCTTCCTCTAATTTAAGAAGAAATATTGCATCTGTAGTACAGAAAATTTTCGTACCATGATTTTTAGCTATAGAAGGATAGGTTATTTAAAATAAGGTACATACTGGGTACTTTATCGTCGACAAAGAAATAGAAACAACGTGCTCAAATAAAATAAATTACAGCTTTGTAGCTCATGGATAAGTTATTCAACCAAATCTTCAGATTTTCAAATGAAGCATTCAAAACTCTTGCATTGCGTAATATTTTGAGGAAGCAAAACTATTTCTAGTGTTTATTGGTGACACTGTGACAAAAGTTTTTTGAAATTTGAGCCATGTTGATTTCGATGTAATGGCAAATATTCTCCTTTTAAAAGTTATCTGTCTACTGCACCTCTCATACTAAGCTGGTCTGTACTGAGTTAAATTGTCCAGGGTCATTTTCTGCTGAGTACACTATTGTGTGTGATATTAATGCTACTGTACCATCCTACTGTAATCTGACCTGTCTGATATGTAATGTAGGCTGCTACACTTCATCGCATTGTACTGATGTGCACAAGGCATTTGTTGACCAATCAATTGGCTTATATTATAAGTATTTTTTAAATTATGCAAATCAAATCGCAGTCATCAATTGTTAATGTTGTTTACCCGGACAAACTACAATTCTTGATATGTTTTGCTTCATGCAAACGAAGTTTTAAACTAAATAATTGTGCAATAATTTGTGATGTCACTATTGTACTATTCTTTCTTAATGTAAAAGAGAGAAAGTCACTCTTCGACGATTGTCTACAGTGGCCACTCATTTTTCGAGTGGAAATCGACTGGAATTCCATTCTGCCCAGAGTGGTAATTAACTCTAAATGAGTGGAAATGTCACTCTGAGGAGAGTGGGATTCCACTCGAAACAGAGAGTGGTCACTGTAGTCAATCTGTTTAATAGATTTTCACTCTTTTACATTTAGAGAGTTCAGATTAAGCCATTGCAACTTGTTTCATAGTATTGTCACGGGTTTAGTGTTACAGGGTGACTTGATTATAGATACAAAGCCTCTCTTTAAAGCATGATATACAAAATAGAGAACAATATTTTCAAGGTTTAAAAGAAACAGTTTTATTCAAAAAGAAAATAGAAGTAGGCGATGCGAATTACGGACAATTATGCACAAACTAGTAGGCTATTTCAAATTGAGTAAATTCATTTCAACACTTTATATCTCTGCAACTGAGTAGAAAATGGGAGTTGAACGATAAACCTCATTTTTTCAAGCCCTTTATTCTCTGCTAAGTTTGGACTTTACACTTTCAATACCTGTTGAACATATTGGTAACTTTGCTTTCATAATAATATTAATACAATACAATATTCTTTCGAACTTCAGTATAGATTACCGGTATCAGTCAATAGGCCTTAGAAGGCCCTTTACTTTCTCTTACCGGTACTAATCGCTAATATTCAATTATATTTTGCTTGCTCTGTCTCCCATCCGTCGTAAGTAGGTCTTATATATATATGAAAGTTGTGTAAACTGTTTCGATCATGAGATATTTATATTATATGCATATGTATATATATATATATATATAATATGTGTGTATATATATATAATATGTGTGTATATATATATATATAATAGGTCGAAAGTTGTGTCACACACACACACACACACACATATGTATATATATATATATATATATATATATATATATATATATATATTTTTTATATAATATATATATATATGATATATATCCCTCTCGTGATCAAGCACCGAAGAAGAGCTATTATTGCTCGACAGCTTTGCAAAAACCTTTTATGGCTGTTTTATTTACCAAATTTCAAGCCTTTATCACGTATCTCTTTCGAGATCCAGCCATTCATCCTAATAAAACCATTGTTGTTGTGCATAATGATAATATCTGCAACCGACATGCGTTCTGCGGACCGATACCCGCCGAAATCCGGTGTGGTTATATACTGTTCTAACTTAAAGCAAGGAGGTTCTACTCATCAACTGCAAAAGTCAACGGTTACGGTATCCCGTCAGAGGATTACTAAAAGAAGTTTTGCTTACCATTCGGAGTGGACGAATTTTTTCGTTCAGCTAATCGTTAAGCAAAATCAGAAGGGCGGCAGGAGCCTTAAAGTGTATACCTAAAGTCTGAAAATTCAAAAATATATATTACAGAGCATAAAACTGAATTCCAATGGTCCAATTCCCATCTTCACAGGACTTTCTTAAGCTGAGATATAAAATGTTGAAGTTTATTCACTCGATTTAAAAAGGTAGATTGCGCAATAATTTGTGATGTCATTGTTGTACTACTCAAATTACAATCTTTGTATTTCTTTGTTTTTCTGAAAGCCACCGCACCTTGTGCCAAAATGTGATCGCGTTCTTACTGCTTTGGGGTGACTTGACTATATAAGCCCTCTCTGTACAGCATGTCAAGCAAGAAAACAGGAAGCGGTCAAGGTCATATAAACATTTTTAATTTTAAAAGAAAACAAAGCATTTAATGTGAGTTGTACAACAAGAATGTCAAAAATTATTGCGCAATGAACTGTTTGGATTTAAGTGAATAAATTTTAACATTTAATATCTCAGCAATGGAATAAGCTATGACAATGAGAGTTGGACCAATAAGATTAATTTTGTAACCTCTAAAATATATATTTTTGAATTTTTAGACTTTAGGTCCACTTTAAAGAGCCGCTACGCAGGCAACTTTTGGGTGTTCTTCCCTAATAAGACATTTTTTGTAGAACGTCCTTGTTTAATCCAGGGAGGTTTTCACCTCCCTGTTTAAACACTTCTAACTTTACACTACGCATAACGCCAGATTTGATAAATTGTTAACATTTTTAGGGAATTGATGCTTTTGAAATCATTACAGGCAACTAGTTACCGTATCCCGTCGCAGGATTACAAGAGAATGTTTGCTTACTCTACGGAGCGGACGGATTTTTTTCGTTCAGCTCATCGTTAAGCAAAATCAGATTGGGCAACATTCCCGTGTGGCGGGAGCCTAAAAGAAATGTTACGCAGGCAACTTTTGGGTTTGTTTCCTAATAAGAAACTTTTTCAGTCGCCACTTGCTCATTTTAAATACTTTTTGTTGACTTAGTTTTTCTCTGTATTTTGTCTTCTCTCTCCAGGATTACCCGTATTGTCGGTCTTATCAAAGAGTGTGTTCATCAGAAATCACTGATTGCAGCTATTTTCGAGCGAGTCTTAATATGTCTTGTAATTTGGGCTTTTCATTGGATAGGTTTCAATCGATGGGATCGCTATTCTAAACTAAGTGTTATCTTACTTACGCTCAACATGGTGGGCTTGTAGCCTTTGGATACCAGTCGTTTCATGCATACCAGAATGGCGTAAGCGTATCTTAACAAACTTGTTTCAAATGGGTTTTGTTATCTTAAAATGAAAAAATGAGTTAAAAAATAAAGGATATATTTTTGAACAGAAAATGCAGCCTGCGCATACTAAAATAATCCAAAATGTATGAACACTTGTAACTTTTTGTGGGATTTAGGCGTGTGTATCAATTAGTGATCAAATCACTTCCACTTTTCAGAAGGAAGCGGTAGTGTGGGTGGGGTCATTCTTTCGGGCAAACCTCATCAATAACGACATAATATGCAGGATAAATTAATAAACTCTTAACTAGATTACAATATTGATTATAATGTACATGAGCCAAGAATAAAGAGGAAAACTTACCAAAATACTGAAGAAAGAAAGTATACCACAGTGACGTCAGGCAGTATGAAGTTGTTTAATATATTGTAATGTATGTTTTACATAATTGACTTCGTAAGCTGTTGTCAGGGTAGACCACACCTGTTATCAGTAAATATGCTTAGAATCCGTTGACTTTTACCTACAGTGTTGTTCCATCTTGTCGATTCCGCCAATTTGCATAGAACAAGATTATAGCCTGCTAGTCAATCACGTGTTAAAATCTTACTTGGTATTCAAGCAAAAAGTTCCACTTGTAAACATTGTATATCATATTTTTCTTTTCTAAAACCCATTCCATTATTAAGACCTTAGCACGTAGTGTTGCTGTTATACTATTGTATTTCAATGATGTTGAAGAAAAAATTTCTAGTAAATCTACGAATATTTTGGGTTTTAAGTCTCTACTTTTGTGAAAATGTCTGAGAATTGCATGCACCTAAGAGGAGTATTCGTCAGGGGGTGAAACACTCCCGATCATAGCCCTACCCCCCTTCTGACCATACCAGTAGCGTAACCAGACTTGTTCATGGGGGGGGGACTGAGGGGGCAAAGGATGAAGTGGGGGCAAGCAGTAAAAACACTATCTAAGCGGAGCGTCACCATCGGTTGGCGCGTAACATACAGAGAAAATTTTTTTTATAAAAATCTTTCCCAGATTGCAGGAAATGACACTTCCCAGTCTCTCTGGCCTTCAGTTGAGTTTCAGCTAAGTATTCTTCATTTTTGTTTTATACAACTTTTGCCCAATATATTTTTACCTCTGAATTTCATTTGGGGGTAAGTGGGGGAAGACATTTGACAGGGGGCTCTAGCCCCTTGCCCCTCGATTACTCCACTGACATTTACTTACGATATTTTAAATTTTCCTCCACAACGTTGAACCTTGAATCATATTAAAATATCCAAAAAAATCATATTAAAATATCCAAAAAAATCTCTTATAAAATGAACACAGACTTTTTAATTTTACTCATTTTTGAGAAAGTTTTCAAGAGTGATAAAAAGAGAAAATAAATTTAATGCAAACTGCTGACTTGGTCTATACAAGAACATGTCTTTAGAGTGACTGTAGGTCATTAAGCCTCTTCGGAACGCCAAAAAAAAAGCAACGACAAGTTAAGCTGGAATGATAATTGGCGACAAATGGCCGTCATGTTTTGACAGATATTAAAAGTTGTTTTCTTTGCAGCAGTGTTGATAATGAAGCATTGAATACGCGTTAACCAACTACCGAAGACACCAAGGTCGGCTGGATACAATGATAAAACAAACAAGGCGTTCAACTTTTGGCATTTTTTCATTTTTTACGAAATGTATCAAAATGTCTTTGGTAATGCATGGTTCTTTTGTTGTAAATGAAAGAGAAGAGAAAGGGAATTGCCTGGGTTTGTTGGCCATCTGTCTAGAGGAAGTTGATGGCATAATTCGCTAAAACGGAAGTTACATATTTTGATGGCCCTTTGTGTGCACAAAACCGCGACTCTCAAACCACTTATGAATTTCTTAAAAGAGAGTAATGTTTTTCGCGAGCAGTTGCACGAAATTTGCGACAATGGAGAAGTGTTTTTTTTCGGAACTTATATATACAGATAACAAGGTAATTTGAATCTGATTAAACTGAGGGAACAGCAAGAAGAAATTTACTTTTGTTATTGAGGGCAGCAGACTTGTGTAGTGAGCAGAGCCGTATATTTCACGGCTCTGATAGTGAGTACATCTGTCGGTCTCACGCCTTGACACATTTTTTGTTCTCATATTTGTGAGAATGGATTTATACTCGTACTTTTACTCATGCACAGATCGGAAAGTCGAGCATTGGTGCCACAGTTTGGTCATAAAAGTCCTCTTACAATGACGTCATGACTAAAGCCAGGCCTGTAACCATGGGGGAGGGCGCACGATGGGTCAGGGGTGACATCCCTAGAAAAATTGTCGGCCTCTAGAAAATTGAAAATTACTATGACCTTAACACATTTCAGCATATCTCGCCCCTAAACATATTTCTCCCCCTTGAAGATGCCGGCGTCTCTAGTCGGTCACCATGTCTGGGTATACGAGAACGACTGATGCTGGAACATATCACAACTTCAGCTGTAATATTCTGCTTTTTGCAAAAGCTTGATCAAAGCACGTTGTTTCTCAATAAGTGTGTGCATATCGAAATTAACATGTTTTCAGGTATTAAAAAATATCACGAGGTCAAAAGATGTAGTGTACATAGACTGTGTTTTCATGCAATGTGATGAAGTTATCCGAATTATTTGGGGCCAGAAAACTTCAAGTCCTCTGAGAAACGTCACATTTAAATACCATTTCATTTCAACATATTTGAAGGAAATGATAGCACGGCAGGTTATGTACTTCTTTTAATTTGCTAAAGTGTTTTGCAGCATTTCCAGTTGATCCTTTTACTTTGAAACGCCCGTTTGAAAACTATTTAGTTTTTTGCTATAAAGAACTTCATAAACTACCGGTCTGTTTCCATCAAAATTATTTCGCTTCTTTCTATTCGATAACGCCTTTTAGTTACTATTCACAAAGTCGAGTTTAAAAGCAAGTCTGAAAACTTAATTTTACCATTTCAGGTATATTTCCATTCCTAACTATAACCTCCCAATACTTATCATACCAGGGCTTCCGAGCAAAAGCTTACGAAGAGGGCCCAGGGGCTGGGGACTGCAGCCCCCTCCCGGAGTTTGGGGAAAACCTATTTCTCGGACAGGGTTTTGGAAGAGGTCGGGCACTTTCTCCGCTGATAAATGCGAAAGAGACGTAAACGCAGTAAAATTTTGAAAAAGAGTTGTGCATCATGAAAAGTGGTTGTCATTAATTCCCATTATAACTACTAGACCACCCCTGGATCAGTGATTACTAATGGACAATACTTAAGTAGCTACAGTTCAGCTTGCCCACATAGCGGACGTTGTGTTACCCCAGGGAGACGTCCCTGACAATTCCCAACCCACCCCTTATAAACATATCCCTTACGCTATATGCTCCTGAGCAGGGAGCTGGAAGACCAGCTCCCTGTCCTGAGGTTGTTTTCACGCCCTAGTACGTGTATCGGCAATGTAAACATTAACCCTGTAAATAAATAAAACTTGAAACACCTAAACAACACACTTTTATTACCTGTCTCTTAATTGGAACCGACCACAGAAATTTTCATTACCTGAGTTAGGCTATGCCGAGCCTAAGCAAATTTCGTGGAAGGATAGCTGGCGTATAGAACAACATCGTATAAAAGTGAATTGAAAGTACGTTCACCGCAGAAAGACTCAATTAAAGTGCTTTACTTCCCTTAGATTCATACAAAAGCAAAACTCACTAAAAATCGATAAGAGCTATTCAGTAACATTATCTATGAAGGGTGCTGTTAGTTGAAAAGAATACGTACCGGTGTAAAAGCTTGAATACATGCTGTCTTGGATTAGTGCACGTTCACTTAATTTTACCACCGTCTGTCGCCGATACTGCTTGTTCTCTTTTCGCGAATCAAATTCTCTCATCTTTGAAGTGGGTCGATTTTAAATGGTTAATTGATCATTTAGTCCAGTCAATTCGATGTGTTTATCTATCGATACAATAGCTCATTCTGTTTCTTACTTTCTTAGCATTCATTATCGAAATGAAGATATTTGTAAATGTATATAGCTATTTATTAATTGTTTTGATTCTCTGAGGTCATTCAGAACCATCTCAGGAGAAAAATCTTTAATTGCCTCTTGATGGCTTTCCCTGATCTATAGTACGTGAAAAGGTCTTTGAAAGCAGTCTGAGTGTACTCTTAAAAATAGTTGGGTAAAAATTTCACCAACTCTGTCAATACCGTACATATGAAAAATTATGCTGAAACTGGGTAACGTTTGTTCAATAACGTATGTAAGAACTTATTGGACAAATATATTGTGCCACTTAATTGGGTATTCAACGTCTCTGTGAAATCCTTAATCTACCGCTGTTGGACGAACTTTACCCAATTTTAGTATTGTCACATATAAACCAAGTGTAGATGAAATTATTACCCAACTGTTTTGGGATGTATGTCTTGTGAAACCGTTTTGTGCAATCACAAAATATTTACTATAAACTACTTGTATTTATACCGGTATTTAAATGTATCGTAATCTGGTAATTGTAGTTTGCAATCTGACAGAAACCTAGCTAAAAGCAAAATATATTAAACCTAGTATGTTCAAGCTCGGCAACATAGGCCCGGCATCCCCACTGGGCCAAAATATGCCAATTTCAGGGAAATTCGTGCCATTATTGTTCGTCAATTATATGCAGGAATATTTTCAGGCAAAACGTCCCTCCTATAGCCTGCTTGTAAAATGTCTTCTAATATTCCTACGCTTGTAAATGTAACATTATTTTAAAAATCATTTTAAAATTATTTTAAATTTAAAATTAGGTAACTTATTTTAAAAGTACAGGACTTAATGTAGTACACATATATAAGAGATACACTCAAAAATGAAAGTTAGTCAAAACGACACTATAGTCATAATTAAGAAACATCACTATCTAAGTGATGCACTAAGAATAGGTTTAGTCATATGACCTTTTAACGTTGTTTTGACTAATTTATTTTAACTGTTTAAATAGTTTTAAAAATTTTACTCGGGCCTTGAAGGGCAGTTGTTTTTCGACGCTAAGCGACCACAAATGTGGGAGAAGCCTATATGTCTTATGAATTACAACTTCACGTCTGATGGCTAACCAACTCAACAATTTAGATCAAATTTGGTCTGTCTTGAATTCGAAAGGCCAGTTCAGACGGCAAAACCGTAGATTGCTCTTGGATGAAAAACCCACCTTTCTTTGACCCGGCTGGGGATCGAACCCCGAACCTCCCGGTTGCCATGCTTCATCACTTCAAATGCTACAATAGCTTAGATAGCTCAGCATCATTTTGACTTTAGTATTAATGAAACTGATATATAATGTGGCTAATTTATGTTGTTTTGACAACTTTATTTCAAGAGAGATAGTACACAATTTATAAGACACTGTTGAAAAGAAGTTAACTTGTTAAACTCTTTCAATTGGTTTTGTCAAACTAACCGCGTTGGTGACTAATCTTTATCATGCGATTTCGTTTGATTTGCCTTAGAGGAAGATATTGCGTTTGTAGTACAGAAAATATTCCCTCTATTTATAAGCATGATTTAAACATACAAAATGGTAGGCAATTCAAAATAATGTACCGTAGTGTGGTAACTTTATTTTCAAGAAATAGGTTCTCACAGAGAGAAGTTCACGCATTCTTAGCCCACAAATCATTCGTTTACCCAGACTTTCAAAAATTTCAAACTGAAGCATCCATAACTTTTGTAATGCATAATATTTTGGGGAAGAAAACTTTTGGGAATTAATTGGTGCGACTGAATGAAAGGCATGAGTTTTTTCCGCTAATCCGCGGATTTCCCCTTTTATTTTTAGTCGCTGTTCTGCGGAAAAAATACAATTGGTTTTCATTACGATTCTAGCTGTTTTATGCTATGTCATGATGGTGCATAGCAGACTTTAATGATGACATCACGTATACAAAAAGAGCATGGAAACTGGAAGTAAAACAATACAGTAGAAGCGCTAGCGCTTAGTAAGCAGGCACTTCGCCTGTTGTTTGTACTCCCAGTTCCCAACATGCATTGCAAGCATTAAAGTCTGCTATTGAAAACACATTACTTCCTTTGAACTGTTTCAAAGTATATTCTGTCACGATATCATTTCTACTAATTTAAGCTGCAAGGGTAATGACAGTCCTTATTAATATATTCTCGGTGCAGTATATACCACTTATCAGAGAATTATGACTTACAAGCTGGAACTTTTCACAAACACGGAAAAAATATTTTTTTTTATTTTTTATTTTTTTTTTTAGTTTGAACAAAAGCACAGATGAATTGAAATAATTCCAGTCTTATTATAAACATGAGATAAAAACAATCAAAGCCTCACCCTACTTCTATTTTGTTACCATTTTTGGAGGAAATAGACGCTTCAGGAAAACTTGTCATCATAAAGACCTCATGTCCTCCACTCTTCAGAAAGTAGTCACGTGCGCTCATAAGTCATTAGTTAATTTACTTTTTATTTTCTTCCATTTTTCCTGCGTATTCCATATTGATATTAGGCTAGATTTTTAGTTAGACCTAATATGCATAACCCTGCAAGTAACAAATTTATCGACAAACTTTAACATAACCCCTATCTCGCCACATCCTTACTACCAGCCAATCACAGCTTTCCGTAAACATCCTTCCTTTTACTTAAAGTATTCCCCTAAATCTCTTATTTTGATTTCTATCTCAACAAGATTCTGTACCCATGGCCGCATTTTGCTTTTAACAAATAACGCGGTCCAACTTATCTGCTACTTTAGTCCCCATTGTCCTGCCCATGAGTTACCTGTGTAACCTTCCTATTCTCTGTTGCGGTATCAGTTTCATTACACAATAAATGACTTGTTCCTCGATTAAAGCGAACCTGTTGTCCGCCTCTCCCTTCATCTTTCTCTTCATATCTGCCTCTCTTCATCTGATCGATGCAGACATTATCGAGATCGCTAAGTACGCCATAATTGTGTTCTTTGGCCAAAAGTCCCGAAACCCCTTAAGTATCGCTACCTCATTCGTCTAAACATATTTCGGCTTTTGTTCCGAAACGGTTCCTAGACGAGTTGTCTGGCTTTCTGATCTGGTCGATTAGTGTTCCACAAAACGTATTAGGCTAACACCGATAGTCGCTCCCCTTTGATCTCTGGAAGCGGATACACACCGCTGGTAATGAGCCCTATGCATATCCATGCTCCAGGACCAGAAAGGACTACAGATTGCCGGTTAAGATCCCTGGTGTGGTTTCTGTGAAAGGAGAAATTCTTCTGGTTTGTCCTTCAAGGAAATCATGTCAACTAATTAAAGAAAACAGTTAATAAAGGAAAAAAAAACATAAATGAAGAACGAAAGTAATTTTTCGTAACTGAAATTTGTTTCTTTCTATGTACTTGTACTTGTGCCATTTTATTACAAAACGTTGATCCCGATTTATTAGCTATGGTCATAAAAACTTGTTTTAAAAAATGCCCTTTGCCAATTCGTTTTTATCCCTTTCAATTGGTACAGTGATAAATTTCACCAAGGTTTGTAATCAAACAAGACAATTGCATACCGTTTATTACGATGGAATAAAAGAGACTATAAACGCAGCCAAAAGGTAATCTTTCAGAGGAAACCGTATGCTGTTACTCAGGTATGGACTGTGGAGGGGTCTTATCCTGGACGGAAGCTTATGCTGTTCACTTGAAGGTTTGTATAAATGAAACTGTGATAACTGGGAAATAATGGGTGGCATGATCTAATTATTAGACAAGATTTTCTCAGAATGCCCACTGTGGCTACCGACAGTTTGTATGAAAACTAGATTTTTGCTTGTTGACTTTATGTGCGTCAATATTGTATGCTGGTGTCGTTGAAAATTGATTCGTTACTGGCAATACAAATTCATTAACGAAGAGGTGGAAGAAAAATTTTGTAAGTAAATAATTATTGGCTGCACGACAGATCGCAGTTGTTTGAACTGTGTTGGTTGTCATTGAAATGACATCTTATGAAAGCATTATTGCCTTATAGCCGAGCGAGTAATGGTGGTTGCATCTAAAGCATTGGAGTTCCCAATAGAGGTGTTCGAATTCGATTCCCCCCTTGGTCACAGTAAATGTGGGTATTTCATCCAATAACAATCTACGATTCTTTCATTTGAAACGACCCATAAACTGAAGATATTGAGTTAATTTGGGATAAAATGCTGGTGGCGGGGTAGGGGCTGATAAGCATATCAATAATGACATTTTTTCAATTGGAAATTCAGGCGTATGAGTTGTGGGCCAGGGGAGGCAACTCTCCCCCCCCCCCCCAGCAAAAAAGAAAAATTATTTCAGGGTGGGCCGTTTTTCAGGACATAATAAGGAAAAATTGTAGAGCAAATACCATACTACCTTCCAACCCCTTGTAAAACATTTGCCCGCACGCCTTTGATTGGACGTTAATTGTAATCGCAAAAATGTTCACTTCTCCTATCATCAAACGCGATTCAAACGTGTTCAAAACAAACAAACACGACTGTTTGTTTGTTTGTTTCATTTGAATCGCGTTTTGTGATCGGTTTATATATATATATATATATATATATATATATATATGTGTGTGTATATATATATGTGTGTATATATATGTATATATATATGTGTGTGTGTGTGTGTGTGTGTGTGTGTGTAAAGATGAGGAAAGATGTGAAATAACCAACAGAAATGATAAAAATAAAATTTATCTTCAATTGAAACATGCACTGTTGACAGGTACGAAGCCAGGAGAAGACCAAGCATGACTCGTCGCGATGTTGGAAGATCATGTTACTGTGGTATACGTGCATAGTACTGGTCACATCGTAATGAGTTATGTGTTGATATAACGTTTTTCAAAAAATCAATATATTACATAAAAGTGATGTTCTGTTAGGAACTCAGAACGATCTTGTAAATACCTTACTTATAGACTTGAGTAGAGACAAAATTTGAAAAAAAAATGATAAACCAACATTTCATTACACATTTACATGAAACAACTTTTTAGTTTTCTCCTCTTTGTCTTACATGTCAGCATGTTCTATATTTCCTAAAAGTGGATGCAAGAATTAATCACATCAGGACCCATTTAATTTATATTAAAACTTTTCTTCTAATGGTTTCTTTGTAGAGTGACGAGATGGATTGGTGTTTTTAATTTGGGCTATTGAAAAAATACAGCGTGAACATTCGTTTTAGTATTGTTATTAGTGTACAACTGTAATGTAGTTGATTTGTTTCGGGAGTAGAATTCTTAAATTTTCATTTGCTGCTTGGTTTTTATACAAATTTTGTTTTCAAAAGTTTGGAAAAGCAACTGAAACACCTATTTAATTTTATTAAAGTACCTAAACAGGGGGGGGCACTAGCCCCATGGATGCTGTGTGTTAAAAACGGGGCCAAAAACAAAAGAAAAACAAAAAACAAAACAAAAGCAAAAACTATTCTTGAAGAAGTATTTAAGTTGTTGATAATACTAAATATACGTGTGTCAAATATTAAATTCAATCTATCAACAATATCCGTAAGGGAAAGGTCTGAAATTCTAATAATTGAAACAAAATATAAAAGTTTACTGAAGTTTAGAATGATTTTACGAAATCGCTTGAATGAAAATTTTACATTCAAAATCAACCATTGAATGGCTAGAGAATTGCCCCTTAGCAATTTTCTGCAGCTAGTGATAAACCTGGACTCGCGAAAATAGCGGCTGTAAAACCCTCATGGGCAATGGCGCATGTGGTGGGGGTAGCAACCCCCGGAAACAAACATGATCGATTTCAGGGCAGAAAGGTCTTTTTCCGGGTAAAATTCCAGTAATTGTTGGCTATGAGAAAATTTCAGAGCAGAAACTATCAGCCCCTTTTAAAATGTCTCGGCATATGCCTGGGTCCATGAGATAGGTGACTCACACAAATTGGTAGGAGCAAGTAAACCACTTATTTCATGGGTATATGTGTGTGTGTGTGTGTGTGTGTGTGTGTGGGTGTGTATGTTACGTCCAAGTATACCGGTGTATGGCTTACCCATCTGCCCATCATTACCTCTTCCAGGCTCTAGAAACCACAAAAATTGTTACAAGTTTAAGACAAGTTTTTGATAAAGAACTCTCGTGGTAACCTCTATTACATACAAGATTAATTACCGTTTTAATTATATCCTTAAGAAAATACCACACAGGTCTCACTTTTAAGATAATGTTAAATCTGCAATTCTCGGTAAGGATTGCAGCCCCCCCCCCCCCGTCAGGTAATATTTCTTAAATATGTGTAATTCATTCGTCTGTTCATTCAACTGTCATTACGTCCCTGTATTTTATTTTCGTGATAATAATCTCAGAAATGTAAATGAAGGGATTATACACGTTTCTTAGTTTTAAAGATTGACCCCCCTTAGCTGCTAAGATTATCCAGCCGTGCAGCTGTGAATAAAATTGTATTGAGGAATTACATACAAGTCATGTAAAGTCAGAATCCAAAATGAAAACTTGGATGTATATTCGTTCTCTTGTGTAGGCGGTAGATTTTAAATCATCTAATTGTTGAAGAACAAAATCGAAAAACGTTCTCACCTTGTGATAAGTACACACAACGAGCAAGGTTAGAGACAACCTTACTACAATATTGTGAATGTGTTTTTTCCCATAATTCACGGCAAATGAAACACGGTTACAGATAACGCATTAAGCCATGTTTAAGCAGTGACGGGGTCAGAGGCTCGGGGGTGGGGTGGGCGAAGAAAGTTTTCATGATAAAATGGTGGCAGCCGTAAATGGCAAAAGGAAATACAAACTGGGATAAATACTAGCAATTTATTTAATTGAAACCACGATGTTTCAAAGAGTTTGTATTTTACATCATTCATATCAATTTATTCCTTCCAGCACAGATGTACAAATATTTATGAAAGAAAAAATAGTCATAAAAAACAATATGGAACAATAAATACAAAAAGTCAGTGAATAAAAAACTTTAAAATCCGTAAACTTTCATGAGTGTTTGTCGTTTGAACAGATATTGCAGCTCCATGGACAAGGGAATCCTTAAACAATTGTATTCTCTATAGGCTACTTTGACAAAACATTCGAACCTTCTTTCGATTCTGTTTGATACCACGTCGAAACTTCCGGGGAAGGGTGTGTAAGGAGGTGATTTTGATCTTTGTAAATTTTGTGGCTATTTGAATGAACTCAGCCCTTGGAAAAGAATTCACGACAGTTTCATTCTTGTATTATAAGGACCAATAGCACCCTCCAGTTGTCCATCCTCCCGAGTCATGACAGTTTACTGGCTCAATCAATTGACTGTTCCGTGCCATTTAATTTTAAAAATCGCGATTTTTATGTCTTCCGTACTATATTTACACCTCAGTGCCAATTGAGCCTCAGTTTAGTGTCCATAATTTTTACACGATCCAGAGATCCCGGGGATTTTGCCTTTTACACGTCTTAAAAACCCCAACAGAGCCTTCTGTTGTACTGACCATTTTCTCTGATCCTATAACCTTTCAGTCGAAGACAGAGTTCCGGCTACTCGCCAATACAAAGTAGGTTTAGCGTCATTTTAGTGTTTGGAGGAGAAAAAAATTGAAAGGGGAAGATTTTATTCCCTCTTATAGAATAGAATGGCAGAAATCAGTAACCTGAAATACCGGAAACGAAATCTTTGACAATCTTACTAATGTAAGTCGGGAGAGGGTAAGATGGCATCCTATGATAGCAGAGGCGTAAATTTAAGGAAGAGCATTAGGCCATGTTCCAATTGATACAATAAAAAAAATAACAATTTAAAGTAATAACTTACAAATTATAAATTCGTGCATCCGAAGCTCACCTTAAAAGGTAGCAACTTAGCACCAGATTACACGTGAGGTTCTCTAATTATTCAATTGTTTCAAATGGGGGAGGGGGTAATGGGGGTTTGCAGGATGAGTGTAATGTCATGGGTATATATGGGTACAGGTGCATTTTCCCTGCAGTTTGTGAGTACGAGTACGAACACGAGTATAAGTACTGATAGATGTCTTTTCGTGGGCAAGAGTACAATATTTTTACATTAGCAGGGATGCGTTATGGCTAGTTTATACCGCCAAATTTCCACCCGCTATAAAGCTATAAGAACCATATATGGTCATCCCTTGCTCCTCTGGACCAATCACGGACATAGCTCAGAGCTGCATAGTGTTTAACATTCATAGCTTTATAGTGCTATACTGAAGTATGAATCGGTCTTTACTCTCAAAATCTGAGATTACGAATACGAGTCAAAGTATAAATCCATTCTCAACAGTACAAGCGCCCACAGATATGGCAAAGTGTGAGTATGGGTATGTACTCACAATAAGTATGTTGTCAACACAAAGACGGCAGTTGCAATTCTTAACCTGTATGATACAAATGAAAAAGGTTGTCTTCAGAGGCGTGTTCAGCTAAAGTCATCTTCAAAATTTCCTGAAAGTTACTCTTCATCTCATGTTGTAACATGGTAACTTGCAGGACCGGCATGTTTCAGTTTCAATTGTCCAAAAAGTCCCTGGAACCTGGGCGAATATAACATAATATAATACGTCACAATTAATGTCATGTTCAATAAGCGCTTCTTAAGTGTCAACATCATCGTAACACAGTAACTCGACGTGATAGCATAACTTTGAGCCGTTTGCTCTTATGGGAATTCATCGAACGTGATTAAAGTTTTCTGAATCGAATCGACTTCCGCCGCCAATTTGCAGGACAAGCAGTTCAGTGACCACCGAGATGTGAAGTTGTTTAAGAACTGTCCTTGCGACTGCATGATTCAATTTCCCGCCAAAATGGTTACACAAACAGACGATATGATTCGTTACTATTGTTACTCCATCGTCGGCCGTCAAAGACAAAAAATTGAAAGCGTTGCAACAATAGAGACTGGTAAAATACCGCACTAGTGCTTCTACAACAATAATTCCTGCTCGTTCTAGACTTTGTGGGTCTTTTAAGCTGAAAATCAAAATGACGTCTTGGGAATAAAAATTCTATTAAATCCATTTCTAGCGAATTTCTTTCTGCGCGACACAGTTTTAAAAAATATCTCTTTTATGATTCTTTTCTTACGCGAGTGCGAAACGGGGTGAGATAATAGCTGCATGCATTCACAGGAAATCCTGAAAGCGACTCGCGGATTTCCCCAAAGACCGTCCCATTCGACATCGACGGAAGCTCGCGCCGCGCTCGCGGATCTGATAAAAAGCTAATGATGCTTCACATTGTACCAACCATTATATCCATTATTCATACTATCATAGGTAGAGGGGTTTTCATCTGCATCTTGTGTAGATTTAACACAAAAATAAAGTGGAAAGGTGATATATTTTGCCAGTTTAAAAATCGAGTAAGAAAGTTAGATCGGAGAAGTTTTTTCTCAGTTATTGTAGGGGGATTTTAACTGCCGTTGGAAAACTGGAGAAGAGGTATTAAAAATCCATTTATTGAATCGTACCCATTCGTACAGCCTCTGCTAAGAGGTCATTTAAAATACATGCTTTTAAGAACCGTATGATTTAAATCCGCGAGAAGTCAGGACTGACGACGTTTTGAGAAAATCGTCGTTCCCGAGAAAAGAAAAAAGAAGAAGGGTAGTCGATGCGCCTTAGGTTCGTTGAAAAATGATAACAATTAGGAAGGATATATTAGAGAGAACGATTTTGGCGTAATGGCACCTTAATACACCCTCGTTGAAAATGGTTAAGTTAAGATGACGGACGCTGGGTGACAACAAGAAAATAATTCTGGTCTTAATGGTTTTCGTAGATCCTACTAAAACTTCAAATCTTGTAAAGGATTGAAGTAAATGATACAGACGGCTTAGAAGCTGATACAGGCTGGGCAATCTCTGGTTTTGCGGAGGAGAGATAATTCGAGGCGATGATTTATACAAGAGTCATCGAACATAATTAAAATAATTTACGGGACTCCGGGAGAGATCCCACGCGAGACAAATGATATCTCGCGTCGATTCTGATGCAAGTTGTTTAATTTGTCAGGCTTTTCTGTTTGCTCAGAAAGATATGTAAAGATATTTTACATCAATCATATACACGGTTAGGTAATTTGAGAAGGAAACGTAGCTAGTCAAAATTATCTTAAAGAATACGCGAAGAAGTTTTCTGAGAATTGTGGGATGCCCTTTGGAGAGTTTTGCAGGAATTTTGGAATGACATGCCGTATAATACTTATCGTAAGAGATAAGGTTAGGTCTATACCTCAACAAATTTCAGCTCCATCGATTAAGTGTAGATGGTACAAACGTATGTATTTGTTCGCACTGAACAAAAATGATTTATACGTTTATATAGAGGTATTGCCCACAATTTCAACCCCTTGCTTCCAACTTTCCAGGTGTCTTTCGCAAGACTTAGTTTTCCATCTAATGTTTTTAATTTAAATTTAAATAAATTGAAAGAAAATAAACTTATTAAATGAGCAGAAGACAAACCGCATGATGTAAATTTCATAATAACAAATAAAACTGTAAAGTACAAAAGAACACAGACAGAACCAAAAAAGAGAAGCTCAGTGTCAAGATAACAGGATAAAGAGGTACAAGAAAAAATCGACGAAAATTGTAACTTTAACCACAAAGAAAAATGTAAGAGACTTAATGGTAAGTCTGCATTGCCAAATTCAAAACTTTTACAAAATAGTAATTTCACACAGTATTTGTTCCTTGGGTGGTGAAAAAGCGCAACATACTTTGCTCAGAGCTATCCAAAAGCACTATAGTTAGTTGTCATAATAATTTCAAAAAAAAAAAGGAAAAGCCTTTGCCACATCGAGACTATTTTTCTCATCTATCTGTCTATACGGTACATGGAGAGGATCCCATGAGAATGGGCTCCTCGCCCCCCCCCCCCCCCCCATTTCAGAAATTTTGCTTACTTCGGGGTCTAAGTTGTCAAAACGGTGCCATGTTTTCCATCCCTTTTCCCACATTTGTATTTCATTCTCTGCTTTATTTTTTTTTATACAAAACATCAGCGGTTGGAAAATGTCTGGGGTCACTGGCCTGGGCCCTCATACCCCACGTCGCTACGGGCCTGTTACGCTCTATTACTAGTCCAAAAATCGCAGTAACCCGATAACGTTGTATAACAACAGACTCACAGAAGACATAGAAAGTTTATATAACGTGTACCGCCATGTTGATAACTGTGTCACCTAAGGAAAAACTTTGCAAGTTTGGCCCTTAACAACAAAAAAAAAAATGTAAATTTGTTCTCCTTTTGTTACCCATCTTACGTAAGAGGCATTCAGACATTCTCTTATTCTACACACCATAGCTTTACGTGTTGATGCTGTAATAATCTGGCGCCATTTGTCTTGTGTTGAATGCTTATGTATGAGTGCTTAAATGATTGACCCGTTTCTTCCATACCAAAAATATATGAATGTGGTGTGGTAAGTTATCATGTTATATAACACTACTTTTCTTGGCACAATGCGTTGCGAGTAATGATTCTATTCACAGAGGGTTTTGATCAATTCACTCTCACCAGCAACGTACAATTGTCTTTCATGTGGCGTTTTATAATGTCAACTATCTCCTATATAATAAGAGTTAATATCTAATTTGTCGACAGACACAGTTATTGCATGGAAATTAATTGTCAATTAGGAAGATATTGGTATAGGCTTTTGTCAAGGGAAAATATCTCCTGTTTCACTACATCTCTAAATACATACAGCGCACTACTTTGCGAGGGAGCCTCTCTAAATGTAAAAGAGTGAATTTCACTCTTCGACGATTGGACAACTCTTTCTTCGAGTGAAAATTTCACTCCGCTGGGAGTGGTAATTAACTCCAAATTAGTGAATTACTACTCCGGGCAGATTGGAATTCCACTCGAAACAGAGAGTGGTTACTGTAGGCAATCGTCGAAGAGTGAAATTCAATCTTTTGCATTTAGAGAGTAACTAAATGTTTTACGAAAGAGACTGGATTTTACTTGAAACAGTGTTGTAAATTTGTTGCAGCTCATTACTCCATCGCAGTCAAGTTGCCGAAAATAATATTGTTTTAAATTTTCAAGGTACTTTTTGGAAAGTGGTCCGAAGAAAGAATTTTTTCTCCGTTGAAGATGGTGAAAAAATGGGTAACATCTAAATGAATGAAGTGTTCCATGTAAACAAACACCACAGACGTCTTATACATATAGACCGAGGATCACGTCACCAAAAGTGTCGTCATCGTTCGAAAAACTTTGACTTACTAAGATGGCCGCTGGGCTTACCGTTTCGTTTGCGTAATTTGAGGAATAATCTAGCCCATTTTAGACAAAATACAAACGTGAATAAAGAAAAACATCAAAATGCTTCACACTTTTTTGTTGATTTTAACCAAGCCTTGCATATTATTTAAACTTTCTAGTTTCTCGCATAATCTGTCGATACTGAACCACTTGAATAAGTCCAACAGAAGACATAGGACGCAGCCCCATGCATATTGATAAGCCTAAACGTGTTCCTGAGCTGCCGGCACTCTCCACATATAGTGCGTTAGGGCAGGGTGCTCTGTCCATTTTATAAGTCTGTGGGTAAAAACCAACTTAAATATAAATCTAAGTGGAAAATCTTCTTTGATACGTAGGACACTACTGTCGTGTTGTGTCAAGTCAAACATATTAAATGAATCAAGAAATACAACTAAAGCCAAAAGATACAGGAAGATTAAAGAACAAATGAAAACAAGGAAAAAGTACAGTTTCCCCTAAACAAGCAGTTCCATCTTGAAAGAAAGCTTAAGAAAACGTTCCTAAGGCTTATATGTTTGTTCAGTACCACTATTTTTGGTAAATATTTCCTCCGCAATGGTTGTCTAACCAAAAAGACGTAAAAAGAAAAATATTCTTTCGAACCTATTTCATGTTGTTATTCTTGAATTATAACATTCCGCCATCCCAAGCAGGCCCGGTAAGGGGGCCATAAAAAGGGTGGCGTCCCCATAGAATTTCTCCTCTGGAAATTTTCCCCTAAAAATTTTTAAGAACAAAAACACCTCCGGTATTGTTTTCATACATGTTAATAAAATATCTTGCCCAATAACTGAAAATATCTCGCCCCTTTCAACACCTTTTCTGGTTAAGGCCCACTGTAAACCAACGGCTATAGGCTACTGTCAATACTATTCCACCCAATGACTTTCCAGAGATGGAATCAACACAGGCGTCACCGCACCATGCACCGTGCTTTGTGGAACATTATTTTTGTTCACAAAAAAACCGAGGGAAAACGGGACATAGTTTTGTGAAGTTTTAATATTAGCCCACGGCCCCACCCCCTTCCTGCGTAATTCGATTTATCGTCTGAAAGACATTGGCAAGCAAGCCGTCGACGAACATGTCATACAGAAGTTCCGCTCCGTCCAATTCAATTTCATGTTCGCTATACTTCCCCTGTTTCAAACGTCTAAATATAATTTTCTCTTTCTTTAAAGCATCTATTAGAACTTGGTAAATCAAATATTTAACCGAAATAGGGGAAGTTTAGGAAGATCTAAATGGCATGAGTTCCGTTACACCATGGAATGCGTTATTAGGTCGGTATCCACATTTAATTCTTTTGTTTTAATTCGATGATACTTCTCTTGTGGCTGTATGATTTAAAAAAAAACGTTAAGAAAGTTGGAAATATACTCAAATAATACTGATTCGTACAACACTAGCTTTTGGTTAAGCTAGTTAATTTGAATGTTTTATGATAATTTGGCCATGTGTAAATGCTTAACTGGGTCTTGCAGTCTCTCAGTAAGGGGCCCATGCATACAACAAGCACGAAATCGCTAAAGTACAGACCTCCTGTACACTGTCTGTTATAGGTGAAGTAAGATAATGTAACACAGACAATTCGGTTGCTCATTCTGCCAGGAACAATCTTATCAACAGGAGAGAGGAACAAGTGGAGAGGGCCGATCTGGGTAGTAGTCTGTCTCACCTATGACACCAGTTGCCATGGTGATATTACGAAGATAAATTGTCCACAACGATTCATGGAAGAGCTTAATCCTCAAGATAAACTAAATTCATGTTAGTCGGGGCGGTCATGTGGTCATTCGAGTCAAAGGTCGCGTTGCCGATGAAAACAAACCCGGCCGGATGTCGTTAATGTGTACAGACGCGCAGCATTTGTTTTCATCGGTTTTTTCGGTGTTACCCTATTGTGACGTCACAGGCCGCCCAGCCCATTAAAGTGGACCTAAAGTCTAGTATTACAAGAATATATATTTTAGACCTCGAAAAATGAATTCCAATCATTCAACTCTCATTTTCATAGCTTACTCCGTTGCCAAGATATAAAATGTTGAAATTTATTCACTTAATTTGAAAAAGTCGATTGTGCAGTAATTTGTGATGTCCTTCTTGTACAACTCACATTACCTGCTTTTGTTTCCTTTTGAAATTAAGATGTTTATCTGACCTTGGAACATTTACCGTTCCCTTGCATAGCATATTGTACGGAGAGGGCTTATAAAGCCAAGTCACCCTATAACATTTAGACAGTGATCACATTTTGGCAAAAGGTGCAGTGGCTTTTTGAAAAAACAAAGAAAAACAAAGGTTGTAATTTGAGTAGTACAAGAGTGACATCACAAATTATTGTGCAATCTACCATTTTAAATTGAGTGAATAAGCTTCAACATTTTATATCTCAGCTCAGGAATGTCCTGTGAAGATGGGAGTTGGACTATCTGGATGCAGTTTTCAAGCTTTGTAACATATATTTTTGAAATTTCAGACTTTAGGTACACTTTAACACAAAAACAACTAGAACTGTTTCATAAAAAGGGGGTTAGTCAGTTGAAAGTACTAAGGAGGAAAAGGGAGGTGGTCAACGCCATCAATGCATGTGCATATGACTGTCCTCCCCTGCAAAAGATCTCACCTTCAACATGGGCGTAGATCATGGGGGATGGGGGATATATCCTCCCCAACATTTGACTAGGGGGATGGCCTATGTAATCCCCCCATGTTACAGTCTGCAGAAGCGTGTATGCTGGAAAGTATATTTTATTCTTCACTTTAATTTTAACATGATGAATAATGTTTCTTGAAACTTAAAGGCAGTAGGCAGTCACCCCGATCAGAGTGAGTGTACCCTGTCACTCCAGTTCATGAATGGCCAATTTTGATCATGTGACAATATTTTTGTTAGTAAATTGTGAACTTCAAGGAGAATTTCTCCTTGCTTTACCTATTGTTTGTAATAGTTATGTTCAAAACATCTTCAGAGTTGCTTGTAATGCAATAGGAGGAGATTTGCAAGAGTTTGCTGATTTTTCAAAGAAAATTTTGGGGCGACTGCCTACTGCCTTTAATCAAACCCCACAGCCGCAGACCGTAGAGCCTTACACGATCAATTAATTTCTGACCAATGTATAGCCTCATATCAGTAAATAGCACATTTTGTATTAGGCCTAATTATCACAACCTACACCGAGCGGCGTACAGTCGGCCTTAAACAGTTAAAACAGTGAATCGCGCAAAGTGACTTCCGTGACCATCGGTGGCGTCATTTTCGCAAGAAATTCTTCAATCTCTGCTTAATCACTAGGCGTATTTCCATGGTTGCAGGTATTTAAAACCGATTCCAAGTTGACTGAGGTTCTGAGAATAATACAGGACTAAGCCATATTAAAACACAGTTCTTACGTTGGACTGTTTCAATCTATCACAACCATTGTACAAACGTAATTTATTCACTGTGACAACCCCTGTAAGTACTAGATTGTACCGATATTGATGATTTTTTTCAATAGTCTGGCTCAAAATTTGGGAACTATATCACCTTATTCTGTAGGCTACATATGAAATCCAGCTTAAGTTTTATGTATTTATGTAAGGCTTTTGCATTATTTTCAAGGCATAAAGTTGCAAATAATCTGGTAATCTCAAGCCAACTTGCAGATCTTGTAATGGTATCCGAATTCAAATTCTAGTTGTCTGGGATGATAAGATGATCCCTGCCTTTGCTTTACAGTACATTGTTGCTCTTGTACAATTTCGATCCAGTGCAGCTTATCGATGAGTTTTGTGCTCAAAATAGCTTTCCCTAAATGTATATAAATATACCAATACCCAAGAACATTACCTCTGAAATTTACCCCTTAATGAGTCTTTCCTGGGGCTTCTGAGACATAAGAACTCAGGAGATTAGGGGTTTCGCTCTCTGGACCCCCACCGGGCTTTGCCTCTGGACCCCACCAGGGCCCTACAGCGGGCCCCTGGACCCCACCCGTTATGGGCTTCGCGCTCGCCGTGCACCCTTCGCGTGCACAGCTTCTAGGCTTGCAATAATTTGCCCCATCCCCCCAAAGTTAAAAAGAAATGTACGCCTGATCTTGAAAGGAATTCTTCAAGTTTCGTCTTCATAGCTCACTTGTAAATATTCTAACCGTTGTTACATTTTTGTACACGACTTAGCCTACATTTGTCGAAATTGACCGAAATTACCGAACAAGTCATAAAAAGGGCCACAACTTCTGAAATGTAGATAGGGTTGAAAAAATACTATAAGTTTTAATCGTGAGTGGTATACTTTTATCATTTTATGTTTGGGTACCTTGCTTTTGACCGTCATCAATATCGTGTTATCATAAACATCAAGATTTACAGCCTTGTAAATGTACAAATTTGCAGCTACACTTTTTGGAGTGAGAGGGGTTATTTCATAAAACAAAAAGTATAGGGGATAAAAAGTAGGACTGGCAGAGGCACGTTGACAGAGTGCATGGCGCCAAGCAGATGCAGGGAGGCTCAACTCTTCTACCGCAAGGCTCTCTACAATTTTAGTTTAATGGGCATCAAGTCAATTGAAATTGTTTGTTTATCTCAATATTGTGAAGCCTTTCCATCTTCGCAATCATAAGCGGACTGGACCACTTTCAATTGTGGGCTGAGTTCTTTTGCGGGCTTTTTGTGGGCTGAGTACAAGAAATTTTGTTCGAAAATTGCATATATTTTGCCCCCAAATGCCAACTTTTCTTTCAGCCCAACCCTCAAATGTTATGCCTGTTTCAACAACGAAAAGTAGCTATTCTCCTTAGTAAACCTTAAGTGGTAGACATATTTATCAATATGTACTTGTCCCCAAAGTTCTGTCTCGTCCCATCCAAATTCTGTTCTGATATTTTTGATATGTTCAAGCTCATACACGTGTAAGGGATATTTTTTTCTGCGGGCTGAGCCCGAGGAAAAACATGTTTTGCCCAAGACAATTGCAGGAATTATTCTGCCTAGAAATTGGTTAAGTTGCCCAAACTCAACAGGAAGGGGGGACTTAAGCCCCAGCTCCTGGCCTGAACGTCTGTGTCCGTAATTTTTTTTTTAAAGTATTAACTTTTTCAGGAAGACTTTCATAAAGCCCCAAGTCAGCCCATTATACCCACTTCAAAATCTGTTATTAAACTCTTCCTTCTCAATCCATTGTACTTTACTAGAAGACTTGAAAGTGGAAGTCTGATATTTTACTGGTAAAGTGCCTAAAAAGTGCGTTCACACCAAATCCGAAATCTGCTGCGTTTTGCGGGCGGGATGCGAAATTTGTTATCTCAGATGGAATGGGGCGATTTTCTAAATTTTCATTGAAATAAAATTGCCCCTATTTGTCCAAGGAAAAAAAATTCCGCGTCCCACCCGCAAAACAGCCGATTTCGGTTTTGGTGTGAAACGCACCTTAACACGTCTTGCGTGAGTTTGCATTTACAACAACTGTAGCAGAGCATTTTTATTAATGCAGAGGGGACACTCCATGGGAAGTACTTTAACGGGAGGGAGAATGCAGGGGACGGGTCGGTCAGATGGTCGTCATTCGGTCTCACAACTGGTTTGTCAATGGAGGATTATAATAGCCAAGGTAGCCGTTTCCTGCGGCCGGACATAGTTTATCGTTCACTTCATGGGTACTAAATATTTGGAGGGGCGGTAGCAAATCGGAGGGCTGGATGCCAAAGAGAGTTGCAACGAACGCAGACTAAGAAAAACGCACAAAAATGATAAATACAGGAACGTGAATGAGAGTGTGAAGAGGGAGAGAAAGGTAGCACGTTGGGGTCTACAGGCACACTGTAAAAATGTTTGGGTCAATTTGACCCAAAAATTGGTCAGGAGGAAAATTATTGGGTCAAGTAATGACCCAAAATGTTGCTTCGGTTCCCTTCTGACTAAAGCGTTACTAGAGTGCAGAAAAAGCTTCAAAACAGAGAGCAAATATGAGACTAAATGTATAAAACAAAGTGCCAGTTTGAGGCATGTTTGTACCCCGAGCCTGCTTAGAATCTTCTCGTTACAAGCGACAGGAAAAAGCGAGTGAAGACCATTTTTAGTTGGAAAGAAATAATTTCCTAGTGTTCCTTTTATTTACAAACATTTATCTACATAAAAAACTTCCGTTGGTAGAATACTCATCACAGTAGTATAAGGAGATTAAATATTTAAAATTACAATTGCTTTAGTATCGTATCCCCTCAAGAGAGTAATATTTGCCTGTATTCCACATGCAGTGTATTGACTAAATTAAATCATCTACCTCAACTTAAAGAAACCCGTGTGAAATATTAAAGTAATATTACAAATGTCAATTTGGTGTATGAAGTCAACCAGCGCCCTCACCCCTTTTTGTTTTGAGATAATAATTGGATGACAAAGTCATTGAGTCAGAGTCAGTGGCGTAGCTAGAAATTTTTGTGGGTGAGGGGGGGGGGCAAAAGCAAAAAATTTCCGACAGATTATTATCTTGAAGTAATGATGTACTATCTAAGCGTAGCACCACCATCATCTGCCGTGTAGCGCGCGGAAAAAATTACATTAAAATATCTCCGACATTGCCTCAAATGACACTTCCAGGCCTTGTCAGTAACCATTTCGACGTGTAATTCTGCATAAAAACAAAAGAAGTGTTGTAAGTGTTTCAAATGAATTGTTTTTATTTCCGCTAGAGACCAGAAATTTCCGAGAGGCCTTCGGAGGCTTTGTGGGGGACCGCCCCCTGCCCCCCTAGCTGCGCCACTGCATAGAGTCAAGCAAATGAGGGGTATCCTTCATGGTAATGTTTGAGACAAAAAAAAAAAATCATGGTGGGTTGGTGGTGCTTCAATAAGCTTGTAAAAGAATTTCAGTTCTGAAAAAGCCTTGTATGTAAACGCCCTAACGATTAGTACCGCACAGACTTGTTCATGCATGAGTAACACCCACTGAGTATAAAATTGTCATCACACAATAACAACATACATTGATAACAAAAATCTGCATTCTAAAAGAAGATCCACATTTTTCCTTTAACCAACAGTCTCCTGGCAGGCTGGCATCGTACTCTTAAATTGTGATAACTTTTATAATTTATCCAAAAAATTACAAAACATTGCACAGTTTACCAATTCACTCCTGACTTTTTGTCTCTCCCATATAATTGTTTTCGTTGCCAGACACGCACAACGTCTCTGTGTTACTCAGTAAGTTGCGTGGAGTGGTATCACCGACGAATGGGCATGCGCCACGTGCGTAGAGGATAGAGAAGGCAAGCCTGCTGCCACTGTGGGGCGACTGTCGCTAGAGACCGCTGACGTCACAGGATGACAAGAATGTTGCGTCGAAGTTGAATGAGTTGTGTGTGTTGGCATCGAGTGGGTGTGCGGCAGATGGGCGTGATGGCAAGAGCAGGTATAGGTACCGCCGGAGAGTGACAGGGTGGCGTTGGCCCGGTAGGCTGTCGGATTGGCGATTACGTCAGTTCCAAGAGGAATGCTTCCCGGTGCGTAGGGATGTGCTGACAACGCACGGACGAGCTCGGCCCTTTCGCGAAGCTGCAATGCGTAAGCGTCCATGGCGGTGTAACTGGGATTCGCTGTCGCGGGCAAAGGTTGTGGATAATAATTAAGGTGAGGAGACACAGCAGAGTGACAAGGGTACGGAATCCGTCCGGAGAGAAGAAGCGAGTAAAAGTGAGGGTCGATGGTTGGTAAGTGGTGAGGCCAATGACACGCTGCTAGCGACATTCGTTGTCTCTTATCCTTCATCCGTCGGTTTTGAAACCAAACCTGAAAAGACACAGAGATAGAAACTCTTCTTTTACAAATCTGCCAACTTAATTCCATGTGTCCTCAGCTTTTAACAAAATAATTTCTTTTGAAATGCTAAACAAAATTTCAAAAATCCCTCACCTACAACAGTACAAAGAAACATAGGTTTACATCTAACCCCGTTCACTGATTGAGTTCGTCACCTTTTCAGACGACATTATTTTAACATCGCAGTGTTAAAGTCCCATGGGTCCATTTTTGAACCCCCAAAGAACACCGACGAATCTGAAAGTTTCGCTTAAAAGTGTACAATTTAATTCAAATTGACAGCCGGTAATCGCCGATATTCTACCTACATGTGTGTATTTACAATCACTAATTTTCTTCTTCCTTCGCCAAACTGTTTCGGGCAAACCCCTTCTTTTTTAAGTCGGGCAACAATCTGACACGGTTAATCTGACACGGTTAATCTGCTAATAAGAGCGCTTCTTTATGAGTTTTAAACGACCAGTTATCTTCCTCTTTCCCTCATCATTTTTTTCTTTTTGCTTCTCCTCTCCTCCAACCCGAACTCATCTTATCTCACTTTGTCCCTTGAAGAAGGGCGATTGTTTACACAATCAGCCTATTTAACTATCATAAAGCCAAACGCTGTTCATCGCGAGATAGACAGAAAAAAATGAAATAACGATAAACACATTAAAAGGTAGTAATAAAGAGTCATATGAAAGCTCGCGTCTCAAAATATCAATTAGATTCCAGCAGAAGCGAGTAATTTGTTCTCGTTACCATTACCCGTATATAAACAGAGCCCTCGACGATAATTTTATCGAACGCAGTCGTTTCAGATCGAATAAACGGTTCGGGTTGGAATACAAAGGAATATTTTACAATTATGGGGCATTAAAAGACATTTCAGCTGTGTGTCTAAAAAGGTTAGGCATAAGGAGAGTGTTATCTCGACTTTAATGTCGTAGTTTGCATTAAATGGCCCATTAGTGTTATCTAAGGAAATCTTCAACCACATGTTAAAGTTACTGTACTACGAAGGGTTGAAGATGTATATGACAATTCTAATAACGATTTCTAAGTAGGAGAAGGAGAAGAAGAACAAATTTCGTCAGCAAATAAAATGCCAGATTTTTTAGGAGACTAAGAGGAGTAACAGCTGACAGAGGTTGAGCAGAGTATATATCAAAAAGATGAAGTTACCTCGCCCGACCCTCTTTGAGTAGAGAGCGCTTTTAACTTGTTTTTCTTTTCTTTTCATACTAGTTTACCCATCTCTCTGATTAAAACATCGTAAAAGTTTGTCAAGAAAGTTCAGCGGATGTGAGAGGAATGTCATAAAGTAGATTTTTGCCGTTATGAGATCAAGGGTACTTTTTAAGGTGACTCTTTTTTCAATACCAAGGAAATTTAGGAGCTTAGAAATTAAGAAGATAAAAATGATGTGTAAAGGTTTTCTTTTTGTATAAAATATTTTATGTAAGTTCCGTGTAATTGACGTAATCAGTGTTATCTTGTGAGGAAGTCGACGAAAACTGTTCGTAAAGGCATAGAAGAAACAAAAATTTTCAACAGGCAATTTCTAAAATTAATTTAAACTGAACAAAGTTGGAATGTGTAGAAAATGTAAGATTCTCTTTTCGTCATAAGCTAATTGTCAGTAGTTATTCCGAAGAGTCGCAGATGTTAGAAGGGGTGTGGAGAAGCCCTTTGGTGGGGAGCGGTGGGGCAGGGGATGCGGAGGACACTGCGGCTTTCGATTAATGATAACGTTTTTTACACTAATTATCTTTGGATATTAATGCAGGCACTCTCTTTTTAATAGCTGGAATAATTTTTCATACGTAAGGAACTTCACTTCCCCAAGTTTCAAAGTTTGTAATTCATATTTATGATGTTTTAAAGTTATTTTTAGAAATGCATTAGCATTATTCAACCTTTAAATCTATAGCGACATAGGTGTAGGAAGCTGATCGAGACGGGGGGAGGGTGAACGTTGTTTCCGACCGTAGTCCGAGGGAAGGGTCGAAGGGATGTGCCCCTCAACTTTGGAAATTTTTTAATTTGGTGCAACAGATTGGGTAAATTTTGAGGAAAATCACTGCAAATTTTTGACATTTTCAGAGGAAACAAATGAGGGTTTTTGTCCTTGGACTGGGGGGGGGGGCGGAAGCATACTTCCGCCCTACCACATTGACCGAGGAGCTAAAGCCCCCAGCGCTTTCGCTTCCTACGCCTATGAATAGCGGTACTAAGTAAGATTATCTGGACACGGTGTGAAACACATGAACATATGGTGCTGATATTAAGTGAGAAATAACAAATACGAAATAATTCAAAATAAGTATAAAACTTGTACACGTCCCTAAAAATTGCTATGAATCGGGCTTAAAACCCAAAATCTATTGTACTTTTGGAAGTTCTAAATATATATATATAATATATATATACATATATATATTTATTTATATATATATATATATATATATATATATATACATATATATAACTTAAGTTAGATTTTTGCATTGAACAAAAAAGACTGAAAAATCCATAAAACCTTTGAAAAATCAATCCAAATACAAAAGTTAATTGCCGGTACTTTGCTCAATTTTCTTCATTTTAGACAACTTTTCTGTTTTGCTGGCAACTATTTTTTATTCACCAAAGCTTTCTGCGATTGAGATGAATAAACAGTCACTGTAGGACGTCATGATTTTATTATTTTATGAAAGGTTCTCAAATCCTAGGCCAGTTTGATCTTTTGAACTATATTTTAAGTTTTTAAATGAAAGCTATAAAACAAAGCTGTGTCAATTGCTTACCTTGATTGTAGATTCTGGTAAATTTAATGAAGCAGCCAGTTCACATCGCTTTGGTCTGGAAACGTAGTTTTCACGAAGAAACTCTTCTTCCAATCGACCGATCTGTTCCCGTGTGAATGCTGTCCGATACCGTCTAATCTGACTATTATCTCCTCCATCTGCCCAAGGATAAAAAAGAAAGAATGCGATAATACATCTCTTGATCACACTATTTTTTTCGTTAGTGTAACCTTTAAAAAACGAAACGCAAATTAATGTTTTTTTAAAGCTAAACACTTAAAACGGAACATTAATTTCTATAAACAATTTTATTTTAGGGCCTACTTATTTTCCAAAAAGGAAAAGTTGTTTTAAAACACAAGTTATTCCAAAACAAGAAGTATTGTTTTCTTTGTCAGTTTTAGCAGGCTTTACGACTTTCACTAAAAGGAAAAACAAAAAAAAAACTTTTTCTTCAACATTGTAATTTCTTTCCTTTTACAAAGAAAACTTGTCATTTTGTTGGAAGGACTGAGTTTCGAAATAATCAGGAAATATTGTGCTTATTAAGAAGGTAAATTTTATTATCACTACACGCAGTTGTATTTTTTGTAAATCGATTTTTATACTGAACTGACATTGGAACAAAAATATGTTCCATGGAACTTTTTCCTTTTATTGAGTGATTCATATCAATTAGAGTTTACCGTAATATTCATCAGAACTTCCGGTCCGTTATTTGTAATAAGAAACCAGTTTTATGTGAAAATAACCAAAAATAAAGTTTAGATTACGTAACCATAAAATACCTTTCGTATAGGCCCCTATAAGGAAATTTTGGCCTCAGAGCATTTCGGTAATGCAGAAATCAGTCTTGACCGACATTTGATATAAAATGATAATTATTGCAGTCTGAAAGATATTGGTATTCAAGCTAAGAATAAATTGCAAACTTAAAAGCCGTTTCCCTACTAAAAAATCCTGACTTTTTTCTTAAAAATTCCTTCAGATTTCTTACTTAGAACGTCTATTAGCTACTCTTCTGCTAAAGTTGGGGAGCCAAAATTTATATGTTTGAAGAACTGGGCAGTACTATTATTAAATAAAACCTTAAAATATTAATTTTTTCAAACATCTTTGATAAGCGAAAATAACCTAAATAAAATCACAATTTTTTGATAGATTTTAAAAAATTTGAACGAAATTTATCAACCAATTAAGCAGGTAAACAAAAGTATATGCATTTAGTCCCCAATATGAAGTAGTCGTGTGATTCTGGAGTTTCACACTATTTGGAGGAATTGTAATGCACCAGCAAACGTAGGTTGCTTGAGAGATCTTAAATCTTGGAAAGGAAATCTTTTTTAAGAATACTTTCATTTTATTTTGTCCAGGTATCTGTTATAAAATCTTATTCTCAGTTTCATTAATAATTTGCAATTTGTAGCTATTTCTAAGCAATTTCAGTTCAGAAAACACTTCAAAGGTTTATGCATGGGTTTTTCATTTCCACTTTTTACGTAAACACTATTGTGTTATGATCAGCTCGTAAGGCCTTCTTTTACAAAATTGTTACCAGACAAGATTTTTGTTACCTTGTGTCTTTCTTAATAATAATAATAGTATTAAAATAAAAAATATTCTTACGAATTAACTGAGTTTTCTCAGCAAATACATTAATACGAAGTCTAGAAAAACAGTTGAAAACAAGAAAAAAACGTTCAACCTTGCACTTACCTAAAATGCCGTGATTGTCATACGCAGACAACGGACTCCCCTCGGGTGAGGACTTGTGAACGATGGGAGGCGAATCCGTCTTATTCATTCTCGTGTCCTCTTCAACCTTCAATCTTTTAGGTGGGCTAGGACTCTTTTCGATCGTCTCCACGGGCTTGTCCTCTTCCGTTACAGTTTCGAACGATCGTTTCCCCCTGCCAAGGGTCGGATCCGGCTGATGACTGACAAGACCACTTGGTACCGACAAGACGGACGATGGTGAGCTCGCACTGACGGGCGACTTCCTTTCTGAAGTGTCCCCTTTGAGGTTGTCGTCCCCGGGACGATTGGTGAAGTTAGGGTACCGCCAAGAAGATGGTAAGTAAGCTGGTAGATGTGGGTAGTGGTATGTGACATTGGTGGCTTCACCGGCATTTGGTAACGCCGGTTCCTGGTTGGCTGCAACACTAGGGATGGCTAAACGTTCTGGTGAGCGGAACAACATATCTGTCATACTGCACCCTTGTCCGACAACTATGAAAATTCACCCAAGTTCACTTAAAGTAAATATCAGTTAAATGTGCAATATCCGGTATAAGTTACAAATAAAGTTCGCCTTTTTTATTCGCTAGAAACGTTCTCAAAATTCTGTCTTCTTGCAAAATGTTTCCATGTGTAAATAAACCTGCCTTAAATCTCCGAATACCAGTACCGAACTGTTGTGTTCAACTGAACAAGTCCTAGTATGAACTAAAACTCTTTTACTGCGTACTTTATCAATTACTCTAATCTCTTTGAGATTTCTATACAACCAAAAAGTTTGTATGGAATTCGGCACGCCTTATGATGCGACCGTGATCGTGATAATGTCGTGCTTAATATTCATCAAAGGCTAGTCCATTTTCGTAACAGGTAAAACGTTGACAAATTCTCATTAAAAATGCTGATGTAATGAATGTATTTTCCTTCACACACTTGGAAGATCCAAAGGCTACCAACTCCTTCACTTTGTTTCCCTTACTATGTTAAGCTAACTATGAAATAGTTTTCGAAGAAGCAAATTGAACCAAAATCGCAAAGTGGACCCTTCCAAAAGTCATTCGTAAAAAGACATCTTAATCAGAAGATGATTACGTATCTTTGCGGTGCGCAGGGGTTTCTCTTTGGGCGTTCTATTGAGACGGTGGTGTGTTACAATAGACTTAAGCGCAACAACTCGCGTCACATTGACCAAAGATAGTTGTAATTGCTATGAATGCAAACAGGACAAAGATAACAATGGCGCGTGCTTCCGAACACTGGGCCAACACATCAGGATTACAATGCAAGTCGGCAACTCTGAGGGGTATAGTAGCAATTACCATCTCTAAAGACACAAATTGGGTTATCTCCAAAGTCTTTTTTGGCCCTAACCTTTCTGTTTGCCGCCGAGAAGTGTACCCAAGGGAGTTATCACTGGAAGAGAACAATGACCAACACTGGATACACCTATTGATTTGTACTAAAGAATTCAAAAGAGCAGCTAAGGAAAGTCGGCTATGTCTCATTAACTCCGTAGATGGGCCTTCGTAAAACCACTTATCTAGCCGTTTATGAGATGGGTGATCAACCAATCGGAGGAGGCCTTTCTCGATTACGATCGATACTTCCTTAAGTGAACAACAAAACATATACATGCTAATTTGGTTATGAATGCTAAGAGGGTATGAAGTTAATTGGCATGTTGAGCCGAGGATAATCCTGTTAAATAGAGAAATCGTTCGAAACTCTT
The DNA here is from genome assembly GCA_029531755.1 of Holothuria leucospilota. Lineage (NCBI taxonomy): Eukaryota > Metazoa > Echinodermata > Holothuroidea > Aspidochirotida > Holothuriidae > Holothuria > Holothuria leucospilota. Next base: position 21,127,599 of record CM055969.1, read on the forward strand.
GAGACGGATGTCGAGGAGAGGTAAATCGTTATGTGCAAGATATTCTAGTCTGGGGCGCAACGTAAACATGTTTACTAACTGGGTTTGGAGTCATCATTTGGTAGCAATACAAGGACACTTAAGAATGACAATATTTATGTTTTATTATTTTCGATTTAATGAGTTGTAGCTATGTCTAGGAGGACTGAAAGATGGACGCCTGAATGTGAAGCACATTTTATTCGTTTGGAGAAGAACCAAATTAAGAAAGGGGGGGGGGGGTGGGGGTTGAATGTACTGTTAAGCCTACCTATGACATAAACGCAGAGGAATTTCCAGTATTTGCTCTCAACTACACCCACTTACTGGTTATACAACCACAAAGTTTAGTACTCTGTCATAGATACTTGTATGATGAGGGGGTGGTGGAGAGGGTTTACTCATCAACTCTTGTTTTATTATTAGGCCTTTATTATCCTCATCCGTCATAATCTATTGCCCGGCCAATCGAAAGGCGCGGGGAAGAAAATGAAGCCACGAAAACCGTAGGGTCATCCATCATTCCTTACGTTAATACCTTTACCCGTATACCTGTATACCACTGCGACAACAAGTCGCGGTTATGAGTTGTTAGTGGGGGATGGGGCGGGGAGGCAGTCTTGAATCAAGGGTGAAGAAGAAGCATTGGAAGGCGTCATCAGTTCATATGCAGGTATGACTGACCATTCATTAATCTCACTGCAGGACCCTGGAGATAATAACGGTCAGCCGGTCTCTTGCGTGCTATGTTAAAGAAATTGAATTTACAGGAGAAAAGAAAACAATACGATACGATCTATGGGGCGGACTCCCTGTTATGACATGGTTAGCAGATTACATTTAATGAAATCATCTTCTTCAATTACAGCACCCCAGTGGAGGAATGGGGGGAGGGGATGGAAGGGTGGGGAGGGCGGCATAGACTTCTACAACTCAAATGTCCTCGATGAATGAGTCCAAAACAATGGACAGCAACGACCAACTTATGCCTACTTACATTTAAGATAAGATAAATTTATTTCGTCCACAATCAATGAGCCGAAATTTGGCGTCCAGCAGCAAATAATGCAGTAAAATGTACATCAATACAATGTATAAAATTCACACCAAAAACACTATGTAGAAATACATAAAAAAATACAAAATATACAAATATAAACATTTAAAAAAAATACACATGCGCAGTAATATCAAAAATCCCAGAACATAAAATCCAAACAACATCAACAACATCAGCCACCTACCACACAACTTCGAGTTATAAAGGGAGACAAAATTAGGTATAAATGAAAATCTGATTTTTTTATTTAGGAGAAGGCGCTGCAGCCTCTCTATTGTTGGAAGCGCTGGTAAATATTTATAATGAACAATAATATCATGTTGATAGCACTCGAAACTCTTCGTGACCGCCCCCATGCCTTGATGAGGTTCAGGGCCAATCCATGGTTGAGCTGGAGAAGCAGGCTTTTTTTGGGGGGGGGGGGTAGTCAGAGATCCATTTACCCCTTCTCATAACATAGTTAAATGAAGATGATTTGTGGGGAAAAATAATCACTTTTCACATTTTCAAAGTGTATGCTCTGACAAGAAGAGCCTGCGAAGAAAGCAAGAATATGCTTTGAGTTCTTGTAAAAAGGATGGGAAACGTGAATGACCCCTAAAACTAATCACAAATTGTGTGTGAGTGTGTGTGTGTGTGTGTGAATGTGTGTCCTGCTTTTATTTATAAAGCATATCAACTTTAATTCTGTCATGCATGTCATGTGTTATATCTTGAGCGTTCACACCTCTCTCATACCCATCGCATGGCTAGTGGCGGTACTAGGGTAAAGTTTTTTTTGGGGGGGGGGGGGTGTAGTTGTATTGGAATTATCGGGGAAATAACATGACAGTTGCGAAGGTTTTTCTTTTTAGTTTGGAAAATGACTGGAGGAGTGGAAAAGAGGCTTCATAAGAAGAGTATTTACCCTTCCCACCTCTTGAAGCGGTCACTAAGCGTAGTATTACTTCAACCGTATTTCTTTGGCGATAGCTCCAGCTTAAGCCTGCCCCCCCCCCCCACGCATTCAACACACAAAGCAACTTGACCACAAGCAAGCGTTGCCAAGATTCTGGCCACGTTTTTCCACCATATCTGGGGCAAAAGTTCAAACAGATGTTCACTTTAATTGTACCATTTTGACACCATATCTGTGAGAGCTGTGATTGCCGTTATCTTCGATTTTCAAAACAAAAATTATGTCTCTTTAAAACGACAATTTGTAAACAGTATGATTGTCTTAGTAAATGGTTTTATAGTGGCCCACCCGGTGGATGTGTATTACTCTTGCTCCAGTACTGGCCGCATTCGTACTACCAAGTATTGTACCGTATAGAACGCCATAGGTGTACATATTCGACACCTGCTACGAAGGTAAATTTTATAGTAGCCTTTTGAAATTCTTTTAACCCTAACACGAAATGGGGTGTCCCATTTTGGAGACCATAGGAGTAGAATTATCGGTATCGCAGGCACCACATGTTTGTAAAAGTGTTGCAAGGGGCGGGTTTCATATCTGAAAGGGTGGGACTCGGGTAATATACCAAACGGCGCTGGGCGCCGGAGGACAAAGCGCTCCCTTGAAGGCCTAGAGCCCAGGGGTCCGTCATAAGGTTCCTGGTGGGGTCCAGGGACAACCCCCGGAAGCTCTTATGTATTTAAAGAATAAGCACCATTAGAGTGAAGCATTTACCTATCTAAACACTCATCGGATGTGCACTAAACAGTTTACAAAAATCTTGACCCTTTAATTAATAGCTTTGATCAGAATAACAGGCTATTTTTTATAATGAAGTGCGGGGTTTGGTTTGTGGGTGGTTATAATTCTGATGGGAGAGTTTGTAAAAAGTTAGGTATGAAACACGCAAAAGGTTATACAGGAAGTAATCACGAAAATGTAAAACGGAGCTTCGCGCGCCGAAGAAATCAGGGTTTATTATAATCTGATAATGTAGGCTATTATTTTTCTTTATTTTGTAAATGTAAAAAATATCCATTACATAAAAGATTTTCATACTTTCCTTAGCCAGTCACTTTTTCTTTTATGTTACCATTTTGTCAATGGTCTGAGCCACACTCAAATATTTTTATTACTGTGAAAAACTTGATAAGAAAATTCAGGTCAGAGTGTAATTTTGTAACGAGGATCAAAGTTTGCGGCATTTTACCTTAGGTATTTTACCTTCCAGCATCAAGGAAATGTTTTTATGGGTAGTTCTCACAGGGGCATGGCCATTTGCGTCCGCAGTGAAAACGTCAGGTACGCAAATTTTCATTGGAGGTTGCATCTTTGTAAGCAGCTGCGTGTGCAGGATTTCGAAGGTGGGGGCACAACCTGTGATTCCCCCGACTGACATGGAATTGGTTCTAGAGGCCTTATTGATCAGGTTTCGTTTGTTTCAGATTTTGTAAAATTCGATGTCAGTGACGGAGAGTTCAGGTTATCCTCTATGCGTTGAAAGCTGCAGTGTGCTACAGTATGTGTCACATACATTGACAGGACTACGTTAAAGATCACGAGGCCAGTCAAGAAGGCTGCTTGAGATGATCGCAAAAGTTAAAAGCACTGTTTCATTCTTAAACCTATATAGTTTACCATTACAGATGGTTACAGTGACTAGCGCGAAGGGCGAAGGGCGAAGGGAACTTAATGATAGTAGGCCTACCTGCACCATATGAGACAGATATTGATATTGATAGCATCCTGTCTGATTATTCACTGGAGGACAAATGGAAGAGCTCTATCCTTTGGTAAACGACCGAAAAATGAAAAAAATCTCTTCTAATGTCATTCTGTAGGCTACTTCTAAGTTTTGAGTGCCAGGGATGGCGCCAGGATTTGCCCGACAGGTGGTCAGACGGGCGGAGGCAGCGACCTGAAGCCCCGACAGCCCCGATGCCGTCAAGGGGATGGTGAGGAGGGATCTGAAGAAAATCTGTGTGCTAAACCATGCCATTGCGGGACATATATTTTATAAAATGGGTGTATATACTAGAGGAACGTAGTTTCGGGGCTGATTTAATGTTTTCCCCAGAATCTAAAGTGTGAAATTGCAAAGCGAGCGAAAATTTTTTGGGTTATCCTTCACTAAAAAGAATCGGTATAATTATTAAAAGCTAATAAAGGTCAATTGTCCGGGCAGTTGGTCCCTATCGGGCATAACTTACATTGTACTTCTCTTCTCTTGTCACTATAACCGTACCGCACAGCAGACCCAAAAGAACACTGACTGAATAACGTGAAATGAGGTGAAATTCCCAACTTTTACATAAATTCATGAATTCTACTTCTTCAGTTACTTGAAAAGGTGGAAATGGTTTGTATTATATTTAGCTATAAGTAACAGAACTGTGGAAGAGTGGGCAAAGCGTACCGGAAATCTTGGGTTTCATTGTAGAAATGACCCTTTGAAAGCCTAAATAAGTAAGCAGATCATGGGTGGCGACAGAATTTTCAGAGGGCTGGGCCATGCCAGCCACCCCAAGCTTCGACAGCCCCTCTGTCGAAGAGGTGGTGACAAGGGGATATGACTTATTATCCCATGCCATTTCAGGGCATATTTTACATGATATCACTTAATACTTCATGAGCCAGTTGCGCACTTTATACAGTGTTCTTTCGAATCTGACACTTGAATTTGCAAAGCGCGCAAAAATTTTTGGTAGGCTTATACAAAAAAGATATGTGATCAAGAACATAAAGAAAACAAAAAAGAAAAACTGTAGGGGTTCTAGACCATATCGGGGATAACATACGGTACATACTATCGAAACACTTGGACAACCCTATGAAACAGCCAAACTTTGGTCCGTGAGTCGCTCACAAACTGACCGTACCACATGACACACATTGGAGAACAGTAACTAGGCTTAGCGACATGCGATGGAATTTTCGACCTCCAAATGAACAGTGTTCTCTGCCTACATGTTTCGTGGTAAGGTTGGCAGGACATGTGCTTTCTAGCAATGTGGAATGGAACTGCTGAAGATCCTGGAGTAACTATACAGCGCGCGAGGCGCGCCGAAAAATTTGGGTTCTTATTACAGAAATTGTCCTCTCTCAGGCGCCGTCGGGGACTGCCTGGATACTCTATCGTATAGATTAAGACTCCCCGATGGGGCTCCCCTCCCCCACCTGGCACCAACCCTGTTGAGTGCTTAGTGTCTCTTCAATCTTTTTTTCTTCCCCTAACCCTTAAATCCCCGACTAAGAGATTTTCCCCCGACTGGCTTCAGAGGTGGGGGGCCAGTGCCCCCCGGCCCCCCCCCCTTTGAACACGCTACTGTTTGTAAGGTGTGGTAGGCGAAGCCTTTAACCGTGAGCGTCAAAGGCGCACAACCTGGAGCTGAAAACCAAGGGTCTCCCGAGAATTTTTCCTAAGTTTGATGGCTTTTGCAGTCATTCTGGACCATTTCTGGAGAAAAGCTTGCTCCCCAGGTATAACTTGAAATACTAATGAAGTATTTTTGTCATGATGATTGCAAATTTAAAAAGGACGGTGCTAGTTGGTGGGGCAAGTGAACACTTGGAGGGGTTGCAAGAGTTTGGTAAAAAGTAAATTACTGTGGCTATCCTGCAGGAAGTAATCACTAAAAGAAGCTATGCCACAAGTTTTCCTACGGACAGCAGTATTAACAAGACACCTACTTATATTGAGCTCACGGAAAAATTTATTGAAAATTCAGATTCCCTATAAACTTGTAGGTTTCTGGATTGCGTATGCCAGGGCCATGGTGCGTATATCAGCGTAACTGTAGGACTGTCAGTGACCCTTATTTCAGGGCTTTAAGTCACAAAGTGTGGTGGGGAGTCGACGACCGTGCTTTAAAAGAAATTTTAATTAAGGTACCAAACAAACATTTTCAACATTTTCCCCTTGCCTCCCACCTTTGAGCTCCGGTACTCACTATATTAGTTAGTTTTCATTACGGGTGCACGCAAAGCCATACGAGAAAAATCTTTTTGGCATTTTCGTGATATTTGATATTAATACTTTCTTTCATTTTACCCTACAAATTTACCAAGAAATTAATTCCCTCATAATTTCTTTAGCTTTGCTTCCTTTCGTTCTTTTTTAAAAATTATTTCTTATTATCTTTTAAGGCCTGGAAAGCTGTAATCCAGCCTATGATGGAGGGTGATCCATAGTCCGCGGAACTGACGAGGCTTTTTGCACGGCTTATACCTATATGTAAACCAACAGTAAAGTGGTACCCTCCCCGGAAGGCCAAGAGAGTCTCTACGCATGGCTTGGTGAACCACAGAGTATTAGTACACGGACTATGGGCGCGTTTCAATTTCTAATTAATTATTACTTGCATCCTCGTTAAAGGTGTGGCGGACATATTTTTTATGCAAGCAATGTACAAAAATGAAAAGCAAAAAAGAAAAGAAAAGAAAAGAAAAGAAAAGAAAAGAAAAGAAAAGAAAAGAAAAGAAAACATGAATAGAACACTTGCAGACTTAGAAATGAATAAGAACGAAAACTTAAGTATGAAATTATAATACAAACTTCATACAACCAGACACATAGAGTGAAGTATGTTTGCTTCTACTAGAAAATACACAAACATATTCAAAGACAGACTCAATAATGGTCTCTTAAGGAAAAGAAACGGTCAGGATTCCAGTAAGATGAAAGAAAAGAGAACAAAATTTAACCCCATACCGTAGCCTATAACGATCTAAGCAGTCAAATAAGATTAGAAAAATACACTTTCTCGCAAGGGGTTTGGATTTCTCCCTTTTATCATACTAAAATCTGAGCCTCTCCCTCCTTAAACTGTGGAAATTATACCGTTAACAAATCCTAACAGGGCGATTCGACAATTTAAGTATACAACAAAGAAAACTGAAAATCCACCTTTGTTTTCGCCAGTTTATTTCTAGAGGGGGTAGCTTCATAGGTTCCATTAGCCATGGGAAAGGGGGTGGGATGGGAATGCGCATTACCGTCCAAAATTTCGATTTACCCCTGTACTTTTCCTTAATAAATGAGCCCTTACTTATGGTGGATCCTTGCAAATCCCCCAACAGCATAAACTGATAAATGGACTACTAAGTCAAGATCTAGACTAATTCAAAAGAGATAATCGATGGTGGTGACTATTACCATTTAGTCACAATCAGGGGTGTTGCAACATATCAAAAGTGGCGGGGGTAACATCTGAAGGCATATATATATATATATATATATATATATATATATATATATATATATATATATATATATATATATATATATATATATATATATATATATATATATATATATATATATATATATATATATATTGGGCATTTGACATAAGAATTATTCAACTTTCTTTAGTTGGCATGTGAAGCTCACTGAACAGACCACATAGACCTCAACCACCGCAGACTAACGGACCGGGCTTCTTTTTGATGAAGCAGGGGCCTTGTGGGTGGGTGAATGATGGGTGGGTGAGTTTTGGTAGATGTTGCATGGGTGGTTAAACAAATATCCCCCAAGTCGTTCAACAGTAAGTTCCTTATGATGAATATGCATAAAACGACCTTTATCCGAAATGGAGGAAAATCAATTTCCACAACAAAATTAATTTTGAACATTAAGCAATCCATGCTCTCGACTTCATAGGGAGCTGTTCCTAATGCGGTACAAAAAGTCAAAAGATAAGTGTAACTGTATACACTTTGTACAGGCACCAGATTTTGTTGAGTGTATTGAGGGCAAAGGAAAAAATGCCCTCATTCCCCCCGTAAGGTGGCATGTCATGTTAATGAGTGCACTGTACCAATGAGAAAAGTACCTGTGAAGTGACACTGGCAGATGTGCCCTTCAGCATATGCCCCTCCCATTAGCAAAATGATTTGCATACCCCTGGCTCCCATACTGATTCAGTATGACCGAATGCATGGTCAAGTGGTTAGAGCATCCGACTTGCGGCCGGAAGGTCTGGGGTTCGACTCCTGGCCGGGCCATACCGAAGACTTTAATAATGGTACCTACTGTCATTGTCTGATTGTGCTTGGTGCGCAGCATAAGCAATGGAGAAGGGAAAACAAGCCAGTGGACCACAACTAGAAAAAAAAAAAAAAAAAACAAGCCGTAGCCGGCCCGACTTAAACCAATTGGTTAGAAACTGAGCCGTAAAACCTCATCTAACTCTAACTCTAACCCATACTGATTCAATGAAATAAGCCAGTGTAAAATGGCGAGGAGCCTGGGACAAATGCCCTTCACTTTTGTAATAATCTTATGCTAACTTATCGCCCCTTTGAACACTTAAGACTTGAAAAGGATAATATTGAACCTTGTTTTCATCCAGCCATCCGATGGATAAAAAGCAGTGTGAAATGGCTATAGCTAAGGTCAGCCTCTTCAGGGCCCCGGGGGAAGGGCACAATGGCACATGACAGCAACGAAATAAGGTATATTGCTTCATACTTGGCACTGGAAAAACCCTGGGCTTTCTTGGAAACTAAAATAAAAGTATGTTATCTTATTGCCTGTTTTGACAAAATAATCCACCTTGGAATATGTTCTGTGCACCCCCCATCTCCAAAAATTCAACAAAACATAGAAAATGCAGTGTTGCACGGCACTGGGGAAAGAAAATGGATGTGAGAGCACATATCCACACAGGGGCGGATCCAAGGGGGGTTTTAGGGGTTTAAACCCCCCCCCTTTGATTTTCGAAGATTTTTTCATTTTGTATAATATATTGTTTATTTTCCCCGGTGTGTTTTGAAGTTTATTTTCAGTTACAACAATGCAATTAACATGTCATTATAAGTTTGCTGACAGCGTATTTTCCTTCTATCGTCCAGATTCTCTCTCATTCAAAATCCTTATAGAGTCAGTGAGTCCTTCAAGAGGAGATCCAGCAGTTGGTTTCCATATGCCATGAAATCGCATCCAGTAGTGCCTAACTCTGTTTTAAAAAATGGGAACGCGACTCCAGCTTTTCGCTTGTACTCCTTCTGAAAAATTCAAATATTGCGTTGACTGGTAGTGGTTGTCGTTGAATTGGAATCACTTAATATAATCAGAAATCGAGAAGGCAAATTATACTTTGGACATCCGTTGGATGTAAAGACGTTCAGGGGAAAATAGACTGTTCAGTGGGATCATACATATAAAGAAATTACTATTGTTCTGGAAGGTATTATAATCCAAAATTCGCTTATTATACTGGGTCCCCTTTCATTACTGGGGAACAGTGAGAGAGCCTTGGGTACCGTGATTGAGTCCAGTGGCGTAGCCAGGGGGACGGGGGCGAGTTGCCCCCTCTGGAAAAATCTTGGGGGAAATTTTGAAAGTGAATATATGGTGAAATTTGCGCATGATCTGGTAAAATTTTAAATTTCCATATTTATGGGAAAGCTGAAAATGTTAACTTACATTCACTTCTTACAAAACTGTGCCCCATGGCATTATTTTGTGCAACCTCTCGCTCCTGCTATCAGAAAAATAACATCTCAAGGCGCGAATCCAGACATTTCGAAAAAGGAGGGAGGGGGGGGGGGCTGAAATCTCCCTTGAATATTCTTCTAGATTAATATTATGCTAATTTTCGCGTATTTGTTATTGTTGATGTGGCGAAAAAGGGGGGCTGAGGCCAGGAAAGCCCCCCTGGATCCGCTCCTGTCTCACCATTCTGTTGGGGTAAGTACTTCCTACAGTTGAGAAAGCAGATAAAAAACTTTTGAGATAAACGTTAACTCAAATCATACCTGTTTAAGTTTCACGGGGAATTTGAGCATTGCTGCATTCCGATTGGATGTGGTAAATTCATATTGCAAAGGAAGCAGCGGCGGCATTTTTTATTTCAAAAGGGGCACATTTTACCATTTTCGGAAAAGTGTGTGTGGCGTGTCCCCAGTTCCCCCGGTTTCTATACCCCTGATCACATTCATGTAACAGCAGTCTCCATAGCAACCGTGCACCAACAAGCCAGTAGAATTCCCTGCACCGCAAGACATGAATGTTCATTGCCATTAAACAACAAAAGATAGGATTAATGGATCAATGTCCAGCCGTTGGGATAAGCACATATTACAGGGCCTTCGTTTAGGAACAATAACACCAAGAAAGGCGATGAAACGTAAAGGTCAAAATCAATATACGAGGCTTACGTCTTCACAGCTGCTCTTATTGGGCTGGGCTTCTTGAAGAACTTTTTACCTTTGCTAGACAAACATAAAGTGTTTAATTACGTGGACTACAAATGGAAGGTGAGAAATTTTTAAGAGCAACAACGCATTCTTCCCTCCACTTCCTTTGCAAGAGAAAATAAGTTTTTCAGTTACTTGCTATCTTGGTTACAACTCATCACTTGCATAGATCATAGTTTTTGAGTACCGTCATTGAGTTACATAAAAACAAGGGCGGGGATCTGCGTTAGTATAACGAAAGAGAGTATATTTCTTCTTAAACAAATATCAACGGGAAAGTACACAGAAAGACGCCGTGGAAACGCAGAAGAAAAATAAGACTCAATACAAGTAGGACCGGTCACGTTACTAGTAGGCTTGCATTAGGCACCGTTAAGACGTGTTATGAATTAATCTGCGTGAAACGCGATCAATATGTTTATAAAAAATCTTTTGTATTGGTAACATTGAGAGCGCAACATGGTTTGTTTTCAGGCCATGACAATGATGTGTCAGTGCAGTAGACTATGGTAACTTGCTTTATAAGTTCATTCTTTTTAACGTTGAACAAAGAGCGTAACATTTAATATAACGCAATAGCCAAACTGTTTGGAAATCAGAACTCAAATTACTAAACGCAAAAACAGAAAATTGAAGCTTGATCTGACATAAATGTGACTGACGGCTAAAAACTGAATACAGATGAAGAAGGCATCCACAGACGCCAAAGCATCCATAGTCGCTACGGACCAAGTTTAGGAAAGCAGGTATGTCATCTTTGGTTATCATTGATTTACATTTCATGGACCTACTTAAAAAAACTTGTATTTTCAAATGTGTACTCGAAAAAGTAAAAATTCTTTTGCGAAAATCCACTGACCAGGCCATTTATGTGTACCCATGTCTTGCGCATGAATACTTTAGTTAATGGTTACATTAACGTAAGAATATCTACTGCAATTAAGCCTTTAATATAACTGAAGGCAGTTTCTCCCTTGTTTTTAATTTTTAGTATAAATTATTTGTCTTTTACTCAAACCATGCACTGAGTTTTCGTTCACAAGTTAGTACAGACATGGTTTAGTCTACTCGCCTAGCTACTATAAAAATTTCTTTGGCATTTTCCCAAGTGATTTCTTAGAAATGTACCAGTTTTAAGCAATTAGGTATCTCCGATAACGTCACAAAATTTCATGTGACGTAAAATATTCTAACTGCAAAATGACAAGTGACCCAGGCGACACTGAACTGATGTATTAAGAAAAGGAACCTATGTTTTAACTCGCCATTCATTTGTTGAGACTGTAATTAACAACGTTATTTTGAAATGATTTTTTCCGGTCACGCCTTTACAGGCTATGTGAAGACAATTTGTGTCGAGTCTCCGACCAACTGCCCAATTTCTGATCCCATTTTAATTAAAGGGAAAATGCAGTCCCTACAATTTGAATTAGTGTACCCCGTCATCCTAATTCAGGATGGCTTATATCAATGATGTGACTATATTTTTGTTACTTATTTGTTAAATTCCTTCAGAATAGCTTTTTGATTTACTTTCAATATTCAATGTTTTTATCATTTTGACGTATGAAAGATACTTGTTAGCGAAATCAGAGGAGATCTGTAAGATTTAGCAGAATTTTTAAAATAAACTTCAGGCGACTGCTTTCTCCCTTTAATAATGTATGTTGTTGGACCGCGTCATATGACGATGGTTCGTGGGTATTTCCTAGATGAGTGGAGTCTGCTTATTTTTAGGAAATATATAGCCTTGCACGTACTTCGTCATTTCCGTGTGTAGGCATTTTTTGCCAAATCAAAGAAGAACAACGTGAAATCCCTAAGTTGTTTATGTATAAGACTTGTCAGTGAACTTCGTTTCTTGTTGTCACTTGAATTGCTTAATTAAAACATCTCTCATTCTACAAAGAATATAGAGACTCGGATGAACTCACACAAAAGCCAAAAGCTGGACCTGCGGTAATGTGATCCAATAGGTTGGTATAATGATGCTGGATTACAATGAAAGGTACAAAGTCAAGATCAAAAAGAAGTGCGCCGAATGGGGGAGACTAATCTGTAGTTATGAATGATTGGGCTTGGGTGTGTAGTCTATGACGTCAGAGGCCACTTAATGAACTCTTCAAATTGAATGAAAGAATAAATTGGATAACTTCGACTCTGAATAGATCCAAGTTTATTAATGTACTGAAGAATAGTTGCAATCATGAATTCCGTCTAGGTTGTAAAGATTCAATGCCATGAAAAGGTGTGTTCGGAGCACTGAAATTCGAAAAGTGCGGTAAGCAAAGCAAGAAGAGTTTCTGTGATACTTAAAGAGTCTTTGTTTTGGAGAGGTGCACGAACATTAGATAGAACACTGGCCTCCAAGTCCCTTCAAAATGATGGCGGTAATTAAAAGTCAAGTTGATTAGAATATGGTCTTCATGCAACACGTAGTATACATACTCATGCATTCAGACATTAAAGACATTCTTTCAACTTTGTATACACCTAAGTCATTGGTTCTCGACTGGTTTTTGTCATTCCTTGTACTGTCTAAGGTCTCATTGTCAAGGTTTCCCCACCCCATATCCAGTGTAAAACACCGATTTTTAAGTGTTATTGCCGTTGCTACTAGGCCTTACTCAGTGGCGGATCCAGGATTTGGCAAAAGGGGGGGCCCAGGTCATAGTGGTTTGTATAATAGTCCGATCTGGGGGAGGGATCTAAGGGGGGGGAGGCGGTGCGCCAGGGGCGGTGCCAGGGTATTTTGATAGGAGGTAAAGTATGTGATGAGTGATCACCGTCTTGGGGGAGGGGTCAAAGGGGAGGGGTGTCCCCTCCCCTTTGAGAAATTTTTGTTAATTTAAGGTTGCTCAGATGCAAAATGGTGATGTCTTTGGTATATTTTTTGGACTGATCATACATGGCTGGAAAGTGTTCATAATTGAGGCAATTTTAATTTTTGGTTGGGTGGAAGATACTTTTCTGGGGAGGGGTCTAAGGGGAGGGGTGTCCCCTCCCATTTAAGAAAATTTTTGTTAACTTAAGATTGCTTAGATGCAAAATGGTGATGTCTTTAGTATATTTTTGAAACTGATCATATATGGCTGGAAAATGCTCATAATTTAGTGAAATTTAAATTTTTGGTTGGGTGAAACATGCTTCTCTGCGGAGGGGTCTAAGGGAAGGGGTGTCCCCTCCCCTTTGAGAAAATTTTTGTTAATTTAAGATTGCTTAGATGCAAAATGGTGATGTCTTTAGTATATTTTTGAGACTGATCATATATGGCTGGAAAATGCTCATAATTCAGTGAAATTTAAATTTTGGTTGATTGAAAGAGGAGAGTAAGTAGCCTTTGTTGTCCACATATTAGGATGGCAGTTTCCCGAATTGAAGTCTTCTTTTCCCTTATATTACCCTAAATTCGAAGTACATTTCATTAAAGTAAATTACAGAGCTTAAAGAAGATGCTCATGTTGCAGCAAGTTATAGTTAAAAGGCTGAGGTTGTTGAAAATATTCCTCTAAATATTAAAGAAATTCCCTTGAAAGTAGAAGCAGTGTTCCCAATGATGTGGGCCCGGCCGGTAAGAATGAAGTTAGCAGTCCAATGCAGCGCTCATTGGTAACCCCTTGCAATGCCCGGGAAAAGTTATTGTGACCAATATAAGCCAAAATGTTATCAGCCGGAGGTCAGTAACAGAATTATTAACATAAGACTGAGTTTCTGAGGTAGAAATTTAATGAACAAATTTGAATTTCATTCTGACACATCACAAAGGCCTATTTAATTGGAATAGGGCCTAGTCATTTGTTTTATGACGTTGAAAAAAACTTCAAAAATTTTTGGAAGGGGGGGCCCGGGCCCCCTGGGCCCCCCCCTAAATCCGCCTATGTTACTATTCCCCCAGCAAACGGTTATATTTCTTCAGTGGGTAGGCCTTTAGCCATACAAGGCACTAAGGGAGGGCGAGATAAGTTCCAGGGGGCAAGGATATTTTTAGGGAGCGACATAGGCTAAAATGCATTATGGTAAAAGTACTTTTAACTTTCTAAGCGGTGGGGGAATTTTTCGGGGGACTGCGTGTGAGTCACATGTCCCCAGGTGAAATCCCTGGCCTGTATGTCACTTTATAGTTTTCGACTTTGATCCAATTTCGATTTAACATACATTCACCAAAAGGCAACATTGACTTACAGTACATATTCCCATAAGTAAACGGTCGTTATTTTCAATTCATTCAAACACTCAACCTTTTCGACACTTCCTCTGATAGCAACTCTTCATTTATTTTGCTTATTTGTTTGTGTATACCAGCTGGAGGGGAGGGGGGGGGGTGTTGCTGAACCTCCTGGTACCAGGAAGATGCTATGGGGAGGTCCCAATAACAGAGAGGGAGAGAAGCTATCTGTTCCATGTTTGGAATTGTCTATGCTTGGAGGTACATGTGTGTTGTTAGGTCATAGGGGTTAATAAATGATACTGAAATTGGACTGGAAGATTATCGAAACTGGGATAGGACGCCAGTACCTGAATGCCCTAGTAGCTACGAGTCCTTAGGAGAGGAATAGGTAGCTTTAATGCAATCGTGGTTTTGGGAGGAGGCACGATTGAAGGAGACACTTTTAAAATAGGAGTTTTAGTCCCAATAGAATAATAGGCCTAATTATTTTTGCATAAGAGGTTGTGCTACTTTTAAACCCAGTCATAAAGATAGGACATAACAAAACGTTCAAAGTATGGTTTGCGAGGCAACACATCCTGAGGCACGGAGAGGGTGGGGACGCCTTAGGTCTCATTGATCAGTCCATGCTCAAACCACCGTCAACCGTCACTGATCACTGTATTCTTCTTTTCAGTGTTGACAAATATACATGGTCGAACATACGATTCTTTAACTAGTGTGAAAAATGTCACACCCCCATGTCATATATGGGAGCCCCCTGGTGCACGTAGACAGGATCAACCACGTTGTCAGACCAAACCCTACCAAGGAGCAGCTGAAAAGGTTGGAAGATGAATTTATCTTGGATTGCATCATCACCGAGAAACTTCGCTACAAGTGGTCACCTGACATTATTCCTAAATATGATGCTCGGTTCGATCACCATGCGGCTGCTTACTTCAAGTCTCCTACGGTCAAACTTCTTCTCCGAAAGACTCTACCGCAGGTAATTTTGACTTTACTTTACTTCCTGCCTCAAACTACACTGATATACACTCTAAAAATGGTTGGGTACGTATGCCTCCTGCTAAACTGTTGGGTAAAAAATTGACCCAAGTTGGTTACAATGTACCCATTGCTGGGTAATGTTTAACCCAACAAGGGTCAATTTTTTACCCAACAGTTTAGCAGGAGGCATACGTAACCAACCTGAGTAAAAGTTTACCCAACTGTTTTTAGAGTGTACACACAAACTGCACGTGTGCAGGTTTTTAGTAACTGAAGCTTATGGATAGATGCTCAATAAGCAAACCTAGTCGTTTGGAAATAGCGGAACTTTTCTGGAAGTCTGAGACGATTCAATCGGTATTTTACCCCCCCCCCCCCCACTCCCACGCAAAAAAAGAAAAAAGGAATTTACCAAGAGTCCATCTTAGAAAAAAATGTGGGCATAAATCATAGGCGTACTGGAGTACTTCCAATCTGGATGAGGCCTTGCACATTTCCCCAAATTTTTATGTCAAAGTGTTACAAATTTGCTCAAAAATTGCATATATTTTGCTTGAACATAATCGATATCCTGCCCGAATGGGGACTGCATTTCCAGGACACGCCTTAAGCCTATAACTACAAACTTTTTCGAGTAGTAATGTTTAGTAGAAATATGCTTGTTCTTCAATTAAACTGATTACATTAAGTTATAATTCAACTGGAAAAGACAGCATATACCAGTATACACGCCTTTTTCTCTGTCCCATTGAAACGTATTATAACCGTTCAGGCGCCCTTCTTCATTTTGACATCGGACTGTGTACCGTACTTGAAATATTTAGAACGAAGTCGACTTCACAGAAAGTAAATCCCATCTAAAAAAATCATATTTGGAATCATGTCAGATTGTTAAGGATGCCTGCAGCATCTGTTACTCCCACATGTCTTTACCAGATCCTGATAAACCAAAATGTCCTATCAGGTCCTATCTGTAGGTTCGTCGAAACCAATACAATCTATCCCAAATAAGTTGTATACGACGAAAGATTGTGTAGGTTTACAACCTAAACATTAGATAAAGACGATGATGATTTCAATCCTCCTATCGACAAAATGACAAACAGAATCTGCAATATCCATAAATATGTAAACATCTCAATTTAAGTATAAATGATTGACTTTAGTGGTTGATTGCAAAATAAAAAGAACACAGGAAACCACTTTAAGATTAGAAATTTTGATAAATCTGAAAGCTTTATCTTAAAATGGATGGATAGCAGTCGTATGAAGGGTGGGAGGTAAATTTATGTGACATTCAAGTAAATTTATGTCCCGTTTTTATGATGCGAGACGTGCGAAAGAAATTATTGCGCCCAAGTGTAATGCTGAAGGAACTCTCACATAAGATACAGTTAATACGGTTATGCAAAGTGAACTAATTTTCATAGTATTCTTGCTTGAAAGGGCATGTTCAAATGATTCTTACCGAGCTAATGGATGCAGTGATGAAACGTTCACGAGCAAAAAGTGCCATGGTGATTTTCTGACTGAAAAGAAAATCCACTTGGCAGGACCTATGATATTTTGGGGATATGGGGTGAGGGAGCTGGGTCATTGTAGGGGGTGGAGGAGGCCAATTTGGGAAGTGAAAGAAAGCTTTGGAAGTTGTTGGAAGACACGAACCCCAGAACCCAATATCGGAAGTCCCGCTTCCTATACCCCAAAATATTTATTCTTTTCATGGTTTAGGCTAAACGCACGTTCTTCTTTCTTGATGATATTTGAGAATCATTGCTTTTAGACCATTTGAAAATTTATATTCTTTCTCTTCATTCTTCTCAGGCTGTGCAACATAAAATATTCGAATGAAATTTGTAACTTTCTTTTTGTAATTAAGTCTAATGAATACGCGCACAGCTTCCAGTCACAACTGAAGCTCACATTATTTCAGATTCAGACTTGACAATATCAATTTTCATTGATTGTGTAGAATCCAGCGAGCTGCTTGATGTTACCAAGTTGTAATGAATCAAGCACATAATAAGTTTGCCCAACTAATGCATCTGCAAACAGAATTGTGTCAATCCCATTCATAAGGTAATCCCTCCTCAAATATGTGAAGAGAACCCTCTCGTCTTGTGTTCATGTCAATATATTTGTTATCGGACTGTCGCTAAAGATTTTTAGACATTCTCACCAAAGTGTGAAAAGGAGCTTGAAGGACGCCCTCACATCTTGGCGCCTCGGAATCTGGAAGATGTAATGGTGTCGTAAGAACACGAGACCTGTGGGATTTAGGCTGGTTTCTCCACAAAGTTCACAGCCTGTCACTTTATGAACAGGCAATACCACTTTTGAATTGTTTAACGATTTATCCAGCATTTAGTCCCATGTCTAATTAATTTTCTTTCTGAAAGAATACCGAAATACTCTTTTAATAATTGAATTTACTGAAAATAGGCCGGAAGAAGGCCCATGCCCAGTAAGTTTAACCTTATTTTTAAGGCGTTTCCAAATTGCTGATGTGTTTACTGATACGTTGCTTTTGTATTCACGAAGCAGTTGAAGTTGCTCTATGATTATGAATACCACATATCATATAGAGACGTGGACCCTAGATTCTAGTGACTCAGTGATTCTAGTTTGAGAACGCGAAAGCCTGTCAAGCAAAGGCATAAAGGATGTTTTCATACTGGGTGAGTGCAGCGGAGGGAATTCTGGGGTGGGTGGGGATTAGGAATGCTACAAGGTTTGTCCAGGGGCTTTGTATTACCCGAGAAATTGCTCGAGTTTTCTCTAGATCTGCCCGAGAAATAGGTTAAACTTTACCCGAACTTCGGAATGGGATGGGGCTGTATCCCCCAGCACCCAGTTCGAACAAACCGGGCCTCAAACATCCTTCCTAGTCACAGTGAACAAATATTTGTTTTAATCCCGCAGAGTGTATTTTGATTCAAAAGATTTTCTTGTTGTTGAGTCTATAAAGAAATGGCGTGGGCATTGAAAGGGGCAATGTTACCATTTCTGAATTGCCTGCAGCCAAGGGAGGTCGGGTCACTCTGCGTCAATGACCCCAAATGGTTTGTTGGCAGTCCTAAAATATTTCACTGCAATGATTACCGTCACAGACGCTGAAGAGAGCGTAGGAAACTGCCACATTTAATCGGTCCACACCCGGCAGAGAGACCAGGGAGTTGCCAGGGCCTGCATAGACAAAATGCATATTTGGTCATGTTTAGCTTTCATACACACCGCTACCGTGTGATACTGCTTTCAACAGGGAGTTGCAAGGGCTGGCAACTCCTTGCTCTCAAGCAGATGTACTTCAGTCGCTCCCTTCTGGCTTCACAAATCTTACATACCTCACAGTAAGGCCGTATACAAACTACCCCATATGTATATATCAACAAAAAGGCAAAACAAACGCAGTTAGAAAGAGAAGTGACGGTAGTATCTGAAAGACGAAACGAACACTTCAACTGAAAATTTGCAACTTTAAAATTTGCTGTAATCGATTGTTAATTCCATTTTTTCTATACAGCAAATTCAACTAAGACACCACGCATCTTCTCCAATTAAACCGTTTCCGTTTCGTCGTCCGCAACTCGACAAGCTGACTTTATCCGGGAGGAGACGGTTACCTCCCGAAAAGACGGCAAAAGAATTGGAAGAGAAACGGGTCAACTTTGTCAACAATCACGTTTTTCTCACAAATCAGGTAAATATGTTTGTCTAAACTGATTTATGTTTATGTGTGTTTATGATAATTTTTTATTAGACAACAACTATGAGGCGAGAACTAGGTGATGAAGTTATTAAGACAGGCCCTTCAAACTGACATGAGTGTTGGAAAGGGGGTAGGGTGGGGTGGGAGTTCACCGGCACTGCAAAGGAGCATGAAGAGGACTTTTTGGAACTATTGTAAACTGAAAGGGCATTCGATTTGTTTGATTAAAGGGAGACTTTGTAGTCTACCAGGGGCACCCATTTCCTATATGGCTATACGGGCCAGTACCATGGGCGTCTTTCCATACGGAGGAGGAACATGTACACAGCCACTCTGTGACGTTTGACAAGGGAAATGATCAATTCAATCATGTCCTCTGAAATTTTTAAAATGGGCGATTGTATCTACTTCTAAACACCTTTCTTTTCACTATTTCATAACATTATGGTGCCGTATAGATGAAAACTGTTGTAACCTGCGTTAGATTGTACGATGTTTTAAAATGCCAGAGTTTAACAAAACTTCCTCACCCAGGAAAAGTCTCCCTTGTTGTTCAAATAATTACCGATACTTTTAATCTTCCGTCCATTCATAATGGTAATAAAAATTTTGTTTGTGATTTGGTAGAAGGTTATTTTGTATAGTATTAGTGTGTACTTTGATAAAGACTATTTGTAACCTCATTTTTAATCGTTGGCTATATAATTGGCTAAAATAAGAACAACGTTGTTATTGGTCTCGGTTATTTCGCCGTATCTGCAGTGCTTTGGTATAGGAAAGAAGGCGTTTGCATACCGGTTTATCCCTGTTTAACAATTTAAGAGTAATGAATTAGATAATAACACAGTGTTGGTAATAACCTTCATACACTTCTGTATAGATCTTATGCAACTTCTGTGATAGAGTTTCAGGATGTTTGACCAGGGAGTTGCTACTCCCTGGTGTGACTCAAGAATGAGAAGTACTAGAAATAAGCGGTACGACCAACGACTGACAATTCGCCCTTGAAGTCTGCAAAGTAGCAATTTAATAGTACAATAACGACCAGTTTAGTGTTTCACTGGCAGGACAATTTTTTTAATGAAAATCCAAAATAGCGAAACTCTCTCAATGACGAAAATTAAAACTCCAGTTTTGAACGTAAGTTGCCTCCGTAGCAGACTGTACGGCATACTCCGTATTCAGTCATATCCCTAACGCCTAACGTGAGACTGAGCAAATAGAGTCCGCTCCACGGGGAAGAGAGTAAGGGGATCAGCCAGTGGCGTAACTAAGCAGGTGGGGTCAGTGCAGCGTCACCAGGGTCCAGGGCTCCGTGGAAGGCCCTGGTGTAAATTATCAATAAAGTTTATGCCCACCCAAAAGATGCCAATGGCGACGGTGCATTCCTGTTCCCCGCACTGGGTTGCAGACCATTGCCGAATAACCAAAAAGCGTAATTGGCGACGTCCAGGCGTCTGAACTCTTTGTGGTCCTCTTGAGCGCCAATGATGGTAAAGTCCGTAAGACCCTGGCAGTGAGGTGGGGCGCCCAAAGATATTTGTATTACCTGTATTAGTACAACTTTGGTAACTAATCCTACCATGGAGCGAACCGTCGTAGCTACGCTACCGGGCTCAGACTAAAAGGAAGCCTCCATCCATGGTCCGTCAAGGTAGCGTATACCACTAATTATTACCCGATTGACTTACACAGTAAACCAGGTTAGTCCTTTGCCCTCCTTCATCCTTGAAGAAGTTCTCATCCTGGACATATCACCCCCTCTTAAAAAGCTCACAATGCCGGTTTTTTTGGAATGTCAAATTTTTATATCATGACCACTGAGATATTAAGCTGAATTGTGTGAATGATGATATTACCTGCATATTTTAGCCTTGATCACTGTTCAAAGACGGCACTTCACAGAGTGGAGTAAAGCAATAAAAAATAACACTAAATTGGTCAAATTGTCTCGAATTATGCACTTTTTTGAACTCGTTTCATACAACGTCCACATTAACGTTGATCATATTTCAGTGGTGTAGGAACATGTCAAAAAGTGTGTGTGTGTTTGTGGGTGTGTTTGTGGGGGGGGGGGGCACGACACCTGAAGGGCCCTCTCCTATGATATATATATATATATATATATATATATATATGTATTGTATGTTATTGCACTTATTTTTTAACTTCCTTCGATTGGCACGTGGGGGATCTTATAGCAATTTTGATGGTGCCAAGGTGTTTTTGACACTGCAATCCGTCCCTTCATTTCATTGGAAGCTGTTTGTAATACAAAAGATTAGTGTAGCTCTATACATTTGAAAAAGCACTAGATAAAGTTATTAAGGGCAAGTAAGGGCAAGGGGAAAATGCCCTCATGCCCGGGTAAGGTGGTTTGTACCCTGCAGCATAAGCCCTTTAACCTCCCATTAGCAAAATAATTTTCCTATTTGGAGGTGGAAGTACTCTCTTGGAGAGTTTGCATGTCTACGCTCCCTGTTCTGGTTTAATGAAGTAAAAGCCAGTGAGCCTTGTAGGGAGTGGGGCACCTGCCCTTCACTTTTGTGATAACCTTATGATTTTTCACTGCCCCTTTTGACATTGAAAAAGTCTCGTTGGACCTTACTTCCATCCAAGTAATTGAAAATCAGTATGAAGTCCAACAGCTATGAGCCTGCCATTGCTCACATTGGTATATGACCGCAACATCATGGTGTTGCGTCACACTTGGCACGGGGAAATGCCCTCCACTTTCTTGAAAACTAAAATACCTGAATGTTGCTTTTGAAAAACAAAGCCATCTTAAAATGTATTTTGTGCCCATCCATCTTCGAAACTTAAACAGAATATAGAAAATGCAGTCTTGCATGCCACTGCAGGGGAAACTGGAAGAAAATGGCTGGGGGCACATGCCCATATTTATGGGCAAACTAAATATGTTAACTCCCAGTCACTTCTTACAATGACAATGTCCCATGGAGTTGCTCTGTGCAGCCTCTTCCTACACAAGCGTGCTCAAGCTCCTACACCCCTGTCATATTTTATACGCAAGGCAGTCAGATAAAAGGTCCTCTAGATTTTTAAGGGACAAAATTGTCTAGCAATATTTTGCGTGGTAGGAAAAGCTTGAATTAAGGTGGTCCGCTACCTCTATATTTGAAACATGGTGACTCCATATGTAATCGAGTTATTAGAGAAACGATTTAAACTTCATTAAAAAAGGATATTAGAATTTCTGTGTTTGCAATGAAATAAAAAATCCAATAATTTTGAATAATGTTTTGTCTCATTGATTCAAACGCATGTAACCCCCTTAACATGCATTTGCATTTTGTTAAGAAAATGGCTCTGGTCAACTAAAACACACAAGTCCGAAGATAACAATATCAATTGAATTCTTCACATGGCAATAATATACAAGGGACGCTATTTATTCTCCTTTTAGGTTACGAAAGATAAGCCGCTCATCGACCCATACAACGCCATCTTTGATAACCATTCCGCCAAGTACTTCCAAAAGGCAGATGTGAAGAAACTTCTCTCATATACGATGCCTAGTGGCATCCATCCAAAAGTTAGGGTAAGCTGGATTGCGGACTTAGTTAAGACTGTACATGAATTAATCAGAATATTTTTTGCTACATATGCCAATATTTAACACAGCAACAAATTGTTAAGATGTATTGTAATATACGAATGTATACTACTGCATAGAATGAGACGTACCGTAACGACAACGATCTATTGCACCTTTTGTAAGAAATAAAAACGAAATGATTTTACACGTGGGCTATTGCACATGTCTTGCCCTAAAGCAGAGGAAATTAATCAACCTTATTCTCTAAAAAGGTAAAATAATTTAAATACAAAAACAACAAAACCATAGGCATAGGAAGCGGGGGGGGGGGGGCTAAAGCCCCCAGTCAATAATGTGGGGGGCTGAAGTTTGCTTCCGCCCCCAAGATCCAAGGCCAAAGACCCCTTATTCGTCTCTTCTGTAAGAAATGTCAAAAAATTGCAGTAATTTTCCTTAAAGTTTGTCCCAAATGATGCACCAAATTGCATCTGAGGGCCCCCAAATACCCAAAAATATTTCCAAAGGGGAGGGGGACATCTTAGACCCCTCCCCAGAACGGCGATCCAAAACAAGGTTCAGCCCCCCAGTCTCGAAAAGCTTCCTACGCCTATGAACAAAATAAATATGAGTAGTAAGGGATTTATATCACACATTGCTCAGTCTGTTACGTGAAGGTAATATTTCACATTTGCAAATATTACCAGGGAAGTCTGTGACGGTAAGATGTTTCCGAAGGCTTTCATACTTTGAATGTCTGTAACGTTTTTGGCAACTGAATTTAGGCTAAAAGTCCAGATAAACTAAATGACTCCATGGGGCATTTAAGGATTCATGATACCAAGGGTAGCTCCAGGAATTTCCCGAGGAAGGAGGGGGTAAGGTGGGCTAGCTTCTAGCCCGACAGGATGGGAACGGTAAGTTGAACCATGTCTGGGTCACTTGGCACGGGCAAGTGTGTTTCTTCCTGGTGCACACCATATCATGTAAGTAGCCTTGGTATGGGGGTATAAGGTTTCTCCCACTGGTAAAATTGAAATTTAGTACTGTTAGATGCGATTTTTTGGCATCTGGCAATCCAGGCAAGATCTTAAAGAATTACGGAATCTGGTATTTTTATTACGTTGCAGTGTAAATACTGCAATTCTGGTAAAGGATGGCCAGTAATAATCATTCATCCGTGAAAATGGCCAAGGCACATGGCATTGACTAGAGGAATTTTGTTGGGATCTTTAATATATGAAAGAATTTTTTCAGTACATGTCATCCAAACCCCGTGCCAAAACTCCTTTCTTAACTCGAGATATCCCAATTTGAAGATTTTTAACTTTTGTCAAGAAATCCCTCCAAGTTTCCTCAATGTCACACAATGGGATGTCAAGTGGGCAAAATACCTCAGGTCTCTTTTTTATTCTTTCTTTTTGAATACCTCCTTGGTCCTTGAAATTTGATACTGCCGGAATGTTTACATGTTACTATCTTATACAAAATACATTGCTGCATTTTGAAAAACATCAAATTTCGTCACCAGAACATGCTTTTATGAAAATGTTGATAACTAAAGGGCAACAAATATCCCCCGACAGTAGAAATTCTCCATACTCTTTTCACTTCTAGCCCCTCCTCCAATTAAAAAAAAACACCTGTCTAGTGCATTACCCTGTCAAATCAACATTAGCCTGCCCTGAAATTACTGCTCAAGACCGTATCAGCACAATACTTTGTGTGAGCTTAATTGAGCACACAACTGACTGCAAAAGTCATCATGGGCCAGCCAGAGTGAAGTCAGGGGTGGCGCCGGATTTGCAGGGCAGGGGGCAAGCTTCCTGACGGGGGCCAACAACCCGAAGCCCTGACAAAGGCGATGAATTGCCAAAAGATGAGGAAAGCAAAATATTCGGCGGGCGAATTTTTGGCTTCTTTTACAAAAGAAAAAAATGAAAATTTTGGGTTTTATTGAAATTTTGAAATATTTGGATTTTTATGGAAGAAAATCTGAAAAATTTTGGGTTGTTTTAAAGGAAAATTGGAAAATTTGGGGTCTTTATTGAAGAATCTGCCCTTCCTATGAGCAAAATCAAGCAGATTGTCAGGGCGACTGAAGGTCGTTGGGATTACATGTTTGATCGTACGGATTGAGGCTCCCCGACGAAATTGGAAAGATTCCCCGACGGGGGGGGGGGGGCATCCTCCTCAGGAGGTATGGCCCCCGGTCCCCCTCTGGCGCTACCCCTGAGTGAAGTACTGTTTGAATAAGTGTCAAGCAAAGTGCAGTTACCAATTGTATTTAAAGATATGATCATATTCCTTAATATGTTGGGGTGATGCTTTTGCCCCCTTTAAACTCTGTTGAATACGATTACTCAGCATCTGGTACTTGAGATGAGTACGCAAACTTTGAAGTGCAGATTACAGATCGTCTCAAGAGAGAAAGTAGAAGTATAAGGAGCCGGGTCCGGCAAAGCCCCTCCCCTCTAGATACACGTCTGGTAAAGATTTAAAACGAAACGGATCAAATATTAGGCCGACTGACTAATATGGTAAATGCAATTCATTGTATTGTACATCCACTCCTCTGAGACGAAAATTTGTAAGGCTTTGGTCGGTTGCAGTCGTTTACTGTATGAACCCTTACGTTGTTGCGACCATGGAGTTAACACCTCGGAACTCCATGTTGCGACAACTAGCCTTCAAGAGAACAAGTACGCGGTTGAAGTGATGATATTTCCGACCCATGTAGAAACTGACTACTAGATTATTAAGCGGGAGGAGGGGGTGTTATTTACTGAGCTTTTAAGGTGCCATGGAGATGTTGAGATATTATGTGACTTTCTCGACATTTTCTCAGTAAAATATTCAGATGTTGACGTCCGAGATCATATTATCTCAATATTTTAGAGTGAAATATTGAAATGTTACATTACAGGATCTCAATATCTTAATATCGTCACGGAACGATATTGAGATATTGACATCCAACATCTCGTTATTTTGATATACTAATGTAAAATATTGAAATATTACATAACAGGATCTTCATATCTTAATATCTTTTCTGAAGGATATTGAGATATTGACAGCCAACATCTTTTTATTTCAATATTTTATTGTAAAATATTGAAATATTACATTACAGGATCTCAATATTTTAATATCTTCACTGAAATATATTGATATATATGATATATATATATATATATATATATATATATATATATATATATATATATGTGATGATATGATATATATATATATATATATATATATATATATATATATATTAATATATATATATATATTAATATATTGTATCCAAAATCAAGGAAACAAACTTCACAGGGATTTCACAACGCGCGAAGAGCACCGAAAATTGACACACTTGATCGTATCAAGGCTATATGGCTTTTCAATGAAATTTAAAAATCTCCCCCAAAATTTGAGAGGGCAAACTCTTTCAGGGGTGGGGATGGGGGAGGGCACAACGTCTTTTGGGGGTACGTTTCTCCTCTCGTAGCTCAGATGGTTAGATGCCAGGGTGCATGTGAGGACCGAGGAGAATGGATTGCAACATGCAGTGATGGTTGCAAAGGACTTGCGAACGATCATTCCACTCAAGCTGCCTTACAGGAAGTTGTAATGAGATAGGGAAAGCACTAACGAAAGTGGTATTTTGAAAAATGGTATTTAAAAAATATTTAATTATGTACATCGCACAAACTATCGACAAGGTCATTTTCAATATGAGTAGTTATCTTTATTAATTTAGTGGCAGTGCAGATAATAAGAAAATAAGCGAATGAAGGGGGGGGGAGGGGACACTGTGCACCCCAATTTTTGGAAAACCCCAAATTCTGGCAGAATCTGTAGAAATTAGGGGAAAATGCTTTGAGATTCGGGCAAAAAATGTTCCCCGCAAATCCAAATCGTCCTACACGCCTATACCGCTCGATAGCACAGGGATATCAAAGCGTTTTGCTTGGTTAGTTGCTACATCGAGTTTCAGTTTATTTCAAGTTCGTTCAGTTTACGATTTCTCGGCGACCCCGGAGTCGAAATAGTTCCCCTATTACCATTTAAGTTAACCGAGTCACCAACCATCCAGTTTGAAAAACCTTGTATACACAGAGGACCTAAAACCGAGACGCACGAAAAGGGTTCTATCGAGAGCCGCGGTCTAGCTTGGCGATGTCGGCCTGACGGTTGTGTGGTCATGACACCAACAGCTTTGTCTCTGGTAGTCTGCCTGTTTTAGTGTTTTAAGGCAAAACTGAGGACAACTGACTTATCACAGCGTAGGCCTATTTTCAAGGAACTCGTGTTCCTAAAGTTTAATTTACGGCCCGTACTATCTCGTAACGTATATACTTTGTAGCTATGACTAGTTGTTGTAGGCCCTACTAAATGCCATCATTGCCCTGCTTAGTATCTAAGGAGACTTAGACTGGCGAATTAATCCTTTTGTTTGGTCTCTTTAAAAATTGATTTCATCTTTTTTATCGTAATTAATTGAAAGCACCAACACACGGTTGAAAACTCTCAGGTCAAGGTGATACTGATTTTCCCTTATTGACTTTGCACCCATGATGAAAACATTGTACTCAATTAATTGATTACGAGATTATTTAAGCGACACCCTTCGAAGACCAATCGTTTTCTTTTAATTGAATAACAATACATGACTTTTGACTTGTGTGGTTGAAGGTCCATGCACTAAGCCTGCTCTGATGCACATTCAAAGGAGCTAGTTACATAAAGCGACTGTTTCTTAACAACTATCCCGGAAGTTCATGAAGTTACAAGAACAATCGTTGCCTAGCAACATAGTCAAACGATCCGATCAACCACCTGTAGCGCTTGTGCAGCTGTAAACCTGTAGTGCATGTAACACGTACACATGTTTGTAAACAACTCAAAAGTTAGTAGTAGCCTAGCGTACATCTTTTAGGTTATACAGGATGGCCTTTGTACGCATTCTGTAGACAGGATAGGGATTTGTATGCTGTGCACACCGACAAAAAGCAACTTTTTTTCCGTTAGCAGGCTTTAAAAAACCCTTGAAAGCTTTCGTGGTCATAAGTGGTACAGTTCTTGTAATCATGTCTGACAGCGAGGAAAGGCAAGACACTCCTGAAAAGGCAGATGAAGAACAAGTTGGTTCCACGGAAGAAGACAGGCCAGTGTCAAGAACGTCGCAGGGGAAAAAGAAGAAAGCAAAACCACATAGGGGTCCACCGTCTCCTACTCCTGATCAACTAGCCGACTTAGAAAAGAACTTCCTTTTGGACTGCATAGCTGTAGATACAATTTGTAAAGACTATTCTCATTCTCAACCAAAGATGGGGCCTGCAATTCCTCCTTATAACTCACAAAATGACAAACACGTGAAGGCTTACTTTCGACGTGAAGCCGTGGATGTTACCCTGAGAGAAACAGGACAAGTATGCATTCCATAGTAAAGTCTACCTAAATGCTTGTAGGAGCACTGTACAAGCCGGTAGTCTGCTACCTACTCACACTACAGTCACGTATTCAAATAGGCCTATTATTAAAAATAGAAGAATGTGCGACCATATTCATCTTTTGGTATTATTGTGTAGCCTAACTTGGTGTTTTTTATTCAAAGAAAAAGAAATGCTAGGCTATGTAGGCCTATGGATTTAAAATCAGTGACACAGTTAAAGATCTCAGTCAGGACTGGAGCAATCTGATTGGCTAGCAGCTTCAAGATACGAGAGGGAAGGCCGTCGGGGCCTGCTGCTTTAGCAGGGTTGAGATCGTTCAGTAGCTTAAGTACACCTTCATTAGTGACTTTGAATTTACTCATTAGGGGAAACGGGGAGGTCCCTTTGTTAGGTATATCATGAGTTTGCTCGATTGTAAACACTGATCGAAAGTAATTATTCAGTAAGTCCGCCTTACCCTTACTATCAGATATCAGTTGCCCTTGATCTCTAAGAGCTCCAATCCCCCCACTGTCCCGTTTGAGTGACTTGACAAACCTCCAGAATATTTTAGGATTATCTTCCATACTCGGCGTCAAAACATCATTCATATAATCACGACAGGCTTTCCTCATCATTTGCTGGGTTTGCTTTTGCAGTGAAAGTGTTATAGCTTACTTTGCCCTAGGCTATAGCCTCCTTTTTTCTTGGTATATTTGACCGAAACTAAGCCATATTTTCACCCACTAACAGACATTGTATCCAACCCCCATGTGGCTTAGCCTAGGCCTAAACCTAGCCATGCTTGGGCATACCTAAGCCTAGGCCGGACCCATAAATTTGCTCCCTTATTAAGAAGCATTAGTCGCCTCTTAACCTTAGTTTCCTCCCCAAGTTACTGTGGAGGAAACTAACATTTTTACCCTTGGTGAAATGTTTTGTCACTTTTTCAGTTAGGCCTAGGAATGATGTGAACTGTGATTGGCCTAGGCCTATTCTTTTAGTCATGGGTGGGGATATTGAGCTAAACCCTGGCCCAGGCTCTTACTGTGGCCAATGCAACAAACTGGTTAAAAATAGGGACAAAGCTGTTGAATGCAATGGATGTGATAAATGGGTCCATGCACGGTGTGCTAACATTGATAGTGATGGGTACAAAAAGTTGCAGCTCTCAAACCCTGATGACAAATGGTACTGCCCCAGCTGTTCATTGCCCTGTGGTATTTGTGACCAAGGGGTTTTGGGCAGTGACCCAGCCATTGAATGTGACTCCTGTAATAACTGGATTCACAATAGGTGTTCACTAGTCTCGGATCTCTACTATCAAAACGTCCAAGCTACTAATTGTATCTGGATTTGCCCAGCCTGTAATGAAAATAACCTGTCTACTGCTTTCTCGGCACCCTTTCCCCCTCAGGCTAATAACAGTAATCCTCACCTAGGTCTAAGTCTTGGTAATAGATTCGTTTCTCTTGATCCCGACCACAGAGAGGATCTTAGTGTCTCGCGTACGTGTGCAGGCACATCATTGAAATCAAATGATAATCAAACTATTATTAAAAAGGAAATCTCTCTTGTCTCTATAAACATCAATGGTATTCGTGGTAAAAAAATTGATCTTCAGGCCTTTCTTAGTGTGACCCATCCCGATATTGTGGCTCTCCAGGAGACTAAAATCGATGACTCTATAACAACGAGTGAACTGGTTCCCTCGAGCCTTGACTATACCATTTTCAGAAATGATCGTACTCTTGGGGGTGGAGGTACTATGTTGCTGGTGAAAAACAATCTATCCCCCACGAATGTCAGTAACCTCACAAATGGTTCTAAGTCAGTTTGGGCCAAGTTCTCTGTCAATGGTACCATACATTATGTTGCCTCATGGTATAGGGACCCCAATGCTCCTTCTGAGCATATCCTTTTGTTCCGGGAGCAATTAAGTAAAATCATGGCAACTCACAAAACTAGAAAACAGCCGTGTTTTCATGTTTTAGGGGATTTTAACTTTGGTAAAATAAATTGGAGTACTAGGCTTCATAAAGATAATGGACTGTGTCTTACCAACAGTTCCGGAAAACTGCTTCTGGATATTTTAAACGATTTTGCTTTAGAGCAACTCGTAAATTTTCCAACCAGAGGCACAAATACCCTTGACTTATTAATATCGAATTTACCTAACCAGTTTACTGAAATCTCCCCCTTAGACCCCTTTAGTGATCATGTGGCTTTATTCTGTAGATTGAGGTGTCGCTTTCCGATCAAAAGGAAACCTCATAGGCTTATCTGGCAATTCTCTAAGGGCGACTATGGTGCTATGAGAAATGATACCCGGAGCTTTGCCTTGGGGTACTTCAATGGGGGGGCAAAACAATCGTACTGTAAATGAAAACTGGCAACTGATTAAGTCTTTTCTTGAAAGAATAGTTAAGAAGAACGTTCCCACTAAAAGAACTGGAACTAAAACATCCCTTCCGTGGGTTACCGATAGCATTCGTAAGTTGATTAGAAGAAGGGACAGGCTGCATGCTATCTTCAAAAAAACTAACAACAACAAGTTGTGTGACAAGTGGGCTGAATTGCGCTCTAGAATCAAAAAAGAGGTCCAAATCTCCCACACAAATTATGTCAATGGTATGATTGGTGATATTTAACATGACATGAAACCTTTTTGGAGGTACATAAATGGCAAAAAAAAAGAAAAACATGGTATTCCCCCTCTTAAAACGGATAGCAAACTACTGTAGCTACTACTGACTTGGATAAGGCCTGTGCTTTCAATGCTCAGTTTACAAGTGTATTTACCAAAACCTTGTTTAATGTTATCCCTTTCTGTAGACCAACTTGCAGCAGAATGGCTAATATTACCATATCTACTCATGGAGTTGAAAAGCTGTTAAAAGGCCTTAATAAAAACAAAGCTGTGGGACCTGATAGTATTCATCCTTGGGTCCTTAGTGAAATTGCTTCTGATCTTGCTCCTATGTTAAGCCACTTGTATCAGCAATCCCTCTCAAACAGAAGGATACCTGTCGATTGGAAGAGGGCAAACGTTTGCCCTATTTACAAAAAGAATGATAGTTCTCTTCCTAGCAACTACCGGCCTGTTTCGCTCACTTGTATTTGTTGTAAATTGTGAGAGCATATTATAAGTTCCAACTTGATGGACTTCTTTGAGTCGAATAATACCCTATCAACAAAGCAACATGCTTTTAGAAAGTCACACAGCTGTGACACCCAACTAGTATCTGTCGTCGAAGACTGGGCTTCATCTTTGGATTCACAAAAGCAGGTCGATGTCTTTATCTTGGATTTTGAAAAGGCCTTTGACACCGTGCCTCACAAGCTGCTAAAAACCAAATTGTTTAGCCTTGGTGTTTCCAAACAGGTTCTTCGGTGGGTTGACGACTTCCTTTCAGATCCTAAGCAAGCTGTTGTAGTTAATGGTACCCGGTCCCCTTTTGACGATGTTGTTTCTGGTGTCCCCCAGGGGTCTGACCTTGGACCCATTCTTTTCCTTGTTCATATTAATGACATTGTAAATGCCGCTTCCTCTAATATTAGACTTTTTGCTGATGACTGTGTGTGTTATCGGGTCATAGAGAATGTTAATGATGTGGTATGCTCCAGAATGACATCCACAATCTAGGTCTTTGGGCCAAGACTTGGGGCATGAGATTCCAGCCCTCTAAGTGTAACATCATTACATTCGCCAGGAAAAAAAACCCGGTCAAATTCGATTATGTCCTGAACGATGTAAAGTTAGTTAAGGTGGACTCGATAAAGTACCTAGGGGTCACGATTTCTAATGACCTAAACTGGGATAAGCACATTCAGTCTATCTGCAACAAGGGTAATAAGATTTTGGGAGTACTTTATAGAAACCTATCTTTTTGCTCTCACGACGTGAAGTTAGCTGCCTACAAGGGTCTTCTTCGGCCTGTCTTGGAGTATGCTTGTTGCGTATGGGATCCACATCAGTCCTATTTACGAGATATGCTAGAGAGCATTCAGAGGAGATCGGCTCGTTTTATTAGTGCAGAATTTTCTCGTGAGCCAGGGTCAATGACTGTCATTTTGAAGGACCTTGATCTCCCCACGCTTGCTGAGCGTTGCAAGCAAAATAGACTTATTCTCTTCTCGAAAGGTTTTTTCGGTAAGGCTTATATTCCCATGGACAGACTTAGACACCCTACCCGGACTACTCGTGGGATGCACAACCTCCATTTTTGCCAACTCTATTCTAGATCTAACTGTTATAAATTTAGTTTCTTTCCCAAGACTTTTAAGGATTGGAATAATCTCCCTGCTGATTTAATCGATGGTTTAGACGGTCACTGAGACCCCGTTCATTACTTAACTAATTTTATTAGGGCTTAGGGCACCACCTGACACATGCGCGGTGTAGTAATGTCCTCTGGATGTGTCACCGTGATCCGAAAGAAGAAGAAGAAGAAGAAGAAGAAGGCTATATCGTTGGTTAATTTTCTTTAGATTTCTTTTTAGTCTTTGCAGAAAGTTGGTCAATGGAAGCACAAATACTCTTTCATAGGCATAGCAATTTGTCAAATCATGTGGCCTATCCTGTCTAGGCCTACTGTACATTGATAATTTGAGGCAGGATGTACAAGTCATTTTATACAACAGTTAAGTCTCTCTTCAACTAACAACATGCCTTTCGCCCCTCAAGACGTAAATTTTTTCACCTGAAATCAAAGGGCGTAAACTTACATTGGTACAATTATAGAATACCCCGCACATCGATAGTATCACCTCATAGCCGGCCATGAGGTCGCACACTAGATGCGCACTTGCCTTGTATGTAATATATACTGTGTGCACTGTGTAAGATGTAAAATTTGAATACAAACACGCGCAGGCAAAATATAATACAAACTAATGCGCTTGCAAAAATGGTGTAAACTAAAAACATGTGCTAATACTTTCGACTTTTGACTCTGTATCCGCGTAGCCATTTCATGAAAGATATATGAAAGACTTAGCATATTTTCAGGCTGCTTGCAATGCTAGTCTTGTGTTAGGGGTTAGGGTTAGTGTTAGGGTAAGACCTGCATGTATTTGGTCAGGGATTTATCCTTGACTCCGTATCCCCGTAGCCACTCGTAGAAAGATAGGTAGGACTTAGATTTTTTCCACAAAAGATTTTACATAACGTGTGGATATTGAAGGCTTACATGGATACTCTCGGCTTTGACTCTGTATCTGTGTAGCCACTTGATGGAAGAGAGGTAGGGCTTGGAAAATTTCACACTGCCTGCTATGCTTCTTTATTAGAATAATTGTACTAGGGAGTGAGGTCAAATTTTGCGACCTCGTAGCTGGCTGGAGCTATGGATGTGCGGGATATTCTGTAATTACTGTACTCCCTAACATTTTTATGGGAGGAAACTAACAGACTCAGACCAAGGCTACCCATATATTGGCAGTGAACAATTTTAATTTTCTTAACACACACAGTCAACAGGTTACAAAGAATTCAGCAAAAGGCCAAGATTGGTAGTAACCAATCTGTCTGATCTTGGGGCATGACAGACAGAAAGGAAATAATTTCTATTTGTGGGCAGATGCAGGTCATTGTCGTCATGCACAGTGGACCATGAAATAATGGTCCCACTACGTAAACATTGTTTTAGACCTCTCATGAACAATATGACCACTGCAACCCTGACTTGGTGATGTTGCTGATTCATATCAGTCAGGGAAGTTAAACAGATCTGTCAACAAGCCAAATACAGCCACCAGGTTTGAATGCCTCCCTGATTTGTTGTATCAGACAAATGGGCTGAAGGATGATATCTAGTCAGTTATGATGTGGCTAAAGTTATGTACAAAATAAATGTTATTAATGACATTGGCATAGCCAGAAATTTTCATTGGGAGGAATAGGGCACAAGAGGCAAGCACCATTTCATGGGGGCTTAAAATATGGAAGAAGCATATTTTATTCACTCTTGAGATTTCCACTAGGGGCAGATGGCTGGAGAGTACAATAATTTTGTGATGGGCTTGCCTTTACCCTCTGTAATTACCCCACTGATTACTAAGACAGGTCTCAGTAGGTTACAACTTACAAGTCATTTTGCACTGTTGACTGCAAGTGTATGGCTTTCAGGAATATGTGTTAGTCACCTTCATTGTGTTGAAAAGTTATTAACTGCATGTACACTAGTGGAAAAGAAAGATTGTGCCCATCACTTGGATTTTTTTTTTTCATTTTTTACATTTTGTGTGTGTGTGTGTGTGTGTGTGTGTGTGTGTGTGTGTGTGTGTTGGGGGAGGAGGGGAGGTAGTAATGAGATGGAATGGTGGATGGCAAGGTGGTAAATGAAGGGAGGAGTGCATGCATAGGTAAGCAGAAGTTGAAAAATCAGTGTTGTCTAGGTGGCTTATGAAAACACAATTTTTTTTTTTTTGGGGGGGGGGGGGGAGGGAGGTGTGTTTGCACTCACATCCTTCCTTCTGACACCCCAAGTACCTGCAGTGGATAAAAAATATTATTTGGTATGAAAGTTGGGGGGGGGTTGCTTAAACTCTCTGCCAGTGATAAGTTGTTTCATGATCTGCACTTTTGTAGGAGTAGTGGATGCCAAGATATTTTTCGGAAGAACTTGATTCAGAGGTGTTTGTATACAGGCACTCTTGTAAGCTGGCATTCCATATTACATCCCTGACAGGACAACAATCACATATCAGTCTAATGAAATGGAGAGCAGAAAAAAAAACATAGATCTTCAAAATAAAATATCTTGTTGGATTGTTTCTGTACATATGCCCACTCTAAGCTGCAATGTTTCAAACTGACATGTTGCAAGTGTTTTCTTTACTTTTCAGACCCTCTTTGATTCTGAAATTAATTTTTCTTGGTTTTTTTTTTGTTTGTATTTGGTTTCCCCTTTTTGCTTAACACAAGGGTAAAGTGTACCTTTTGATATCAATTTAAAGAATTGCAGTTCTATGTCTACTCATTCCTGAAATTTTCTGAATGGCATCTGGAAAAAGATAGTGAGCTTGTCACATAAAACATACACTATAATTGGGAAATTTGCGGTGTTCTTGTTGAGTGGTAACATCTTTGCAACCAGACAAGAAATTAAGATGCCTTTCATTGATGGGTTTAGAATTTCCATCTCACTCCTGGTTAGGGTACTTTAATATTCACCTGAGACCAGAGCCTTTTCTTCTATTTGAACTTTATGTCAGAAGCAGTGATGCAATTCCATAACAACATAGTTTTTATCTAGTGAAATTTGATGTGTTTGTGAACAAAACATTTATAATGTGAAGAGCATCATTTTGCTCAAAACTTTTCAAGGGCATAATGTTAAGTTTCGTTTTTAATTTCTACTGCATACTGTTTACCCAGTTTGAATTGTTAGATGGTTGCACTCTCTGCTTTTTAAGTTCCTGGATATGTCCTACATATTTCAGGTCATGTATGTAATAGCTAGGGCCAAGACAGTGGATACCTTCAGTACAGGGAAACTAACCTTTTTAAATAAAACTGCATCTTATTTCTTCAACTTGAGGTTACTTTGTTTGCCTTTTTAGTTGACAACATGAAATGTCAGTTTACAGTCATCTGAAGCTTTTCTTGATCTGGAATGAAACTTTATGCATTTTATTTTCCTTGTGTGTTTCATTTCATATTCAACTGTGAATGTAATTAATGTCTTTTTTGCATGCAAAAACAAGACAGTTTACAAAGTTTTTTTAGTTTCAATTAAATGCCTATTTATTACTCTAAAGTGACCACATGCATTAATGAATATTATTTTCTTCTTTGCATAGGATAAAGGTGGGTGTTCCATTGATGGTCCTGTGATTGACAGATTCATTGAGTCTGGTGCTGGCTACAGATACTTGCATGCAAGAAATGCAGCACCAAGAGCAGCCAAAGGTTTGTTTTCAAGCTTCACAAAATTTTGCTCTTTGAAATTTAAATGAGCAGCTTGCATTCTAATAGCAATTGGCAACTCAGTTTGCTGTATGCTGTCAATTCCAGTGACACCACAGGGACTTTATGAAAAATGAAAAGGGAGGGGGGGGGGGGGTGGTGCTAATCAATTGGAAGGGTGACACTATGTATACTGCAATGAAAAGCTGCTTGAAAGTACTGAATATTCATGAAATATTAGGGATAAATTATGAGCATTCTGTTGAAGTGTGGAGAGGGGGAGCTGCCCCCTGCACGCTGTCCATGATACCGATCAACTGAGAGGTTTGGTCACATTTTTCTCAACAAGTTGATGGAAAATGTTTACCACAAGCTGTGTTACATTACTAACAGATTATCTCACTGCCAGCTTGCCAGTAAATTGTGAAGGAGGCATTTGAGGATTCTAGGAAATAAGTTGGGTGAAAGCAACCTTTTCACAATTACATGTTGGCAATGAATGAAATGTGCCTTTAATGAAGTAGCGAGACAATTTTTAGTTGGAATGTAGTCCACATGTCACAAACTAGTTGTTTTGCTGCCATGAATGGACCTAACTCTTTAAACAACATATCCTTTACTTGTCAAATACAGTACATGCATGTACTTGTATGAGTGGCATACTTACTTCGTATCAATTGGCAAATTGCACAGAACTCAGAAAAAGTTTGGAAGTTGAAGGAATCATTTGGGGCTCCCTCTATTAGCACAGAATCTTGATGAAATGCAGTGGCAGGACGGTTTGTACAAAATACTCTTTTCTGAATGCTTTACAAATAAGCTCAGTATAGTCTTTTCCAAATCGTAGACATCAAAGTGAAGCTCACAAACGGAAAAAGATGGCTCAATAATGAGGAATATGGTCTGTCATAAAGTGATGTGGTTTCTGTACCTTATATAGCATAAATTCATGTGTGAAATGTTCAAACAAATAACACAGGCTTTCAAATTACCACAGCCATAGAAATATAAAAATAAAAGAACTAGAAGTGATGGACAAAAATCAGTCACTCTATGGTATAAAGTGTCAATGAATATTGTGTTTCTGTTTATTCTATTCCACCTATGTTTTCATTTTGTATCTCCATAGCTGGGCATTCAGCAGATCAAGTAGATGGCCATGGACAATTCATGTCAGATGCAAGACCTAACTTTGGATATCATGGACACTTTGGTTACAGAAGGAACACACCTTGGCTAAGACAGATGCCATCTCCATTTGGAGTTGATCCCAGGTCACCCACTCACTAAATATTTTCCATAAAAACTTTCACAGTCATACAAATTGAAGGGAGGGAGAATGACATCAGGGATCTGGACTGAGGCCACTCAGATTGCTCTCTGTACTGCAACAAAGCAATGCAGGTAATACAAACATGATGCCCTTGCTTTTGCCCCAGTTATTGGAGGAGAAACTACAAGTTTTCAAGTTAAGAGTATATAACAAAACTCTTAAGGCACTGTGACTGATCTCTGTTGTGAAAATTACCCCTAATGTTTTGAAAACCAGATGAAATGACATGTATCGTCTGAAGTTAAATGCACACAGTAAGTACTGAGAAATACACCAATCATCTAGCTTTTTGCCTTAGAGTGCAAATACCCTCACATTTTTTGTAGCTTCACTGGTTAAGCAATGCACTGTGTCAGCATTCTCCCTTACTTTAATTCTATGGTCACAGTGTGTCATCAGGAGCAGTGTATATTATATTACCCAAATCCAGGCATATTATATTACCCAAATCCAGGCAATGTAAGTCATATCACCATGGTGACTGAGGCTGTGGACCAGGTTGGTTCTGTCAAATAAAACAAAAGGTTTGACTCAGTCATGCGGAAGAATTTTTTTCTACTTTGGAATGCACTTCCTTCTGCAATTCAAATTATTGTCCATTCAATAACACTGATATCAAGGAGTAAGAAATTCAGATGTATGAAGTGGGTGGGGAGGATTAGGCAGAGTTGTAACCAAGACATGACTCAAGTCAGCATCAACCAAAATTACCCGACTTGACAAGTTCCAGAGAACTCCCCCCCCCCCCCCCCTTATTGAAATAACAATGTGACTTGAGTGAATGACTTGACTGTTTCACTAAAATAGCTGTAGTTGACATAACTTACTGTTAAAAGAATGACTTTGTTTGCAACTCTGGGAGTAGTTAATTGAATGATGCTCCACAGTGTGTGGTTTCTCAGTTTTGAAAGAAAGAAAAGGAAAGACATGTTGGTTTTTTGTGAAGGTTGTGATTCCTGTCATCTGTCATCTTGAGAGAGAAGAAATTGAGAAGTATGAGCCAGAAATATTGTGAAGATAATTAACGCATGTGTTTTACAGGGAAAAAAATTGACCAGGAGCAAGGATGGGATTCTCAATCCTGTCAGCTACCCATTTGGATATATATCTCTGTAAGAAGCTTCCAGATATTTGGGCAAAGAACACTGCTTAACTGACTTGATTTTTAATACCTGGTGCATGATCATAGTCTGTACCTGTAGTGAAACATGTGGAGGTGTGGGTTGCACCTGTGGTGCCCTAGCACATGGGAAGACAGTGAATCACAGTTGAAATTCAAGACTCAGCAGCTAGACTAAGGTATGGCATTTTACAAATATCAATAAATCATGTTTTTCATATATTTTTTTATTCTGTATCAGCTGTATTGTTGACTTCATGAAATTTTTCCTACCTTCCTATTTTAATAAAATAATATTCCTTCCTGTTTCAAACCTGTTGGTATTGCATATTAATTTAACATACTTGTAAGTGAATATATATATATCTCTCCTAAACATGATATTTGCACTTTTTTCACTTTAAGTGCTGTAAAAATCTATGCAAATATGAAATAAAGCATGTCAAAGTGATGACATTTTCAAATGTATGGAAAAGGTCGTAATCAGAACCTGGATGACGTCGGTATCTGAATTTAATCATAAGAAAGCAAGTTGCCATTATTAATCATAACCGAATGGATTTTGGAGATTTCCTGTAAAGTGCAGACTGGCTTATAATGTTTAATCCAGGTTATTTAGCCAGAATAAAAGTGAAATCTGTTTATCACAATGCAGGTACATCATTGGCTGTGAAAATCCAGACAAGGCTTGACAGATTCAGTGTTAATCCTTGCCGGCAACAACTAATAATGGACATTAACAGATGAAGTTCTCATTGTCAGAATATAAATGAAGAGGTTACCTTAGAGTACTTCTGAGAGGCCTAAATTAGTAAAAAAATATTTGTATGAAGTATGGATAAAGTATAAATGAGGATTTGACAAACTAAATAAATATTTCATAAGTGTAGCCTTTGTGTAATATTTCTATAATGTTTTGTGACTTTGCAAAATATTTTTATTCAGCAAGTGATCCTTCCTAAGTTGCTTCAAGTGGCCCACGCAGAAGCCGTGATGTAAAGGCTTATATAATTTAAATATTAAAACCCTCTCTCGGAAATTCAGTAAAAAGCAGACTTCTGTGGAAAACAAATGTTTGTCACAGAAGTCAATAAAAGTAAATGTTTCATCACTCCAAGTCTGGGGAAGACAAAAATGTAACTACCCATGGGTACCAAAATGCTGTGTTAAGATGCAGTCTCATTGAGGATAGTGCAACAGTTGGAATGGCTGGTAGGCCTTCTCATAATATGTATCTCAGTTAGCTGGACTTGGACTTAAATCCTGAAATGAGTCATAGCAAAGACTTAGACAGTGGAAAGTGTTGCCATACCATTGGTTGCTCAGCATAACAGTTGGAAAATGGGGTAGATACCATAATGCAAATGGTTTCACTATGAACCCTTAGCCAGCACCTTCATGGCCCTGTGGGCATAAAAAGAATTGTAGAATGAACAGAATATTTTGATTTGACTTTTGACTTTGTAGAAAGCCATGACCTTTTGCTAGGGGGATTTGGGCAAGGGAGATGTATTTTCACATGATACACATCTCCCACAAAGCTATTAATATCGTGGAAGCTCTCTAGCAAGAGGTATGTGTAACTTAGCATAAAGTACAAAACAAGTCCCATTTATCGTAAAATTGGTTTTAACATTCTTTTATTGAACTCCTTGTTGTAAGTCTAAGGTACACCTTCATGAAAGGTTAATAATCAAAACAATCACTCAGCAACATTAAAATCATTTTAAATCTTTATCCAAAGTAGGTAACATCTAAAGATGCAAAATAATGTACTGCAATGGCTTTTTGACAAGAAATAATATGTATAAATCTTTTACAGAGTGTAATCACAATTGAGATCATGACACAACCAATCTATGTATAACTAGGAAGACCCAGTAATACAGGTATCAGGGATGTAGCCATGGCCGTAGGTGGGTAGGGGCAAGCCAACTGAAATATCAGCCTCCCCTTGAGAATTTAATATTACAGTTGCCTTGAAACATTTTAGCAAATCTCCCCCCCCCCCCCCCCCACCTCATAAAAATATTTTCACTCCCCTGGAACTTATTTCTCACCCTTCAGTACCTTGTCCGACAGATATTGCACTAACAGTAAACTTAATCTTCATATGGATTTCATATCTCAACCAAGGTTACAAAGAAATACAATTGCCTGAGTGTCTTCAAGTCATGATTTCCAGTAATTAACTTTGTACTTCATGAATCTATCACAGCTGACATGTCACTTTCATTCCTTTATCCAAATTCAGATTGTTCAAGGCACTAAAGCACCTGACTACTTACAGCACTAGTTATCAATGAATTTTGCATGTAGGCATGTTCTTATATTTGATCTTTCTCCTTGGTAGCCACCCTTGGCACTTCCCCTACTGCACAGTACTCAAATCTTAAGCCTAAGCATAATAACAAGCCTGCCATTGATCTCAAGTACAAACAGCAGTACCCATGCACTAACTTCATGGGATTGAAAATGGGAAAAGGTACACAAAGGGCAAAACCTTTACAGCTATTTCGGGAGGTACCCATGTCCTAAGAACAATGTCAGCCCTCACCCTAATGTTTGATTTATTTGAAAAATTTCATGATGATCATATCAGGAAAACATGCATACAAATTATGACCCAAAATAACACATATGAAGAATTTCCAAGTGCTGAAAAATCTATCAATTACTGATTTGAACTGCAACCAGTGTTTCTTCACCTGAAGTAAGCTAGAAGCTGTTTTATGTATCAGAAAAGCAAGCATAAAACAAAGTAGAGATAATCACCTGCCCACACATAATTAACCAAGGAGTGTTCTGTGTACATTGGAGAGGTGCCACCTCTTCCATAAATTGCACAGTATTTTCAAAACATCTGAGAATGCCACTTAGGGTCAGTCTTTCTAGGAGCGTACCGCTAAACATCCAAGAAATGTCTTAAAGTACTGCCATATTTTTAATTGGCCACCAAACTAAGTTACAGCCATCATTGTAACTAGCATGTGACTTGAGACAGACTGTGACTAGCCTTTGTGTTGTAGCAACAATGTCACAGACTGTGCCCCACCTCTCTCCCCCCTCCCATTCCTGTGGAATATAACTGAAAAAAGTCATTAAATGTTGAAATTTCACTGCAACTCACATAATGGCAATATCCTGAATGAGAGGCCAGTTAAGTGGAACAGTGAAGAGTGAGGGTGGGGGGTGGCAATTCCTGATGGACACAAAAGTATAGGGGTTGCCAAATTGTGATGCCATGATTTCTTCTGTTTTCGCATTGCTTCAAGTTGAAAATACTCAGGAAAGGTCAAGGGGGAGGGGTGCCATAAGTTTTCAGGGAAAATGCTTACTATACCACTGGGCCAGTCAAGCTCTGCTTTTTAGGCCCTTGTGCACATTAAATAAAAGAGCAAGGGAAGTATATCATGGCAAGATGTGACTCTCTGCAAAGTTATCCCACTGATCCTAGACTTTCAACCTTCTGCTATCATAACAAATCTGACAGTGACTGTACCTTATTTGTCAAGTTTAAAACAATTAAACCTCTGGAACCACAAATTGTTTCCTTTTGGCATATTGATGAACAGGCAAAACCTACTTTTGGTATAGTGATGAATGAAATATTGAAACAAAACACACATACCCCAAGGCCAAACATGGGTGTGCCAAAATAAGTACTTTAACTGTCTTTCGCAGAAAGTGCAGCATTTTAAGTAAAATTGCTCAATGTTCCACGTATTGATTGCATCCCCCAGATTGAGAATCCAGGCCTGAAAGTAACAGACAGCACAGCTTGGACTCGTAAAACTTTATTACTTGTTATTAAATCTGCCAAACCTTCCATGAACATTGCTTGATTGTTATGCAATAGTTCTACACCACTTTTCAGTGGAGAAATGTCAGTGCACTACTCACACCTTGGAGCTAAGCTTCCACTTTGGCTCTGATTTATATGTTTGACAAAAGTCTGAGCCATTAAAATACAAACTGCAAACCCTTCCCCTGCTTTCATAGCATTAACACTGTTTGATCTTTAATTTGTCATTCTCTTTTTCTATAAAGCCAGAGTATATTCTTCACTTCTTATGTTCCTTAAATTAGCACACTGCTTGCATTGATCCTGCAATAAGTTATCACACTCACTACAAATCTCCCCCATTCATTGCACTTGACGTTAACATTTGGCAACACGATGCTAATATTTACATTCCAAATGACGACAAGTTCAATTTACCAGCAGAAACTCTATAATTAGGCAGTTCTCCCCAAGTTCCACACAAACACACTAAGTTAACCGACCTGCTCATTGTAAGACACAATTGACTACAACTATAAACAAATAACCACCACAGGCTGATGACAATACTGAAAATATACAGAGCAAATACCATCGCAAGCTGAAGACAAATTATAAAATCATATGCATAGCTTTTGTGTAAACATTTTAATACTGACAGAAAGTTGACATGAAAATTTTCATTTAACAAACAGATGTCTTGAAATATACAAAGGAAATAAAAATAAATGCTGGAATACTCCTGATCCCCAGTTGATGGCTGGGTGGAGTAACTCTGACACAACTTCCCCAATGACAGAAAGATCACTTTTTTAATGTAAACTAGTATGAAACCTTCCATGCTTACCAAGTTATTCAATTTCTCTACTCACCTAACCCCTATTCTCAAATATTTTACAGCCTGCAAATTTCTTACTTCAATTTCAGAGACTTTCTTACTTTCCTGATTTAAGAGAGGTAATTACAGAAATGAATACAATGCTTTGGCAGAATTGATGAACTTAAATATGAAAATAAAATCAAACAGGCAAGAATATTTCATCAATAAATAAACATTTCTTGACATAATATACACATCTATAACTTTACTGTTTTACTACAACTTTTATTGCACTAACATCTGGACAAAAATACATACAGATAGATAACTTATGGCATGTACTGCACTAAATTATTAAGCTTAACTATATGGAATTCTCTTAAGATAAACTAGTCATACATGTAAAATTCTCAACAAAAAGTTGAAATGCAATGCACAAGTAATTATTGTGAAAATCAAGGGCAGTGTGTCACTCTTTACAAAATCTTCAATTTGGCCATTTTCTTTTGAATGTAATGTCACAGCCTTAGAGTGAAAGCCAGAGTTCCTGAGGACGAGGCTACACTGGTTCCAATCCTGGCCGGGTCATACCAAAGACTTTAAAAATGGAACCTACTGCCATTGTGCTTGGTGCTCAGCATAAGCAATGGAGTAGGGAAAACAAGCCAGTGAGCCACAATTGGCCAAAAGGCCGTGGCCGGCCCGACTTAAATCAATTGGTTAGAAACTGAGCCGTAAAACCTCAGCTAACTAACTAACTACACCCTTCCCCAGCCAACAGTATACTTATATGATTTACAATGCCTTAGGCCTAACCCTCAGTTGAAACAGTTGGAATCTTTAGAAAATTGTCACGTGTCATTAACTCATCAGCCCTCAGAGACACTTGTCTAAATCTCTGAGGAGAAAGGGTGCAAGGCAAAGGCATAACCTCATGTGGGCTGAGGGAAAAAAACGAAAACAAAACAATACTGGTTAGGTCACATTAGACTTTAATTCTCTGTCTGAAATGTGACCCAGTTGTGAGATCTCTCTATAACACTGCTCCTATTTAGTAAGTTTTCCCTTCCAGTGAACTATAACAATGGTTTCTCTCTTGAAATCTATAAATCTTGCAATAACTGATCACTAATAAGAATGTTTTTTGACTAGAAAGATTGCCTCTATGCCCTAACATTAAAATAACAGCTCAGAAAAAGGAAAAATTACTTTTTTATGCACCCACGTTCCCTTCCAAATCTTTACTAATTATTGTTTCAACCATGCAATGATGACACATTATTCATGAAATACTGCAAGGCATCATCATAGAGCAGTGTTCACCATCTAAAAATAGCCAAAAATGATGGTAGTCACCTTAGCAGCTTGGACTGTGTAAAGATATTACTTTGGTTAGTCTAAAAAAAGTTTTTGTGTGGAAAGAAAAATGTTCTAAGCAAAATGTTTGTGGAATTGATATGAAGAATAGGAACCCATAGACAAAACTGGTTGCCTAGGTTACTTCCAGACCAGATTTTTACAAAAGCAAACACCA
The DNA here is from genome assembly GCA_029531755.1 of Holothuria leucospilota. Taxonomy (NCBI): domain Eukaryota; kingdom Metazoa; phylum Echinodermata; class Holothuroidea; order Aspidochirotida; family Holothuriidae; genus Holothuria; species Holothuria leucospilota. The sequence goes on from CM055969.1 coordinate 21,172,183, forward strand.
AGCATTAAGCTTGGGTTTCTCGTCAAATAACACAACATGGATGTTTCAACTGTCAATGGAAATCACAAGAAAATGGCAAACCTTTCTATTTTTATTCATCTGTTAACTGATTTGCATTCAATTTTATGCCACAAAAAGCTTTTCCATAGATATGACAAAAGCACTGAAATAGGCAGCATCTGAGGGAACAGTCACACACTGTCAAGGAGGCAGGACATGTGATGGACACTTCAACGTGATCTGAAAATGAAAGCAACATTACATCGGTAAATCTCTTCGAAGACATCCTACGAGGATTTTGAAGACGTGTATCGTGTTATCATTAGGTAAAAATGGCAAATTTTTAACAACAAATTCTCATTACATTATGAGGGACAATTAACATACACACAGAGAATGCAAGCTACCGCATTCTACAGTATTCTGTTTTGTCCATTTCTTTTGTGATAGCTTGAAAGATATGTGAAACACTGTTTTGATACAACTGATAATTTCATGATACAGTAATTTTTTTCCTATGGAGAACAGCATCATCTCAGCTTCTTCCTCAAGATGAATGTCCTCAGGGGTATAACACCTCTAAATTTCAAATAATCTGACCATAAAAATTTATGGACTTTATGATGTCATTTAAAGAAATATTGAACAAACATTACTGCTGATATCTTCATCTGATTATGTGAACACATAATTTTATGACACCTAATTTTTTTCATTAAGGGAAGCACCATCTGTGCAAGATGAGTGAAATTATTTGATGGGAGTATTTCATCACTGAATTTAATCTTGCTTAACCATTCAATCAAATGAATTTGCTAATGCAGTTTTGAGAAAATACTGAACAAACCTTAGATTCAGATCTATCATCTGATTCCTTCCAATGCTTCAGTGAATCTCAAAATATCAAACAATTTGTTAATACCAAGATCTTCTTTCAGACTCTTGTAGAAGAATTCTGGAGCCTCTTGCCTCAGGGCTTTCAGTCTTTGTAGAAGCTTTCCATTGCATTCTTCAAATGCAGCTTTGTATCTAAAGAAATACAGAAAATATGAGAGGATATCTAAAGAAATACAGAAAATATGAGAGGATAAAACAATTCCATAACCTGAATTTATCCCATTGTGGGACAGTTCATATCCTGTTTTGAAAAGATCAAGTTGGGACATGTTGGAACAATACAATGTTTTTATATTGGTAGCAGTTCCTGTACTTTTATGATTTTGGTATTTAGCAAAGTTTTAGGAGTCAAACTCTTCATTTGAAGGCACAGAAAACTTTCCTATTATTTATCAGATGGGGTGGGTTATACAGATAGAAAGCCTTCTATTCAGATTTCAATGTTTACATGAAACTCCCATCTGATGAGGGACAGAAGTCACAGAATTTATACTCTTCAGTACTGTATGCCCCTAAAGACAGTTTCTAACAGGCCACACAGAGTAAAGTGTACTGTAAATTTTCCTTGGAAAGTTTCTACCATCTGGGCAGGAAAATGTAAAGAAATTTTCTCCTATGATCCCAACCATGGTTGAGATGACGTGGGCTTTGCATACCTTGTTCATGCATTCAAGAAATTGGAAGAGCTCAACTTCGCAGTTCTGTGAAAATAAATCATATTGAAACAAAACATCTGGCTACCTCCTCATCTGTGCTCTATGAGGATTGAGAAAAACAAAACTTACTTTTCAAGCTGATGATCACTAAGCCAAGTGAGTACATCTTCCTCTGTCCAGTTCATTATTCCGATGGACGAGTTACAGGTGAACTCAGAGGATTTGGTGATAACTGGTTCAATACTCTCTTCATCAAACACAGAATCTGGAGCTAGGGTAAAACAGCAGGTGGGAACTAACAGGTAATTGTGTAGTCACTTAATGCACTACAATAAAGAAAAAAACCTCCAATGATGGAAGTTTAGTTTGAAAATTTTATCTGGGTGATGACTATTGATGTTATACTAAGCATTTTATTGATCTTCTAGTTTTGGCAATCTTTGTAAAGTTATTAGCTGTCTCGCTCTCTCCTTGTTTGAGATTTTATTGCTCTTATAAATTTTTATTTTTTGGCTGATTTTGGCAGATACGCAACTGAGGGTTTGAGATTACATTGTTTCTTCTCATGAATGACACAAGATTTAATCAGCAAGAAGTTTGGATAAATAGAAGTTGCAGAGTTACAGCTGGTTTACACTTGAAATACATCACTGCTGTCAAATAAAGCTGAAAACAATATCTGTATTAGAGATTGAAGTACATTATTTTGTGGTATAAACCACCCTTTAGGCAGGGTTAATCAGATTCATACCAGGAGTTATTGAGGACAAGATGGAGTAAGCTGTTTTGCAAGGGAACTTGAAAAAAAAGAAACCATAAACCCTTGAAAAAACCAGAAAGCCAAAAGGCTTAGTGATTCCTTGCCATATGGATATATTGTAACAAACATGAATCACCCACATGACAAGCATGTGATCCCCCATAGTTATCCTACTTAAGATATCATGTTAATAAGGTCAAAAGCTTTTGAAATCTTGTGACCCAAAATGACCTACATGCTAAATATAAACAATCCACTGGTTATGAATGAGACCCCTCATAGTTACCCTCCTTTAAAATATGATGTTTGCTACGATTTGACCTTTTGTGACCTCAAATGACCTTAGACCTGCACGAAAAATAATACTGATCATCTCTCAATATGGTCAATACACAAGGTAAGTATGTGATCCCTCACAGTTACCCTTCTTGAGATATCATGTTTACAAGTTTTTTGACCTTTTTACCTCTGGTGACCCCAAATGACCTTTGACCTCCACCAAAAACAATAGGGATCATCTACTCAATATGGGCAATCCACATGCTAAGCATGAGATCACTCACAGTTACCATTCTTGAAATATCGTGTTTACAGGGTTTTGACCTTTTGACCTCTGGTGACCCCAAATGACTTTTGACCTCCACCAAAAACTGTAAGGATCATCTACTCATTATGGGCAATCCTCATGTTAAGTATGAGATCCCTCACTGTTACCCTCATTGAGATAGAGTGTTTATAAAGTTTTGACTTTTTTACCTCTGGTGACCCCAAATGACCTTTGACCTCCACCAAAAACAATAGGGATCATCTACTCAATATGGGCAATCCACATGCTAAGTATGAGATCACTCACAGTTACCCTTCTTGAAATATCGTGTTTATAAAGTTTTTGACCTTTTGACCTCTGGTGACCCCAAATGACCTTTGACCTCCACCAAAAACTGTAAGAACGATCTACTCATTATGGGCAATCCTCATGTTACTGTAAGTATGAGATCCCTCACTGTTACCCTCATTGAAATATAGTGTTTATAAGGTTTTGACCTTTTTACCTCTGGTGACCCCAAATGACCTTTGACCTCCACCAAAAACAATAGGGATCATCTACTCAATATGGGCAATCCACATGCTAAGTATGAGATCACTCACAGTTACCCTTCTTGAAATATCGTGTTTACAAGGTTTTGACCTTTTGACCTCTGGTGACCCCAAATGACCTTTGACCTCCACTAAAAACTGTAAGGATCATCTATTCATTACAGGCAATCCTCATGTTAAGTATGAGATTCCTCACTGTTACCCTCATTGAGATATAGTGTTTATAAGGTTTTGACCTTTTTACCTCTGGTGACCCCAAATGACCTTTGACCTCCACCAAAAACAATAGGGATCATCTACTGAATAAGGGCAATACACATGCTAAGTATGAGATCACTCACAGTTACCCTTCTTGAAATATTGTGTTTACAAGGTTTTGACCTTTTGACCTCTGGTGACCCCAAATGACCTTTGACCTCCACCAAAAACTGTAAAGATCATCTACTCATAACAGGCAATCCTCATCTTAAGTATGAGATCCCTCACAGTTACCCTCATTGAGATATAGTGTTTATAAGGTTTTGACCTTTTTATCTCTGGTGACCCCAAATGACCTTTGACCTCCACCAAAAACAATAGGGATCACCTACTCAATATGGGCAAAGAACATGGTAAGTATGAGATCCCTCACATTTATCCTTCTGGAGATACCGTGTTTACAAGCAATTTCTAGGGTATTTACTATTTGACCGCTTGTGACCCCAAATGACCTTTGACCTCCACCAAAAAGAATAGGCTTCATCTACTTAATATGGGCAACCTACCTGCCAAGTATGAGATCCCTCGGAGTTACCCATCTTGAGATATCGCGTTTACAAGGTTTTGACCTCTGGTGACCCCAAATGACCTTTGACCTCCATAAAAAACAATAGGGATCATCTACTCAATATGACCAACCCACACACCAAGTATGAGCTCAGTCATACTTACCCTTCTTGAGATATCGTGTTTACAAGCAAAGCGTCACACACACACATACACACACATACACACACACACACGACATCACCATCGCATAGATTCCTTCTGCCTTTGGCAAGGAATCAAAAACATACACCCTGCTGAAAATCCAAGACTAGGGGTATACATCATAGTCTCACATGAATGGATATCCTTTTATAATAATGACAAACTATTTTTTTGACTAGAATTCTCTTGCATCAGAGTTCTGTGCTGACTTTAACAATTTCTTATGAGTGACTGAAAAATCACAGACATTTATGAGAATACCTATTTGAGTACGTAACTATGCCTGAAACATAACAATATGATACTGTTACAATCAATCAAATCCCTTCATACCATCAAAGGAGCTCTTTGAGCTATCCAACTCCTTAATAAGTTTCTGAGCACTATCTTCAAATGGTGTAACTCCTGAGAAATCCATGTAGTACTTAGCTCCAAGGATGAGACCTAACCATCCGTCTGGCTCATAGTACATGTCCATCATTAGAGGTATGATCCATTTCTGAAGCTGGTAGGCATATTCTGCCTCTGGATTGAGAGAAAGTGAGCAGTATTCAATCAAAAATATGTGCAAATATTTTACAAAAGAGTCTTTTTATAATAGATCTGTGGATCTCTGGTTTTCATGGAATGATTGGCTTTTAACAGAAGTTTTGCCTGAATTTCAATGTAGCAAGCCCTTTAACGGACCTATTACCAAAGAAGTCCAAGTTTACTTGGTCTAAAACTTGCCAAGGTGCCTTTGAAAACCTGAAGCTTATTTTAATGAACGATCCTGTTCTTGCTGCCCCGAACTTTAACAAGCAATTTTGCCTTGCCACAGATGCAAGTGATGTAGGAGTAGGGGCTGTTTTATTTCAGTATGGTGTCCAAAAGTTGGAGCACCCAGTTGCATATTTCTCAAGGAAACTTAATAGTAGTCAGCAAAAGTATTCTACTATTGAGAAAGAAGCCTTAGCTTTAGTTTTAGCAATTGAACATTTTGAAATTTATGTTAGCGGTCCTTACCAAACCATTGTATATATGGACCACAATCCTTTAGTTTACATAAACAAGTTTAAGCAAAAGAGTGCGTGACTTATGAGATGATTATATTTGCAAAGGTTATGATCTAGATATCAGACACATATCTGGAAAGTATAATATTGTTGCAGATCTATGCACTTAGTAGAACAACTTAAGGCAACTAATATTTTAAGGAAAATCACCCCCTTTTTAGGTTTGATTTCCTTTCTCCTAAGAGGAAGGTGTTATGTACAAGAGAATGTCAAGATTATCTGCCCAAGGTGCTGTAATTCTATGCTTTGTTTTGTTAGCTAAAGTTGTAAAGCTTTGTGTTCTTCAGTATTATGTTCATTCCACTGGCATAATATAGTTTAACGATATGCAAATTTACTAGCGCTAAGAGCTATGTACACGTATGCTTTCCTATTGTTTAAGTTCTTTGGACAGATGCAGTGCCCGCTTTAAAACAGCTGTTCAAGGTGTGGCCCAGGCTCTCCTCCTTGAATTCTACTATGGTTGATGGATGGCAGTCCTTTTCTGTTCCCTAAATTTGAGACACTCCTTTGGACTCACACTCCTTTGGACTATCATGCACCTGTGAAAGAACTTCTCCTGCCTGCACTTTCTTTTGGTTTTTGCTGTTTTCCTGATACCTCTTGTTCCTGGTATTTTTCTGTTCCCGTCACCGACACCTTACCTCAACCCCCTCCATCCTTGGCCCGACATCCTGAGCTCTGTATCTAGCTTCCTTGGCCTGACACCTGCCGGAAAACCACTCGAGGATTTCACACCAACTTCCACCAACTGCTACCAAACACCTGGAGTTGCCACTCAGCTGACTGGTCTACCGGAGGTACCTCCATGCTGCGCACCTAAGTTAAGTTATATTCATTTGTAGGTACCAAAGTACCTTATAATTTGCGTGTTTGGACTAGAGGTAGAGCATCCGCTTCTCACATGGGAGGCCCGGGTTCGATTCCCAGGTCGAGTCATACCAAAGACTTAAAAAATGGAACCTACTGCTGTTGTGTGTGATGCTCCACATAAGCAATGGAGTAAGGGAAAACAAGCCAGTGAGCCACAACTGGAAAAAAGGCCGTGGCTGGCTCGACTTGAACCAATTGGTTGGAAACTGGGACATTAAACCCCTCATCTTACTACTACTACTACTTATAATTTGCTGTAAAATGTCATTTTGTTAAACTGTTTTCATACCAAGAAGGACAAATTACATTACTTTGAAATTTAAATACTCTTTCTCTTCTTCATTACTCTGCTTCCAAAATTTGGTAAACAAGAACCCAATGGGCACTGTGGTTCCTTGCTGAATGTAATGAAACTGAGCCAACTACTGAATGAACCAGTATTTCTGTAGATGCACAAAATCTGCTCTGTAGACAATGCACATCTTGTGTTAACACATTCAAGCATAAATAAATTGCTCTGAAGAAATACAGGCACTTCAAGGGATATCAACACAGACAGTATACAGTTACAATTTGTTTTATTCAATTAAGCAATCACAATTCATGCACACTCAATGGTATCTGATCCAAATGATCAGTACCTTAGTTCTCTTTATAAAACTAACAACCCATAGTAGCATTTAATTAATCAATTCCAATTTCCAATTTCTGCAAGCTCACATGTCCTAATCTAAGGACAAATGTCTGTCTAGTGAACTTTCACAAGTCCTCTGCTTTGTGGGCAGAGAATCTTCTGCAATATTAAAAAGCGGTATTTGATGCAGGTTTTCATAATGGCAGAATTATGGATTAAAATCGTAATACTATAATTTCAACTAAAATTGAGATACTTGGCATCTCTGAAAGATGTCCCACATCTTTCAGTCATTGGGTGAATGTGATCTTAATGTGCTGGAATGATACAGTTTTGTGCTTATATTTGACTTTAGGAATTCTTGGGAATTTGCTTTTTGGCATCTGGTGATTTCACCTCTGACATCTGACAAAACTCATATGGGTTTTCTGCTGGATTTAATGCAACACCTCAAAGCATAAATCTATTCAAGCTTCCTACACTGAGATATAGAGTTGAAAAGGTTTGCAGAGTTTGACCTCCAGTGACCCCAGATAACCTTTGGTCTCCACCAAAAAAATATTTTCTCCACCATAAGCATCCACACACTAAGTATGAAATTAATCCAAGCTTCCTACCTTGAGATATTGTGCTAACAACAAGGTTATCAGTTTTTGACCCTTGGTGACCCCAGATGACCTTTGACCTCCACCAAAAACTGTATGGCACAGCTTCTCACTGTGGTGGATCTATACACCAAGTATGAAATCTATCCAAGATTCTTTCCTTGAGATACTGTGTTAACAAAGTTTTCAGTATTTGACTCTCAGTGACCCCAAATGACCTTTGACCTCCACCAAAAATGACAGGATTTATCTTCTCACCATAAGTCATCCACATACCAAGTATGAAATCTATCCAAGCTTCCTATCTTGAGATACTGTGCTAACAACAAGTTTTCAGTGTTTGACCCCTGGTGACCCCAGATGACCTTTGACCTCCACCAAAAGTTACAGCATTCATCTTCTCACCATAATGCATCCACAAACCAAGTATGAAATTTATTCAAGCTTCCTACCTTGAGATATCGCACAAACAAGGTTTTCAGTCTTTGACCCCTGGTGACCCCACATGACCTTTGACCTCCACAAAAAACAATAGGGCACACCTTCTCACTATGACAGATCCATATACCAAGTTTCAGTTTAGTCCAACTTTCCCTTGTTGAGATACAGCGTACCGAAGCAAGTGTCACACACACACACACGCACGCACACACACACACACACGCCAAGCTGACTACATAGGTTCCTTTTGCTAATGCAAGGAACCAAAAATCTTCAACCCTATTTACATCACAACTCCTTTAAAATTCTTTTCAATTCTACATATGAACTTCATAACATTAGGAAAAGTTTAGCAACTTAAGTTTAACACTATGATAGGCTGCTAACATAAATAGAATCATTTAAGTTTATTAAAATGGAGGGTAAAATATGGTTCACTGCTAAACCATACAAAGCAAAAGGGTTGAGTAGGATAGGGGCTAATGTAAAGTTTTATGTTCTCTCTCAGAGAATAGAGGTTATTGGTATTCTGACACATACTCACAACCGCAAACACTATACTTGTACTCACAAGTCTTTACTGTAGCAATGCATACGAATGCAATTAAAGAAAGGTTGCCTCTTGAGAAACCTTCCATACCTCAGTTTTCATTAAATATGGACTGGCTTGCCAAATTGTGATGCATATAAATTGTGCTGTGATTTACAGTAATTTTGAACTTTTCTCATAAAAAATACTGAGATAAAATCTTTGCAAGGGACTGCATTTCATAATTTTACCAGCTTTCAGCAGGGTCTCATTTTATGTTGCTACTTTTGAATGTCTCCTACCAATAATATTTGCTTTAGCTCTTCACAGATTTAGTCACCATTTTTGACCCTGGGAAACAGTCTTATCCACCAAAAAATTTTGTACACAACCTCTTGACATGTTTCAACAAAGCCCAAGCATTTTGGTGGATCACCACTATCTTTTTGGCTGACAACAGGTTGCATTTCACAACTCTGGCAAATATTTACTTAAAATGAAATGCTCACCTGTTCTACAGTTAGGACTCATCTTGTATCCCTCAGACACACAGACAATGACAGCTGCTGCCTTCTCCACAGCTTCTGCCATTGCTTGTAAGGTGGAACCACACATTTTGTCCACATCAACCCAGACTGTATAACCTGCAGCCTTTGAGAAGAAAATTGATACATGTTATAAAATAACAGGGATAGGCAACTCAGTAACTCATCTTTCAGTTTTCAAGTGGAAGTTAGGGGTGGGGGATTACCTTCACAGTCATGTGCTTATGATCTTTTCTAAAGAATGGTAGCATCATAAGTGGGCGTGTCATCAAAAAATCTGGTTAGCACATTTTCTATGGTACAGTAACATTTCATCACAGTACATAGAGCAAAAGACACTTTACCTAAAAGAGGTGACTCATCTTTAAGGTCTGTGGACATGTAACCAAACTGCTGTTTTACTCCTTAATGATTAAAATTCCGTCGTGAAAAATCTGTTGGAATTACTTGAATATCTTTTACTGTTCTCAAGATATACTGTACCTCCTCAAAGTTTGACCATTTTTGAGATTTCTCGATGCAAAAACTGTGATGTACAGGGTTTTGCAGGGTCTCTATTTCTTTTGCTAATCCTTTGTAAATCATCTACTAAGTACTTACCAGCCAGTTTCTAGTTTGGTATTTAATGTGGGCATTTTAAAAAGTAGTCAATAACTAATTCCAAATTAAACCCCCCAGGGCATGCAAACATTACAACTGTCCTTGGAATGAAAAGTTAAACAAAGGATAACATAAGATGTACCTGTTATCTCATGAGTCCCTCTTTCCACATCATAAAATTTGCATATGTAGCCCATGTTTACTCATGATGTAAGTGCAAAATCAGAAATTGGCTTGTTAAATGGTCAATATTTGATGGATTTTGCGAGGAAATGTGACTAATTTTCAAAGAATGCTTCGTGCTTAAAAATGCTAGTTCTAGTATATTTTTACCTCTAACTTATTTGATATCCCACTCACAGATGGTGAGTAAAACACTGCAAATTTTACACCTTCTTAGTGCTCAAATGTAAAGAAATGACAATAATTTGCTCTGATTAAACATTACTATATTTAGCTTCATTAACAGGTATCTTACTACTATCCATTATACTCTATCCTTCAAAAAAGAAAAAAAAAGCAAGTTTCTAGAGAAGCAGCATCTAAAATAAAAATAACTAGTTCTTTATGAAGTGTTTGACAAGTAAAACTACTTTTCATTGATGTACCCCTGTAGTTGTACCTGCTAGTATGCATGACCATGAGCAAGTGGGAAATATATTTTAGCAAATATAGTACTAATTGTTACAAATAAAGGCCCTGAATACTTGAGGACAGCACCACTTGAGCTCACTCTTGTAATGACTTGAGTTAATGATACCACTCTGCGTGACTGATATGAGTCTTGATTGAAAGGGGAATTTTCATCATCCCAGACAGTTCTAATTCTCCCAACTATTCAACTTCTAGCTCCTCCCATAACTGTATGAAGTTCCTCCTTGTGCAGAAATAAACTTGTTTTATTGCTTAAGGTCATGTCCTGGTGAGCATACAAGGCTATAAAATGTAATAAAAGCAATCTCTGTGCCTTGTGTGGAATGTGAGCTACTCTGCATCTTTCAAATTTTTCAAACTTTGATGTCAATCAATGAGCAGTCACCAACTGAGAATTTTGATACCCCCACACTAAAAATATACTTTGGGGTGATGACTGTCTGTCTTTAAGAACTGTGAGTGTGACCCAGTCCCAAACTGTAGCTACTATAGACTCAATGTCACTACTTGCAAAAGACTACACTTGACTGGAGTGTCGAATTAGCAATCACCTAAAACTCAATATGACTCAAGTCTCAAAAACTAATGACTTGGCTGGACACAAGACTTTAACTGAAATGACTTAACTGCCCAGTGAACAACCTTGTGACTAGTCCTAAACTTGTTACTTCTGATAACACTTAAGTATCAGTATGTTTATTATATTATTACTATACTACCATGGCACAAAAATAGTCATGCAACTAGCCTTACATGTGTGGACCAGTGATCTTACTTACAAAAGACTGGCAGAGAATTCACTCAAATCATTGAGTAATTCAAAATTGTTCAACCTAGACAGGGACTCCAGGTGACTCTGAGCAAAGAATTAATTTTACTCCACTTAAGTAAAAGGAAGATTTGACATGATTAGACCAAACTTAAAAGTTTTCAAGATTGGATGTGATTTGGTACTATGACTCAACATGACTTGAGATTCAACGTACAGTGAGTCAATAATAATACTGATAGAGCAATACCCACTTACCACTAAAGCATCTCGGATTTTCAAAACAGTTCTTTGAGAATTCCACTGGTAGCTGATCATGACATGGATGCGACGTAGACTGCTCTGTCTTGAACTTTTTGGTCTCCCTCGTTCTGTTGCAGGGATGACCAAAAAATTTCAGATTTATTAAAACTTCAATACATCTGAAGCTGTACAACTGCAGAGTAATCCTTGCTAGGGTTGCAGGGCTGGAATAAGTCGGAATGAAGGCCTTTTACTATTCATTTTAGGACATATTTATGCCTCTTAAGGGGCATAAGTACCATATAACAGATTTTAAATTATCTGGGATACTTTAGTGGTATTCTTGCAAAGAACACAATGGCCATGACAATATTTGCAACGATTGCAGGGCTGGAAATAAGTCAGCATATAAATGTTTCTTAAGGCCCTTCAATACCAAATAAAGGATTTGTACTATATCTGGTATACATTTGCTACCATTTTCTAACAGAGAGCTTGAAGGCTAATCAGACCTTGTAAAGAAAGCCATTTCTTTGGCACCATGGCTGCTTCCAAACATATGATAGTCATAATGTCTGTGGCCTTCTTGTAATGCCAGTAGTGGGAATGTTAGAAAAAGTGGGTTTAGCATGCTGGCATTATGCAAATTAAATGATGCACTTTAAAAATAGCAATCTAAACTGGAGCATGGTAATCTCACAAAGTCAAATGTTTGTTGTCATACAAGCTGCAAAGTTTATCTCATTTTGGAAAGTTCAATCTGTGCTGTAAATCCTCAAGGATCAATGTTCAGTGGTTCAAGATCAGCACAAAAAAAAAACAGCTAATCTTGGCAGTGCTTCAAGTACTTTGTTAAGATGACAGTATTGTACAGGCTCTGTGTCACACAGGTGATTATGCATTCAGAATATGAAAGATAACAATCAGCTGTGCACTTCTGGTTTGCTGCTTAGTGTGTGTGTGGGTCTGTTTAGGGCGTGAATCGGGGATACACACAGGAAAAAATACTAGTGAACTGGGGATACGCCGCGAAATGGGGATATCCCCGTTTCTAGAATGTCTAAAATAATGCAAAGTGGGGTGTCAGATATGTGCCTACAACTTTACAGATTGATCTGAGGTAATACCCCAATTGCATGTTTTAAGTCTTCATTCATGTGTAAATGTGTGTGTAGTTTTTTCGGTATCCCCAGTTTCCTGGTGTGTAAACCTGTAATTGTCCCCGATTCGCTAGGAGGAAGAGGATGTCCCCACTTTGCACGTTATTTGTGTATGTCCCCGATCGGCGCCGTAAACCGGTATGTGTGTGTGTGTGGGGGGGGGTAGGGAGAGTGGAGGGAGCCATGATCAGAGCAGACTTGTACCAAGTACATACTTTTACTCACACTTTGTCACATTTTCATGATCTCTTACATAATATGAGAATGGGTTTGAACTTACACTTACAGATTTTGAAAGACAAGCACTGATTTTAATGCAAATATCTGTACTAGGCTTGGGCAGGATACCTGGCTCCTAGGGGGTAATGCCCCCTGTGGGCTGGAGGTTGTAGAATATGCCCACGGTATTCCTTGCCTGTCGTAAGAGGTGACTAAAGGGGAGGACTTAAAACGAATTTATCTAGTTGACACTATATGACACATTCGTGTTGGTGTGTCGTTAAATATTATCTAACTAACTAACTAACCTAGGGGGTAATACAACTCCTTGCCAGGAGACATAAGTGTAAACTCCATTTTTTCCTGGGATCAAGGTTCCAAGGGAATTTTTAGTACTAGCAAAAAGTTGCACATAAATCATACTTTGGGGTTTGTATTTGCATTCTGATGCAAGTTTGAATGATGTTTTGTGATAAAACTGCCTCGTTCTATCTTTTATGACTCTTTGGCACTGCATTTTGGCACCTGAGCCAATGAAGAGCCTGAAGTGCAGGCCTATAGAGGGATTTCATGTGACGTCACACGAGCGGGATTCCCAGGCACTGAAGGACAAAAAACACGTGCAGAAAGCATATTTAAGGCACATGCGCACAGCATAACCATAGATACTAATGTGACACAATGGATGCATGCCCTTCCAAACCACTAGAGACGCGTGATCTTGCCCTTTAAAACCAAAGAGATGTGCGATCATGTGACACAGTGAAACCCCTCTATTGGTAAATCAGTGCTAATTAGTAGGCTGGTAACTGACAATTTATACCCACTGCAGTGTATCTTTCTGTGTCAATTATGTCGTTGTATGAGTTATGACTCCATTCAGAGTTACAACTCCAAAGCCACAGGGATCTGACTCCAAAGGATACTGGAGCTGTCCATATCCGTACTCTTACAAAAAAAGATGTGTACTCATGCTCTCAAACAGAGACACTACTCTTTAACTCACACTCCCAACGTAGGTACCCCATTACAGCCAATCCAGCCCATCGAAGAAAAGTCTTAAGATTCACTGGAGGAGTAATACTTTGTCACTTAATGGTATACTTACTACCAAAAGTACTGCCAGTAGTATGATTTACCCTTGCATGCACATAATTAATTGACCCAACCACTGTATGATTGTAGACACATCTTCACACATCTACTCCAATACTGAACAACTGTACCAACTATGTATAGAGCATTCTGTATGCTATGTTATGTACTGTTGTACTCAGCCTAAATTTACTATTTGAATGTAATTGGCGGTTAATTTAAGAACCAATTTGTGCAGTAGGGTGCTCAATGGGGCTAATGTTTCCAACTTGAGTAGGTATTTAATCCCCCCCCCCCTGTTTTTGGCCAAAAAAGACCAAAAACAAGTCCCCTGTTTGGCCAAAAACAGGGGACTTAGGTGGTGTTCCTAATGGGCAAAGAAGATTTTAATGAGTCTGAAACTAATAGTCAAGTAACTGACATTTGGTTCACTAGCAATATGATCTCCTGATCTAATCAGGAGATCAAATCTATGTCTTAAAAACCTCTAAATGTGACTCACTTTTGCCGTTCACACTGCTCTCATCCTCAAGACTCTTCCGTGCTTGTCTCAGCATCCACATTGTTCCCTTCGCTGACATTTCTACAGTTTTGCTCTCACTAGACTGTAACGCTTTCAAACTGTTTAAAGCCTTGTCATTTGTTGAAAGTAATGTGCATATTGATGAGTCAAAAGATAAACTCCAAAGAGCCTGAGTAGCTGCCTCTTGTTCCAGTATATCTTCACTATCCAGCATATTGATGAATGGAGGCAGGCCATTAGCTGACTGGATCTGCAGGACAATTGACACATCATTTAACATCACAAAACACTTAAAACTTGATCCAATGGTCAAAAAGCGTTGTGAACTTTTTTTTATCTTGCAACAATGATGTTTAAGGAAAATCTGCAAGTAAAGTATACCACCTACAGTAATGACACAGAAGTTTTTATGGGAAATGCATTTAACAGGATATGAATGAATTAATTTAGCAAGTTTTACTTGACCTTGTCAGGGCAGAGGATGTTAAAGCAAGTACAGGTATAAACATTATAATAGGTGTGTTTGATAGACAAATATCCACTCTATATGAGCTGAAGGCATGCTACATGAAAGATTCACAATCTATTTGTTCTAAACATAAATAAGCCACCAGAGGCCCAGGCACATAGCCAGACAAGATACTGAAGGAGGGGGGAGGCAAAAGCTTACAGGGTGCCAAAATATTTTTGGAAGGGGGATGAGGGAGGGCAAAGGAGATGTGTAAATATGTATTAAGGCAATGGTTACTTGAAATATTCCAGGGGGGAGAAAATTTTCTAGGGGGTGACCACCGGCCACCCCTTGGCTATGGGCTTGCAGTCTGCAGGTCTGAAGTTCATGGTTTATAAACACTTACAATTAATTATCAGGTCACTTACAAAAACAAAGTAGCAAATGATTAGTAGTTCAAGCTTCTGGACCCCACTAAAGCCCTTCAAAAAACCATGTAACACCATCTCTCAGGTCTAGTCAACAAAACCCTTCCACAGTATGCCATTTGACAGAAGAAACAATACCTTTGATTTATTTGCATCATTTACAGCTAGCCGTCCAAGTCCATTGGCCAGCTCAGAACATGAAAGACCTTGGGCTCGACGATCCTCACTTTCTTGGGCTTCTTTCAAGAGTTTTATTAGAAATTCAATTGTACCTGGAATGGGGACGATTTAGAAAAATCATAGTAATTCAGGCCTTGAAGTTAAGTTAATTTATGATATTAAATGACCATGCATTTGAGAGAAACCAGCAGTCACTTATGACTTAAACACATCTTAACATGGAATGACATCAAAACCAACAGTTTGTCTCAAATTTAGCCTGTTTCATGCAGGTGGTCAGTTTATAAGAATTAGCTGCTTAAATTGGATGAAAAACACCCATCAAACTTAGATCTGCTTGGGCTGATCCAACAGCTTTCTTAAAACTACAGTATGATTCCGAGTTTCACAATGACACAGATTCAATGTTCTTGGTAATAGTACCAATTATTCAATGAAATTTACTGAACTGCACCAAAATTACAAAGGATCTGTCCGCTCAAACGTTAAGTTACAAATGTACCCTTTGCACCACCAGGTTATCAGTGAATAGCAACATGACTTTAACATTTGACACTGAAATTACAATCAGCTTTAGTCTGAACCATTGGAGACCCCACTCACTGATTCTTTAAACAAAAGCATAGTTTACAGTTAGGATCGTCTGCTTGCCAAGTGACATGGGGGCCCCATTCACTGATTCTTTATTCACTTAATGCAGACACAGTTTTAGTTGGGCTGCTTCTACAGTACTAGCCAAGTGACATGGAAACCCCATTCACTGATTCTTTATTCACTTAACAAAGGCTCAGTTATTGGAATGCATCTGCTTGCAAAGTCCCACTTTATTTGGTGCCTCAAATATATAAATATATTACTTTTTACAAGCACAAACCTTTCTCATCTAGTAAACTTTCCTGATCTTCATCAATAATGTTTGCTAGTATCAGCATACATAAAGCTTTGAGGTACTTCTGATCTGTGCTAGTGTATGGCATCAGCATATCGACCAGTCCCTCATCCCTGAAACGGTGTCGGTTGGACTCAACTTTTGAAAGATTGTGAAGGATGCTCAAAGAGGCTTTTACCAGGAAAAGTATGTTCTATTGAGAGATGAGGAAATTATGTCATGATGAAAAACATTCCACATAGTACTAATGTCAACACCACTTGAGACATTGGTACTGTCAGGGTGGTCAGAGAAATATCCTAGATGATGGCCCAGACCACTGGATATACAGTAGACCATACCACAGGTCCCCCAATCCCCTTAATTTTCTGCTGTTTTGCTCTCCTCTTGCAGCTCCCGGAGAAACTATTAACACCCCTAAAGGAGTCTATCCCCCTGATTATCCAGACAATTGTAACAAGAGTACAGAAGTACTAGCTGAAATTTAATGTCCACTACGTCTAGCACTACTTGCTGTCAAGTTGAAGGGAACCTCTTACAATTCCTGATCAAAAATTCTGCATGCCTCATATGTCTTTACAAATTCAAGGAATCTCCTTTCAATCTGAGAGACTTACAATACTGTATACTGATAGACCATCTCTAAGGTGAAATACCAACTTCTTTTTGTTTTTGGTCAAAAGAAGTACCTTTGCCATGGAATTACATAAGAAATGTAACACAAGTTTGTGGAACCTGGTACACTGGGTGATCTAGTAATTTGCTCAAGATTACAGTCAAATGATACCATTTGTTCAGAGACACTTACAATTTAAAAATACCACAAGGTTTCCAATTACTTTCCCAAGCAAATTTAGGTTGCACATCTTCTACAAAAAATGTCACCTTCATTTGCATCTCAGGATGCAAATGAACCTCTTCTGAGTTACACAAACATTTTGAACATAGTTTCCATTTTAAGTGCAAAGGTTTCCCAAGGTTTTTTTTTGGGGGGGGGGGTGCACTGGGGATGGGGACACCCCTGCCACAGCCACAGGTTGCTTGATAGTACTATCAGTCCCCTTTCAATTTTCAGGTGGTAACTACTGTATGTCAAGGTCATTAATGTATCATCGAGCATACAGTATTGAAAAATTTTCCTACAGTAGAACGTAAAATTTCAAGAAAACAAAACTTACCTTCCTGTTAAGATGGTCTATGTAAGGTTTATGTGCAATGTTTGTGGCACACAGGCTGATCATACCACATTTTCCTAGACTTAGAGCAAGTCCACTGCTGCCATCACTCAGGTTCCACACAACATTATAACAATAGTTTGCTGGATACCAGACACTGTTTGATTTGAACAACCCTTGCTTGCTGAGAGATTTTAATATTTTTAGGAAGATTCCTGAAGAATGCACATGAAAAATGAAATTGTGATTAATGATAGGAAGCAAATGGCTGAAAAGAAGGATGCAAGCAAAATTTTGGTCTAATACATTAAAGACGAACTAAATGTATGCAGCCAGGTGAAATTTGCAATCAATTCTTATGCAAGGTTTGGAGATATTAGCAGATAAAGTTATCACGTTTTCATCCCAAAGTGAACTTGAGGCAAGCAAAGGTGACTTTATAGCCTCTCGTTAATCAACACAGCTATGTTACTCTCTACAACTTTACTGAAACCAACTTTCTCCTAGATAGTCCTACGCTTTTGAAATGTAAATGCATAAGAAGCAAAGGTATTTTACAAACTTCGCATTCCCTACAGGTAAACACATATCCCCTTCTGCTTGAAGGCCAAAAAAAAAAAAAGACTGAAAAATACAGAAAACAAAACATTGCTTATCAATGTGAGGAGATGACATCACTTCCTTTCAGTTCACTTTGGGTGACAATTGTAGTAAGTTCCTCTGGTATATACAATCTCAAGAATCACACAAAGGGTTTGAATGAACATTTCACTAAAATTCCTGGATTTAATTCCTCACATATCAAAACTAAAGCTTAAACCCTTTAAGTACAGGAACACTTTTAGACCAGATGAAAGCAGTCTTGGTATCATGAATAGCAGTTAAATCAGGTATTCTGCCAGAAAGTTAGAAAAAAGATGTGGGGATTCATTACTGTTAACACAAGATTCCAGATGTACTGTACAGTAAACTTTGGCTCAGGGAGCAATGACATACTTCGAAGCCCATACAAGCTGCAATTCAATGAGTTTAAAAGGCTTCTTTATTAAAGTTAGTGAAACATTTTAAAAAAGAATATCCTCTTCTTTGATAATTACATTTTTCACTTGAAAATAAGAAGGGGTGGGGGGTGGGGGGGTTGGGGAGTGGGGGGGGGGGGTTGGGTTAGGTTGGGAGAGATAACCCACTGCTTCAACAGTTATCTGCATCTTAAAACCCCATACATTATAATGAAAGACATGATTAGTGTCAACATGTGATAGGGATCTTGGTCTGTTGTGCTTTTATTTGGTAATCCTAACATTTATGGAGCCCTGTGCAACAGTAAACTAGGAGTAAATCCTCCAGCCACATGTTCCTGTGTCTCCAACCAAAACTGCCACAGTGTGGCAGGAAGTTCACTGTGCCCCATCTGCAGGTTTCACATCTTATGGTACCGGGATTATTTGGATGCTATTGATCACTTTAAACTCTTTCCTAAAACTTATCTTTCTTTCCAAAGGTTTTTGTATTCATTTCCAGCATTTCCAGGGAAGTTGAATATTAATCAGATCTCCAATGGTTCACCTACTATACATGTATGAAAAGAGTAACTTCAAAAAAAAAAAAAAAAAAAAACAGAAAAACAACTCACCAGCACCTCCATTCTGGTCCACAATGGATGAAATTTCTTCCCTAATGTCAGCATTTTGCCAGTGATAGTTTGCAATTCCTTTGAGTATCTCCACAGCTCTAGGTGTAGAGAACATTTCCATCTCATCAAGTTCCTTCAACCAGACTGGAATATTTTCTAAAATATTGCTTGGTTTTTCTAAGTCCACTTCACTACCATCCTCACAAACCTTTTCAGACTCCCCTTTTTCATCTCCATTCCTTTCATTTTCACCCCCATCCCTTTCATTTTCACCCCCATCCCTTTCATTTTCACCCGCATTCCTTTCATTGCTGCTTTCTTTCAAGTTTATACTTTGACTTTCACTCCTGGGAATGTTTTGTTCTTCCAACTCTTGTTTGTGTTCTTCTTTATCAGTAACTGCTTTACTGCCTCCATTTTCAAGGACATGATCCTGCTTTACAATCTGTTTTAATTCATCTTCTGATTTAGAATTTTTTTTAGGACGTGCTAATGCCAATGATTGGATATTTCCTGACATTTCAGGAATTACACGTATGCAGATTGCCAAAAGTAGTCAGTGGTCACTGGCTGCCTCTTCAGGAAATCTAAATCTGAAATAATCAAAAACCAATTTTTGATCAACAGATCTATCTCTTGTACAGCATGACATTTTATCTGCTTTGCAAAAATTAGAACTTGCAATTTGTAGAAAATTTGTTGAATAGATCTGTATCAGTCAGTTGTCCTAGAAGTTAAATGCACTCCTTCTCAAAGGAGATCTGCCCCAGCCAAATGTGGTAATTAGATCACATTCATGAGACCAGTGTAAAACTTAAAACAAGAAGAATGCTTATTCTTGCCAACTACAATTGAGCATGTATGCAAAATGTGCACAGCAAGAACAAATTCTTAGGCAGATTACCACAAAACAATTGGCAAAGTCTTTGGCCAACCTAAAATGGGTATGCCTAAAATCCCATTGACGTACTGTTACAAGGTCAATGGTAAAGTGTTGAAACATACAGCATTTAAACTTTAAGTCATATCATGCATAAAAGAAAATATTTTGCATAATTTCGTTTTTTGTCCAATGCAGATTCAGTACAAAATTGCTTTTAATATAGATCAAAGGGCACAGACCAGTTTCCAAGTAACAAGCATAAAGGATTATGGGAGAGACTTTTGGTACAGTGTGCCTTGTTGATGATGTATGGGACAAAGTATTTTTAATGTGTAGAACGACCCCAAAATGACCCCTACATGACCTTTGACTCCAAATTCCTAGTCACCACTGACAA
The DNA here is from genome assembly GCA_029531755.1 of Holothuria leucospilota. Classification (NCBI taxonomy): domain Eukaryota; kingdom Metazoa; phylum Echinodermata; class Holothuroidea; order Aspidochirotida; family Holothuriidae; genus Holothuria; species Holothuria leucospilota. The sequence goes on from CM055969.1 coordinate 21,192,544, forward strand.
CCCATTATCAATTCATCATTGAGTCCATGTTCTATTAAAATGTCAAATTATGAGCTCATGGGATAGGTGTGAGTTTTTTAACACTTTCTCCTAACAGTATTCGATACTGCTAAACAGCCAAAAACTGTAACAATATAATACCATCCTATCAATAAATAATATTTTACATGCAAAACACAATGTTAGAGAACAAAGGCTACATTATTCAAATTTGCAACAGCCCTAAGAGTGGGGCTTGGGTACAATAGATTAACTGCAGTCACACATGTGTAGGTTAGGCACTTGCAATAGTGGGATAGGCACTATGGGTTACATGTTAGGCATGGCAAAAGTGAAAGTCCTCTCTGAAGAAATTTGGCAAGTACAGATAAACCTTTGAACAGAAGGTTGCAAATAATTTCAGATGGTTATGTGAGGATGCATGGCACACGTCAGGTCCATTACTTATTATTCTTCCGATGATCAATACTGCTTGCGCTACTGAGAAATAATCAACGGTGCAAACTGTATGAACAGAGGTGTAGCTTACTTGTGCAATCAAACCCTGGATCTTGGGACAAAATCTTTCCCTTGTGGTAGTAAAAATTTTGCAGATGTTAGTCCTAGATAACAAAAAATCTCTTGATGCTAGAATACTTAGAGTTTTTACGAGCGAATGCGAAGTATAGCAGTCGCTTTATGGACTTGTCACAGTATTTTCATTCTGTGTCTTGTTGGTTTTGTTAATCTATAAGTGTTTGTAGATTAATAGATGTTAGTAATAAATAGAGTAAATTTATTTAGGGTGTCTGTAGCTTTACTACACTTTGAGGCATTTTCCGTGACAGATATTTTAATTTTACGGTTCCTGGAACGATTGTATCACGTTCTTAAACGGCCTTTCTATGGTTTTTGTCAACAGCTGTTATTTTAGAAAGGACGCACACCCTTATCTGCTCATGTTTTGAAACGTTTGAGCGATCTGTTGAAGTAAAAGTTTATGTGTTATTGTGGGCAACAAATTGTACGAGTGAACTCTCCTTACAATAGATCAAACATACTTGGAAAAAGAACGACAAACTACAGAGTTACGTTTTATTTTCTTTGGAACTGAAGACTTCCAGTAGGTTATGACACAGTGAACGGATAAGATAACGAAGTGTCCCGGATGAAAAAATTGCGCAATACTAACTGCGTAGTTATCTTTTGGCACAGGAGTTTCTTCTGAAACTTGAATTTCCCTTGCAAAAAGGTGCTTGCTTTGCCGGTTCCCACGTGACCCGACATTTGATACAGTTAATTGTGGACTTGGAGTAATGATAGTCTATTATTGCGAGCGAATAGCGAAGTATATCTGTCGTGTTTTTGACTTGCAACAGTCGTTAGGTCCAATATGGTGACATTTCTCTTGTCTTGTTATGTCCTGCACTTCTTGTACAATATTGTCATTTTTATAAACTTCAATTTATCCACAGTACTTAGGCCTTCAGTGTCGTTCATCGCCAGCAAAGGGTGATTGCTGAACTGTTGAACGATCCCCAGTTAACCTTCCTCCTTTCGAGTGAGCACTTCCCATCGTTAAAGACAATAACATAAAAGACAATCCTCCACTAGATGCATAACTTCATCACATTTGTTAGCATTTATTCTCGCAAGGTGCTCTAAAGAGTTTATATATTATTAAAATATCTGGAAACTCAATTGCTCGGGCATAAGACTTACACGCTGGTGGTACGCGGTTCGCTCCCCATTGCTACGTGAATCTGTCGAGTACTTTTTTTTTCCCTTCAGTTTTACATTCGCGAGTGTGAATGCCTCGCATTCTGGTTCTAATTCTTCAGCCCATTTTAAGTTAATTTGTATTTGGTTGAGATTTTAAGGGTTTCAGTAAGTAACAGGGAGTTTAATGTTTGAGAGAAGATTCTGCTCTGCATAAATGAGGCAGGTGCACTAAAGTTGGATCTGCCTTTTCCCTACATACCTGTGTCAACCTGTACCCAATTGTTTTGATCATTTTAAATTCTGCAGTAATTTGAAATGTGCTTTGAACTTCTGAGCTTGTTTTTTGTATCATAAACTGAAGTATTTATGGACAAAGCAACACAAATATGTTTTCATATGACAAAAGCAGTACCAGCCGTACATAAAAGGACATGACAGCAGTTTTAGCTGCTGGTGAACATTAAGTTTCAAGCGACATTGTGGTCTTCAGCATGGGCGTTGATACTGACAACCATTGCCACTGGTGCTACAGGTTATTAATATTAGGCAGAGAGAATGAAAGTCATAGAATACCGTCCACCACCCGCATGTGCTGAAACGTGCCGCCGAAAATTTTCACTATTTGAAAAAAATCTTTATTTAAAAAAAAAAAATCTGCCAAAATGTTTTACCTTGAATTTCATCAGAATCTGCAGTTAAAACTCTTTCTGAAAATAACAACTTCATCTGTCATCATTGTATATAAGCCTCATAAATACACCGTCCAAAACCATTCTCAGCATCACCCTTGTACATCGTTTCAGTACTGTGGACGTAACTTTTGTTTTGAATCACATTTGTGGTCACAGCGTAGTCAGTCTTGTTTTACTATTTGCCTAGATACTGACCAAGTGTTGCGAAATAATGAAAATGTAAAAAAAAAGCCTCAAGTGTTTTCTAAAATCACCCAGACAGTATTCTATGACTTTCACTCCCTCAGCCTTATACTGAGCCCTGGCCAGGGTGCATTTCATGTAAATCAGATGCCGTAGTTATGCCGAGGTTTCAGCCTTCATATGCCAACAACACACAGGTGTGATTTACACCACAACATGACATAACATTGCATGCTGTAAGATGATCATTCATCATACTTAAAGCAAAAAGTTACACACATTCTTTCCTATTTGGCAGGGAATAATCATATTTTCTGTAGGACTCAATGTGAATTAGCCTAAGTGGAAACAAGCTGCAGCAGAAAATTTAGCTCTGCAATTTTGACTTACACTGTAGAGATAGTTAGCCCTCTATATAGGTGCATTCTACAGACCCCATATCGGTCTTACTACTCAGGACCAGCAGTATCTAGCTGAGCTTGACCGGTCAATTGCAGACCTCCCGAAGAACTGTCAAATTGTTCTAGGTGGTGATTTTAATCTCCCTGATATTGACTGGGCCAAGAATTCTTTCATCACAGGTGGTCGTTATCCAGCCACAAGTAGGCAAATGTTAGATATTGCTAATGAGCATAACTTGCATCAAGTAGTGAGTAGCCCAACAAGAGGTGATAATATCTTGGATTTGCTTTTTACGAATATCCCAACTCTTGTCCAGTCTGTTAACATCTTGCCTGGCCTTGCTGATCATGATATTGTCTCCACGGAAATTTTAACATCTCCCCAGAGAGTCAAGCTACCTCGTAGAAGGGTGTTCTTATATAAAAAAGGGAATTTTGACCTTATTAATGACGACCTTAAACTCTATATGAATTCCATCAGCAGTGAAATGCTTGTATCTATGTCTGCAAATCAACTCTGGATGGGTTTTAAATCAACCTTAGTCAAGGCAATGGACAAACATATCCCTTCAAAGATGTCTCGTCCAAACAGCAGTGTTCCCTGGTTTCATCAAGATCACAAGCGCTTAGCCATCCACAAGCGTAAGGCTTATGATAAAGCTAAACAAACTGGCTCCTTGAGTGACTGGGAGGTCTATAAGAACATTAGGCGTCTCTTGGACCGCTCTTTGAGGAAATCTCGTAGCACCTATCTGCATAATGTTGGCGAGAATCTAGCAACAAGTAACCCAAGACCCTTTTGGAGATACATCAAAAGTTTGAGACAGAGCGCTGATAGGGTTTCCTCGTTAAATTGTGAACACAATATTGCTATCTCGGCCATTGATAAAGCTAACACCCTGAATAACCAGTTCCAGTCAATATTTTCCGTGGAAAACTGTGACAGGATGCCTGAGATAGCCAGTCCTTGTACTCAAACCATACCAAGAATTGAAGTTTCTACCCAAGGTGTCCTAAAGCTCCTGGAGGATTTAAACCCTCAGAAAGCACCAGGACCGGATGGATTAACCCCAAAGGTTTTAAAAGAGTGTGCTAAGAATGTTGCCCCACTGTTACAACAAATTTTTCAAAAGTCCGTCGACACAGGAGACTTACCGGAAGATTGGAAGCAGGCCAATGTTTCTCCAATTTTTAAAAAGGGTAACCGCTCCGACCCAGCGAATTACAGACCTGTTTCGTTAACATCGATTCCGTGCGAACTTCTGGAACATATTATCTTCACTAGTATTATGGCTCATCTGGAAAAGCATAACATCCTTAACGATGAGCAGCACGGCTTCCGCAAGGGCCTGTCCTGTGAAACCCAACTTGCCCTAACTATAAATGACCTTGCCAAAATTTTAGATAAACAAGGTCAGGCTGACGTTATAATTATGGACTTCAGCAAAGCTTTTGACCTAGTACCCCACCAAAGACTGTTGTTAAAATTAAGGCATTTTGGTATTTCGGGCACTCTTCACACTTGGATCAAGAACTTTCTCACTCAAAGGACGCAACAAGTAGTTCTTGACGGTGCTACATCTTCATCTATAGCTGTTACCTCTGGAGTCCCTCAGGGCACAGTGCTGGGCCCATTACTTTTCATTTTATACCTCAATGACCTACCTGATGGATTATCATCCCAAGTTCGTCTTTTAGCTGACGATTGTATCCTGTATCGCGAAATTACTTCAATGGAAGATAGTATCTCGCTTCAAAACGATATTAATAGTCTATGTCAATGGGAATCTAAATGGCAAATGAAATTTAATGTCTCTAAGTGCTTTGCTATGCGTGTTACTCATAAGAAGAAACCTCTATTAACTTCGTACAAAATGAACGATAGTGTCCTACAGACAGTTCCCAACCATACTTATCTTGGAGTGGATATTAACAGTAAATTAAGCTGGGCCGATCACATTAACGGAATATCTTCCAAAGCAAACAGAGTCCTTGGCTTGTTACGTCGTAACTTGTACAGCTGTTCCCCTAAAGTTAAGGAAGCTGCATATAAATCCCTTGTTAGACCAAGGTTGGAATACTGCTCAAGTATTTGGGATCCTTACCATCAGGAGCATATTAACAAGCTTGAAGCAGTGCAACGCAGAGCTGCCAGATTCGTCTGTAAAGACCAAAGACGTAAAAGTAGTGTTTCATCAATGCTTGCTAACTTAAACTGGCCTACTTTGGAGGAACGCAGGATCAGTGCTAGGTTGAGTTTACTGTACAAATCTCTCCATCACTTAGTTGCCATTGATCTAAACGATTATATTCTTAAGCCCGATAATAATGGAATTTCTACTCGCAAGTCTTCATCGATCTCCTTTCATCATCCCGCTGTAAAAAAAGAATTGTTACAGGTTCTCTTTTATTCCTAGGACAGTGGCAGAGTGGAATTGCTTGCCCTCAGCCGTAAGGAATTCCCCATCTATTGAAACTTTTAGAAATCAATTACGCAAACTGAACTTGACATCCTTGAGGAGATCTGAATCTATTAATCCAATCTAATTTGCTGGTCCGCTAGCCGTCACACACCTACAACCGTATATCCCGTCTGCGGAGAACTGCTTGTAGTATCCAACCAGAACCAGAACCAGAACCAGTACAAAATACTGTAGCCTATATAGGCCTAGTCAATACAAGGTAAGTTATACCACATGCGACTAAAGAGTAAGGTGAACATATATTGGGGGTCTAAATAAGAGACGCTGCTAGATCAGGTACCTTTTAAGGAGTGTGTATCGTTATGGGCATTGGCTACCATAAATGTGTGTGTGATCACAGCAGTAATAGAAAATCAGTGATGTTCTTGACTTTAGATCTCTGTGACTGCAGGTACCCGATACATGTTGGCCAATGTACATTGTACCTGGGCGCTATGAAGTGTATCTCAACGATGTTGATGTAATACTAGGCCTACGTATAATGCTAGCTAGTCGGCCGTCTGGAAAGTTCCTGTCAAAAAGGTACACAGTGGACTACATAATCAACAAAATGTTATTTTTTACAACATAATTAATATCTTGGGAAGTTTCAAATTTCAAGGACGTCTGGTCACCTTACTAAAGAGAGAATGTCACCCTACTGTTTACACGGGGTTTGGTCAGGGGTTCCACCTGGGGGTTCGATTGTGCCTGGGTTTTGGTTAGGGATAGAGTTACGATTAAGTCAGTTTAGGGGTTAGGTTAGGGTTAAGCGGCCTCTTAAAGACGTACCTGAAGTCTGGAATTTCAAAATATGTTTCAAAGCTTGAAAAATGCATCCAAATGGTCCAACTCCCATCTTCACAGGACATTCCTGGCTTGATATATAAAATGTTGAAGCTTATTCACTCAATTTAAAATGGTAGATTGCACAATAACTTGTGATGTCATTCTTGTACTACTCAAATTACTGTATTTGTATTTTTTAATTATTTTCGAAAACCACTGCACCTTGTACCCATCTGTGATCATTGTGGCTAAGTTGATGATTTTACTACAAATTTTGGGAACTTTTCAGAGTTTTAAAGTGACCAAAAACAACTGCAATATAAGTGTAAGATTTAGAAAGGAAGGGGAATGGTTAGACTTTAGGTCGGACTAGGTTTGCTAGGCTATATGAAGAAAATCACTTTTGACCAGCACTGTGCTTATCGAAGACCCCGAGTTTTCAATGGGTTGGTGTAAGGTCCGTGTATAGGGAGCTATCGGCGACCGGCTATACACATGCCTTTACTGAGGACTAGCGTTAGGCCTAGGCCCCTAGCCTCCTGGGCTAGGCCCTATTGAAACAAACTTCATATTGTATGGAGCATGTCATGATTTAGGCCTACCTGAAAAGTGATGATTATTGATTAGGTCCTTACCCAGGTCAGTATTGCTACTTGTTAGGCCTAAGCTAAGCTAGGCTATAGTTTGAAGTTTTAATAGGCCTATGATGAAAGTGAACACTTTCACTAGGCCTAACTTAGGCCTAGGCTAAGTGTTAAAATAATAAGCCATGTAGGATACTAACGTAAGGACCTTTCTGATACTAATTTCGCGAAAAGCATTTACCAATCACTGAAATATCACGTATCAGCTCCAATCTTTTCGAGTTTCCATCAACTTTATCATGCCTTTTCTGTTTCTTCACGTGAACGACTTGGCTTCATAGCACTGATTTGACGACAGGTGTTCATTATGAAAGATTATAAGGGTCTCTTAACGGCTGTCAATCAAGTATAGACGAGTTGGGAAACTTCAGGCTACAATGCAGGCTGGGAAGGAAAGTGTACCACAACAGAGACTGCATGTGCAAGACAGATATTTTGTGTAATCACGCACAATTTTCCAGTGTTAAACTATGGTTCTCTAGACATCAATCACGGATCAAAGATAATTTTCTTTACAGGAAAAGTTCTTTTCAAAGTAAATCTCCTTAATTAGGACCAAACGAGTTGGGTATTATGACGGAAACTTGTGAAAGACAAAAAACAGTTTCTCAACGCCTTCGTGTCCGTGCGCAGTTATCCTTGGCCTTGATCTGTGGTACAATGTAGTACAATGTAGTACAATGTAGTACAACATGGTACAGCAAAATCTAATTTCCCAACTCGTCTATTGTTAAATCACCACTTCGAAGATAGCGTTCGCGTTCGAGATCAGAGCTGAGCCAGCTGTTGGTCGTTTATCGATATGGAAAAGAGGGCGCTTGTCAACTTGAACTTGTACAAACTTGTTCTGACTGTCCTCTTACTGCGGACTGTGCAGGTCGTATCAGTTAAGATCCCCCCACCCCACCCCCTGAATAGATCACTCTAGTGAAGGACTACTCAGGGAGCGTATTATCCTCGGGTTATCTGATCAGGGGTTAAACGTTCACAGATATTCGTCTAGAGCAACGATTTAGACTATTCAAAGATGCACCTTGCAAAAGCAACCATGGGCGTGGATCCATCTCCAAAGATGGGGGTGGGGGGACTTTTCACCATTTGCGAATCGCCGTCCTGGGGAGGGGTCTAAGGGAGGGAGTGTCTCCCTCCCCTTTGGAAAAGTTGCTCACGAAAGGTGGGCTGGATGCAAAATGGTGCTACATTTGGTGCTAAATTTAAATTGAATATATCACCAAGAACTTTTATTTTTTTAGGAATTTTTTCATCTTACTTGTTTTAGTGAGTTTTTTACTTAGTTCTTGGGGTAATCAAGATCACACTGTGTGAAGTAAGTGAACAGTAAACCATTAGCCAGGGGCGTATATACATGAATTTGCAGGGGAGTGAACTATTTTGGGACCAACTACATTTCTTTGAGACTCCCATTGGCATAGTTGTATGATCCAAATTTCCTAGATAATTACAATTTACAGGACGGTAGTAATAATCATAGGCGTACGGGACTCTTCCAATTTGGGGATAGAAAATCTTTTGCCCGAATCTCAAAAAATTGCAGTTCAGGTGCATAAAATAGACGACTAAGCCATTATATCCGCGCGAAGCGCGAGGAATTTTTTTGCACATTTTTGGGGGATTCGATCAAAAATTCGGAAACTCAGTAGAAAATTCGGGCAATCCTTTCAATTCAAATGTTTTTCATGTTTGGTTTACTGTTACAAGGCATACTTAACTGAATTCCACTAAACTGAAATATGCGCGCGAAGCGCGCGAAAATTTTTGCACGTTTTAGGGTCATTCGATCAAAAAATCGGGGACTCAGTAGAAAATTGGGGGAATATTTTCACTTCAAATGTTGTTCATGTCTAGTCTATTGTTACAAAAGCATATTGGACTGGATTTGAGACCGACTTTTTGGCGCGCAGAGACCGACCTTTGATTTTCACTGGGGGCCACGCTCTCCGTATTTACGCCCCTGTCATTAGCATGTTTACTCATATCTAATAAAATTTGGATATGGAAGTGATCAGGACTGTGCATGTCAGAGCTTTTTCGAAAGTCTGATAGAGGTGATACTGGTAGCAATCTTTTCATTATTTCACTGTGGTACACCTTGTCCTTGCATAGTAGTCGACTCTCAACGAACCTTTCCAATATTTTCTTCAACTAGCATAAATTAGTTTTAGGAGCTTTAGTAAATAGTTCGAGTGGAATTTTGTGGCACAGAACTACGGCAAACTACAGGGGCACCATGGCCATTTTTGACGTCGGGGTTAGCAATTTTTAAGTAACTTTACGATTGTCTCTTATTTCGAGCAATGAGTAAAGACCACAAACATGGAAATGAGGTGGGGCCACCTCCCCTGTGAAAAAATGGAAATTGGAAGGTGTCTAGATGGCAAATGGTGCAATATTTGGGCACAATTTTGCTTTTAAAATCTAGTGTCATTTTGTAATCTACTGTTATATTATCTCCTTCACAGTTTTAGTTTTCATCATTTTGAAAAAGTGAGGGGGACTTTTTGGAGATGTCCCCCCTTCAAAAAAGGAGGGGGACGCGTCCCCCCGTCCCCCCATGATCCACGCCCATGAAAGCAATCAAACCCCTGATGATACTAATACGTCACTTGATTTGAGGTCAAGATTACACTTCAATGAAAGTTGATAAAGTTACTTGCTCCCCTTAACTTGCTCCCCGCCATTCTTTAAAAACCTCACGGAACAGAAAATGCAACGGGAGAGTTATAACTGAAGATGATTCTGTAGGCTACATGTTTTGTGCAGCAGTCCAGGAATGCCACATTCTTTGGACCAGTCGCCCTCCCCCGTCACCAAAGTTATTAAACTCTCACATCACTTGAATCCGAGAGACAGACGCGTATGGTCCATAGAAATGAAAAGTAGTTGACCTCTTCCAAATCTGCTATTGCCTATAAGTGCATCTTGCTTCCTGAACGTCATGATAAATCTTACATGAGGCATTTCTTACACTCAAAAAGAACGTAATTCACGTCTGTTACGTTCTAGAATATCATCTCACTATTTTTTGCCAATTCGAGTCAGTTTGTAGTGTCAGGTTACAAGGCTTGTTGTATAGATATATTCGGGGGTGAACGAGAACTGTAAGGATACGATTTTTTGGTAAATGGTTATTAATATAAGAACCCAAAGACTCTACATTTAGGGAATTTTCCAGATTTATACTAGTTTGATCATTATACAACTCTGGATAACTTGAAGGCTAGCTAGCACTATCCTTAAAAATAGCTGAGACACTATGGTTCCTGGATTTGGGGTCCTGCTAAGCAAAATTTCAAGTTTGAAATCGGCACTGTTATGCGACTTCCTTTCATTAAGCAATTAAAATAAGTACAAAACATTGCATTCTCACCGTCAGTGGCGCCGGCACGGGGGGAGGGGCACGTGCCCCCAATGCCCCCAATGACAGTTTTTTGAAATTTTAAAATGATCCCAAAAGGCGATTAAGCTATAGATTTCTGCAGGGGGTAGGGTGAGGTGTGCTTTGACCGAATGATAGATCTATTTAATCATTTTCTATTACAACAGTTTCTCAAACTATCATAATTTTCGCAAATCCTTCGCAAACTATCAAAGATTTCGCTCGCTCAAGGCGCTTCAACCCTTACCACAATGTTCTTATTATCAATATCTTCTGATAGCAACTCCCTGAGAAGCACAACAGCAAAACTCGAAAACTGTTTACGAATTACTAGGTAAAAGACTGGCTTTTTGAGTGGCATGTAACTTTGTTGGGCAATTGAAAGTGTCTCGATGCAGATTCTGAATGCAGGTTTTGTCATGGAAATCTTATTTAATGAACAATTTCGGGCGCTCTGCCGCATGCTTTACGGTTTGCACTCCATCTCATCACCATTATTAAGGTAATGGAACAATTAAAAATTAAAATACATGGAACTATAATAATAACATCTGTAGGGACCTAGCATCAATATGGGATCTTTCAATCTAAGTTGTTGTAGCATGATTTGGAAAGTTGAAATTACGTATTTGCCGTAATACATTTTTAATCAAAAAATTACCTAGCGCTTTACGCGCAGCCATTATCGGTATAGATGGCAGGCGCGTAGCCGGGAGGGGGGTGAAGGGGGCATCCCCCTTGAACATATTTTTGGTATTTTTAATGTTTACTTTTACAATATTGCTAGTGTTTCTCCTATTTATATGCGGTAAATAGGCCTGGGAAGTGCCATTTCCATTGATCTGGGAGACATTTTGGGCCAAAATGTTCTTGCGCTTTGCGCCAACCCATGGTGGCGAGAAGCGTTGAGAGTCTGTCTATGCCCCCCCCCCCCCTTGACAAATTCCTGGCTAAGCCCCTGATAGATGGTGATTTTTAATACACTTACGACAAAAAAGCATTCTGAAAACTCGCTTGTTAGTCCTTCACCCCTTTTGCTATACCTATCAGGGAGGTCTAATATCACCTTCCTGCACCTGTACTCTCCCTTCCGCCCGTTCCCCATTACTGGAAGCTTTCCATCTGGATTTCGTTCAAAATTAGTAAACGTATACGATAGTGTTAAAGTGCTCTGCGTCATACTCTATAATTATCATTTGGATGCCAGGTAATAAGCATTATGTCATTGCTCCATTTTACGTACAGTACTTGATCCAGAGGTTTCAGGAGGCCCTATGCAGGTATCCGTCTGTCTGCCTTATATGCATTTATAATGCACAATGAAGGGGAGGAAAAAATCGTTATAGTCCAACAATGTTTCTGTGGACTCCACGCACGTATTTTTGGGTGAAAACTTTGCCTGAATAGAAAGCGGTAAAGTAGCCAAAAGGGAGTGTTCAGGAGGTTTGTTGACAACGTATTCTTCTCTTAGACAACATACTCTCCTCTTTCACTTAACCAAAAATTAGAATTCACTAAATTATGGACATTTTCCGGCTATATATGATCAGCTCCAAAAGTATTCCAAAGATAGCACCATTTTGCATCTAAGAAACCTTAAATTAGCAAAAATTTCTCAAAGGGGAGGGGGACACCCTTCCCCTGAGACCCCTCCCCCAGGACGGCACCTTAGTGTAGTGACACCTGACAAAGGAAGAATCCCCACTGTGTGTACAACGCAGAGAGTACACCTAAAAACGCATTTGGCGCAGACTTGGGAGGTTAACTGAAGTGCCTTTACGACATCAGTGATGTGCCCCCCCCCCATCACCAAATTCTGGCGGCGCCACTGCTCACCGTAACTCACCGGAGCCAACCGGCAGTAACTGCCGATGGGATCTTCTTAAAAACTGGGGCAGACAGCCGTTTCTGGCTTATATGTAGAGTGTCCCCTCTTTTCCTTAGAATAGAATGAATTTTACTTTTAAATCCATTGACTGTTGTAGCAGTAATAGCTTCCTGTGGCAGGTTGTTCCACTCAGTAATAACACGTTGACTAAAAAAGTACTTCCTAATATCCAGTCTACAGTAGTGCTTCTGGAATTTTAGCTGGTGGCCTCTGGTTCTACTATCTGCTGATTGAAAAAGATTGAAAAAGACTGACTGATCAACATTTTCTAGTCCCTTAACAATTTTAAAAAACTTCTATCAAGTCTGCTCTAAGTCTACGCATTTCTAGTGAAACTAGACCAGTTCGCTCAAGCCTTTGTTCATAACTGAGAGTAGAAAGTTCTGGAATCATTTTTGTAACACAACGTTGTACTTTCTCAATATTATCAATATCTTTCTGGAGATAAGGGTGCCATGCCTGACAGCAGTACTCAAGATGTGGTCTGACTAGTGACTTATACAATCTAAGTATATTACTACTACTTTTACAGTGATAGGTTCTGTTAATAATACCAAGTACCTTATTTGCAGAACTTACAGCTTTGGCACACTGTCTACTTGAACTCAATGAATTATCAATAAGTACACATAAATCTTTCTCATAATCAATGACTTCAACTTGAACACCACCTACAACATAACTTGTCTGAGCATTTGAATGACCAATGTGAAGACACTTACACTTCTGTGCATTAAAAAGCATTTGCCAGTCACAAGACCATTTATACAATCTATCCAAGTCCTCTTGCATCTTGGCCACTTTATCCATTGAGAGAACATCAGAAAAGACCTTAGTCTTTCGCAGCAACAAGGTTTCTTAAAAAGGGGATTTCGCGAAAGTGACTGGGGTTGATTGCTTTGGTATGGATCAATTCACTTCCCTTGGATCACCACCTGCAATACGATAGGGACGTAAATCGATTTCGTAAGTGAGCATAAGGTAGGCAGTAGGAGTAGGAAGCAGAACCAAGGATGTCGCAGACTCTTTAGTGACAATGGTACCTTGGGAGCACAATGCGTCCATGAGTGACTTTAGGCCCCTGGTGCCGGAATCCAAGGGTTTTCCATCAGGTGAAGCCCCAGGAAACTTTCCAAAAGAGAAAGTTTCAGGGAAAAAGGAACTGTCTTAAAATAAATTGTCAATCCATGAAAAACCGTTGAGACTTGAATCCCGTCTGTATTCTTCGGAGAAAAGGGAAAGAGGGGTCTGAAAAAAGAGTGCAATGTTTAAGTTCATCAAAATGATGAAACATGGTTAACACTTTCATTGATAAGAGGGCCATCGAAACTGGTTGGTAGTTCCGGGAATAGTATCATGATCACCATCAACTAGGGGACGATGATGTAAAGCACAGCGATATGCTTGCTTCCATGACCCGGCCTTATGAAACACACTCAAAGCCTTTCAAAAAGTTTTGAATTCAGGCAAGAAAGTTCTTGGCCACTTTATTGGATTTAGCATATCTTCTAAAAATATATTGCCTTAAAAAATTTAAACAATCCACTCGAAAAGGTAAAATATTCAAAGATATAGCAGCTTGGGTCATATTCAATAAAACTCAGATATGTTTAGCAGAACTACTGAGTATATTCAAAACATCTGAAGCCAAACTGGACTCTGAAGCTGCCAACATTCTGAGGCATGTCCACATTGCATTTAGAAAGCATTGCATAATACGTAACCTGCCGCGGGCTCAGGGCTCCAAGGGCATAGTCCCACCTTATGCACATTCCCAGATTTAACTTTTATGTGGTCCATGCAGACAGCAAAACTGAGTCAAAAGTACCTAAATCAAGGCCGAGTTTAATCTAGTCTCTGTAGAAGCGACGCAATGTTTCACTTTTGGCCACAACCTTCTACACTTTCAATTTTTCATTTGGAAGGCTAACAATACACCTGTACGGACAAGCAATTTCCACCTAAATAAGAGGGAGGGCTAACAGTTTTGTGTGCAAGAAGACTTTATGTCTTAAACCATAGTTAATAGACACATGCTTGAACGAAAACTGGGGTCACAAAACTGTAAACCCCATAAGAGGGAGCCAAAGACTAGTAGGGTAAATCTTGTCTCAGTGCGTGAATTACAAAATACATGATGTTATTCTGTGCAGAATGTGCGTGTCTGCTGAAAAATTCTAAACCCTATTCCCCGTACAGTGAGTGGACACTGCAACCTTACATAGTCTTTTAAAATTTCAATGGCATCAACTTATGTGGACAAATTTGGTGAAGGGGTAGCTGACTGGCATAAAGAGAAGAAACCTCACTCTGAAGTTATTTTTTCAGTTTCTGGTGTGTCACGATCAAGGAGAGAGGTTGGACTCCTTTGCAGAAACTTTGGATAAGCATTATTCTGTCAAGTACATTTTGTACAGCGAGCACCATGGTCATGATCGTTATTCTTTCCAAGTCATCATGGCAATGAATTAACTTGAAATTTGTTGTGTTTTATACTGGTCTTTCTGATCTAACACTGCCCGACGAGTTCTCCATAATTAGCAAACTCGGATCGCCAGTGTGTGACGTCATCGTCTTTCCATCTGTCAAATTCTGCCCGCCACTGTCGCTCCAATTCTGACATGTCAGCTGTGAATGTAAATGAAGATTTGTAAAGAAATTACGTCGTGATGTCTACAACGATGGCAATTTAGCAACAGGCGTAAAGGGTCCGGTATAACCAAGGTAATGGATATTTGAGCTAGATATGGAACGGGAGGTGGGACAGGGGAGGTCGGATGTAACGAACCGTTCACACCACGTGAACGTAGACTTACAGCTATACATAGATGTGTACGTACACACAGAAAGAACCGTACATGCATTCACGTGCATATACCATACGTTGAAGTAAGTCGTATATACTAACCGGCTGCATGACTCATTGTACGGTACGATGGCCCATCGGGGACATAGAAAAATGATTTCATGGGCCAAAAAATCATGGCTAGGAAATTTCTGCAAATTGACGAGTTTACGAGAAGGCAATGTGACAAAATCCTAAATTTATTACCTACGTGAAAGTCAATAGCCTAGTCCTTCTCAACTGCTAAAGATTGACCAACAGTACATATTGGCACATGGAAAAGTGTTTAATTAAAATGACCGAAATAAAGGTTAATTAAACTGAAATTTGAATTTGAAAATATTTACTTATAAAATGATATAAATAAGAAAATGAGAAAAATCAAAACAATATCACAATTTCAAAAAACATCAAAACTAGGAAATTGTTAATTTACACCTAGATTATCCTTATAGTGTAATGGTGTTAAAAGGGAAGACCTGATTTTTCAGGGGGTGGGGTAGAGAATTTTCTACGAGGCGGAGCCTCCCCCCTTTCTCCTAAGCTACACAACTGAATGTGGTGTAGCATCTTCGCGATCTCTACTCATGTACATGTGTGGAACGCTTCTCCTACAAGAGACAAAATTTAAAAAGTCGAAGTTTTGACCTTTTCTCTCAAGCAGTCGAAATTTCATTTTTTTTTTATTTTTGGGCCACGTATGTTTCCTTTTTGCCCATGATTTTCTTTGCCTACAATGTTTTTGCCTATGAATCATCGTATTTCGTCAAGCACATTTTTTAATGAGTTTGAGATTTACCTAGAATCAGTTGCACTGTGTGATGAGATTCTACTGATATGTGGGGACTTTAATTTTCATCTTGACTGCCCTGATGATCGGGATGCCAAGTATCTTCAGAACATTTTCTCCTCTTTTGGTCTCACACAACACGTAAATACTGCAACTCATCAATCTGGTCACACGCTTGACCTCATACTATCCAGAAGTACAGAGAACATTCTCGTGGAATTACCAATACCTACTCTTTACGTATCTGACCATTGTTTCTTGGAATGCGGGCTATCTATCCAACGCCCAGCACCCACCAAAGAAGAGTTTTCCTATCGAAAGTACAAATCCATTGCTATTGATCAGTTCAAGCTGGATATTTTATCCTCTAATCTGCAGGGCCGTAGCTATGGGGGGGTGTGGGGGGGTGCGACACCCCCCCTGGGCGGTCAATCAGTCGGCAAATCAGGGCATAGTCGGCAAATTGACTGTCCATTGTAGACGAATTAGACCTGACAGATGGCATAGATTAGTAATCTGTATGCAGAGGAATGGCTCGATGTAAACACAGCTGCAAATTGTTTCAGTACTACTTTACAACGTATTCTTGATCGGCATGCACCTCTCAAAAATGTCAGAAAGGTAACTCGCACAACGTTTCCTTGGTACTCGGATCATCTAAGACAATTGAAACGGAAGCGAAGGAAAGCCGAAAAGATCTGGCGCCGTGAACTCTCTGAAATCAGTGAACTTAACTTTCGTCGAGTGCGTAACCAATATACGTATGCTCTTTATGAATGCCGGACAAATTATTACAATGGACTTATCACTGAAAACTCTAATAATCCAAGAAAACTCTTCAAGGTATTTAATGAAGTCATTGGTAATGACCATTCATCTACTTTACCGGACACTACTGATAGCTATCAACTTGCCTGTGATTTTGGTGAATTTTTTGTCCGTAAGCTTGATTTGATACGTAATGAAATTGATAAAACTGATGTTACAACAAATTCCCTAGCTGGCTTAGACACAGCCGACCAAAATATTCCATCTTTTTCAAAATTCGAGCCTTTAACCGTGAATGATGTCGATAGACTTATAATATCTAGTTCAAATTCTTGCTGTCCTCTTGACCCCATCCCCACTTTTCTCTTGAAGAAATGTTCAGATGTCCTGACTCCAATCATCACAAAGATAATTAATCTTTCTCTCCTTACCCATGAGTTCCCTGACCCTTGGAAATGTGCCATTATTCGCCCCGTTCTGAAGAAACCAGGCCTTGATACATCTTTTGCTAATTATAGACCTATAAGTAACCTGTCATTTATCTCTAAGATTACAGAGAAAGCAGTTGTACAGCAAATAATGACTCATACTAGCATCAATGGTTTACTTCCTATGTGCCAGTCTGCATATCGACCATTTCATAGTACTGAGACTGCACTTGTTAAGGTTTCATCTGACATTTTGCAGAATATGGATAAGAAACAGGTCACTCTCTTGGTCATGCTTGACTTAAGTGCTGCCTTTGATACTGTTGATTATTCAATACTCCTTGATATTTTAGCAAGTGACTTTGGCATTAGTGGAGAAGCGGCTACCTGGCTTCGTTCTTACCTCCTAAACCGCTCACAACGTATTAATGTTAATGATTCATTTTCTAAAGATTTCAACTTGAAATGTGGAGTCCCACAAGGTTCCTGTCTAGGACCAGTCTTGTTTGTTCTCTATGCCAGTAAGCTCTTTAACATCCTGTCCTCCCACCTCCCTAAGGCCCACACTTATGCGGATGACACACAGTTTGTACCTATCTTTTAAACCCGGTGATAAGCTCTCGGAAACTGAAGCTGTAAATGCCATGCAATTTTGTATTTCTGATGTTCGAAATTGGTTAATTAAGAGTAAGCTTAAGATAAATGATGGTAAGACAGAGTTCTTAATAATTGGGTCCCAAAGAATGCTGTCCAAGATTTCTATTGACTCCATTGTGGTTGGCAATTCATCTATTAAAGCTGTAACTGAAGTCCGTAATCTTGGTATATGGTTTGATAAGAACTTTCAATTTGATTTTCATATTAGTAAAATTTGCAGTAAGTCTTTTGCCCAGCTATTTAGGATTAGACAAGTTAGGAAGATGCTCTCCGACGATGCATGTAAGACTTTAGTACATGCTTTTGTGACCTGCAATCTTGACTATTGCAACGCTTTATTGTATGGGCTTCCTGACAATCTTATTAACAAATTACAAAGGGTTCAAAACGCTGCAGCCAGACTTGTAACTCTTACCCCAAAGTTTTGTCATGTTTCACCGAACCTGCATGACCTCCACTGGCTACCGGTTTCGTACAGAATTCGTTTTAAGATAACCCTATAGTGTTTAAAGCGCTTAATGGTATGGCACCTGATTATTTGTCATGTTTACTATCAAAAAGGGAGGGTTTGAAATACCAGCTGCGCTCTGATTCCTCCATCCATTTGGTTGTCCCTCGGTTTTCGACCTCCTTCGGTGAACGAGCTTTTGCTGTGGCTGGTCCTCGACTTTGGAACTCGCTTCCAGATTTTCTTAGACTGTGTTCTAGTATCAGCATTTTTAAATCAAATCTTAAGACATACCTTTTTAGACAAGCTTTTAACGTATAAGTTTTTTACTTTTTTACTTTTGTTTGTTTCTCTTTCTTATTCTCTTAAAAGTTCTTTTACTGTACAGCGCAACAGATTATGTTCTTATAGTTTTGGCGCTTTATAAATTTTTTAATAATAAATAATAATAATATGTTTCTCAATTTTTTTTACCAATAAAGTTTGGTTTTTGTCCATTATTTTTTGCCAATTATATTTCGGGGATCATTAACTTTTTGGCTAGTTTATAAAAACAAAATTTCGGCTTTATGGAGGAAAAAAGTTGAAAGTTCGACTATTTAGACTATTTGACATAATCTTTTTGGTGTGTATTTTGTCCGTTAATTTTTCCTTGCATTGTCTCTGATGGACCACCACGGTACGGTCTATTTCAAATTCAGCAGAGAAACACTGACCGAGTAACATCACGTACAAATGCAAAATACTTCTGCTTCTCATGGAATTGTAAATAGGGCTATCGTACCGAGCAGCTCTATTGTTGCATACTTTTCACGCAAAAGAAGATCTGATTGCAAATTTTCAACACCCTGAGAACACAAACTGAAAATGTCGTAACTGAATAGTGAGTTTGTTGCTTTATTTCAAAGAAGAGTACTGCATGAGTTTGTTTAACTTACCTGTAAATGTAACGAGTTGTTTAGGCAAGTAATCGTTCCAGAAGTGGCAGTAATCAGCTCGATAGGAAACTTTGTCTTTGAGGGGAATTTCGAAAGACTTTAGCACCTGATCTGAAATTTTAAACTTTCTCCACTCACAGGACCCGCCTGTCCGACACGTGCTTGTACCATTGTCGTTGGGGTTTCTAAAATATTATGAAAAATTAAGATTTTTACAACTTTAGTCGTCGAAGAATTTTCCTCTTGAAATATCAGCTCCCTGTATAGAGTTACCATGGTTAATAGTCATTCTTGTTCGTAACGTCCACCATAAAGTAGGATGGTAATGAAGAACGAGGCAATTGATTCGCTATTAAACCTTAGATAATGTTTGATAAATGCCATGTTTGGATGAACGTGAAAAACAAGTAATTTTTAGCTATTCACACATTTGTCGGCAACCTTCTATTGAGGCTATTTCTAAACTACCCGCAAGTGAGCATTTTGTTACTCAAAGTTATGAAAAAGAATTAATCATTCAATACGAGTATTATCATATCACCAACAGTTTTCAGCGGAAATTGAGGAAATTTTATACAATTTTCGAAAGTGTTCGAAAGTGCTAAAATGGAGCCTGGCAAAGCCAATTGGTAATAATTCCGTAAAATATGAAGATGTTAAGAAAAGAGCTAAATCTAGTGCACAAGTGAAGAAAATTGAGGCTATTTTCTTACAAATGTGTAGCAGTGAAAACTGAAAAGGAAAGAGGGTTGTTACAGGAGAAATTAAATATTTGGTTGCAACAGAGGGACCCATTTTCTTTCATTCCTTTCTAAGGATTTAAAACAAGTGGAAAGTGTTTGCTTTTGCTTCTTCAAATCATCTCTCCCAAAGGCATTGTGCAATTAGAACTGGGGGACCCGAGCCTCCAATTTTGTCAAGGGTAATGTTTCACTGATATCAAGAGAGAGAGAGATCATTCAAGGTGAGGACGTCTATAATACACGGTCTGCCATTTTTTTGGAATGACGCCCCTTCCCTCCATGCCCCGTTATACTTGATCTCCTATGTACAAAGGTTGATCCTAATATAACATGGCATTGTTTGGCTTCACCGCTAAAGTAAACACAATTATAAGATAAACATAGTCACTGTGAACCCTTTTGAAGTAATAACCTACTACCTTTGCACTTTATTAACTAACTGAGATAAGGATGAAGAGCTCTGTCGTGTAGGTTTCAAAAGCATACAAAATATTTTGCTAGTACAGGCATGGCCGTTTGGACTTCCTTTGAAAATCATTAATTGACATTGCCTTTTTGAACAGGAAATATGGAAGTAGAGGACCTTTTACCATTGGAGAAAATTCCGGGAAGGTTGAGGGGAAATAGAGGATATATCTCGCACTCTTTGGAGATGCTTTCACTGGTTTTCACATTTTTGCACAGAAAATTTTGCTTCAAGGGCACTTTTATCCCCCACTATTCACCCAAATCTCTTGTACTGCTTGTGTATCAGAGAGGTAGTATGGGAAATGCCTCCCCCTCCCGCAGAGGGGCTGCTCGCTCTTCAGAATATAGGGTGTGTATGAATCTATGTTACGGCTAGAGTCTTGTCCCCCACTCGACATATTGCCCGTTGCCCCAGTTCTCAAATAGAAACGCCTGGCAACGTCACTAACTAATTTAGGTGATAGATGTTTTTGTTCACTGTTTGCGTTTGTTGCTTGTCTGTATTCGATTGATTTTATTTGATTTGTAATGTTGAATTTATTTAAAGTTTATCCAGGCAAATATTAGTTTTACATGTACAAATACCAATTTAACATGTCAATAATATCAAATGAAAGACATTTACTTATATATACATACTTATGTTAAATTATAAACATCTATGAACATGACAAGTGGGATAGAGTGAAGTGAGCGTACTCAAAAGAGATGTCATCAATCGGCTGTTTTCAACGTTATCATTGTATGAAAAGAAGAACTTAAATGGGCTACAGCATCGCCACAAACAGATTTAGGAATATGATCACATCTATAAATTTAATTGGTGACTGTACTTAAATTGACATTAATTCGAATAGTATCGTCCACACTGGTTAGTCAATGAAGAGGTGGGTAGTCAGTTGTGTCTCCAAGGTCACAAGCAACATGATTGTATGTCATAAACATTGAATAATTTAAGCTCAGTGCAAGCTATTGTAACTTTGTCTGGGAGATGTACTGTCTTAGGTGGTTTTTGTTTGCATTAGAGCTAGAGGAGGAGCTAAGGAAAATGTTTACTGTCGGGGCCAGATTTAAAACTTTTAAACTAATAGCTACACAAATAAACGAAAAAATAACAAAAACAAAATAAAGATTGAAATAAAGCAAGTATAATAAAATGACCATGTGTGCATGGAATCGTAACACAATTTTGTCAAGTAAGCATTTTGGAAAAATACGGAAATAAGAATAAGGTTTCTCCAGGACTAAACAAATTGGAGATAAGAAGATGCTGTCTGTATAAGTATAAGAATTTTGCTCCATTTTCCTATACAGTATTTTGTCACTCTGAATAAGTTTATTTTCTTTAATGGCAATGTTAAAAGCCAAATGACCCCATTACAAAGGAAATATTGTAAAATATTTGCAAGTTTTAATCTCGTTTTCTGTGAAGGGTGGTACATAGGAAGATACGCTTACCCTGTCTTGGCAAAATTAGTATAGTACCGCATCATGTCGAGGGATAACGACTTCTCTTCGTCTGAAAAGGTTCGGTTTGGTCGGATCAGATCTTTAAATGGTATTCCAAAGACGAACGGTATATCCTCCGCATGCGCAATGCCCTTCCATGGCCACGACACCCCTGGTATGTCATAAAATGTATTCTCGGGTAGATGATTGAAGAGATATGCATATACAGTGTTATCATGTTCCGCATAAATTCGCGCCATCTTATCAGTCGGACACCTGAACGCTTCGTCGGTCAGGATTTCATTGTAAGTATCAAAATGGTTGAAAGTGACGTCATCGACATTGGACCAATCAAGGTACTGTTGTTCGATACCAGCAAGAATGATATCGTTACGGTAAGTGTATGTGTAATTTTTTATCCTGTTATGGAAATCTTCATAATCCGAGTAGGGGTCCGGATTGTTGATATCCCAGAAATACGCCCTAGCGCCCATTAAAGTACCGTCGTCTGTGGTCGTGCCCATCATGACGTTACATTGTTTGAAATTTCCCTGGTCCATGAGAATGTGGGGGTCGTTGGTGATAAAATCGCCATCTACAACCGGTATAAGAGGTATCACCACCGTTAGAGTTTGGACAATCACCTGTTGTTTGACAAAGCATACGATATGGTAGTAGTTTTCACTTATGATCGAACAACTCCCCTGGACAATTTCCACTCGGACAATTTCCCCTGGGCAACTCCGCCCGGGCCAATTACATCGTCAAGGACATAATCAATACAGGTCTCCCAGTTCTACCCCTACATTACAAAGTGGCGTAACTTTGGTTCAGGGTGTCCGGGGCAAGAAAGGGTTTGGTACCCCTAGACAGCTGGACGGTCTTCTTAAGATTTCGATAGTTATGGTCAAAAGTGTAATCCTATGCCAGACCCAGGTGGGGAAAGGTTTCCACTTCCAAAAGTCCATTGTAAACAAAGTATCATCGTGGGTGCCAGACCCGCTGGGTGCCCCCTAGCCCAGGTGTCCGGGGGTTTGCTCCCTCAGAGCGCTTAGGATTTACACCACTGACACTACGGACCGAATCAACCTAAACAGGTGGACCCTATCAAGTCACTGAATATGGATCATCATTAGGTCTACGCAGTCCCCACCTGCAGGAGAGCAAGGTTACATATAAACCGTCGTAAATTTGCTTGACGACACAAGAACGAGTTTCCCAAAATCTCTGCAATTGATGACTTCTATAAATGTTCTCAATAATTTAATTTGTAATAGGCTAACGTTGGGTAAATACTTAAAAAACGAAAACATTTGGCTTAATTAATGAAAAGATCGAATATGCTCTTAAACCCCCCAGTTCTACTTCACTTGAGGTTACAAAAGCAATAATTAAAACCACTAGACGTTTCAATAACTCTGAGTATAATATAAACAAATATCGCTCCAGTACCCTGTCTACAGCCATCGTAATTCTTTGAGCGTCTTTCCCTCTCAAGCAATAAACTAATTCCTCGTCACTCTTACTATTACGGCAACCACTCAGTTCTCCGACCAAGTAAGCATCCGATCGAGCCTTCTCGTAATCCAGTTCGATGGCCCATGGATGAACCATCCCACCACTCTTGTAAGGAAAAAGTGAAACAATCGAAAAATTAAGGCAGTGTATTCATGTGGTGGAGAAGAGGATTCGGTCAGAGGGGCGAGAGTCGTGTTAAGGGCATTCTGTAGTAAGCATTTACCTCAGACCTCGACACTATCTATGCCAGTGCTTCTCATCCTACTCTCACAGATTCATCCTTCTGGGTGTAGCCTGTTTCCCCAACCCCAAATATTTCTACAAAACCGTGGCATGTGTTTTTAATCACTTTTTTCACATACTGTTAAGGTAAGTACGGCAGACATCACAATACACTCAATTACGTTATCCGTCAGGCAGTCGGGCGCAGATTCAGGATTTACGGGGCCCACTTTGTGCCAGGGAGTCTGAAGATTAAACCTGCAAGAGCGTAATGCAAGAAGTCCTGAAGGAGCCTGGTCTGGGGGTCCTCCTCAGGAGTACATGGCACGCCCCGTCCCTGTCCACAGCTAGACCAGGCCGAGCCAAAATGAAACTTTTTACATTAAACTTTTTTAAATGCAAATTACTTTCATTTGGCAATCAACAAAAGTCAAGCAAACATACTTTTTTGTAAAATAGTATAAAATTATCAGCCCAAGCGTGATCACGGCGATGTTGGTATGAGAATACATTGTTCAAAATGACCAAGAGAGAAATTCTAGTGTCCCGGTCTCCCAGGAATATTTTGAGGGTAATTACACACTGTTTGATAAAATTTCCTGGCCTATGCAAGTCAAGATAGACGAGCTCAAAGACGCACTTTCATGGTATTGTAAATGATTATGCAATATCAAGTGATTATACTCTACAATTTTGGAACAAGCTTCCCAGTTTTTATGATAATGGGCCTGTTAAAATTAACAAGACCGGAAGAAATGGCAAGTCTGCTCATCAGAACGGATTCTAGTAATCTTGCAATAGCCATCTTTTTAACCTCCCATTTTTCTTCGTTCTCAACTCACTCGGAGGTGTTTAAATTCTTTTGGCAGTTCAAATAGACCGGCTGAAAACTAATCACTGATCTAAGCGAAGCGCCACCTTAACTTTTAGAAAATTTCTGGCCGGAAGTACCTCCTAAAATTGCAGTAATGTGGTAAATGATCCTTCCCTCTTGCTGATATTGACGGTTGTTGAGCATTTGTTGACTATAGGCGTCAAAATATGACATTTTAATGGTAGCAATGTTAGTGGTAGCAAACAGGTACAATCACGTTTAAAAGCTGAAAGGAGTCAATCTGAGTTCGTCGGGGGGAGGAGGGGGAGGGGGAGGAGCATTCGCCCACCTTGACTATGTGGAAGCTCCTTCACTCTCCACTGAGTGCATTACAAAGGCTGGCACAGACAATTCTCATCCCAATTAACAAACTCATCGGGAAATGTTATTTCCTGCAACCTCACAAAAATTGTAACAATCTTCCCCCACCCCATAGTATCATCCATTCTTAATGTTTCTTATATAAATTTCATATGATTTGGTCACAAAACAGGTGGTTTTCAGTTAGGGATATACGAGCATGGAGGTTCACAAAGGGGGTCTGTACAACTGTCATCATCCTATTCCTTGTTGGTAACCTCATACTATCAATTACAGAAATGCGCCAAATGGCGATGTAGTAATCTCTTATACACATGTCTCGACTGAAAACGAGGAAAGAGGGTGCCGTAGGTTTACTAGTAATATCAAGCCGAAGGAGACCGACATAAATAACATTGTACTTTTATTATTCAACGAGAAAGTGCATGGATGAAGATGTCTGGAACATTAGTAAGATTTGTAATTTCCAATTACGCTGACTAACAGATCAATAACGACAACATCGTACAGAAAAATGTGCCGATTGAAAGTAGCAAATGTACTCTACGGACATTGTTACTGCTTTATCTCACCATAAGGATTGCCTGTTGATAATAATCCCTGTTTGCTGCGGTGATTAACTGATGCCCAATACTGCCTCCTCCAGCACTTTGACCAAATAGTGTGATTCTGTCTGGATCACCGCCAAAAGCTGTGGCGTGTAAATAAAAGCATTGATGTTATAGTTTTATTAGTATTTTCCCCTTGGTGAAGGTGAGGGGAGGACGGGAAAAGTCAACATCGTCCGATGGCATGAGAAACAGTGCATTTTATACAGAACTGTTACTAATGAACTTGATAATTCAGTGAGGGATACTTATCATTTTTGGTTATTGTTAAAGGGTCAATCTTTTCGTCCAAAATTGTTCAAATTTTAGCTCTTCATCAAGCTAAACTGCAGTCTTGGCAACACCCAAAAAGCAGCTTCGTCGCTCAAGGGAAGTCTTATTCAATAGCTTGCAAGTGTCCAAACGGTCTACCCTCATGTAATGGAGAATCTGAATGGGTTGTTCCTCTCTTCAGCGACTATGCTGTGCAGCAGTCATTTAAATGTCATTGATGTAAAAGTTTCATTGATGGATGGGAGTGCTGTTCACAGTTGACGATGCTCTTTGAAATTTTCTTCCTAGCTCATGCCAATGAAAGCACTGGGCCAATAAAAGATTTGAGAAGAGTGACTGCAAACGGTTTTTTTTAGGGCGGGAAATAAATGTTCACTGATTCTTTTGGCTTTGAACACAGCTCGTTGTTGAATATGGATAAAACCTATTGTCCAGGCCCATTGCTTATCCTCTGCCTTCTGCCTTGTTCCGGCGATGCCGCTGATATGCACTTTTGTCAACTTAATATATGAACATTTTCGGATACATGAAAAATTGTAACATAACAATTTCCAAAAAAGGAACGTTTCTTTCGTGGGCCATCGTTACAAGCATAATGTTTATGGCTGTATGACATCGTGGAGGGTAAACTCCTGTCCATGATCATTATGGTATTTTGATTGTGCAGTCCCTGTTCCCCGTGTCCTGTAAATGAGTTTAATGATCAGTTCCGTGGTACAATAGTCTGATTATCTATCGTTCACAACCACCTTAAAAAATTAAGAAAATAAGATGTTATATTCTAAGTACGAAGACTAGATTTACATGAATGTTTCTGCTACGTTCAGGGCCTAATACATTTCCTACGAATTTTTTAAACAGCACTGGTAGCGGTACTGAAAATGAGAGTCCATCCTATCTCCAACTTCACAGGATCCCTGAATAAACCATTAGTCTTAGGACCCCAGACGTTTGTCGTGACAGTTCTTTTCCATTTGCCGAAGACTCTCCCATCCCGGCCTGTCTTAGGGCAACACCCCCGTATACGTACGGACCAAGTAAGAACTCGGTATCCGCGGTCATGAGTCATTACATCAATATCTCACCTGCAATATGTGTGTGTGTCCATTTTATAGCCTCATGTTGATCCCACAGTGCGTAATTCCCCTTGGCAGCATCACCTGTTCGGTTATCATGAATAGTAATGAAGAAATTTGCATAAAGTGGACTTGAAGAATGAGTTTTGCACAACAAAATGCACATTATAGTGCTATGGGGGAAACATTAACCATTAGTATCTTATGCGACTGTTTTCATTCCTTAAAATCGCCTCCCTCGTATCACCTGTGCCCCAAGAAGTCTAGAGAATTGGTTAAGTTTATTTTACTTTTTCCACGGATGTCAGATCAACATTAATTGTGAGAGCTCGTTGCAAAGGGATGAATGATATGGCATTGTGCTCGGAGGAGTACATATGGTTTCATCACAAGGGTCTGTACTTCACATTGTGACAGCATAAAACAAATCTCGAGCAACAAGTCAAAAATTCAGGGAGCCCTACCGCGGCTACTGACCGAGAGTCACTTATATATTTATGACCTGCAAGGCAGTGATATATGATGCAAGCGACGATGACCCCAAAGATAATTACGTTCATACGTACCAGAATTTAACTTCTCACAGCTTTGCATTAGGAATGTAATAATCTTGGAAGCAGGTTTGAATATGTATCATGTACCACATTCTCACGAATACAGCCTAAGGTGCATGAA
This sequence comes from Holothuria leucospilota, assembly GCA_029531755.1. Lineage (NCBI taxonomy): Eukaryota > Metazoa > Echinodermata > Holothuroidea > Aspidochirotida > Holothuriidae > Holothuria > Holothuria leucospilota. The sequence continues at coordinate 21,219,802 of CM055969.1, forward strand.
TTAAACAACTCCGCCGGGCTGACAAGGCGTAACACTGTCCTAGAAAAGTATATGGTATGGCCAGCTATGAAGTTAAAGTATGCCAGCCCGCTCTGAGACTTTTCTAGACTTAGAATATCAAACTTGTCAATTTCAAAATAAGCTCTCCACAAATCTTCAGCTAAATTACCATAATGGGCAACATTACGCGGGACTGAAACGAAAAACTATAGACAGTTCATTCACATCAACGAATAGCTGACCATTGCAGTGTGTGATGGAATTGTTCCTTCCATATTTTTTAATTTTAAGTTCTTAAAATGTTGAACTTAAAATGTTGATGGTTTTTCCTTATTCTTTTTTATAATTTATATTTCAAACTTGATATTCAATAAGCTGATAACTTTTGCTGCTGAGCCATTCTCAAACTTCGGATCTGCAGACCACTAAACGAACTTGTCAACAACCCATGGTCTCCAAAATTATATTTTTTTGTTCCTTATCAGTGCTGCAAACTCATAACTATAAAATAATTCAATGATTGTGATATTAAAATAACTAACCTGCATAAAGAAATCCGAATGCAGCTAATCTATAGTTGATTCCCACAACAATGACGTCATTTATTGCTGCTAGAGCTGTTCCGTCATATTCAGGAAAGTTGCCGGAACCAACGAGATAGGCGCCACCATGTATCCATATCATCACTGGAAGACCACTTCGCTAGGGGTAATGAAAGAGCATCTGTAAACTTTCATGCCTAAGAGAATATACCCCAAGTGCATTTTAGGCTTGGGGCAAAGCGAACTCGTAACTGATGGCCGCTCTTTGACGTAAATAGTTTTCAGATTACAGCTTTGCCTTCAGATGTAAGAAAATCTGATTGGACAATGACATCAGGAGAACATTGAAATGTGAGATGTCGTTCAGCCGATATTGCACAGAAGACCCTGGAGTTACTACCTGGGTGCGCCATAAGCAGAGTTAGCGGATAACAAGGGATTGTGGCATTTAAATCACACACAGTGTCTTTAGCAGAATCGACTTTGGGTACCTCACAGTCTGCTTACGTCTGGGAGGTACCAAGACTTTTTCCTTTACAGACTGAAAGTAAGTTGGGAGAATTATTACTGCACAAAACTGGGAAATTTGTGACAAATGAAGTAGCCACATGTTGCATCCCATCGGTATGGCTTAGTGACAGGAATGGAAAAGGTGGCACCGCTGGGCTGCTGGGACAAATAAGGACACTCGAAAAAGTCTCGGAGCTACGATGCCAGGAGAAAGGGTTCGAAGTCATCACTAAAATATGTCTCATAGCACTATACAATCATATGGGCCAGTTGGACATCTTGGGTCAAGACTCCATGCCATATGTCAGTCGGGGGGGAGGGGAGGGGGGGGGCAATGGATTAAATTTACATTAAGAGCTAATGGTGACAAATAATACTGTGTTAAACAGTAAGTAAACTTTCGGGGAAATTACCATTGTATGGCTGATGTAAACATGCACCAAGGCCTAGCATACATGGTACTAGGTGCAAACATAAGCCTCAGGGACCTCTCAATTCCAATTGGTGTTTGGGGAAGTGGGGGAGGGCCGGAGGGGACTGCAGCACTTCTGCCTGAAGCAGGGGCGTAGCCAGGAATTTGTCAAGGGGGGGGGGCGAAGCCCATAGACAGACTCTCAGCGCTCCGAGCCACCATGGGTTGGTGCAAAGGCAAGAAAATTTTGGCCCAAAATGTCTCCCGGATAGCTGAAAATGGCACTGCCCAGGCCTGTTTACCGCATATAAATACTGGAAACACTAGCAATATTGTCAAAATATACATTAAAAATACCAACAATATGCTCAAGGGGTGATGCCCCCATTGGCTACGCGCCTGGCCTGAAGTATTGACCCATGTTTGCCGGAAAATAGCATATATTTTGCTCGAAATAGTAATTTTCTGCCCGAATGGAGGTAGGGTTGAGTTGATGACCTCATCCCCCTCCCTTGTTCGCCTACGGGTACCAGTGCTGTATCGAGTCACTGACTCACTGTGAATCGATTCGAGTCGGTGACTCGACTACTCGAGTCATTGTATTATTTCTATGAGGAAATTATAATACAATTGCTCGAGTCATTTTCCTTTTGAAAATTAGTGACTCGAGTCATGACTCGTTACAAGTTTGACGGGTGCAACAGTCACCCTACCTTGATGCTTGGAGTCCAGACGTGGAGGAACAAGCAATCCTCATCTTGATCGATGTCAACGGCAACTTGCCAACATCTAGCTCGTTTATAAGTAGAATCCCAAGGAGATGTCCAAGGTTCCTTTGGTTTAGTTTTATAAAATCGCAGATCTCCGACGGGCGGCTCTGCATAGGGAATACTGTAGAAGGTATCGATTGTTGTATTAACCGTTAATTGACTGTCGCTGTACTCAAATGGTATCGTCTCTCCTATGATAGTTCCGAGGGTAGTTTCCACTTGGACCTCATCACATGTTGTTAAAATATATACCATGGACAAAAGCAAGCCGGTCACAAATATCCTCATCGCCATTATTTTAGAGTGAAGAGTTACAATAAAAATGCTACAGCAACTGGGAAACAAAATGTCACATGTCAGAAGGCGGACAGTTTGCAATTAGCGTGTCAGTAAGGTCAGTGTACTATTTAAACATTCCACAGTCACTAAGTGCTTCTGGTTTGAGCTTGCGTTGGAAAAGACTGTACAGTGATTTATCAAGTAAACAGTAAATATTTAAATACCAAAGTCGACTGAAGCTTTGAAAGATTGTGCATAACACCATTAGGTAGGTTTCAAAGTGGTGTCCTCCAAGCTGGGTTTCTAATTATCCGGTTCAGTGTTTGTCTGAATCACGTAATGTCCGTTCTTAAGTAAATTCAGATTGGGTCCTCTTACCCCTTCCAGTCTTGGAAAAGTGGTTTTAAATTAAATTAAGACTGGGATTACACTCTCATCCTATAAGGTCCGGCCGTTAATGGCACAGTTTTCTCAACTGTGACAGTTAAAAACTCTCCTACGTATATACCGGTACTTCTAGACCCTGCCTCTAAATTTTACAACAATAATTGTCTTCAACACCTTCTAGACAAAGGTCTGTTGTTTAATTGCTTAAAACGATATTCTGTTTAGTACATTGCTGACTACCGTGTGTGACTTTATAACTACTTTTTGTTATATGAACACTCTGATCTGTCTGTTATGTAACCATGTGGGCTATAGGCTACAAGGTTTCTTACATTTCACTGACCTGAACAAATCTCGATCAACCAGAGCGGCCCATATTAGAGGGCATAATTTGAATCGGCACCCATTTTATGTCAATCAAAGTTCGGATTGTTTTAAGCACCTTGTTTTTGTCCTTTGAACACTTGTCCAAATGGAGCTCATGTGACCGGAGTAATTCACCCAGAACCTATTTGACAGTAGGAATGTGTCCGGGTAACAGGTACGTCGGAATTGATGTGGTCCTGGATGAGCCTATTGCAGATTCAGAGATACTTCTTACCTAGACACAACGATATAATTCTATAGTTGGATATGGCCTAAATAGGTATCTATATGATAAAACATTCACTTTGCCAAACGCGTTTTTTTGTTCGAGTCTTAACTCGTCTTTGTTATCACTTTACATTTAAAAGCTAGACTATTATTTTCGAGTTTGAATAGATGATCAAAAAATCGCTAGAAGAAATTGGACACAAAACTTGATCGGGCTTGGTCCATTCTTATTTGAATCAATTTACATTCAGCCATGTTTTTATTAATTAACATATTTTCGTACCTCATAGTGTACTTTGGAGCAACCCAGAACGCAGATAAATATTGCACGCCCCCAAACAATATCAGGATCATAGGCAGACAAGATGAGGGCGTGAGATACTTTTTTTCAAGGTGCTCCCCCGCCCCTTTGATTGCACGGATCTGAGTAGACACAACATTGACAGTATCGAAAGGACACACTTCATTTTTATGCATTCCAAGAATTTGTCTCCGAACTGGAGGGATGTATATACTAACATAGAAGAGGTACCGCTGATTCAGTGTAGAACAAGGATGCTAGTTGAGACTCACACTTCAGTGCAGTGGCCTATTCGTAAATATCGTTAGAGCACACAGGTAAATAGGATTACAATTTGACCTACACAGCAGGCCTGCTATTTATCTGTTGACATTCTGCTAAGGTGTTGCAAAGACAGATAAAAATCTGAAACATTGGTTGTTGATTGATAGCTGTCAATACATCTCTAACTTTTACTTTGTTTTCATTTTTATCTCAGTAAGTTCATGGAAAGATTACGCTGACCTGTGACATTACAGGGTTAGGGCCCATTTACACTAGGCGATTTTTCCTTTCGTCTCTGGCATAAGTCGGGTAAGCTATACCAACGAAGTAGTATGAACCTTACCATGTCGCATACACCAAGACACAATTTCTCATTTCATGCGACATCGCAAGCAGGATCAAAACTGGCCAATGGGGAAGGTGCGAAAAGATCACGTGTTGAGTGTATACTTCACTTCCTCTGCTACAGCAGTGGGAGAAACAGTGGCACCACTAGGGGGTTGCAAGTGGGGTGGGGCTCAAACAAATATGGGGGAATTGCTGTGCCTGTGCATTGCTCCTGTAAGCTCTATACCTTCGTACAGGAGCGGACTGGGGGCAAGTGAGGGCATAAAAGGAGGGGGAATACGCCCCATCCCCCGTCTTGGTGGCGCCAACGGCGAGGAAGGCTTGAACTCATAGAACGCACTGAGTAAATTGATTGACCCATGCCTCCAAATACTCATGCAACAGACGCATGAATGCTGGACGAACTTCTTTGGACACATCGCACTGTAAACAAAGGCCTATCTAGAAAGACCTTGGCGAAAAAGTTGTCATAGTACAGCTGACCACCGGAAGTACTGAATTGAATTACCCAACTGGCTTATTACAATACCGTACCTTTGAGATGTTGTTTTGAGATGAAGCCATAGAAATTTAAATTACTTTAGTTTCTATGGATATGGCTTTTGTTTGCTGCATCAGGTGGCTGCCATTTGCAAAACTGATAATAGTGATATGACTGACAGACACATGAAATTGGACATTTTAGGTAGTTCAGTATAATTACTCCCAGTATCTTTATTCCCACAGTCAGTAATTCCGAAACTGGGCCACAGGCACTGTAACGGGTGGGGAATTATTCTTTACAGCCAACGGTGCCACCAGAAGATGGTTATTTACGGAAACCACCGAGGACAATATCTTACAAATCCATCTACACAGCCTCAGGAAACCCGTGTAATATGTAGACATGCGTGTAAAGGTTGAGAAAATTTTCCCTTCCCCTAGTGGCGATTTTTATCTCTCTTATAATACAGAAGTGTAGAATTTCTCCAAAAATGGGCGGTCCGAAATAGATTTTCATGATGATTCGTTAACTCCCCAAGCGCTTTCTAGACGCTAATCCAACGAGGGCTATCTCTACCCCCTCTTGTCGTTTCTTTCTTTTTGAGACGATACCTTAGATGCACTGCAAACTTTATGTGGTTATCTGGATTTCAATACGTAAGAAAATTACATTTAGGAGTTTTCAATTTCAAAATTCTCTAGGGGAGGCAGACCACTGACCCCGTGTCTTAGCCATTTTTACAGACAACGATGATCACTACCTTGTCCTCTTCCGAAATTGCAGAATGGCCATACTGCATTACAACACGCGAGTTTTCATGTAATGGATAACCTTTGTTATGTAAAATGGAGTGAGAATATCAATGCTAAACTGTACTGGAACCTACTACTATCAGGACGTACCACCTGTATACACCAGCTGTCTCATAATTACCTCCTACAGTTTCCCGTAACCTAGGACACCTTGAGAGGAATTATTGCAAAATCCCAAGCACTTCTACCATCATCCATTCTCCCCACCCTCAAGCCCGCTGCTCCATGAAATCGACTGGTCGTGTGTCCGATTTAAGCTATATTAAAAAGCATGGTCAAATTTTCAGTGATTTTTGTCGGTTGTAGAGTACCGTTTAGAGATAGAAGGTAATTCAATATTTTACTCTTATGACCTCAACTTTTCAAAAACCCAAGAGGTTTCGCACCTCGGGCCCCCATCGGAATCTTACCCTTGGACCCAGACTCTGTAAGGAGAGAGAGGCGCTCTTTGGCCTTTTCGACATTTCGCTTTTACCCCGCCTCGGACCCCGTAAACCCAAATGGAGATTTGCAATCCCGGTTAGACCTTTTATCGGGCAAGTATTAAGTATATGTAAGTAATGCATATTTGATGGATATATTCTTTGATGTTCACTTAGAGGCTTTAATTAATAACCTTCACTCAGCCATTATCATCGAATTTCACAACATCTGAAATGAAATAAAGGTCTTACTGAAGCCTATTTCTTGCGTTCTTATCTAACGTTGCGAAAGCTCCATGCTCCATGTGCCCATCGGGGGCTCCACCACTGGACCCTCTAGAACGATTCCATTCAAATTTTCATCATGCTCTCGAATACGGAGAAGGGGGTGGGGCAGGTATGTAATTTGTGTATGCTGTGGAAGAGGACCTCTAAATATGACCGGTGTTGTTAATGAAAGCAGAGGAATGATACCGGGTGATAAAAGTGTGCCAAACATGAGAGAATGTTACCAAACTCTTTCCTTATTTCCACAATTTTGTGTGTTTTTCGAACTTTTTGATCCTCACATACTGGGACTTAAGCCTATATGCGGGAGAAGAGGTAATTAAGAGGTGGTGGATTGGAGAATGGTTTCCACTCTACCCTCGGTGAAACTACTCGAGTTTAGAGAAAAAAGCTTTTCTTGAAGCTTAATCGGTAGTTTAGTTTGATTTTAATGTTCTTAATATTTCATATTCTCTGGGCTGTTAGTTTGTCTGCCCCTCTAATGGTCACCCTAGCTGCAACAATCTACTAGTTACAGAGTACGCCCTATGTTCTCAAGTGGATGTCCGCGAGCCATTTGCCACCCGCAACGTGAACAAAACTGCCCGCAGGGATTCGAGGAGCGCAATATTTTAATAAAAACTAAAGCTATCGAACAAGCATAACTACGATAATAAATTTAGAGCAAAACCTCAAATTAAAGTGGCCCGAGGCGCGAAACTCTTCAGAATCCTGAACTATGCCCTTAGTCTGGCAAGCTGTCCAGTCCTTATGAGTCATTCATATCTCGAACCTTCCTTGATAATCCATGGTTACCCTAATCCTTAACCCTTCTTCACTGATTCCTTGTGGAAGGCAAAAGGAATCTATGCAATCACGATGGCGTGTGTGTGTGCGTGTGTGTGCGTGAATGCGTATGTGACGCTTAGATTGTAAACATGATATCTCAAGACGTGAATGGGGGACATATTTCATACTTGGTATATAGATTGATCATATAATATTGAGAAAAGAACCCAATTGTTTTTGGTGGAGGTCAGAGGTCGTGTCAGGTCAACAGAGGTAAAAAACCAAAACCATTGTAAAAACGATATTTCAAAGTACCAATTAATAGAAACTTTTCATACTTGACAAGTGGATGCGTTATGGTCAAGAGAAGAACCTTACTGTTTTTGGTAGTGGTCAAAGAGGTCACATTGGTTATACAAATTGATCATATTAAGAGAAAGACCCGTACTGATTTTTGTAGAGGTCAAAGGTCATATGAGGTTACCCGAAGAAAAAACGAACAACCTTGTAAACATAATATCTCAAGGTAGGAAGCATGGATACTTTTGATACGTGGAATGTGAATGTTTTATAGTCAGAACATGGAACCCATTATTTTTGGTAGAGGTCAAAAGGTTATGTGAAGTCACCGGAGGTAAAACTGCAAAAACCTAAGAAATTACTTGTAAACAGGAAATTTCAAGATAAGACTGAATGATGGACACTTTTCATATTTGCTGTATTGATTTATCATATTGATTAAAACCCTTCTGTTTTAAGTAGAGGTTAGAGATTCGTGTGAGGTCACCAGAGAAAATCCTTGTTAATACAATATCTCAAGATAGGAATGGTAGATGCTTTTCATTACTGTATAAATTTATCATATTAAGAGGAAGAACCCTAAAATGTTTGGTAGGGGTCAGAGGTCATGTTCGGTCACCAGAATTAACAATCAAAAACCTTGTAAACATATTTCAAAGTAGCAAGTATATATGGATACTTTCCAAACTTGGCATGTGGGTGCATTATGGTAAGAAGGTGAACGCTATTGTTTTTGATAGAGGCCAAAGGTTATCCGAGGTCACCCGATGTGAAACAACAAAAACCTTGCACATTGCTAGTTAATGGAAGAGCTCAGGGTGCGAATGGTGAATATTTTATTACTTGATATGTAGGCTCATCGTATTGAGACGGAGGAAGAACTTATTTTTTTAGGAGGAGGTCAGAGGTCACTAGAGGTCAAAAGCGAAAGCATTGTACTTAAAATTCTTTTCAGAGGTAAGGAATCACTAACCTTTTTGGCTTTCTGACATGTATTTAGGCTACAAGATTGGGAAGAAGAGGACGGGGGAGTTCAATTGCCTCCAACTAATTTTGTACTAGTCGTCCTCAAAAGTTCGGTTCCAGCTCGGTTTAAAACAATAAGTAAAAGCAAAGAACAAATTACCAAACACTCGAACTTGTTATTCTGTGCTTTTTAAAGAAATCACTGTTCTTTAGTACGTATTTGGAATAGGGAGTCGGTTGTACGTATAACAAAATCCTCGTGATCTGCCTTTTAACTGTCAGTAAAGGAGAAACCTGTATTTGATCGTTAGTCTATCACAATCTGTGATCAGCCGATAAAGCTGGTGATGCGTGACGTCATCAGATCAAATAATGCAGCCAATACGTATTTGCCTTAGGTACGCAATCCGAGGGGTAGGAAGCTGTACTTAGCTGGCGGTAGGTGCTGAGTGTTTTAGACCGTCCTGGTTGAGGGATCTCAGGGGTAGTGATATGGATTAAAAGTTTGACCTTCCTTAGATGCAATTTGATCCTACATTTTATGTACAATTTGAAGTAAATTCATTGAAAAGTGTGATAGGCTACTTTAAGGAATAAGTTACACATATCATGGAAGTACTAGTGCTTCCATGCACGTACTTCACAGAGGTAACAATTAAGGGGTCCGGGTCCATAAAAAGTGAGGACGGCAACATACTTCAGCCCCCACATATCTGACTGGGGTGCTCAGCCGGCTTCCTACATATATATGCGAAGCCAATTTGTTGAACTAAATATTTGTATTTGTTGCTTTCTTTTCTTGTGATATGCCGTCATAGTGAAGAGAGTGTCAATAATGACAACTTCCTCTACTCCAGAAACGATTTTACCATCCATTCTACCCGTGATATTGGTTAATTTACTTGACTTTCTGTAATATTTACTTACTATACATACACAATCCATCAAATGAGGTAGTGGGGAAAGAAATTGGAATCATTAAAAAAGCGTAATTGATAGTTTAATCTTACTAGCTTACAGCAACTGCATAGTGTGCTGTTCGTTTTAGTTCCATGGTTTAAGTAGTCTATTTGCGTACACAATCACTTCAATCTGGTGTTGTTGTCACGGGTTAGAACTCGTGACGAACCTCATCATATGAATAATTGAATTTTGTACTTTGAAATCCTGTTCTATGCTCTTCTCATATTATCGTTTATTAGCAATCCGACTATTACAGTTGATTCCTGATATCAGTTTAAGTGCTTTATGCTGTCTCGTCACAAGACCTTGTGATTAAAGGCATTAACAGTAGCTCAAAGGTTACTTTTAAACATACAGCTCTGTTTTGTTTTAAATATCGACCTGTAACGTCGATCCCTTAGGGTTACCATTATTTGATCATATCATAACATATTGCATTTTAAAGTTTAACCAATAAGTAGCCTTATTTTTGAGTTTAATAGTCATATCGTGCAATAAAAACGTCACATGAATAATTAGAGGCACTGTACACGATGAATTGGCATAGGGGGTATGCTTCTTCAAATTGTGAAGTGATTTCACTTTTCCTTTAAAATAAGCTGAAATTTAGTTTTGATTTGATAGACGAGTACTTAATAAAAGAATTCTGGTAAAATTTGATTTCAGTTCCTATTTGTGGTTCCCAAAAATAATCAGGTGGAGTTATCTCATTTTAACCCCAAAGTATATGCTTGAAGCAAGTTCACTATGTGACATCATAACCTCACATTGACCAACCACTGATTTGACTTTCTTTTAACTTTCTAGTTTTCTCCTCATAATGTCACACTTTTGTATCGTCAATGTATGAAAGGCATGGAAGTACGGTAAACTATACATTGTCCATGGGAAATTCATATCCTTATCTATTTCAAGATAAAAAATAGATTAAAAAAACAAAGAAAATAAATAAACAAATAAAGAAAGGAACAAAGTAATTAAATCAATCCTTATAAACGTGATGAGATGACATGTTGACATATCCATTCAGTTGGAAAGAGTCAATTGCGCACTAATTTGTGATGTCCTTTTTTACAACTCCCATCATTTGCTTGTGTTTCCTTTTGAAATGAAAATGTTTGTAGGTCCTTGGAAAAAACCACTGTTTTCTTGCAAAACATGTTGTGAGGAAATGGCGTTTATAGGTAAATAATTACATAACACTAAGAAAGTGATCACATTTTAAGAGATGAAACGTGTAGTTTTGAAATTTCAGACCTAAAGAGCAATTTCCTCATCCCAGATAGTTCCAATTCTGACAACTTAGTTACTTCTAGCCCTTTACCTCCCAAAACTTAAGCTCCTCCTTGTGTAGACAAAAACCATATCCTATTGAGCACACAAGACCCTTATGTGTAATCAGAACACGCTCTTTGCATTGTGTGAAATGTGAGCTACCAGTTACTCTGCATCTTTTGAATTTTCCGATTTTGATGTCAATGAAAGAGCATTCACCAATTGAGAATTTTGGTAACCCCTCACCAAAAATGTTATTGAAGTGATGAGTGTCATTTTTACACTTTAAACCTCTCCTCTGCGAAAGAGTTATTTTCCCAAGAATCTCGAGATTGCCAGACTGAGTGCCAGAAAAAAACGGAACATAATTGAACCTGTATCAAAGATGAGTCGTTTGGATTGCCATGTGAAGCGAGAAATACAGAGATGAACTTGTGACAAGTTCATGGTTTCCAACTACTACAAGAGCACACCTTTATTTGAAGGATCATGTAAGCAGTCCCCTCAACTTGAGGGACCAGCGAAACTTGAGAATACTCCTCTGATCTCTCTTCCAATTATCTTTCAAGATGTTTCACTCTTATCTCAGCAGGAGTGGCGCAAGAATTGCCCGACTGGTGCCAAGTTCCTCGAAGAGGCGGGGGTAACCCGAAGCCCCGACAAAGGTGGCAGGTTTTTGGGAGGATTTCGAAAGCAAAATTTTGAGTTATATTGAAGAGCAAAGTCATGTAAATCGTCGGGGAGTCTGTTAGCTGTTGAAGATTATATGCTTTATCGTACCCATTGAATAGGAAAATTTTCCAGACGTTGGGGATGGCAGTTTCCTCTACGAGGCCCCTGCCCCGCACCCATAGCGAACCCCTGACTCTCAGAATATAAAAATTGCACATGTGAAGGTAATTCGATTATGCTGTCGCATGACTAAAAAGAGCCCAACTCCAATTAATTACGATGGGGGGGGGGGGGGGGTTATGCTATGTTTAAATTTTGATGAGGGACTTCGTCCTTAAAAATGCTGTTGGTAAAACTGGGCAACAGTTTGATCCAAAAATGACTTATTAAAACACTGACTCGAGGATGGTGATTCGTGCAACTGGTTAGGGTTTTTCGGGGACGGGAGGGGATTTTTCGGGAGGGAGGGGGGATAAGTACTTTTGCCCGAAGTTTGAATGTTCTACCGGAATTGGGGCTCAACACAGTTGTAGTATGTATTCTGTAGTCAGTAAAATTTAGTATAGCATTGTTGCCTATAACATTTGGAGATTGATTTATGACTTTAGAATTTGAAGCCGTAGCTAGCTGGCTTTTGAAGGAGAGAATGGCGTTTATGGCTCTAAGCCATGTAATTGATTCACATGTGCTTCAGAAAGATGGAAAGAGAATGATGTTGAAAGTGAAAGTCAAGGGGGCGGGGGTGACCCAACGAATGCTTTCTAGAGGCCATCTTTATCTAGTTTTTCAGTAAGAGGTGTGAAGGAGTTAATGGAGATTTGTGTGAAAAAAGTGTAGGGGGTGATGGGGACTTTGGGCAAAAGTTACTGTGTGAAAAAGTGAAAGTCAATGGGAGCTTTTCCAAGAAGTGAAGGTATATGTATCAAGTGTACAGAGTACCGTTGACAAAGACAGAGGTGCAAATTTTAGTACGATTAGATGGCAGAGGATAAACGATTTACGAGGCAAAGTTAAATATATCTTATGGCACCAAACTTCACTTGCAAGAAAGACTAGATGCAACTATTGTCTATGCTAGTTTTGAGAGGATAACTCTGTCTTCTTAGGTTATGACCAGACCTGTGTTCAAGCTTTGGAAAAGGAAGAGGGGGAGGGGGCTGTATCGGCCCAAACTAAGGCCCAGAAAACTTTATTATGGTAACAACTGGAAGAAATACCCAAAAGTCTAAGTGTTTGATATATATTTTAACAGTTTAATGTTCTAAATAAAGAATCAGTTCAGTACTTTAGCATTATATATTGGAATGAAAAAGACTTTAAGTTAAATACTGACTTAAAGCAACAATAATATTGGACCACTAAAAGGGGGGGGGAGGAACAATCAACCCCAGGTGGGCTACGAGTGGGGGAGTAGCTATACAATTTCTTCGTTCGGTTTGCATTAAAATTTAATTGATGTGTTATACCTTCACCTGATAACCTGTCACAGCATTTCAGGTTAGTCACTGACGATTTTCAGCCACGGAAAACTGAAAAAAATTTCTCTATATTGTTTGCGCATGCGTTGGTTGGAAAGTTTTCAGAGAATTTAGTCGTTTATATATAGCTGTTACGTTTCTTTAATTATTCAAATAGGGTTCATGAATTTAGTGTCACGTTAATAAAGCAGGTCTAGACAATGTTTAGAGAGTTAGCTCATCTTCAGCACGGTCATTGTTTGTCGGATTCTTACTTTTGCTTTGTCTTTTGTTTTGTTACCAAAATAATTCGAAACTGTTAACTTTCGTTTTGTAACAAATGTCTTCCGCCACACTGTAGATATATTGTAAAAGTTAACCAGATGAGAAGTAAGAAACAGCCTTGTTTTAAAGTATTTTACTAAAACTTTAAAATTTTATATCCTTTAAAATGTAATGATAAACGAAGTTTATGACACAAAAATTTCTAGCTCTAAACTTTTCATGTTAAATATTATTTCTTTGTTACGGTTAAAAATTTACATACTTATTTTTTTCATCCTTATATACAAAGGTTGGTGACCTGATGTACCATCCTGATCAATTACTGAGTTGTTTCGTTATAGCAGGACTGCCTGAGGGCTCGTGCCAGTTCTGGGTTGTAATTTCTCTTAGGAGGACTGTCAGGATTTCCAGTGCAACGAGAGATAGCCCACAGGGCTTTTCTCAGTAAAGCACAACACAACTATACCTATATTCATAAATAATGTATATTATTACTTTAAAAGAACAAAAAGCTTGACTAAACAGTTGTAGTTCTTTTTTCTGTAATTTTTGCTGTGACAGCCCAAAATCGGCCATATTAATGTTTTATTGATTAACAAAGAACTATTTTCAATTTGGTATCCTCGGATGGCAAAGAGCTTTCCGTCAGTGTGTTTACAGTTGCTTGGATTGAATACCGCGCTGCCTAGATGGGCTTTTCTTGTAACGTATAAAACTGTTAAAACATAGTTGTTGCTGACTAACTTATTTTAAGAATGACCGGGCTGAAAAAATGATCAATTTTGATTTGCTTATATTTCACTGTTTGGAATAGTGCTGAGAAGTTAAGTGATTAAGTCTTCATTCACTGTTAAAATGCAGGGAGTGAAGGAGGTCGCGCATAGTTAGGCAGCAGCTTTCAATAACTTTAACTTATCCATCATTTAACTTTGAAGTAAAAACTAAAATTGGGGATAACACGGGTAATGAGAAAGCAAAACAGAATTTATAAGTGCGACGATGCGTGGACGGGGACAGTTTTCATTCTTTGTTTGACAATGGGTCCATACTTTTGCTTTGTTACTGATTTATTGGTTTCATCCTGTTTTCATTTTTACCGTTTTCCATTGGTTGTTCATGAGGATACACATGACCGAAACCATTCAAAGTAAGTGTAACGTGATGAGGATGACCGAAGTAGGTAAACTTACCTTAGTGACAAATTTATGCAAAAATAACTGAATGGGTTGCGCAGGTGCCGGACTTAACACTGTCGAGTGGAAACTAGGTGTAATTTCGTTATATTTACCCTTGTTTTATATGGATCAATAAATTAAGATATGCAACCGTGATCAAATAGGAGTGGGATAAGGTTCCGTAATGGACTCTCGAATTATTATCTTATCTAGCGACAAAGGTCAAGATTTACAAGTATTTAGTCTCGTATTGTCTCTGGTTCATCACATGAGTTATGCAAATATCACCTGACGATAAGTGACTTGCAAGTTTAGTCGTCAGGACGGAAAGGGAAGTAGTATTAAGAAGATACCCATCGGAGAGGCAAGACAGAACCGCACAGCTCTAAAGATCATCGTAAAACGTAAGTTACGTATAGTTGCCATTTATTTTAAAAGCCCCACCGGCCGATGTCATTTGCAAAGGGCGAAGAATAAACAAGTACAGGCTGAGGAGGCCCCCTGCCGTGGTGGAGCTACTTCCCACAAGTGGCACCACTGAGTGCATCTGACCAACCGCTCAAGCTTCAGACCTCTGCATTCCTGGTCTTTAGGCATGATGGGCTCCGTTCTGGACTCACCGGAACAGATGTTCTACTTTTCTAGAGATAACCTTCGTCAATGTACATAGAAACGAGGACATTTTTACTTTTAAACATAACACTGTAGGCCATATAAAATTGAACTATCGAAATATTGTCTAAAAGGAGCAATACGGAATAAAGTTCGCAGGCCTATAATATATACTACTAGATGTAGGATTGTACTTTGTGGTATTCATACAATGCTACACTCAAATGGAATACTACAAAGAGTCAGGCTCGTATAGAAATTTACCAGTGGTAGTATATAACAACCACTACGCAGGTTTATAGTATAGATTTATGTAGAATATTCTTCATCATACGTGAATTTAAATGAAATAGAACAATACCACCAGTCGTAAAATGGCATGTGCACGGTTTATATGGAGACAAAAATTCATGTTCATAAGAAGTGTAGCATAATCATCCAAAAACAGTACCTATAAACATGAATGTTTAGTATTTTAGTTTTCCTTTATTTTCCATGTCTTAAGTTGTAATAAAATAATTCACTTGGACATTAGTCGGGTTTTCGGGGTTTTTTTTTGAAGTCATTGTCACGAATATAGGGTTGCAGTGACTCCGGCTGTCGATTTCAAGGTAACTCGAATCAGACGATTTATCAAATACAATGCACACCAATCTGAATTCTCATTCCGGTGACTGCTACAAAGTGCATGGATTTCTTTAATTATTTCACGTCTTTTTAGGGTACAATTTTATAATGTCATAGTCAAAATTACACCGGGCGTGACCGGGTTAAGACTAAATCTCAAACACAAATTTTCATAGCAAGGGATCTGGGTCGGAGCTACGCGACGTTCTTCTTGAAGAATATACATTGCAAAACGGTTGTTTCCACATTTACCTCTCTACTGAGTACAACCACATGCAGCCCTAATTTTTCTCTACGCCAGGGGTTCCTCAAGCGTTTGGGCTAAGCTCACTTACATGCTTGAGTTTTTACTATTGGAAAATTGTGGCCGCAAGAAGTGAATTACGCAATTTGCTTTCTCATTTAAATTTTTCGCCGCTTTAATCTTTGGCCGGCCATTCTAGAGCTCTTCGTTGGCAGTTTATTACCAATGGGCCGCCATTTGAGAACTTATAGGCTTTACAATTTATAACACATCCCCTCCTGGAGGTTTGTTTTTTTCTCTGTGGTTACTTCCCCGATTTACAACAAAAGTATTGGGCAGAAAGGGTATCGTGTAGGAATCTGGCTTTCCATACTGAAGAAAATTTGCTCTGTTTCAGATTTAGAGATGAAATGGACTCAAAGTCCGACTCCGGAATGAGTCCTCCAATCCTAGTAGTAACATTGACACGCATTTTGCTGATATATTTCATCTCAAGGTTTTTTCAGTGAGATAAGAGGAGCTCAAATTTGTAGATATTAACATTTAATGTATCATATAAGCATACAACAAAATATGCAATGCATTCAAAACGACTATATCCAATCCTTATTTTCATAATATTTCAATGCAAACATAAAGTAGATATGTATTAAAGAAGATTCAAAACTTGAACGTAATTTTGATATGTTATAGTGCTACTTAATTGATGCACTCTGGTAAAATTTGGATTCAGTTACTTTGAACGATTCTCAAGATATCAGCAGCAATATGTAATCCTCATTTTCATAATATTTCATTGCAAACATAAAATAGATCAACATTTTAGTTGATGATATCACTACGTTTTTGGTCACTCAATGCTTAAAAAAAATTGCCCTGCCTGCTGCCCACTGTCCACATTTTACATTAAAATGTTAATGCAAAATGTAATTACAATCCAGTGTTGCATATCGACATATTCAGCTACGTAAAGGATATCATTGCTAACTTTAATGTGTTTCTCGAATCAACTTGGACGGCTCGACGTTTATTTTCAAGTCTTTTTGCGTTTAATTGCAGAATACAACCATGTTCAGATTCACTGTATTAGCATGCTTGTTGGTCCTTGCCGTAGGGGCACCCTTCGACCAAGGGCTGAACAACGACTGGGAGCTTTTTAAAAGTGTTCACGAAAAAGAGTATGAAAGCTGGGGAGAGGAGCAGTTCAGGAGGGGTGTTTGGGAGAAGAACCTGGATATCATCAAACGTCACAACTTGGAGGCATCCCTCGGCGTTCATACTTATACACTGGGAATGAACAAATATGGAGATCTGGTAAGGAGAACTTTGATTGATCAACTTAATGTATTCCTCAATTGAAAACGTGATTAAACATGTCAACATTAAACACGCTATCTTTGATTGCTCTTGACATTCTGAGATATGGTACCGTTAGGTCCATGTACCGAGAGATTAATTTGAGTTTACCAACCTGAGCACAAAGTACATATAAGCATCCCTTGATTGCAACAAACCGCTCACCTGGTAGGTCCGATTGAATGTGTGCATAAAGTGTGTGTTAAAGGGAGGGAGGTCGCAATCAACCGTTGACGGCGTTATACTACTCGAATTCTTCTTGGACAACTGCCAGTTAATTTAAAGGGGAATTTTCATGATCTCAGAGAGTTCCAATTCTCCCAACTATGCATCTTCTAGCTCTTCCCATAACTGTATGAAGCTCTTCCTTGTGCAGGAATAAACCTGTTTTATTGCCTAAGGCCATGTCCTGGTGAGCATACAAGACTATAAAATGTAATAAAAGTAATCTCTCTGCCTTGTGTGGAATGTGAGCTACTCTGCATCTTTCAAATTTTCAAACTTTGATGTCAATCAAAGAGCAGTCACCAACTGAGAATTTTGATATACCCACACTAAAAATATACTTTGGGGTGATGACTGTCTGTCTTAAAGAACCGATAAAATTTCCGGGCTTTATCAATTTAAAGGAAGAAATGAAACGTTTACATCGATTTCATGCTTTTATTCCATTATCTTCACTAAAGCATAATGTGCTCATGACTAAAAATAGTAGATCTGAGGTTAAAAACCGGTCACAAGGATGTTATTTTATAAGAAGAATTTCCCCAGAACAACCAACTGTACAACCGAACACAGGAAATTTTCATGTTAAGTTACTCGATGTCAAAGTCTTTGAAAAAGTAAAACATGTTAGCCACAGTTCCAATTTCAGTCCATCCGAACGGGATAATGTTTAGTAGAAAATCTGTTTATGTTTTCAGACTTTGCAGGGGCGGATCCAGGTGGGGGCGCACCCGGCGCACGCCCCCTTTTTTCGATGACCAACGACTTTTTTACTGGGAAAAATGAGCAAATAGATATGGAAAATATGCTTCCCAAATGCTGGGAAATCGCATCTAAGCGCATCTAGAATTCAAATTTCTTGGGGGAGGACCCCCAAACCCCCACCGTGACTTCGCGCCTTCGGCGCTCGTTCGTCGGCCTTCGGCCGACGGTGTGTGCGCCCCCCTTTCTCAAAATTCTGGATCCGAGCATGCTTTGAATAAACATAAGTGAAATTATGTAAAAAGGGGGAGTAGACAAGATATATCTTGTATTTTGTTTTGTACATTCAACTCTAATTTTACAAACTAAAGTCAAATATTTACCCAAGCTGATTGTTCAGATATTTCGGTTGTTTGATTGAAAACATTCATCTCGACATGCTTTCAAAGTTGGCAAGTAGCCCCGTTCTTAAGTAGATATGTAAGATTATCGACATGCATGCATATATTGCAATTGTAGTCCCCGCTCTTGTTTGCATAAACATTTTGAGTTTTGCAGACAGAATCAAGCTTCAAAAGAGGTATGTTTCGAATGAAAGAAAATAGTAGAAAAACCACCATATTTTGTAGTGAGTTGTAAAATACTGCTCGTTTGTCAAGAACGATATTCTGATGACACGGAAGTTGAACTTTTTTCATTTCTTCAAAAGTTCCAAATGCTAAAGCCGACTGACGAAAACCAAATTAGTACCCTATAAGAGGTCCCTTTTCGAGCTGGAGCGAGGTCAGTTCCCAGAAGAGACACCAAAATCTTTTTCTAAAAGCCTCTTCGGCTGGATGCAGAAGGGCGAACACCAAACGTTACCTACGAAGAGTCTGTGCTCCCCGAATGAGCTTAATACCCCCGATGGCACACTGTGATTAACAGTAGCCTCCTCTGACACATCGTACACATGAGACATGAGAAATAAAAGACATAAAACTACTTTTTCAAAAGTCCTTTCGGCTGGAAACCTTTGGCCGAAAACCAAAACATTACCCCTGAAGGGGTTCTGCTCTCCGAGGGAACTACGCCCCCAGAAGGGGCATATGGACAGAGCTGATAAACCTCTTAGCCTTCAGACCTCTATCAACATCATGCATGGTTCTGTCATGCATATCTCCATTCTAGACTGGCTGAAAAGAACAGATTCTTTTTCCAAAGTGTCGACTCTCTGGCTGAAAAGAACAGTTGCTGCACATGATCTTAGCCAAAAGTTCGAGAAGCAGGGGCGGACTGAGCAGTCGGGCAATTGGGCACTGCCCGAGGGCCCACACAGATAGGGGACCACAGTGGTTAAATACTTGCTATTATTAAAAGTTTCAAATTTGTTAGAGTCTTTAATATACATTTACTGTTAGTAACATGCAAGTATGATAAATGTGTATTATGTTTTATTTAAATCATATTATTACAAAACTTGTATTTAAACATAACATGATCTGTTTACTTTAATTAAATATTAGACTTTTTTTTTAAAAAAAGTGAGCTTTGTTAATGTGAAGACTGGTATTGAGTTGGAAACCTATGTGGGATAGGTTGTGGCCATTATAAGTAATGTCAGTGAGGGAAAGTTGATTCAGGTTGGGAAGGAGGAGGGCCCCATACCCATTCTCCCCAGGGGCCCAGTTCATTGTCAGTCCGCCCCTCCGCCCCTGTCGAGAAGCCATCGAATAACTTGACGTTACTAGTTTTCACAGCCAAACTTGGAGGTGAATCGTGTTTACCAGGCAGGGGTCAAATATTGACACCGCACAGTCTTTCATATTGTTTTATATTTACGAAAACTACGAACCATTAATCCTATCCAATGTAATCATGATCTTCACAGACTACAGAGGAGTTTGTTGGCAGAATGAATGGATACCGCCCTGACTGGGACACCTCAAGGAAAAATTACGTTTTCTCCAACGTGAACGTCAAGGATCTTCCTGATACCGTTGATTGGCGCACAAAGGGATACGTCACTGGGGTCAAAGATCAGGTATGTAAACTAATGCTTTCCTACTCATTACGAACTGACCTTCTTAAAATGGTCATCTGTTACTTTTTAGTTTTACATATGGGTGTATAATTAAGTTGAAGCAGTGATCCGAATCTGAGACGCGTATTAAGCATTTAAGCATGTTTACAAAGTGGGGGCATGGTTGTGTTAAGACTAATGTTTATTTCCTACGCATTTTTTAGAGTGCAGATAAAGTACTGTGGTTAACAAGTTTACAAGGCTGTCACAACGTGTTTTTAGGATTGGGAAATGGGCTACTATTTTTACCGTCTAGATTTTGGTATTTTCAAAGGTCATACTTGGCATTTGGCTTTCTTAGACACAGCCCACGGTCCCGATGACCGTGTTTAATTGATCTCATTGTGTGTCTGGAAATAAACATCTTATACTTGTATAATGGAAAGGTATGAAAAGGGTATTATTAAAGTGCAGTTTGAATTAAAAAATGTAAAATACTGACTGCTTTTGTTTAACGACATGTATCATCACCAGGTCGGACATCTATTAAATTTGCCGCCTGGTACGTAGAATCGTCCATACTTTTATCCATATCGAGAGAAATTGATGCTTCCAGGCTCCCTAACATAACAAGAAAAAGTGCACTGTGTGTTAGGACTGAATGTAACACAACCTGCCAATTCGGTCTGCACGCCGGTGTCGGGTGCTACCTCCCTGTTCGAGTGTTACCTGCACTCTGTTCACAACCTCATCATGCCGATACAAAAAGCCTAACGTTATGTGACCCCAGGCAATTTTAACCTTATGATCGTCGAGATGTAGCGCATTGTTTGTTTAAAAATGTAGGACTGGGGACTTCTTATTTTCTTGCAAAATGCCTGGTCATATCCCCTAACTTATGAAATCCAAAACTGAGATAGCATTTCAATTATTCAGTTGATTTGTACACATAAGGTGTCCTTGATTGTGCACAATTACACAAATTCATCAGCTCATTTCACAGGTTCTTTTTTATACATGAGTAACTTTTTATACCTGGGTATTCTAGGAATCTCAGGCTTGTGGGTGCACTGCAAAACGTGAATTGGATAGGCGCCTGGTGCAAGCAGCCTTAATATTAGGGTTGGGCGACACGCAATTCATGTTCGGATAAAAGAGGTTCTTGCTGCAACTTAGTCATAGTAACACTATGGTTAAATTAAAAGATTCTATATTGCTAATCAAAATAAAATAAAAAAGGAACACCGCTTTGAAAGGCATTAATAAAGGGTTTTGGTTGGTGTTGTAAGGCGTAGAAATGTTTTAAGCCTGCGTGATTGCATTTGTTCAGTGAATGGTACCAGTCACTGCTGTATAGGCAGGGGCTGGAGGATGTATTATTCCAACATAGATATCGGCATGTCCATCCTCTCTATGAAACAAGCCTGTATGCAGTCAATTAGAAGAAATGATAGATCGTGCAATAAACTTCTCCCAGCCTTGTGATTAAAACTTGTGCACAGAACGGTAATTGTATTAAGTATTTCAAGTTGTAATGACATAATCTTCTGTATGATGACTTTTTCACAACTTATCGACCCCCACACATGCAAAAGGGGTATCAGGGGTATTTCCCCTTCCCCATATTCATAGGTCTATGGATAATGTAAGAATTTAATATGTAAGAATTTAATATTCCTTAAAGGCAGTAGGCAGTCACCCCAAACTGAGTGAGTGTGCCCTGTTACTCTAGTTCATGATTGGCCTATTTTGATCATGTGACAATATTTTTATTATTGAATTGTAAAATTCAAGGAGAATTTCTCCTTACTTTCCATATTGTTTGTAATAGTTATGTTTAAAACATATTCAGAGGTGGTTGTAATGCAATATAATGCAATAAGAGGAGATTCGCAAGAGTTTGCTCATTTTTCAAAGAAAATTTTGGGGCGACTGCCTACTGCCTTTAATTAAACCTTCTTTGCGTCCCCAGAAACAATGCGGGTCTTGCTGGGCTTTTAGTGCAACTGGTGCTCTTGAGGGCCAGATGTTCAACAAGACGGGTAATCTAGTCAGTCTCAGCGAACAGAATTTCGTGGATTGCTCCACCAAAGAGGGTAATCATGGTTGCCAAGGTGGTTTGATGGACCAGGCTTTCCAATATGTCATCGACAACTCTGGACTGGATACCGAACAATGTTACCCATACAAAGCAATTGTAAGTCTTTCTAGAGTTCGTCTTTAAAAAATTAAGCCGTACGAACTTCCTCGTCATTTTAAACCATTTGCCATGAATTTTTAAAAGCAATTGAGTATACGCTTATGCTCTGGAACATCACATTACAAATGTGAAGGAGAAAATATTAGCTTTACTGTGTAAAACCAACAGTTTTCTTTCGTTGAAGTTAATCAACGAACAATCTTCGATTACCCAAGCTTTGTATGACAATAATGAAAATGGGATTTAAGCTGCAGGCCAGTATCTAAAAGTGGTTGTTTGATACAACGGTCGAATCATTTATTAATTGATGACATAAAATAAATATCAAACTTAAAATTTAGTACACAACCTAACCGTAAGCTTTAGATACTACTTTATAGCTAGACTGCGCCTACGTTTGTACATCGACGTTTCATTTTAAATTCTGCTTGGATCCTTAAAACGAATAAAACGTCAAGCTTTCGTTGCATTCATTTTTATCAATAGTCCCGTTGATCTACGAGCCGGGTTGAGGGGGGGGGGGGGGTGAGTAAGGGGATGCCGTCAGTTTGCCCTAGAATCTTCTAGGGCAAACAAGACTCCTAAAAAAACAACTATCTCTTACGCCTGGAGAGTCCTGCTGTGTTCATGTACCGTTAACGCACTTTTGTGCATAAGATGTGAAGGCCACCAGGTCAACAAGAACGCCATGATGTCATACGAAGAGCCACCCTAATCACCTGACATTTTCTTACTCTTTTGTTAGGAATCAACGTGCATTTACAAGACAAGCTGTAATGATGCCGATGTTATCAAGTACAATGACATCCCCTCTGGAGATGAGATGGCCCTCCAGCAAGCTGTGGCCACGGTCGGCCCAGTGTCTGTGGCTATCGATGCAGCCCTTGAATCCTTCCACTTATACAAAGACGGTATGTATACCTAGATTTTTTGGTATCATAAATAGGCTTCCGATGACTAAGGTTGCATGACAACTTGGTGTCCCTAGAGATATTTAGCTACTGCTTCCTTAGTTGATAGGGTTCGTAACATAATATACCCCATGTAGCCAAGTTGAAATGGTGGGTTAGGTTAGGTTAGATGAGGTTTAACGTCCCAGTTTCCAACCAATTGGTTCAAGTCGAGACGACCACGGCCTTTTTTCCAGTTGTGGCTCACTGGCTTGAAATGGTGGGGTTTGAAAAACAGCTCCTTTTAGCGCAGCCAGTACAGCGTGTATATGTTGGTGATCATACATACGTATCGAAAAGGGACAATTGTCAATATTCATTTTAATTTATTGTTTCTTAATACACTAAGTGTTTTCACTAAAGTGCATGGAAAATGAATAAATGTTTACAGTTAAAGACAAACCGTTGTAAAACTGTTATTCCATTTTACTGATATTGCTACTCTCCTGACATTAGTCGTATTTTAAATGCACCAACAATTGATTGTCCGGTTCTAGACATGTACACATGTATCCATAAACTAATGATTTGTACTTCACTGAAATGATTGGTCCGGTTTCTATTCGTTCCCCGTGTAAAATAATGACTTTAAATGGCCTCTCTGAGCCATGTGGATGTCTATTGAATCTAAAGGAATATAGGAAGAGTTCCCATTGAGATAGTGTTGTGTTACGTCCTCGTTTGAAGGTGTACGTGTGAATCACGTTAAGTCCACGGTTCCCGGTGGAAAATCACACCCATACTTACAATTACAAAGATTTACGTTGATTGAAAATATTTTGAGCGCCCTCTTTTTTGCTGTATCAAAGCACATTCATTTTCTATCAGTGTACATACTACAAGGTTTATCTACAAACGTCCACGGTTGAATGGCAAAATGAGGGGGTGCCCGTTTGACGGTATTTACAAGTATGTGTGCGTGTGGGGGGGGGCATAGCCTTGACCAAAACTATTTAAGCACGAATGACGAAGATCTAGAAGCAAGGGATCCGGGGCTCACTTTTTAGGGCGCTGGAAAATTTGGAGGTCAGATGATCTGAGATGCAATCTAAGGCATTTTCCCACCATTTTAATCCATTCCATTGTCTGTGTCTACCATTTTCGAGTTTGATTTCATTGAGTCAGCTATATTGTAGCTATGACATCAAGCATGCGGCTAGTATTGGCGCTATGGAAAAAGTTGCATGGGGGAATCCCTTCACTTTCAAAAGTGTGACACATGCCCCCTTCTCCCACCTGTTGACGACAATGGCCGCCCCAGACCCCTGCCTCACAAGCCAATGTTGCCACGCCTGTACAATTGATAACGTGCTCTGGATGAAGTGATATGTTTCCAGTGGTGTGGTTTGAGAGGAAGGGCGCCCACCTCTCCTTTTCGAAATGTTTCTATTATTAAGGTTCCTTAGCCTGATGAAAGATTGTGCTATATTCAACCAGGAACTGTCCATTTGCCACAGAATTTTATGTTATAAATCCATAGGTCGTTACACACATAAAGGTGATAAAGGTTCATTTTCAAACTTTATAAACATTAAAAGTGGAACTATTTTACCTAAGTTGTTCATCTATATCTTTACCTTAGGCAGGTCCAAAATTCAATTTTTACAGTCTAATGTTTCGTAATGTTCAAATCTCTGTGTTTTAGACGGAAGTAACACTGAACAGTTTCTTGCAAATATACTTTTTCAGGTATCTACAATGATCCCATGTGCCGAAACGACCGCATGCACCTCGACCATGGCGTATTGGCTGTAGGCTACGGTACCCAGGACGGCAAAGATTACTGGCTCGTCAAAAACAGTTGGGGCATGACTTGGGGTATGCAAGGTTACATCATGATGTCACGAAATATGGATAACCAGTGTGGTATCGCCACTGCTGCGAGTTACCCTACCGTCTAATAAGTTTAACTGCACTAAATTTAATTCTCCAATGAACATATCAATAAATATTTGCAATTCAATAAAGCAATAACTACACTGAAAGAAGCGCCCTTTCTACACATTTTGTAAACTTAACCATGCCCCAACCCTTGAAAACCTTAAATTGTAAGTGAATCTATTATTTTGAATATTTAGACTGAAATCATTTCCTTTGATGACTTAGCGCATGTACGTCGTAGCTTTTGTATGAGTTGTCTGACCCCCCAGATGATTGGACGTAGAGGAGAATGAAGCTCATTACGTTAAATGCTTTTCTGTTGCTGAATTTAGTAGCTTCACATTATATCACTTAAAGCTATGCATAGTTGTGGGACCAGAGGATGAATGCCTAGGCAATCATTCCATCTGTCATTTTAAGCTTCTTTTCTTAGGATGAATACAGTTTGTGTCGTTAACAGGACAGGAACCACGTCGTCTTACGAGGTTGTTTGTTTTTCCACTCGAATGGAAATCTTCATAGGATTTGTAACATTTGAAGAAATTTATAAATGTAAGTGCCCTCCAGGGGCTGGTGTTTTGTCTAAGGGGAGGCTACAAGAAGAATTTGGAATAATATATAATATTATAATATTATATAATATTATAATATTTTGCAATTTTTGAAGTCAACATACGCCAACTGAGCGGAACTCTCTTATACCCTGGGGAGGGGAGCCATCCGACGCCTTTGACCCCATTTTGGTTTCGGGCCTGGTTAAGTGTAAGAACTATAAATGCAATTCTAGTGTAATGTACTAAAATAGAGAGAAAGAGTAATATACTATCATTACATGCGTCTTTTTCTTACACTTTTCATGTTGTGAATCAAAACATATTTACGAGATGCCACTTCACGTAATTCCAATTACATCGAAATGAAGTAAAGAAAAGGGCATTACATTTTTTAAACCTTTTCTGCACTCCATATTGATACAAAGTCAGTAAAAATGGCGTGGATTTTTCTTCAGCTTAAGTTTTCCATCAGGAAACTTCGTATATCCTGTAAGTTGAGGGCAGATTGTAAATACACAGAGATAAATCCATTGTGTCTGCCTAAATAAGAAAACAGAAACACAAACAACTGAAGTCAGCCCGTGGGTGCCCATGGACAATAAAACGGAAGACCTTCACAATGACTTTATGCGACCAACCCTAACATCATGGTGTGACTAAGTCCATTACTCCTGGTGAGGTCCTATAGTACTTGTACATAATTCCGGTTGATGGATCGCAAACTCGCAAACACTTCACCCTGTCTTCTTCTGTGGTCAGAGCTTCTTTTCTACATAGCTAAACTCATGTAGGTATAGAGGGCTACTGTCTTTAAAAAGGATCCAAAACTTTTTCCTGAATTTTTTAATCTTGACAAAATTTGTTTACCATACAAAAGTCATGCGGGCTATCTCTCTCACATCAGGTGTATACCTGAAGCTACTCCCGAAAGGATTTACAACCCGAAAAGCACACGCGACTTAACGAGATCGTCTCAATGCGTCTGCCGTGCCTTTAACATTCTTATCAAAATGCAGATGCATATATAGATATTTAACATACACTTTGTTTTAGCTTTAGTACTACCTTGTGGAGGGTCAGGAAACTTGAGAGTATCGAGGGCGCTAAACCAGGTTGATAAACGGGTCAGCTAAAAACCCAAGGTTAAATACGAGTGGCTGAGACTGCAAATACCAGAAACACTGTTTTGTGTCTAAATAACCATAATTTTTCCTCGTCGGGGCCTTGCGACGTTTTCTTCAGGAAACATACATTGTAAACAAGAATGTGGAACAATACTTTTTCAAAACGGCTGGGGTCTGTGGTCGGCGCACCCACGTCTACGTCATAGGCGGAATGGTCCGTAGTGAGGTCACGTGTAGGAGTGGGCAGGCGGTCCAAACTTAGAAATGGTACATCTGGCCCTGTTAATCCATAAAACAACAGTGTAGGTGAGGTCCACTGTGCTTACGCAGTTAAGAAAGACAATTTACACTAATTGGCCAGTGAGCCACAACTGGAAAAAAGGCCGTGGTCGTCTCGACTTGAACCAATTGGTTGGAAACTGGGACGTTAAACCTTATCTAACTAACTAACTAACTAACTAACTAACTAACTAACTAACTAACTAACTAACTAACTAACTAACTAACTAACTAACTAACTAACTAACTAACTAACTAACTACACTAATTGGCAATATATTTTTGACAATAAGGTTCTCGTTAATTCGACTTAACCAAAATAATAAAGCAATACTTACAGGTACCCGAGGGAAATATACGGCGTTATCCCGGTGAGGGAAGTTACAACACGTAGCCTGCAAGTCTCTTTGAAATGAGGTTTGGATTTACCAGAGGGCACAGCCACATGATATATAACGGCCACTGTAGTCTGAATACTAGGAAGTACTTCTTTACACAAAGGGTCATCAATGCTTGGAATCACTTGCCATCTGAAGCTGTTGACTGCACATCCATCAATACCTTTAAGTTCTTCCTCACCAAAGACTGTTTGGGGCGACTAATGGGGGATTATATGAGTCTTTGACTCCCTTCCCCGTCAGCCACCTGCTTAGTCAGGTGGCACACAGGTGAATAACAGGTGAATAACAGGTGATATAGCCTACTTTTAGAACAATAACGTCTGAGATTAGCTAGGCGTGAACACGGTCCTCGCTGACCAATACTTAGTTTGCCTGTCTCCAAACTTTTCCAACGTTGGCGTTTACAATTCAAACTTTTCGTTTCCATCACCAGGTTGCAAGATGATCCGCAACTGCCCAACACACCTGCAACTTCCAGGCACTTACGGAGATTACGTAATAACATATGTAGGGCATTAAACAGTTGTAAAACACAAAATGAATATTCATAAGGAGTGTTGTCTAACCTTAAATGTGACAATTGAGGATGAATACCGGTGAGTTTCCCGTTCCTCTTCGTAGGCCCGTAGTCAGACAAGGTGCTGAAGGGGAGCAAAAAAGCTTCCAGGGGGGCGAAAAATTTTCCAGATTGGGCGAAACATACTAAAATGCATTACGGCAATGGTCATTTTTGATCTTCTAGGGGGGCGAAAGACGTCGAACTTTTTTCTTTGATAGCCCACATCAAAAGTTAGACCCAGGTCTAATTTTCAGGACTATTACACCCGAGTCCGGACTTGATTCCGGACTCGATTCCGTTTTTTGCTGGACTCGGAATTGGCCCGGAATCGGAGGTTCCGGAATCGGAATTGGCCCGGTATGGGTTGCAGCTGCCAGCTGGACCAGGCGCATAGCTACGGGAGCCCTGGAGGACCTGGCCCCAGATGTTTGCTAGGTCCTCCAGAAATTGTTTGTGTCCTAAGAAATGTGTAAGAATTAAGGACGGCGATCAATGCCGTGACCCCCATTTGATACCTAGGCCCCCTACAAATTTCATCCTAGCGTTGCCCCCGAGCTGGACTCGGACTAGGAGCCGATTTAAGCCGAGTCCAGAAAAATGGAAGTTTAGGCTATTGAAAAATACATTCTTATTGGTGCACAATTTAATACATAAATGGCCGCAGTCAACTAATTTACAGGGTGGACGAGACTATGAAAGTGACTCAAAGAAATGACACTGGAATCGGAATGGGCTCGGAATCGGGTTAGCTGGACTCCAATACAGCCCTGAAAAGTTTAATGTGCAGTGATTTCTCAAAGGCCACCGCCTTCTGAGAGTTCCACAATTATAGTATGTAGAAAGCATTCACCTAAAGGCCTGTATACATGAGCAACATTTGCAAAACACTTCCAAAACATTCACTTGCAACAAATCCAAAACGCTTATTTTCTGTTTGTTGCACAGTGTAGACAGGGTATACAACAATTTGAAAATATTTTGAAAAACGTTTTCAAAAGAATTGACAGGGAAATTCTTTTGCAAATTGAGGGCTCACTCAACTTGAAATCCTTCCTTGTTGCACAGTAAGACACTAACTCTAGGTTCTTGTTCTAAACCACCATCGACCTACAAATGTGACTTTTTGCGTCTTAGTTTCGTCACTGTGCAAAAATTTTGTGCATTTTTTTTTCAAATTCCGGCCAAGAGTGAAATTCTCAAGGCACAAATAAACCAGTGCAATGTAAACTTGATCAAACAGTCTTCGCCAAACGAGAATTGTTTATACGCAGCCTACAATGAAGAAACAGAAAGGTGCAGTGAATAATGAAAGCTTATTGTTAGTGTCTACTGCTAAAGCAAGGAAATCTCAAAAGCCTTAATTGGAACCTGGCTGAAGGCTCGTAAAATTTAAAAAGATAAATTGATAATGTTATTTGATTGGAAGATTTCAATTTCGTTATCACAGAATTACTAGCATTGGGGATTTTGTGTTCAACTGTCATAATGTGATTATTTTTACCTCTCTTGAAAAACAAAATGCTTAGTGATAAATTATGTTGGAATGCTTAGCACATTTTGTTCAAGAAACGTTAGAAGGAAATAAAAGAAAACATGAAAGTAGCGAGCACGTAAGTATGTTATCGCTCCTTAGGACAATATCTTTTGCTAGATGAGCTAAATACAGCAATGTCAATTATCATCCCTAGTTGCCATGAAAATGGTTCATCTTCTCAAGTAACAAGCCTCGGAAGCTGATCTATGCATGGCGGGGCACAATTGTGATTGCAGTTTGTGTCTGGTTGTTCGTGTGTTTGTGTGTGTGATGGTGGGGGGGGGAGGGGGTGTTAGCCTGTCCGAGTTTGTTTAAAATATCTACTAAACGATTGGGACGAATTTATTCAGACTTGGTGGGAAAGTACCACAGGGTTAATCCACACTTCCGGAAGTGAAGGTCAACGGTCAGAGGCTAAAGGCCAAATTTTGTTCAATCTTTTTGGCTAGAATTCCGTAGGAAACATTGTAATGAGATGATTAGAACACCTGGTAGAATTTGTAACATTTGAATAAATTTATGAATGTGAATGCCCTCAGCCGTTGGGGTCTTTCCTAATGGGAGGTTACCATAAGCGTAGAAAGATGTTCTCGGCTGGGCGACTGAACGTTGCTTCTGAACCTGGGGAGGTGGTCAAAGGGGAGTGAGTGTCTCCCTCCCGTTTGGAACATTTTGGAATATTTTAGGGTCCTTAGATGGAATTTGGTGCAATAAATTGGACAAATTTTAAGAAAAATTACTACATTTTGACATTTTTCACAAGGGGGAAAGAATAAGGGGTTTTCGTCCTTGAATTGAGGGGGCGGAAGCATACTTCCGCCCCACCACAGTTTTGACTGAGGGGGCTTTAGCATTAAGCATTCCAGTGTTAATTGAAGGGATTTAGAATGTCGGTGCAACGATCACATTTTTATGGGGCTGCCAGTGCACTTTTGGTCTTCGGGCATAAAAAGAGTAAACATAGTGTCAGGCCTAAAGTTTTCACATTTTTCCCGATGAGAGGGTGAAAATCCAAGGACCCCCAACCAGCCACACAAACTGTGACACACCCATGGCGTAGAGATCAGCAGAGTTAGGGGTGTTATTACTAGCCAGTCTTTTGTACTTCTACAGGGAGGAGGAATCCTTCCTGCGCTGTCGAAATTACCTGTATAGGCTATTTACAGACTTTTTTGTACAGATTCTTTGTTTTTTCTGGTTTACATATATTAATGCTCAAATATCATTCATTCTTTTAAACTTAAAAAGAGTCAATTAAGGTTTCTTTCATTTTTCTTTAAAATACCGTACAGTAAACCTTTTTACAGAAATGTCTATAATTTTTAGCCTTATGATGTACTGGGTGCATTCAATCCATGTTCTCCACGATAGTGCTCACAAACACCGACAGTTGATTTAATTTGGTTCCCAAAGAATGCAGATTCTTCCGTATGCGTCCCTTAAGCTTTTGATTTCCTCGCGAACAGTAAAATAATATTATACTTAGGTCATCAAATATGTACTACAGCAAGGAATGGTATGGTATGAAAGTTTCCCCATCCCCTAACCCCTGTCAGTCACCCTCTCTACCCCTGACGCCCTTTCACACCCGCATTTCCCCGTCCTGAGGTTTCGCTTTGTTGCTTACCCCCTTCAGGCAAATGCTGACGCCATACCTATAACGGCAATATGATTAGTGGCAATATCAGAATTTCAACCTTGAGACTTAGTAAAACCATGATCCAAAAGCAAATTAGAGAACTTTCTTTGTTCAATTTACCATTTGCCAGAAGAGAAATTAAGAAACCCCTACTAGTTTTTAGACCAAATAAAGAACTCACTCACAGTTCTGCCTTATAATAGTGTGTGCAACTATAAAGAGTCTTGAACGAGATCAATGAATCATACATCAATGATATTTTCGCTCCTCCAGGCCTTAGTTACGCCGAAATATTCTATCCATTTTCCGAATTCTGACGAAGGCAGGCTCATAGTCAGACAAGGTATTGGAGGGTCGAGATAGCTTCCAAAGGGCGAAATGTTTTTCGGGGGGGGGGGGGGATGTGTTAAAATGAGTTGTGCCAATGAGAATGTAAAATTTTCAAGGGGGCGAACATTTTTCTAAGGAGTGCCTCCACCTCGCCCCTCTTCGCTCCAAGCCTGGGCTAAGATTGAAATTCTAGAGACAAAAAAAAAATCATATGTGTCATCCAAGGGACTATTGTGAAGGACTTAAGTGGACCAAAGGTGTTGGTACATTCCAGATAAGGTTACTTGAATTGATAAGCTCAAGTTAAGTTTCTTACGTGCACGTTGTCTTTCATCCTTGCCAAAAACATCTTGGTATATTGTTGGCAATCTAACCACTTTTAACTCAACTTGGAACAATTTCAACGGGATTCTGTCTAAAGTGCACGGAAGATTGGCTCACTCTTTCAGGTTGTCATTGTCGGCGGCAAGCAACACTTGGGTCTCCTTCTGCGGGATACTGATTGATCGAGGTGGGCACACCCTCCGAATGAGGAGCGTTTGTTTTTAGGGCAATCGATGTACAGTGTGGGGAAGGACATCCCTTTCTAAGGTTTGCGCATGAAAGTCCACCATCTGAACACTTGGACCGTATGTGTTGCAGCTAGACTGAGCGTCTTATAGTTTACAGTTTTGGAAGGAAGCACTCTAGAAGATATAGCTGCTGTAGCCTCAGATGGAGAGCTAGAAGAGAATCACCAAGGTCTACTAAGCCTGTAAAATACCCCAAAATGGTGAAGCAGTCCCTTTCAGTGAGATGGTTCCCCGCTCAGGGATGTTACATTTTGTTCCAAGCAGGGAGTTGTAAGTGAAACCTTGTGCATTGTCTACTCTCTGCCTGTACTAACCGGGCTGATGTGTCATTGTGAGAAAAGAGAGAAAGCTTTTTAATTAATGCTTACTGTCACCATTGTACTGTGTGTACCTGTTAGTGGTCAAAACTATAGCTGAATCCGAATCTTTCGGATCAATATTCAGTGACACATCGACGAGAGAGGGTAGGGGTGGGTAGCGTGAGGTACGAATATAAAAAGGGGTAGGCCCATGATGTACCGAAATGAAGGATTGTAACTTGCGGTAACAACATAGGTCGATCTTGTCACTTTTGAATTCGATAGGAATGAAACACCAAGTTTGGAGTTGTAGATGCTTAATTAATGCTTTTTTCTGTGGCTTATGTGAGGGCAGTAATACAGGGGTCTTAATCAGGGCCGTGGCTAGAGGGGGTTTAGGCTATAGATTTCTGTATACGGGTAGGATGAGATGTGTTTTCGACTAAGTGAGGATCTATTTTCATAATCTATCACAAATCGTTCGCACACTATCGAAATTTTCGTAAATCCTTCCTAAATTATTAAAATACCCTTCAAATTCTAGTTTTTCTTTAATGCCATCCCAAAAATACTTGGTCAACGGAATGTTTACGAGTTTTATAACAATTCCAATTGATGCCAATTTGGGGCGTTTTGCGGGCAGTTGCCACGGTTTACACCCCATGCCTGATGATCATTATTTGGATATCAAAGGAACTATTTTTGCGAGAAGTTTTCTCCGAAAAATTTAAGTCCAACCTCAGGCTTACATCAAGAGACGGTTATGTGGCAATCTTGTTCTATAGGCAACATTTGTAGCGTAATGTTCATAATTTGAATTTATTATTTAGAGAATTTATTAATCCTCTATAGTACCTTGTTATACCTTTTCTCCCCTCTCGGTCATTTTTCACTGCCGGAAGCTGTACATTTGGATTCTTGTTAACAATGAAAAAACTACTATTTTTGGTGTTCTCTCCCGAAGTGTCATTTGGATGTCAGTTAAAGTCATCCTTCTAACGTCCCCATTTTGTACTTACATCAGAGCTTCCAGGAGGCCCTTTACCGATCTCATGGTACCAACATTGGAGGTGTGCCATGACATAGCCAAAATATCACTGAATAATAGCAAATATCTTAACATAAAATTATTTTAAAGCTTTGCCAAAGATAGCACCATTTAACATGTATGCCACTTTACTTGGATCAAAATTTCTCAAGGAGATGGAGGAAGAAGTTCCAAAACTACACTTAGACGCCACACGACTATGTATTTGACTGTACTCCTACACTGTCTTGAAAGTGCGATAACGGCGCGCTTTATGCGCATTCGTCTCTGCTTTTTACCATAAGTAGGCCTACGTCCTGTATGACAGCATGAGTGATAACACCTTTTCCAAGCCGCACACAACCCCCAAAATCATGAGTTCTTCTCCATCACAATTCCTTGCATCAACAACTCGATAAAAAAGTAGTCAAATTGTGATTTTAGTGGTCTATTTATTGCCCACTAACCGCCTTGTTTAGTGCCTAGTTAAATGCTTCATTTTAATAGCCATAATTTTGAAATTGGTCCAAAATTTCGCCCCTGGCCCCCAGTGGGCCTTGCCTCCAGGTTTCGACTTAGGGCCCTGAGGCGGGCCCCTAGACCCCACATACACTTGAATCGTGCTTTGCGTGTCATTTTTCTGTCCGATTTCTTCAAGCTATCTGTGTAGGGCTTGAGATACCATCCCCTGTGGTTTCCGCAAACTGTCATTATCTGGTGACACGACTAGCTAAAAATATAATCTTTATCGGTGTCCCCCTTTGCGGTGGCGGTGCCCCCTATTTCAAAATTCCTGGCTTCGGGCCTGGGCATGATATTAATGAAACACAATGGCAATAATATAGCAAACAAGTAAAAGCACGTTGTAAGGCTGAAAAGTGCACAAATGAGTCTGTTCAAGGGGGATCATGTTGCTTAGAACAAAAGTGACGTTACAGTACTTAATTGACGGTATTGAAAAATTGTTTTGCCTTAATCAAGGGGCATAAAGCAATTTACGTCAATGTGATACTGCGTAAACAGTATCTGTAGGCGGCTACACGAATTGAAGAACTATGAACTTGGAGAACAAGCAAGGAGGTAGAAAATACTCAGAAAGCGGGAACTTTCTGCATGTTCTCCAAAGAAACTGAAGAATAATACTCAAAATAACCACCCTACAGAAGTCATAAAAGTCAGGTTCCGACGCCACGCCGAAGAAATTTTCCTCTCATTTATTTTTTTTCCTCTGTCCCGAGAGTCTTCGTTGATCTTCTGGGTACCGACTGACCGTCCGCCCAGGGGGTGTGGGTAAGTGTCACGCCCTCATACCCCAATAGATACGCCTCTGTTTTCAAATATAGAACATCGCTAGAGATCCATTTGGAGAGTTACCAGGTTACATAGCTAAGACCAACTTGGGAAATTTGTTGAGAGTTAACTTTTATATGGTAATAGGCGTTTTATTTTATCTTTTTGTGTTACTTGAGAAATTCTCTCTTCCAAATATAGCAATTCATTAATAACCTTGCTAGCGTACAGAACTTTCATACACTGTCTACTAATTTCCTAGCTGTGGAAACGTAGGAAACATTTTGCTGACAGGTCTAATCAAACAATAATTAAAGCCTTGAGATGACCTGAACAACTCTGAGAACTTAAGTGTTCAAAGAAAAGTACTTAAGGATGTTGTTAATGTTCCAAAAATAGCTCATTATACCCTAAAAATTGGAAAAGATTGATTTCTATTCGATGATATGAGACAAGCTGATTGTGAGTCATTTGGGGGAGAGAAAGTATACAAAGCGAATTGGTGTTCCTGAATCAGCATATATATATATATATATATATATATATATATATATATATATATATATATATATATATATATATATCAGTCAGCAGTATGCGTAAAGTGAAAGGACACCGATGACAACTTCATCGAATGAAATTAGAATATTATTAGTTCGATCAGATGTGAGCGTGTGAGAGTATTGGCAATGCAGAGTGATCACTCTTGTCTAGTGTAATAAGAAAATGGGCTAAGCGGGTTTTAATCATTAGATAATTTGTCTGAATGAATATTATTAGTAGTGCAAATGATAATTTGTCCAATATTTCAATAGCCTGTTTCATTGTCGTTGTAACTGATATTTTATCATTTTGCATTGCAAAAGAAAATTAAGATCGGTTGATATGAAGTGCCCCCC
Source organism: Holothuria leucospilota (assembly GCA_029531755.1). Lineage (NCBI taxonomy): Eukaryota > Metazoa > Echinodermata > Holothuroidea > Aspidochirotida > Holothuriidae > Holothuria > Holothuria leucospilota. The sequence goes on from CM055969.1 coordinate 21,255,382, forward strand.
TATTATATAAAGTGATGTATTCTGATTGATATGAGGCTTTAGTCAAATGAAGAAAACGCATACTGTGAAAAAATCTTTAGTCGTTCTAAATATTTCAGAATATAATGTTTCTTTGGGATCTATAATTCTATATTACACTTACGAATTTTATTGTGTTGTACTCTGTTTGCACGATAAGGTGAAGGTCAATTCACGGTTATGATCGTCCAACAATGCAACTTCTTCTGTTCTTAGCCTTGCCGACTCCACTCCAGCTTTAGTTTGACTTCATAATGGATTAGTTATTGTCATCGCAAAGGCTATAACTTGCGGGATTGGGAAGGTGTAGGGGAGAGTGCCACCTAAGATTTCCAAACCGTTAATGAAAGTTTGAGTACCTGGGTAAAAAAACAGTGAAATGCAAAAAAATTGACTGTCCTAATTATAATTTTAAGAACCTTATAGAACCTGGGAAATCGCATAAAAGGGTTCCTTTCCCCAAATTTTCCCTGGGGACACCGGACCTCGTCGTGGACACGTTCTTACGTGGGATACCCTTTCTGACGAATGAACGAACCCTCTTCCTCCTACATGATACACAGGTTGAGTACACCTTAAGCATATGTGCATACTAAAGACCTATAGTATTATTTCTCATACCGTACAACAGCATTCTTCTTATACAATAGCCTATGATTAATTTTAATCACATCTACCCATTCGTTTTGAAATCTAAATCTGTTTCTAAAGCATGTTCTCTAAAAACAGAGAATGTTTAGAGGCAGCTTATCGATGTACAAGGCCTAGAACGTGCCATTTCCTCCATCTGGGAGTATCTTCGACCAAAAATGTCATTTAAAGACTTCGCTACGGCTGCGCGCCAACCGATGGTGGATCCCACTAGTGGCGAACTGAGAGGGGAAGCACGCACCGTGTACCAGCCTTGTAAGGGTGCCTTGCCAACAGCCGAAAAATTTACTCAATAAGTAGAACTTCTAAGCACATAGTCAGTTGAAAGCTTTACCAAAGAAAGCCCCATTTTGGATTTAAGAAAAGTTAAAACAGCAAAAATTTCTCAAAGAGTAGGGTGTCCTCGCTCCCTGAGGCAACGTCCCCTTCAATAACACTGGATCAAAAAAGCAAACTTTCCTAAATAATGAGGATTCTTAAACATGTAATCAATTCAACGCTTTACCAATCTTTACCAAAGATAACACCCTCTTGCATCCAAGCCACTACGCATAGACAAATATTTCTCAAAGAGTAGGGGTGTCATTCCCTCCTCTTGCTTTACACCCAGGCAAATATTAGAAGAAAATTTCACTACAAAAGGACACTTAAACATATACTCAGTTCAGTTGTATCGCGTGTAGTAGTGTGAAACGGGCTTTAAAGGAAGGATTTAAGCAAAAAACTTAGTTTTGTTATGTAAAAGAGGAACTAAATCTACTACGCAATTTGGTGAAATTTCCATTCAAATCAGACATGTAGTACTCAAGATATCAGCAAATGAAGTTACTTCATTTGTGACCCAGAGTGAGCTTGAGGCAAGCAGGGTTTATATCACTTCCTTACATTGATGAGAAATGTTTTTTCCTTTGTGTTTTCAGTCTGCATTGTTGACCTTGAAGTTAATAGGGATAGGATCTCCCCATGAGGAGTGTGAAGTTTGTGAAATCACCATGCATGTCATCAGGCGCGGAGGTTTCTTCTCAACAGTGGGGAGGGGGGGGGGTGACGATCTTTCAAAAAAATTGCTGTCTGAAAAACACAAAGTCAATGGGGGAGTTCTTTGAAAGTGGGGGTTGTAACCCCCAACCCCTGTTTCTCCGCCCCTGCCTCTCATGCAATCACTTTCTGATAACATGGGATTGTGGAGGAGAAAAACTTGGTTGTAAAGTTTAAAGAAAAACAAAAGACTGCTCATTAATGTGAGGCTATGATGTCATATGTGCTTGTTTCAAGTTCACTTTGTGTTGAAAATGTGACAACTTTTAAACGCTAATTTCTTGAGAACCACAAATCGAATTTCAATGCAAATTTCACCAGAATGCTTAGAAAATGCAACCCTCTAACATATCGAAACTTGGTTTGAGCTTAAACCCTTCTTTTTAAGAAGTGTTTCTGAATCCAGACAAAAGTGATTTTGCCCGATGTCAGCCTATATTATTTTATAATATGGTGAGTAGACATCTGGTTACTTTATCTTTCTGAATTTTAACCTAAAGTAAGTAAATTGATGGGTAATCGTATTCTTTATACCATGTGGACATTGTACTATTTCTGCAGTGCAATAAATACATTTCTTTGTTTTAGAGAAGACTATTGACGATTTCTGATTGTTAAAAAAGAAGTGTTTTGATCTGAATACATACAAACTTCTTGATAGTTTAAATGTGGAAACTGCAGAGATAGTCTGATGAAGGTAAGAGAACGATAAAACCAGGGGCAAGTTTTCTTGTTTATTTCCGATGATTGCGATACCACAGTTAAAAAATTATTCTGAATTAAAAATTTACAGGAACAGATTAACTCTTAAAAAGTGGAAGAAGTTTGACGTAAAAACTACTACCATGTTATTACGTTAATACCCACATTGCTTTGGAGTAGTCGGAGTCAAATAGTCTTGACGAGTAACTTTTCAGTACTGATGTTGAACGACTGTGAATCATTATTATAAACGTAGGCCTAGGGGAGGGGGGCATAGCTCCCAATTCGAGCAGGAAACCGCAAACTTTTCCTTTGCGGGAAAATTTGTGACATTTTTGAAAAGTCGATGAAAGCACTCACATTTCGGGCAAAAGAGTCTATCCCCTCCAATTTTGTAAGTAGTCCCTCAAGTTAACTATGGGAATAAAGAAATTTGATCATGCTAAAACTGACAAAACTCTTGAAAGAAAAGTCAGTAACACATCAACAAATCACCTTAAAGTGATATTACCCAAGGAGACGGGGAAGTTAAAGTGGGTGTTACTACAGTAATAAGAACAAACGTTATTTCATTTGGTAGACTTGTCTTAATTGCAGATTAGCACAAAAACTACAATAATTTCCTTGACCATGTTTTCAAACGCCCGAATGCTCTTGGTTTTGATTACTTGAGCGAAGGGCTCTTTTGAAAACGTGATTCCTCGGTCCTGGGATCAACATTTCTTGTAGGGTACAAAGATGGATAAATAACCGCATGGGAACTTACACAGAAGAAAATAAACGTAAAATGGCGTATACATATATGAGTAGGATAGCTATCATAGCTATAGTGAATGAAAATGCAAGAAAAAGTGGATGTTAAAAAATCCGGTAAACTACCACATTGACATACCTTTTCACTTGATACAGCTACATCAAGAGACTGAAGACAGAACTGTATAGTCTGAGATACATAATGGTTTATTCGATCAGATCTTTATTCCAAGTAAGAAATGATCAAATCAAGTATCATCAAGATGCCTACTTATGACCCAGATAATGAAGGTAATGTGTAAAGTACACACCGAAAAACTTACGGGAGATTGTAAGCGCAATTTTTGTTGAGTGTAAATTACCTTAAAGGGAGGAAGCAGTGGCCCCAAGTTTATTTTCAAAAATCTGCTAATTCTAACAGAGTCCTCTCATTTCGCTCACAAGTATCTTTTATCATGTCTCTGTATAAAACATTGAATATTGAAAGTAAACCAAGGAGTTATTTTGCGTGCATTTGACAAATGTGTAACAAAAATGTTGTCACGTGATTAATAGGAGCCATTCCTGAATTAGGATGACGGGGTACACTAATTCAAATTGGGGAGACTAAATTTTCTCTTCAAGTTCCGACGGATTAAGGCCTCAACAAAATGTAGATGTTTGTTATCTTTATACAAGGCCTAAAATTAACAAAATGAGAAAAGTACTCTCTCCTTGTATAGTTCCCACCCAAAATTAAGTCTCTGACAGAAGTCAGGTAACAATATTTTTTTTTACAAAGACAGAGGTGTTATCTTCGGAAATGCAGACAATTTTCCTTAAGTGCAAACGAACAAATCGTGGTAAAGCATTTTCGATTTCATCGAGAAAGAACATAGCACTGAAGGGACAATAACGGTGTAAAATCGAGAATATCAGATTTTGGTATTGCTTTACTGAAGGAATGGTTATTTTTTGCAGAAGAAAACTTTAAATAATTGTTACAAAGTAACCGAAAGTGAAGTGAAAGTAATTCACCTGAACGAAAAGATACGGTACAATGCATGATTCAACATGCTGCACTGATTGATTTATTGCTCTAGTCAAACGTATTCGTGACCTCTCAAAACTGTTCATTATTTACGGAAAATGATAAGACAAAGCAAACATTAGGGATACTACAAGGACAATTGAGAATCATTACAAAATAGCATCTCTGTACAAAATTTTATATTTGAGAGACAGAAATCACGAAAAAGTATTTATCAATTCACGTAACAACAACAAAACAAGAAAGATGCAATAACAATGTAAGCTATAAAAGAGTAGTTGATGTAATTGATTTTCTGTCCAAAATTACAATTATTCTTGAACAATCGCTGAAAGTGGTAAAGTGGAAATGAAACTATACGATGGGATAAGATGCATAGTTAGCGATGCCGCACTGGTTGCCTCGGTATTTCAACATCCACGCGTATCCTCCTTGACCCCAATATGCACCCCAACTGTAAAGAAAGTTGTAAAATAAGTAAGATGTAAAAAATGCTGCATGCATAATAAAAATGAAAATTCATTTCTAAATGAAATTTTTCCCTTAAGAGAAAATATTCAATGGAACTCAAAAATCCCCTTAACCACGCTCTCTTTACAACCTAAAGTCAAGAAAGGTTAACAGCTTCTCAAAAGTATGAAGAGGGGAGGGGAACATGGCCTTGACCACAACAACTTAAGCCCTAGACGCCCTAGAAGTGAAGTACCCTTTAAAGCTCAGGACAAATTTGAAGACGAGGTGATCTGTGGTGCAATCTGAGGCATTTCCCACAATTTTAATCCATAAAATGGCTGTTCCCACCATTTTCTAGTATGAGTTCATTTAATCAACTATTTTGCAAGCTATGAAAACAAGCGTCTAGAAGAAAATGGTTCTAGAAGAAAATGGTGGGGGTATTCCCCTCTACTTTCAAAAGTGGAGGGGTGGACATATCCCCCAACCTGTTGACGCACATGCTTTAAGTTAACACTCTCATCTCTGTATCCAGGCAACCAAGCTGGTCAACTTTTCAATGGCTCCTTTATTGTACAGCACCTTCCTAGCGCCACACGGCTAATCGAAGCTTTCAGTTGATGTGACCATGACTAAACATTTGGAATTGAGAATACAGGAAAGTGAAGATTAATTTCAATAAAATTTAGAGAAAAATGATGGCCTCATACCTGTTTTTTACTATCCAGTACTCGACACCATTGGGGTCTGTGTCATAGCCAACGACGAGAACTGCGTGGTTTGTATATAGGGAATTACAGTTTCTGTCATAATAAATACCTAGGGGAAATAACATCAAGAGCATGGCAGTTTGATCTTCTCATCTGGAATAAAGCCAGGATTAGAATTTTAGAGCTTAGTAGACCGGGAAGCACGATGCCCAAGAACTATTGCTGGCAGCCCAGCATTACTAGGGCCGTAGCCTGTCTGGGGGTGGGGGAACGCAAGTGGCAACTGCTCATGAGATTTCCAAATCCTAAATGAAAATGGCCTACTTGAAAAAAAAATACTCAAAATACTAAAAAAACTCCGTCCTCCTGATTAATGTTTTCAAGGTCCTCTACACCTGGGAAATCGCATAAACAGGCTCGGCTCCCCTTTTCCAAAATTTTCCTGGTTAAGTTCCCGGAACCCCCACCGCAGACAGTTTCTTATGCGAGTAACTCGCAACCTCCTTCCTCATGCACGATGCATACAGCACAGCTGAAGCCTACTGTTGAAAACTTTTAGTATTGTTTCTCACACGGTGTCCGGCACAGCATGCTTATATAAAATAAAGTCTATAAAAACCTTTCATTTCATTCTGAAATTAATGAGCTTGTTTGAGTACCTTTTAGTCCTGTTTAGTAATTTTAATAAATCAATTTTTCAAGTTTAACTTTTCTTCTTGAGGTCGCGATTTTTCGGTTTTTAAAGTGTGAAGTCACAAAACGTGTTTAGATGCAACTTTGGAGGTTTATAGAAGGCTTCATATCAATATGGGAGACGCATTTTTGACAAAAATAGAGCTACGTTACAGAAAAACCGATGATGAGTCTAAAAGTACCGTAGTAAGAGGAAGTGGGTTCGCACCGGCTAAGTCTTCAGCTGTGGTATGGCACCGTGCCATGTCACAGCTGAAAAGTCAATAAATAATGAGAAGTTTTAATCAATTCAAAGCTTTTTCAAAGGTAGCAACATTTGTATCCAAGCAACAATGCAGCCACCGTAACATTCGGAAGAAACCACTCAACGGGATACCATTTCTTTTACCATTCTTTTATTGACCTCTTGTCGAAATCACTAGCGTGAAACTCTGAGTAGAGGTACATACTGGAGTTTTTACTCCAGTTTTTACTCCAGTATTTAACAACAACTTCTCAAAGAATAGGTTATGGCTGGGTTACCCCGGCTCTTAGACAGCACCCTTCAAACAAAAACAAAATAATAAAATAAACACTACATAATGAGAATTTCTAAACACATAATCAGTTCAAAGCTTGCCAAAGACAGCACCTAGACAGACCTTACATAAATTTCATTTTTTCCCGTTAGACTCCAGTCTGCTTACACCTCAGGGCGGCAGTTGGTGACAAAGTAAAAGAAAGGAGTAGCCTGGGTGCCAGCTATCATAGGTACGCCATTAGACGCTGTCATGAACTGCCCCTTGGGATTTTGACCAGGCTACGGTCCTGGTTACTGGACTGTCAGCCTAGTAATGTTAAACATTGAGGGTGCATATGAAATGACCTTACAGTGGGTATGACACGATTGTATTTTGGTTCTCAGTAATAAATATTGAGATATACTTTGAAATCAAGTGATCGTTTTTCGTACCACAATCGATTCAGAACTACCACAAAACTAGTGGAAACAATTCAAACGCGAACTACATATAGTAAATAGTCACCAAAAATCTTACATGTGAAGTGAAACTTTTCGTGCGGTACCCGACGTGTGAGAACTACCATCTTCGACCAGATGCCAGGCGGGGGAAAGAATCAAACACTTGGTAAACCTTGCGGTCAGTGGCGCCGCCAGACATTGGCGATGAGGGGGACACTATAGAGGGATTTCATGTGACGTCACGCGCAGTGGATTCCGAGGCACTGAAGGGCAAAACAAACATGCAGTAAGAGAATTTACAACTCACGCGCACGGCATAACCATAGATATTACTGTGACACAATGGACGCTTGCCCTTCAAAACATAAAAAACGCGCAGTCTTGCCCTTCAAAATTGCGTCTAGTTGGTTAAAGTCACCACGTAACTGAAACCCCTCTATAGAAGATGATGTCTTAAATCCACCCCAGATGAACCCAGAAAGTTGGTGAAATTTTGTCCTGGGGGAGGTCATCAACTGAAAACCTTCACAATTTATTGAATTCTTTCGTATGGTCGCATGAAAAGGGAAGGTGAGTTGTCTAAAAGGAGGCGTGACAACCTTTCCCCTTGAAATAATCTTGTTCAGGTAAGGTGGTTTATATGCAAAATGGTGGTTTCTTTGGCAAATCTTTCAATTAATTACATGCTCAGAAATTATCATTACTTAGTGATATTTTGGCTCTGGCATTGCACTTGTTAAAAAATTTGCGGTAACGACAAATACAGGCTAGGGATGTTACCGTATATACTACTCATGATATTAGATTGCTCTAAGATTCTCTAGTATCATTCGTATATGCTTTCAATATTCATGAAATATGTCTTCCCTGAATTCCACTACTTTGCATTCTTGCAATGCTGTGCCCCTCCATAACGACTCCTATACGCAGGAACAATCGGCGTAATTTTAGAAATCCCACCACTGAGTAATGCGAATATGTTTGAGAGGGTATTGGTAATAAACACAACCACGCGGCACGAGCACGGAGTACTAAATATTTTGGTACTTTGAGAAGAATTTGCGAGAATTTCGAAAGTTTCAGAACGACTTATGATTAAAAAAAAATGATTAAAATAGCTTCATCAGTCAGTCAAACACACACCTAACCCTACCCCTTATGAAATCTATTGCTTAAACGTCTTTGTAGTTCACTTTAAAAGTTTAGGGAAAATTTTCCGAAATCGATTTCGGGGCACATACCACCCGTGCCGGCGCCACTGGTTGTGGTTTCTCATTGATGTCACAACAGGGTTGAAAGATAAGACATTTGTTTCCACTACAACCACTTTGATAAACTCTTTTTAATCAAGTGATAATTATCAGGTCACAGTTCATTGGACATACTCCTTTTCTTTCACGGTTATTGCATAATACTTAATTGTGGATAACTTGCCTGATTTGTAAAATCGAAACGTCGGTTGCTCAGCATCAATAGAAGTGGCGATTGGTCCGACGGATCCAACAGCCCTCTCAAGATCAGGTTCAGAACCCGGCCGTAATGTGACGTAGGAGGTCATAGTGGCCCCGACGTTGTAACGATTAAATCTGCATCTATGTTGCTGTAAGACAAATCACTTATTGTTTAGTAAAGTACGACAGATGACTACCATATATTTCCCCGTTGTGTTTCTCTAAATGCGTTGCTTTCTCGATTTTTGTTTTTCATGAATTGCATTGACAGATGAGTACAGAGTTTAAAAAAGTAAAATTATAAAGTTTATAAATTTACCTCTAAAGAAAAACACATTCATGCACAATCCATTCACGATGAGATGGGGGGGGGGGAGCATTCATTTCAAAACATAAAATAGAAACTCATGCAGTCTATCTATACATGGTGAAAAAATAGATAAACTCACTTGGCCCTCATATTGATAACTCCATTCTGTGTCGATACCCCCGTTGTCAATAACGTATTGAAATGCTTTTGTAGTTAGGCCACCACGGCACCCATCGTTCCATGTAGAACAGTCTACCAAGTTTTGCTCACTCAAGCTTACAAGCTGTCCAGTTTTTCTGAAATGTTGTCCTTCCAAAGCTCCAGTGGTGGTAAAAGCCCAGCATGAGCCACAATGCCCCTAAACCATAAGAAATAATGACATAAATCACTACATACACAATCGCCGATACAATGCTTGATATTTTCTTGTCGTCTCTTAATTTAATGAGAAGAGTTTTGAATATGCCTATTGGCCAGTGGCGCCGCAAGGGTTTGGTGATTGGGGGAAGAACAGATGACGTCGTAATACCACCTCAGCCCCCCCCCCCCAGTCTGCGTAAATTGTACCTTTTTTGTCAGTTTGTGCGCCCCTGCGATTGTATACAACAGTGTGGAATCCTTTTTGTGACTATATAATGATGCCGTACTGGGGGAGGGGTCTAAGGTTCCCCCTCCCTTTTGAGAAATTTTTGTCAATTTAAGATTGCCCAAATGCAAAATGGTGCTATTTTGGGGGTATTTTTGGAACTGATATACCGTATATGGCTGGTAAATATCCTTATTTAGTGAATTCTAATTTTTGGTTAGGTGAAAGAGGAGAGTGTGCGCCCTGCGATTGTATACAGCAGTATGGGATCCTTTCTTTGTCACTATATAAAGGTGCCGTCCTAAGGGAGGGGTCTAAGGGAAGGGGTGTCCTCCTCCCCTTTGAGAAATTTTTGTTAAGTTAAGGTTGCTCAGATGCAAAATGGTGCTCTTTGGGATATTTTGGAACGGATCATATATGGCTGGAAAATATCCATAACTTGGTGAATTCTACTTTGTGGTGAAAGAGGAGAGTATGTTTTCTTAGAGAAGGTTATGTTGTCAACAAACCTCCTATATAAAGCCCCCTTTTGGCTACTTTAATGCCTTCTATTCGAGAAAAGTTTTTACGTAAAAATACGTGCGTGGAGTACCACAGAAACATTCTTGAACTATTACGAAAATTTATTGTACATTATAAAAGGGTATCTAAGGCTGTCAGACACCGGTATAGTGCCTCCAGGAAGCTCTGGAATAGTTATATAAAACGGGGCACTGAAATTATGATTATTACCTGACATCAAAATGATACTATAGAGTATGATGCCGAGCACTTTACAACTATCGTATTTTTTACTAAGTTTGAACGAAAATCCAGACGAACAGCTTCCAGCAATGGGGAATGAGAGGGAGAGTATAGGTGCAAGGAGGTTAGGAGGTGATATTAGACCTCCCTGATAGGTAAAGTAAAAGCGCGTTTAAGAATGTTTTGACAATGTATTAACAATCCCCACCTATAACGGTAATGGCTTCGCGCGAAGCGCCCGGTAAATTTTTTTTGAAAAATGTTCAACGGCAAATACGTACTTTCAACCTTCCACATTATGCTAAAAATTAGATTGAAAGATCCCATAGGCGTCCTACAGAGGTTGGAAATGTACCTCTGTTTTTCGGGAAAGTCTTGTGATCAGAATAGTTGCATGTATAATAACGTTAATAATGGTCATGAGATGGAGTGATAACAGTTACGTATGCGCGCGAAGCGCGCAGAAATTTTCCATTAAATAAGATAACCATGACAAAACCTGCATTCATGCTCTGTATCGAGACACTTTCAATTCCCCAAAAAACCTATTTGCCAATCACAAAGCCAGTCTTTTACCTGAGAATTCATAAACATCTTTCAACTTTTGCTGCTGTGCTTCTGCTGGAGTCGCTACCGCAAATTATTGATAATACGGACAATGTTTAGGTAAGGTGCAAAGCGCGGGGAGCGCGCTAAAATTTTGATAGTTTGCGAACGATTTGCGATAATTCTGATAGTTTGAGAACAATTTGTGCTAGAAAATGATTACAATAGATCCATTACTCGGTCGAAAGCACACCTCACCCTACCTCCACAGAAATCTATAGCTTAAACCCCTTTTGGGATCATTTTAAAATTTCAAAAAAACATTTGAAATCGATTCCGGGCACGCGCCCCCCATGCCCCCCCCCCCGTGCCGGGGCCACTGCTAGTGACAGCTCTTATCAGCCGCTCACACGACACTAACCGGCCTAAATATTCCCGTCTACATATTCACCTGGTTAAATATGAATGCATTTTTGTTGATAAACCCAGAAATTAATGAAAAAATCTTCAGCCAACCGATTAATATGCCAATGTTTTGACTAGCATACGTTGTTCCAATTTTAAGACAGGTCACAGTAAGGCCTATAGAAAGAATCTCTTCAAACGTATTCATCAGGAAGACTGGGAAAATTCAGAAAATATCCAAAACAGATACTGCAAGTAGGTACTGGCCACATTTAGCTACAACTGTAGCTAAGAATTGTTCAATATTTAGAGAGATTGCAAAAATCCTAAAAACACTGATGAATGTTACCTGTGTCTTAACTTTTGTGACGTATCCATGATCTCTCCAATCAATCCTCCTTGGAGGAGTCCCATATAATCCAGAGATGTTTTGCCTCTTCCGTTCATATTGTACATCATCTGTGTAACCCGTCATCACAGCTACAAACTCTTCATTTGTCTGTAGGATACAAAATTGCAAAGCGTTCACATGTAGAGATAACTTCGCAGTTACAAAGTTAGCTGAGATAAACTATACATCATTTTTTACTCTCAACGTGTAGCTTTAGGATAAAAGTTTTGGAGACTTATAGTACAATCATATTAACAACGGTTCTTTATTATTACATCTGTTGCTTCACTAAATGCAAAGTATATGAATCTTTTTTGTATAGATCGTATTCGTATGACGTCACAGGACCATAGAAATTGAAGTACGCCCTTGGCTGTGGTAAGAGCGTTACAAACTATAGTATACTTTACATTCATTGTTTGTCCTGTAGCACTACGTCGGAAGGTTGGCTTTCAAGTATATGGTGACGTCATTGCAGAGCGTCTATATATTAGGGGGTTGGGGTTCCCGGGGAGGGAGAGAGAGAAGAGCACATTAAAAATTTAAAGATATACAGATCTGTTAATAGCTTACCTCGACCTCGACCCATGAAATTTTCGGAGGCTGATCTCGATGTAACGAATAATTGATAGAATAAACAACTGTTAAAGTATGACAATTGCAAAATTGATGATGGGTTTCTTTCCAATTTTTTGGAAATTTTTGGCCACCCAAATTATTTATCAACAACAACAGCAACAACAACAACAACAACAACAACAAAATTTGTTCTAACAAATTTGGGTGCAGAAATGCCAAGTAGGGTAAGGGGCATGGCCAGGTCTTACTACCAGGACTACTGCCAAGTGAGAAATGTCTTCATTTAGTACAAGCTACGGTACTGCAAGCTATCCGGGAGGGAAGGGTTGGGGGTTTTGGACCACGTCATCATGCATATGGGTTGGTAACGATACAACATATCTTATGCCGAATAGCGGTCAGCAGTCCAACTGTTGATCTTTTTTTGCTTCCAGTGAGTACCAATTCTTCTATGCGTATGAAGGATACCTACAAAGTTTGGTGCGCTTCCCGCGCTTTGCAAGTTCTCAAGTCATTTTCTTTGGGAAAGGCACCAAACCCATACTGAACTCAGCATATCAAGCATACTATACGTATAGTGTGCAAAAATTGCTATGTAATGGAAAAGTATTGTTAAAAAATTTCCAATGCCCTCTTCACCTCTTTGTTATTCTTCCCCAACCCATCTGTTAGGGCTTGGGGTTGCTGGACCCCGTCATGCATATCCTACATCCCCTACCCCCGACGTATTAAAGTTGCTTAGCCATCCGTGAATGTGTCAGAGTAAGCACTTTCCCTACCTACTTCTACTATTACCAACATGTCTAGGTGAATTCCCTTCCATGGTGCTTCGCGAAGTAATGTTTACTGAGCACGAAAAATGAGCTTCAGTAGTAACTGGCGCGCCCAAAGCACACACAGTTGGTTAACGAATACAATATTTGTGCATGAAGGATAAAAGGTCATAGTGTATTACTGAAAAAACTGTGTTATCGTTCAGGGAAACTATAGTCTTCGACCACAACAAAGTGGGGAGGGTTCTTTCTCACAGACGACTGAACATCTTTCGTTACAACGGGATCAGACACCGAGGGGTTACGCCTAAACTGATGCCTGTGGCAGTACAGAGGAATATCTGCAGTGTATTTCGTACGCAGGAGTCTCATTGAGAAAAAACACGGTTTCATGAAGGTAACGTTTCTAGGTTCATAAACTTTTTACTCTTGAATATTTAAAGGGGGAATCTCCTTATCCCAGACAGTAGGTTAGCTTTTAGCTCCCTCCATAATTGTCTTTAGTTTCTCCTTGTGGAGACACAAACATAGCCATATCCTGGTGAGCATAAAAGGCCCTAATGTGTAATCAAAACACCCTCTGTGCATGTCCTGTAATATGAACTACTCTGCATCCTTTGAAGTTTGCAACACTGTCGTCAATCAAAGAGCAGTCACCAATGGGGACTTTTGCTTACCCCCAAGAAAAAGTCATACTTGTGGTGACGAGTATCTTTATTTAAAGTGTGCTTTTCCAGCTTTACTACATAGTATTACTGCAAAAGCTTAAATCGTAGTCGCAACGCCTGTTATCTGAAAATTAAATCACGTAAAGTTCTTGCAACAAGTTCTATTTTCAAAATGGAATTTCTACCTCTATCTGGACAGCTCTTTTTGCATAACTTCTTGCCAAATCTTTACAAAATCATAACCCCATACGGCAATCCCATGTGCTATTCCATTGGAGATGGACAGACTCGTTGTCACACGTGCGACAAGCAGTTGGGGATTATTGGCAAAAATGGCATTCTCTCGGGCATTCTCGGCTTCTATCCCGAAGCAATAGACATATTCATGAAAATATTGAATAAACATGGAATTAAGAAATCCATTTTGAAATTGGAACTTTTTTGCGTCCCTCTTTTAATGAAAGTCAAAGAGAAGTTTCTTTACAAACCATGTCAGCATATTCGTTCATGCCCAGAGTATAGGAGTGCAGTCCGCGGGAATGTTCGTCATTATGTTTGTTAACCAGTTGCAAGTTATCTTCCCAGATTCGTCGTCTGAACATTTCTTCATCTTTACTGAAATTCTTAGAAAATTCTTGTTTCCACAATTTCCATGAATGATCCAAGTCTTTGTCGATGGCTGAGGAACTCAGCACAGTAGCAACACAGGAAATAATTAAAGCTAGTTTGTGCGTAATCATCTTTTATCTGACTCAGCAGCAAACTATGTCGTTTCTTGTTAGCTGAATAATGATTAAAAAGAAAACTGATTTCAACTACTTGTTTAAGTATTCCATCCTACGAACTAAACACTCATTGAGAAAACAATGTTAGTGATTATACATTTGAAAATAAACACTTGAAGTAGAGAGAGACCCTAGATATGGGTGTTAAGTTAAAAATAGTTGACAATTTCACTTTCAGACATTGGTAAGAATGCTCATCATTTTCAAGTCAAGTACGCAGCTTTTTATATCGCATCTTCTAAACATCAATTGGACTACTAGTACAGTAAGTTAGTCAAAATCTAAAGTTTCAGCGTCAGTTTATTGTTGAGGATGCCCCAAACTTCAGGGAGCACGACCTCTTTCCCCTTGTTAGCAACTGATATTAGAAATCTTTAGAATGGTTTTGTTATGACCATGTTACTCGATTTATATACCTTTCACACAGCTTACTGAAAAAAAACTATGAAAATGAAAGGAATTGTAAGCTTCAGAATTCTGACTGTAGGAATGGATGGAAGGTTAAAGAAAATTCTTCTTGTCATGTATTGTATGTAATGACAATCTGCGATATTCTGAAAATAGTTTGTCATGCGATCAAAGTGATCAAACGAAAATGTACAATTATGTGGGCCTAGAATTGTGTTTTACGTTTCAAGTATTTTTCAATATTAGTTAACGTTTATTTCTTTCCGTGCACTTTTGTAACCATTTTGATAAATGCAAAACAAAGGAAACGTGTACAATGTTTAAAATACATATCATGATCACAATCAACAGCCTGGTCTTAAAAACAAAACAGAACAAACACTAAAACAAAAATGAAAAAAAAAAACTGGGTGAAGGACTGAGGAACTTTGGGTGTAGAATACAGGGTTAAGAAAGGCTCTAGAAACACTTGTAGCTCCAGATAAAATGGTAAAATACTAGTTGAAAGTACAAACGGTGCCAATATTTGCCCGACAGATGGACTAGCACGTCTAGACATTTATCCAACGGACAACACTCTCTAATGTGGTTGTGCATCGTCACTACACTATTTCACCAAATATCTGTATGGCCTCACTGTGGCGTACCAATCTTCATCAAACCAGGACGAGACCCACATGCCGACATTTCAGAAATCCATGTAACATTCAAATACCGATACAAGATCGTGACAGGCTTCGACAAATTCAGTTAGAAGTACTTGCCGTAGTCCTGGCTGTTCTCTAAACTAGCGCTTCTCAACCTATTTTAACTCGAGGACCACTTTGACTCTCAGAATTTTTCTGAGGCCCACCTTACAAAAAGTTTATTGTTTTTTCTTTATTTTTTATCTTTTATGGCGGATCTCGCGGCCCACCTGGGAGAGCTTCGCGGCCCACCGGTTGAGAAGCGCTGCTCTAAACCTACTTCCCGGCAAGTTGCCTAATCCAAACATACAAAGTAATAATGAAGCCCGCGGCCCCCTTGTTTCAAATGCAAGGACCAGTTGTTTTAGCCTTTGCATATATTTTTTATTGACCTATATACGCAAGAGGTTTCATCCATGGGATCCATTGGTACGTGTTCGGTACCCTTAAAAGAATTCTGGATATATGCCTTCTCATTTTTTCATTTTTTTCGCCGGATTTTGCTAATTAAAAACTTATTCTTTATTGAAAACTCAAAATTTTCAAATTTTCCTCAATAAGAATTCAATTCAAATTTCATTAATTTATATAAGCTAAAACACAAAACGTTGAAGTTTTCGTTATTAAAACCTCATATTTTCTTCAATAAAAGCCCAAACTTTCACGAATGTCGTGCAGCAGCTTTTGCGCTTGCCATCCTTGTAACACGTCACCTTTGTCGGACTGGGGTTGATGCCCCACCCCGCTGTCGAGGAGGTTGGCTCCCGTCCGGCGAATCCTGGTGTCACCCCCGCAACACAGCTGAGCTTTAGCTAGAAACCCAAATACTAAATAGTAAGCTCTAATAGTTACTATTTTCGCTGATGGTACCATGGCATCTAGACCAACTTTGAAGATTTTCGTGTTTGGTAGTGAGCATGACGCATATAATACCACATTGAAATGAAATTATTTGTTTAAAAAGGCAAACTTATTCAAGTAAAGTTATATAATGACTGGAAAAGTTGAATGCTGCATCGACCATAACTACTCAGAATAAAAGAGAATTTCAAAGAAGGTTCTGGTGAAATCTACCATAAATCATCAGTAAATATTCTTTGGAAAGAATACAGTGCCAAAAAGGCCTGAATGACACTCTTGCTGTACACTCTTAACACGTGTTGAGCAATAGAATACTTTTGCCCCGCTTTGTAAACACGTTTATCATCTAAAAATTTTACACATTTGGTTTTTATATGGTAAGCAAGCAAACTCAATGAACACAAAACGTTAGGGAGTTTGACATTTATTTTTGATTTGAAAACAAATTTACAAAGCTTTTCAATGAAAAGTTTTCAAAAATATTTTTACTTCTAAATACTATTTTTAGAGTGTATAAAACCTCGGTCTTCTGAACAATACCTTGATACCTCAACATTGTATGCTAATTTGCACCGTAATTTTTAAGTTAGTAGGCTCATCAAAAATAATTAAGCCAATGTTTACCCATGCGAGCTAAAGAATGCAATGAATGGGACGCTTTTTGAACTTAGCCGTAATCTAAATTACAGCCACTTTTGCATACATCATAATATAGATCTACATTTTCATGTTGCCGACAAGAATATTTCATTTATGTAAAAGGGAACGAAAAATACTTCATGTACTTACTTGTTAGTAATTTTATAGGATTTTTCCTTACCCTTTCTTGAGCTGGATAGAACGTTTAGTTTACCTGAAGACACAGCTTTTAAAACTGTATGTAAATGTCAGACGTATGCTATTTTTAAACTTCTGGGCAATAAGGTGTTTTGATTACTCTGTGTCAAGAAGGAAACTACTAGATGATTGCCTTGCCCATTTGCAATTTTAGCCTTTATTTACATTTATTTTCAATTAAGGAAAATAAATAGTCAAAGATCAAGTCTGCAACCATATACATATATAAAAACCTTGAGTATTGAATTTCACTGGTCAAAGTTCCACTTTCATAGCTGATTCGATTTTTGAGATGTTACATGTTGAAATCTATTCACCTAAATTGAAATATCCGATTGGGCCATAGGTTTACGATTTCCTAGTTGTACAACTCCCTTTAAACGCTTTTGTTTCCATTTAAAGTCATATTGTTTTATTTGCGTGAAAAATTACTCTTTTCTTGAAAGACATGTTTTGAGAAGAGGGCTTGTACAGTTAAGTCACTCTACAAGAATGAAAAGGTGATCACATTTGATGCAAGGTGTAGTGGCTCAAAGAAAAACAAAGAAGAATAAACAGATAAAGGTTGTGATCTGATTGGTACAAACGTATTTTCAAAAATTCTACCTGCGAAATCTACGGTGTTCAAATAAACGAATAAACTTTACCATTTTATTTCTAGGGGCTGAAATGTCCTAAAAAGATATGAGTTGGATCAATGGAATTATATAAAAGGTACACTTTAAGTCAAACATAACCTTGTCTCTACACTTGCATCTTAAAGCCAGGGCCACACCGTCACGACTACCTGAGACTCTCCGTCTTAGACAATTTGCATAAATGGTAGACATTCTGGTGCACAGAATGCATCCAGCTACGACCGAACATGTTCAATCAGGCCGACGACTTACGACACGACGGAACTCTAGTCGTGGAACCGGCCACACCTCTACGACCACTGCCGGAGCGGTGGGTGGTCGCAGTCGTGTCGTGGGTTGTCGAGGCAGTGTGACCGGGGTTTATAGACAATGTACAGTTTTCGAAGGCTTTGAATGGGGTCACGTGCCCCAAACTAAACCTGGTGTCCCAAAGTATACAGCGGTAGGCTGTTCGTTAGTATTTCAAACAGCTTCCGATGCAATTCACTAGGGTCTTTCCATTTTTATTGTCCTGTCATTTCTTTTACTCCATTACTCCGTCCCCCCACGTTGAAGCCGTAGAACGGTCTCTGACTAAAAGGTAGGGTATAAAATAATTTATATTTTTCTACAAGAGATAATTACAGGTTATACAAGTTATATCCATCAATGATGTGATTGCCTTTTAAGCCAATTTGTGTATTTTGATGCAAGATGAGAGAAAATATTTATTGTTGGGGATACGAAAAGGAATGATGGTGTCTTATATTTGATTCTTCTGGTACTCAACTAATTCAGTAAGGAAAAGGGTGTTGAGATTTACTCAAAGTCTTCAACTTCAAGGTTACTGGATGTTACTGAAGGTTATCGAATGTTACTGAAGGTTACCGAATGTTACTGGAGGTTACTGAATGTTACCACAGCCTGAATGCGATGAACTGAGTTTACCAAACAAGAGATTAACTAGAGGCCAATTCACATGCTGGATGTGACAAACAGTGTAAGTATCATTTCTGGATAAAGAAATCTTTAATTTCAGACCCATTTTTGGTGTTAAATGACCGTCAACTTATAATGTGGAGTAACGGGAATAATCAACTGGGTTTTTAAACACAGTGGGATAATTATTGCTTTCTACCGTGGCGTGGCTAGAGGAGTACGGCGGACAAATTGCCCCCAAAATTGACAAAAAATGGCGATGGAAGTGCCCGAACCCCCTTAAATAACGATAAAAGGGGACCAAGAAAGAAGAGAAGAGTAAGGAAACGAAAAATGGAGAGGAAACGAAACAAATAAGACTAGTCATTATTGAAAAAGGGAGTTAAGGGAGGAGAGGGAGTAAGATATTGGCATGATAAAGAAGGGAAATATCGACTAGTGCTGTGGTAGATAGGGTTAGTGATGGTGTGGTAAATATGGAAGAGGAAGGAGCGGGAGAAGGTGACTCCTGGGAAGGCTGGAGCAAAGGCGGAAGGCTGGAACAAAGGCGAGGGTCGGAGTCAGACTGACTTCGTAAGGCATGACGGAAAGAATGAAGGAGGTAAGTTACGGGGCTGAGCATTAAGACGCGAACGTTCGGCTAGGGAGGACCTGGAACGACAGCCGGAAACATGGAAAGTTGTTGAGAATATAAAAGAAAAGAAATAAGAGGAGAAAGGGAGAAATTGTAAAGATAGTCCGGGAGAAAGGGGAATAAGGTAATAAGCTTACATTACTTCTTTGGGACACTCGAAATTACTGTATTGGTGAAAGTTTTCTTTGAGAACCACAATGTGCTGAAGACGAGCCACTTGCGATAGCTGTGACGTTCCTTTTTCTAATTGTTAAAAAGCCCTATGCAACCCAGAGTACCATCATCCAAACTCCAAAGTGTGGATCTACGGGGTCTCTCTGCTCGCGGCAAGAAAAATATAATGGAAACGTAAAGAAAAGTGAAAAGAGAAGTTAAAGAGAAAAAGTTACTTCAAAGCGTTAGCTATCCTAACAGTTCTTACTTCGGTGTGCTTCGAGCGCACCTAAGATGGCTGTCTCATTATTGTTTCTTCTAGGAAGCTTGAGTAGAAAGAGAGCAACAACCTTTGTGCAACCTTTATCCCGTGCACTATACAATCGACTTTAGATAACCTTTTCCCTCTACCAAAAACAATAAAATTTATTTACTGACCATTAGGTATCCACATTCTAAGTATGAAAAGTATCCGTGCTTTCTACCTTGAAATATCGTGTTTACAACGTTTTACGTTTTTGACCTCTGGTGACCTTAAACGACCTTTGACTCTCACCATAAATTATAAAGGTCCTCCTCCTAATCTGAGAAATCCATGTATAATGTATGAAAAGTAGCCATCATCACTGCTATCTTGAGATATCTTACTTACAAGCTCAGCTTCGTAAACACACGTGCATACACACACACGTACACTCGCGGGCGTGATTGCATACATTCCTTTAGCTTTCGGCAAGGAATAAAAAGGAATTCTAAAATATGGTTTGTCAATACAATTCTGCGTTTAACATACGTGATTGGCAGTTATGGGAGAAAATTTAGCATCCAAAATGTAGTAGGTTACAGGAAACCACACTTTTAAACAAATGAAGTCATAACAGTTCTACACTCGTCAGAAGTTGGTAGCCACATGTGAGAAACTGGCCTTCTAGACGCAGTCTAGATCAATTACTTTCAAACGAACCAAAACAGAGAAGCGGGACTGAGGTAAAAGACCACGCTCCAAAAAGTGTTGGGAATAGGTGGCAAGGTTATGGTAAAGGAGAAGGACAATTTGGGGTCATCAACTTGGGGTAAATTTCGGGAACTTTTGAACACATACCTTAAGAAGGGTGGTTTGGTCACTTAGTTGTCATAAAACGTTACATGTACTGATACAAATAAGCCAGGGAAAAATTCAAGACACCTCATCGGAAGAATAGTTTGTTGGAAGGGATGTGTCTTTTAGACTTTTCTTCATGCAGCTGCAAGTTAGAATTAAAATTTTAAGTGCCTTCCTTGATGTTTAGGTTAGGGAATATTTACTAACCCAAACGGAATGCCTTGTACAAAATGTCTTATTCAGACATTGAACTAGTACCAGACACGAAGTATGCAAACAGGCCTGTGTGAGCCCTTTTCTTTTTTTCCGTTGAGAATGAAGGATGTTATTGTCATTCCCAAATTGCATTCAATTTTTGGGCGAAATGTCTTTTGTGACATCATTTTAATGTAATAGAACAGTTTTCCAACATGAGTAATTGAGGTGCTTCCTACAGTACAAATGGCGAAAAAATTAGCACTGAGTTACTAGAAGTGTCTCTGAGGAGCGCATTTATAGGGAAGGCATGTCCTCAGGTCAGTGTCTTATTACATTAAAATACACTAAGTAATCGGTTAAGACCTTTTTTCAATATCCTCTTAACGCAAAAAACAAGTTCTTCAAAACCACATAGCTTTCTTATTTTCAAGAGAACAGGAAGAGTTGTGAAATTAAAAACGTAAATGGAAAAACGTACTTCGTTCCATAATCTTCCCATGATCTAGTAATCTATTATTTTTCAGGGATGAAACTTTGCGGTTGACCAAACTACGACACAATGTAACACTGGATCTCGTAATGCAGAAGCACATATCATTTACAAAGCCGAGTGCTTTACCTCTTTGCAATTGCCAACTTTGAAGACTTTAGTGTCTGTTTTACATAAGAACAGTTGTGGACTCAGGGTTCTTTAAGACTAAGAGGACAAAAAGGAACTTCATTTTATAGCAGAATGTGAGTAACATAGTAAAG
Organism: Holothuria leucospilota; assembly: GCA_029531755.1. NCBI lineage: Eukaryota > Metazoa > Echinodermata > Holothuroidea > Aspidochirotida > Holothuriidae > Holothuria > Holothuria leucospilota. The sequence continues at coordinate 21,276,817 of CM055969.1, forward strand.
GGTAATGAAATGCAATCTACACGACAGCAGCACTTCTCTCTGGAAACCTCTGTACATGAAATCCAAAATTCTAGCAAACCACAAGGTATCTTAAAATTCCTGTTTTCATAAGGACAGGAAAAGATGGTGGTTATGAAACACTTACAAGGAAAACTATGCTTCGGTCAACAATCCGTTTAATGAAAACTTATTGTTTGCTAGACAACGACAAAATAAAATGTTGGATTTCTTTATTGCAGAAGCACGTGTCATTTTAATAAAAAGTTAAATTATCCTTCCTGCAATGGACAACTTTGAAGTTTGAGGAATCACTCTTAAATACCACTGCCATCTAAACGTTAGCTGCATGAAGCAATTTAATAGGCTCTTGAAGTAGATGTCGGGAAATCTGACCAAAAAGCGAATTATCTACGCTACTTTTCTTTTACTTCTCTTGGGGTAGTAGTTACGTAGTTCCAAACAAGTTACTTTTAAATGTGATGCCAATTCCTCTGGCATCAAAGTCAAGGCAACCTGACAAAAAGGCGACTCTCAAATAAGGTTTTTTTGTTGTTGTTGGACAAAAGGAGAGTTGGGAACCTTACATTTTGTGAACAAAGAGTCCAAGAGAGAATTTCATCAGGTGCCATGCAAAGTGGTACCGTACAACATTGCAAATGGTATTAAATGCAATCTGCACGACAACAAAAACAAGATAATATAAAGCTAGGCGAGGACCCCCAGTCACTGCATTGGTCATGTCAGACTTAGCAATTTCGAAGTAAACGAAATCTAGCCGCTGCTAGAAAATCTTCGATTAATATAGATTGTCTTTTAGCAAAAAAGGGGTAAGTTTCAGGAAGCCTCCGTACCTTCCTTTCTTAATTACATTCGAATATATCTTTCACCCCAGTTAGCAACTCTCTGGCAGTCCGCCAACTTACTACGGCGGCAGACCCTCCAGAGAAATGACCGCCTTTTATCTGGCGGTCCGCCAGCGCAGGGCAAACACGCCAGCGGGCCTTCAGCGTTTTTAGGCTAGAAGACTAGCAGCGAAACACTAGCAGACCGTTAGCAGACCGATAGACTTAGGTGAGTAAGGATGCCCTGTGGCGTTCTCAAAAAAAAAAAAAAAAAAAAAAAACAGCTTGCCCTTTCGCTGGCGACCCGCCAGAGTTACACCTGGAGGACCGCTGGCGTGCCGCCAGAGTGCTGCTAACTGGGACTGTTGGAGTTGAAGGAAAAACGGGGTCCCTCCAGATTACATTATACGTATTCTGGTATCCTTACTCATATACCGGTAGTGCTCTTTTAAAGCATGTGAATATATTTTTGTTATTACTTTGCTACATTCATTCAAAATTCAAATAAGTGCATGGTTTACCCTTAACATGCACTATTTATTTTCTAAAACATCATTAAAATAATTTGAAGTGAATTACATGGATGCTTGTAACGTTATCTGATGTTTCAAAATAAGGTTGGGGCCTGCTTATTCCCTTCAAGAACAGTGGTGGATCAAAACTTTTTTAAACAAGGAATGACTTTTGTTCTACATATCAGATGTCTGCACATAGATCACATAACAAACCGCAGTTGGCACAAAGAACAAAACCAAAACCAAACAAAGAGAAGGGAGCAAAGGGGCATAGCCTTCTAAAAGATTTCAGAAGCGAGTGTAAGTATTTAAAGCCTAACTGACTCAAAGAACTCTCGCAAAGCATTGTCTTTTTACATCTTATTTATTGTCATGAATGGATTCACACTTCTCCTTTACCATAGACACTATCTCTAGATGTCTGTTAAGTAGAATACCAAGTAAGCGTGTTCAGACACTACCAACCAGAGGTTGTGAACGTAGATGATTTTTAAATTTGTCCTTTTATGACTTGACAATATTTGTATTATATATATAAATATTTACCCTTTTCTCTGGATGTTACGAACTGACGAATAAGAGGACAACATTCCATAAAACTAAGGGAGCTTCTGTCTAGAACTCTCCTACACAGGCGTTTGTCCAAAGGGGGGGTCCTGGGGGTCCGGACCCCCCTGCTCGCTCCGACCTTAAGATTTTTTAGAGTTTTTTTTTAGGGTTTTCGACCCAAAATACCCGCCTCATTTGAAAAATCATCTCTCAGGCCCCCCTCCCCCGCTGAAAATCCTGGACGCGTGCCTGCTATACATGCCAAGTTGATACTGAGAGCCGTTTGAGGCAAAATTATCATGTCGAAGCGTTTTTGTACAGTTTATTGTGATTAACCTCTGCAGGATCAATAAATTTTAGAGATCCTTTTGGACGCTTTTCTTAGCGATCGAAATCAAGTTTTTATCCTTTTTCTCGTGAAGCTGTAGAAATAACCCCTTCGCCAAGCAACAAGCTATATAACAGTATTGAACATGGCGCCCATTATATCAAAGAAGTTTTGCCCCTGGCTCTTAGCCAGAGAGCTGAGGGGACTTTTGGAAAAAAAGACTTTTGCCACTTCCCTGACCTTCAGACAGGAGCTCCTTTGCTTCAGATCAAGGGAGGAACCTCAGATAAGTATCGCGTACATTGAGAGAGGTGACGCAGATAAGACTGACAGTGTATCATGTAACTTCAAGGTAAAAGATTAAAAAGAGGAAAATTGATTTACTTTAAATTGAAACAATCACTGAATACAACTTTAAATTAAGGAAGTCCCGGAAACAAGACCGTTTGTTAAATTTATGTAACACATTGATATATACAATCACACCAGATATGGTTACTATGTCAGACTGTACTTTCACTGATAAGCCTCATTTGAGGTTTTCCTTATTTTCAGTTTTAATTTAACAGCTGTGATAGTACTTTATCTATATAATACTAGAGTTTGCTTTCCAAATCAGGAAATTACAGAAAGTTGTACGTCACTCTTTTTCTTTAAGGGTAGGCAGTCTCACTCATGATACTTACGTTATTGAACATTTATAGCAACTATTTGTAAAAACTACGCCGGGTATCTGGAAACTGTCAAATTGGCAGGTTTCTCAACAACTGTTTTTGTAAGTCCACAAAATAGAGATTGCTTCCTTGTAACGCCATGTTCACGTAGTCATAGTATCATGTAGACGTGAAATATAGTTAAGGTTGTATAGACTCTAGGGAACAAGGAAGCCATAGATTTTGCAGTATTAGTCTTCCAAGAACAAATTGCAATGTTGAGCTTCACCTTATGGTACTAATATGGTGTGTTGCAAATTATTAAAACAGAGGGGAAGGCTGAATTTTTGGTAGATTTATTAGACCTTATACCCCCTCCTTACGCCAGGCCATAGGCAAGGCATATATGATGTGCAAAAGCTGCTAACACTACTGCATCCATTCACACACAAATTCTATTTTCTCGTAACCTCAGTGCATTTTGCGCTCTTCTACTCATTTTATTTTAAGGACCCTCTTTTAATTTGAAACATACTACTGTTGAAATTTTTGAAAAATTTTCGATGTAGATGAGCATCATAAAGATATATGAAAGCCATGTCTAATCAATGTACCACGATGACGTCAGAGATTTTCCATCATGACCTGCTTCTCTGCAAAATTTAACTCTGAGAATTAGCATCTTCGAAATGCCACATGTTAGGGGTTACATTGCCATGTAATATTGTTTACTTGCTAAAAGGAAACATTTCTCTACCAATAAGTTTCTTAAAATCGAATGCACGATTATTGGTCAGAACATGTGATTTCCCTTCCAGTTGCAATATACGAACCATCACATTTGCTTGCATAACAATATCTTCAGGTAAGCCATATTTTGATTTATTCATTACTTTACGCATACATTTTCCTCTTAATTTTGTCGCATTCGTTGGACAGAAATTTCATACCCTGATTCATCCTAAATAGGGTCTACATTTCGATAAAAGTCAAGGACGATAGAATGACATTCTCCTCTGGGACAACGGCAAAAGGGTCGTGATATTCTTTTACTAATTTTATTCATATATTTGGTGGTGGTTCCGGTATCAGTTTTTAATTTGCAAACTTGAATAAACTAGGCATTAATCTCAAGACCGAGCAGTAGCCTTTAACTTTTGCCTTATTTTGTATCCATACATATTACATAACTGCAGCTGGCAATATCAGCTGTGCCCAAGAAAGAACTCCTCAGCATCAGTGACAATTGTAGCTGAAAGGTCTGTCATGTATTCTTGCGAAGACTATACAGAACACTTTGCCTATATGGCTGTCAAAATCGTACGGAGATTTTTAACTGAGAGATGATTAGTTACTGAAAGCTAAACAACTGATCACTCTTCGAGAACCTTGTGAAAGTTCCTTTAAGCACCATGTCTCAATGTTCTTTCAAGAACCCCAGTGGAAAGGGTGGCAAAAGAACCTTTTAAAGGTTCTGTATACTAGACAAAAGAAAGAACCTTTTGAATTGTTTTAAGAACCATCTTGAAGGGTTCTTTGTAGAACCCCACTGGAAAGGTTCTTTAAAAGGTTCTACATACTGGCCAAATTCGAGAACCTTGAAAAGTTCTTGAAAAAAAATGTTCTTGGGCTAAAGTTAAGCTTTACTATTGATCTGTTTATCTATTAATCTGTCGGTGTTATTTGTACGAGTACAGTGCAGGTGACGCAGAAGATGACGTCTTGATCTATAAAATGGAAGCTGTGATAAGTGCATTAAACGTAAGAAATATTTCTATATACATGTTGCTGCTTTTGAAAGTGTTTTGCTTAAGACACGGAAACTCTGCGTCATGTGAGCAAGAAGATATCTGGGATTTAAATGGTAGTGTTTATAGTTTTTAGACTCTGATCACGTGATTTTCAAGGTAAATTGGGACCTGCAGAAGAGTGAAAAAGTCACTACAATATTCCGTTTAAACTAGAAATGAGTAACTCGATCTATGATTTACATAACGTATATGTACTTGCACCAGGCGCGGATCCAAGGGGAGGGGGCTTTCCCGGGCTCAGTCCCCCCTTTTTTCGCTACATCAACAATAACAAATACGCGAAAATTAGCATAACGTTAATCTAGGAGAATATTCAAGGGGGCTTTCAGCCCCCGCTTTTCGAAATGTCTGGATCCGCTCCTGTGGACTGTGTCTAGCTGCTAATTCTATTGTTGATGCATTAGGTATTGTAATTAAGATTTTTAGAACTTAAACACTTGAAATGGAAGACATCATGCAAGCGAAATGTTCACTTTCTTTTTCTGCGGCTGGCAAATTTTGGGTTCTTTCCGACCCGAAATGGAGAAGATTTTAATAAAAACTCACAAAAATCGGATCGGAATCCGATCCGAATTCGTTGTAGTGTGACCGCGGCTTTACACAATACAGAAATTTTACTTTCATCGTATCAAAGGAAAACGTGACCAAGGCTTTTATAAAATTTCTCCCATTCGATACAAAGGAAGCTACAATATTTATCTAACCTAGAAAGTACAGAAGATTATTCCTTCGTAAAAGTTACTCGACCGTATGAAAACCTTTGTTATTCCAAAACAGCTCCCGAAAGTGGAATAAGAGATAGTAAAACTAACCAAGATGATACATCGCTTTAGTGGAAATGCTGCACTGATTTTCTATGTCCTTAGACATCCAAATGTATCCTTCCTGACCCCAAGATGTACCCCAACATTAAAAAAATGATGAAGTAAGGCGCATATTAAAAACGCAAAAAGTCATTGAAAAATATTACTTATATAGAATTAATATTTACTGTTTGAGAGAACATATTTCAAACAAAAAATCTCGTACAAAAGTAAAAATTCTATCAATGAAGCCAGTAGTATCATTCCAACCTGCACGAGTGCAAAATGAAGGTGGAAAAGAGGCAAAGAAAGAGAGGAATGACTTACAAAAGAGGAGGGAGAGCAAAATAGGAATATAAGGAAAGAAAAATGAAAACAAAAAAGAAAAATGAAAAAAAAAAAAGAAAAAGAAAAGAGAAAACAAAAAGTAATAACGATAAAAGGATTACCGACCAAGGGAGGGAAGGGGGTAGAGAAAGAACTGTACATGATAAACGAGGGAATTGTAGGTAGGGCAAATACAGAGACAATCGGGGCTAAGGACCATTATGTGTATAACCTCGTTAGCTTTGTTGATAGTCATCCCCCAGTAAAACAGCTTTACTCGGGTGTCACGTGATCAGACTCAGTATGTCTGCATACAATGTCTGCGTACAAACGGCCTTAACGGGAATGCACACCTAATGACTGTGGAAATGACGAAAGATGATGGAGAAGAAACCTGAAAAGATAAATAAAAGGGAAGAGCAGCAGGAAAGGGAATGAAGGCTGGAGCACAAGCACTGAAAGCAAGGAGAGTACGGAAAGGATAAGAAAGGATAAAGGTAGGAGGTAAAGATACGGAGCAGTACATGGTGAGTGGTCGGAAAATAAAGACCAGGTAGGAAGGACGGAGACAAGCTGACGTTACAGAGGGTGACAAACACGGAAAAGGGAAATGAAGTGGAAAATTATCAAGAGAAAAGGGGAGTTTGAAAGAAGGAGAAAAGAGAGCGCTACAAATCATGTTTGATCTCTGTTACTGAGGCCAATGCAATTTACATAAATGTCCAGAAAAGATGTTTCCTAGTCCACAATGTGACGAAAAGAGTCCTGGACCCTAAACTCCCTGCTGGGATGTGGGAAAAGGCCTCACAATCAGTTGAGCTGTCTACACATCTTGACTGGACACAAAGCAAAATACGAGAAGGATGATTTGGACACAAAGCAAAATACAAGAAGGATGATTTGGTTCCCAATTGGGGCGGTATCGTCCCCTGGGAGCGTTTTTGCAACTCAAGGGGTGATAAGTGTCAAAGAGGTGGCAGTGGGCGTTTGAAAATTTCAGATACTAAGTTAAATCGATGCTTATAAATATATCAAGTGTTTTCCTTTAGCTGAACTTTCAAATTAGTATGCAATTAATTGGAGATAATATGAAGTCAACAAGTGGAGTAGGTCAAACGTTCCCTCTTTGGGTTCAGTACAAAGTTGGTCAATTATCTCATGTGTTAGATGCCAGGAAATCGCATTTAACAGTGTTGCATTTCAAAAGTTTCCTTGTGATGGAATTATGTATGCTACCACACGGTCAAGAACGATGCCACAATGAATAGTGCCGAAGGCAACACTTCATGCAATATCAGCATTTTGGGACTTTAATTAACGGACGGCATGTGTTGTAGCATAAGGAGCTAAGGTGCAATTAACTGTGTTCAAAGTAGATTTCAGTTGAAAAGTTCCTGGTTTCTGAAGCGGTGTCTAGGTCTTGAAGGGGGTAGTTTTGGTCTCGGATATTGAGGTTTGAACTACAACATTGTTTCATACACGTGGCCTAAAAGTAGCAGTTGTTTTACAACAGGGCATGATATAACAATAGTTCGGTTCAGTACTTGCGCTAAACACCAGATAGTATTTGGAAGTGACTGTTCATCTAAGGAATGCAGCTCATGGGAGATTGTTCCTGCCGGAATAGCTTTTGCCGGGAAAGAAAGCTTTTTGTGGGTCTGAGAAATTGAAATTAGGGGAGATGTTAAAATATTGCTTTAGCTTTTTTAGCCTTTGGAATGAAAAAAGTTTGCTTTATTAAACTCCACCCTTTTCCTTGAAGACTTACTATGCAAAGTAGATTTGTGGCAACAACTGTCAAATTAAACATGTGTATTAGCTTGCAGGAAACGACTTGAAAGGTGTAACAAATTTGTAACCAGAGATTATCCAAATCCCTTCAAAAATCTGCAAAAATTATTAATTTTGTTTGAAAAAATAATTTTTTTATGTCATTCATTTGTAAAGCAGGAAAGACAGGGATGTTATTACTGATAACCTTACCACAGATTTTGGGAATAATATTCATGAGATGGTTTTCAAGTTGTTTTCACGTTGGATGATTCCCAGCTAAGTAAATACTTCTCTGGTCCTGTTACTACTCACAATTTAATATATATGTAAAATGAAGACATAATCGCACAAAATTTGAAAAAACGGATTGTAAAAGCTTCACTTTATTTAGCAAACAATGACTAAAAGTATGTGTCAATGGGTTTTGTACTCGTGCCCTTACTCATAGATTAGTAGTTTCCAACGGGGCGGTATCGCCCCTGGAGGCATACTAAATTAAAACGGGGCTAAAATAGGTACCAAGCATTTTTCTCTAGCTGAGTTTTCAAATAAGTATGCAATAAAATGTAGTTATCAAGTCGTGTTAGTCTAACGCTCCCTGTTAAGGTTTACTACAAAGTTGTGAATTATCTCATCTGCTACCTGCCAGGAAATCGCATCAAACAGTGTTGGATTTCAAACTTTTTCTTGTGAGGTTCCCATACTTTCATTAGTGGCAGTAAAGCAGGTGGAGGGGGACTATAGGTCCATAGATCAAAATTGTCCTGCAACTTTATCTCAAATGTCATTCTTACCTTGCTGTTTATAGAAGCACATACTGTCGTAATCTACAGTTGTAGATAATATAAAATAATAGAAAACGTTTGCAATGATAAAGGAATTACGATACTAAAATGTCTTCCAAAATGCTATATTCTGGCGAGCCAATGTGGGCTGTCTGTAATAATTCCCGGTGTAGGACACCTTGAATAGCATAAGTCTTCCAAAACCCCATGCAGCCACTATCATCCTTCTTTCCTACCCACAAGACAAGCCAACCGCAAAATTAAAAGATACCTTCCATTAGTAACTATTCAAATGCATGTGGTCAAAGGGTGATTTGAAATGCTTCATTAGTTCTCGTTCTGACAATGTCATAAATACTTCAAAACTTCAGGGGGCTTGGCCCTTGGTCGACCACTGGGACATTGCCCCATAAGGGGCAGCTAATGAGGGCCTCTGGACTGCCTGCCCTTATTGGAAAGCTTCGCACTGTGGAACTCCCAAAGTCTTCCCCTCCTTTAGCAAAAAGTTTCGTCCCCCTTGACTCCGATGAAGGCTTCACACCTTTGTTAATGGCGGGTTTTGGATTTACCATCACAAAAGGAAGATCCCGTACCGCTTTCGTATGTTTCTACTACCCTGGACCATCGCCCCCATTTTGACATACTTTAAATAATGGCTTATCTCTTAATGCAAGGCCCCTGGATGAGTAACTTTGGTGACTATACCCATGCGTTTAAGGTCATCGACAGCAATCAAGACGCGTGAACATTATTACATGGAATGTTTGGTTTAGGCCTTATTTGTATAATTCCAAGATTGCTGCCAAGTTGACGAACGTTTGCCCATATTTTAAGTCTGAGGCAGGGGCGGAATGACAATAAACTGGGCCCCCGGGGAAAATGGGTATGGGGCCCTCCTCCTTCCCATCCTGAATCGAATTTCCCTCTCCGACACTACTTATAACGACCACAACCTATCCCACATAGGGTTTCCGATTTTCATTAAAATTTCCGAATGACAGTGTGGGCCCCTATCTGTGTGGGCCCTCGGGCAGTGTCCGGTTGCCCGACTGTTCAGTCCACCCCTGGTCTGAGGTGCACGATATGGTATCTTCCACTTTCAAAAGTGTGGGGGGACGTACCCCACCCACCCCACCTGTTGACGCCCATGGTTGTATTACCTAAAGTAGTATCATGACCCATACTCGCTCTTTGAGAGTGCTATAACGAGTGCTGTCAAGTGTTGTTGTCATCGCTGCTACCGAAACGATTTATGGTTAAGTTGTAATATGTGCTGCGCCTTTGAATAGGCTTGCCTACATACTACTGGGGCATTAAAACTCCAAACATTTGTTTTAATGATGACTTTTACTCTTGGAGCATTTCTGGGAAACAGACTGACTGAATCAGAAGGGTCTGCCCAAGAAACCTCACTCAGCCTTTTCCCGTGATGACATCACATCACATGGCTCCCTTGGCTCCCCCGTTTCCTACGCCACTGATTTTTATCATATTAAGCAAAATATGATAGCTTTTCATAATCTAATAAATGGAGGAGGGGAGGGATACGCAGGTGTATGTATGATTACTTCCTGTGGGTCTCGTTATATAGTATGATCCCCATCTATTGTCTTAATACAGCCATTCATTCCCTCATTGTAGTTTCGCTTCATAACTCTAGTCACAATGAAGAACAGGTTTGAGGTGAAGCCCAATTTGGGGGAGTAATTACACAAGACAAATATGTATTGGTCGAGTAAGACATTGCTCGTAGATGTTATTTCTCCCTTTGGCCTTGTACATTAAATGACCACCTAGAGAACATTAAGACACCACTCCTTTTAAAAAGAAACGAAGTAATGAATATCGGTTTTGTGCTTATTAATATACAGTGCTGACTTTTTAAAACTTTCTTTGCAAATTTTAGGATAAGTCATTTTTAAAGGTACATGTGTACAAATGTTTGCACATTGTATTGAAGAGCAAAGGACTGGGATGCTACTATAACCAGGGAGGTCTAATATCACCTTCTTTAAGAGAATTAAAAGTATTCTAAGAGACGCTGTATAGTCCAAGCAAACATAAAATACCTCTTTCATTCATTAAATGGTGAAAATTAGTTCTGCTTGGGGAAATTATGGCATCCTTAACCTTCTGGTCTCTGAAACACAAGTCTTTGCAACTACAGTCATGTGTCTACCTTTCTAGAGGGCGTTATTGTGAAATGACTAGTTTTCTGTGGGAGTGATGTAAAGGGAGGTGTTCGTCTCGTTAAATCGTTCAGTGTCATAAGATGTTTATCTGGTTCAATGTTTTCATCTTCTGAAATCAGTTTTGTAGTTTATGAATTTTTAATATTTTAGTTAGTCTTTCCGACATTTTGAGCTTTATTCTGGTGAAAATTGAAGCTTCACCTTTGCCAAATTTTGACCAGAATTAATTAAACAATACAGAAACGGAGGTAAAAATCCCAGTTGAAAACAGAATAGCCTAGTTTGCCATTTTTTCGGAACCGTATGGTCAAACTCCGCATTCTCCGTAACGCAACATCCTAATGGGCGCCCTCTCTCAAATACAGAAGTTAGCACGCCCTCTTTTATAACTCAGTTTTAACGCGCCATTTGTTCTCCTTCACAAATAACACCAATAAGAGACATTGGGATAACTTTTTGATATGTTACCAAATAGGATGGGGCCTTTTGTCAATTTGATATGAAAGAAGACTAGATAAAGTATTACTAGTGGCAAAATGGGGTCAATTGAAACATTTTGGGGGAAATTATGGGCTAAGAAGCTGGCGGCTGTATATTAGGCTTTGACTGAGTAAAAAGGCTCTTGGAAAAGGTACGGAAGCTTTAAGCTCTGCTAGCAAGAAATATTCACGGTGATGATATAGTAAATTCAATTTGGTATGAATGACCAACTTGTCAGCTTTCTTGTGAGTGGTAGCTTCAGCTTGTACCTGGCGAATCCTTTTACAAGGTTTTAGAGGGCACTTTACTTTTTCAAATTAGTGTGTAAGTCAATGGAGGAATTATTGAGGGTATGCTACCAGAATTATTTTGGTAGAAATTGAGCTTTGACCCCTATGTGTCACACATTCAGTAATTTGTTAGGTTGTTAAGCCATGCGCTACAAAAAGGTGGGTAAAAATTTGCACATCCTGGCACGTGCCACTTGTAAACGTATATACTCTTTTCCAAACATGAGCAGAGTCACGTACACCACAATCTGGTAGCTTAAAGTAATTCTTTTGATTTATTTAATTACTTTTATAATCAATTGACACAAATATTTTGTGCACAAACTTATATATAATTGGAAAGGCTAGAAGTTGGAGAGATCACTGGAAAGTTTTGTTTTAGGCTAATTACGTACGCAAAAAATGAAAACGAGGTCCTTAATTTGAGTATTGTTATTATCTTAATCATTTGCATGAAACAAGAAGAGAAACTAATTAGTTATTTTGTAAAACTATGTTACAGTATTATAAACCAACTATTTGTTTTGTTGAGAGACTAAGTTTCTGTAAACTAAGTGACATTTGGCCGAGCTTTGATGATTTTAGTACAGTGTGTGTTATATATAGTCTTACAGTTCACACAACACAATGTATATACACAATACAATGTGTACTATATTTTGTTTACATCAACAACCTGTGTAGACCATATAACGTTTCCAAAAAATGAAACCGCAGGTAAAATGACGGAGATATGACACTTTTGGCAGCCCCTTTTTGGAGCAAAATCGGCCTACTTTTGGTCATTTTTTGTGATTTGTTTTACTTTTCTACGCAAGCTATATACCCAAAGGCCCAGTATACTCAGAATATATTTCTAAGTAGCCTATGTTTTGTAAGAGTGATTATTGTCTGACCAGCACTGTTAAAAGCATGCTGAAGGATCTGAATTGGGATAATCAGGATTTGCGTCGGACAAAAGCTCGACATATTACTCATGGATGCATACCGAGTACTGTCCCGCATCTATTGTGGCAGTAAAACTCCGCAGACTATATCCACCCATGCTCTTAACTAAATTATTCCCTCGGCTAACAAAGACTGTAATAGGTACGATTGGTTTATCTACGCACTATCCTCTCGTGGAATCATGTTCCACCAGAGTTAAAATTCGTCCCTAGTGTGCTCTCCTTCAAGCAGCTTCTGGACACCCACATGTAATCCAGACGAAGATGGACCACACGCAGACCTGCCAACCTTCAAAAACAAGCGCAACAATGTTGCCGAAGCTCAGCTTTTCCTGTTACCTAAAAGTCTGCAGTCAATATTTTGGTTGGGTCTGTAACTCATGTTGTTCATACGTACGTTAGAAAATAAAGAGATAAATATAAACTGAATGCAATGAAATATGTATTGAACTCCCGAAGTCTCTGAAAGACTAAATGTGGTACACAAAGTTAACTTTATATACTGCACAGATATTAGTATACAAATAATGAATGTTTATGAGTGTGCTGCTTTGTAGACCTCATTTGTTTTCCATAATTAGACCCAGATAGTAGGCTTCCGATGAAGAAATTTTACAAATGGTTAAAGGTCTTAAAAGCGATATTTTGCCCCAAAAATATTCCTTGAACTTGTCCAGGGACAAAAGTTCAAATACGTGTTGCCACCATGATTTGGAAAAACCAAAACTGCTCAATTACTCAATATAAAGGGATAATTTCTAAATTAAATTCTTTACGCGCCTAATTCTGAGTACTCTTTAATCCCGTTTTCCAATACAAAATTATTTTACTGCATAACATTTTTATGATTGGGATCTACCAGGTATAAATCGTCGGTCGCTTTCAGGACCGGTGAATGTGTCGCAACAGGCCGGAAGGTAACTACAGTTCGTAGAGAGCGTTGGGAAAATATGCACACTATACTAAGTCTAAGGCTATTGAAATATCATCCCCCATGGCTTCCCCTTAACAACTTGGTGGGGCTTTCGGCAACGGAGAACCGTGAGAATGGGGCGGTTCCTGCAGTGTCGACGCCCATGTGACTGCCTCAGGCTCGTAGCCTGACAAGGTACTGAATGGGGGCGAAATGGCTTCCAGGGGCTAATAAATTTTTAAGGGGCCAAATGTATACAAATGCCATTAAGCCAATGGCAACTTGAAAACTTGCTAGGGGCAAACAAATTTCAAAGAGGGATTCGCCCCCTTGGCCCGCTTGACTGGAAGCCTGAGCTGCATAATTCCTGCAGACTGACATATGGCACACGCCTTCAAAAAGTACGTTTTTCTTTTCAAACCGAAAATTGTTTTTGGAATGTTAGCACGACCGCCAAGCTTAAACCATATGAAGCATTGTATTTTCAGTCAACGTGCTATGTTCTTTGTTTAAAAGAAAGGGGTGGGTTCCTCTTTCCTCTTACGACATTTCCTAGACAACATTCACCTTAACTTGAAGTATACCCCGCGCCAGCATCCCAACTCACGCGGGGAGTCGCTTCTTTGCTTCATGTGACAATATAAACTAATTTGTTATTAAGGAAGGATGTCATTTGTTTACCTTTCATACTAAATAGTTTTTGTCCAGAAATGTTAAGAAAAATGTTTTTAAAGGAGATACAAGAAGATTTGCAAGATTAAGGTAATGTTTACAAATAACTTGAAACTTGAGGCGACTGGATATATTCTTTTTGAACTTTAAGCCAAACTCCTAAAACCATTCAGACATCAGGCTAAGTTGAATACTTGTTTCTGCCTCAACACAAAAATGTGTAGGCCTAGCTTATACCACTGTTTCGCACAAGGCCACATATTTGCAAGAACTTGCACAACTTTCAAACGTCCGGTATTTCTTTTCGAGTAGGCCTAACGTACCATCCAACCAATTTAGCTAGTCTATTATTCAAACGCCTGAATGAGATCAGCGCCACATGTTCACGTAACGCCTCCATAGTAGGCTGTACGCTATATTCCTTATTCAGGTCATATCCCTGGTTTGGAAAGCAAAGAGCTGAGCAAACATAGTCTGACATAGTGGGGAGCCCACGTACGGTATTCCAAAATCGATATACACTGCACTTTGCGTAAACACTTCCACACGATTAAGCACGAGACGTCCTGTACATTTATATATGTTCAGTATACTACTTTTGTAGCTCGTTTCGTTGTAGTCTCTCAAATGCTAACAACTGGGATTCTCGATGTATTCCCGAACATGAGGACTTGGCCAGAATTTGTTCAAAAAGTGCTGTTTTCATGCCTTTAATGATTGCAGAAACGAAAAACAAATTTAACTTTTGTTCAGCACAAATTGAACTATCTATATGAAACATATTATCAAGATTGGTCCAAAACTGAAAGAAAAGTAGGGAATTTTACGTTTTCAAACAAAGCCCCCCCCCTTGAGGTCAAATAGCGGTCAAATTAATCGAAAAGAGTCGCAGCATACAGACATCAATTTCAGCCAAATGTAACGAAAAACAGCGAAATACCAGGCACTTAAACACAAATGTTATGGTGACTGACGTTTGCCGTGCACGACAGCAATAGCTCAGCTGAAAGCTTTCAGCTGAGCTAAAAACCTTGAGATTTTCATGAAAAAACCTGGGGATTGGTATCTCAAACCTGGAGATTTGAAATTTGTCATGCACTGTACCATGACAAGTTCAAGCATAGCTAAGCAATCGGCGTAAAAGCCTTATTTGATTGTGGGGGGGGGGGGGGGGAATGCAGAAACTTGAGAAGTGCTATCCAAAAATTTTCGCCTGCTTCGCGAGGACATTTTTTAAAGGACCAGTGTGTATCTTATTAGGGGCCTACATTTAAACTTTCAACTTCTGCTGATACGCTTCTCCTGGAGCTGTTATCGGGTCCTGTTACCCGATCCTGGATATGACATTAAACTGCACTCAGGTGGGGTGTTTCGTGTGTGGTGATTAGTTTGTCCCCAACTATCGCCTATAAAATGCTCACATGTGGCCGTTACTACTCACCCTACGACTAGCCGGTTGGTTGGAGCCAAAAAACCAAGAAAGCCCCTGCTGCCCCCCCCCCTGTGGACTGGGGGTTGTTGAATATTCCCACGGTATTCCGCGTCTGTCGTAAAAAGCGACTAAAAGCGAAAACTTGAATCATAAATTCTACAACGTGAAAGACACTGTATAACACGCATGTGTTGATGTGTCGTTAAACGTAATCTACCTACCTAGAGCTGTTGTCAGAAAGTAATGATGTAATTGAAAAAAAAAAACCCATTAAAGTCTGAAGCACGCAAAGCGCGCGAAATAGTTACTATGACTCGGTCAAAAACACATCTCGTAAACTGTACAGGGGTGTAGCTTAAATGCCTTTGTGGAAATATAAGGCGGCACGCCCACGCATGCCGGTGCCACTGAGGAATTTGGTGTAGACCGTGGCGATCGCGGCAATACTGGCCCCAAATTTTGCATTAGAACTGTTGTAATATCCAGTCACCGTTGACCAACCTAAATGCGATTGATTACGATATCAAAGAACGATTCAACAGCACTGAAGATAAAAGTGCAGGAAGCGCACGGAACTTTTGGCAATTTGGGAAAAATTGATTGAAAAAATTAAAATACATCCATTAGTCGCTCAAACCATACTTTATTGCGTACCCCCTGCAGACAGAAGATGGACAAGATGTATCTTTGATTTATGGAAAGGTATCTTGGACCAGGGGAGTCGTTAGGAACTTCCATGTAATTTTATTTCCCTTCTATATAATAGGTATAAGGTATACAGTGCGAACAGTGAAGAAAACGAGACAGGGCGTGCCGAAAAATTATTTATTTCCATGACTAAAGTTGCAAATTGGGCTCTTTTGTGCTAACGTAAATAATGGAAGGGGGGCACGTCCAAGGCAGATGAAAGATATACATGAGCTCAGCACAGTTATAAAACTGTACTACATTATCCAAAAGTTTTTTGGCCAGCAGGAGGTGAACAAGCTTAGAATGTTAGTCCAAATTACTGATGTAATGAAACGAAACTTTGTTACCACAGTATTTAATTCTATAATGCACGTCTGTACAAAACTTCCCTTCATATTACCCAAATTTTCACAATTATATTTTAAGGGGGCTGCAGCTTTCCGCCTCAAAAGCCCATGCAGTTCGAGATAAGGATGTCGTCGGGTTGGATTTTTTTACTGTAGTGTATACGGCTTTCCACCTGTCCATTGGGTCGGTGACGATGTACCATGCATTGGGCGGTGATCACGCACCTCTTTTTATGCATGATAGATAAGGAAACAATCAGGAGTTGCATGGGCAGGCCGTGAGTTTTTTTTTTCTTAAGATGAAAATGAAAGAATCATGCCAATGGACGAATCAACTTCTTGGATTTTGGCCACAGCCCTAATTCCAAAATAAGAGCTTTTCGACTAATTTTTTTTTGTAATTCTGACGCCGGATTATGAAAGAACAGGTTAAATATCCCCTGTCCACGTAACCCTAACCTTAATTTTAACCCTAACCATGATTTTGAAACAAATTTAAAAATTTTTGAAAAACCGATTTTTCCATTTTCATCCTATGAAAAAGAAAAGACTAGCGGGCAGGCCAGGCAACATGCATGTATAGCCTGGCCTATTGCCCTACGTGTTTGGCTTACGAATGGTCTCGATTTTCGTAAGGATAGCCAGATCTGATTAGAGTGCATGGCAAAATTGAATTGACTAAATGTGAAACAGTAACCTGACTAGGCTAGTCTACATTTCATTATTTTCCGATGGAATATTTTCCTGCTAAAATGATTTTTTTCCTGACGACGGGAAACCAACCCATTTTTTTCCGAGATGGAGCTGTTATTTGCTGTGTAGTTACTGTTTACATCTGTTTGAATAATGTTATTTCACGGTGAGATTTGAAAACTTGGCCGTGAGATGAGACTCACGGGGAAGCCGTGAGAGTTAGCAGGTATGCACACGTCAACACCCCTTTCGGCGATTTGTTTGGATTTCGATCAAGATCAAAACAGTCGTGTATTACAGGTCCTATTATCTTGACTATTTTGGCAGCCAATTAAAATGTATACGAATCATTTCTGAATGTACGAGCATGTACTGGGGTATGGAAGGGTCAAAATAGAGGGGGTAAGATGGAAATCTTACTGTTTAACCCCATACCAGTCATTCTTAAAGTTTCTCTGTGCTACGTTAAAACAGTCGGGCAAAACTTTCACCAACGCTGGAAACGTAGGTTTAAATACTGGACTTCGGTAAAATTTGCTAAAGCACGACTGTGTTGAACAAACGTTACCCATGTAAAGATACGTACCAGGTGTTGGTAAAACCTGTACCCAGCTGTTTTAGCACGTATATATCTCAATTATGTCAAAATTCGATCAGCACATCTTGGAATGAGTGCCATAAGGAGCTTACCCAGCTTACAAATTAAGTGACTGTATCATAATAAGTTATCAAGTTGATAATAAGAATAATCGTATTAATTGTATTATATATATATATATATATATATATATATATATATATATATATATATATATATATATATATATTAATTACCATAACACAAATTCTACTTCAAAGGTAAAATATGTGGCACCCGATTGTATGTAAGGACACCTAATTTCTCACAAATTTCCAAAGGGGAGGGGGACAATGCCTCCCTTTAGACCCCTTCCCAGGCCGGCGATCACACAACATAAATCATACCCCAAAACCCATGAGAGAGATCCTGGCTGCACCACTGATTATCATCATTATTACTGTAAACGACTTCCCCCCAAATTATAATCAATATGGAATCGACACGGCAAATGATTGTATTTAATTGTCATGCGGTGTGATAACCGATGTATGTCTATATGATAAGATAAGATGAGATGAGATGAGATGAGACAAGATAAGATAAGATAAGATCAACTTTATTAAACCCCACAAGGGTAACTGAATGCTGGCATAAAACAGTACAAAAAAGACACTAAAATTACAAAATGTATACATGCAAACAACATTAAGAAAATAAAAAAAGAAATACGGGAAAGTAAAAGTATAAAGCAATTGGAACCAACCTGGCATGTAATAGCGTTGAAAGTAAGATAAAGAAATTAAGACAAATTACAATACATGTCATACATGCAAACAAAAGTAGGAAAATGAAAGAAAATAAAAGAAGGAACTAAGAGAAAGTAAAAATATAAAGCTATAGGAACCAACCAGGCAAGAACCAGCGTTTGAAAGTAAGATTATGAAATTTAATACATTGAGGTATAAAAGAGGAGAGGTGTCGATTAGTACTGGAGTAGGGTAATCTCATTCTGCCACTTCTAGGAATAACCGCATTATGTAAAATCACACTAAGTGGATGGCCATTGTCTTGGATAATCTTCAGTAATTTCGTCCCCAATCGCCGTTGATATGACGTGGCCAGTGATGGTTGGACTTCCCCTATTAAGCGACTAGCTTGTCTAATAACAGCATCTATTGCATTTTTGTCTTCAGTGCGTGTATTCCCACCCCACGATAAAAGATTATATTGCCACACCCCACAGATAACTGAATTTTAAAACATGGCAAGAATATTTTTATTCACATTAAATTTTTTCATAATATGCATGGGCTTAGTTTTTTCAATAAAGCTTCAACGTGTTCATGCCAGGAAAGTCGATTGTCTATAACCACTCCGAGATACTTATATCTATCCACCCTTTCAACTATACTTCCATTTATAGTGACTACGCTTGGTACTTTCTTTGACTTCCGGTAATCAATAACCATTTCCTTTGTCTTATTTGCATTTAATTCCAAGAAATTGTTACTACAATAGTTACAAAATCGTTTATCTGCTCCACATATGCCGTGTCATCATCTTTTGTTATCAGACCTAATAAAGCAGTACCATCTGCAAACTTGACCAGAGAACAATTATCAAATTTTGATCTAGCGTCTGAAGTGTACAGGGTGAATAAAAAATGGTGCTAGAACAGTACCTTGAGGTGCACCAGT
The DNA here is from genome assembly GCA_029531755.1 of Holothuria leucospilota. Lineage (NCBI taxonomy): Eukaryota > Metazoa > Echinodermata > Holothuroidea > Aspidochirotida > Holothuriidae > Holothuria > Holothuria leucospilota. The sequence goes on from CM055969.1 coordinate 21,296,136, forward strand.
GTTTGACATAATTACATCAGACGTGCTCTGGCCTTCAGGTGTTTTCATAATAACATGTTGGGACGTATTAGTTAAATAATTAAAAATCCATGCAATAAAATCATAGCGGACATTCATTTTTAATAACGTATTGGCTAAAATGTGGGGCTGAATGGTGTTAAAAGCAGATGAGAAGTCAAAAAACATAATTCTAGTAGAATGACCCAAGTTTGTGTGTTCAAGATGGGAGTGCACATTTTCAAGACTGTATAGAATGGCATCATCAGTACTTCGCTTTGGCCGATAGGCAAACTGCAATGGATCTAAGAATTTATCAACATTGCTTTTCAAAAGTTTCAGTGCTAGGCGCTTGCATGTTTTCATTGCTACCGAGGTTTATGCCACAGGTCTGAGATCATTCATGCATGAAATATTAGACTTCTTTGGTACTGGTGTAATACATGACCGTTTCCATAAAGCTGGAACCGTCTGAGATCTGAATGAAAGGTTAAAAATAAAAGCAAATACATTGGCAAGTTGATTGGAACAGTATTTCCGTACACGAGGTTGCAACCCATCCGGTCCAGCAGCTTTTGAAGGATTAAGTCTGGAGAACTCTTGACTTACCTCATCTGCAGTTACAACTAAAAATGGTTTAAAATACATACGATTTGATAAAATTTCATTTAGCTCTTTGTTTTCACCAGAAAAATCATGGCAATCAACCTATTATAAAATACATTTAGTTCATTTGCATAAATAGTAGATGTAGAAGGTAAACGAGAATTTTTACTTGTATCATTGGAATAACCACTCATCATTCGAATTCCAGCCCACACATGCTTTATATTATTCTCCGTGAAGTGTTTCTCTATTTTCAGTCTGTACAGGTCCTTTTCTCTCCTTAAAATCTTGTCGAGTTCTTTTTGAACGGATTTAAGATTCTCCTTGTCACCTTGACCAAAAATCTGCTTCTTTTTATTTATGATTGATTTAACTTCCCTAGTAATCCAGGGTTTTTTATTTGGATAGACTTTTATTCGCTTTGTGGGCACTACACAGTCAACGCAAAAATTTACATAATCGGCTACCGTTTGAGTAAGTTCATCGAAGCTTTGAGTGGACTCAATGAATACTTTCCAATCCGTAAGGTCTAAAGAGGCTTGTAACTCATCAATGGCTTCAGAACTCCAATGTTTAACTTTAAGTAGCTTAGGTTTTTGCCCCTGTATAATGGGTCGATATTTTGGCTGCAGCAAGATCATATTGTGGTCAGACTTTCCCAGCTTGGTGATAGGTTTAGCGATGTAGGCTTCCTTAACATTTGAGTAGCATAAATCCAGGGTTGCTTTTCCACGGGTGCAGCACTGTACATGTTGATAATAGTTACCAATATTGTTCTTCAGTGTTCAGTGATTAAAGTCACCATCAACAACGATAAAAGAATTAGGATGAGCAATCTCCAGATCTTGAAGCGTTGAACATAATTCCACTGCAGCATCTTTTGCAACATTACGGTTGGGAACATACACTGTTAGGTGGATTACATGCGAAAATTCATATGATATGTACATTAACATGTTGAACGCGCGTGGGGCGTGAGGAAATTTTTGGTTATATTCTTCGGGCAAGTCGTGACAGCCACCCCCAAATCAACTTGGGCTCCTACACCTATGTTAATTACGTTAAGGAAAAATAAATTATTAGCTTACTTGTAAGGAATTTGATGAATGTTCCCCTCTGCCTGTTTTCAAGAACTCGGAATCACAATTTAGTTGTTAGAAGATTCGCCAGTCACTTTTATATCTGACCCTATATGGATATAACTTAAAAAGGTGCTAAGAGAATGTTTCGATTACTCTGTTGCTCGATTGTTCGATTGTTTGGAATTTGTAAATTCGTTAAATTACACTATAAATGGAAATAGAAATAAAGATGTACAATTACTTACGGGGCAATGAATAGTCGAAAGACTTTAAACGAGACTTAGTACAACATCCATCTTAGAGCGAAAAACTATCTCCCTCATACGTATGTTAGACACAGGAGATGAATCCATACACTGTAAAAACAGACGTCTTCATTTTCTTAACACATTATGGCATTTAAGAATTAGAAAACGAACAACAAAATGGATAAGCACATTAAATGACTGAACGAATACTAACATATGATAAAGATGATGACGTCAATTAAAGTGCACTTCGCAAACATGTTTATATGTTTTATATGTATGTTAATTTTTCTTTATTAAAAACATTTTGATGTTTACAGTAATCATGAAATAAACGCATAAATGTGTTAACGAGGTGGCGTTAAAGTGGCGTGAATGTGTTAAAGTTGGCGTTTTAGACGTTTAATTTGCTTATGTATTTTAATGTTTTTTTTCGGTTACATAAACGCCAAGACGCGTTTATTATCTGTTACAAAAAAGTGTTTATCATTTGTTACAGTGTACTGAAAAAGGAAGACAAATGTCTGATAAATTGGAATAAGATGTAACTACCGATATAGCAGCATCGGAGAAAGTAGGGCCTAAGGGCTCACCTTCGTAAAGCCTTCCTGGGGTTGAGTGGCACCATGAATCGAAGCCCCAAGGTACTCCGGAGGTATTCAAAAATGTGGGCATAACAATAAAGCATTAAAATTTTTCAGACTGCATTGGATACCCTTTAAAATGACGATGAAAACAAGATATTGGCCACCTATTCGTATTTATTTGTAAATCTAGTTCAGAATAACTGTTAGTCTATTTGGTGATTCAGGGGCTCTTGGGCTGAAGAAGGATAGTGATGGTAGGTGTTTTACCAGGATTTGAAACCAGTGGAGTAATCCAGGGAGCGAAAAATAAATCAGCTGTCGCGGTGACTAACCCTTTTTAGAAATATCTTGAATTGTATCAAGCCAACCCGTATGACAGACAAAACTTCCTTTTTAATAATCTGACACCAAAGTCAAGGAAATATACAAAAATTATTAGTGCAGTACGTTAGCTGTAAAACACTGAACCAAGTTTTGCCGCAAATTCGTAGTGAAAGTCATTCCCAACTCTCATTCTGAGGGATAATTAATAAAAACATTAAACATCATTAAAATTATTAAATCCGTCCAATGTGTCTTCGGGTAAACGGAAAGTAGTCATAAAACTCGTTGAAGTGTAAAGTACTTTGACGGTAAGTATTTTACAGAAAGCATATTTATTGCACTTGGGAAGGAAAGGGGATTTATGATTACATTTAGAAAGACTCATCGCGCTGCAAGGAAACAGAAATACTGAGCACAATAAAGCTATAAAACATGTGGCTAAGCGAGTATCACCAAACGTCACCTATTAGTAGTTTTTATGGCAACGGGCGTATGCCCTATTCGATTATTCTTCCAATAGGTGGCTCCATTCTGACTTTCAGTGTGTGAAAACCATAATCCTTGGGCAAAAGTCCAGTCAACAGGTCACAACACTGAAAGGAAGGTTAGCGCTTGAGTCAAGTTTTGACATGTTGGACAGATACGGTACTCAATACAAGCATTCTTGTGAAATTTGCATTGAAATCCGATGTGTGGTTCTCGAGATATTAGCAGATGAAGTAGTCACATTTTCCATCCAAGTGGACTTGAAGCAAGCACATGTAACTTCATAACCTCACATTAATGAGCTGTCTGTTTTTCTTTCATCTTTACAACCAATTTTCTCCTTCATAATCCTGTATTACACGAATTTGAATGTTAACGAGGCATGGAAACTTTTCAAATTCAGATATTTCATTGGAAGCACATATCACTATTAACGTCAAGATAGAAACAACAGACTGAAAAAAAACAAAAAACAAAAAACAAAAAAAAAACAAACAAACAAAAAAACAAAAAAAAACAAAGCATTGCTCATCAATCCGAGGAGATGATGTAGGCTTTGCTTGCTTCCAAGCTCTCTTTAAGTCAAAAATGATGTCACTTCATTTTCTGATATCTCGAGAACTGTACATTAAAACAATGAAAATTCCTTCAGAATACTACGCATTTTTGCTCCTTTCATATGTCAAAAGTGCTTTTTGGCTTTTGCCCTTCCTTAAATTATCATTAAGTATGGAAAGTCTATTTGTATTTTTTGTGCCAGTCAGGTTACCTACATCGTCATTCAGCTGACATATTTTGACAGCTTATAATTGATATTGATCACTATTGTTGACTTATAATATTGGTATACTTATTCGTACGCTAAATATACTTTCACATATCTTAAAATACGTTTGGAGAGATGATTTGCTTCGTAAATTATCTTTGTATATTACTCAAACCTCTAACTTTTCCGACCATACTGTTCAATTTTGTGGGCTCCAGGGTATTGTAAAAAAAGAAAAAAGGTATAATGAATCTACTAATAATGGAAATTTAATGAGAATTGGGTTTTGAACTCGTTCTTTGTACTTTAAATAACAAAGCTTTGGCTCCATGACTTCCCATGTGCTTATGCTAGTTTTCATGGTAGACTTGAGAGAGTTCAACTTACAGGCTACATGATGAGTAGATGAGATCATGTGGTCTCACATTCGTGTGTAGTTCCTTTTTATATTATTTCAGATTTTCTGATTATTTTGTATTTTGTCTTCAATTTTTTACGACTTTATGCTAATAATTAAAGACCTATTTAAGTGTGAAAAAATCACCAACTATTAGCTGTTGATAACGTTTAAAGGACTTAGGCTCTTTATTAAATTCTTTCAACTCGATGAAGTATCTCGTTTTGATATCATTCACCTCTACTAATACTTTAAAAAAGGTTCAAGCTGAACAATGCTTTGGTGTGTAGGTTGGTACCGCCAACCTTAAAATGGCAGGGTTTTTTTAAACTCAAAACGATTGTTTAATAGAACTAGATTAATACAAATGCCTCTACCTCAACCAAAGAAACCATATGCAAATGAGATAAAGAGACAGAAGTCTAATTAATATTTACTTCATTCTTAAAAGTTTCCTCAAGTTTCCTGAATCAAACCGACATAAATCTATGTTCACAATTCTGCATAAAATCAAGCCGATGTGGTCTCATTCGCAACACCAAGCGACACCAGAGAAAATATATTTAGTTTTCAAGGGAATTGCAATAGACCCTTTTCCAAATAGCAATTACAAAGGATTGTGGGATAGAATTTTTGTACACATTCTTTTTGGCCACAGTAAAATGTCATTAACATTAACAACGCGTACCAAAAACTATAGATAAAATAGCCATATTTCTTCTAAAGATGTATCAGACGACAAAGCTCTTTGTGTTAACTTTCTAATCCAGCTTAGTTCTTATAGAAATCTAAAGAGCAAGATAATTGCATGATTATTAGGTGACCTTGAATACGCAAACCTCACTTCAAATGAAGTTTTGGCGAGCTATCTCCATTCGATAACAGCTCCCAGATTCATCTTTAGTATCACATACACATTTAGATCACCAGTGATGGGAACGATAGACTAACCTCACAAACGTTCTGCTGTTAGTTTTGATGTTATTGCAAAATCAAACTGAGTATATAATTAATACAGAAGACCTGATGCATTGACTTTACGCCACGTTATTTTGAAGTTAAAACAATAAAGCACACTGTGCCTACGATGTAGATTTCGTACGCTCGCGTAGAAGACTACGCGCGTATGCGACCTGTAAACAAATCAGCTGTCTGCATTTGTTTCTGTTCTGTGACGTCATGTGCATAAGGTCTATAGTGTGATTTAAAAAGTAAACACTGGTAACACAGTAGCTGGCAAATCCCTTTTCCTTTGCTAAGAGCAGAGATGGAGCTTCCATACAGTTAGCTAGCGAGTCGACCTTCCCCTTGCTGGCTTAAATAGCTTTCTGTCGCCCTTTTCAGCTTTTATCGCCCTTTGTATGGAACTTTGCACAATAACAGGTCGTTTTCGGCTATTTGGGAGGTATTTGAGTCCCCATATTCTTTTGTTTGTTACGCTCCAACCTCTGGTAGTTTTAGACAGTCTTGATGCATTAGGTATCTTCTAACTACAAATCAATCTCAAAACATCATCCACCACCGGGCTCCCTAGCCTCATAACTGACTATAAAGTTTTCAGATCATCTTCTTTCTCATTAAAATCAGAAACTGTAAGTCTGAACATTGCCTTCTTCCACAGTTTCCCATTTCTAATCTTCGCAAGTCATATCAACGACATAATCTTAACAGTAACCTCTGATGAATCGATAGCTTAACACTTAAAATCGTCTGGAAATGTACATTGTTTGAGTGACAGAATAATTCAGCAAAAGAAAAGTAAAAGTAGAGAGTCTCACAGTAAAGTTCTGGCGGTGTTTCCTGTACGGCAGGTTGTAAACTTTTAATGGCTTATCGAATTGTATTAAAGCAAAAAGAATACACTTGACAGAAGAAAAGTATTAAGTTTTAATAGTTGACTTTACAAAAGAATTGAAACCATAATTGGTGTGATATAGCCTTTCACTTAAGTCTGTAAATATTAAAGATGTTGATGGGGAAGTGTGACAACGAAAGAGAAATACTGTAAACGTAGTGTAGAGAAATATGAAACTTTCGCAACCATTGTATACTTCATTCAATGCCAATGGGAAGAGCTTGTGAGTCCAGGTGATCGAGCATTAGCACGGGGCAAAAGACAACTTAGGAAGATTTGATGCCTTATTTAAGTTTCCTTTGAAAACTATATGGCATTATTCTTTATTGGCAGAAGAACTTTCTGTGGGAAAAGGTGTAGGGCAGCGCTTCTCAAAATTTTTAACTCGAGGACCACTTTAACTCTCTGAATTTTTTTGAGGCCCACCTTACAAAAAGTTTATTCTGTTGCCTTTATTTTTTATTTTTTACGGCGGATCTCGGGGCCCACCTGGGAGAGCTTCGCGGCCCACCGGTTGAGAAGCGCTGGTGTAGGGAAGGAAATTAGGTGGCTCTGATTAATTACATACCATGCTAGCACATTACTTTTCTCGGGGGCGTAGCCAGGAATTTTTCAAGGGGGGTGAAGCCCATAGGCAGACTCTCAGTGCTCCTCGCCACCATGAGCTGTCGCGAAGCGCAAAAAACTTTTGGCTCAAAATGCCTCCCAGATCGCTGAAAATGGCACTTCCCAGGCCTATTTACCTCATATAAATTAGAAAAACACTAGCAATGTTTAAAAATAAACATTAAAAAATACCAAAAAAAAAAAATGCTCAAGGGAACGGCTCTGCGCCAGACGTTTCTTGCCTTGAGATTTCCCCTGGATTATATATGTGGACAAGAATTTCTTAGAGCAAAATAAGAACGACTTTCCTATTCAGTGTATTTTTCAGCACAAATGGAATTGAAAATATTCAAATTAGTTGTTCTCTACTTGACTGTATTTGTGAATCGGATTTTCTGAACTAAAAAGGCAAACGTCAGAGCAAGTTTGACGGTAAACTAATGTGAAATTTAAAGACATGTAAAAATTATCCACAAAAGTATATTTTGCTGGAAATGCTAGTTTATTTCTACAGTTCTCAAAGCTTGAACAGAAATTATCCTACAAGTATTCTGTAAAAGTGCAAATCTTACTTTGAAGGAACAGGCGCAATTACACAAAACTATACAATAAGATGACTGTAGTAAATAACGCTGAATGTAACTATTCACGGGTTCTTTATCGTAAAAGGATTTGTCAGTCTTCATTGAGGAACTTTGTTTGTTCTGGTAAGTAACGGAAGGGTTAAAGTGGCCATCATCGTACGATAATTTTCTTATTTTGAAAAAAAAAAACAACTAAATGTATCAAATCTCCTTTAATTCCCCTACAAACTACCTAACATGTGTCAGAACTTAAATACTCCATATTAAAGATACATCAAGGGGATATTTTCCATGAATGTGACAGGTCAGAAAGAAAAGTATTGTCTCATGACCAAAGAGAGTCACACACGGAGTAGTATCCTACTTCAAACTAGGGCGACAACATTTATACTCTTTCATGTAACAAGAAACTCCAACTAAGCACGACTTACAAGGACACGTCGGTGGTATGACCATAGACCTTATGCACTGACGTCACGCGACGTCAGTTTGGAGGAGAAAAATGAAGCACAAGTGCACGAACAGCGTAGATTTCGCACGCGCGTGTAGTAGACTTACGCGCGTATACGACTGGTTGACAAATCAACTGTCTGCATTTATTGGTGTAACTTGGAGTGATACGCGCTTTTCCTCCATTTTCCTCCAAAGGAGGGAGCACTTTCTCCTTTGTGACATCATATGCATACGGTCTTTACGATTGGTTGACAAATCTGCTGTCTGCATTTGTTGATGTAACTTGCAATGATACGCACCTTTCCTACAAACGAGGGGAAACTTTCTGCTCTGTGACATCATATGCATAAGATCTATGGTCTTTCTACTGGTGGGCTGTTACTTTTTTAGTTTTGCCTACGAGTGTACAGTTTAGGTGAAGCAGAGATATCAAAGAAAAAAGACTGACATAGACATCATGATATACATTTCAGATCCCTTTCCATTTGCAACAACAGCCTATAGGGCTGGTAACATAAAGTGCCCCACCAGGACAACAGCATGGTGAGGCCTTATAAAAAAGCTTTATAAGCGCAGTCAATACAGCACTGCTGAGTAGGGCTAATTTGTTTAGCTTCCTGCATTGTTTAAAGAAGTTGGTCAAATATCGTATATATCAAAATCTCTTCGATACAATAAGTTGGATTATTGAAAAAGAATGTTTTATGTAACTATTTGCTTACCTATTACTTTGAACATCCTACCTGAAATGTTTACGTGATAATGAATGCAAAGGATAATTTTTTACTCTTTTCTTTGGTAATCTAATGATCTATGAACTACATATCGTGCTTAACACGCTTCATGCTCAAATTCGTAGGTCAATTCCGGTAACTCTGCAAACATGCATAGGTAAAGATGAGCTCTAAAGTCACACTAGCGGGACATAAGCTTCAGAAGCAATGCCACACTGATTGTCTTTGTCCTTTGACATCCAGATGTATCCATCTTGACCCCAGTCCGTACCCCAGCTGTGAAGACAAAGTTTTAGATATAAATGTTGCCTAAGTAAGGATGCAGTTCTAATGGTTTAGTAATAAGCCTTTTAGCTACCATCATAGATTGAATTCTATGTAATCCTGAATCGTTAACTTTCTTAACTCAGTAACTAGTCTTCAAATTTCCCCTTCCAGTCATGAAATAGTTACTCTCGGAAAACTATTCCTTTAAATAGCCTTTACTGCTGCCTGTTTTGAAAATAAGTCACATTTGTTTGCGCATAGTCTCTGTCTGCCTTAGATCACCTCGAAAACTGGTCTGCTTTAATTTTGATATCAACATATATTAGGTTGAAATGGGAAATTATCTGATCGGTTTGAGTAACTGTGGGTTAAAATGTACTTTGGATGGAAGTATTCTTCCTGACTTTATCTCTTTAAGAACCTTTACACGTTTCAAGTTATTTGTTCTTTTCCTTCAATTTCATTCTCTCTGCTTAGCAATGCAATTTACTCCTCCAAATTTTTAGCAAAATGAAAGAAACTTTTTGTGGTGTACGTCTAGCATATAATAACAAGGCAATTTTGTTTGACCCAGGTGAGTTTTGGGTGCCACAAAATGATGTACAAGCACTCTTGTATGTTTGAGTTTGAACCATCAAACCTTTGCCATTAGTACCAAATGAATTTTCTTTTTCGGTCAACTATTGTTACACTAAGGTCTGTTGAAGGAGGGCATCGATTTCTTACATAATATAGTAAAGTGAAAGGTTCTTGGCGTTATAAATGCACAAAGCTATCGTCCAGTGAGTTTTTCATGGAGAAAATTAGAAGAAAATTGCAGTTCATAACCTGTTTTTCACAATCCAGTAGTCCCCGTCCCACATGTCAGTGTCATAGCCAACCACAACGAGTGCATGATTCACATACCAAGTACTGCAGTCTTCCTCATCGTACACCCCTGAAGAATGTAAAACGATAAATAGTTTAAAATAAAGTCTGAACAGCTTGCAATAAATAACAAATGGATAAAAAATGTCCACAAATAAGGTAAAAGAGTAAAAAGTACAATTTTAATTAATTACAGATGTAAAATGTTTGAATTATTGATTTCAAAGCATTATTTGACAACTTGAGTAATAGTAAGGCTTGTTGCAGTCAAATGAACTGGTTGATCAATATATAATCATAATGGAAAGAAAACGTATTTTGGGTCTTGATGATATTTTCTTTACCAATATCTACTACCAAAGTTACGTATTATTTACAACAATATCTTGTATCGGTAACAAATATATAGGGGTTATGGAAACGTTTAATATAATAAAACATTCTCTGTCGATCTTCTAGCTGTTCACTATTTAAATGGCTGATTTATCAAAGCGACGTTGGCTCTAAAATGAAAAGTTCGGTACAACTGTAATTTTATGTAGGCTTAGGAGTTACATTTTGCATGATGGTGTCATATGTGTACCGAAACCTTCTTTTCATGGACGATAGACAGAAATGCTAACATTCCTTTCAAATGTCAGATTAAGTAGCACGTCCCCGAACTTTGTTCAGAAAAGTGAGTGAGGCTACCTGATTCATATAGTTGAAATGATGGTTGACTGGCATCAATATTGACAGACACAGGTCCGACAATACCAACGGCTAGTTCAAGACTATCTTCTGAACCGTAAATTGCTGTGTAAGAATATTCGGTAGCACCAATATTGAAGGGGTCAAATCTGCAAATGTCCTCCTAAAGTTGAAGAAGAAACTTAAGTTAACCTCCGTGATACATCAGCAAATAGTTCCAGATGCATTATTGCGATTACGAAGCTGTCGGAGTGTAAGATATCCTTAGCTGAGAATGTATATCAATAACCAAATATGAGCAAGGCGAAAACAATTGAGAGTGACCTCTAGTATTCATTTGCCAAGCGCAGTATAATTGTCTTTACGTCAAACGTTTGTATTAGAGTTCATGCCACCGTGTCATGAAAAATTTATTCTTCTCAAACCGACAGCAATTTCTTTACTCATAGGCGTAGGAAGTTGTTCTCACCCAGAGGCTGATTGTTGTTTCGGACCGCCGTCCTGGGGAAAGGTCTAAGGGGAAGGGATTCCCTTTAGACCTTTTTGGAAAAGTTTTTAATATTTGGGGGTTCTTAGATACAATTTTGTGCAATTTTGAGCAAATTTTGAGGAAAATTACTGCAAATTTTTGACATTTTTACGAAGGGAACAAATAAGGGGTTTTTCTCCTTGAATTGAGTAAAAGGGGGCCGAAGCATACTTTTGCCCACCACATTTTAAACTGGGGGGTTAGCCCCACCAGCCCCTGGACTTCACTAATTTTTCCCATGTGTAGCACAGTTCAGATTGTGTAGTGATCTCGAATGCAAATCTGATTGACACAACAATTTCAGAAATGTATTTCAGAGTTGCTTGCATTTAAAACGGCCTTAGGTGATGGGGTTGGTAACATGAAATACCTCCCTTAGGCAATGGAATAGTTTGGTTTCCAAAACAGCTTTTAGTGCTGTCAGGGGCAGGGTTATGGGATAGGTTATAAGTTTTTCTAGACTTAGGGGGCTACTTGCTTGGGGATCCCTGTAGTGCGTGGAACTTAAAACTCCAAGTTATTATACGTTACCAAAAACCCACAAAAAAAAAAAAAACCCGACGCTTTGGGCCATCCAAAAGTTCGCTCGTTATCTCCGGCACTGGCTCTCCCATTGAAAGACTTTCTGAATTTGTAGATTTTCATATCAACCAGGAAATGAAGAAAGTATATTAAGGACTCTAAAGATATTTTAAGACGTATTGAGAGTGTTAATGTTTATGGTCTCTTGCCGTCTACGACGGCCATGTTCACTATCGATGTACAGGCAATATACTCTGTATGCTCCAAGGTTTAGGTTTAGAAGGCGTTAGGAAATCCCTAGAATCTCGTGTTAGTCAGAAGTCCTCCACTGCAAATCTTGTTGAATGTTTAAAAATTTGTTTGACTAAGAGTCAATTCGAATTTCATGATTTTTTAAGTTTTTTTTTTACAAAATTTACGGTACCTCCATCTGGCCGAAAATGGCCCCAGGGTACGTCTGTCTAGGGATGGGTGAAGTCGAGGATAAGTTATGTGACACCTGTAAGTTAAAACCCTAATTGCGGTACCGTTATATTCATGACATTTGGGGTCTTTTGCCCCACGGGCTAGATGAGTTAAATTATTAATGAACACCTTTTACAACTCATACCCAAGTGTACTAGAATTTACCTCGACTGTTGATTACCATTCCATTCCTTTTCTAGACTTACTCGTTTTTCGAACTCGTTTACTTAGCTCCAGAAGGTATTTTAAGAATGGATCTCTATGTAAAACCTTCTTTAAAAAATCTGTACATTAAGTATGACTTTTTCATAGCAAGCGTACTTTGGACAATACTGCGTATGGCTACGCAATCCGAATCGATGCTATTTGTTCCACCGAAGAAAGTACTCAAAGAAATTTAAATATTCTTTAAAATAATCCACTTGAGAAGGGATACCCAACCCAAATTGTTAACGAATCAACAAGGCCTGTAAAATCCCAAAGAGACCTTTTAAAGCATAAAGGCCTTTCCAAGTCAAAGGAACAGTTTCTAACCCCTTTGGGAGTGACCCGTAATCCTCGCCTCCCTCCTCTAAGTAGTATCACCAAAAACATTTTCCCATTCTTCCATTATCTAAAACGTTCAGGGAGAGATTTCCCAACCACCGGTTGTTATTTACAGGCAGCCCCACAACTTAAATTCACTTAACTTGTTTTACCACAGGTGTTATTTATCTTTTAAACTGTCTTGCTTGTAAAGAGCAGATGTAGGAGAGATGGACTCTGAACTCAGGATTAGACAGAGCGGTCACAGACAAGAATTTAAAAGAGGCCACACTCCTATTGGTAAACATATTTCAACAATCTTAACTTATAGCAATAGAAAAACGTCAGAACAACAACAAGAAAATTCGGTAAGAAAGGGAGCTCCACTGGATTTTTAAGCTTAACGTGTTCCCTCGCCCCAGTGGGCATGAATGTAAACCACGTAAGTCTTAGTAGCGAGTACCCGACAGATTTTGTGATCTGTTATTTGTTCTCTGCTGCCCCTTTAGTTTAACTCCACCACGTAAACAAGAAAGGAGTATCCTTCCGAAACGTGTATTTTGATTTTAATTGCCTTTGAACTTTTGAAGTTTTGAAAGTCTTTAAAAGTTTATCGTTTTACTAACTTTTAACATCTTTATTGTCTTAAAGATTGACTCGATCTGTTTTTTTATCATTTCTGAAAGTGAAATTTATTTTGGATCCTTTTTACAGTATGCCATGTGTCCTGTGTTAGTCTCTTTCTTACGTTTATATACATATAAAGTGCCCATATGAATCACGTTTTTGTTGTGTCGGTGATACAAAAAATGTTAAGATTGCCATTTCGCAACATTTTTGAAGAATACTTATTTTTTTAAAAATAATAGGAAACCTAGAAAAGAAGAAAACATCGTGACACTACTTTTCCGTACCATAACTTACCATAACCTACCGCTTCACTACTTTAGAACGCATAATAATGTTCAAAAAACCTTTCGCCGGGTGTTGCGATGTGTTTTCAACTACTGAGAAGCTTGACGAGTTTTACACTTTTTTGCCCATATCTGCCAAACTTACAAGACGTTTCCTGATGTAAAACTACTAAATTCAATATCCTTTTCAACATATTAACAAAATAAAGTGCTTTTACACCTTGACCTTTAACTCCCATATCACAAAGAGGCACAAGTTGTTATTTCTATTTGTTTAGCCATATAACCGTTTAGATCCCTTTTGAGTCCTCTGACCTTGTAAACTTAACCCATATGCCCATCCCAGCAAACACAGTACGTCCAGAAAACGTTTTGGTTTGGTTCCCAGTTTGTCGGTTTCGTCTTCGTCCAAAATAAAGTTTTTAGAACGTATTCAAAACGTCTCTCGTTCCTCAAAAACTAAAGGGAACTCTACAAAAACGTTTTTAATACGTCAGAAAATAACGTTTGTAAAACGTTATGGCAAACGTTGTTAAACGTTTTTGAAACGTTTTCTAAACGTTTTCATTTGAGTATATTGACGAGGATTCTCCAAGACCGTTTTAAGTACGTAAGAAAATAACGTTTGTAAAACGTAATGTTAAAATGGTGTGAAAGCGTTTTCTAGACGTTATATGAGTAGAGAGTTGCCAACTCGATCCCTGATATGAGTGTACCGTATTTACGCCCAAGAGAAAACTCAATATCCCATAAAGTCCCATACGAATTTTCAATAGGAATCATGGATGGGACCAAAGGGAATATATGAGACTACTTTGGGAACCCGTTGATTTCAATGGGTCATCCATATGGTCCCATAAGCTCTTTTAATTTGAAAGCTGGCTTTCTGCGGGAATCAATAGGGGTTTCTATTGGTGCAACGGGATCCCATAACCTTAACAAGACATGACTCAAAGTGATGATGGGTAAAATATCTCACATTTAATAAATAAAATCTTCACTTTATTTATTAAATTTGCTGTGTTACCAAAAACTTAAGGAGGGGTAATATTCTCATATCTCCTGACGTTTTCAGGTTACCCCTCACTTAGACGTCACATAAGTTACACAGAGCTATGTACGCTTTGCATGATTGTAATGAGAATAGCGTCCCTTTCCTCATAATTGGAAGCTTTTCAATGTCATTTCCCCAATTTTACCCCCTTTCTCATTGCCCATTCCCCATCACCTGAATTCTAATCCTAGCTGGCAATTTGCTAAGCTTTTTATCCCCGGTCCCTCCTCGGCATAAATTCGCGTTGAACCCAGTTGCAAATCCAACTGGATTCAAGTAGGGTTCAACTGTGTGAAACTGGGGTCTAACTGGATGCAACTGGGGACTTATAAAAGGCGGAGGTTCCTCCCTACAAACACAGTACGTCCTTCCAAAAAAAGGTTCTTAAAACGTTTGTAGGGCGAGGGTCGGGGAATAGAATTGCCAGTAGCCTACCCCCAACATTTTGGAAATGCTTGTATTGACTTTTACCATTTCAAACAGTCAAGCTTCCTTCAATGGGTCTTCATCCCTATCCCCCCCCCCTTCCCCATTTTTTCAAAAATTTTTCTGCCCCTGAAGATAACGGTGCCGTGTCACACTGAATGGTCACTAATATGCCCCACTATTAAACGCTTTTTTGGCATGCCACAGTAAAAACACACTGTTGCCGACGTTTGAATGTTGCAGGAATTTTCCTGATATTGTGGGAATTTGTTGGATTCTAGGGGCTTAAACAGATTTTTTAAAATTTAAACGTGCCAAAAATTTGGATGAAGTTGTTTAAAGTGCAGTTAAATTTGAGTATTAGGGATTTTAATCCTAAAGTTTAAGTGTAAGCAAGGAAAGTGTTGGTGCGACTTTTCAGGAACATCAAGTTTGATTTGTGGAAGTGCTCGTGCAGAATGTGACAGTTACAAATTTTAAAACGTTGCTCCTGCAGTGCGTGATGCCTCCTCGTACACTTGGAAATTTCATCGTCTCTCAAAGAAGTATCAGAATCATAGTAAGTAATGTTTTACCTTTAATTCTCCTATTAAACTAGGTTTACTGCCCATTTATAAGCCAAAAAGATGGACATTTGCCAAGATATTTGTAAGGCCTTTGCACTTTGCAGTCGTTATGACATAAGTAAGTGATACAGCAATAATAGGCCTAGGCTAGGCCTATGTACTCGACTGTGTACAGTGCAGTAACGTTACAGTCTGACAGTACTGTTGTGCAGCCTACCCATTCTGACAACTGCCTAGCACTTGACAGGTCAAGCCTCTTCTCTTGGTATGATAAATGGTTTATGAGAGAAAAACAAAGGCCCTCAAATTCGTAACAATGGCCTTAGGTTCAAAATCTAAGTAGGCTAATACTAGCAGGGTGGGTTGGAATGTTGAGCAGCAAAGAAGTTTGGTAAATTGGGGATTGTACAGTAGAAGCAGAGTGGTGAAAATAACAATTACTTATACTAGCCTAGGCCCCTTTATGGTAAGATACTGGTTTTTGCAATTACCAATTGTTGATGAATTTCCTACTTTTAATTAAAAGGTAGGTATATACCTTCATGGAATTTTTATAGGCCTATTCCAGTTACGTACTGAAAGAACAAATTGCCAATAAATTGTTGACATCTCAATGTCATTAACAGGGATAATATACTGTAGTAGCACATGCCTAGACATGATACATAATGTTGCGCAGCACATGTTGTGCAACCCAAAAAATAACAGATTTATCCCGTCGCAACACATGCTTATGGAAAATTACACAGACCTTAACCATTCAGTGTTCAATTTTCAGTCGCATGAAGCGGATTCAGAATAAATGTAGCAAAACTATGACCTTCCCCATGAACTATTCAAGCATTTCTCTTCATACAGAGATTCAGAGTATATGTACTTAAAAATAAGAACGGTCCAACCCATCGAGTTGAATCCAGATTTCGGGGCCCTCAAGGAACAGATTTGGTTGCATTTACCTTTTTTTAGAATTAAATGAGTTTTGTCCTAGAATTTTAGTGTTGTATTTCAGTGTGTGAGATTACGACTTTCTTTGGATCAGAGTCGCTAGAAGGTACCCTTAACACACCACCCAATATTTTACTAATTTTTTGATTATCACCTCCGCTCTTACTTATTGCTCCTACCAAGTCAGATGCAGAGTACAGCATTTCAAGTACTAGGCTATATGCTTTCATATTATTTTTTCATTTACATTTACAGGATGACATGATGGATATTAAAGCTCGATCTGCACAGCTTTGGTAGAGTTGCGTGGATAATTCATGATATTTAATTCCAGACTGTTATTTAGCAGAATTAAGTATGCACTGTGACTGTAAGTGCTCAAGGTGTTAGTGATAATCAGCACCAACAGATTGATTTTGTAGCAGTTTTGGAAGATGCAGAGACACTATTGAAGCTTTTCACTGATTTTTTGCTATTGTGCTGTTGTTGTCTCTGAATTGCTTACACAATATTTCTGAGACAGCAAATTGCTCGTACAGTACTATATGCAAGTGGAGTCTCCTTGTTGTTTTGTGCTTCCATTGACGTTTTGCCTGATTGACTAAATTGAATTCATGTGTGAAATTCAGAACCCAAGTCATTAGCAAGCAGGGCTGTAGTCAAGTCCACCAAGCTCGAGTCCAAGTCCATAAGGTCAAGTCCTAGTCCAAGTCCGAGGGCTCGAGTCCAAGTCCAAGTCCGAGTCCAGTGTTCTCGAGTCCAAGTCCGAGTCCAGGTCCAAAATTGTAAAATTTTCCGGTACTAGGCTTTGAAAGCTCCCTGCTAGCACTAAGCTCAATATGCTACGACAAACTGACCAAACAAATTAGAAACACCTCATGTCAAACTGAATGAAATTATAGTAAGAAACTGATCAATTACATGTTCACAACAGTACCATAAACACTGAAGCTTATGATATCCTCCATAGGCATAACTCAGGTAACACAATGTCTAATCTACGGTCCCCCAAAGAAACTACAAAAATTAGTGTTCTCCACAGATTGTCAAGAGAGAGGCGGCCAAGCGCAAAGAGCACAGGCGATGGCGAAGCACGTTGTTATGTGAGGGACTCCGCTGGCGAGCTGTCTTTTTCAAGTTGACAGATCCTACCCAGTACTCATAGGTACCATTTCACAAATTTATCACGTCATTTGTTTAAAAATATGTGCGGATCGGCCTTCATTTTAAAAAAAAGCAGTAGCCCATTGCCAACTTTTTTCGGAGGCGGGGCGGAGCTTTTGTAGGGGGCTGGATATTTTAGGGGGCGGTCGCTATTTCAGGGGGAGGCAATTTCCACTCGGGAGCGGGCCGTCCCCTACAACACCTTGTGGAAAACACTGAAAACATACTTCCAGATACAAACAACTTCGCCTTTCCCACCCTATTTCCACAAAAAGACAGACTCATACACACTTACACACATAAAAGAGTCAGCATTAATCATTATCATAGTTGTATGCAAATGCATGCAATTATGCCCTTACATACTGTATCACGGGCAAGTTAAGTGGTTGTAAAGATGCTAATAAGGAGCTAATATATCTTCCTAAAACTAAGATCTTTTCATGGTACAAGTCCTCATAACCTACAGTGCAGCAGACCTACTACATCAAAGAAAACTATAGGCTTTATTACATGGCAAATTCCATTGCTTTTGGGAGGATTATAAAATTTAAAATAATATGAAGAAAAAGGCTGGACTTGACGGACTCGACTTCAAGTCCAAGCCAAAGTCAGAGTCCAGAAAGTCCGAGTCCAAGTCCAAGTCCAGAAAGCTCAAGTCAAAGTCAAAGTCCGAGTCCAAAAAAAAAAAAGCGGACTTAAGTCCGGACTTGAGGTTAAGTTCGGACTCGAGTCCTCCAGCCCTGTTAGCAAGTCCACGTACCCTGTACTTTTCAATTTCATTGCTGTGGAGTGAATGACTACAAAGACTAGAAAAGCTGCAGTATTGAAATACTGTAGATGATGTACTGTAACGTGAAGCAGATAGAGGAGGAACTATATACAGGGTACCGTAGAACATGTTGAATGCACCGCATTTTAAGAAGTTCCCTACAGATGGCTATGGAGCATGGACCATCTCCATTTACAAAAGAAATGTTGGCTGCTTTCCTAAAGTACAGTACAGGTCTTTTAAAGTAGTTCGTGCAGTAATGAACAGTCGAACTGGAGTTCAGCATTGTTTCTGAAACACAGGGTAGAGTGCCTGTACCAGGACGGGGTTGAGAAGAGTCGAACTGCCATTGCTTTTTGTTCATACCCTTTGCATGGAATGCAATGTAGGACAGAAGAATTATAGGATGATCGAACAAAATATTTCTTTCTATATTTAACGTTTCATACATTGTGGAATCTGTAGAACTTGGAAAGTTGCTGTGGCAATTCTTGCATCATAAACAAAGCTTATTGTAGGAATACTATGTATTTTGTCATGGACAAAATCTTGTGCTTGATTTGGAAAATGTGAGAAGACTGATGCACATAATTTTTCATAAAATATTTTCTTTACCATGGACAAACTTTGTTTTAAATTGGAAAATGGAAAATGACTTGTGCTTATGTATTTAGTAAAATGCTTTTTAACAATGGCCAAACTTTGATTTTTATTTGGAAAAGTGTGAAATTTATTTTTTACATTGTGGACAAGCCTTTCCTTTTATGTACAGTATGTGAAATGAATTATGCATATTACTTTTTACCTTGGACAAAAGCAAAACCTTCCTTTCTAATGGAGAAATTGAGAGATTGAGTCGAAATCTTCCCCCTTTGATAACTGAAAGTTGTTCAGCCTTAACATACTGTAAATTGCCTCCTTGGCAACTACTGTATTTTTGAATCACCAACATTCTGCTTAAATTGAAACATCATGTAAGTATGTATCAGATTCTTCAGCATATGCGAGATCGCATAGCCAATTCCTTACGGATCAAATGACCCACATATGAGAAAAGCTGCATTGTATGGTCTCTATTGGGTTTAGTTTAATTATGCATATAAGTGTGTGGGTGGTGTAACTTAAATTCTGTAAGTTGCTGTAAAACTTGCCACTTTTTGTCCATCAGTCTTGCCTGGGGAGTGTTATAAATGATTCTTTACATGTTCACAGTATGTGGTTGATATACTACAGTGTGTATTATGTGGCGATCAAATATGACAGATTTACGTTTTTCTTTTTTTTCTTTTTTTTTTCTTTTTTCTTTTTTTTTTGAGGCTTGGGCTTTGATGTCCCAATTAATTTAATTATTACATGTTCATCATTCATACCTTGAGTTAGCATTTGGCCATGTAGTACTTTGAAAAACAGGAGACAATTTTAAAAGCTTCCTCTTTCTTTGCTGTTATGACTTTTCATATAAGTTCCAAAGAATCTCAATTTGTACCGCTCTTCTCAATCCAGTGTAATCATTGCCAGTTGACTTTACGGTTGAAATTCAATTACTAATTGTAAATGATAAATCTAAGAATAACTTATGGTCTAGCAACAATTGTACAGGCATCTTAACATAGGCCTACATTACCACTTACTGTACTGTAATTAGTTGCCATCATAGTACAGTATGAGAACAGCGGTTTCTTGTTGATATCAAAGTGTCACACAATATTTTGATTCCTGTCGTATACAGTACCAAACATTAATCCAACTTGTATTCTACTTCACATATCATTTTGCTTTTCTGTTTCATTGAGACTACAGTACTGTACTTTTCTACCCAGGTTTTTTTTATTGGTTTACTGTATGCAATAGCAGCATCATAAAGTTTTAAGTTTATAAGTAGTATTATAACGTCTTCTAGCAAAGCAATCTTTAAGTTTGTTATTTGAGATTTCTATTTTTTACAGCATTTTACTGTATCTTTTTCTAAGAAATGTTATTCACGCACCTCGATAAAAGTTACATTCTTTATTTCATCCAAGGATTTTTTAAAACTTAGTTTGATTCACTCTCCTGTAACATGCAGTTGCAAACTACTGTAAGCCTTGCTTTATTTGGATTTGCTAATTTTGTATTTAACATTGCTGTGTATCTGTGCTAACACACAGCCGCAGACTTACCGTTCCTAGTTTCTGTGTGCTAGGCTTGATAAGAACTCTATATTGTATTCATTTTTACATTCAGTTAAACCGTCCTGTTTCCATTGATTATTAATATATAAAGTTCATTCACAACACAAATTGACCATTTCTACGAATGATATTATTATGCAAAAGACTTCTCAGAATTTCTCCGACACATTTTTGTACATCTCAGTAATGTTCTCTAGACGTCCTGGGTATTTGTCATACGTCCTTAAAACGTTTTCTGGACGTAATAGACGTTTTCCTTACATCCCTAAAACGTTCTCTAAACGTCCTAAACGTTTTTTGTACGTCTCTGAAACGTTCTCTGAACGTCCTGGGTGTTTTCTTAGTCCCTTAAACGTTTTCTAAACGTCCCGCACGATTCTACTATGTACCGGACGTTTTCCGTACGTACCAGTTTTCTCTACGTGTCTGATACGTTTTCCATACGTCGGTATTATATCAGGCAAAGGTTTTATTAACGTCGTTTACGTCGAAAAAAACGTTTCCAAAACCAAAACGTCTCGAAAAAACGTTTTAAAAACGTATGAAAAGTCCACATAAATACGTGCTAAAACGTAGTAAGAAACGTTTTGCAAACGTAAGTGGTTACGTTTTAAGAACGTTTAGAAAACGTTTTTGTGTTAGTTGGGCATACGTTTAATATTCAAAAGAAGTTTCAACTATTAATCAAGTGACATATATTATGTCTGTAACAGTTTGTAAGGATCTGCTTATTTTGTCAAATGTTTTGATTCAAGGTAAAACATTTTGACATAAACCACTTTGAAATTTTAGGGAATGAGCCAGTCAATCAACTGTAAGTTCAGTTTGGGTGACAAACTTATGTTTTATTAATCTGTTATTTCCCACAATTTAAGGGATCACATCATACCGAATAATAGGTGCTTTGTTCTCATCTAAATGACAAAAGTGGAGGTTGAGCAAAGGAATAGTGAAATGTAAGCAGTATTTGGCTAAAGGAAACAGCAATGTAGTTTCCATAGGAAATGTCGTGCAAGATGACAACGTCGAGGACATTAACACCATCGTAGAATATATGCGACCAGCACAATCAAATCCATTCATCACATACTTGAAAACAGTCATGTTTTGATAAGTTTACAATATTGATTTGAAGTCTGCTAAAATGTCTGCTAAAATGTCTGCTAAAATGTCTGCTAAAATGTCTGCTAAAATGAAAAGTATACTTACAACACCCTCGTAGGGATAACTTCTTTCCGTGTCAATACCGCCGTTGCGAATAATGTATGAAAATGCAAAATCTACGTAACCACCATCGCAATCGTTGATAATACTGGAGCAGTCTAACAAGTTCTGAGCGCTGAGGTTAACAAGTACTCCATATTCAATGCAATGTTGTCCTTCAAGGGACCCAGTTGCACTAAATGCCCAGGAAGCATCACATTGTCCCTTTAAGAAATTGATTGCAAAAAATAAGTTAATAAATAAAAAACTAAAAACCCATTTGAAATTTGAGGCCTCTTTTTAGCTCAAAAACTTCAGTTTCAAGGATTTAGAAGTCGTGATTCCTTTCCTGTCGCGAAACTATGATTGTGGGCTAAATTATTAATTTCTGCGATAATATTTCAGGACAATAGACTGGTTGGGTAATGTTTCCACGCAATGCAATATGGGAATGGGTCAATGGTGAAGTGTATCACCCTTACAGAATCCCGCCGCGGATGTTGCATGCTGAGCACGCAGAGCTAAACACGTTGCCCGTTGTCATGGTACACTTGACCTTGTGACCCGACCGGAAGTACCGAATTTCCCAACACGACAATTACAAATGTTAAAGGAGAATGTATGGAGCATCACTTAACATGTGGAAACGCATTCTGGAGCTGGTATTTGCTTACTCATGTATGGCATTTAGGTAACTTTTTTGCCGTTGGACTTCCTCAAAAATGGAACGTTAGTTTCGTATTTGAAATGATTGAAATGTGTTCAACCGTTGAAAGGAATTTTGTCAATTAACAAAAAATGCAAATCATAGTGAACTAACTGGACGCTGGGATCATTTTTCTTACATTGTCACATGAAGTATTATAAAAGGCTTAGCTGGCTTTAGGAACCCTGTGGTTCTACACATATGCACTGCTGAAAACTGGAATGTCATGGTAAGCCTTTTTCATTTCAATTTATTTATTGTTTCTTTTCACAACAATAATCATACATGCAATAACGATTTACGTAACATCATATTAACAATACATTTCGTGAAAAGGGAAGTGTGTTAAAAAACCCTGGAGCGCTTGACGTGAATACACCCACCTGAAGTCACACAGCCCTTACAGCCTTTTAATAGCCCTTACAGTCTTTCACATGTGGATGCCATTGGTGGATTAGGCAAACTTTCCTTTAATGAGAGGGTCGAAGTTTACAATCGTGCCCCAGTGTCAGGAAACAATTATATTACATACACAAGGCCAAACCACCAATCATCACACACATTGTTCAAAGAGATACGCTTACAAAAGTAATAGTAAAATCGTCACTGGTTTTACAAAATCTTTACTAATTGATGGGAACAGCAAAAAGTAAAGCAGCTTAAAATCTTAAAATCATGAGACTAGTTTTTATATATCAGCTTTTTACCTGGTCTTTAACGCGAGTGACACATCCATAATCTCGCCAGTCAATACTGCTTGGAGGACTCATACCAGAAAATCTGTTGAATGCTCTGCCAGTTTTCTCACGTGATGCATTGAATTTGGAACTTGTCATCATGGCAACAAACTCAGCATTGCTCTGAAAGTAAGAAGGAGAGAGATATTTTACATGAATATATGAGACAAATAACTAAAAATGACGGTATCAGTGCTGCCAAAAAGGTTACCCGGAGTCCTAAAGGCTTCCATAGACATTATAGTGTTAAAGGGTACCCGACAATGAGCGGTGAAGACGGGCCGGGCTTCACAATGTAATGTCTTTCCTCGTCAAAGACGTTCTTCCAGCTGTGACTTGGACGCAGAAAATTCAACTCAAATGATGTAACCATCGGAACAAGAAGTAATAAAGTGTGCCACTTTCCAAAACCTAAAACGTCTCTCACTGTCTTATTCCAAAACCTCACCTTAACCCCTGAAAAAATCAGCTCGGACCAGGAAATCTTAGGAAAAGGGAAAGCTTCGGTGCCAAGAGAATCCCGAAATTTCAGTCCAATGAGAAAAACTGGCGAACAAAGGTGACACTAATCATTTCACTTACATTCCAGTGTGGGTAAAGTGCAACTTTTATGTTTCAAAATATAAGGGAAGCTAACAGGGGAGTACGTACAGCGGCGTGAGGTTGTCCCGCCCCTTTTAAAATTCTCGAGTAGGCCTCCAAAGGATACAATAATAATAACTAAGGGTCTTGAAGGGCAGTTGTTTTGGACGCTAAGCGACCACGAACGTGAAGGAAGACTATGGCTCATGAATTACAACTTTACGTTTGGTGGCAGCAAACTCAACAATTTATATCGAATTTGGTTTCTTTTCAAAGGCCAGTTCAGATGGGAAAAACCGTAGTTTCTCTTGGATGAAAAACCCACCTTACTTTGACCCAGCCGGGGATCAAACCTCAAACCTCCCGGTTGATAAGCTTCATCGCTTCAAATTCCACTGCTTGTATCCACTCGGCCACAGCACCGATAGGAAAGGAAATGAATTAAATTTGAAGGGAATTCAAATAAAATTGATAAATTTTGCAATGAAAATTTAGGTGAAACAATAAAATTTCTTAAATAAGCGATTTTTGGGGGCGCTTCTCAAGCACCCATCGTAGATAGTTAAGTCATGGATGATTCCCGTAGGGCAGCTTGGAAAGATTTATTGCTAAAAAGCTCCCATCCCCGTCAGTCATCTTTCCAACCCACAAGTCACCGGCATCATTTTTTATCCGAGTTATGCTATTAGCCTGTATCTTACTCTGTTATGTGTGCTTCCAATGCCATTTTAAGATAGCTAAATTTGTAACTTATGTTACAGGTATACTAAAAGGAAGGTGCTACTTTGCAACAACTCTCTGATACGACCAAGGGGCTGGAACCCCTTGAGACCCTTGAAGGCTATATTTCGGCAACTTTTCAAAAGCAAAATTAGACAATTTTCTCGACCAAACCAAAACAAAAAAAACGGCTTAAGCCCCAAAGAATGAACTATCCCATCCATCTATGGGGATGCATGTACGGCTGATTATGAATCGAAGGGCCCACGGAACCCAGGAAATCACATGTAAGGGCAGAAGGGGGTAGAATTGTAGCATTTGTAAGGTCATGGCTACCCATCTTAGATTTCCAAGGCCCACAAAGGTTGCGGACAGCTGCTGCCTGTGTAAAGCACTTCTGAAATGTCTTGAAAACGCCATGTTGTGGCTCGATTTAGGCATCCAACATAGCTATGATTTTGTTTCATTATTACTTTCTGTAGGGCAGGCTGAGTAGAATCATCACTTCTTAGGACCATGCAGCCCTTGCCATTTCCAGACTACACACCTCCAAGTCATCTGTAGCCTATCATGAAGTCGACTTGTGGTTCACTTGAGTAAGGCCATCATTGTTAAGGAAGCATGTCGAAGGTTTGGTTATTGTCGCCTGTTTAGTGCGCTTTCAATACCATTTGAAGATAGTCACATACTTAACACCTTTGATTATACCTAAGATCTTCCTGGGTGTTTTACACCCTAGCCCCCACCAGGACGTTTCCCTGAACCTTACCATATAGGCAAATGCGAGCCCCTGGATACAACGGCCTTGGAGGAGCGCTCTTGCTTTTGTTGCGTCTTTGGTACTGTTAACCATGTTTACAAACTTACTCTTCTGACATTTCACCCCTTACTAGAACATAGTGCACGAATGATCGTAAAGCAAACAGGTCCTTTCATCCGCTCACACGTTTCACACTACACTAGTAACAGTCGGCCTCAAAATCAGTTTAGACCCCTCTCCTTAAAAAATATTGTATGCACTACCCTGGAAGCAGCAACCGATTGTGGCACGTAGAATACTTAAAAGTATGTGTGTATGTTACCAAAACAATTGTTTCATTCAGCAATGGTAAACCACGATCCCCTGATGCCAGATCGGTTAAAATTACCCCTTCAAAGTCTTACCATTTCTAAGATATCTCGTTAGCTATGCAAAATTTATGACGTGGAGTGTTGCTGAGTGTCTGTGTTCTTTTTCTAAGTCCTTTATAAATTATCTGTTAATTACATACTAGTTTACTGCTACTTTGGTTTTTAATGTGGAAATTTTCAAAGAAGTAAAAAGTTACTTCCAACATAAACACCTGAAGGCGTGCCACCAGTACAGCTGTCCTTTAAATGAAGGTTAAACAAAAAGTAACATAACACATATCTCACGAGTCCCCCTTTTACGTCACAAATTTTTGTATGTAGCTCATTTTATTCATAACACAAGGGTTAAGACAAGGGTTAATTGTCTTGTTAAATGGTCATTATTCAAATGTTTTGATGGAATTTGCGGCTATTTTTAGCGGCAATATAGGCAGTTGCCCCAAAATAACTTTCAAATATCGGCAAACGTTTGCAAATTTCCTCTTATTTGCCTAAGAACTAACGCGTAAGATGTTTTTGAACATAACTATTACAAAAAAGGTGAAGGAAGGACTTATTCTCCATGAATTAAAAAAAAAAGTAACAAAAATGTTGTCACATGATTGAAAATTGTCATTCCTGAACTAGTATCAAATTCTGCATTATTCCTTTAACGTTTTCAATATTTTTACATAAAAAGGGCAGGTGTAGCACCTACATATCCACAGACCTTTAAAATGTGTGTAAATCTATTGAATTTACTTAGGCCTACACTGTAAATTTAGGAACAAATTCAAAGGTTTGTGTAAGGTGCAGATGTTTCCTTTTAACATAACTATAAAATTTTTGTAATAATTACCACTCTCGTTTTATTGGAAAAGATCAACTACATGACAACGACATGTGTCAATGTTTTCACCTTAAAAGTGAGAACCTTAGCCAGACAAAGTACTGAAGGGACGAGATAGCTTCCAGGGGGATATATATTCTACAGACGCCACTCACTGGCCCCCTTAGTTAGGACGTTTAAAAGGTTTTTTTTTTGAAAATCACATTCTTTCAAAAAGAGAAACAAAATTTCAGTTTTGGCGTAATATCAATTGTTTGTTAGAAAATGGTAATTTTCTATGAAATGATATTTTATGGTATAAAAATTTGCAAACAAGGAAGTCTTTACATACCAAATCGGCAAATTTGTTCATTCCCAAAGTGTAGGAATGTAATCCAAGGGAATGTTCTGCGTTGTGTTTGGTAACCAAGTGAAGATTGTCCTCCCATATCTGTCTCCTGACTCTCCCCTCATCTTCGCTGTACTCCTTTGAGAATTTTCTCTTCCACAACTCCCAGGTATGGTCTAAGTCCCTGTCGATGATGGTGAAACTCAGACCGACGGCGACGAAACCAAGAAAAATAACTCCTTTTAACATGATGGACTACTAACGAAGAAAACAGAAATTAAGACGACTCCCGAAATGTGACAAGAGGAGTATAGATGAAGAAGAGAAGAAGATTTTTCAAGAAAACTATTAAAACGTGCATCAAAAGTATACGTGAAATATATTTTATGAAATGATATCTTATGATATAAAAATTTGCAGACAAGAAAATTTTTGCACACCCAATCAGCAAATTTGTTCATTTCCAATGTGTAAGGAATGAAATCCAAGGAAATGAATGTCATCAAGAAAAATCATTTAAGTAAAGTTATATAAACTTACATTTTCCGTCAATGTGCCAGTGTTTAGATTTGTATTTCTTGAAGGATGCCGGAATGATGTTTGGTCACTTGGGCAGTCACAGCCAACTTTTATCTCTCAAGCTAATTTGAGTCACGTGTCACATGATTTAGATTGTTCTGGATAATGAAAAAGCAAGTTTGCCAAGCGTCTGCTTTCGAAGCTTACTTTCCGTTTGATTTCACCAGTTAAAGCAAAAAAGTAAAAAGGTACGACTTCATTGCAAGTGAAAGGGGAAGCGAACACCCGTACTTTTTAAAACGCGACATTTTCAATTGAAAAATCAAATAAGTGTGCATTTTGGTTATACTCCTTTTTTCTTTTTTTTATTATTATGTAAAACGAAATAGCGCCGAATATGTACTTTCCGTCTGGTTTCACTTTTTCAAATAACTCCATCGTACTTTTGCTTTTGATGGAGGTGAAAGCTCATTTGGAGTCACTAGGGGTTATTTGGTAAAAACCTCCTGAACAAGCTAGATCATAAAGGGTAACCTTGGCGGATCTCATAGTTTACATGTGGATGTCCCCATATTGCCTTCAATAATTCAATCGTTTTTGGTTGCGGTCGTAGGTCATTTGAATTCGGAGGAGGTCAATCTGTGAAAACCTATTATGTAACTGTAAAGAATCTAATACGCTACAAGTGCACCACCCATAGTGTTTACAATAACCCCATTGTTTTTGGTGGAGGTCAAGGTCACCAGAGGTCAAATTGTGAAAGCATCGTAAAACATGGTATCTGAAACAAGCCTTTTCCTTCGGTAAGGAATCACTAAGCCTTTAGGCTTTCTATTCTAAACAAATACTCTTATGAACACGAGTCGTTTGGGTAACTTATGTGCAAGATGAAGCAGTGACTGTCTTCAACAGTACTGCGCCAAGGAAAGGGTAGACATATCCTGCATTCACATGGGATAAGGTACACGTCATTAAATGACTAGCATTATTAATCCCTGATCAAATGTCCATGTGAATGCACTCATCAACAAGATGAGCAAGCTGGATCAATAACCTCGAGTCTGATAACCAAGACCACGAGTTCGTTATCACATAACACTAAATTCTGCATGTAAACAATCGCGTTATTTTGACAATGTATAAAATTTAGTTGTCAGGGTGTGTACTTTGCGAAAAACACGCGTACTCGGCGTGTAACTCCTAACAACTCTCACATTGTTAAAAACAATGCTAGCCGAAACTCGAAAGCATCTTGATGACGATCTACATATCTTGCTGACTTCTTCGCTGATCTGTATGAATGCAACCGTGATCTTGAAAACTCTTAACCAAGATGGCGGGGCTCTTTGTCCCATGTGTACACTAGTCTTGTTCAAGACTTTAGTTCATTTCCGTCCCCCACATAGTGATAGTGATTGAACTGTCAGAACAAGTTCTGAGAGTTCAATAGTAGCTTTAGAGGGCGCACTGGTACGTATGCTTCACAGTCGGCATGTGGAGGACGGAAATGAACTAGAGTCTTGAACAAGGCTATGTGTACACAGGCATGGTTACTTTGATATTTACAGTGATAAGGCAAGAATTCCTCTTCGTAACTTTATTTGCATCAGCATCCTTATACAAACCTGAAAAAGGCAATAACTATACCACATTGTTCATTTACAAAGACTTTCTTTAGTAGCCTTTTTTCAGTGCTTCCTGAAAGTCCCTAAACGATCATTAAACCTAAATGCACCACCATCTGGAGAATAATGTTAACATGGACTAAAAAGACACATCGAAACATTTTACTGAAATCACATCCTTGTTTAGCGAATGTAAAATTATGAAAAATGATCCATAAAGATCTTGCAAGAGTGCCACAAATTCTCTTCTTCCTTGGTCTAGGCACACTTGAATTTTCGATTTAAAAATCACAGCTGGATAATTTCAGTTTCACTAAGAAATCGCCATATCAGCTTACACAAGTCAAGGTATTCTGGAACTTTCTTTTACTTTTGATTCTCTTCAGGAATTGCGTGTAATAACAGTCAGTCCCTGGTAATAATTAGCCAGGAAACCTTCATTTTACATGTCAGTGAGCTTGGCCATTGTTCCTCCCCCATATTGGTCAGTTTAAATGCTTTAAATGATTGAAAACAGATGAAGTCGTGTCTTTAAAGGGTAAATCTCGTCATCCTAGACAGTTCTAATTTTCCGAGCAATGTCACTTCTTGTCCCTCCCCAAAACTGTCTTAAGCTTCTAGTATATTACTAAAGGCCATATTCTGGTGAACATACAAGAACCTAATGTGTAATCAGAACACTCTCGGTGCATTCTGTATAATGCTCTGCATCTTTTGATATTTTTCTGACTCAGATGTCAATCAAAGAGCTGTCACCAATTGATAATTTTGGTTTCCCACAACCAAAAATGTACTTGAGATGTTATGTGTCTGTCTTTAATCAAGAATTGAAAATTCATAATCTAATTATGTACGTTCTTAATGAGTACCTGGTACAATACAATGACGAGTACATCACGTCAGCTGAAATGTTCCTCCTCAATCCTCATCAAAAGGGTGTATCAGTAGCAACTTGAAAGATTTTTCTTATTACAGATCTACAAGTATAAGCGTTTAGAATTCATAAAAAGCACGCATGTGCAACATACGCACCTTTTGTAGGAATTACTGAAACAAGTGCATATAATAATCTAATTATTTTAAGCTTGACTGAACAAACGAAAGTTGTTAGGCATATGACTAGAAAGCCCAAAGGCATAGTGATTCCTTGCCGAAAGGGGTTGCTTTGTTACACCAAGGTTCGTCCATCAACTTTATACTTCTCTCTATATAATTTGGTACGAAGTTTTCACAATTTGACCTCTGCTGACCTCACATGACATCTGAACGACACCAAAAATTGAATATATCAAAAAGTAAAAAAAAATACAAACATGGCTTGGAAGGCATTCGAGGGCTGGCCGTCTGTCTGAGAAACTGAGCAAATTTTAATTATGCTATAGTCACAACATCCTTTATACGTGTTCATAATTAGGTAATTCAAATTCGAATTATTACTCTAGCAGATACCTGTGAAAATATAAATTTTGTTCTCTATAACTTCATCTTGGGAATGGAAGAAAAAATCCACCCTAACTTTTCGTTAGTCACTAAACGCTGGACACAAAGTGGAAGTACCGCCCACTGTCTATTTAGTTTTCGAGGTGTTCGTAGTTTCACCTTTGATGACCTCATATAACCTTCGATCTCCAACAAACCCACAGGGTTTCGTCCTTCCTAAAGTAACATATCTATATATACCAAGTATGGAAAGTAGCCATCTTCCCAGTCTTGAAATATCGTGTTTTTCAAGGTTTTCAGTTTTTGCCCTCTGATGACCTCAAATGACCTCTAACCTCAACAGAAAACAATATTGTCCATCATTGCTATCTTGAGATATCGTGTTTACAAGAGACTTTTAAGGATTTATTTTCACCTTCGGTGACCTCAGATAACATTTGACCTCTGCCAAAACCAATAGGTCTTATCTTTTGACTGTAGCGCATTCAAATGATAATTA
Source organism: Holothuria leucospilota (assembly GCA_029531755.1). Lineage (NCBI taxonomy): Eukaryota > Metazoa > Echinodermata > Holothuroidea > Aspidochirotida > Holothuriidae > Holothuria > Holothuria leucospilota. The sequence continues at coordinate 21,327,057 of CM055969.1, forward strand.
TGAAAAATATCCGTGCTTCGTACCAATAGATGTCGTGTTTATAAGGATTTCAGTTCTTGACCTTTGTTGACCTCAGATGACCTTTGACCCCACCAAAACAGTAGGGATCTTTCTCTTAATATGATAATTCTACATTCAAAGTATAAAAAGTATGTATCATTGCTATCTTGAGATATCGTTTTTACAAGTCAGCGGCACATACACTTCTACATACACACACTCGCCAGCGTGATTGCACGGCAAGGAATCGAAAGGAGTCCAATAAAGTCTTGCTTGGGAAACCCGTTGGCACAAGTTTTCTGAATATAACAACAGGAGGTAATGCAAGTGAGGAGCATCCGTTGTTACAATATTACTGAAATTTAAATCGAAGAGTAAGAAGCCACTGATAAAGACATTCCAAAGTCACTTTGAGCACAAGTACAGGGGACTCTTTTCAGTTGAGAGTGGGTAGGTTCTACGTTTAAGTGACACACATTTGTTTGGAGTAGAGTCTACTACATGGTGCTCCTCCCTTTTTCTGACGAAAATGTATTCATCTCAGTACTACGAGCTACAAATAATAGATAAGCTTCATCTTGAAATTTTTAGAGAGGTTGCCCAATTGCAACACCTACTGAAGATCCTTAGTAAGTTTTGTTTTTTAAAGATAATTATTTATCTTATTAAAAACTGCCTTAAATTGTTACAACAAAACAACAACTGAAGTTATATAATAACTTTTCCATGGTTTATTCATGTTGTCATGTTGACGTATATTTCTTTCCTTCAGTAAAAATGCAAATACTTATGGTTTCCATCACAATTTATTCTTTTTCTAAGGACGTCATCTGTCTACTAGATAAGGGCTGTCCAAACGTTATCAAAGGTAAACTTAATTGAAAAGCCAAATCGCTAGTGGAGTGAAATATGCGGATATCTTAATCCTGAAATAAATAGGTGTAATCATGGAGCTAATACGAAGTTGTAATCAGAAGGGTAGATTCCTTCACCCAGATTTGCTTTCTGAATCGTGGCGGACATCTCTGCTTAAGCCTTGTGCTTAAACGTGGAAGGCCCGTTTAAGAGTTTTGTATGTTGATTATTTGAATTTGATCCCTGTATTGTATTGGGGAGTCTTTTGAAATGCTTTAAAAAATAATGGATTTTTATAACACTTCCTCCAGTCACCTACGCGACAGGTGGGTTAACCCACGGAAACATGGTAGCCGTGCTATCAGGGACGTATAAGCGCCGTGATCGCAGGTCCTAGAGAGTTTAAAATAATCATCGATCAGAGATACTTTGTAAAAAGCTGATATAACTAGCCGGCATCTACCTTACGTTGATTTAAGTGTAACTGTCTTGTGAATATTCATCATATTTTATCGAGAAAATTGAAGATGTGCTGAATAAACTTAAAGGCGAGTTGCAAGAGGGGCCTTTTGGCACACACAAGAATATTATGCATGCACACTAAAGATGGAAAATGCACATACTCATTCTTGTAGTGCACACCACAAATGTAAAAATACAAAGGCTGAGTAACTGAATGAATATAAATACCTGGTAAAGCTTATAAAAAAAGCTTATATCTGGTAAAGCTTATAAAAGTCTAAGGAAGAAAGATACGGCAAGTTAGGACCTAGGATATGTTATACCCTTCATTAAAGAAACATGTTTTTGTTAATTTTATTTTAAATCTTGCATTATGCTACGCTTCGTTGAACAGAGGTAGAGTGCGATAGTGGTAGCATTGGTATTGTCCCTGTAACACAGGAAACAGTAAGAAAACGTCAAAGTGTGTAATTTATTTCTGTTATTCTCCTTCATCATTTACCTTTCTCATATTGGCGACGGTTTATCAAGATTAAAGCATACATTACTTTCAACTGCTTGCAAATTCCTAACACAAGGACCAAAATACAGTAAAGATCAAAATATTTCAAACGCCCGTCATCACTTTGAATTTACATGTAGAGCTAGCCAATAGTCATTCATTTCAAGGCTTGTGTGTTGCATAGCTTGTCTTGACTGAAAGTTTATCCACATCAATAAGACCAGGGAGCTGTTACGGAAGGAGATAAAGCAATTGTCTTTCATTTGAAACTATCAAGCTTGCCGACAATAAGCTCCTAATTGTTGTGCTCTTGAAAATTTTAGACTACTTAAAAGGGATTAGGGAATCATGACAATAGTTCTTATCGTCTGCTAGATGTCATATACTTGTTGGCAGGATTTCACCCATTGCTATAATATTGCCAGTCGTCAAAGAAATCAAAAATTATTGTATTACTGTACGCTAGTGCTCACTGTTTCGATGGGTTCAGCAGAGTTTTACATAAGTTATAGAATATGGTCACATATGTCGCTGTCTCAGGAACAATTCGGAATCTTTTCAAAGTTCATATGCAAAAGTTAGACTTTACATTCATTGCTGAAAAGAGATGTTACTAACTAACGGAAGAAATTAGAATAATGGAATTAATAAAGGAATCTGATTACTTAAAAGTGCATTACCAGTCGTTTATACTAAAAGACTGACAAAGATTTCACTTTTGTCGGCATTGCAGATGAATTCAACCATTGTCACTATGAGGTCTTTGTTTGAGGATTACGTTAGTATGAAAGGATCAAACTCTCATTAGGAGGGTTAAGTCAAACAAACTTAGAAGAGGAACTAAAGGACCTGTCAATCAAAGTCTCTTCCCATAAAAAAGATTATAAAGTACCCTCAATGCATATTGTCTGAGAGATGAAATTGGATGAGGTGCTTTATCTCCTTCCGTAACAGCTCCCTGATAAGACCTCCTAGACATAGCCAATTTTCAATACAAAGAGGCACCCAGACCGATAAACACTACACTTTTTCTATCAACAAATTTGTGTTTTTTTTTTGTAGAAATCAAGTGTAACCTGACTTGACTCAATCTCAGTTAGGGAAAATCGAATTTCAAAATTAGTTCATCCTAATACCGTGCAGGCACCATAGGAATACTGAACCATATAAAGCAAATGTGCGACTCCCTAAACGTTTTCATGTGTTTTTCTGATTGCACCTGCATATAACTTTCATGAATTTACCTTCTGGTGTAACTCACTTGATACACAAATCCTCCTAAATTTGCCTAATGTTACATACATTTTGTGCACGCAAATATCTACATGCCCAGTTTGCTAGCTGAGGCGAATTAATGACTGCATACAGAGACTGAAGGATGATTAACTGCATGCATCCATGCATGCGTTCACCCGTGTTAAGCCAGCCTGAATCGGAAAAATGTTTTCCTGTTTAAGTTTCTGTTTTGTTGCACATCAACATATTTTTGATAAGCCTATGAAACATCTGCACCCTCTACTTTAGACGTTTTTGTGCAGTATTTTAGGTAAAAGGTTTTAGGCCCATGTGGTCAACCGTCAGGTCAGGATCGCATTAAGAAATAGGAGCAGTACGATGCCGTCTTTATAATTAAAACCATACTCTAAACAGAAAGAAATATACAGTTTACGAATGTTTGTACTAAGCAAGGTCGGTTTGCAATCAAATGAATAGGCTGTGATAATGCATTGTTTTTAAACAAACGCGTTCTAATAAGGACATAGAGGATATGAAAGCATTAAACTATAAATGATCGACAGTTCTAAAAATTAAAGAACTTAAAAATATACTTATGCTTATTGTGAGTTTTACAGGGTTAGAATTCTGGATGTTTGCTTAAACAGAACTATGTAACATAACATGTCGATATTGTTCTAACAAATGCAGTGTTAATTTTTCGTGCAAATGTGATTTCGTCTGAATTCGATTAGCATTACACAATTCGTGGAAGAAATACGATGGAGAAATCCGATAAAATTTCAATAATATTGATGGACGTTTTAAGACGAGATCCAATAGGTTCTTGCTTTGGAGCAAGTTGATTGACACTGATAAACTTTGGTGATTCTATTATTTCGTCAATGCTTCTCTTTGTCTTACTTTAAGCTTTGGAATCTTGCAGCTTAAGAGAATTCTTACTCCGGTTCACATACAGTTTACATCTGTCGTCACCAGGAGCTAAACATATTCAAGCATGAAGTTAAAAGGAAAGTAAATAAAATCTAACACGTATGAAATAGTTCTAAACCTACCTGCCTTTATTATTTTGCACTAACACTACACCATTGCATTGAAAATTGCGGAAATTACACAGTAACAAAAACATGTTTCTCGCTTTGCGAAAGACATCATTACGCAGAATAAGCACAAAGTACTCGACCCTTGATTTTCTTTTTTCATCTAGTAGTCTAGCTTACCATTCAAGCAGCAAATTTTAAATTTTATTAGTACAAGAAAAATATAACACGTATCTAGTACGCAGTAATCCTTTCCTCTAAATATTGAGGAAAATGACACGAAGTGCATCCTCTATTGATTCATGTTTTCAATATAATTTTGAGAAAATTTGCATTCATTTTAACGGTAATCTCGAGTTGACCTAACTTGTAACAAGGATAGGCTATATTTCAAAGATTTAATTCAGTTCATGTAAACACCATTTCAATTGGTTGGGTTGGAGCAAAAAAAAAAAACTGTTTTAAGTAAGTTTTACGTGTTTGTAAGTTTGTATTTGTATGTTTGTATTTGACGTATTTGAGTCTGCTAGTAGCGTAAAGTAGTTTAAGGGCTGTGGGTTATGATGAAATATTTTGGTTTGAAAAATACTTTGATAACAGCTTCTCTCACCTGTTTTAGATAGCAAGGCTGAAGCGTTCCATCAAATTTTGGTAAAACTTTTACTCTGGCTGATTAAAAGCAACACATCAAGTTTTGGAGAAGAAATTACCTAAGATGAATACAGTGTTAAGTTAACGCATAATATAAATAACTTCCTTGCATCAAACAAGCTTTCTTTGGTTACAAAAATGTTTTTTTTTTGCAAAATTGGTATAGGTATTCAATTTCATCCCAGTTTGGTTTCTGTCATAATCTTAAGTAACCAATATCACTCCTTATACTTTCCTGTCATGAATGGGGCCCATGTATGTAAAATCGACATCGACATTAAAAGGTCAAGGATATGTATTTGTAAATAGCCCTTACTATTTTCATGTACGAATATATTAAATTCAATGATCTTAAATATATCAGACTTAACAAAAGAGGTTTTACATCTCAAGTTTAGTTCTTCTGAATCGGAACACCACAGTCTCCTGATAGCTTTAAAATATCATGCGACATTTGCCCTCTCAGTGTATCCCGACATTTCATAATTGCACCATCTCTAACAGCCATCTACAAGCTAAAAATTCCCTTTAAATTTTTTGCCCTTAGCAGAAATTGCATGGAGTTAAATTACTGTTGAGAGTAAAGAGCAGCCATCGCTAAATATGACTAAACTCGGTGGGAATTCCATTTTACAGTAATTTTGCTCCTGCAGGAAACGTACGTCCGCAGCGCATGAACCTTTTTCACAACAATAGATGTTAGCATATAGTAGGTACCATGCCATTGTTAAAATGACCTTGCTACAAGGATGCCAAATTATCAATATTTACTTACGTTTGCCTTCTTATGTGGACTTTGTCCCCAGCTGTGATATTAAAAACTCACAGACACACACAAACACTTGATATGTTAGATGTTATGATACGATGTTAGACAAAGTCTGATGCTCACTCAGTGAAGTATTACTTGGCCCATGATACATCCAAAAGGAACTCTGAAAAACATTGACAAAGCAGCAAAGCACATATAGCCCAACGTGGAAGTAACACTACAATATGGAGCTTGCAAGTTTCGAGATAATTTTTCTTTCGCTGGTGTTACATTTTATCAAAGGTATTTGTGACTGAAATTTTCTTTATAGGATTGCAACGAAGCTTGCGAGTCCTTTGACGTTTTATACAAGCTGCAGGAGGCACTTTAATGGAAGTAGTTACGTCAAGAGTAACTGAAAGTTGTAGCGTGGGTTCATCCCCCTTGGCATGTGTATCTAACATAATGTAGGTTAATCAACATGTTTCAATATTTTGGTGCTTTTTCCTTTAAATGTAGGTTATAAATTATTTAATCATTTAATATGGATGGCTAGTCTACTTAACATGACATTTGCAACTTTCTGCAGGCACAACAGGCTATGACTGCCCTGGCGACTTCCCGTTTTCGTCATGTCCGAGACCTTTCATCGATAGCCAAGATGACACAGTTTGCTGTCGAAGTGACGATGGTATCTATACGTGCTGTAATGGAGCTGTTTTGGCGTAAGTGTCAAGGTTTCGTCTCTTTTAGAACTCACATGCTTGATTCAAGAGCTTTATGTGTTATACAGCTTGGGAATTGCGCCAACTGACGAACGCTATCATTACTTAACCAGTCGATACCATTTGCAACATGCAGCAACAGTTTTATTTCTCATCATATTTCAAGGGTTACAAATGTTGCATCCTTTCAATATTTGCAGTTTTACCCCCACTGATTAGTCGCGAACTACAAAGCAGTAAATTTGTTTCTTAAGAACCTTACATCGTTAAACAGCTGCCTGATTTTACATTGAATACTATTTCGTAGATATAAATCTACTATGAACTGTTTAGTTGATGCTGACTTACCTTCCATATTTCCGACGTTTGTTTTGTGTTTTATGCAAACCTTAGTCTATTAAACTACCACTTAATTGCAACTCTTTCTGTTTCTCCTGATTTTGAAGTGAATAAATTACAGGCAATGTAAACTTTTTAATCGTTTTTTGACCTGCACTACTTATAAACATCATTACTGCCCATCTTGTTTTATGGGTTTGTGCAAATCTTTATCCCCTTAAACTTTCCACCAACCCAATTTTTGTCACATTCCTTTTGCAGGTTGTGGGCCATCATTGTAATTTGTATGGTACTGCTAGTGATTGTCGTTATTTTCTCTGTCATATTGTGCTGCATATGTCCTTGCTGCTGGATTGCGGCCAGACGTAACCAACAAAGACCGCCCAACTTGTTACAACCTAACCAAGTTGTTGTCAACCACCAGCCTCCATCTTACGGTTACCAGACGTTTTCTGGTACCGATCCTCACGCGTATAATAACAAAGGAACAGTGACGTACTCATGAATATGTACTTTTAACTCAATTTACATTTTAATAGGAAGTAAACTAAGCACGTCTTTGCATCTTAAGGTAAATGTTTTCTACGGTATGATGTGCTTTCTCAATGATTGGCCAAATCAGTGTACTATTTTCAGATGCAAAATTACTCCACGTTACCAAGCAGTGTCCTAACACCTTTCTCCTTAGACTTGATTGTGTTGAAACTACAACGACACACCACAGCCTATACAAGGTGTAGAGGTGATGTCGCGGATAGAGCTTACGCCTCGTTGGTCGACAAAGAGTTGATGTTCCATGCACAAAGCATTGGCACATATACACTCAATTCAATACCATCGTTAAATACACGTCTCCATTGGTTACTGCTGTAGCGTTGTAGCTCTCAGTGCTAAGTTTTTATACGAATAGCATTCAACGTCCATATTCAAGTAATACTAGTGAAGTTGAAGGTATCCTCAGTCAACGTGAATACCTTGAAATGTTTCAGTGGAATGGTGTTTGTGGATTTTAGCTTCCGGTGCAAACCCCTTTTTCGTTACAGATGCGTACAAATGCATCATCGTGCGTTTGCATTGGGCACAAATTTATATTTTAATTATCTCTGATATTACCAGGGCCAGAATAAGAGTTTGAAACGTATATAAATGATTTCATAAACAACATATCTAATGGGACTGTCAATTCGAATTTAGTTTTGATTAGATGTCAAGCATAATAAGCAAGATTTTAAAGTGAAATGTGTAACAGAACTGGTCGTTAGTAGCGAAATGAAACAAATTGAAAAGGACACGATAATGACAGACTTCTGTAATGGAGACAGCTCAAAGCGTAGACATCATGTGTTGTAAAAGTTATACGTATCTCCAGGTCATCTTTCCAGAGAGAGGGAGGGTGGAGAGAGGGAGGGTGGAGAGAGGGAGGGTGGAGAGAGGTGGAGAGAGAGAGGGAGAGGGAAAAAAGGCTTTAATGAAAATCAAAATCGTGAAAGAATTTTACTTTGGTATGTGGTAAGGCCACTGTCGTTTGATTTGAAAATAGCAAGGAAACGTTATTAATGCACGCCTGTGGGTTATTTTGAATAATATTTTGAAACTTTTGTAAGATTGAGGAATAATATAGATACATTATTTTCAATGAAGGAATTCTCTCTTGTACTATACTCATTTTGATATTAAATTGAGCATTGGGAATGTTTATACAATTAAGGATCGCCTCATTTTTGTCTTTTTGTTTCAATATTTTCCCTTTATTATAATTTTCTTTCTGTTAAACCTGTTCACCTTTTCACGTGGAACAAAAGTGGATAAGTATAGAGCTGTCATGCTTCAAAACAAAATGCTTCCCAAGCGTTACCTTTTGATGACACTTTGACTTCAGTTTTGAGGACTGCACACTGTAAAAGTGCTAAAAATAGCACTTAAAGAGCAGTTTTGTAGCTCTTACAAGTGCCCTAATGGGGACTGCTCCCAAAGTGCCACAAATAGCCCTTTCATGGGTGCTGTTTTTTCCAGCACTTTGAAAAGTGCTACACCAGTTTCCTAGTCTGCCCAAATTAACCGCCCAGTCAGTAGTTTTCAGACCACGGGGCATGACCCACCTTAAAAAAGCTCACTGTTATGAAGTAATTAACACTCTGTTTAATGTGGAAGGTCTTGGGATATCTATTTCGTCAGTATACTTTTTCTCAAAGAGTGAAAACACTCTTTTTGGAGTAAAACCATACAAATACCAAACTATTGGTTAAAAGCATTTCCAAGCACGGCAAACACTTAGCTGATAAAATTCTTAACAAAATCAAGCACGCCGTGCATGATTTAGTCACTATTAATCTTTGTAAAATATCATGACTGAACTAGAAATTTGAATTTGCATGGCAAATCCGACGTAGCCTCTCCGAGAGAGACGTGTGGGAGTTGTTTTTCAATCGGGAGAAAGGAGATGGAACATATGGCATATTGATTAACCGCCAGAGACATTTTAATTTTTACAAGCAAGCTCATGACAACATGAACTTATAGAGTTGTTTTACGTAAACTATTCTGAAAGTGCAGGTATAAGCATGATAAAATAATGGATACCGAGGACTAAAAGATTATTATTAAAGATATTATTATGCAAGTGAATTGAATTTACTTTTATCAGTTGCTTCGCGGGCCAGATGAATTAGTGGTCTCGCTGGTCGGAGGCTAAACGAACCCACGTGCCGGAGGTTCCTCACCCTTGCTGTAGAGCCACCGAACATTATACCATAATGATCTAAGTGCTAGTGCACAGTAGGCCTACTTACACATACCTCTGTGTTGTTTTAACGATGGACGTGAATTCATTCATTTTACATTGGCGGCGGCAGGAAGGTCCCCAATTTTCCCTCCAAAACTCAAAGTCGTAACTTTTGGCAATTAAATAAACGTCGACATGCCGATTTATTATCTCAGAATTAAGCATAAAGCCTAGTAAGCTTCAAGTTTCCTGACGAAAATCTCCCTCGTGTAAATACCTCGTTGCTAAATCAAACAGGCTTTCCTCTGCCAGCTTCCCGGCCGGATTCCCCGCCTGCTCCAGCTGGAATTAGCACTACTCGACTCGTCTAATTCTGCAACTTTAGCTGTCCAGTGACACTGATAGCTGGTAATACCTTTCTCAAAGTGCTACAAAAAATTTCGTCTGTATTCGGACGCGCAGAGAATCACTTCTTAACGATTGGTCATCATTTAAAATTCCCACTTGAGATTGGGTCAATTTAAAAATATTCAGACTATCCCTCATGCGCGGAACTGCAAATCGAATATTTTTTCAATATATCAGAGTCTCGTCTATGCATTATTTTGATATCGTAATTTTTCTTATAGATTCCCACCGTTCGTACCTTTCAAGAAGTCATTTGAGCATTAAAATCCTTCACTTTAAGTCGAGGGGCGACAATGAGAATACGAAAAACTTTGAGTTTTGAAAATGAAGGATTATGGTCAACCAAAATTCAAAACGAACACCTAGTCGTCTCGAAAGTAGATCCGTACTTTGTACGTGCATGTTGGGGGCACTGAACACCATTAGTCTTGCGTATAAAGCCGCAGTAGCGACTAACCATATCCCAAAATACCGTGATACCGCTCTCATAACCATCTAAGCCATAGCCACCACAGATAACTCATGGTCTACGCAAGTCAATTCCCTGCGTCAAGACCTTTGATTGGTCTAAGCAAGTCATGAACAAACGTGCGTTTGTCTGATGTGTCTAGTTAATTATGCATGTCAATGGTGCGTTACACAGTACGTGCTATAAAGATAGACCTATAAAATTAGAAGTAAGCACTACATCCTACGACGACATTTTTATAATTCAGTTGGCCAGTGCATGCGGGCCCATATCACGAGTCTCTTCTCCCAACAAGCCATGTTCAACATCTAATTGTGATAATTTTTGTGAAATATATGATCAGTGGAAAAACTTTGCAGACATTTTCAGATTTATTTGCTCTGTTGCTGTAAATTTCCAAAATATTTGCGAGTTTTATTCTGTTTGCACCTGAACATTCAGAAGCTGCGTATCTTGGTGAAAAATCATCAATGGAGACGAGACAAATACAATGTTCTTCCGCTCTGAATTCATCCGCTTCATAGAGTTTCCGTAGGATAAGGTTTACTTTCTTTTGCGCAATGTAAAAAATGTCTACTTGGGTGTAGTTCGTCTTCCCAAATGATGGAAATACGATTCCGTACACGTAGCCTGAGAGGCTACGTAATAAATTGGAGCCGCCTACTTTACTGGAATATTCCATTATTTCAAATAGCTGAAATCAGCACCATACAAATGCTAAAACAACACATTTGTCATCAGCACCATGAAAGTGCTATGTAAATTAGCACTATACACCTGCAAATGTAACCCTTTTGGTGCTGATTTGAAATAGCACCCAGAAAGTGCTGTAAAAACAGCATTCATTTTTTGAAGTCCATATCCATGCAAGTGTGATGACGTATTATGAACCTTCTGATAACAACAGCCCTGTATGCATCGCTTTTTCAGTGGAGAAATTATGACTTCGTTAACGTGTTGAGGGTGTTTTACACGTTATGTTTTCATCTCGTAGAATTTTTGACAGTAGTCATTCTCTTCCAATACTTAGCAAGGTAATATTGACCTCTTATTGTGAAACTTTTCTTGTCTAACATTTAAACGAAATTGAAAATAGCTTTTACTGAGCTTTCTATTAGTTGCAAACTATGCGGGATAGCACATATATGTGCAACTGGCCTGTATGCGATTTAAATGTCCGCATGCAGGCCACTTAAAGGCCTAGGTGCGAATTTCGAAAGTGTTTTTGGATTAGTTGCGTACCGGCCGAATTGGGCCAATAGCCTAGTTGCGTATTTAAGTGACTTTCAAAAATGCACCCTCATGAATATTCATGATTTCAAACACCCAATCCGTAACGTGATATCAGGCAAATAAGAAGTCTCGAGCCTTCTAACCCTATACCTTTCCTGACTTCTTTAACCCTAACCTAACCTGGAGACATGATATCATGCATATATACATGTCTTGAGACACAAATGTGTCACCTTACAAAATAAAACGTACGGATTTGGTGGGTACAGTTAGCCGGCCTGCGACTAAAGTGTAGCATGAAGATTAGCAAATGTCCAAAGTAGAGATGGGTTTATTAACTTTAAAGGAACATTTTCTGATCGGAAGAACCGATCTGCGAATGTGTTGTTGTATTTGGTCGTACTGGTCGTTCATCGAAGTATATAAGTTAGGCTTGGATATTTATTGTACGAAATGCGGGAAACAATGAGCTAGCATACCTTGTTAGGCCTAACTTTAACTGTTACTGTTAAGAGGATGTATTTATACTTCAGCAAGTACGTCCTTCACATGGTGTCGCTTTTTGATTCCTTGCCGAAGGCGATAGGGTTCTATGCAATCACGCTGGCGAGTGTATGTATGGGTGTGAGTATGTGCGTGCGTGCGTGCATGTATGTGTGTTTGTATACATGTGCACAGCAGCCCGCCCTCAAGCGGCCACGTGTGATCGCGGAGATCTCTAGCAGCTCCGCTGCTGGGCAATTCCAGTCTTTTCCCTACCGGGACATTTCTCGTGTCCCGGTAAGAAAGCGAGGGTGCGTATGTATGCACCCGCGGTGTGTGAGCGATCCTGTGGCTATGGGTGCACCCGCGGTGTGTGAGCGATCCTGTGGCTATGGGTGCACTCAGCAACATGTCCTTAACAGGACACGGTACAGCCGGCGAGAGCTCCGTTCTCGCAGTTCTTTCCTAGCTCACGCGGAGCTCGAAACTGGCGTAGCTGCCCGAAAATTCCGTCGCTGCAATGAGAAGTCTCGCGCGGCTGCACGTGCCTGCCTTGGCATGCAGCCCGCCTTCCAGACACGTACGTCTGCTGGGTTAGTTGGAGGTCAGCCAGGCTAATGGGTAAATCCCGCGAATTCCTTACCGGTACATTTCCCGCGTACCGCTAAGGAAGCGAGGGTGAGTATGGGTGTATGCGTGTGTGTATGGGTGCACTCAGCAACATGTCCTTAACAGGACACGGTACAGCCGGCGAGAGCTCCGCTCTCGCACGTCTTTCCTAGCTCACGCGGAGCTCGAAACTGGCGTAGCTGCCCGAAAATTCCGTCGCTGCAATGAGAAGTCTCGCGCGGCTGCACGTGCCTGCCTTGGCAAGCAGCCCGCCTTCCAGACACTTCCTTGCCGGTACATATCCCGCGTACCTAATTGAGGAATATGGTCTGTAAAAAAGTGTTTGGGGTTTTCTGTCCCCTTATAAGAAAAAATTCATGTGTGAAATGTTCAAACAAAAAACACACGTTTCAAATTTCCCCACAGCCATAGAAATAAAAAAAATAAAAGAACCAGAAGTGATGGACAAAAAATCAGTCACTCTATGGTATAAAGTGTCAATGAATATTTTGTTTCTGTTTATTCTGTTCCACCTATGTTTTCATTTTGTATCTCCATAGCTGGGCATTCAGCAGATCAAGTAGATGGCCATGGACAATTCATGTTCAAGATGCAAGACCTAATTTTGGGAAATATCATGGACACTTTGTTACAGAAGGAACACCCTTGGCAAAGGGACAGATCCCATCTCCATTTGGAGTTGATCCAGGTCACCCACTCACTAAATTTTTTCCATAAAAACTTCACGTCATACAAATTGAAGGGAGGGAGAATGACATCAGGGATCTGGACTGAGGCCACTCAGATTGCTCTCTGTACTGCAACAAAGCAATGCGGGTAATACAAACATGATGCCCTTGCTTTTGCCCCAGTTATTGGAGGAGAAACTACAAGTTTTCAAGTTAAGAGTATATAAACAAAACCCCTTAAGGCACTGTGACTTATCTCTGTTGTGAAAATTAAACCCCTAATGTTTGAAAACCAGATGAAATGACATGTATCGTCTGAAGTAAATGCACACAGTAGGTACTGAGAAATACACCAATTCATCTAGCTTTTTGCCTTAGAGTGCAAATACCCTCACATTTTTGTAGCTTCACTGGTTAAGCAATGCACTGTGTCAGCATTTTTCCCTACTTTAATTCTATGGTCACCAGTGGTCATCAGGAGCAGTGTATATTATATTACCCAAATCAGGCAATGTAAGTCATTCACCATGGTGACTGAGGCTGTGGACCAGGTTGGTTCTGTCAAATAAAACAAAAGGTTTGGACTCAGTCATGCGGAAGAATTTTTTTACTTTGGAATGCACTTCCTTCTGCAATTCAAATTTATTGCCCATTCAAAAAACACTGATATCAAGGAGTAAGAAATTCAGATGTATGAAGTGGGGGGGGAGGATTAGGCCAGAGTGTAACCAAGACATGACTCAAGTCAGCATCAACCAAAATTACCCGACTTGACACGTTCCAGAGAACTCCCCCCCCCCCCCCCCTTATTGAAATAACAATGGACTTGAGTGAATGACTTGACTGTTTCACTAAAATAGCTGTAGTTGACATAACTTACTGTTAAAAGAATGACTTTGTTTGCAACTTCTGGGAGTATTTAAATTTGGGAATGATGCTCCACAGTGTGTGGTTTCTCAGTTTTGAAAGAAAGAAAAGGAAAGACATGTTGGATTTTTGTGACGGTTGTGATTCCTGTCATCTGTCACCTTGAGAGAGAAGAAATTGAGAAGTATGAGCCAGAAATATTGTGAAGATAATTAATGCATGTGTTTTACAGGGAAAAAAATTGACCAGGAGCAAGGATGGGATTCTCAATCCTGTCAGCTACCCATTTGGATATGTATCTCTGTAAGAAGCTTCCAGATATTTGGGCAAAGAACACTGCTTAACTGACTTGATTCTTAATACCTGGTGCATGATCATAGTCTGTACCTGTAGTGAAACATTTGGAGGTGTGGGTTGCACCTGTGGTACCCTAGCACATGGGAAGACAGTGAATCACAGTTGAAATTCAAGACTCAGCAGCTAGACTAAGGTGTGGCATTTTACAAATATCAATAAATCATGCTTTTTATATATTTTTTTATTCTGTATCAGCTGTATTGTTGACTTCATGAAATTTTTCCAACCTTCCTATTTTAATAAAATAATAGTCCTACCTGTATGAAATCTGTTGGTATTGCATATTAATTTAACATACTTGTAAGTGGATATATACCTCTCCTAAACAGGATATATGCATTTTTTCGATTTAAGTGCTTCTATCAAAAATCTATGCAAATATGAAATAAAGCATGTCAAAGTGATGACATTTTCAAATGTATGCAAAAGGTCGTAATCAGAACCTGGATGACGTCCGTATCTGAATGTAATCATAAGAAAGCAAGTTGCCATTATTAATCATAACCGAATGGATTTTGGAGATTTCCTGTAAAGTGCAGACTGGCTTGTAACGTTTAATCCAGGTTATTTAGCCAGAATATAAGTGAAATCTGTTTATCACAAAGCAGGTACATCATTGGCTGTGAAAATCCAGACAAGGCTTGACAGATTCAGTGTTAATCCTTGCCGGCAACAACTAATAATGGACATTAACAGATGAAGTTCTCATTGTCAGAATATAAAAGAAGAGGTTACCTTAGAGTACTTCTGAGAGGCCTAAATTAGGAAAAATATTTGTATGAAGTATGGATAAAGTATACGTGAGGATTTGACAAACTAAATAAATATTTCATAAGTGTAGCCTTTGTGTATTATTTCTGTAATATTTTTGTGACTTTGCAAAACATTTTTATTTTATTCAGTAAGTGATCCTTCCTAAGTTGCTAAAGTGGCCCACACAGAAGCTGTGACGTAAAGGCATGATTTAAATATTAAAACCCTCTCTTGGAAATTCAGTAAAAAGCAGACTTCTGTGGAAAACAAATGTTTGCACAGAAGTCATTAAAAGTAAATGTTTCATCACTCCAAGTCTGGGGAAGACAAAAATGTAACTACCCATGGGTACCCAAATGCTGTGTTAAGATGCAGTCTCATTGAGGATAGTGCAACAGTTGGAATGGCTGGTAGGCCTTCTCATAATATGTATCTCAGTTAGCTGGACTTGGACTTAAATCCTAAAATGAGTCATAGCAAAGACTTAGACAGTGGAAAGTGTTGCCATACCATTGGTTGCTCAGCATAACAGTTGGAAAATGGGGTAGATACCATAATGCAAATGGTTTCACTATGAACCCTTAGCCAGCACCTTCATGGCCCTGTGGGCATAAAAAGAATTGTAGAATGAACATAATATTTTGATTTTACTTTTGACTTTGTAGAAAGCCATGACCTTTTGCTAGGGGATTTGGGCAAGGGAGATGTATTTCACATGATACACATCTCCCCAAAGCTATTAATATCGTGGAAACTCTCTAGCAAGAGGTATGTGTAACTTAGCATAAAGTACAAAACAAGTCCCATTTATCGTAAAATTGGTTTTAACATTCTTTTATTGAACTCCTTGTTGTAAGTCTAAGGTACAACCTTCATGAAAGGTTAATAATAAAAACAATCACTCAGCAACATTAAAATCATTTTAAATCTTTATCCAAAGTAGGTAACATCTAAAGATGCAAAATAATGTACTGCAATGGCTTTTTGAACAAGAAATAATATGTATAAATCTTTTACAGAGTGTAATCACAATTGAGATCATGACACAACCAATCTATGTATAACTAGGAAGACCCAGTAATACAGGTATCAGGGATGTAGCCATGGCCATTGGTGGGTAAGGGCAAGCCACCTGAAATATCAGCCTCCCCTTGAGAATTTAATATTACAGTTGCCTTGAAACATTTTTGCAAATCTCCCCCCCCCCCCCCCCACCCCATAAAAATATTTTCACTCCCCTGGAACTTATTTCTCACCCTTCAGTACCTTGTCCGACAGATATTGCACTAACAGTAAACTTAATCTTCATATGGATTTCATATCTCAACCAAGGTTACAAAGAAATACAATTGCCTGAGTGTCTTCAAGTCATGATTTCCAGTAATTAACTTTGTACTTTATGAAAACTATCACAGCTGGGCATGTCACTTTCATTCCTTTATCCAAATTCAGATTGTTCAAGGCACTAAAGCACCTGACTACTTACAGCACTAGTTATCAATGAATTTGCATGTAGGCATGTTCTTATATTTGATCTTTCTCCTTGGTAGCCACCCTTGGCACTTCCCCTACTGCCATAGTACTCAAATCTTAAGCCTAAGCATAATAACAAGCCTGCCATTGATCTCAAGTACAAACAGCAGTACCCATTGCACTAACTTTATGTTGAAAATGGGAAAAGTACACAAAGGGCAAAACCTTTACAGCTATTTCGGGAGGTACCCATGTCCTAAGAACAATGTTAGCCTCACCCTAATTGTTGATTTATTTGAAAAATTTCATGATGATATAATCAGGAAACAGCATACAAATTAGACCCCAAAAAAAAAAAAAAAGGGGGTTTTTTCCCCCGGGTTTTAAAAAAACCCCCCCAAAAAAAAAAAAAAAAAGTTTTGGGTGAAAAAAAAAAAAAAAAAAAAAATTTTTTAAAAAAACCTTTGGTTTTAACCAAAAAAAAAAAAAATTTAAAAAAAAAACCCCTTTAAAAAAGGCCCCCCCAAAAAAAGGGGGGGTTTTTTAAAAATTTAAAATTTTTAAAAAATTCCCCCCCCCCCCAAAAAAAAATTTTTTGGGGAAAATTTTTTTTAAAAAAGGAAAAATTTTCCCCAAAATTTAAAAAATTTTTTGGGGTTTAAACCCAAAAGGAAAAAAATCCCCTTCCAAGTTTTTTTTTTTTTTTTTAAAAAATTTTAAAATTTAAACATTTTTTTTTCCCCAAATTTTTTAAAAAAAATTTTTTTTGGGGAAAAAAATTTTCCCCCCAAAAAAGGGGGAAACCCTTTTTTAAATTTTTTTTTTAAAAAACCCCCTTTGAAAATTTAAAAAAAAAAAAAAAAGGGTTTTTTATCGGTTTTAAAAACCCTTTTTAAAAAATTTTTCATTAAAAACCCTTTTTTAAAAGGGTAAAAAGGGTTAAAAAAAAAAAAATTTTTTAAAAAAAAAAAAGGGAATTTGTTTTTTTGTTTTTTTTTCCCCCCCCCAAACCCAATAACTTTTTTTAAAAATTTGGGGGGAAATTAAAAAAAAAAATTTTTAAAAAATTTTTCCCCCCAAAATTTTTTTTTTTTGGGGGGGTTTTTTTAAAAAAACCCCCCCCAAAGCTTTTTCCCAAAAAATTAAAAAAAAAAAAAAAAAAATTTTTTTTTAAAAAAAAAAAATTTTGAATTTTTTTGGGGGGAAGGGCCCCTTTTTTTTTAAAAAAAATTTTTTTCCCCTTTTTTTAAAAAAATTTAAAAAATAAAAATTTTAAAAAAAAAAAGAAAAAAAAGGAAACCCTTTTAAAAAACCCAAAATTTTTTAAAAAATTTTTAAAAACCAAAAAAATTTTTTTTTTTTTTTTTAAAAAAGGGAAAAAAAAAAAAAAAAAAAGGGGTTTCTTTTTTCCAAAAAAAAAATTTTTTTTTTTTTTTTAAAATGGGTTTTTTTAAAAAAAACCTTTTTTAAAAGGGGGTTTTTTAAAAAAAAAATTTTTTTAAAACCTTTTTTAAAAAAAAATTTTTTAAAAATTTTTTTTTAAAAACCTTTTTTTTTTTTTTTAAATTTTTTAAAAAAGGGGGGGCCCCTTTTAAAAAAATTTTGGGGAAAAAAAAAAAAAAAAGGGGGAAAAAAATTTGTTAAAAATTTTGGGAAAAAAAATTTTAACGGAATTTTTTTCCCCAAAAAACCAAAAAGGAAAAAAAAAAGGGGGTTTTTTTTTAAAAAAAATTTTTTTTTTTTAAAAAACAAAAATTTATTTTAAAAAAAACCAAAAATTTCCCCGGGTTTTTTTTTTTTTAAAAAAAAATTTTTTTTTCCCCCCCCTTTTTTTTTTTTTTGAATTTTTTTTTCCCCCCCCATTTTTTTAAATTTTTTTTTTTTTTTTTTGGGGGGCCAAAAAAAAATTTTTTTATTTTAAAAAAAAAAATTTTTTTTTTTTCCAAAAAAAATTGGGGGGGGGTTTTGAAAAAAATTTTTTTTTTTTTTTTAAAAAAAGGTTGGAAAGAAAAAATAGTTTTTTTTTTTTTTTTTAAAAAAAAATTTTTTAAAAAAAAAAAAAAAAAAGGGATTTAAAAATTTTTTTAAAAAGGGGAAATAAAAATTTTTTTTTTTAAAAAAAAAAGGGTTTTTTTTCCTTTAATTTTTTTAAATTTTAAAAAAAAAAAAATTTTTTGGAAAAAGGGGGAAAAAAAAAAAATTTTTTTTTGGGGGGGTTTTTTTTTTTTTTTAAAAAAAAATTTTTTTAAAAAAAAACCACCCCAAATTTTTTTTTTTTTTTTAAAAAAAATTTTTTTTTTGGGGGGAAAAAACCTTTTTTTTGGCCCTTTTCCCCCCCCCTTTTCCCCCCAAAAAACCAAAAAAAGGGGTTTTTTGGGGTTTTTTTTTTTTCCCCCCGGGGGGGGGGGTTTTTTTTTTTTCCCAAAAATTTTGGGGTTTCGGGTTTAAAAAAAAAAAAAGGGGGGGGGGGAAAATTTTTTAAAAAGAAAAAATTTTAAAAAAAAAAAAGGGAATTAAAAAAAAAAATTTTTTTTGGGGGAAATTTTTTTTTTTTAAATTTTAAAACCCAAATTTTAAAAAATTTTTTAAAAAAACCCGGGGTTTTTTTTTTTGGGGTTTTTTTTCCCCATTTTTTTGGGCCCAAAAAAGGGGGTTTTTTGGGTTTTTTCCCCCGGGGGAAAAACCCCCCCAAAAAATTTTTTTCCCCCGGGGGAAATTTTTTTTGGGGGCCCTTTTTTTTTTTTGGGGAAACGGGGTTTTTAAAAATTCCCCCCCCCCTTTTTTTTTTTTTTTTTTGATTTTTTAAAAAAAAAAAAAAATAACCCAAAATTTAGGGTTAAAAAAAAGGTTTTTTTTTTTAAAAAGGGGGGAAAAATTTTTGGAAAAAAAAGGGAAAAAATTTTAAAAAATTTTTTTTTAAAAAAATTTTAAAAAGGGGAATTTTTTTTTTTTAAAAAAAAAAAAAATTTTTTTTTTTTAAAAAAACCCGGGGGGGGTTTTTTTTTGGGGGAAAAAGGAAAAAAAAATTTTTTAAAAGGGGTTTTTGCGGGTTTTTTTTAAAAACCTTAAATTTTTTTTTTTAAAAAAAAAACCCCCCCCAAAAAACCCCCCCCCCCTTTTTCCGGGGGGGGAAGAAGTTTTTTTTAAAATTTTTTTTGGGGGAATTTTTAATGTTTTTTAAAAAAAAAATTTTTTCCCTTTTTTTTTTTTTTTTTTTTTTCCCCCTTGGGAGGAAATTTTTTTTTTTCCCCCCAAAAAAAAAAATTTTTTTTTTTTTAAAAAAAATTTTTTTGGGGGAAAAAAAATTTTAAAAAAAATTTTTTTTCCCCCGGGGAAAAAAAAAAAAATTTTTAAAAAAAATTTTTTTTTTTTAAATTTTTTTTTAAAAATTTTTTGGAATTTTTTCCTTTGGGGGGAAAAGGAGTTTTTAAAATTTTTTGGGGGGGAAAAAAAAAATTTTTAAAAAAAAAAAAAAAATTTTTTTTTTTGGGGGGGGAAAAAATTTTAAAAAATTTTTAAAAAAAAAGGGGGGAAAAATTTTTTTTTTTCCCAAATTTTTCCTTTTAAAAAAAAAAAAAAAGGGGCCCCCCCCTTTTTTTTTTTTTCCCCCCCGGGGGGAAAAAAAAAAAAAGGGTTGGGCCCCGGGGGGAAAACAAATTAAAAAAGGGGGCCCAAAAAAATTTTTTTAAAGACGAAAAAGTTTTTTTAAAAAATTTTTTTTTTGGGGTTTTTTTAAAAAAATTTTTCCCTTAAAAAGGTTTTTCCTTTTTTTTTTTGGGAAAAAAATTTTTTTCCAATTTTTTTTAAAAGGGGGGGGTTTTTTTTAAAAAATTTTTTTAAAAATTTTTTTTTTTTAAAAAAGGGGTTTTTTTTCGGAAAACCCTTTTAAAAAAAAAGGGGGTTTTTTTTTAAATTCAAAAAAAAAAAAAAAACCACAAAAAAAAATTTTTTTTGGGGCCCCCCCGTTTTTTTTTTTTTTCCCCCCAAAAAAAAAAAATTTAACCCCAATTTAAAAAAATTTTTTTAAAAAAAAAACCCCCCCCTTTTTTTCCCCCCCCCTTTTAAAAGGGGAAAAAAAAATTTTTAAATTTTTTAATAAAAATTTTTTTTTAAAAAAGGGAAGGGGGGGGGGGAAAAGGGGGGGAAAAAACCCCAAAAAGGTTTTTTCAAAAAACCCAAAAAGGGTTTTAATTAAAAGGGGTTTTTTTTTAAAAAAAGGGGAAAAAAAAGGGGCCTTTAAAATTAAAAACCCTTTGGGTTTTTTTTTTTTAAAAAAGGTTTAAAAATTTTTTTTTTGGATTTTTAAAATTTTTTTTTTAAAACCCCCAAAAACCCCCTTAAAAAAACCCCCGGTTAAAAAAAAAAATTTTTTTTTTTTGGGGTTTAATTTTTTTTTTAAAAAAAAAAAGGGGGGGTTTTTTGGGTTTAAACCTTTGGGGTTTTTAAGGGGGGGGTTTTTTTTTTTTTTTTTTTGGGGGGGAAAAAATTTTTTTTTAAAAAAAAAATTTTTTTTTGGGGGGGGTTTTTTTTAAAAAAGGGGGTTACCCCGGGGGGGTTAAAAATTTCCCGGAAATTTAAAAAAATTTTCCAAATTTTAAAAAAAATTTTTTTTTTGGGGGGGGGTTTTTGGGGGCCCCTTTTTTTTAAAAAAAAAGGGGAAAAAAAAAACCCCTTTTTAAAAAAATTTTTTTTTTTTTAAAAAAACCGGGGGGTTTTAAAGGGGCCGGGTTTTAAAAAATTTCCAAATTTAAAAAAAAAAATTTTTTAAAAAAAATTTTTTTAAAAAAAAATTTTTGGTTTTTTTAAAAAAATTTTTTTTTTTTTGGGGGAAAAAAAAAAAATTTTTACAAAAAATTTTTTTTGGGGGGGGGGGTTTTTTTAAAAAAGTGGGGTTTAAAAAATTTTTAATTTTTTTGGGGGGGGGGGGTTTTTTTTAAAAAAAAAAAAAATTTTTTGGGGGGTGAAATTTTTTTTTGGGGGGGGGAAAAAATTTTTTCGGAAATTTTTTTTTAAAAAAAAAAGGGGGGTTTTTGGGGGGAAAAAAACCCCCGGGGGTTTTTTCCCAAATTTTTTTAAAAAAGGGTTTATTTTAAAGGGGTTTTTGGTTTATTTTTGGTTTAAAAAAAAAAAATTTTAAAATTTTTTTTTTTTTTTAAAAAAAATTTTTTTTTTTTTGGGGTTCTTTAAAAAAATTTAAAATTTTTCAAATAATAAACATAGGGTGAGGGTGACTTTTTTCTTAGGACATGGGACCTCCCGAAATAGCTGTAAATTTTTTCCCCTTTTTGTGTCCCTTTTAATTTCAAACCCCATGAAGTTAGTGATGGGTATTTGCTGTTTGTACTTGAGATCAATGGCGGGCTTGTTTTTTGGTTAGGCTTAAGATTTGAGTACTTGCAGTAGGGGAAGTGCCAAGGGTGGCTACCAAGGAGAAAGACAAATTTTAAAGAACATGCCTACATGCAAATTCATTGATAACTAGTGCTGTAAGTAGTCAGGTGCTTTAGTGCCTTGAACAATCTGAATTTGGATAAAGGAATGAAAGTGAAAATGTCAGCTGTGATAGATTCATGAAGTACAATTTAATTACTGGAAATCATGACTTGAAGACACTCAGGCAATTGTATTTCTTGTAACCTGGTTGAGATATGAAAATCCATATGAAGATTAAGTTTACTGTTAGTGCAAATCTGTCGGAAAAGGACTGAAGGGTGAGAAATAAGTTCCAGGGGAGTGAAATATTTTTATGGGTGGGGGGGGGGGGGGGGGGGAGATTTGCTAAAATGTTTAAAGGCAACTGAATTTTAAAAATTCTCAAGGGGAGGTGATATTTCAGGGCTTCCCCCTTACCCACCAGGCCATGGCTACATCCCTGATCCCTGTTTTACTGGGTCTTCCTAGTTATACATAGATTGGTTGTGTCATGATCTCAATTGTGATTACACTCTGTAAAAGTTTTTATACATATTATTTCTTTTTCAAAAAGCCATTGCAGTACATTATTTGCATCTTTAGATGTTACTACTTTGGATAAAGATTTAAAATGATTTAATGTTGCTGAGTGATTGTTTTTATTATTAACCTTCATGAAGGTTGTTACCTTAGATTTTACAACAAGGAGTTCAATAAAAGAATGTTTAAAACCAATTTTACGATAAAGGGACTTGTTTTGTCCCTTTTTGCTAAGTTACACATACCTCTTGCTAGAGAGCTTCCACGATTATAATAGCTTTGTGGAGATGTGTATCATGTGAAAATACATCTCCCTTGCCCCAAATCCCCTAGCCAAAGGTCATGGCTTTCTACAAAGTCAAAAGTCAAATCAAAATATTCTGTTCATTCACAATTCTTTTTGCCCACAGGGCCCTGAAGGTGCTGGCTAAGGGTTCATAGTGAAAACCCTTTGCATTATGGTATCTACCCATTTTCCAACTGTTATGCTGAGCAACCAATGGTATGGCAAACACTTTCCACTGTCTAAGTCTTTGTATGATCATTTTAGGGTTTAAGTCCAAGTCCAGCTAACTGAGATACATATTATGAGAAGGCCTACCAGCCATTCCAACTGTTGCACTATCCTCAAGGACTGCATCTTAACACAGCATTTGGTACCCATGGGTAGTTACATTTTTTTCTTCCCCAGACTTGGAGTGATGGAACAAATTTACTTTTAATGACTTCTGTGCAAACATTTGTTTTCCACAGAAGTCTGTTTTTACTGAATTTCCAAAAGAGGGTTTTAATATTTTAAAAATTGCCTTTACTCACGGGTTCTGGTGGGCCACTTTAAACAACTTAGGAAGGATCACTTTTAATAAAAATTTTTGCAAAGTCACAAAAAATTAAGAAATAATACACAAAGGCTACACTTTTGAAATATTTATTTAGTTTTTCAAATCCCCATATACTTTATCCATACTTCATACAAAATTTTTTCTAATTTAGGCCTCCAGAAGTACTCTAAGGTAACCTCTTCTTTATATTCTGACAATGAGAACTTCATCTGTTAATGTCCATTATTAGTTTTGCCGGCAAGGATTAACACGAATCTGTCAAGCCTTGTCGGGGATTTTCACAGCCAATGAGTACCTGCTTGTGATAAACAGATTTCACTTTTATTCTGGCTAAATAACCTGGGTTAAACTTAAAGCCCGTCTGCACTTTACAGGAAAATCTCCAAAACCATTCGGTTTTGATTAATAATGGCAACTGCTTTCTTATGATTAATTCAGATACCGAAGTCATCCAGGTTCTGATTACGACCCTTTTCATACATTTGAAAATGTCATCACTTTTACATGCTTTATTTCATATTTGCATAGATTTTTAAAGCACTTAAATGAAAAAAATGCAAAATATCTGTTTAGGAGAGGTTAAAATATTCACTTACAAGTATGTTAAATTAATATGGCAATACCAACAGGTTTAACAGGAAAGGGAAAATTATTTTATTAAAATAGGAAGGTGGAAAAATTTCATGAAGTCAACAATACAGCTGATACAGAAAAAAAAAATATATAAAAAACATGATTTTATTGATATTGTAAAATGCCCCACCTTAGTCTAGCTGCTGAGTCTTGAATTTCAACTGTGATTCACTGTCTTCCATGTGCTAGGGACCACAGGTGCAACCCCCAAACCTCCAAGTTTCACTACAGGTACAGACTATGACATGCACCAGGTATTAAAAATCAAGTCAGTTAAGCAGTGTTCTTTGCCCAAATATCGGGAAGCTTCTTACAGAGATAATATCCAAATGGGTAGCTGACAGGATTGAGAATCCCATCCTTGCTCCTGGTAAATTTTTTCCTGTAAAAACATGCTTAATTATCTTCACAAATTTCTGGCTCATACTTCTCAATTTTCTCTCTCAAGGTGACAGATGACGGGAAATCACAACCTTCACAAAAACCAAAACATGTCTTTCCTTTTCTTTCTTTCAAACTGAGAAACCACACACTGTGGAGCATTTTTCAATTAACTACTCCCAGAGTTGCAAAAAAGTCATTCTTTTAACAGTAAGTTATGCCCAACTACAGCTTTTTTAGTGAAACAGTCAAGTCATTAAACTAAAAGTCACTTTGTTATTCCAAAAAGGGGGGGGGGGGGGGGGGAAGTTCTTGGAAACTTGTCAAGTCGGGTAATTTTGGTTGATGCTGACTTGAGTCATGTCTTTGGGTTTAAAATCTGCCTAATCCTCCCCCCCCACCTTCATAAAATCGAATTTCTTACTCCTTGATATCAGTGTTATTGAATGGACAATAATTTGAATTGCAGAAGGAAGTGCATTCCAAAGTAGAAAAAAATTCTTCGCATGACTGAGTCAAACCTTTTGTTTATTGACAGAACCCAAACCCGGTCCACAGCCTCAGTCACCCCTGGTGATATGACTTACATTGCCTGGATTTGGGTTTTTAATATTTAATATAAAAATGCTCCTGATGACACACTGTGACCATAGAATTAAAGTAAGGGAGAAAAGCTGACACAGTGCATTGCTTTAACCCGTAAGCTACAAAAAATGTGAGGTATTTGCACTCTAAGGCAAAAAGTAGATGATTTGGGGTATTTCTCAGTACCTACTGTGTGCATTTAAACTTCAGACGATACATGTCATTTCATCTGGTTTTCAAAACATTAGGGGTAATTTTCACAACAGAGATAAGTCACAGTGCCTTAAGAGTTTTGTTATATACTCTTAACTTTAAAACTTGTAGTTTTTCCTCCAATAATGGGCAAAAGCAAGGGCATCATGTTTGTATTACCGGGATTGCTTGTTGCATACGAGAGCAATCTGAGTGGCCTCAGTCCAGATCCTGATGTCATTCTCCCTCCCTTCAATTTTTATGACTGTGAAAGTTTTTATGGAAAATATTTAGTGAGTGGGTGACCGGGATCAACTCCAAATGGAGATGGCATCTGTCTTAGCCAAGGTGTGTTCCTTCTGAAACCCAAAGTGTCCATGATATCCAAAGTTAGGTCTTGCATCTGACATAAATTTGTCCATGGCCAATTACTTGATTGCTAAATGCCCAGCTATGGAGATACAAAATGAAAACATAGGTGGAAAGAATAAACAGAAACAAATATTCATTGACACTTTATACCATAGAGTGACTGATTTTTTGTCCATCACTTCTGGTTTTTTTATTTTATATTTCTATGGCTGTGGTAATTTAAAAGCTGTTTTATTTGTTTGAAAAATTTCACACATGAATTTATGCTATAAAGGTACAGAAACCACATCACTTTATGACAGACCATATTCCTCATTATTGAGCCATCTTTTTCCGTTGTGAGCTTCAATTTTAGTCTACGATTTGGAAAAGACTATACTGAGCTTAAATTTTTAAAGCATTCAGAAAAGAGATTTTTTACAAAACCGTCCTGCCACTGCATTTCATCAAGATTTTGTGCTAATAGAGGGAGCCCCAAATGATTTCCCTTTAACTTCCAAACTTTTTCTGAGTTCTGTGCAATTGCCAATTGATACGAAGTAAAATATGCACTCATACAAGTACATGCATGTACTGTATTTGGGCAAGTAAAGGATATGTTGTTTAAAGAGTTAGGTCCATTCATGGCAGCAAAACAAACTAGTTTGTGACATGTGGACTACATTCCAACTAAAATTGTCTCGCTACTTCATTAAAGGCACATTTTATTCATTGCCCAAAATGTTAATTGTGAAAAGGGTTTCTTTCACCCAACTTATTTCCTAGAATCCCCAAATGCTCCTTCACAATTTTCTGCAAGCTGGCAGGAGATAATCTGTTAGTAATGTAACACAGCTTGGGTAAACATTTTCCATCAACTTGTTGAGAAAATGTGACCAAACCTCTCAGTTGATGGTATCATGGACAGCGTGCAGGGGGCAGTCCCCCTCTCCACACTTCAACAGAATGCTCATAATTTATCCCTAATATTTCATGAATATTCAGTACTTTCAAGCAGCTTTTCATTGCAGTATACATAGTGTCACCCTCCAATTGTTTAGCACCACCCCCCCCCCCCCCTCCCTTTTCATTTTTCATAAAGTCCTGTGGTGTCACTGGAATTGACAGCATACAGAAAAACGAGTTGCCAATTGCTATTAGAATGCAAGCTGCTCATTTAAATTTCAAAGAGCAAAATTTTGTGAAGCTTGAAAACAAACCTTTGGCTGCTCTTGGTGCTGCATTTCTTGCATGCAAGTATCTGTAGCCAGCACCAGACTCAAGGGAATCTGTCAATCACAGGACCATCAATGGAACACCCACCTTTATCCTATGCAAAAAAGAAAATAATATTCATTAATGCATGTGGTCACTTTAGAGTAATAAATAGGCATTTAATTGAAACTAAAAAAAACTTTGTAAACGTCTTTTTTTTGCATGCAAAAAAAGCATTAATTACATTTACAGTTGAATATAAAAAGAAACACACAAGGAAAATAAAATGCATAAAGTTTCATTCCAGATCAAGAAAAGCTTCAGATGACTGTAACTGACATTTCATGTTGTCAACTAAAAAGGCAAACAAAGTAACCTCAAGTTGAAGAAATAAGATGCAGTTTTTTTTAAAAAGGGTTTGTTCTGTACTTAAGGTATCATGTCTTGGCCCTAGCTATTACATACATGACCTGAAATATGTAAAGGGCATATCCAGGAATTAAAAAACAGAGAGGGGCAACCATCTAACAATTCAAACTGGGTAAACAGTATGCAGTAGAAATTAAAAACGAAACTTACATTATGCCCTTGAAAAGTTTTGAGGCAAAATGATACTCTTCACATTATAAATGTTTGTTCACAAACACATCAAAAATTTTACAAGATAAAAACTATGTTGTTATGGAATTGCATCACTGCTTCTGACATAAAGTTCAAATAGAAGAAAAGGCTCTGGTCCAGGTGAATATTAAAATACCCTAACCAGGAGTGGAGGGGAAAATTCTAAACCATCAATGAAAGGCATCTTAATTTCTTGTCTGGTTGCAAGATGTTACCCCTCAACAAGAACACCCAAATTCCCAATTATAGTGTAGTTTTAGTGACAAGCTCACTATCTTTTCCAGATGCCATTCAGAAAATTTCAGGAATGAGTAGACATAGACTGCAATTCTTTAAATTGATATCAAAAGGTACACTTACCTTGTGTTAAGCAAAAAGGGGAAACCAAATCAAACAAAAAAAAAACCAAGAAAATTAATTTTCCCAAAATTCCTTGCCGGTACATTTCCCGCGTACCGCTAAGGAAGCGAGGGTGAGTATGGGTGCACCGGCGGTGTGTGAGCGATCCTGTGGCCATGGGTGCACTCAGCAACATGTCCTGAACAGGACACGGTACAGCCGGCGAGAGCTCCGCTCTCGCACGTCTTTCCTAGCTCACGCGGAGCTCGAAACTGGCGTAGCTGCCCGAAAATTCCGTCGCTGCAATGAGAAGTCTCGCGCGGCTGCACGTGCCTGCCTTGGCAAGCAGCCCGCCTTCCAGACACGTGCGTCTGCTAGGTTAGTTGGAGGTCAGCCAGGCGAACGGGGAAATCCCGCGAATTCCTTGCCGGTACATTTCCCGCGTACCGCTAAGGAAGCGAGGGTGAGTATGGGTGCACCGGCGGTGTGTGAGCGATCCTGTGGCCATGGGTGCACTCAGCAACATGTCCTGAACAGGACACGGTACAGCCGGCGAGAGCTCCGCTCTCGCACGTCTTTCCTAGCTCACGCGGAGCTCGAAACTGGCGTAGCTGCCCGAAAATTCCGTCGCTGCAATGAGAAGTCTCGCGCGGCTGCACGTGCCTGCCTTGGCAAGCAGCCCGCCTTCCAGACACGTGCGTCTGCTAGGTTAGTTGGAGGTCAGCCAGGCGAACGTATGTATGTATGTATGTATGTATGTATGCACCCGCGGTGTGTAACGTGTGCTGGGGGCATGGGTGCACTCACCAACATGTCCTTAGCAGGACACGGGGCAGCTCGCCGCTCGCACGGCTCGCACGTCTTTCCTAGCTCACGCGCGGCTCGAAACTGCGAGTAGCTACCCGGAAATTCGGCCACTGCAACGAGAAGTCACGCGCGGCTGCACGTGCTTGCACGGCACCGCAGCCCGCCCTCAAGCGGCCACGTCTGATCTCCGAGATATCTGGCAGCTCCGCTGCCTGGCAGTTCCAGTCTTCTCCCTACCGGGACATTTCTCGTGTCCCGGTAAGGAAGCGAGGGTGCGTATGGGTGTGTGTATGTATGTATGTGTGTGTATGTATGTATGTATGTATGTATGTATGTATGTATGTGAAGTCCGAGTCCTAAGGCCCGAGTCCTTGTCCGAGTCCCCGAGTCTCTAACCCTCATTCCAAAGTTCATTCCTTCCCCTAATATTAAAGATGGCCAAAGATCCAAACAATAAGTAAACTTTACAAAACAAAGATCACTGAGTTTGCTTTAATGAACATAGATAGATAAGGCACGGATTTACATTTTCCAAAAAGGGGGCCTACCAAATAATAGAAGAGCATAGCAATGCTGAACAGCACGCGTAGTGCACCAAAGAGAAAAATCAGCTCTTCTAGCTTTCTAGAGTTCTATGTTACGTACAATTGAATAGTTTACTTCTGACAGTTCCAACGCCAAAAGTTGATTAATTTAAGATTAATGGCTATGAAGCGAGGGGCTAACGTCCCCTGCGCTCCGCCTGGATCCGTTCCTGGTATATAAAAGACGGGGGTGGTTACCTGAACTCTCCGCACCCTATCTACCTATCACAGCCGGAGTTAAGCATGGGCTAGCCCAGGGGGTAGTTTGTGGAGATCAACTGTGCTAATTTTCGTTTTGTAGGCTAACATGTACGTAAGATGGGAATCTATGGAGTTAATTTCGAGTGGGGCGGGCGAAAGTGGCCAAAATCTTTGCCCTCCTTTCATGACTTGCGCCACTATAGTCTTGTGGAGAATTATGGTCGAAGGGGGCCCCCAAATTAGTTTCAGCCCAGGACCCCAAAAGGTTAACCCGGCCCTGCCCGCGATAACCCATATGTCTTCACTCCCTATCGGAAGGGCTTTGGGGAAATCCCAGGACAGTTCACAATTTTTTTCTTTGCTGCGATTTCTCTATAGAAACCTCAAAATATTACTTGGTTATTGCCAAAATCTCATAGTCTAGGGGTACTTTTTTCTGAAAAAAAAACATGGGTCTGATTTCTTCAAACTTAGACCGAGTTGCCCCAAGTAATACTTTAGGTACCAAGATCAAGCTATGCAAGAGGAGCATGTGGTGAATGCTGAATGCTTAAATGATAGTCTGATATGGTTATGATGTTGCAAGACATGATTTGTCACTATACCAAGTTAATCAGCCTGTAGGCTCCTCAAAATTGCCCCAGGTCTGAAACAAAAGCTTGAGTACTAGGGCCCTGGACAGGCTGGACGCCAATATCTTATAAAGACCCCCGTCTGGTACACGTTTTTGGATACAAATTGCATTAAACCATGCTCAGACCTGAAGGTAAATTTTCTTAACATTTGATCACTGAATGCTTACTACAGGTTCACAAGTGCAATCCGATGGACGTTGTGTTTAACACTGTGTGCTGGATCCGTGCTATCTTCAATCCAGCCTTGACGGCCTGTGATTGAGTTGATATCACGAGTGTTCACTGTTCATACTACACACTGACTAATGCACTGTACACAACATGTAGCAATGATATTGCACGTACACGTAGTGTACGTAATGATATTTTTGGCAAAGATTTTTTCGCGCAGTTCCGACCTGAGTTTAACGGTCGTGGAAAAGATAGTCTGTCTCGTATCTGGTCTCGGCCCGGCGAGTCCCCGAGTCATGTCGTTCGAGTCCGAGACCGAGTCCTGAGCGCCGTGAGTCCGAGTCACGATTCACGACAATCGGGACTCGAGGCCGGTCTCGAGACAGGGTCCGGTCTCCAGTCATCCAGGACTGGTGGTCACCGGAGATGAATATACCGGATTCTTAAAAATTGCTTGTAAACAATATATTTCACGATAACAATGATTGACACTTTTCATAACTGGTGTGTAGTTTCATCATATTCAGAGACAGCAACCTTTTCTTTTTAGTGGAGCTCAGAGGTCATTTCACGTCACCAGAAGTCAAAACCGGAAACTTTGAAAAAACACGATATTTCAAGACAGGGATGATAAATACCTTTCTTCGTATATAGATTTGTTATTTTTAGAGAGAGAAACCAAGGGGTTTTGTTGGAGGTCAAAGGTCATGTGAGGTCACCAGTGGTGAAACTACGATAACCTCGTAAACTAAATAGACAGTGGCAGTACCTCCAACTGTGACTTTTAGTGATCGCCGAAAAGTGTGGACTGAATTTTAGTATCATTCCAAGATAAAATTACAGAGAACAACACATATTTTTTCATAAACATAACTTTTACAGTAATTTCAATTTTCAATTGTCGATGATGTAGTGGAAAAGGTTCGGTTTCTCACACAAAAGGCCTGGGTTCGAATCCTATCTAGGACACTTACTGTTTTTCTTCTTTGTTTTTGCTTATTCCATTTTTGGTGGAGTTGAAAGGTCATGTGAGGTCACCAGAGGTCAAATTTTGGAAACATCGTTAAACATGATATTTCAAGAAGGATTACCTGAGGGATAAACCTCAGTGGAACAAAGCATTTCTTTTCGGCAAAGAATCACTAAGCCTTTGAGCTTTACGGTTATATTAAACTTGAGTTTACAGATCATACTACTTTTCAAATCAAAAATAACATAAGAGGGTAATACAAAATTTCACAAAATTTCTATAGATTAGCTATGGTACGGCTCTCTCAGAGGGTCATACAACTTGTCATGATGGTGAGATAAGTTATCTGACCAAGAAGAAATTCTGCCGCTCGGCAGTCGACATGGTGAGTTAATTATCTTACCAGGTCTACATCCGAACTTAGAAAGTTGACATGGTGAGATAATTTATCCGTCCAAGATGACGCCCGAATTTCGGTAGTGAACATGGTAAGATGATTTATCATCCACTTGCTTCGTGTAAGAAGTCGACATGGTGAGATATTTATAATTAATTAATGAAGAAGTCGACATGGTGAGATATTTAAGAACAAGTTTATGGAACACCATTGGGTGATGTCGTTAGTTTATAAGCATAAGCACGAGCGAAAGTGGTAGGTAGCCAGTGACTCCGCCATTAGGATGATCGTCTTGGACAGATGAATTATCTCACCATGTCCACTTCCCAAATTCGGATGTCGCCTTGGACAGACAAATTATATCACCATGTCGACTTCCCAAGTTTTGTTGTCGATTTAGTAAAATAAATTACTAACTCACCATGTCGACTGCCTACTGGCAGTATGTCGTGTTGGTCAGATAACTAATCTCATCACTATGACAAGTCGTATGGCACTTTGAGAGGGCCGTTGTTTGGTAAACTGTATCCGAGATAGAAGAGGGCAACAAACATATCACCTTATAATGGTAAGAGGGTAAATTATCGATGACAGAAAGATTATATCCTAACAACCAACGTCTACTCGTGTATACCACACATAACAGGTCGTAGAAATAGTGTAAATACTTTGACTCTTTGTCCTTATTGAAAGCCCTTTCACTTGACTTGCCTGTTTGGATGCTGATATTAAACGCCACCTTGAAGCTTCAGACTTTGACTTCGATGAGTATCACTTTGACCGTGATGAGTGCACGTTTCTTAAACGATAGCGCTGAATGGTGACAGTGGTTAAGGTTGAAAGGTTGACAGGATGATGTAACAGCGAAACTCACAAAATAGTTGGCCTATAACAGCGTGAACTGAGGAACCTGTTGGGTGACCATTGCTCACTCTGTTTCATCAAGTTAACATTGTGTACAAAGTGAAATTTGTTATTAAGCTTTATTCTACGTATGCTGAAATAGTAGAACACTGGAAAATGCTAAAGTGTCTTTTTCTTCTGACTTAGACAAACCACAGATGAAGGATGTTTGCTGCAATGAGGGAGAAGCGCTTGAGAAAACTTTGTTTACACCTTCATGTCATGAAAATGGTTACTTTTTGTCCTACTTGCGTTTCCTATGCACTTCAGAGTATTGTCATACTGTACCAATTCAGGTGGATGTACTCACTTGCATCGGTCGAAATCTAAGCATATTTATACTTTTCTTAGACGAGACTGAGTCATTGCCTAAATCAGCTTTAAGCAACCTAATGTCTTATAATATTAATACGTGTATGCATATCTGCTTCGGTTTTTTTCCAGAAAATGTGAAGACTGATGGAGCTATTAGGAATTGGATTTGAATGTCAATTAAAAGGGTGGCGTTCCACCATTGGCGTTCATTAGCGAATTCAGACATTTCAGGTCCGGAGGTTGCTACTCAATTGAGCGTAGCCAAGTGGGGCTTACATATTCTGTTAGTTCAAACATTATAGACACTGGCTTTTTCAAAAAATTTCCAGGTGATAGTATACGGTGTGTTAGTGTCCTTAAGTACCATATGTACAAACTGAGTGTCGAGTTATGGGTATACCTCCTGTTATTGAATGATTTGAAGGACTCCGCAACGCCAACGTAAGTTCCTATGCTCCCGGCTGTAGAGCCGGTAGCTTGGTATTCTACAGGGGAGGGGTGTTGCATTTTTTGGGGACTGGGCAAAGATCCTTACTTTTACAGATGCAGGAGTCCTTGTTATCAAGTTTCCTTGTATGCCTCTTGAGCAGGGCTTGGTTGTGCGATAATAGTTTGCTGGAAAGTGTCAATACAGCAGTAGCTACTTTTCAGGGTATTACGGTTGAATATTTTATGTAAGACACTTCCAGGGGGAAAATGCTTCTTGACTAAATTAAGAAAAGATTACCCAAATATTATTTTTTAATGTTCAAAGAAAAAGGTGGGTTACACCAAATAATGTTTCTGGGTCTGTTGCTTTTCTTCTTTGGGGAGTGTCGGAATAGGTGAACTTGTATGTATACCCACTATCCCTGAGTGATTGTTGATAAATGGAAACGGCATAGTTGAATACTTCATCGCTACGAGATAGGTCACACAATCTTCTGTTAATTGACGAATGCAAGTTTTTGATGACCTCCGGGGGGGGGGAGGGTGGTTTGACTTGCTGTTTACGTATTGTGGAATATTGTTAGGCTTGGAGGAGGGGTAGTACTGGTCTGAGGTGAGGTCAAGTATCACATGGAGACAATTGATGATTTTCATATTCGCCTCCACTGTAATCCTTAGGTCGTGTTTGTTGAAGATTTGGCTTAATGCGTTCGACTTTTTGTGGAGGTACCTCAAAGGCGGCTAGGCTAGAACTTGAGGGTGGATAGGTTAGACCTTGTCATATTTCTGTGTGATATAATAAAGCAAGAAAGTTCCTACTAGCTCGCAGATTTCTGCTCCGTCAAAACTTCACATGGTTACATCGAATAGATTTTAGGTGATTTTTTGCCCCATGGTTTGTTCTGAAATAGTAGGGACTTCCGGCAGTCATTATGATGTCGATATCCTGCCCTAAAATGGCGTCATGTAGTTGTGCACTTCCTCAACAACACACCTAAAACTATCACCTGGATTTCTGAAAAAAAAGCCAGTGCTATAATGTTTCAACTAAAAGGTGTAATTTGTGCTTATAGGAAAGTATTTTATAATCTGTAAGCCCCACTTGGCTACGCTTAATTTCCAGTATGAATTGGTTTCCACCTGCAGGCATTCCAACAAATTATCTTTTACTAGGTTCACAAAGTAGTGTTAGCTTTACTTTGGTATGTACATTTATTTGTTCTGCCAATGTGAATTGTAATCTGAACCTCTGTCAGTCGTGTTTTAAATCACTTGATGATTGAATTACCCCCACGAAACTCAGAATAGCGACGAATACACTATGAACTGCTAACTGGTCTGCTTATCCTTGTAATAATGCTTAACAGTATGTTTGGAGTACGCTCGTTGAGGCATTCGATAGTAATTCTACTGATAAGTGTATATATACATATATACATATCTGTATATGCATATAATGAAAAGAAGTTGCTTTGACAAGTTTCTCTGCGACTTTACTGCAAAATCTGCTAACAACAAGTTGAAATTTACACTGATGTTATTTCAGATGACTCCCCTTATAAGCCGGCAATTAAAACAATACAGACTAAAATAAATGCTTTTCATAACCAAATGTCATAACGCTTTTATTGGAAGACAAGATATTGTTTATCATAAGATTTCCATGAATAAATTGGAATATTTACTATGATACTTTGTGAGTAGTATGTTGTGAGATACTTATTGCTAAAGTATCATGTTTATAACTATACTCCTACTAGGGGAGGGTTGCAGGTCAGCATTCAGCTAGACTGTTTGCTATTTTTCGCGCAATTAAGTGTCTTTCTCTGGCAAACTTGCATTAAAAGTTTGGATGAAAGTAATCACCCCTCAGTTTGAATAAAGGAAGTCTTGCACAAGATATTTTCAACTATAGAATCAGGTGAAAGAATATACAATATTTAATAAAGAGAGAGAGACACGACAGGAAATGTTTCACTAAGGCAATGTGCTTAGTCATAGTATAAATTGTTCCAACTTCAGTTTATAATATGAAATTCTCTCATACAAAAGTATAATAGAAAACATAAAATTTGTCAAATGAAGTTTAGCTTGAAGCTGCTTTCGAAAATCCTGTTTCCAATCCAAATACTTTCAGCTTTCAATAGAACAGCATCAAGTAAAACTTGAATATTCATATCCTCGAAAACTGTTTTAATAAAAGCGTATCCTTTTTTCGAATGTCTCAAATTTGTCAAAATTATTTATATTCCTGAGACTTTATTAATTAATTATATAAGCACACTTCTACAGTTCTTGAAGAGTGAAATGTGTAGAACACTTTCAAATATAACCAAGTCCGTAGCCAAAGCGAGAGGAGGGGGCAGGGGGTGAAGCCTCTGGAAAAATGCTCGCCCCAGAAGATAAAGAAGTACCATGCCTTAATGCATTTTCGAATTTTAGTACGTCTCGCACCTTGGAAGCTTTTTCGCTTTCCTTCAGTACCTTGTCTGACGACGGGCCTGAATATAGCCTAACCTTTTCTATTCTGAAAATCATTTCAGTAGTTTGAATAAATTTGTGATGAATTGATTGATACACCGGCCATGCTACCATATAATTACAAGTTATGCCTAGATAAGAGCGATTCAAATGGAAATCTTAGTCTACCCTTTTCCAGCTAATGCTATAATGTGTGTGTGCTTGCTGGGCGCTGAAGCAATTTACATGTGCAGAATGCCTACTGTTGTCGATGTTGGCCCTTTGCTATGGTGTAACATTTACGTTAACGTAGGCCTAACTTAACGTTAACGTAGACCTAACGTTTGTGGGCTGATTTTGATAACTCGTATCTATATTTTCATCTTCTGTTTCCTCTAAATCCTCAACGGATAGCCTATGTCGGATAAATTCTTCTCTTTCACACTCAAACCGCTTTCCATTTCATCTCCTGAATCGTCTGTACACAATGCAGTCAATACAACAGATCATCGAGCTTCGGTTTTCTTTGTCATGGACGTTGCCATTTTGTTTTGATTGTCAGATGAATGTTGTGCAATAGCGCCACCTTTAGTTAGCTTACTTTGTTAGCTTTCATTTGGTAGGCAGGTTGAGGCTATGTGAAATTTTCGTGAAGTGCTGAGTGTCACGCGTTCGTTTTCGATTTAAGATTGCTTAATGGTGAGAGCATTGACACGGCAGAAAGAGTCTAAACTAAAAAAATATATATATTAAAGAACCGGCTTCTTAAGCCTTCACCTGTCTTGTGGCAACATGAGTAAACATTAACAGAACATTCAGTTAAATATACGCTACTCTGATACTGTGGTTCATGCAGTCACGTGGGCTGACGTACGGAACCATGAGAAGGAGTTAATTACAGCTCATCCAGCCAAAGGGTGGAGTACAACATCACGGTCCAGCCACGGGGGGAAGAACCCATTACAGTCCAGCCATGGGAGTTAAGAAACCGTTACAGTCCAGCCATGGGGGTCCGGCCAGGCCTGTAAATTACAATTAAACCCTCATCTAATACTTTTTCAACAAAATAGACAATTCTTCGCCCAAGGGGCCCTCGCTTCCCCTGACAAAGCTTTCTTACGGTAAAAGGGGGGGGGGTTGCCGTCGGTGCCTCCAACACGACGAGCCATACTACTTTAGTAACGAACTCCCTCAACATTTCACAAAAACAATACTATATTCACTTCTACCGTCAAAATATACAATAACCAGTAGAGTAAACGATACCTTCCAACCCTAATACTTTAAACGGAGCCCTCACAGACTACGGGTGAAAACAATAAGCTACTCACAGCTGCTTTTCTCTGTAGAGACCTTGAATTGGACCCTCGGTGAGGGACGAAAGCAAGTTTACCTCGTAAACTACGTACAGGAATACAGTCCGACCATGTGCCTAAGGTTTAGGCCCTCAAAAGTCCTCAGCGACCCTGCATACTATGCGGCTACACGACGACCAATTTCCCTCACCGAGACGTCCGCCCCGTTGCAAGATCTTAAGGCAACTAACTTTCCCAATACAATTAAACCCACCCATTCGACTGATCATGCAGAAGAAATATGTTGAGCAGGGCAGGTATGCCCTTACACCTTTTTACTCTGAAAGACATGAATATTCAAAAGGAAAAGTACAAAGTAAAACATTCTCAACCTCGAAACACATCTGTGACACTGAGCCTTTCAAAATTAGTGGCGAAAACACGTAAATGTACGTGGTTAGCTAGCAAAGGGGCCATTTATAGGCCCATAGCAATTATATTAGTAAGAACTGTTGAAATACATGCATGAATATATATGGTATACTTCGGGGTTATGAAATTATTGTACTGACGTAGGATAACCTAACAAATTCAGGGTCATGTACACAAACAGTAAATTTCACCAGTGAAATCGTAACTTATTACAGGACTGCTATATGCTACCTCATTGTAGGATATATGCATGTTTAGGCAAAGCACTGCTGGCTGTCTCCCACTGCATGCAGGCACCCGACACTTTTCCACTAGAGCTATGACTGTTACTGGACACGAGACTTAACACAGCTATAAAAAGTTTGTTCTTTCAGAAGCCAAAAGAGTGAACGATATTATCACACTTCTCCTTGGCTAGCCAGTAGACTGAAGACATGCTCCAACAGAGTCCACGGCATGTGATACAGCAGTGCCTAGCACAGGCTTTTCTGTACCTGTCGTTGGGCAACTGGTTGAAGGGGTAGCTCATAAAATTAGGAGATTTGGAAGCTAGGAACAGACTAAAGACAACCAAAACAACAAAGTATCTGTGGAAAATAGCTCTTCTTATCTTTCATAGGCTACTTGGAAACAATGTGGTTATGAAAGGAAGTAGCTCTGGAAAACCAGTTTGCTTTTGTCATATTCCTTATCAGGCGTCAGCAGCAATGTTAATGACCATCAACGAAGCTCAACAGTCGGAGCCTAAGGAAAACTTGAAATATCTGTAGCCTTCAGTCTTCAGTAAAGAACTCCAAAAGGCAAAAAGGATGCAAATCACGGTAGGGTATGGACAGTTGCCCTATTGTCAGAAAGGTGATAGGACCATATCTGGGTGTTATGAATAATTTTTATTTGTAATTTTACCATGTCACTATATATTATGAGGGAATGGGACGTTTTAGGAACGTGATAGCTGTTTGTACGACAAAATTTGAACCAGTCAGGAAAACGCGAAGTTGTGTTGACATGAACAGTTGTGTTGACAGTATGGTGTCACAATATACCCTTACTGTGCAGACAGTAACAGGAGAGGTTCCAGGTATGGGCATAGCATATTATGCCACCAGTGATACTCCGACTTACTATTTCTAGAATGTTTATCAAGTACAGGGAACTTAAAAGGTATATTTTAGGGGTTAATTTCATATTCTTGTTCACCCTTTAAATAAGTTGACCGTGTGCAACATTACTATGTAAAGACATATACACAAAGAACAATGTGGCCGTAGGTAACATCTTTGAAACTTTCATATTTTTGGAATCGGCTGAAAATGAGTCCGAGCCCGGACTAGGCTCTACTAAGACAATCCACATTGCTGATCCTGAGGAGTACGGAGATGTTACTTGGAGACGAATCTCATCGTTAGAGAATTTACAGGTTTATGCATAGCTCAGATTGTGGCGATAGTGTTTCATCCAAGGCAATTGGAATAGGAAGTCCTTAACCTTCTATTACCAGGGAATGCAGTCTGTGAAGCTCGAATGGCTCAGATCTTATGGTTCGAGACCGAAGACCAATACCATGTAATATTTATCATCCAGGTGATTTCTACGTCTGATGATTTATATATGATGACTTTATCTTAATACTTTGGCAATGTAAAAGAAGAAGTCTTGCCACATAAATCTCATTTCGATTGTGTCAGAGGTTTGTCGCTGCAGTCGACGTTGACGGACGGTCCAGCTCGCTATGTGAATATAATTTCAGACGCTCTTGTTGTATACTTATGTCATAATCGCTCTGTTTTGGTCTCGCCAAACAAAACCAAGGGCACAGACCAAATGATAAAACGACGAGAAAAAGAGAAAAGAGGAAGCCCGCCACACTTATGACAATTATCGCCGACAATCTGAAAAAAAAATGTGAAATTGTAAAACGTTACATCAAAACACCAAATTGTACAAAACATCTGTTCGGAATGATAGTTCATTTGGGAGTGAGGTGGGAATTTATAGTTTTATAAGTCAAGTTTACAGGTGTGTTGACGATGAAAATGACAATGACCATGACGGTGACGATGACTTAAATTAAAACTGAAGTAGTCTCTTAACTTTACATATCGAATGGTGCCATGAACAATAAACGATTTCGGACTAATGACAGCAATGCCAGGTTTCAAACATTTTGTGGGCAAGATAGTTTATAAGACTATTGTTCAGGGTACTAGCATGTAACATTGTCGAAGTGGAGAGCCAGTATTAGTTGTTCAGTGAGAGAGGTTATGCCAAAAACGTTTCCCCTATTGCCGAAATGGCACTTCCCATGCCATGTAAAGTTGTATTAAAGTATTCTTCATGTTTAAATCTCATCTGGCAGATATTCATACACCCCCAAAAATTTGCATTAAAATTAATAAAATCACGTTTTAAGGGGGAAAGAGAACGTCGTGTATTTATTTTATCTATTTCTCTGTTTTATCACAGGAAAACATGCAACGTGGAAGGAAGTCCTTTAGAGAGACACATGCCCGAACGTTAAGGAGGATTTCCCGAGGGTTACATAGTAACAACATATCCACATTTCTAAACAAATATTTATACTGATTCTTTTAAGGGCTTGCTGCTTTTATTGGGAACAATGTCAGTGAATCATGTGAAACAGTAAGAGCGGAGACTTATCCACTTAGTAATTATGGACACTTCTTTTCCTAAATACTTTCTTGAACATAACCATGCAGAAAGTTAGAGCCATTACCGGATCCATGAGAATATTTCACTATTTAGTACTACGATTTCGCAGGCTACGTAAACCAATATTCCAACGACAGTAATAACGACAGGGCAGGGTTGGGGCTATGGAGCACCAATCACGCAAAAAGTCGTCGAAGGTGGTGGAAGGTACTGAAGGTATCGATGGCAACGTCATCGATGGTAAACGCTATCGACGGTAATGCTGTAGACGGTAAACGCTATTGACGGTAAACGCTATCGACGGTATACGCGAACGATGATACCTCAATTGGTGGTTTACTTCATTGATAGTGGCGGTGTACACGATATCGAAGGTACACGCGAACGATGATACCTTAATCGTTGGTTTACTTTATCGATGGTACACGCTATCGACGGTATACGCAAACGATGATAATTCAATCGATGGTAAACGCTATTGACGGTAATGCTGTAGACGGTAAACGCTATTGACGGTAAACGCTATCGACGGTATACGCGAACGATGATACCTCAATTGGTGGTTTACTTCATTGATAGTGGCGGTGTACACGATATCGAAGGTACACGCGAACGATGATACCTTAATCGTTGGTTTACTTTATCGATGGTACACGCTATCGACGGTATACGCAAACGATGATAATTCAATCGATGGTAAACGCTATTGACGGTAATGCTATCGACGGTAATGCTATCGTGATAGACGCTATCGACGGTAAATGCCATTGACGGTAGCGCTGTAGGTGGAGAACTCAGTCGATGGTTAACTCGGTCGATGGTTAACACGGTCGATTGTCAACGCGATCGATGCTACACTCCATCGAAGGTGGCACACTGCATGGTCGATTTTTATTGCCACGGGGTTAGGGACAAATCGTTTTGAACGAATTTGAACAGCCAACGGAAGTTAAGTACAGCAGGTGTTAACCGTTACACAAGAGTATAATCCAATACGGTAGTTCGGAATGAACACAAGGAGCGAAGGTCAAAGGTCAAATGAGGGAACCTGCAGGGAACGGACGAACTTTTTGCCACCGTCACAATTATCAGTCTCTTTCCAATGCACTAAAAGTGTTACCTTAACTAAACCTATTTACTGGTTTCCTCCTCCTGCTAAATGTGACATTGGCTAACTGACAGTACAACTCTCCCCGTCCTTGAGTGGCTACTACGGTTACTTCCCAATCTGAATTACCGTACGTTCAAAACATACGGAGATTTTGGACCACCGGGGAGCCGAGTTGTACACACTGTTGGCTACGTGAAAACTGAGAATTTTCTTTTTCTTTGAAAAAAAAAACCCCGCCAGTGCACTCTCCTTGGTCCTTGATTGGCTAATTTTGCTACGTAGCAAAATTAGCCAATCAAGGACCAAGGAGAGTGCACTGGCGGTTTTTTCAAAGAAAAAGAAAATTCTCAGTTTTCACGTAGCCAACAGTGTGTACAACTCATCTCGATCCGAATTTCCGTACATCTCAGTGTGGAGTTTTCCACGTACAAACTGCGCGGCCTTTTCGGCTCACCGAGGATCCGAGTGCTGTCGTATTCTGTACATACAGATTGTGTAGATTTTTCTTAAAGAAAAAAAAGTCTTGGTTTCTCATTTAATTCTCTCCTCACGGTATTACTTTCCCGCCTTGAAAGGTGTGTCTCTTAGATCATCTGAGACCCCAGGGAAAGATCTTTCCTCCTCTGAAAGAAAAAAAGGGGGCAACACTGTGATGGACGTAGGATTCTTAGAGAGTCGGGAAAAAACACCGTCCCCGCCGAAGAAAACCAAGAAAGACGGCCACTTATTTCTGCAGGAGGCTAGCTACCGACTAACCCGTAGGTCTACCTCCTTGAAGATTCCCATCATATGAAAATAACAAGCAATCCAAGAGCTGCAACGGAAGCTTAAAGCTCTCAAAAGGGCGGCTGCCACATTCCCGGTGCCATATAGCACCCCCAGTTTCCAAGGCGTCAGCGTTCGAAATTTCGAGGTTCCTTTCTTACTCGGAGGAGTTTCAAACCACTTGGAATGGAATTTTTCTCTCGAGCGAGGGCGGAGCTTCTGGGCACACAGAATGAT
Organism: Holothuria leucospilota; assembly: GCA_029531755.1. Lineage (NCBI taxonomy): Eukaryota > Metazoa > Echinodermata > Holothuroidea > Aspidochirotida > Holothuriidae > Holothuria > Holothuria leucospilota. Next base: position 21,369,177 of record CM055969.1, read on the forward strand.
TTGGTTGGCAAACACGCCTTGTCTTGGTAATGAAAGCTGGACCTAGCGGAAAAGAAAGCGAGAGATATAATTGCCTGTTTTCCGGACGGATCAGATGTCAACCGGCAGCGGCGACAAAACTGCTGACGTCAGCCTCCACAAAGGAGGGTTCGAGGAGACAGAACTTGGACGACGCCACCTATCAAAAATATAGGGGTCAGTGCTTAGAAAGCACCACCAAACTCCCCCCCCCCCGTGGCGTACACTCCTTGTCAAACTTGCTAAAGGGTCATCTTATTTTCTTAAATATTAAGATGATTGGACAGGTTCCTCGTCCTTTGACTCACACTTGTTTGCTATATTGATCCTCTCTCGCCAAACCAAAGGTTTATTTATAGGTATTTCTGGCTCTTAAAGGGCCCCCTGTACGTGCCCCAAGAGACTTTGTTACGTACAACTTAACGGCTATTAAACTTTTTTAAAAAAGTATTTTAAGCCTTCCCGACCTACGGAGTAATACTCCCCCTGGCACACCACAAGGTATCATTCGCCACACCCCAGACAAAGGGACTTCTGATCATACATCAGAAATATCCACTTTCCAATTGATACCTTTCATTAAAAATGAACATCAAAAACAAATCAGGTTTGAATTACTTGGAGCAGGGCGCAAAGCCCACGATTTACGAGCAAGTTTCTCAAGGCAAATTGTGTAAGTTAAACTTACTGCCCTTACAGCAACAGCGCCACCCATGGCCGCCCTATAACGTTATTTGCCTTACAACCTCCTCCAACAGGGTACGAAACTTTGAAAAAAGTAAACCCTGCTCATACTTGTTCTTCAACCTCACAAGGTTGCATACTGCTCCTGTTATTCCCATTCCATATTGTCGGACCTTCAAGGCCTTTATATAATTTGTTATCTCGTTCACACAAAATCGAGATTAATTGTACCTCCATCATTGAAAGATGAGGGCTTTTAGAAGTCCTTTCACTGTTTAGGATTCTTTTGGAAAACCTAACTTAGCAATACACAATAAATAGCTCTAGGTACGGGTTTAAAATTTATAGCTACCCGCCTACTAAATACAACCAGAATATCAAGCCTCGGAGTCCTAAAAGGGCTATTTACAACATGAGGATATGATATTCTCTGTACGAAAGAGCTAAAACAAAATTTGTAGTGCTAAGACACTGGCACTTGGAAAGATCTGAACGTGTGCCAAATTTTCCAACACAACCGTTCCTAGCCTATGAGAGGACACCCACCCTAAAGGATACCTAGTAGTAATTCTAGGCTTAAAAGCGACGGTTAATTGGAAACAAGTCACGAGGAGAATGAAGATTGCTACCTCGATGCTCTCATCGAGGCGCTCTAAAAGAGCAATTTCTTTATCTTCTTTGGATTAAGACCAGGACAAATTAAAAAGTCCGACTACTGATGAAGCTCAACATCTAAAAACAAGAGCAGAAACATGTCTAGTTAAAGGTTTCAGAAACCTAACAGAGCAGTATACTTCAAAGTATCTCCGGTCTTTAACCCCACTCCACAGCACAAAGGTGCTACCTGTCTAATTACAAGACAGAATGTCCGTTAAGAACGCATTACTTCAAAACTTTTGAAAAAAAAGGGACTGCCTACGTAGTATCAGATAATGCTACCGCCTACCTGTTTTAATTAAAAGAAATTCAGAAATAAAATGTCTTTTTAAAATGTGCAAAAATTGGAATATTTTCTAAAATGAAACGAACTTAGTGTCTATTTCAGGAAATTGTCTTTAAATACATGGAATTGTAAGGAGACATATGTGGAATGTCTTCTGCATAGCTACCGAAGCGTACGTACTCTTTTCTCGCACGTACCTCAGCTCTAGTGCAGGGCATGTACGTACGTACTAACTAGTATACGGCAGATATAATGCAGCACACATGCACATGCAGACTGACTAGCCGGTGTGGGTAGGGTGACGCTAGAGAACTTCATCAAGTGTAGCCTACAAGGTTAGTGAAGGGAAATCGTAGTTTATTTTCTTTACCATATTTTCGAGTGATCATTATCACATTCTACTTGGAAATGTGTTGTAGGCCTAACGGTAGCGTTTCGAGTTCGGGCATTTTCATTGTGGCAAACACTAACGTTAACGTTAGACTAACTTAACGAACTTAGAGCGAAGCTAGTTTAAGTCCCCGTTTTCTCGACTCACCATTATCAAATTAAATGTGTAGATACATCATCATCTTCTTTAATCTCAATAGGCTAGATTTTGTGAGTTTAACTCATTGCAACCTTCCCTAAACTACTAACGTGATCGATCAGAGTACTGTTGACTTAGCCTAGGGTACCTAGGCCTAGTTCTGACGTACACTTTGTTCCCTGAACTTGGCCTAGGCTATTGCAACACAAACTTTTGACCGCATATTACTGTGAGAGTAATATCGTCTGCGTGCGTTGCTGCAGTGATTGTTGCTATATACGCGTATGCGCGTGTATGAACGTAACTATAACTATGGACTATGTCACAATTAAAAAGCAGTGCGTGCTATTTAGCATACAATAGTGTGAACGTCCTAGTTACACGATTTGGCATTTCATAGAATGTTAAAAAAAAAAAACAGGATCGTTTGTGTAAATCAAAATTTTTGGTCTTTTTGTGGACACTAAGTGCTAATAATCTTAGAATGAAGGGTCTTAAACATATAAGGCCCCCGTAGAGGTCAATCATGTAGGAGTATACGTGAATTTGAGAAAGATCGAGACCATTCAAAATTTTTGAAGTCGCGGTAGCCCAATTTTGACAATGGGTATATTGCTGACCTAGTATGGGAAGCCCCAAAGCTTCCCAAATACTAGGCCAGCAGACTGCGGACTACTGTTGACTGTGAGGCTTGTGAGTCCAGTAGCAGCTAGCTACCTGTCTCTGCAAAATAACGCTTTGTACGTGCACAATCATACAATTAGGTGTACAGTATACACTATGCGTATCTCGTACCTACATGTACATACATGTAATTTTTGAATGTTTACATCCCGCCATCAGCCGAGTGTCAGCGTAGCGGCTCTCATTGGCTGTGTATATGCTCTAGCTACACAGTGACGGTGGCAAAAAGTTCGTCCGTTCCCTGCAGGTTCCCTCATTTGATCTTTGACCTTCGCTCCTTGTGTTCATTCCGAACTACCGTATTGGATTATACTCTTGTGTAACGGTTAACACCTGCTGTACTTAACTTCCGTTGGCTGTTCAAATTCGTTCAAAACGATTTGTCCCTAACCCCGTGGCAATAAAAATCGACCATGCAGTGTGCCACCTTCGATGGAGTGTAGCATCGATCGCGTTGACCATCGACCGTGTTAACCATCGACCGAGTTAACAATCGATCGAGTTCTTCACCTACAGCGCTACCGTCAATGGCATTTACCGTCGATAGCGTCTATCACGATAGCATTACCGTCGATAGCATTACCGTCAATAGCGTTTACCATCGATTGAATTATCATCGTTTGCGTATACCGTCGATAGCGTGTACACCGCTACCATCGATAAAGTAAACCAACGATTAAGGTATCATCGTTCGCGTGTACCTTCGATAGCGTGTATACCGCCACTATCAATGAAGTAAACCACCAATTGAGGTATCATCGTTCGCGTATACCGTCGATAGCGTGTACACCGCTACGATCGATAAAGTAAACCATCGATTAAGTTACCATCGTTCGCGTATACCATCGACTAGGTAAACCATCGATTGAGTTACCATCGTTCGCGTACACCGTCGATAGCGTGTACACCGCCACCATCAATTAAGTAAACCATCGATTGAGTTGACATCGTTCGCGTATACCGTCGGTAGCGTGTACACCGCTACCATCGATAAAGTAAACCATCGATTGATTTACCAACTTTTGCGTATACCGTCGATAGTGTGTTCATTGCCACCATCGATAAAGTAAACCACCGATTGAGCTATCATCGTTCGCGTATACCGTCGATAGCGTTTACCGTCGATAGCGTTTACCGTCGATAGCATTACAGTCGATAGCATTACTTTTGATAGCGTTTACCATCGATGACGTTGCCATCGTTACCTTCAGTACCTTCCACCACTTTCGACAACTTTTTGCGTGATTGGGGCATGGTTGTACACTTAATATTGCTTATATTAAAGTCCCAATACGACTTTGTATAAAGAAATACTTCAACAGCCAAAAATCGTCATATCACGAGAGCCAGTTATATGAAGTTGGTAACAGTTAAAGAGGTTCTAATACTAAGAAGAACAGTCTTAGTTTCTTTCGGGAGTAATCTTTGTCCGAAATGCAGATGTAGAATTCGGATTGCCAACTGAAATTCGAGTTCTCTCCTCGTAATGAGCCTAACAGTCAGGAGTATGAACCAATGAAAGTATGTTTGTTTATGATTATTCATGAATAAACAACTATTGGTGTCATGCCTACATGCTTAACTGTAGTGAAATGTACGCACGTAAACAGTGCAGAGGATTTCCTTTTATATTAGACGGATGGACTAAACAAAACATTCTGAGCAAGATAACGTTACCTGGCACAGCGAGGCAAAATACAGGCAGGCTATATGAACATGCACAGCCGCAGTCCGGCCGCCAATGTGACGCAAGTTGACTGCTTGTGTGTTACGGCCCTATAGCTACATTCTTCGTGCATCAAGCACATCGTAGCATAACATTCGTCATTGATTAGTGCACAATGAAAATACGGTAAGGGAGTGCCTATGCAGTAGATGTACACTGGCTGCATCGTGCTGGACAGCCGTCGGCATGAAGTGATCTCGGAGCAGCTGATTAATGAATATTCATAAGTGCCAATGGCTGCCTACAGAGGAAACAAATTGCATATTCTACAGTTGTTTGAATCACTGTTACTGGCTTTAATTGTTTTTGCTTTTACACTTTTAACTAGATCTTTTCCCGGAAAAGCGTTCTCCTTGTTATATTTGTGTGTGGAGAACATGAAGCACCGCCTGTTCTTTGCCATTGAAATTTTTCAGGGAACTCGTATTGGGACTTTCAATTATGATGTAGTGTGTCCATCGATCCTACCACACTACAGCACACAGCAGCTCCCAGTTAAAAGTGAAAGTTGGGTTAACACTTTCTTGACCTCGTTTAATTGCTCAAACTTGCAATTTTGTGCATAAGATGGCAGAAAACACTATCCTCCTTCTAGCTATTCAAAGATTCAAAGATGTGCTAAGTCTATGGTCTGTGATTGCTTGTTTCGTAACAGCTTTTTAGTATTTCCATTTAAATTATTCAGGGTTCATTACACTTTAATCTAGTATCACCTCCATTGCAAACTTGAACACATCTGTTTACTTAGCCATGAATAGAATAACCATCTAGGGCTATTTCGGAAAAGGAAACGGAAAACGGAAAATGAACTCTTGCTGCACAGACGAAAAGACTATTTACAAACTATGAAAAAGTATCTGACCATGAAAAGTATCTTGAATAACCGATTAGAAACCTTAACAGAAAATACAGAGAAAACGAATAAATCAAATATATCACTTAGTAATCTTTCTGAACAGAGGGCTCGTGCCATCCCGGGGTGTTACATGAGCAATATTATGCATCGCTCGTTCCTGCAATATGTTAAAGGGAAATATTGCGTTTGTTTTACAGAAAATTTTCATATTTTTGAAACCAATATTAATAGATAAGGAATGATAGGCAATTCAAAATAAGGCAGCACGGTAGCTCTTTTTTCAAGAAATAAGGCCCTAACAGGAAGAAATTCGGTTATTTGTTGCACAAAAGTAATTTGTTCACCCAAACTTTCAAAAATCCAAATGATGCAACATCCGTTACTCTTGTAATGCATAATATTTTGACTCTATTGCTAGAGTTTATTGGTGAGACTAAATGCTTTAATAATGAGTCACATTGGTGCATTTTAAACGCAATATTTTCCTTTAAATTGATTCCCTCAGGACTGTCCTCCCCTCTTAAAACAATGGGACAGTAGTTGCACCGATGGAGGATCAATGTCTGGTAGAATGTTATGACTATACTGCTTTGTATAAGTGATAAAGTTGGGACAATATGTCCACGTTCTTTTACACTTTCTTGGATGTAATGTAAATGCGAACTTGTTTGGTACGTTTTGCATCTGCATGGACTTACAGAAACTTGGTTGCCGAAACTTGTTTAATAATCATTCCATTTACTGAGGATCGTAATCCCATCAGGTGATTCTTGTTTTATCAAAAAACAACTGGCATATAGTTTTGTTTATGTTTAGAGATAGTTTGTTAGCGGAAAACCATTTACAAAAAAATTATTTAAAAATTCTTTGTAGCAGTTTTACCGAGTAAATTACTCAATTTACACTCTTATACCTAAAGAAATAATACTACTGTATCATCTGCAGAAAGCATTATGTCAGCATGACAACATTTAAAATACCATTCATGTAAATGAGAACTCGCACCTCATTGAGGTTAGGCTAGGACCTTTTAGACTTTTAACTTATAAAGCATTTTAATACAGTCCTCGGATAACAAATGAGTCTTTTTAGGAAGAGGTGTACCATAGGCAATTGTATGGAAGGCTAGAAAGGTCAAGGAACACTTCCGGTGGGATAGTATTACTGTCCAAATAAGCGCAAAGTTTGTCCTATACAACATTTAAGGCTAATTCAGACAGGAAAAATACAGCCTGACTTCGTGTAGGCAGAGATTCCCGTAAAACTATACCCCTGCTCTATCATCAGTATGATGAGACAGAACTAAACAGAGGTAAGGATGGTTGTGCTGTGCCTAATTCTATACATAAAGAAAAGTAAGATAAACAGAGGAGAATATTACGTGCATAGCGCATGGATAGTTAGGATAATCTGAATAAATGTAGAAAGAATAAGGGATGCTGAGTATGACATACATCCAGACAAGTATATACCTCACCCTCACTCTCCAAGAAAAGAAATTACATTGGAAATGCAATTTCGGCGACTTTTTATAACTTTGTCTGGCTTAATCATTGGTAAACCGTTTATACCCTCATCTCAGCCGTTGAACGAAACTGCTGTTTGAATACATTCTTACATGTAACAAATTTAAACACTTAGAAGGCTAAGGTCCCAGCCGAGTTATAGGCTATGTGGAATTTTTGTCTAAAAGTAACAGCATTAATCACCTAGTGTTAACACCTACGTTTTGCATGCTGCCATCATTCAAGTGCATTTGATGTCGACTTCAATACATTAAAGGACAAAAGCAGTCCTCCCAACTCGAATTTGCATTTCGAATATGCTTATCCAGGTAAACAATTTCAGGTAAGGTGGCGATTACTTAACAATGATGTGTTAAATTTCAAAGATATACCTCCTTGATTTGCCGTAAATATACAATGTTTGTTATGTAAAACTGCAACAAAAATTCCAAGGAAATAAAAAGTTATTTGGAACGTTTAATTGATATTACAGAGTATATATATTTAGAGATTGTGTGCGGCCTTTAACTGTAGTCAAGAAGGGCAAAGCAGATGGACCCTCTTCCCAGCCGTAAAAATAGTTTAATGTAAAGGTTGTTAACCACACACCTTATTTGTTTCTGTGTTTGTTGTGTAGAAAGGTATCATACTAGAGTATTGCCTTATTGACAAGACATGTTAGTATCTTTACATGGAATTCCATGAAAATTTAGCAGCAAATTTAAAAAGTATTTAAATTGTTGTAATACACTCGCCAGGTTATTGAGGAATATCTTTTGTTCATTCATACTTAAAGTTCTCAACTTCTATTGGTTCATTACGGTCAGTTGACCGTGCATTATCCTAGGATAACCCACGGTAAATTAAGAAAGAAATCACCGGCGGATGAATACAATCCCGTATTTACACTGTACTAAGATCACCTAGCTTCAGATATGGCTGGATTGACACACATAGGCCTAGCTGAGCATGATATGATACCTATGGTGTAACACTACTTACATCAAGGCCTACGAAAACGCTTCCGTTTCTAAGAAACATTTTTGTTCCCAAATCTTACGTGAAACCCTTAGAGGCAAAGGATCCATGGATCCATATACGATTCTAATTTAAAGTCAAATAACCTAGGCCCATGCCTCAGTAACGTTACAACTTACATAAAGGTACCTTGTCGAGCACTGAATCCTCGAACGAAATCAACGTTACTAACGTTACCGCTGTTAGAGCTGAGATCTCTAATATGTCCAAACGTTTCTCCAAATAAACGTTTGAAATAATGTGACTGTTTATCTCCCCAAATCAGTAGTAGAATCCTAGGCAAATTCCATCATTTGAAGTAACTTAAAAGCTCAAGAATACCTGAACAGGTCCGTTAGGGTTTGAACAAATGACGAACAATTTTAAAAAGACCGCGCTACTTAAGCATACTGGTGGATATATCACTGCATGCAGTATATACTTAAGTCGTAAGTGCATGTGTTTATGTACACAGCATGTGTGCCCACAACGTTCTGAACGTACCACGACAGGCCTAGTGAATATGCTCTGTGTGCAGTGCAAATGTACATGATACAAATGCAAGATTTCGTGGCTAAGGGGTTGCCATGGAGTCATAATACCTCTAGTTACGTTACCAACTGTTAATTTTTTGTCCTTTTCGGCTGTTGAAGTCTTTAAAGAAGAGCACCATTTCTGAAATTTAGTCCATCGTTGTTATATTTCATGATTTATGAATATTTCATTGAATTCATTTTGTTTATTAGTAGGCTACTTTATTAACTGCTCACCAATATTGTTTTGAAAGGTTGTGAATACGTCTCATATTTCCTCGGGGTTTAGATTTCAATAAAAATGTGGTTATCTGCAAACACAATTTTCTTTCTTTTTGGTCTTTTCTTCATCAAATTCTTGTTGTGTATGAATGAACAGGGTTAATCAACGCTGGACCGTGCATTAAATAGAGGATAATGCACTCCAGGGGTTAATGCTAATCGCTAGACGCACTCGGGCTTCGCCCTCGTGCATCGCTTGCATTAACCCCCCGATCGTGCTTATCCTCTACTTAATGCACGGTCCAGCGTTGATTAACCCTTTATTAATGTTCAATACAATGACTGCCTGATATTACTCAGCAGGTACCCTTATCTGTTTATGATCATGTAACGTCGTTAACATGTAATATCCTCAATCATCGGGCCCCAAGATGGAAGCCAAGGGCCATCACGCTCTGTCAAAAGCTATAAAATGTTTTAAACATCAGATCACTATGTTTTGAGGAACTTCAGATAATTCCATCTTGCACTACTCATAGAAACATTTCGGTAACAGATAGCATATAGCTTCAGTTCTTCTGATGAGAGTACTCCATGGTTAATGCAGGCTACTGCAACATTTTTGTTGCTTTAACTTACGGAATCACTGACTGAAGACAACAAGAGTACTTCCCGGTGGAGTCAATGCAGCATTTTGTCTCGTATATTTTATCTGTGGGTCTTGGGCATGAGTCAAAAGGGTAATTGCTAGGGCAGGTATTATTATCAGCTTGTGAACCTGGAAGAAAATCAGCAATGAAAATTAGGAGTAAGGAGAAAGAAACGAGGACAAACTTTCAACTTCAAACTGGGTAGAAATACGAATTTCAGAATTTGGTGCTTCTACTTTCAGATCTGAGCTTTCATGAAAGCCACCCCTTTTACTCACGAGCTTTTGATAGTTTGAAGAATTGTAAGGATGAACTCCGTCCATTGGGAAAGCTCGGATGGGCTCCAGCAGACAACCAGTTGTTGGTTTATGGCACTGGCAAGTTTTACCAGCGTAAGATTATTGGATATTTGGGAAATGAGGGGGGGGGGGGGGATTCTGACACTTAAAGACTCAAATGTTATATTACCAATTATTCAATTTCAACTGAACATGATCCTGTATGTGGCCCAGATGTTATCCTGAATCAAGTTCGAGAGATCACTTTCACCTATTTATACATTAATTTGATAAACCTATTTACAAGGATTGTAATCCTGCATTGGTCATTGTTATGTGTTTATTTACTTGCTACATTATTAGAGTGCTGTGTACTGCATTCTAATGGCAAATCGGGACTTCACATATACATCTTAATCAAATTACGTAATTACAGTCTTTCTGCTAAATACTTGCTTCTACGATCTCAGCAGTGTTCATAGCTGTGTAGAATAAGTTGATATCTACTGAATGTCTTTTAATGATAAGAAAACCACACATAGTCGTAATAAAATTGCAGGTGGACCATCTTTTCCACATTTTCTACACAAAACTACAAAACTAATACCAGAATGTCTCTTCTGCATGAACTAGATTCCAATATGAATATGCTGATATCTTAAGATAATTGACCTTAATCATATGAAATATCCGGAAACGATGTCGCCTTAGATGTCAGACCAACAAGTACTGTTTGAAAAAGAATAATGGTAAATGTGTCATTCCTTTCCATTCAATTTCTCTTCTTGCTTTGACTTCTGTCTTCATCTCGATGTATGTAGCACTGTGACAAGACATAAACACAGTGGCTATAGCATATTTAGTATTTTTATGACTTTAGGGAGTAGATGATGAGGTGCATCTCAGATTAAGCATGAAGTTGACAATACGACACTCTTACTTGCTAGGCATTATTACACGTTGCGAGCGTTGCTATTCTGGATGGCTATTGCAATTTTGGACACAGAGTTCCCCCTTCTTCCTTTACAAGATTCCCACAAGCCAATCTCAGCTAACGAGAGTTATTCCCAAGAGGTATGGAAAATTCAAAGTTTGAAGGTGACCAAACTTCTTCTTTGCAGTTGGATTCTTCTTTTGAATTTAATTAAACACTGCTGGATGAGATCTCCTGTCATCTGGCAACCTATATACTTGTAAATGTATACAACGCAACATTTTGAATGGAATATTGGTACCTTGTAATTTCGAGAAAGGCTAGCTAGTTATGGTCTCTTATCCGAATGCCCAAACACGGGTCTAGGGGTACTTCCTTTCACGAAAATTGTAAAGAACTATTGTGCTATTGAACCATATACTATTGTGCAGTTTGACCACTCTGCAGTTAGTAAGGCCTGTAGTACGTTTAAAAACATTTTTTAAGTAGTAATGCGTTATCACGCAGTGGAATCAGTCTACTTTTTCGACAAGGCTAACCAGAAATCATCGCATATGTCATACGTCAAAATAATGTACGTGTCGCCTTTATTTTGGTGGCAGAGATTCTATACACTCTGGAGGCGAATTCCCTCCTCACACGCCGCACTCAAAGCGTCTGCCGGTGCCTTTTTCGGGTTTTTACAGCACTTTACGTTACTATCAGTAAAACTGTTTTCAATTAGCATGATTCAGTCTCGCTATTGGGGTTAGATAACCAAATGCACAAATGCTTTACTATGCTTTATGCTTTATGTATGAAGGGTCCTTTTCTGTGATCTAGGAAGTAGTTTTATCCAAACATTGTCCTACACCCTACCCGCTAACGTTTTGTGGAGCTTGGCTTAGGTTATTATGTTCCAACCCGGGGGGGGGGGATTAAGAGTACAAAATACACGGAGTGACGGTCGATTTACCCCGCAGCATCCAAAATCGCCCAAATTGAAGAAAGATGTTGAGGGGGCGCAAAAATGCCAATTGTTACGAAGATCACCTTGCTACCCTTCTAGATAATTGTTAACTTTATAATAAGCGATAACATTAGCCCATGTAGGTTCCAAAACAGCCCCCACAAACTTTTTCCAAAAACATTAGAAAGAACAATCTGGTTAAAATAAAATAAAGTTGGTGTCCTGGTCCGAATGGCTGAAGAATAATCTTTGCTTTTCTGGAAAATTTAAGTGTAGCGGGAGGACAAGATAAGCAAGAAAGAAAAGACAATAAAGCAACAACAGCAACAACAAAAAATCGTACAGAAAACGCAGTTTAACATTTGGCAATGTCAATTTGACCTTGGCGCGCTCGTTTTCATTTATCTACTACATTAGCAAGGTCGATTTGGTCATGGAAGCCTGCCTCCGAGGTAGTACTTCCATGGGAGGAGCATAAAATCGTCTTTGTTGTGGGGCTCAGTTGCCCACCTTAGGGACCATTTCAGTAATGTTCCTCTGTGGGGGCAGGTGGACCTTCGGAAGCACTAAAGCATTTGCACGATTGTGGCACTAGAATAAAGCGTTTTGCTCCCTGCAAATGGCATTGATAAGCACTAAACACTATAAAATCGTCGTTTGTACCTTTTAAAAATAGGGCAGTTTGGACTAACCGCCTGTCGATTTCTTCAAGATGCAGTGGGATTGATGGTAGGGTGGGTGGTGGGTCATAGAGTTTCGACGGAGTTTTGCAATAGTTATACTCACTTTTTTCTATGGAACGTTTTGATGGGTTAACAAGAGTACAAGATGAGTGCACGCAAAGCGAGCCGAAAAATTACACTTTTGCGGACATTTTAGTACAGTTTGCCTTCATTTTACATACCAGTTACCTATCTATAAATAGCACTAAATACGCAGTAAACAGACTTCAAATGCCGTCCAATTATCCTTTTTGTTTCACAATAGCCAGCACTAACGGCCGTTCGATTTCTTTATGATGCAGCAGGTTTGAGGGTTTGAAGTTAGGATGGGCCGCCATCACAAAGGTGGCACGGAGTTATGCAATAATCCAAAGCACACTCTGTCCATCTTAAATTATGAAATGGATAATTAGGGCACATGAAGGATGCGCGGAAAGCGTGCCGAAAAATAGGATTTAAAGGCATTTAAGCAACGGTTTTAGGCACTGCATCTACAGAAAGTCGGAAAGCGAGCCTCCTTCGCAATCGCTGCAATACAAAGTGTACCCACTTTGAAGTGATTACAGCAAACACAAACTGACAAAACAGCTCCGACTTCACGATCTGAGTAACTGGAAAACCAGCCCACTCGCTCTGCACGACCCGACTACAACCCGACGGGGAAAACCAGTCCAGTGGCACACGGGTCGATTTGGTGTGTTCCAGATTTTGTTCTCTACCTGACTTCCGTCCTGATTGCCATCAGACAGTCCACTTCATGAACACATAGGTAATATAACTCTGTTTGCTATTCTTTGTGAAGTCGAGTCGGGGGAGGATGTGGGAGTCGCATCTCAGTTGAGTAAAGTCGTGGTGGTGTGCAGCTGTCATCAAACCAGCCGCGACCCATTTTTATGAACTGGCCAACAAAAAAAAAAGGGGGGGGGTTAAGAAATCAGAAGAAGGTTGCAGAAAGTCAATGTGCTCGCCCTCATGTGTGATTTATGAACAGTAGATAGACGGATGTCAACCCCGACAGTGTGTTGCGTGGTTAACCTACAATCCGACTGCGACCCGATGCAACTGATCAAGGACACCTACAACTCATCCCCGACGAGCACTCAGGTTGAGTTCCATCACATTTCAAAAGGCTTTTATTCCAGAAGTGTCGGACATGGTGTTTATTTCATTGCAGACAATAATACAATACGGTACTACTGCTTTCCCGACAACTTGCGTTTCGTCAAAAGACAATGGTTTCCCAAATAGTGTAGTAGAGCTCACTGTCACAGAACCCTCAATATGTAATACCATTTCTAATAATACATAGTAGTTCCCAACAAACAGAACAGTTTCCCAATAAATTTACATCTGGGACGAGTTAGGTCTTAGGTTAAGTGCATCAAAAATAATATTTCCACCCAACAATAATTTACTTAAATAAAACGTGATATAAAATTTTCCAACATTTCTATAGCCTCGAATAAAAGATTTATTTATTGACAATGAAAATTAAGTCAAGGGGTATCTTCCTACTTCCCTACTTCAAAACGCCCGACGGACCATTGTCGCCCCTCTGACCGCATTTCCTAAATCTGCCATCGGGGGTCAATTGGCCCTTTCTCACAAATTCTTTGATATTAAGCACTTTGTATAGAGCTTATGCATTGACATCGCACTGACGTCATTTTGGGTGAAAACTATGACGCACACGTGCACGAACGGCTTGGATTTCGCCGCAAGTGTGGTAGACTTACGCGCGTATACGATTGGTTGACAGATCAGCTGTCTGCATTTGTTGGTGTAACCTGCACTGATACGCGCTTTTCAGCCATTTTCCTCCAAAAGAGGGAGCACTTTCTCCATTGTGACATCATATACATAAGGTCAATTTGCAATGTACTGGTATTTGGCAATCGAGAAAAGTAGAAGTCCGTACAGAAGTTTGGGATGAACATATTGTTTTTAAGGTGTTTTGGCCAGAATAATGTTCTGCATGGTTATGAACCTGATAACGGTCTAAGATACAGAGCGTGAAGCATGACGAATGCGCGTGAAAGGCGATAAAATTTTGTACTGAAAATCACTTTTGTGACAAATTTGTTGCATGCAGACTCTGCACCGAGACACTATATCAATTTACCCAAAAAATTTGTCTGCCCATAGGAATGGGAGTCCGCTACCTGGTAACTCCTTAAAGAATTCAATTTTTATAAAATATGTCTTCCCAAAAGTAGGGAAAGGTGAAAAAATCCCTTGCTACGCATTCGTACAAAGCTGCAGTGCGCCTCTGTAATCATGTCTGAGCACGCGAACAATTGACAAAATTGTAGAACCCCCATGGAAGAAGATAGTGCGAATGCGAGACCGAATTGACTCAAAAGCACAGCAAGCCTGAGCAAGGAGGCTAAAAGCTCAGGGAGTGTGCGAAAAGTTTAATAGATAGCAAAGGATTTGCAAAACTTTTGATAGCTTAAAAACGATTTGTGACAGAAAATGATCAAAATAAATCCAACACTCATTCTAAAACACACCTCATCCTACCCCTGCAGAAATTCATAGTTTAAACATCTTTTGGATTCGTTTTAAATCTTTTTGGATATATTTTGAAATGGATTAGGGGCACACGATCCCCCTTGCCGGCTGCTGTGCACACAATAGTTTGACCCCTTGCCAGCTTGAAAATTTGGCATCTCAAACCCCCTTGGATTTCGGACATTTTCACTCTTCAACACAAATTTCTAACTACAATTAAATGCAACAAGCCGTGACCGAACCCCACTGTTTATATCTTAGTTTATGTTCACATCCATAGGCCTGTTAACTAGTATCAATGCTCAGCCAATCAGCTATTCGTCGTTAACCACTTAGATGGATTTTTAATACAGGTGATTCCAACTAGCTCCACGAAAGCTCTACAGAGAAATATGTTATTTTGATATGGTTTTAGACAATTTCATTACTCTTCCTCTCTTCTGTCTTTCTCTTTTCCTTTTTATTTCTTCTTCTCTTCCTTTCACTTCTTTGTGGCGAGGAAGGGAGGAAAGGCTCATAGCCCGACAAACTCCGCGCCTGCTGTATTTTAACTTTCTGACGAGGTAACGTTGTCTCCATACTCAAACCAATACAGTATAGACGTATCTTTTTTTTAAAATACCAAAGCCTTAGTAACGATATTAAAATGAAGTTACCTTGAAGGCCATCGAGCAATAGAAGGATCCAGAGATATTCAACAAAACTCGAAAAGTACATTATCAAGTCAGTGATAAACTTTTACATAGATGAGAATTTTCTCACTCGATCTTTTTGCCCACTGTGAGTTGTTGTGCAAGTCGGTAACAAACACACTGATTCAGATTAGAGTAACAAATTAATTGCATGGAGTGGTGGATAGGGAGTTCAAAATTTTAAATTTAAGTTAATATACGCCCCGGGGTAAATGCTTCTTTCGGTGGTTTTCTTTTGTGAAAAACAGTAAATCAATAGGATTGTCCTACAGTAATAACAATATGATCCGCACAACTGATTTTCTAATAACGTGTTTCGTTTCTATTTTAGGTCGCCGATGACCCGTGAAAGATTAGTGATGCAAGACGAACCGTTCTGCTACCTACTGTGCTTGTAACATTGCTATTTCATAGCTTCCCCCAAGGGACGGTGCAATGAGTGTAGGTCCCTAGGAAAAATACCAGTCGTAGTGTTGTATTTATCACCGTTTCAATATGTCGATAGCCTTCCTAGGTAAGCTCATTTCGGGGAACCCTGCCTCGTGCCCCCAAAACAAACTACTGATTTGAAATAGCAACTCTAAGCCGAACACACGGACAGAAAACGCGAAACACGAAACAGAAAACACGTTTAGTGTTTTCTCACGCTGATTTCCGTGTGCGTTGGACGAAAACAAAGAATAGCGTTTTGCGAAGCAAGCAGTGCTTGTTTCCCGAAACAAGTGTTTAGCTAAACAAGTGTTTCGGTCACTCTTGTGCGTTGCCTGTTTAGCGTTTCGCGAAACAAGTTGCGAGTTACAACCAATCACCATACGAGGATTGGTTCAAGTGAATTACAAAATGGAACTTTCATGGAATCCTGATGTAGAAAATTTGTTAGCTGAAATATGCCAGGGACAAGAATGGCCATGCCTATGCGTTTTTTCCTCAGTCTTCGGAATGTTTTCTAAAAAACATGTATTTCCCACGAACTCCAGTCTCACGCCATTGGCCAGGAATCCTGACATAGGGGGAGGGAGACATGTTCAGCGCTTCAAGAGGGGAAGTGACTGTCATTGTTTACTGTTTTCTATATGCCAGCGTTTCTAAACCGGTAGGCCACTGCCTGCCAATTTGCCAAGAGGGCTGTAAGGTAGGTCGCAGGAGTCAGTTTGAAAAAGGTTGTGTTTCCTCCCGTCATTTCCAATAGCTTTTCTTATCCCACACACTGAAAATTTTAGTTGTACAATTGTGTACGTTGCTTTGTGTTGAAACTAATAAAAACTGAAACTATAAAAGTGCAACGCCATTTTCAGTAACTGTTCAAGGGTGGTCCTCCAGTAATTACAACTATCATAGGTGAGCCTCGAGTTACGGAATGGCAAGAAAGCCTGGTATAATCAATGAGTTCGGCCCATAGCGAGACGAGGTAACGAGAGGAGGCGAGATAGCTTCCAGGGGTGACATATTTTTAGGGGGAAATATGCAAAAAATGCATTGAGGCAATTGTATTTTCTTTATTTCTTAAAGGGGAGCAACTCTAAAGGGTCGCCCCCCTGGTTTCCCTTTGTCACAAGCTTGCAGACGGTACGGTTTCTCCTCCGCCGATGCCGATTACTAAGTAAAAGAGGAACCTTGAGGCAGGGGTTGCAGCAGGAGGTCAACAAACAAACTGAGGGCAAAGCCCCGACGAGGGGGTTTCAGCTATCCGAAGTTCCTACATGGGCGACAGGTTGCGAGAGCGATGCAGTAAGGAGGGGTTTAATGAAAGCCTTTGCAGCACAATATCATTCCATGGTAAGGTGTAATGATATTGTGCAAAGGCTTTCTTTTAATCCCTTCCTCATCCCCCACAGATGATTGGATGTACCTCACACTTGATTGGCGAAACTTTAAACAGGCAACGCACACGGGAGAGAGAAACACTTGTTTAGCTATACAGTTGCTTAAGTAAATAAGCAGTGTTTGCTTCGCGAAACGCTGTTTTCTGTTTTGTCCAACCCACACGGACGTCAGCGTGAGAAAACGCGTCCGTGTGTGTTCGGCATTATAGAGCGTTTACAAATTCCAAGTAACGCCACCTACTTCTAAAAAGTGTCGAAGCGCCCTTAAAGCACTCATTCAACGTATCATAGGTTGAATCAATGTTATTCCATTTGCCATTGCATCCGCAGATTGTTCTTAAGACATAATGGAGGGGAGGGGTAACAGATGAGTGGAATTTCTCGTTATTCCTTAAGTTGTAATATAACCTACCATGAAAGACAATCACGCATGCCTGTTAACTAGCTTGTGCAAATCTTAATTTAAGTCTAAATATGACTGCATGCATGCGAAAGATCCACTTTATAATAGTTTGATTCCGACGTCGGCGTGCGTTACAAAATCCATACCCATAAATTAGCCTTACGCCCTTATGGTTTCAATATGGAGTGCAGGGTAATATTAGATCCTTGTGGATCCCTAACATTCCTTAGTAAAAGGTGTATACATCATGAGTACGTAGGGCACGTGTTATACATTACATGGCCGATGTAGACATAATATCGGACACTGAACAACAGTCACAATACCGATGGCGGAACACCAAACGCAACTTGTGTCGTTTGACATCTTCATTAGACTATTCAAATAATGGTCCACTTTTTCCACCATTGTCAGAGGAACACAATTGAGTCGAAATCCTTGTAGAATATGGCTTCCCCATCATTAAAACGTGATTAGTAAGCTGTCGCAAAATGAAAGAGTGTAAATGGAGAAGGGCAAAAGTGTAAAAAACAAGACCCCACTTTTTCTGAAAACATAATGACGCATTTACAACGTATGTACAACGTGTCCAGGACTTTTTGGAAAAGTAGAGAGAGAAACCACTGACTGAAGGAAACTTTACAAAATATGACATTTTTGCTAAACAGGAGAGCTCTCGCCCTTTGTAAATACGTGGGGATGTTTCCTGGATCGGTTATTATTTTCTTTATGGCATAAAACGGCAGTTTCAACATAGTCATGTACATCGGTATCTAGGCTGTGTGGAAACGTTTTCACGGTAGCAATGCTGCTTCTACAGAATTTTCAGAATTCTGAATTTTCCGTTTTGGAACGTTTAGACTGTAGCGCCCTCATTTTCAAATGCACTTTTCCTTTGCATTCTACCCAGACATCCCAGCATAGATTATATTAATTAGGTAAACATCATATAACTGCTGAAAAGCTCACATACAGTTCACGTACTGATATACATTAAGTTCGCGCTACAGGCTGCAGATTATAATACACTTCGTTGCCGCACTGGATCATCCTCAGCAGAGACCTATAGTCTCTCCACAACAACCAATCATTTGGAGACGACATTTTCTGGCAGAGAGTACAACAGGCACCGTAGGGTACTTAGCATTGCACATTAAATTTTACTACAGTTATTGCTTCCATTTTACAACAGCTATCGCTTAGGTCAAATTCTATCAAAGCACTTTCACTTCTATTGTTCAGCGCCGCAAGGTGCACGGTAATAACAATTCAAACATCGCGTGTGTATAGACCTTACGAACACTATCCAAATTTTCTATAGGCTTAACTTACTTTTTATTAGCCATGATGCAGCTTATTAGCATATCTAGACCTAGGCCTAGCCCTGCAGCGTCACAGATTGCAGTAATTTCTGGTAGGCAAGAGCATTTCAACGGTTGCAATCACTAGCTTACTGGGATTCAACTTGGCAATGGCAGTGCAGCCTCAGGCAATGCGTCGCAGGCAGCATTTTACATCTGCCAGGTGAGCTAACGATAGTGCCTGGATGATTTACTAGCTCCAGCTATCACGGTCAGTTTGGGAGAACACTTAGGTGTAGGAATTAAGCAATAACTAGCCACCGGATTCTCAAAGCCTGTACAGTTAAAACTGATAATGGTTTAAGAACCATTATGAGTTTTAACTGTACATAAATTATGACAATAAAACAGAAATAGAAATAGACTATACGAAGTTCAAAGAAACGTTATCCAGTTTTAACTGCACATGGTTTAATCTATCATATCAACCATAAGTTTTGTACAGTTTTTATTGATAATGGTTCTTAACCATTATCAGTGTATAGGCTATGAGAATCGGTTGAACTAGCAGACGGCAGTAGTATATACAGCTGTCTACCTTCAGCTATCACCATAAATACATCCTAGCACATGTGCATACTACGTTTACCACATCTGCATGCTAACCGGTACCATTTTGTTTACCCTTGCAGAACGGACGGACTTGATTGGCACATGATGGAGGGTGTCGAGCATATAGGTTTGGAGACAATTTAAGCTCACTGGCCTATATACATACATTTTATAAATTCTCCAAAAGTCAGTGCAGTTTGAAGGCGACGGCACTTGACCTGAATTTGCCATTTCTTTTACAAGCAATTGGACATGTCTCCCTTTTGCGATACCGAGGAGTCTCTAGCGTTAAAATTTGATCCTACTTGATTTGCGTCTGTGCCCTGACAATATTGATAATGTCTTCGGATCGAAACGGGAGTGGCTTAGAATAGAACAGTTATAACGTTAGGCCTATCGTCACACTTATAGTAGTTTCTCGAACAAGGTGTTCTGTGTATATGGTGCTCTATGGGCAACCTTGGATATGCTTCAATCATTGTAGAGAGCTTGTCCTTTGTGAGTGGAATTTTATCGAACCAAACAGAATCGTCTACACTGACGTTAAACTCTAGCCTCAGAAAGAATGATTTTCAATCTGGATGCAGTTTGTTGATGTACTTTTAGTTTTGTATTACCAATTGGCTAGTATTGGATAGTATAGGGTGTAGCGCTCAGCGATGCGGTATTACCACTGTATGGTTGCCAGTCGCGTCCTTTTGTGTGGGTCTCCTGTGTATAATTCTCACCTATGGCTCCTAGCAGTTTTTGTGGACGGCGACTGCCACACCCAGGTAACTCTTCGACTGGTAGGCTAAACTAGGTTGAGGGTAGCCCATTGGTGATAGTCTCGGGGTGAAGGAGATGACCTATCTCCTCTAGTGCACGAATACTACTCTGGAAGACGAGGCCGGCCACTCTGGCTTAGAAGTCAGTTTAGCAAGGCATTGTGGAATGCTCAGTTCGCTAGTATGCATGTAGGTACAGCAGGACATCCACTGCAGCTAATCCCATTCCCAGCCGTCTTGACTCTGTCTTGCCACTGGATCATAATGAGCATTACCGAGAAAGTGACGTGGAGCCAGCGCAACTCCCCTTCACTTTAATCTACTTCAGGCGCAGGTGCACGTTCTTCACTTTTTTCACCTACTCTACCAAGTCCTGTGGCGATGGGGGAGCAGCGAAGTAGGAGATGAGGATACACTGGAAGTTGCAAGCTGTAATCCTGCACACAGGAGGCCCAGGACGTAGTGGTCGCTTTCTGTTAAAACTGGAGCAGCAATGGAATTCGGCAGCCTCTTGGGTGACAAAGCAGCCCTTTTTAGCGTTCGCTCTGCTTTCCCCCTGGCCTGGGGAGGGGACTAGAAAAGGTGGACTAAACATAGCCTGCTGTACTACTAACTAGTCAGTTTGCCGTGGCTGACGGGTATCCCATTTTTACTGTCAGAGTAAAAGGAAATCTAACAAGAAGCAACAAGTACTAGCATTTTGGAATGTTAGAACATTACTAGACGCTACTGTAGCTGATGAACCTGAAGGTACTGCTCTGGTTGCCGGTCAACTTGGTCGTTATAATGTTGATATAGCGGCTTTGAGTGAGACACAAGACTTGCAGATGAAGGACAACCCAGAGAGATTGGAGTCAACTATACATTTTTCTAGAGCGTAAACCTGCTGCTGAACCCCCTGAAGCTGGTGTTGGTTTTTCAATTACGTCTGACCTGTCTCAAAGTTTGTAAGCCTTCCCACAGGTGTCAATGACCGGCTGATGATACTGAAGTTCTTCATTTCTCGTTACAGGCATGTCAACATCATCAGTGTCTTCGCACCCACCATGACTTATCCCGAGGATATCAAGGACAAGCTCTACACGGATATCAGTGAACTTATCTCTGGAATTGCACCCAAGGACAAACTGATAATCATGGGTGACTTCAATGCCCGTGTTGGGACCGACTTTCTAACTTGGAAAGACCTTATCGGTCGTCATGGCATAGGTAATTGTAACAGCAATGCTGCTTCTAAAATTGTTTGACGAATTTAATCTGAACATCACTAATACCATGTTTCGCCTACCTGACAAGTATGAAACTACATGGATGCATCCTCGTTCCAAACATTGGCACCTTATCGATTACATCATGACTCGCCAGCGCGACCCAAGTGACTTTGTCATTACCAGGGTCATGAGGGGTGCAGACTTCTGGAAAGACCATCGAACTGTGCTTGCCAAAGTATAGCTCCGCATTCGCCCACTCAGAAGACCTCAGGGTTGTAAACCTCCTCGAAAACTTAACGTTAGCCAACCCAAAGTCGATGGAGTTCAAGAAAAGTTTTGCAGTGACATTGAC
The DNA here is from genome assembly GCA_029531755.1 of Holothuria leucospilota. Lineage (NCBI taxonomy): Eukaryota > Metazoa > Echinodermata > Holothuroidea > Aspidochirotida > Holothuriidae > Holothuria > Holothuria leucospilota. The sequence continues at coordinate 21,391,102 of CM055969.1, forward strand.
GAGGCAATTGCTGCACCTATTACCTCAGACAATGTGGAGCCGGCTTGAAGAAGCTTCAGAAAATCTGTACATACTGCAGCAGTGACTAACTTTGGCTTCACATCAAGAAAACATTAGGACTGGTTCGAGGAAAATGATGAAACCATCAAACAACTTTAACAAGGAAAACATTATGCATATCATGTCTGGCTTAGCAACGTCAGTTCTCATTCAAAGAAAACTGTCTACTGCAATGTCCGTGGCAGGCTTTTAGTCGGAGATAAGAACCAAGCGTGATACCTGGTGGAGGAACAAAGCAGCTGAATTACAACACTTTGCTGACACTAAAGACAATAAGAAGTTTAATGATGCTATGAAGGCTGTTTACGGCCCTCAGTGTGGGGCTCAACTCCTCATCTGTCTTCTGACTAATGTACAGTACTCACTGAGAAGTTTCAGATTAAGAGTAGATGGTGCGAGCAGTTTCAACACACTGTTAAACCATGTCTCTAAAATGGAAGCAGATGCCATTAGTCAACTGCCTCAACATCCGATTAAAGCATGTCTCGATTTTGAACCTTCTCTTGCTGAAACAACAAAAGCAATCCACATTTTATCTAGGGACAAAGCTCCAGGCTGTGATGCCCTGCCTGCAGAGGTTTACTAAGTGGTAGCCCTGTACTTGCTATCCGTCTCACTGAACTGTTAGAGTTCTTTTGGCCTGAAAAAAAATTCCCAGGATTTAAAAAATGCCACAATTATCCACTTTTGTAAGCGGAAAGGACAAAAGCAGCTCTGTGACAATCACAGAGGTATTTCCTTACTTGGATTTGCTGGAAAGATCTTATCCAGAATCTGTCTAAACCGTCTACAAGTCACATAATTGACAGTGTGGTGCCCAACTCGCAGAGTGGCTTCCGCAAAGGGAGAGGTACTGTTGACATGATTTTCACCACCAGGCAATTTTAGGAAAATGCCGAGAGCAGCATGTTGACCTCTTCATAGATTTTGTAGACCTCACAAAGGCATTTGACACAGTGTGTAGGAAGGGTCTCTGGAAGATCCTATCCAAGGTCGGGTGCCCTGATCACTTCTTTTCTATCATTCAACAGTGTCATGAGGGTATGACCGCCAGAGTCTTGGATGACAGTACACTTTCTGACCCCTTTCCAGTGACCAATGGAGTAAAAAAGGTTGCGTTTTAGCACCTACCTTTCAGCATTGTCTTCTCCGCCATGTTCGACAACGCCTTTAAGGACCTCGATTTAGGTGGCTACATCCGTTTCCATACCGATGGCAAGTTGTTCAACCTGCTTCGCTTCGGTGATAAATCTAAAGTTATGGAAGAGCCGCCAGAGAGCTCCTGTTTGCAGACGTCTCTGCTCTTATTGCCCACACTGAGGCTGACCCACAGATCTTAACAGACAATTTTTCTAGATCATGTATGGCTTTTGGCCTAACAATCAGCTTAGACAAGACGGGAGTGATGTTCCAGCCTGCCCCGGAAATTAGTATGTCCCCCTTGTTATCACTATTGATGGACATGAGCTAAAAGCCCTTAGCAAATTTAAGTACCTGGGGACCACCCTGTCCCAAGATGCCATCCTTGATGAGGAAGTCACATTCAGAATTTTTAAGACCAGTTCAGCATTTGGTATGCTTTCCAACAAACTTTGGAAGAAGAGAGGAATTACGATCATGACTAAAGTGGCTGTGTATAGAGCTGTGGTGCTCACGTCATTACTTTATTCTTGCAAAACGTGTACTCCCTATGACCGTCACATCAAGAAACTTAACAACTTTCACATGGTTTGTCTAAGAAAGATCCTTAACATCCGTTGGATTGACAAAGTTCCTGACACTGAAGTGCTGGAGCGTGATGGGCTGCCATCCATCAGTGCCCTAGTAAGAAAAGTTCAGTTGCGCTGGGCTGGTTATGTCGTTAGAATGCCTGAGAGTTGCTTGCCAAAGAAGACCCTTTACTCATAGCCTGCGGAGCAGAGTCTGTAGCAGCCTTCCAAAAGATGGCGCTCACTCAGAAATCATAATACACCCCTGAATATATTCTATACAGAGTCTGCAAACCTTCGTCCAGTTTTCATTTACGCGAATCCCCAAAATGCGGGATAGATTATTATTCATAAGAAGGTCACATGGTGTTCACGGTACTGACTATTCATGACTATCAAGGGCCTGCGATGATGCACATATACGAATACTTCTGAAGATACGGTGACATCTTAAGAAGGTACGTAATTATCATGTATGGGCTAAAAATCGAGCTAGTCCTTGCAGTGGAAAGTCAAGCCTAACGTTAGGCGTCAACAGTGGCCTGTATATAGGCCCTCGCATGGACAAGACGACAACGTTCCTTGCTTAGCTGTATATGTAGACATGTACATTATACAGCGAAGGCAGTAACTATACAGTAATAGCCGTACTGCACTGCATAACGTGTATACAAGTGAAAAGATTTGTCTGCTGTAGAGAAGCAACCGGTCGCTCATGTTGACTCCGCCCCTTACCAACGCTGATGACGTGTGCATTAATTATCATGAAGTTATTTTTGTCTCGGAAATGAGATTTGCTGGAAAGTTGGCAGGCTATTGTATTTTATTAAACTTCGTCTGTATAGCGTACTGTACATTAGGGGTAAGCAAATATTAAGAATTGTACTTGTAGCTGATAAAACTCACCAATAGCCTGCTTACAGCAGGCTACTTTACTCAGAGCTCAAAGCTGGCGAGCGTTACCCCGGAGGACAGCACAAATGTTTCAAAGACAACCTTAAAGCCTTCCTTGAAGACTTTCTCTATCCCAGTTCACACTTGGGAGTTGTTAACTACTGACGGAAGCAACTAGTGTTCGCTAACTAATAAGGGAGTTACAAACTACGAAACTTGTCGAGTGACATCTGCTAAAGAGAAGAGGGCTCTTTGTAGAAGGAAGGACACTCATTCCTATCTATCCAATCACAAGTGCCACAGATGTCAAAGGACATTTCAAGCTCGAATTGGACTTGCTAGGTATTTACGGCTGCACCAAAGGGAAGCATCTCAGAACTGGCGTTGACTCTACTCTACCTTTGAAGATTCTTGCTGTCTTCATCGATTTCGATGGACAACCAAGTTGAAGATTGGATTGTAAGTATAGGCCCCTATGGGCCGCTCTTTTCTCAGATTAAAAGTCACACCTAAAATCCCATGGATGGTTTTTGATGCTTTCATTAAATGTTCGAGAACATAATGCACGACTAACGTCATCTTCCTGGAATTGAAATATGACTTTTAAGGTTAGTGAATACTCTTCTTTGCTGCAAAATTGAATCTAAATGCGGAACCAAACTGAGTTAAGCCAATGCCTAAGTTCAGGAGGGTTTTAAGGGGTGTGCATGCCACGGGTCTTTGATGAAATCAATTTATTAGTTTTAGTTTGCCTCAAGAAATCAGGATCATTAATATATCTTCGTTTTGTAGTCTCTTCTATGACGACATCATTATTAAGATCATTTCGATCAAAACTGAGATAAAAATTTGGCATATCACTCATTTTCAACTGCATTGATTGCCTGCCTCAGAGAAATGTCTTCTAGAGTTAAGAAGTGTATAATTTCTTCTTATCAGGAATGTACCAAAACAAGCAGAGGATGTTTCGTTACACATTAATTAAACTAACTTACTAACGATCATATGCTCTTGTGCTAATTTCCCGGGAATAATGCCCGTAGGAGCTGATTATTTGCTGAAACGGGAATGCATCATTACTGCCTATCGTTACATAAGTATTTGTAATTTCAATGTGAACAGTGACAGGAACAAAAAATTACAGTTGTTAGAATCATTGTGTCTGGTTTATTTTGAACGTTGATCTATAAGTAGACCAGCCGAACAAGTAGAGCCAGTGACTTTAATGTTAATTTCTTTAACTATATCATAGCTGTGCTAATATTCGGAACATCTTGATCATAAAGTTGCTCTCCTTACACCCTTGGTCTCTGTAGGGAGCTTGCACCAAAGGTCAAAGTAAGTGAACGCGCTGGTTGTTCTGGAGAACACCGCGCCACGCACCACATTGCTTTAGTACATGACCTAGGCTAGCCCTTACTGCTTGTCCTCCAGAACGCGGTTGCTTTAGTGTTCTTCTGCACGTCTGAAACCTCCCTATACTTGATTAGAGCATGGGAAATCGGCCAATCAGAGGCCAGCTCTTTCAAAAAGTATTTTGAATGATCGTTAAAGTTCATTCTTATGTGTGTGTATGTGTGAGCGTTACAATGCATATTGGTTTTTGTATCATATAATCCCAGTGCAATACATCAATCAATAACGTCAATATTGTACTCAAAACGCCTGTCCTACCATGGAACTAGGGTCTTACATAATAATATATGCTAAAACCACCGAGCATTACATTGAAATTTATCCATCGAAATTGTCCCACTTAAGCTTCTAAAACACTACATTCCAGGCACCTGAGCACTGCCAGGAATCGGGTCAAATTTAAATGGACGGTTTTGCAATAAGGGCACAAATAACGACAATCAGCATAAGAAATATCAAGAATATAAGTTTTATTTCATAGCTTTATATCAAAGTACTGAACATTCAATATGTAAAATTTTGTGCAATCTTTCTTTCGGATCCATTTTTACATACTATGTCAATGGGTTGTCACAGTCTCTTTCTTGCATTTTATGTGGATTAACATTTCACAAAAAAAAGTAAAGACCACACATGCTTTTCCTAATGGAACAACTAGATAAAAATTTAAGAACATACAAGACGTTTTTCAGGAATTTAAGATTTGGTTTTATTTAAAATTTTTCCATGGATAGTCAAATACTTTATTGTGATACATTGCCCTCTATTAAATACGACTGTCTAACGTCTGTGATGACTGTAAAGACATACAGTCTGTGTAACTGTTGTGGGAACACGTCAAAAGTTCCGAAAATACAGCAAACATTTGTAAAGTAATAAACTACAACAAAAAATCATGACAGTAAGTTTCCAGCTATTCTTGTCTCCACATTAGACATTTTCATATTACAGAAGTTCATATCATCATTTCAGTATATAGCCCTTAAAGGTCTCAAGGGACAAATTATATCAGCCTTAGGTTTGCAGAGAGTAGATTGTAGTCCCCGTTTCACAAATATGATTTAACTCTAAAAACTAGAGTTGTCCTTGAGTGTCATATTTCGATATTTCTTCGCTCTCCTATAAAACGATGTGTATTATGGGGCTACATCCAGACTTGAAACCTGCTTGGAGGCTAGATCTGTCATTTATAGATGAATAAGTTTAGAACTTACATATCGCCAATATGATAAGTTACTACACACACACTCTACCTAAATTCTGCTCATTAGATGAAGTCTTATAGATATTTTACCCAAGAAAGCAAACAATGTGGAGTTATATTTCAAGGTCCTTATTGTTATCGGGTAAACGAATCGTTATACGAATGATAAAATAATTGCAAGTGATATTCTTGTCATTAATGGTTTACAATATTTTTTGTAATGTTAAACCTAATCGTTTTATTATTGCACATTTAATTAATAACTTTATAAATAGTGTCTCTGAGAATCTTGCCATCCGTAAACTTTTCATAATTTTTTCGTATAAATGATAATTGTGACGGTTAAAATATGGTGACTTAAGTTCCAAAAATGTGTCAATACTTAACATTAAGACTGGAAACCTATCCATTGTCAGCAATTACAGATCATGCATGTTCTGACTCTTTTAGTGCAAAATAGCCTATTCTGTTGTTGTCTCTGCAAAATCTTCGTATGCTAATTTCAGGGATTCAAAATAATTTAAGAAGGAATACATAATCCTGTACAATGAATAATAACAGCTTTCATACACTATCTGTATCACCCTGGAATTAAATTAAAATAAATAAAAAAAAAATTGCATAAGTATGTTTTAAATGCAAGGAAAAGACTCCTGGTACTGAACATACTTATGTATTGTGCGATTACAATAGTTGTAGTTTTATACACCCTGTATCTAAACTTATTTGGAGGAAGATGGAGGAAGAAAACACCATACAAAAATGTAGTAATGTATTTACCACGTTAACGATGTGACCCTGTCAAATGATTTAATGCATAACATATTTAGTTGTGCTCTTCATTCAAGATAACAGAGTCTGATCATAATAAAAGCTAACGCAATGGAAACGATGCTTGTTGGATCAGTCATAAATAGCCATCTGCCGTAATCAATATTCTCTGTTTTATTTTAGCACGGCCCCTCTGTTTAATTTATATATGCGTTGAAACCAAATTTTGTAGACATTTTGGTTGTGCTGTTTGAAGAGAAACTAAGTAGTCTTGACAACAGGTAGAAAATTTCACCGCAAATGATAATGTTATGTTAGTCTTACTCTATTAAATGAAGTACGGTATTTAGCTTTGAACTTTCTTCATGTGGCAACATCCTGAATTGAGGGATTACGTACCGTAGCTTGGATATTGCAGCTTGGTTCAAAGCACTAATAGTAAAAGACTAAGTGAGAAATGTATGGAAGCCTGAATAATTAATGGTAAATCTCACACTCCACATGATGGAAGTAGGGAGGTGTAATAGGGAGAGTTACCACTGAAAATTTTCTATGAAGCAGACTGTCGCCGACAATTGTCTCTTCAGTACGTAGTACTTGTAGATCCAGTGAGCTTAAAGGTGTTTGGGACTTAATACAAATAGCTAACGTCGTCTGCTACATCTTGGAGAGGACATTTGGCCTTCTTGCTGTCCTCTAAACAGTACCAGATGCTAGAGTCGTGATCTAACTGGCCGATTTCGACCCATTTTGACTCTTTTTAAAAAAAAGGTCAATAAATTTGTATGCTACATGTTGTACATGGGTACATTTTCCCCAGCTTTCAAACGAATGCGAAAATTGATAGAAATACTAAAGTAAAAGTTGAGTCTTGCACATTTTTTGCTCAATTGCATATAGCGAGAGTACTGGCTTATTGCCAGCATCTCTTATTCCTCAGCGGCGATAAACAGCCGTTTTGATTTTTATATCGTATTTGAACATCGGAAAAATTCCAAAAAAGCATTGTTCATTGTAACCCTTTTACAGTACAGTGAGCGTAAATGAGAGGTTTTTTAGAGAGAATTAAATGCCTTTAAATCAATGATCATTCGTAAAAAGCATTTTCTCCTTAGCCTAAAGTGAATCTAATAGGATTAGAATAAATTAAAGTTTCAGTCAGTACTCCATCTTTAACACCTCCCTGATGGATGTAAGACAGTGCAGGATGTTGAAAGTAGTTTTCCGTGGGTGAAGGTGTAAGCTCATAATGTCAGAGAGTTTAAGAACACGGGGTCATACCTATGTCATACTATGAACGTCTTTGCATAGTTTGTTCTTTATGTCTCTAAAAAGAAGGTAGAAGTTGTCAAGATAGAAACTAGACAATTGTTAGACTTTGGTTGCTTCAGTTGTTGTAGAAGTAATAATTGTAGTCGAAGGGTGGTAGTACACTGGGGGAGGGCCAACTTGTTGTGAATAGATTATCCCAGGAGATGGTGCACTAGCAACCGTGATGTATTCGCTCTGATGTCTTCTTCTTGCTATCCAGCAACAAGGACAAAGACAACATGCTAGAAACACAAGGAAAAGCGATGAGAGGAAGCAGGCCACACTTATGACACCTATTGCCCATGCTCTGTGAGATAAAAGAAATAATTCATGTGAGTTAGTACAAGGACATGGTACTAATATAAATCTATTCAATTTGTTTTCCTTCGAGTATTTTGAAGAAATGTTTCCCTGGCAAAACGTTTCCCTTGGAAGGTAGCAGAGAAAATCATGAGCCTTAGCTCAAAGTTTACACGGTCATGGTATGGAAAGTGCCATGAACGACCAACTTGTCAGGTTTTTATTAAAGGTAACTTGTACTTGCAGAGAAACTTCTGAAAGGCTTCATGAGCTACTCTTGCTTTTTAAGTGTACATTAAAGAAGAATCCAGTTGATCACTCAGCTGCAAGAGCGGCAAGTTGTTCACAATATTGGGGGGGGGGGGGGTGGGGGCATGACCAGATTTTCCAATACTTTACTGTGTGAAAAATCAAAGTCAATGGGCGATTTCTCAAATATTGGGGGAACATGTCCCCCCTGTCGACCCAAAATCGCCGCCCATGCTCAGTTGAGCATCTAAGCACTCAGTTGAACAACTAAGGTTAATAATATTATACAATTAAGGGTAGACATGAACATTTCACCATCGATAAAGGCCATTTGAGACTCTTTACATACCATTGTTTGCATTCATCACCGGAATTCATTTGCCACCGAATAGCAAACATTTACCCTTGTCTGGGACTTTATTGGCCTTCCTCTTCGCTTGCTCTAGTCAATATGTTCTTGGCAGCTCTAAAAATAATCTATCTGCAGGATTTGTAATTATCACATGACCAGTTTTCTTTCCAAATTTCAAGACTGTGTAGGCCAGATAGATATTTATATTATTGTTTTAGACTGCTGTGTAAAAATGCAGCTTTTATACTCCATGGAAACGTGTTCCAGCACAAAGTGTACAGCAGGTGTCAACACGTTTGTAACTGAGATCATATTGTTAGTAAATTGCTAATACGTTGCTATTGTCATATGCTTATATCAAAACTTACCCAATCACAGTTTGAGAACAACAAGAGAACTCCCCGTTGATGAAGCAGCATATTGTATCGTGTGTTGCATCTGATGGTCTAGGGCAATATTCAAATGGATAATTGTCAGGGCAGTCATATGCTTGAGAACCTGAAATTAAAACACAGCTTTCGAGCTTAGGAACAGACAAACGTTTGCAACATTATGAACTCTTGTACATCGAGTTATAAGAGGTTTTGGTCAAAATAAGCATTAATTTAAGGCTTTACTACATCATGTATGTGACAACAGCTTAATACCATTATACCCTAAAAGTGACGTCATTTGTCGTAAAACTTATATTTAACCATTTTGGAAAAAAAATTGTACGAAGTAATTCATCTGTAGCGATGCATCTGTAAGAGTACGAAGTGCTCCCATACCATAGATAGAGTTATGAAAGCCTTCTACCTGGGACCATGGCATGGTCCACTGGTAACTCCAGGCTAGTGCGGCTTTCGCAATGGGGAAGTTCGATGGCGAATATGTTACAGTATCTCATCCGTCGGTCGACGTATTCGTAGCGCACCAAGAAAGTCTTTGCCAAAATGCATCCTAAAGCTAGCCGTACACTACACGACTTAGCACACCTCAACCCAACTCGATCGCCGGGTCGTCAACAGCCGTGAGGTGTGCAAGAGTTTAAGACTGCGATTGGCAGTTTTAAGATCAGTTTTAGGTCGCGCCGACTTCAGTCGGGAAGAACTAACATGTTCGTTCTTCCCGACTGAAGTCGGCGCGACTTAAAACTGGTCCTAAACTTAAACTTAAAACTGGTCCTAAAACTTCCAGTCGCAGTCACAAACTCATGCACACTATACGACTGTTGGAGATTCGACGATTGAGTTGAGTTGCGGTGTGCAAAGTCGTGTAGTGTACGGCTGTTGCCACAAATAGCACTTCCCAGACCTTGTAAGTCGTTTCTAAACATTCTTTATGTTTGGGTCTCATGTGTTAGAAATTTTCACTTCCCCCAAGAGAGGGTAAGTGAGAAAACGTGTGGTGTGTAAAATCACTGAAAAAGTAGTGATCGCGAAAGGCTCTTGTTGTTATGCATGCAGACTTACTTTTGAAAGGCCATACGTACCCGGTAAATGTAAGCATTAATGTTAAATGCAATAATTACTGTTCTCGAAGGTATTTGTACGTCTGATCAGCCAGTGATCAACTAGATTGAATGCAGCAAAAACAGTGCATAGGAGCAATTTTTCTAGGGAGGAGAATTACTCAAGTATCCCGAATATTGGGTTTCAAACTACATTGCCGTATTGCATGTTTTGAAATAACATTGAACACGCATAGTTGGTCAAAGCCGTGGTGAGATTACTGTCAACCCTATTTGTTTACTGACGAATCTCTGTTCTTATAAAGAATTATGCACCTCTCATTTCAAACAAAATCTATTTCAATAGGTGCTAAAATGCAAAATGATGCAATCTTTTGCAGCTTTTAGGGCTTCTCTGCAGTGTTCGAAGTGTTTGCAATTATCTTATGAAAACAGTGTAGAAACCAAAATGTTTTATCGCTCCTTGGCAAAGTTGAAATGTATTTGAAACAATGGTACAACAAAATTTTGAAAGTCAGAGGTGGCTTCACCGTTGAGCGTACTGCTTTGTATTCGAGAGGTCCTCCGATCGCGGTGAAACCACCTGGGAGTTTTCTGGTGGTCCAAAACATTGATTGTGGGCAACTCTATGTCCGCAGTGATTTGGTTTGTGGTTGGCCGACTAAGGAAGTTGTACGATTCATACTTTCATCAGCTGTCTGGGCAGTAATAAAGGGCAAGACTTTATCGATCTTTGGGAAGGTGATTGTAGACTGGGGATACACTCAGTCCTCCCTAGGGACATTACATGGCTGTGCCTGAAGCAAGCTTGGGAACTATTAATACATCCCTGGCTCGGTAACCTCTGAACAATAGTCGAAAAGAGAAGGCGCATATCACTGGTGTTCATTCACGATCACAATGGAATAGTGCCCATAATAGGCCCAAGTGGGTCAGGAAACGTTAACCTAATCCTACTGTAAAGAGCATAATTTATCATTTTCACTTCAGTCATATACTATCCGAAACGGACAATAAACAGGGGCGTAAATACGGGTGTAGTGACAACCCCGTGAAAATGAAAAGTCTGTGTCCAGTCTAGTTTGCCTTTGTAACAGTAGACCAGACATGAACAACGTTTGAAGTGCAAAAGAGCAAAATAAAAGAAAAAGGTCTCCAGAAATTCGGAACAACGTCTGAAGTGACAAAAAACAAGTCTTTGAAAATTCGGGTCGTATAACTGTGTCAGCAGAAGTCGGTCTCCAAGAAATGTAGTCCCCAGCGAATTCATGTATATACGCCCCTGACAATAAATACTGCTGGGGAGGTTCGTCCGTACCCAACTGAACCCTGGAAACTGACCTGGGTAACGCCATATTGTCCTGTATCTTCAAGTATATTGCAGACACAAAATTAGGCAATGAAATTACTTAGAAAGGTAAAATTCGCTGTTGACTTTGAATAGTATATAAGCAGATTTGAGAGGGAGTTTTGACGAAACGTGCATGGAGGACAGGGAAGTAGCTGAACTTAATGGGCAGAGTAAATACTCAGATGGAGCATGTTTTGATCTGGCAACTGACAACGTTAGCTAGTTAATGGTAATATACCAAGCAATTCTTTCAACTAACTTATAAGCTTACGCCACTGAAGAATTTTGTAAATATTCTGTGAAACAGCCTGTATCCTATAGGCCTATGTGACCAATGAAAAAATTGTAGATCAATTTTCTTCTGTTTAAACAGCCTTTGCACTTTGATTCCATTTTTCCAAGCATACGTAAGTTTTCAGTGACAAAATTAATACTCACTTAATAAGAAAGACCCCCCGGACATTACGTCTGCATGTGTATGATAGTAAGGTTACAAGGACAACCGCATTAATAAACAAAACGTGAACTTAGACTGTTCTTTTGAATGTGTGAAACATAAGTGTTTGATTGTTAACGAATAAAGATCTTTAGCACTTATTGGGCACTTGTTTGTGATAATGAATATGCAATCATAGTTAAGGTGTTTATTGACACATTTGTGTAAGAGGTAGGTCCGTTACAGCGTACCTGTAACTGCCTCCTTCGAGAATATAACTGCCTGCTTGAACGAATGCCAGAATCAACATACAATGTAACGACCAAAGTGAAAACCTGAATAAGATGATCGCTGAGATTCAATAAGGATGCACCATCTTCACTTTTAGATAAAAGCTGAAGTTTAAGGATTTCCGATAATTTTCTTCACCCTGATTTGGCTAGAGGGATGACTGCACAGTTTCTCGGCATAATTTTACTTTTGCACTTATATAACTAGACGAAAGACGTATGTTTTAGTTGAGATTATTAAAAGTGTGAAAAGCGAATTACCTCCAATATAAAGAAATAACGGCAGGATCCATAGCCACTTAACAAACTTCGCAAACCTCATTACCAACGCAGTGTTGAATCTTTCAATTCGATAGGCTTTCTTCGACCTTGTATCATTTTCAACATGGTGAGTTGTGTTAAGTCGGCAATAAACACACTGTGTAAGGTTAGTGTACCAAATAAGACCGGTGCAGCGTTGGACAAACAAGTTAAACTATTAAATCAAAGTTAATAATTACTCATCAAGGGTACAACGTGCAATGCAGGCTGATAATTAGAGGCGTCCTTAAATGATTAAGCGTTTTGGGTTCATTTCCTCTCGAGCTTTAGGGAAGTCCTATAAATGTTTGAAGTCATCCTTTTAAATAAATGTAAAAACTTTAAATAGACGCTTCCGAATAGACTGATGCTACGTCACACATGACATCCTGCAAAACTCAGAAATAGAGGTGCCAGTGTTTGGGTCATATGTTTTGTAGCGTCCACAGTGCTGATAAAAACAACTTTGTAGGTAAATGAACTGCACCTCGCACCTCTGAGGTGCATTGGCTTAAACATGTCTTCATAATATTCAAAATCAGGTGTCAAACTGGCAACGTAGAAAATTTTAAGGGTAATGAGCATTTGCCTCAACCTTATTTGGAATCAATTTTACTTGCAAGCTATAAGTGTCAACGTTTTCTTAAATTCTTATATTAGTATTTCTCAAGAACACATATTTCAATATTCAATATAATTCAAGATGTTAATCTATATGAGTTGTAAAAAAATCTGTGACAAAAATATCTAGGTTGTGAAATATCCATTGAGACAGCTTCTTCAAATATAGACCTTGTGCATATGACGATACATAATAAAAAGTGTACCCTTAACATAGGCAAACGGGCATCATTGCAACTTACCCCAACAAATGTAGACGGGCTGATTCGTGTATCGGTCGGATATGGGCGTAATCTTCTCCGAGCGCGTGCGAAAGCTACGTCGAGCATTCAGTGTGCTTTTCTAATTTGCCACCAAAATGATGTCGCTTGACATCATTGCATAAGTTCTATTGATCTATCAACCCATTGAAATGATGTAATTGGTATATTACTTGAGCAGTGAGACACAATTCAAATTTCGTAGATTTGATAGCTTATTCATCCAAATGCAGGATTTTTAAATCTGGTGGAGGTAACTTCAGTTTTGACGAAAGCCGAATGTAGCGATCTATGAGAGAGTGTTGTAACTATCTTTTTGTGTTAGGGGGCGCTCGCTACCAATGTTCCTCCTTGAATACCCCCTATTATGAGCACGAGAGTTGCCTTTAAAGTACGTCACTGACTTTCTCCCTAATGTTTTAAAGGTGTTCTTATTAAAATTTCATAGTAGTGTATTTTGCAAATGCATTTGTTGACGTAATTACTGTTTTGAAAGATTCACAACGGATTTTGTATACATGTTGTAACTCCCATGGTTATGAAACGGTAGCAATATTTTGTGGATAAAACAAAATTTTCCGATCCATTGTAGGTAGGCGAGTTTTCACCGGGTGGGTTAGGTGGTTGTCTGACTTCTCTGTGGTTTGCGCGGTGGCTCCTCACTTAAGTTAAGCCTTTGCGCTCTCACAGGGTCAAGGTTTCAACCACAGACAAAGGAGAAAATTTCAATAGGATGAATAACTTTTGCAATGAAATAACACATCATTACAAATATAATCCGTCGTATGCATTCCCCATATGTATAACCAAACCGACTGCCCATTAGCACGAATGAAGCATTTATTAAAAATGTGTCATTTTGTGATTGTTGTAGTTTTTTAAACCTACACCTACTATGTAGAAATTTAAATGCTGCATTTTATTGCCCAAAATTTGGTTAAAAATCCTTTTCTTGCTAGGGTTCTGGTGTTCCACTGTTTTATCACCCGGAGCAAAATAATAAGGGTCCTTAGACTGGTCCCGGCGGCGGCGCCTTTTTGGGAACACTCAACGCTCCCACAGAACCTTCTGCGCCTTTAGGAATCTGATCTGAAAGTGCCCATGACAACATCGTACCTGTACGTGCCAGGATGCGAGTTAACACCCCTTTCACAAGTCATTGTTCCGTAATGTGGTTATTGGGCCAGACATGAAAATTAAAATTATTAAATATTACAACCCTTTGACACATTACTATTCATACAGTAACATGACTACTTAGATTTTTAACAAAATCATACGTATTTAAGCAGCTGAAATCATAAAGAGTTGCAGAAGCTTACCCCTTCCCCTGGGTCAGAATAACATCACGAATATTGTCATCCCTTACCTAAAGTGCAATTTTAATGAATTCTTCTTCCACCAAATCAGTACGAAAACTTTTGCTTGTAACATAATAGTACGCTTATAACGAATACCTGGGCGTGATGTTTCCAATTGTATAATATATGTGTCTAAAGTACCGCAATACGTCTTACAACCGGCTATATGGGAAATTCTGTATATATTATACCAAAAGTCAGAACCAATAATTGAGGGGAGAGGCTAACAGTAAGTAGACGTCAAGGGAGGGGAAAGCTGGGGGTAGGTGGTTGGGGACATGGTCCTCAAATAATTTGGTTGGTTCCACCTTCCGTTCCCCAATGGTCAACTACGGTAATAGGCCTATCTGCTGATATTGTGAGAATGAGACATGAGTCCCCTCCAATAACTTTGTTAAGGGGGACGAAACGTTTTTGATAATTTTGGTATAAACCGTAATATTTGTTGATATTTGTGTGAATGTTAGTCGTTGTGATGACTCAAAGGTCATGAAAAACGATTTTGTTTTCAGGCGTGCTTTCCCACGTACACTACAATGGTATTTGCTGTAGTTGGTATAGGCCTATGTGAGACATAGTCCCCTCCAATACTTTGGTTATGGAGGACAGAGTGCCTTAGGTATTTTTGCAAAGGCGCAATATTGCGTATATTTGCGCGTAGGCCCATAACACATGATCTTTAGTCTTTTGTTTGAGGGGAACGGAGCCCTTTCATTTCCTCACATTCTTTGTCAACGACCGTAGTATGTAGCTCTAGTGACCATGACAGGCAAATTTTGGGGCGCCTTCCCGAACATCTATTGCGACATACATGTCTGGTGATTACTGAGTCACCATCAGACACATTCAGATACATAATACTTTAAAGTGCATATTCAGGGCCTTCAAATTAATGCACTTCATTGGGATATTCCTCTGCAGTCCTACCGCTATTCCTCAGCAAGTGTTTTCTCTGCCCACTTCGCGTCCACTTGTAACTTGTCATGTCATTGTCAGGAACCCTCTTGTTATCCAGGTGTTTTATCCTCCCTCCCTGCACTCTCAATGCTACTTGCGGCAACGAAAAGGTAAGATATAGGCACTCCTCAGTTCGGCGACCCTAGTGAGTACATTTCGTTACCATCATCATTTAAACATATACATTTACATTTCCATATACACACACGTCTATGTATAAATCCACGTATACATATGCGTTTATAGCCTACGTAGGTTATATACGTATATGTTTACATATAGGCTACCGGCCGGTTTACATAAAGATACTTTCAGGTTTTAGACCATCGTCCCTCCCCCCTCCCCAATGTCCAACTTAAATCCTCGCCCTTGAGTGTGGACCGGACTGTACCGTCTTAGTCACATATGAAAATACCGTAGTGTTGGTATTGCATTGCTCAAACGTGACTGTGTCAATTAAAGAGTTCAAATTATGTAGAAATGTCATATCCCTTTAGAGGTTTTCACGTCAGCTTCTTTCCGATTTTCAGTGCTGACCGCCAAAACTCATTCACAGTAGGTGGTTAAACCAGGGAGCTGTCTTCCAGCTTTCTGGTTAAACCGAGGAGCTGGTTTAACGGAATCGTGTGTATGCGAAGAGCAACACCCTACAAACAATTGTAATGTTGTCTATTATCACCTGGCCTTCAAATGTGCAATAAACATAGAGACTCGCTGGCAGTTACTTCGGTGAAAAGCTCCTACTGACGGACAGTTTACCAAATCCTATGACACAACTAAATTCAGTCGACTAAAGATGCATTTAGGTTCCAGTGTAGCTTATAACCAGAAGACGACTCAACGCAAAGTAAATCTATTTGTTCGGGCTCTATCTTGTTCTTGACATAACGTCAAAGTAAATTTCTCCCATAACGGTCGTTTAACCCCCACATACCAAACCTAAGGTTTTCGGCTAATGGAGGTCAGTTTACTTGAGTCCTGTATATTTTGTTTAACAATTCACCAGTCTGCAGTGAACGTTTGTGTTTGTGTGCTCAAAGAATGTAAGCATTAACCCCGCACCCACATTCACCATTTCCGAAATACACTCGTAACCCTCCATGCGCTCAACACAAAAAAGTTACACAACCCCACCTGCTTACCCTTTTTAACTCTGACTTGAACATTTCGCGTTAGTTGTAAACGACAGAAACTTGAAATTCTACAGGGATATGCGTGAATGAATGTTTACACTACGTTACATGATGGGAGTACTTCCATGGTTATATTCGGCTACGCTTTGTCATTCTCTTGATTTAATTGGTCGTAGCTTGTGCTTCCCATAACTTTACATCACATAACAAACCCAGCATTGTGCAAACCAAGAGTACAATGTTAGTGTTGGTTAAAGCTGTCCGAGTTACCGGCACACCATTGTATCACCAAAATCGGATAAACGCTTTAACTCATCTTTCCGATTGCAGGTTATCGTTAGTGATAAAATCAGTGTCCCCGTTTGATTGTTGTAACTTCTATGCCTGGCACGATAAACAAAGTTCATGTTTACCTACAATAGTACGACGACCGAGGATTATAAGAAACCCCGGCCGTAGGGAGTACAAGCTTGTGTCAACATTTGAACAAAGTTCAACGAATAATGTCATTTGTTACAAGTTGGGTCGCTCTCAAATGAACGAACAACAGACATCGTCCGTATCGTCGTAGAAACATCTCATGATTTTCTTGCCCGTCAAATATGTTCACCATGGGGCTTAAAACATTGATCGTGTTCGGTTCCCTGGTACTGGCGTTATCATCCACCGTCTACGCCGGTGACAATTCCAACGAAACACAAGCAATAATGTTTTTGGAGGAGTACAACGAAAGGGCGCAGACGGTTTATCCAGAAAGCATCGAAATATCATGGACTTACAACACAGATATCACCGAGGCAAATCAGCAAGCAATGGTAAGAAACCAGGCGTGGGATGGCAAGAATCATAACTATAAGTATTACCGTAGCCTATGTTTGAAATTTTTTTTAAAGCTTTTCTATTTTGTTTATGTAGCAAATGCCCTTTCTTCATCTTTAGAAAATATGAAACCTTCTTGCCCAGGAGTGCTAATAATTTGCATATTTGTTACTGCTAGAACAGATTGCACTAAAAACCAGTTTCAAGAATTCCGTTTTGAGACCTTCAACAAGTTAGTGCATGTCCTCGATTAATCTTGACACTTTATTCTAATAATGAACAGCCTCAAGAACGGTGTTTACCAGTCTCCATTAGTTGCAACTCTTTGAAACATTTTGCTACATTTTACGACTCCAATACTTAGCATATACGGAACATTATACTGCGGGATGGGTGATGCAATTCGTAGTATACAGCAAGCAAGTAAGTAGATTACAAAATTTAAGCTTAAGTTGGAATGTTATCTATTGAAAAAAATCCCTTTGTTGAATATTCAAAAAAGTATCTTAAACAACATATGAATGGCTATGACGTGTTTTGATTATGAACATCTGCTATTGTATAGAATCTTACAGTCTTTGTCTATTGCTTTCAAAACACGCACTTCCAACCTTTAATGTCATAGCGTCGGAAATTCTCTATTTCCGTTTCTTACCGTACGTTAGTTACGGTATGTAAACCTATTTACCTACTTTTCATGTGACTCGTGATGGAGCTATGACTTCAGTAGTCACTTCCTCAGACCCACGTATAACATGATTGTTAGTATGTTTCATGGCAGGTCAAACATTTTTGCAATGTACAAACCATCACATACATACAATCTTTAGAGGCGATGCCCTGCAATAAAAAAGTCCACTATGGAGTGGGATAGTTGAATGAAAACTCCTTCCGGAGAATGCTTCACTGCAATTTTGGACGTGAACAAAAGAAGCTTCAAGTTTGTCTACACAAAGACAGTTTTAGCTGAAGAGGTTTCTGTCTTCTACCTCCAGTCGTCCAGCTACTACGCTTAAACAGTGGTGCACCCATAGGAGAGGCAAATGGACCTCGAGCCGCTCCTAAGGGATTTGCTGTTCAAATTCAATATACCGAGACAATTTTAATGGTTCTCACACTATTACATGTAATCAAAAACATACAGTAGTGGAAAGTGTGCCCGTATTTGCCTATAAATTTTTTCCTGAACGTTGTCATCCTATCGTGCCGTTTATGCGGCAGAGGAAAGGTAGATTACGGTGAAAAGTATCCCAATTTTGAGCTCTTTAAGTATTAAAATTACTTAATGTTTTGGAAAAGAGAAAGGACACGTCTATTTGGGGTGAAATGGGAAAATGAGTAGTGGTATATCCAGTGAGAGCCCCTAAGAATATTTTAGGATGAGGTGATTGTACTCTACATCAAATACTGAAAATATCATAATCTAGCTCATTAATGGGAAGGACTTGGAACTTTCACGTTCCGAGCCATCTAGAAGGTATTTTGAGAAAACTTTTGTCAACAGTATGCTTAGCCTAGCTTTCTGGTGAAGGCGCTTCTCGTAGATCGTGTTACAAAGTACAAAATTCAAGCCTAGAGCACCTTCAAAAGAAAAAAACATCGTGGGTACGTCACTGTGCCCTATCCTGAGTCATTCGTTGATACTTTCTTCACCCATTCAACTTTTATTCCTTTACTCAGATCGATTCCAGTCTAGAGGTGGCACAGTTTGCTAAAGACATGCAGGTACAGGCGCAACAGTTTAATCGAACTGGCTTTTCATACGACACTAATCGCCAGCTTGAGAAACTGTTATACATTGGCGATGCTGCAATGGAAGACCCTGACCAGTTGGAAGAGGTAGGGAATTGATCTGTGGCGATGGCTGAATTAGATCCATAATATAAATTTACCTGAATGCAATCCATTTGAAAATTGAATAAACAGAACTGTACTTTTTATGTGGAAAGGCATTTCGTGTAGCGCAATTAGAGACGCAAAATGCACTAACTTGGTGTAATTGTTTTGCTAACTAGTTGACGTAAGCGAGAATATGCATTACAAATTATTCAACTGATTAAAGGTCGATTCATACTTAAGTATAGCGTTATAAAGCTATGAAAGTTGAATACTGTTCAATTCTGGGCTAGGTCCATGAGTGGCCGGGAAGATCAAGGGATGGCCGATTTGGTTCTTACAGATTTTAAACGTACCTGTATTAAAATTTTGAAGTATATACACCGAGCTTAAATCTTTGAAATAAGTTGTGTAGAATCATCTTACTGATAAAGAGATTGATATGAAGTTAAATGATTATTCATTAGTTGAACGTTATAATTAACGTTATGTGAAGGAATATGGAAAGTGGGTCCATCTAAACCAAGCTTGTATCTCCCGTTTTTTGAATACAATCAAAAACCTTGCTGTTGTTAAAAAAATCCTAAAACGGCATTTTGGTTTATATGTGTGACAAACTTCAAATAAGTATTGTAATAACTTTTTCAAAAGTAAACGCCAGACTTAGGTAGTGAAGTTACAATAACGAAGTTTGTGTACACTTGAAGAGCATATTGTGTTAACAACACACAGCATCCAGGGCCGGTGATATTAGATGGAGATCCATTGAAAACTCTTTTGTTTGAACCCTACTCATCGCCGACAATTATCTCTTTTGAGGGTTGTTCTTGATGATTCAATAGGCTTAAAAGGTGTTAGGAACTAAGCACAAGTGGGCACGTCGTCTGCAACATCTCAAAGAGCAGATAGGGGAAAATTCCCCCATTGTCAGTCTCTTAAACTGTAAATTAATTTAAGGGTTTCGAAGCGTTTCGATGCTATTTACAACATGTTTAGTTCCCTGTAACTTTCTCAATATGGGTGTGCCTTTTAAATCATGCAAGGGAATGCAGAAACTAGTCAAAATTCGACTGCAAAGTTTCGTCTTACACTTGTTTTGTTCATTGAATAAATCATTCGTATTGGTTTATTGCCAGCATCATTAGGTTCCTTGGCAATAAACAGTCGTTTTGAATGTCAGAACAGTGTTTCGCACTTGACTGTCGGCAACTAGTTAGACATTAAGGCATTTTCCAAATAATCCTTTTTGTTGCTGTAGGTATGAATGAGGTTGCCTAGATATTATCCAATGGAATTTAATGCCCTTTAGTTCAATAATTCCTAATTAAAAGGTTTAGTCCCCACTCTGAAGTCAATGTAATTGGATTAGCATAAATTAAAGTTTTCTATGGATCTCCATCTAATATAACCTCCCTGCATGAACATTGCACCGGCGGAAAGAAGATTACCATTATTAAGGAATTCAGTCTCACCACTAAACTTTAGCAAGAGCTTGTCTTCCAAAATGTATTACGCATTACAAGAGTTTGGAAGAATTGCATCATTTGAAGATTTGAAAGTTATTGGTGCTCATTGCTCATAAGCTGCGAAACAGTGTTTGTTTTCATTCAGAACTTGAGTTTGCTCTTAAAAACGGTTACCCATTGAATTGCCTGATGTTACTCTTTACAATAAGCACCTGCAAACCTTATTTCTTCTCCTTGCCTTCAGTTAAACACTCTTCAAGCGCAAATGGAGACACGATATTCAACAGGAGAGGTTTGTTTGAACAATTCGCCGGACCAGTGCCTAGAACTTGAACCAGGTGGGGACCATCTTAAAAAGTTCTAAGCAAATTTTGTGCATTTCAGAGTTCTACAATTAAAAAAAAAAAAAAATTATTTTGAAGTTAAAAATTAATTTCTTTTATGCTGTGGTAAATGACATAGGCGTAGGAAGCTGTTCTCGCCTGTGCGGGAGGGGACTGAACGTTGTTTCAGACCGCTGTCTGGGGGAGGGGTCTTAGGCTGTAGGGTGTCCCCACCCCTTTGGGAAATTGTTGAATATTTGAGGGTCCTTAAATGTAATTTGGTGAAATTTATTGAGCAAATTTTAGAGGAATTTACTGAAAATTTATGACATTTTTCACAGAGGAAACAAGTAAATGGTTCTCGTCCTTGAATGGAGGGGGGGGGGGAGCGGTGGCATACTTCCTCCCACCTCATGTATTAAAGGATCCCTGACCTTTCATTATACCTGTTCTCTGAGACTCTTACTTTTTGTAAGGTAATTTTACCCCTCGTGAATTTCCACCAACCTAGCTGCTAACTTTATCAAAAGTTAATATTTACTTGTAAAATAAGGTAAAATTACCGCAAATAATTTGGAAGTCCTGAAAGCTCATAAAGTCATTTGCGTGTTCGGTAAATAGCAATATTGAATCATATCTAGTCTAAGGCATTAATTCCTTTGTTACGAAGGCACCTCAGGAATGACAGTGGAACAAGGTACAATCACCTTAGCCACAATATAATTCTCCTTTGCTGAAAAGTTAATTTTGAAATAACCATCTTATCGTAGTTGTTCATGTTTTATTTTGCAATAATTGATGTACGAGATGAAATAATAAAATTTGTAGGCTTCGTGAATTTCGCTGAAGTAGTATTAATCAAAATTGGGTAATACTGTAACCATTACATCACAGGGTGTAAGATCAACCGGCACTATGGTTACTTGTAGTACGGAGGTGGAACCGTGAATAACTGTATTTAATTACGTGTAGATTTTAGACATTATCGACGCTTTTTCGGCTCTCGGCAAACCAATAGTCATGCACACAATATGTTTTCTTGGCACAATTCCCATGCGGCTTTAACGTAATCGAGCGCTGTAGTCGCTACGGCGGTAGGCTGCGCCTTCTTGCATGCCGTATGGTAGAAAGATGTCTTGCAACCTGGCACAAGTTTCCGCATCTAGAAAAAGTTATTGCAAATAGTAAAGAAAACCTACACTTTACAATCCGACTAAAGAGTGCCAATATACTAGCTGAAATTCCTACATGCAGAGATCATTGATCTGCATGTGTTCGCCTTCGATAACCTAAGACCATCTTTACCACAACAAATAACAAAATTGTGTCTCAAATGTGTTCGTGATTTCAATTTTAAAACCAGTTTTTCTTTTCGTTTTTGATTATTTTACCACTTTTACAAGTGGGAGTAATTTGTTCAGGCAGCTTTTACAACTTATTGACTGTGCTACTCTGGTCTGTAGGTCTGCAAATTCAATATATATATATATATATATATATATATATATAAACATATATATATATATAAACATATATATATACAGATATATATATATATATATATACATAAAGACATATATATTATATGAGAAAAGTCCACATATGCTCCATGTAACATAACAATCAATAAAACTTATTCCAAATTTTGACATAATAAGAGCACAGATACGATAAAAACTGCGCATATTTCGGACACTCCTGTGTCCTTCCTCAGCGCAAAATGGAACACTTTCCATTTTGCGCTGAGGAAGGACACAGGAGTGTCCGAAATATACGCTGTTTTATCGTATCTGTGCTCTAATTATGTCATCTTTAGAATGTGTTTTATTGATGGTTATATATATATATATATATATATATATATATATATATATATATATATATATATATATATATATATATATATATTGAAAGGTTATAGTTAGGGTACTACAAGACAGCTTTACAGCACTGTTTCGTAAGGGACCAGTAAGGAAGGTCCTCACTCTTCAGAAGCCTGATGTAGAATGGCGTCAACAAAGTTTTAACGTTGGTTTGTACTTGGCCCGTTTTTATAAAACGGACACGACCACTCCGAGCGAACGGAGATACATTACCCATTGGAATAATTACACAACAGATGTTTATTTCTACGTCTGCAAGATCTTATGAGTTTGTTTCGCTTGTTTAAAGTGGCTATAAGGTTTGTGTATGATGAGGAACTTTTTTCGAGGCAGAGGTTGCAAGTTTTCGATGATGTAGTGTATGCTCTGGCTTACTCAGAAGCTTCCAATTCAGAGATCGCTCGAAATTAGCATCCTTTAACTTTCAAATGTATTCGCTGATTGTAGTTGAGTTCCTTTTGCTTTTATGATTGAAGCTGGACTTGTGGAGAGTGTAAATTAAATTTGAAGGTGTTTTCTGTTAGACCAAGGTATGATTCTTCTTTGTGGTTGTCTTGGCGTGTTACGGTGGCCTGGGACACTATGTTGTCGGCAAGGCAGTTGCCTTCCACTGGGCATTGGCTTTGCGCTCTGCAGTTGCAGTTGTTCTGCTTGGCTGGTTGTAAGTGTTATGGTCAGTATGTGTTTGTTGTGCGCTGATAGACATATAACCCTAATGTTTCAAGAAGAATGTTCGGCTTAGACAAATGTAACGTTAATCAAATAATGTTTAGGTTCAGTATTTTTTGTTAGGTGTGGTGTGGGCATAAGCTTAACTACCTTAACGTTTAAAATAACCCAGTCTTCTATAGCTGATGAAGCTAATTAATAATTGAAAATGTGATGATAGGTTGTTTAATTGATGATTGTTAGTGCTAAGTTATCATTTCTCACAAAAATGTAACCTTGCGTACTCACCAAGATAACAAAGGTTAACAGCTCTTCATGATATGCTTCAAAGGTTAAATGACTCACATAGGCACACACGAAAATATCGCGATTTACAAATGATAGAAAAGTGTCCCTATCTGTTTGGTCTTCGATAATGGGAGTGTCAAGATGTTGGGAGGGAGTTGATGTTCGAAGATTGACCGAAGATTTTGATCAAATATGGAATATAGCACACTTTGCTCAAATAGCGCGTTTAGTAACAACATGGTTACTGTTGGATATCTGAGCACGATTGAGGTTACGATGGTCGAATTCAGCGTAGTGATAAGAGCTTATCAAAGTGGGTTGGAAAACTGCAATCAGATGAATTGAATCACGTTTAATTCTTAAAAGCGATATAAATCATAAAATTGGGAGGTAGTGAAAGAATCCTACCAATATTTTTGCCTCTGGTAGCCCTAAAAAATTGTCATTATTTAGTTCTGCCCCTACCTTTAAATATCTTCTCCTTCAGAAAAAAATATGCTTCATTTTATTCTGCCATAAGATCAGATTGGCAACGTTTCAATAAATTTTCAAGGTATGAGGTTTTTTTGTTTATGTTTCATGATATGCAGATACCTTAATTAAAACTACATTAGCGATATCTTCTGATAACTTATCGGTGTTAATAACTAATAAGGTATTTCTGTCATGTGACCTTTGTGATGAATACTAGAACAATGCATTCCAGTGTCACAGTAATGGTGTTTTTGAACTACATGCCAATCGGTTTAGTGCTTAGATTAGTCTCGGCGGTCAACGAATAACGTGACTTTTAATGGGAAGGGAGAGGGGAATAGTTGCTTAGGAATGGCTTGGAACATAGTTTATACTTTTCAATGTGGAAAAGCCAAGATCAATATCACTTGTTTGTGTTACCACCACTTCAAAACCAAGAATCGAGACTTTCGTCGTTCATTAATTTAACAGGATTAATTATGAAATATATACCGTCTGTGTTTGTCCATATCTTGCCCTAACCTAAACATTATTTACACGGTATAGCATTGTTTGCTATAATTAAAAATCTAAGCACAGTCAAATTACTACATAAATAACAAAAGACTTGATCTTGTATTGAATCAAACTGGTCAGGCACTTAGAGTTATATAAAAGAGTGATATAGCAGAGACAGGTTTAGATCGATGATATTTCCACTAACAAAAATGCCATCTGAGAGCTTAGCTTCACGCATGAAATATTTTCTCAGCTTCCGTCTTTGATATGAGATCATTTGAGGTATAAATGATTGTGACAGCAAGATTGTTACAAAGAGAACTCATATTTAAAGTAAATTTTAACACTTTCGTTTTACTTTCATGATTTATTATCAAAATGAATCATTTATTTTTCTGTGGTTTATAAAGTTTGCTGCACCAACAATTCAGTGTACTTTGTAGTCGTTTATAAATATACCACAGAAGGCAATGAGGTGTGTTACTGTGTTGCCTATTTTGCGTAATAAGTGGGTATAGATCAGTACCAGTAGACAACTTTTGGTAGCCATATTATCCTCCAGTTGATGTATGCGTGTCGGTGTGACCACTGAGCCTTAACTACATAGGTGGCATAACATAACTACTTGGGTGGCATCAACCATGACTATATTGTTTATGGGGTAATTTTGGTCCATTTTTGCTTGTTCATCAACTATTGACGGAGTTTTTTCCCTAGGTAATCTAAACCCCTGAATTTAAATGAATTAAAATGGAAAGTAGGAAGGAAAACTCTTTTTTCTTTCCTTCAAGTTGGGCTAACACTTCAAATAGATCTCCAACTCCAGGAGACAAACCAAATTAAATTCGTTTTGCGGTGATTGTCTCGCTTAGAGCCCACTCACACTCCACATCTTACGGTGGTCATAAGTACTGTACAGAACATATGTTAACTTCTTGTCCTTCCCTGACTCCTAAATCTTTACTCAAAAATGAACTTTAGTCGACTGAGTCTTGAGCTGTCCCGAAGACACCATTTTCGAATCAGTGGTTGAAGATTTGTTATTCATTCGTCAGTTTATCAGTAGTTGAGATAAAACGATCATCAACTTAACGATTTTATAAAGCAAAACAACATGTTAAATTGTTTCGTAAATTTTTAAAACACTGATTTGCTTTAGGTTATAATTTAGTCATAATATTGGTCCCGGGGTTGACTAGTCACTATCTCTCACAGGGCTCTTCATTTCTCTAGGGGATCGACCCCTCACCAGAGGTATAAGCCGAGGCTGTATTTGAGTCCATCTAACCCGATTCCGGGCCAATTCCATCCCTGTGGCCACCATCACGGGGCAACTCCTAGTCCAGTACCGTCCGATTTCGAACCAGTTCCAATTCCAATTGCAGGTCCCCCAAGCCTGGGCCAATTCCGAGTCCGGTCATTTGACCATGTAGCATCTCGTACAAATTCTTTTTTGTACTATATTTGTACGCTCAATTGGAGCAGGGGTTTAGTTGACTGTATGTGACTATTCATTTGTTGAACTGTGCACCAATAACAACGTAGCCTATGGTAACATATTTGTAACTTTAAATTCACTGGACTCGGCTCGAATCAACTTCGAGTCCGAGTCCAGCTGCAGCCCATTTTGGGCCTATCCCGATTCCGGGCCAACTCTGAGTCCAACGAAAAACGGACTCCAGTCCGGAATCGGACATTACAGCCCTGGTATACAGATAAGTGCAATCACAATGAAAAACTACGTATTTCAAGCTGTTCAGAACTATACACTAAGTATGCAACTTGGAAGTGTTGTTTATATAATTTATCATTCTTGTAAGAATCCATACTACCGAATTTAGATTAGCACAATATTACGTGGACGTTAATACCCAGGAAACGTTGTTGACATTCCCATATTTATTACACCCATGCTAGCGCAGACTGTGCCCACTTCTTGCTTATGATTCTGGTATTTTGTCAGCTTATTAAGTGATAAAAATTGCTTTAAAGCAAGCTGCAGTCAATTTGAGCGAGTAAGTAGATAAGCTACTCTGTAAGTTATATATCGGTCTTCCGAGGGGAGAACCTCAGAACTTCATCTCTCAATAAAGTCCATGCATGTTTTCTGCACGTTTGTTACTTCATTATCTTTCTTTCTGATGTGCCTTTGAAGGTTTGACACGAATTATGGCGACCTCACGTAATTATGACGAACTCTTCTGGGCCTGGGACGGTTGGCGTGAAGCAGTAGGGGCACCGGCCAGGGAAGACTACAGGAGATACGTTGAACTGAAAAATATTGCAGCTCAAGCAAACGGTAGGAAACTTTATCCAGACTTATACCTTCAGTCGTCAGTAAACCGTTTGTGATTAAGGGTAATTCACTGCTAATAATGTTTTGTAGCACAGTAACAACGAGAAAGGTTCCCTATGATTCAACAAAGTAGCAGAGCAAGATATGTCAATAACGTAGGGCCTACCGCAGCCTGTGTGTATCTGTGGTAACCAAAAAGTTCTACTTTCTTATCTCTAAATACCTGATAAAGTGTTAACACGATTTAACTTTAACTGTAAGCTTATATAAGTACAAATACAAAAGATTGGGTACATACACAGGCATTGCAAGGGGGGAAGGACACCGACGAAGCAAGAAGATAAGAGGTAGATATTACCTAGTTGGTAGATATTACATTGAATCCTATTTTTATTTTCGGGGAGGCTTCTTCTCAGTACTAGTTCTTATGCACTGCCAAGGATACACTTAATCTTTGAAATGGGAAAATTCCATCAAATCCTTTGACGGAACTAGAGAACATGTTGTACATTTAGAGTATTAACATCGCTATTGATGTCAGTAGCAGTGGCGTCGCCAAACTTTTCGGGGTTAGAGGCAGGACACCGGAGGAGCACACCAACGTGAAGGTCGTGGTGACGCGACACACTCCCCTGTAGAAGATGGGGGCAAGGAACCCACACAGGGTGTCTGGTGGGGACCAGGGACAATGCCCAGGTGGTGGTGCAGTGGGTGAAACCCTCGGAATCGGTGTGGGTTTTTACAAAATTTTGACCAGTAGAATGAAACATTTAACTATAAGCATACTACAAAATTAAAATCCACTATTTGACCCAGTTTGTTAGCCTAACTAGCAACAAGATTTAATGATTCGGGGGAGGGAGTTTTGAGTGAGGACAAAGGATTACGTTAAGGTTTGCATTGGGCTTTAGAACGATAAACCCACTCATGTTCCTGAATAGGAATTAATGGTGAGACGATTACGGTACCTTCCAGGTATGCGACTGAGGGGAAGCCCTCACATTAAAGCATCAGAGGTACATCTACGGGGGTCGATCTGGAGTCTCGCCGAGAAATTGGCAAAGAAGAAACCCTTGAATGTGATACATTGGGGTTTGGGTGCATTAAAATTATAATTATGAGACACATTTTGCCTGCATTTTCTTCAGCAATTAATAGAAAAGAAGATGGCTAGTGCTCGCAGACACTGGAGCACTCGCGAAGCGTGCAGAAAATTTTGGTAATTAGTGTAAAAGAAGTACTTATACTCTCTATGGAGGTATCGCCACTTTATTATCCCTGGTGTGGTACTTGGCTCCTCCTTGGTGAGGATTCGGTAGGGCAAAGTTGTCCTTGCAAGGAACCCATATTTAAAACAAACGAACATTAGACTGTGAGATGAAGCTATTTAATTATCCTCATATGTGACTGAATGTATGTTAGAAACGCAATAAATATCGCGATTTTAACAGTTTCGAACATAAAATTGGACTAAAAGATAATCGATGTGGGCATTGCATTGAATGGAGTACACTCACAGTTGCAGTGATTCTATAGCTGTTAAAAATTACGTTGAAATGATACCTCTGGAATATATTTCCCAGAAACACAGTGCTTCACAAAGTTCATCAACATTAATGATTAATGCACGCGAAGAGTGCCTCAAATATTTAGTTTTGATAACATTTTGTGCAATGTTAGTCAAATAATTGACTAAGGAAGTGACGGTGGGTCCTCCTGTC
This sequence comes from Holothuria leucospilota, assembly GCA_029531755.1. Lineage (NCBI taxonomy): Eukaryota > Metazoa > Echinodermata > Holothuroidea > Aspidochirotida > Holothuriidae > Holothuria > Holothuria leucospilota. The sequence goes on from CM055969.1 coordinate 21,419,803, forward strand.
CAAATAGATTTACAAACGGTGTTTTAATTCCAAAAATCTCATTGGAAGGGCACACGGGAGGGGGGGGGGGAGCGGCGACGCCATTGGTTAGTAGTGACATTTGTGTTTAATGGTTTATTGCAATGCTGTAAACTGACATACGTAATTCATTAATACAACTTTGTCGAATGATTATACCGGTGACGTTTTAAGGACATGCCTCGTTTAAAATCTCATAGAAGGGCGTACATGCGGGTTTATATATCTAACTTTAGTCTCTTGCACCAGAACAATGTTGCTTTTGAAACAGTTGAGTACCAACTCGATTAAAAAAGGAAAATTTAACACCCCTGAACTGTAGATGTTTTTGATACGTATTCAATGTCTCAAAATTGTATTAAAGCATCTTGGGAAACGTCACCTTCTGAGTGACTTGGCAAGGGCAGGTCCTTGGCCAGACAGGGTACTGAAGGGGAGGGGGAGATAGCTTCACGGGAGGGGGGATATTTCTTGAGGAGTGAGCAATACTAAAATGCATTAAGGTAATAGTAGTTTTTTTTTATTTTACTTTTAGGAGAAAATTTTTCCAGGGGTGCCACCGTGTGGCCCCCTTGGCTACTGGCTTGGAGGTCTTGGGATTTAACAGTGTGAGGGAATTGATGAGGAATATTTGCTCATCAATGTTTGAAATTTATTTCATATTGATAAGCAGTAACTCAGACAGGTAAACAATACACATGTAGGCAAAGCACGAGAAAATTTAAAGCTTTATTGGAGGAGAATTAAAATTGATCAGAAGTTGAGGTTACCTTAGGTAGAAATAATAAGATAAAAAACAGGCTATTCCGCCCCTTGATTAGTAGAATAATTTTTTGAACTTTTCCATCTAAAAGTATTGCTCGGAAGAATTCTTTTAACGGTGACGGTAGTATATTGTTTGCCGAGTTTGTGCTCATAGGTCGCATGCATAAACCTTACACAACAACTGATAAACGTTATCACCAACCTGAAAACCGCCCTCTATAGGAGATGTTGTACAAAAATGTGCATACATGTACTGGTATATGTGTACTTCGGGTTTTATGACATTGTGAAGTTATGTTCATTAGGTCTATTAACTGAAGCCAATATTTAATGATAAAGATGAAAAGAATATGCAATGGTCAGGTTTCGATAAGTATTTACATTTATCATGGGAACATAAAAATGAAATTGTTGGAGGTCTCAAGGTCGATATTAATAACAGGTCTGTAGTCATGGTGTACTAGAGGCTGGTTTGTATGCACATAAAAGTCCTTCAGTAACATCCGATTTTAATCCTCTGGCGAGAACTGTTCACCGAAAACAAGAGGTGCACGTCCACACTCGAGCTTGTATCAAGAGCAGTGGCGCTGTCAGGATTTGGGGATGGGCGGCACCACAGATGATCGCAATGCCACCCCACTTATAACCCTCAGTCCCCCTCCCCTTTGAGAAATTTTTGTAAGCTTAGATGCAAAATAGTGCTATCTTTGGGATATTTTTGAAACTGATCATAATGGCTGGAAAATGTCCATAATGTAGTGAATTCTAAGTTTTGGTTAGGTGAAAGAGGAGAGTGTGTTGTCTAAGAGAAGGGTTGTCAACAAACCTCCCGAAGCTCCACTTTTGGCTACTTTACTGTTTTCTATTTGGGGGAAAGTTTTCATGCAAAATATGTACACAGAGTTCACAAAAATATTCTTGGACTACTACGAAAATTTTCCTTTGTTTCATTGTGCATTATAAAATGATATCTAAGGTTGGCAGACACCGGTGTAGGGCCTCCTAGTTGGAAGCGCTGGATTAAACAGCAGGGGCACTGACATAACATGCTTATTACCTGACATCCAAAAGATACTATAGAGAACGTATGATGCCAAGCACTTTTACAACTATCGTATTTTATTAAGTTTGAACGAAAATCCAGACGAACAGCTCCAAGGATTTTTCTTCAAAATAAGTAAAACACCACGACTTTTGTGAAGTGCTTGGTGTGCTCTTATGTATCATTCGGACGCCAGGTAAAACCACCATACTAACTTCCCATTCTGTAATTAACCCAGAGTTTCCAGCCTCATGGTACGAGCATTGGAGGGGTGCCATGTCACAGCCAAAATATTACTAATTAATGATTATTCCTTAAAATGTATATCAGTTCAAAGCTTTGCTAAAGATAGCACCAATTTGCATCTAAGCCACCTTAAATAAACAAATATATCTCAGAGTGGAGGAATTTTCCCCCTCCACTTGGCCAGAACATCTTTCCCTTATGTGCACCCAACAAAAATAAAAAGCAACTCACTAAAGTATGAGAATTTTTAGCATAGGATCAATTAGAAACATAGACCCTCTACCAGGGCGACACCTCCCCAGAAGGTGACAACGGAAGGGTCCACTCCGAGTGCAAAGAATTGTATGTACTCATATGAACACTTCTGGGTTTATCTGGGGTGGGTTTATGACATAATTTTCTGTGATTCCCACAATCATCAAATCCTGGAGGCGCCACTGTGTTTATTATATAACGGAGAGATAGATGTTCTTATGTATGATGAATAGGTTATCTTCATTTAACTGTGCAAACAATTGTCATATCGTGAATAAAGGAGCTTGCCAAGAGTACAATTAACCACAGCCTAAGAACTCTCCTCGGTATCTTCTTCCGGGAATACAATGAAATGTACTATGATATAATTCTTATCTGATTCGCGTGATATACATAGACAAACAGTTGTTATGATATTCACAAATTACAGATCAACCGGACTGTGGAGCGTACTGGAGATCATGGTATGAGACACCAGACCTTCAAGCACAAGTCGAGCAACTATACAACCAATTAAAACCTTTGTACCAACAATTGCATGCTTACGTCCGTAGGAAGCTCTATAATGTGTACGGGGAGGATTTCATCAATCTCAGAGGACCAATACCTGCACACATTCTAGGTAAAGATTGTTTCTGAGACTGAGACGCCCTCTTTCATGGTGTTGAAGGATTGATTGGGGATCTCTACAGGCGTCTGTTTAACACTGTAGGCGTCATATTATGGTTTCGTTGTAACCTTACTTTCAGGAATTTAAGGTAGTACTTCCATTATTACATATATTAATGCGTCTATTTGTATAGCCTATCAAGCTCTGAGTGAGTGAAATGGCCTGAGTAAAGGTAGCAAAAGTTTGAGCTTTTCCAGCAAAAAGTCTTCAAGGTCATGGTGTGGTAAATTGAAAGTGACATGAATGGACATTGCAACTTGTCAGCTTCCTTGTGAGGGCTAGCTTGTACCTGGCGACAACTTCTACAAAGTTCAAGAGGCCCCTCGATTTTTTTGAAATCAGTGTGTAAGTCGGGGGGGGGGGGGATCTATTGGGGATGTGCTACCTTAAGAAAGAACACCAATATGTTTTTTGTCTTAAACCAAGAGTTCATGCTGTTTACATTTGCACTTGTTTTTAGTCTACAACATCGTTGCGCTGGTGCCCTTAAGGCAAAAGATTTGTTGTTGGTATTAGGTCACTTATCCAGTAAACTCCAGTATTACCTACGATGCAATTATTTATTTTTTGGGGGGTTTCATTTTTCCATGACCTTTACAAACTTTTTCAGTTTAATGAGTTGAAGAGACTTGGTTATTCAACAGCCAGTCCCAGGGTAATAAAGGCGTACTGAGAATTGAAAACATTAAATGTTCTTAAGAAATCGTTTTTGTGATTGACTACTGGTAGTCAAGTTTTATAACTTAGGTGCCGCTTTAAAACATAAGGCAAGAAAACAAGGACTTAAACGATAACCCGCTAGGTGAAGTAAAATCGTGAAAGTGGCAACACAATTGCCTTCAGATTGCCCAAGGGGATGCTATAAAATAGACAAGAGGATTATAGGGGACTTGATAAGCTTTTCGAGGAGGTTTTCCAGCACAGTTCTTGCACAATTTAACGTTTGTATATTTACGTTTACTTAAAGGGAAGGTCATGATAGCCGATACCATTTGGTTTTCCTCACACAAGTCAGCTTATATATATATATATATATATATATATATATATATATATATATATATATATATATATATATATACATATATATATACAGAAACTGACGAATAACACGGTACGAGGACTGTTACGAAACTTCATAATGCAGAAAGTTTAATAACAAAAACTAGAAGTTCCTGTAGATCTACCCAATTACCCTGAAGACCGCTATTAAAAAGTAGACGTTTCAGATAGATCTGCTATCCTTGGTCACTATATAAAGAATAATACAAAAAGTCCTGAACATAGCTGCTCCAAATAAGGCCGTGATACAAACAAAGACTTAGCACAAGCCAAAAATTTAATATATATATATATATATATATATATATGATATATATGTATATGTATATATGTATAAAAGTTGAAATGTCTTCACAGAACTCCAACAAAATGATATCATAAAATGTATTTTCAGCCGTTTCACCCGCGCTTTCACACATTAATTGGGGATCTTCAGAGGTAAATGACACGAGTACGTACAAAATTAGTCGATACTTAGAAATTGGAGAGGTTGTCATAATAAATACCAATTAGACTTGGAGGATGTCTTTTAACACTTAATAAACTTATCGTTAGATTATAGCCCTCTCTGCTCTCTGCCCATCAAAGAGGCTTTTTACCGGATAAAAGCTCAACAAAGAAGCTATTTACAATATTTACCACTTACGTGGTAAAAATAATGTAAGAATTTCACCCTTCCATCGAAGCTCCAATGGGAACGAACTTCTTATCATGGAAAACTATTCCATGTGTAAATATAAGCCGTCACTTAACAGATAATTTTGTTCACTGTACATAGCTAACCATTGTATTTGCGTTCTTGGAGTTCTCGCGGCTGTGTGGCATTACATTGTAAATAGCTTCTTTGTTGAGCTTTGTTTAGCTTGGTGGAGTGCTGTGAAGTCATTTCAAACTTTTCTTTTTATATTTACACTTAACGATGTGTTTTGCTCATCTTCTATCCATCTATATATGCATATATACATATAGTGAAGCTAATAATAAGAAAAAAAAACAATTAAAACCAAGTTTTGTTCATTTGTGATATACTTATCTGTAATAATAATAATGCCGTTTTGCAGGGTAAATTAAGAGTATGTTTTGCCTTTGCGTAGTTTATATTTTAAATGGTGAAAAATAGTTTCTTTGCATCTGGAAGTGTAAATATGAAAATACAAGTTTTGAAGAATGTAATTTAACATGAATGGCAAAATGTTCTAATGTCAATTCCAACATTTATATATTTTTTTAAAGGTAACATGTGGGCACAATCATGGACAAATCTGTTAGACCTTGTTGAACCTTATCCCGGCAAACCAACAGTGGATATCACGCCTTCCCTCGTGTCAAAAGTAAGATATTATTTTCCTTTTTTTTCTATCTGTTGCTACAAAATCAAATTAAAGAGATCAAGGAAGCTATGAATTTAGCAGCAGAATTATTGCTTAGGTTAAGGTCCAGAGATGAAGCGATAAACCAAATGTAAAGAAAAAACCTGGTATCATAGGAGAAAAAGTGCTAACAATAAGAAAATAGTTACCTTTGTCTTGTCTTTCTTAATTGTACCTGTCTTAGTTTAATGTTTGAGTCTCAGTTTAAATAAGAGAGGCGCCCACACTTATTTACACCATAAGCTTGTATTCAATAGTATAAGAGTATATGCCACAACTATTTGCCAAACCGACTGCATGGAACTTTACAGTGGGGTCAGGTGTGTTCGAAATTTTGTTTGACCGGGGAGTTGTTCGGTTTGAATTCCAAGTGGCTGACTACTTACAAAGAACGCCTGGTTACACTTAGGATAGAAAAGCAGGGAGTTATTACCGAATAATTTGTGAAATGAGAAAATCTTTCCCCTTGAAGAACGGTGGAACGAACTGGCCGACCACGGCACGAAATGGCCGATTTTATGACGTCATTTGACCACAAACGATTGTTTGCTTAGTCGGAGCAAATATTTACCCTGCACGAGAGCCAGGAACTGACCATTGTTCTGTTGCAGTTTTCATGCTAACCATTTGTTATAATTCAACCAAACCTGGACCGATTTTTCTGGTTTAAAATTTGTTTTAACGTCAATTTATCCATGAAGTTCAGTTCCAGCGAATTATTTTGTGTAACTGCGAAAATTACTTCATTATGCTTCAAGCCACCTGATATCCACTACAAGTGAGTTAACCGCAAAAATGTGACATCTGGAGATATAATCCTTGAAGCAGATGAAGGCAATTTTGTCCTTCCTTCAAGGGAACGAATTCTCTAATGGCGGCCGGAGAGTGTCCAAATAGCGGTCCCTACGATGCATGGAATTTATACACCATTTCTGAGTAAAACCTTAGCACTTGACTAAGTGCTCATAATTCTTGTAACATCTAAATACATTAGTTAGCCACGCCATAGTTATGTACCTTCAATCTTGGACAAAACTCGTTCAAATACCCCCGCTCCCCCGTGCAATGTTGGGGATAATGAGGTCAATTCGGGTTGCACCGTTTGGTTTAGACACAACATTGTACTGGGGGACGAGATAGCCATGTATCCATACAGCCAGTGAAGTCTACCGCCGTTGACGTAACACGACACATACGTTCCTTCCCTTTCCATTTCAACTAAGTCAATGCCTACCCCATGGCGTCTAACGTATCGGTGTTGAATTCCTTTATTAAGGTAAAAGGTAATACAAAGATTAACTAAAAAAATATATCAATTTTTTAAAGTACTTTCCTATGACGTACGCACACAGCTCGGGATATTCCCTCTTTTGAGAGAATCTCCCTGGTTTTCCGTGATTGGGACAAACTAGTCAGGGAAGCCCTGCCGTAAGGTAACCGTGTTTACATTTGGTCTTTTCACTTATACCTCGACATCAGGGAGCAAAAGGCGAAGAATTTAACTCTCCAACCAAAAAACCAGAAGGGCCATTCAGGGATTGGACCTCTCATCTTTAATGAATATCCATACGGTTGCGAATTTAGCCTGAGCCAATGAAAAACGTGGATGAAAAACAAGCTTCTCTTGTACCAAAACAACGTATCTTTTTCGTTGAAACCAATTCCTACCTAGAAGTCAAGCACATGAAAGGAAGGTAGCATTTGCTCCTCACCTTACTGAAAGCTACCACCTATATCATCGTCTGTGGATAAACATTGAAAATGTTCTGGATTAGTTGGTTACGGCAGGTAGGTGATAGTAGACACCTCCCTGGTTATGGCGAAGCTAGACGTCACTGTTCACTGCTACTCAAGCCTTGCACAATGGCAGTGTTATTGGTCGAACTATTCGAGTGAGTACATGTACAATACTTACCTGGCGCAGGAGTGTCCGTGATCACGACGGCGGAGCTCCCAGGGTGGGACCTGTTCTATTCAGCCAGTCTAGAACGGGACCATTGTCAGGTGGTGTCAGTTAAGTCAAAGTTTGTCCCTTGGGGACGTTGTTACTCCTTCGGGGAGCAGAACTCCTTCGGGAGTATTGTTTGGTTTTCGCCCCTGGCTCTTCGCCAGAGAGTCAGGGGACTTTTGGAAAAAAAAACATGTACAAAACTAGAAGTTTTGGACTTGCGTCAAATGTCCTGGGTGGGACCTGTTCTATTCAGCCAGTCTAGAACGGGACCACTGTCGGGTGGTGTCAGTTAAGTCAAAGTTTGTCCCTTGGGGACGTTGTTACTCCTTCGGGGAGCAGAACTCCTTCGGGAGTATTGTTTGGTTTTCGCCCCTGGCTCTTCGCCAGAGAGTCAGGGGACTTTTGGAAAAAAAGACTATTCGAGTGACCAATAGCTATAGCGCTGCTAATAAAGATGTATGTTCACACTCGAAGCTCCATCTTTTACTGGAAGTGAAAATGAGTGCAAAATGCTATGCTCCCTGACGTTGAGGTATAAGTGAAAAGACCAAAATATGTAAACACGTTACCTCGAGACAGGGTTACTCTGACTAGGGAGGAACATTGATCATAGGCACCGCCGTTTTGCCTATTTTACGTTCAATTCCATTCGTTGTTTGTGTACATTTTCAATGGTGAATGGTTTTTGAACCCCCCTTGAAAACTTAATATCAAATGAAATAGGATTAAACATATATTCGGAAGTTGTGTTGACATAGCCACCGAAAAGTTATTTCCTAATCGGTAGTTCACCACATCATTGTTTGAAAAAAAGACACAATTCTTGAGTGGTCTTCATTCTTTCTGAGATCTAGTCTATGTTAGGCTAGCAAGCACTGAAGTCGTTTTCTCCCTTTCGAAAGAACTTAAGTTTTCCCCGTAAAGGGAGAATCTCCCGGACTGACTACAGAACCGCCAACCAACAATCTGAGTTTAAGAGTTTGAGCAAAGCAGGCAGAGAAAATATATATTGCTTGGCATTGGAAACTTGAATTTGGCAATGGAGCGATAACTGAAAATAGAGATATGTATCTGTTTTTATGGTATTTGAAAACTGTAAATAGTATCAGTGTTCCAATGACCTATCGTTAAATTTGGTAGTATAGTAGAAATTCCAAGAGTTTGGTAGGCTAAATGTAAATCATGGAACTGGATATTATTTGGAAGTAACCCCCTCCCCACACACCTGGAGAGAGTTTGAACCCCTGGTCATTAAAATAATATTGATTTAGGCTTCTATTGTCTGGGTAGTTACGGGAGCCTATGATACATATTGGCAAGATTTTAGACCAAATGATTTACTTTTCCTTCACAGGGTTACACACCGCTGCAAATGTTCCAAGTTTCGGACGAATTTTTCACGTCACTTGGACTGATAGAAATGCCTCAAGAGTTTTGGGATAAATCTATGATTGAAAAACCAGACGATGGAAGATCTGTTGTATGTCATGCATCTGCGTGGGACTTTTACAATCAAATAGATTTTAGGTTGGTCGACAAAAACAGATTTATTAGACGTGAACAGTCTCGGTACAGATTTTTATATAAATATTTCAGTGAAGAACTTTTCTATAATTACTGGACGGGTCCTGCAGCAAAAGTAACATTTTCCGTCAGCCCATATTGGATGTTAGAGTTGCTTGTTTTGGCAAGTATTTATAATAAAGACCACTTTAAGAAGATAAGTTTCTGATCGTACTCTAAAGTACCTTCTAAATACCTAAGCAATACAGTTAAATAACGTAAATGTAACAGTCAAAATGTCATTATATATTCTATATGGTCAGTAGGTCGACCGCCCTGTGACAGACTCAAATGGATCGTTGACGCCCTTTTTAGCTATTTAAAGTGCTTCCACCTATTTGCAATTATTTGTCATTTTCTTTTTCGTATAAAATTACTCATTGAGTCATTCTTAGGCCCAGTTAACATGAAGCTTAAACATCTGTCATTATCGGACCCATATGCCAGAGGAAAGCACATGTGAACGATAACTATGTAAACGCACATAGCAGACTATTTCGCGCAAATGTGTCGAAAGCTGACAGAACGAAATAAAGGAAGTACCATTATTTCTTGGGGGTGTTTTATCAAGTGTTGAAGCTAGGTCAGAGAACATACACATACCTTACACCATACCGTGCTATTTCTGCACGAACCTATACATGTTTCGTACAGATAACTGTGAAATATAATGAAGTGATAAACTGTAGTAGCAGCTTAGAAAGTGGCTGCTAAACCATGACTACTTCACTGTGAGAGTCAATAACATTAGCTATGACGCGTAACGTTACAGCTTAGGGTTTAGCGGGCTGAATACACGCATACACTACGTCTTCAATCACGAATAGGCAAGTTACCAACCTTGAAGTCGTCGAGAAATCATGTTTGCTGCGTTAAAGTTTAAGGAAACACTCCGCAAAAGGAAACAGTAGCCGCAGAACAAGCAAGTTTATGACACTTCTTTTCATCAGACCCACATAATGTTAGACTAGAACAGGATTATATCGGACGTATATCCAAGTTCTGGCCGACCTCTTTGGTTAATGGCATCGTTCTCATGTAAGAAAAATTACTCAGAAATAGCTGTTCGTTGTTAAAAATACAGTTTTTTGGAAACCATTTCAACCACATTTAGGAGATAGCTGGGTAAAAAATTAGGAAGTCTGTTACCGTACTTAAAATGCTTGACAGAATCGCGTCACTGCAGACTAAAAACTACTTTTTGTCAATACTACTTCCGCCATTTAGGGAAAGGTGCCATTGATTAAACACAAAAGATGCTTCAGTAAAACTAAAAGTACGGTACTTTTTTGACAATTTGAATAAAAAACGGATTACAACAGACGAAAAACAAATAAAAATACCAGAATTGACTGAAATAAATGTATCAGCACAGTATAATTCCAGCAATAACACGACCTTAGTCTGAATGACCATTTGTCACTGGAGGATTTACACAATAAACCACGAGACGGAATTCATGCACACAACTTTCCTATATGAATCATTTGCCGCGATTTAGAGCGTATTTTAGCCCCACCCCACTTTGTTTTACTATATGAACCAACCAATGAGGGCTTCAAGCTTAGATAATATTAGGGGATTGATATTTAGTATCTACTAAAAATTGCCCTAAACCCTGTTGTGTCCCAACTCATCCCTCGACGTAACATCCTAGCTCCGAAACTGATTCTACAATAGAGGATAATGCACCACCTACTAAAATAAAACTTGGTGACTTTTTGCAGGATCAAGCAATGCACGGACATTACTATGGATGATTTCATTACTGTTCACCATGAAATGGGTCACGTGGAATACTACCTGCAGTACAAAGAGCAACCAGTCGTTTACCGAGATGGTGCCAACCCTGGTTTTCACGAGGCGGTCGGAGACGTTTTAGCTTTGTCAGTGTCGACGCCCCAACATCTGTATGCTGTCGATCTACTGGATACGGTGGTGGAAGATGATGGTAAACGAATGTTCTTGTGCTTTCTAAGTTAAAGAAATGATAAAAATTCCATTCAAAATTCAGCCGAAAGTTGGTATTATGAACAAGGCGCATCACCGCTATTGTCTTCTGCGACATACCATAAGCATGGCCATACGGGACTATTTTTCTCAGGGAGGGCGGTGACTTTTGCCCGACTCCAGACCTAATTTAACTGCCCAATTTTCTGCCTGACTGAGACAAAATATCTGCCAGATTTCGTCAGGTTTCTGTCTGACATTTGGGGGCGGGGGGGGGGGGCGGCCGCCCCCAGCCCCCCGGCCCGTACGGCCATGACCATAGGACAGAGAAAATGTTTGTAAAATCAACGCATTTCGGATTACATATTTTGGAGAAGGAGTGATTTTCAGCTTCTGTTCACATAGATATATTTCTGATATTAAATTACAGAGGCTGATATTAACTACTTGATGAGTATGGCTCTCGACAAAATTGCCTTCCTTCCTTTTGGGTATCTCATGGACCTCTGGAGATGGGGAGTTTTCGACGGCAGCACTCCTTCGTCAAAGTACAATGAAGACTGGTGGAAATTAAGGTATGTATAATGTTTTTCATCCAAGTACTTTCTAAGATGAAGCAAAGCACATCCCCATAATGGTTTCCTCACAGAGGGGATGTATTAATTATACCTCCCTAACTTGGAAACTTTATAAAACGGTAGTCAAAATTGATCAAAATTCGGCAGCAACAATTTCCCGCCATCAAGATGTCTTTCATTGCCAAGGTCAAGGAAGGATAGAAATATGCTCATTCCAACTAAAAAAATAAAAATATTTCATTTCACCCTGGTGAATTGGGCCTTATTGATCCCTGGTACAAAAATACAGCGAGAAAGGCCTAGTGAAAAATGTACACGAAAAGTCAGTTCGACAGTAAACCAAAATTTTAATCCACCCTCCTGGATACTCCTCTTTTCAAAGGTGTGTATTGCCTTTCCTACTTAAACGTTATCTTCATTGACTCATACTTAAGAAAGACCAGAATTTGGAAACTGAAATAAGATAAACTGAAATAAGATAAACACCTTCAAATATTTTTACACAAATTACCCACGCTACTCAACAAGACAGGAAGCCAAGAGTCAGGTTTATGCGAGACATTAAAAACTAACGTGTTCCATTTGCTTCCCCTACTCGACCCCTCTCCACCTTGGATCATGATAATCATGCGCAGTTGGGGGAAATAAACAAAAATACAACCTCGGAGAAATTAGTCCACATTAGCCAATAGCGCAGAGCAGACTCACGCGTTTACTGCGGTAACTACAACGAAAGTCGAAACGAACAACAGAAGCAGTGGTCCTTAGGAACATTCTCGAGAAGCCAGGAAGGTCGCTAATAATGCCCTCCTGAAGTAACGAAATACTGAACGCCCAAGTGATTTTACCCAATCCACACTCGACATCACCTGCACAACCACTTTCACTATAGCCTTTCATTGCCCAAATCATTTGAATCAAAAAGTGCGGTTCTTGTTGAATTGCTATGTTTCTAAAAATGGCAGTTGGGTACTCCCTTAAGTAACCGAGGCGTCGAAGTAGCAAGAATGCTGATGTCAGTCACAGGCTAATCGAACGGTATCGTCTAGGCCCGAGTAGGCTCCGAAAAGCAGAAAAATGGTGGTCTAACACCACCTCCCTGAGGTTATCGAACACATTGTACAAGTGTACAACAAAATGCACAAACAATTTAAGGTTAGAAAACACAGAGATCAACAGAACAGAATAAAGAGCAGAACAAAAAAGAACAAATCTCTTCGTATGGGTTTTTTTTTTATATTTTCTTCCATTAATACCAGGTTTTTTACAGTAATGATCAGTGGCGTAGATAGAGGAGGGCAGGAGGCGGTCTCTCCCACAAAGCCTCAGAAGGCCTCTGTCGGAAATTTCTAGTCTCTGTCGGAAACTTTTACCACCTTAATTAAAAATTCTTGGTTACTGACAAGGTCTGGAAGTGTCATTTAAGGCAATCTCGGAGATATTTTAATCTATTTTTTCTGCGCGCTGCACGCCAGATGATGGAGGCTCTATGCTTGGACAGTACATCATTACTTCAAGATAATAATCTGTCCGAAATTTTTTGGCTTTTGCCCTCCCCCCACAGAAAAAAAATATCTAGCTACGCCACTGGTAATAATACTCTGATTAGCAAACGCTTTGGCCGTATGTACCACTTACTGCATTTCATTTGCATTTGAATTTCAACCCTTTGTCACCTAACTAAAATGTCTTCAAAGAAGTTCGTGAGATAATTCATTGATCATGATTAACCTATTGCATTTTTGACCCTTAAATGTTTACAACGTTACCTGTTTTTCTCTCAAGGCTAGAATATCAGGGAATAATTCCACCGATGGAAAGAAACGAAGGAGACTTTGACCCAGCCGCTAAATACCACATTCCAGCAAGTGTTCCCTACATCAGGTGAAACATTTGGCAAACATTTTAAATGTTTATATTAAAGGGGAAATGCAGTCACCCCAGTTTGGATTAGTGTATAGTAGTGTACCCTGTTTCATGAATGGCTCTTGAGAATCATGTGACAATGTTTTTCTCATTACATTGTTCAATTTATGAGGAGTAACTTCTCGGTTTACCTTCAATATGCAATATATAGGTCCTGAAGTATCATGAAAGGCACTTTAAAGAGAAATAAGAAGAAATTTGTGAGATTTAGCTGTCATTTCAAAATAAGTTTAGAGCGACTGCTTATGTCCTTTAAGTACCTTCCTCAGTTGGGTACGTAATTACATAGTATCCCGTACTTTTCTCAAGTTTTCCCTTTTTGTGAGGCCTGGTACCATATGCACACGAAGGTGAACAACCCATTTTTACGAAGGGTTTTACCTTCTCTGGGAGCTTGGTAGTTGATTAACTCCACCGGATTAACAAATCGCGTTTTGTGTCCAACCAGAAGGTTAACTGAACTTGAAGGACATGGTCCCTACAGTAATTTAGTTGACACTGAAGGGAACGGATTTTCTTTCGCCCGAATATTTGCCCAACGGAAGAAATATTTTGCTAAAATTTGAGAATAGACCTTTGGGACGACCTTCTCGTAACTTACTGATCTAAAAGTGTGGATTTCCACGGAGAATGCATGGGAACCATCAGGAATGATTACGTAGAATTGTACATGTACGTGTATGATATCCGCATAACTAGCCTGTATTCATAAATGTGAGTTAAAGTATACATCATCGTTTCAATATGGCCGACACATCTTCGGTCAAATACCCGTTGGAACCACTCCTTACAATGCGTATAAATGTCATCTTTAAAAAATAACTCCCCTTTTTTGTTTCGTTTCTTCTTTGACAGATATTTCATCAGTTTTGTCATTCAGTTCCAATTTCACAAGTCACTTTGTGCAGCTGCTGGGCAGGAAGGGCCTCTGTACAAGTGCGATATTTACCAATCTGAGGAAGCTGGAACCCTCTTAGCGTGAGTGTAATCCTTCCACAGGGACCGCGGAGACGGGAGGGGGGCTAGTGGGGCTTTAGCCCCCGCACTTTTTCTGCCGTGGGCATTTTGGGCCGACTTAAACTGCATGGGATGACAGGTTTTTACTTTCTTGAACATATATTGGGCCGCTTCGATGATTAGCCCCCCCCCCCCTCCATTTCAAAGTTGCCTCCACAGCCCCTGTTCCAAATGTTTTGGTCTCATGTTAATGTAACTAGCAACTGACATTTACTTTTTCTACACCTGGGTTCCACAAATTTTTATCTTGCATCTTGTTTGTTCACTTGTTAAAGTTCAATGAAATAAGTTCTTTCTCCAGCAATTGCACGAATTTTTACTTGGCAAACGCCAAGTGAAAATGCACTTCATCGCTAGAACCTTATAGGAGGTTAGTGAGTTTTTTTCACGAAATTCATGATTTTTTTCACACCTGTTGAGTTTTACTCACATCTTGACGGTAAATGGTCAAACTTAGAGATTCTGCACTTCTTACACACAACTGAGTTGGCAAAGATATGGCAATTAATGATTAAAATCATTTATTACAAGACACTTTTTTACCATTAGGTATTATAAGCAACCCCTGTCCACAAAAACAGCGTTTTATCACATTTTCGGTAATTATAGGAAGTGATATATGAGTAATGAGGCTAATTAGACATTTTTATGCAATGTTTTCCTTCAAACTCATCACAAAATAGTTGATATCAATTCAATGAGTACCTTTAAGTTCCAATGTCAGTGCATCGTATATTTTACAATATTTTAAGAGTTCTGTTCTGAGAAGACGGCCTTCGTGTGAACTGTCACCTGCCTTCGACATCCAGAAAAATAAGATTTTCTGCTTTCTTTCAAATGTAGGGACATGTTAAAATTCGGAAGTAGTAGGCCTTGGCCGGAAGCAATGGAGGCTATAACTGGTCAGCGGGAAATGTCAGCTGTTCCTCTAGTGGAATATTTCCAGCCACTCATTGACTGGTTGGAGGAACAGAACAAGAATGAATACATAGGCTGGGATGGTGCACCAGAATGGAGACCAGCTGGTAAATATTAACTTTCCTAACAGCTAGTCGTTTTAAGTCTAAACCATTTAAAGTTTATCTTAAGTCTAGAATTACAAGAATATGTATTTTAGGTGATGGAAAATGATTTTCATTCATCCAACTCCCGTTTTCATAGCTTACTCCGTTGCTGAGATATGAGATGTTGAAATTTATTCACTTAATTTGAAATAGTCGATTGCGCAATCTTTTGTGATGTCCTTCTTGTACAACTCACATTACCTGCTTTTGTTTCCTTTTAAAATAAAGATGTTTGTACGACCTTGAAACATGTACTGTTCCCTTGCATAGCATGTTGTGCAGAAAGGGCTTACATCGCCAAGTCACCCTATAACAGTAAGACAATGATTATATTTTGGCACATGGTGCAGTGGTTTTTCGAAAAATAAAGAAAAACAAAGACGGCGATTTGAGGAGTACGAGAATGACATCACACATTATTGGGCAATTTACCATTAGATTGAGTGAATAAGCTTCAACATTTTACATCTCAGCTCAGGGACGTCCTGTAAAGATAGGAGTTGGACTATGTAGATGCACTTTTCTAGCTTCGTAACATTTGTTTTTGAAATTTTAGCCTTTAGGTACAATTTAAAAAGATACAATCACACTAAAAAATGTTTGCTTCACAAAATGAGATATCCTCAGACTTTTCATCTAAAATAAGTCAAACATTCATGAAACTTTATGTAGGCATATTGCTCTTTTTGAAGAGGGAGGGGGGGGGGTGACGAAGGATAGGACTGTGCTAAAGGTTGAAGTCACATTACATTTGTATGTCACCCTCTGTTGGCAAGTTTGACTTTCACTTCTTACTCAATTTTTCTTCAAACTGCCCTCCCCATAAACAGGACCAGTTTGTTCACATTACTCTTCATTGAACTGTGAAGTCATTCCATTGACCCCCAAAAGAGGTTTATTCAGCGATTATGGCGACTACGGAAATTTGATTGAAAATAAGCAACTGTGGTAATATGAATCTACCGTATGGTTCTAACTCCATCGCCATAACTTCAGACAGAAAAAACGATTTTTAGCAAAAAATACCAATGTGTCATGGACCTTATTCACTGACGTCACGTGACATTATTTGGATGGTAAACAAGGGCCGTAGCCTGCGGGGACTACCGTACTGCCCTGCTGAGATTTTCACACCGTAAATGAAAGTTGGTCTATTTGAGAAAACATACAGAAATGCTGAAAATTTGACTGTCCAAAATATGATTTCAAGGCCCCCAAAAACCTGGATGATGTTAATATGACCTTGAAACATGTACTGTTCCCTTGTATAGCATGTTGTGCAGAAAGGGCTTACATCGCCACGTCACCCTATAACAATAAGACAATGATCATATTTTTGCACATGGTGCAGTGGTTTTTCGAAAAACAAAGAAAAACAAAGACGCCGATTTGAGGAGTACAAGAATGACATCACACATTATTGAAAATGAAAGTTAGTCTATTTGAGAAAACATACAGAAATGCTGAAAATTTCACTGTCCAAATTATGATTTCAAGGCCCCCCAAAACCTGGAAAATCGCATCTAAGAGTTCTTTATTCTCCAAATATTTTCGGTTAGAATCTCCGGATCCCCGTCATAGACGAGTTTTTATGTGGGTTTCCCTGCTTGACGAGCAAACCACCTTCCTCCTTCCAGAATCACCGCTTGAATACACCACCATATACACTATCTAAAGATGAAATAGCAAATGATTACCTTTAATTATTTATTAGCTAAAGTCAATAATCTTATATGTAACTTTCAATTTAAAGGGCATAAGCTGCCGCCGCAAACTTATTTTGAACAACAGCTAAATCTCACAAATATCCCCTATTTCACTTCAAGTATCTTTTATGCCTATGTAAGAACATAAATAATGCATATTCAAGGTGAAAACAACGAGTTAGTCTATACGTTAATTTATCAACTGATGCAGTGAGAAACATATTGTAACATGATTTTTGCAGAGCCATTCGTGAAATAAGATGCCCGGGTACAGATATTCCAATTGGGGTGACTGCATTTCCCCTTTAAATAAAATCTTACTTTCCTTCTTGAAATCTAAATTTTTTTCTAAAGCATGAAATTTAAAAGTAAAAATGCTTAGATGTAATTTTAAGGGCTATGGCTATGACCAACTGATGGTGACTCTTCCAGTGTCGCACTAAGAGCGCTAGGGGAAGCATGCATCGGGTACCAGCCTTGTAGGGGTGGCATGCATTTCACAGCCGAAGAATTTAGGAAATAATTTCAAGTTTAGATCATTTCATGAGTCCAGAGCTTCACCAACATCATTTTAGATCTAGGAAAATTTAGAACAAGAAAAATTTCTCAAAGAGTAAAGGTGTAATCCCTCCCCTAAGGTAACATCCTCTTCAATTACACCCTGACGGGATAGAAAAAGAAATCACTAATTAATGAGGATTCCTAAACATGTAACCAATTCAACGTTTCACGAAGCTTTAGAAAAATAGCACCATTTTGCATCCAAGACACCTCACATAAAGACAAAAATTTCTCAAAAAGTATAGGCATAGTCCCCTCCCCTTAGACAGCACCTCCTGCCTTTTTTGCAGCCGCAAAAATATGAAGAATATCACAAAATAATGACAATTTGTAAAAATGTAATCAGTTTAAAGCTTTTCTAACGATAGCGTGAACCTAACCCTTACATGTGCCCCTCCTCTCCTTTCCTTCGTGATGGTACCCAGATGACATGTGAAAAAGAAAGGGTTCGCGTAGGTGTTAACTATCTGTGGGCATACCACTTGGTGTTCCTCTTAGGTCATGAACTGCCCCCTAGAGATTTCGCCCAGGCTACGTCCCTGTAAACAATGAAGCGCAGTGCACGCACAAAGTATAGACTTCGCAAGCGCGCCTACTATAGAGTTATGCGAATTTCCCACCTGCATACGCAAATCAGCTGTCTACATTTGTTGGTGACGGTGACCTAGAGTTATGTTAACTTATGTATTTCACTGAAGTATTTTCACTTCAGAGTTGGGCCAGACAAAAAATATTTAAAAGGTATCCCTTGTGTCTGAACCAACATTTTCTCGTACCCACAAATAGAGAATCCAAATCAACTGCAACTGGTAGTAAAAGAAGAACACATTTTAAAGTTTATGTTTCCTTTTTAACAGAAAAGAGAATTCATTAGCCTAAGACTCTAATGAAAGACACCTGGCAACGATTTTGCTTCCAATTTCTAGAGTCATTAGTGGCGCAAACTAGCTCATAGTGTACGATGTATACAATTCACAGATAAAAAAATTATTCGACATTTGACCTCTTACTTTTGATGAAAAAGTTTACCTTTCCGCTGACTTTGAACTTAATTATCTTTTGACTTACGAAGAATCGTGACGCATTTTTTCGTTAAAGTGCCAGTTTGACCTTTGACCTACGTGATATGACGAGATGACTGGTATTTCGATGACATTTTCCGACAAAAAATAAGTAGATGGTGATTAAAAACTAATTTAAAGTGTATGTGTGACTTGGATGAAAGACGCGAAAATCACGCTTGCATATTTTAAAGGTTACGTGCCTACTAACTGCCTACTAACAAATTTTGAACATGATCAGAATTGCTGTTGAGGTTGTGAGGAGTTCGCGGCATAATGTTATGATCACTTACTTAGACACTTACATTTTGATGCTTAGTTAAGGACAATCTGCACTCATCTCATCACCTTAGTAGGTAACCTGCATCTCATCACCTTAGTATGTAAGGAGATGAGGTAATAATTCAATCAACCAGGAAAACTTTGACTGGTAAAAGGGCAATTAGAAAACAATTTCTCAGTATCTTTCTTATCTGGGGGTCGGGCGGGGGAGGGGTGGACATTTTACACCTCCTTCGTGAGAGAGGTCAAAAAAAGGGGTGTCCCCTCCCCTTGAGGAAAGTTTAAAAATATTTCAGAGTCCTTAGATGTAATAGATGCAGGAATTTGATGCTACATTTTGCGAATTTATTTAGTAAATTAATTGGAAAAAATAGATATGTTATTGAAAAATTAATGTTTATTATATCACACAGGGGACAAATATTTGTTCCTGAAAAGTATGGGAACAGAAGCATACCATAACCTCATTCATTTTTGGCCCGTAGGGGCTTAACGCCCCACCGGCCCTATCCATACGATTCTACTCAACTCGTTAAAAGGCGTAAGCAGCTGTTTTCAGGTGGGAGGGGGGGGGGCTGAACGTTGTTTGGGACTGCCTTTCTGGTGGAGGGGTGTCAGGGGAGGTACATCCTCTCTCTCCTGTGGGAAATTTTGAATAATTGAGGGTCCTTAGATGCACCATGGTGCGACATTGTGTGCGAGATTTTAGGAAATTACTGCAAACTGTTGAAATTTTTACAGAGGGAACTAAGATGGGGGATTGTCCTTGAATTTTTTTTTTTTAAGGGAGGGTTGGGTGGAAGCATAATTTTGCCCCACGTCATTTTGACTGGGGCTTTAGCCCTCCTCGTGCCCCTGTTTGCTACGACTATGTACTCCTAACTAACTACAATGACCATCTTTCATTCTAAAACAAATCAATTTTATTGTTTTTTGAAGCTCCTGGAGTTTGGACTGGTGCTGGCGTGGCCACGTCGTACTCCTTCACGGTGCTGTTCGTGCTACTACTGGGCAGTTTTCTGATGACGAAGAGATTTTAGTTAATCTATGTATACCACTTAATCGATATTTGTTAAAGAATAAAGTAAAAGATCATCAAGCTTTATTAAAACATTAATATTCTGAAATAAATGTTTTGTTTACAAATTTTACAACATGGGGTTGGGCTAGGGAAAAATTTTAAGTAAGAGAATATTAAATATATTTCTTGGTATGTGGTAATAGAGATAAATACACAAGTATAAGTAACATTTGTGTACTTTCAGTGCTATGAAGATTGACTACCGCAGTTTCGGAACAGGCTCACTGTACCAGCATCTTTATGATTGCATACCGGTAACGTTGCCATGACAGGGGGACGGGAGGGAGGAGGGGATGGGATCTGGAAGATGTTTGATTTCAAACATTGATTGATACGATTTCTTGGTATTTGGCAATTAATTTAAATACATAAGAAAATTCCTTCCTTGCATCACCGGTGCTTTGCAATGTGATCGCTTCAATTTCGGAATAGGTCTTCCAGCAGGCTAAAAATCCTACACCGGTAAGATGGTCATGACATACTGTTAGTATTAAATACGACTACTAACATTTGAGAACAAATGTGAGTAGTAAGTATACAAAGAATCATTTTGTATGGAACACCATTGTTATGCAGTGTGACCAGTGCTGCCATTTAGGCTATCCAGCAAGCGTACCTGTGGCAGTACATGCCGAGACACTGGGTCGGGAGTTTTTCCCCTCAAAATGTTTTAGTTAAGCACTATCAAACTTGATTTTTTTTGGCTTCTGGCACTGTTATTATTTAGTAAGGCAAGCAGAGTGAGGCAAGTATCAGGGGAAGGTTGTAACACTACCCTTGATTAAATAATGAAAAATTCAAAAGCGAATGGGACTTATTTACATAAAACGTCTTTGACTGCAGGGTATCAGTAAATTCTGACTTATTTACTACTTTTTTCTACTGTCTAAGCAGTTTATTTGAATGAGATGTATTACAGGCACATTTCACGGGTCGAAGTTTGTTTAATTTGTATGACGTAGTCTGTAATATCACATATCAATAGAGAAATACGTTTCTGTGGGTTGTAACCTTGATGCTTGCACTGGGGAAATGAAGTGGGGCCGAAGTTCTTACCTTTATTGTGCATATTTTACAACTGTGTGCTATTGGACTGAAGAAGTGCTCAGACACAAAATGTTCCCACATTTAGTGCTTTTGAAAAGAGAATATTACGTGAAATGTTTTAGATGTGTTGGGACATCAAACTGAAATATTCCGCTACTTTGCTTTGGCCATATTCAGTGTTGTCTCTGAGAAGTAAAAGACTTTGCAACTTGCCGTATGTTCTGTTACAACCTGGCCCTTAACTGGGGTTGACTGTAAACTCTCACCTCCCCCCCCCCCCCCAAATCAGGGTGTTTGTCTGTATTCTTTTGAAATGCGGTCAAGACATTATCCATTCTTATAAAAAGATACTTCTACGTTTAGCAAAGTATGTCTCGAAAAAATTATCCACAAACAAACCCCCAACATTCTGCAGTCAAAGGAGTGGCAGCAACCCGAAGCCCCAACAAAGGGGATTAGTTGCCAAAAGGATGCAAAACACAAAGGTTGGTGCGTGAAGATCGCCGACTCGAAAATTGGGATCCTGTTGACAAAACTTTGAAAATTTTTCATTGAAGAAAATTTTAATTTTTTTTATTAAGAAAAATAATGAGATTTTGGATTTTTATCTCAAAATCTGCCCTTCTTAAGAGCAAAATCCAGTAAAACGTGAGAGCGAAAGGACGTCCTAGGAAATTACATATTTTATCGTACTCATTAAAGCTCCCCGACGAAAATGAAAAATTTCCCCTAAGGGGGGGGGGGGGGCATGACCTCCAGCCCTCATCTGGTGCTATCACTGACTGCGGTAACTTGTCCAAGGGTCATTAGGAAACAAAGCAGGGAATTTGAGTTGTACTTGGAGGGACATTACAAATTATTGCGCAATCGACCATTTTAAATCAGGTGAATAAATTCAATCTCAGCAACTTTGTAAGCCATGAAGATGAGAGATCGACCAATAAGATTAATTTTTCAACCAATGTAACATATATTCGGATTTTAGACTTTGGGTACTGACTGTTCCTTAAAGGTTAATTACATGTAGCTAAAAATAACGTTAAGTATACTTACCACGATAAGCATACGAAAAGACGCTAAAATCTGACATCAATTAAAGTCAAGCCAATCACCCATTTCAATATTTAACTTCACCATTTCACTCCATTATTTCTTTATTTTTAACATAAAGTGGGGGTTACACAAATATTTGGCTTCGCGGACCACCTGTTGTAACAGGATGAGGAAACCTTTCAGTCATTACAGGCTGCATTCGGGGAATTGCTAAATAGCAACTCCCTGCTGCATTGAAGTTGATATGGCGATTTCTCCAGCCTGAGGACACTTGAAAGTTGAATCTTTCCAAGGATTTGCTATTTAGAAGGAGATAAAACGGCAGCTCTCTCATTTGTACCCGCCTAGTATCCCACCAAGGTCACTTGCATTGTCAAGTTTGAAGATATAATGGGCTTAAAACTTTTTGTAAGTATTTAACAAAAGGTTCATGTCGTCTGCTAAGTTGGAAAGAAATTTAAAAAAAATATGGTCTATATGCTATAGCATTGCCAGTCGCTTTCCTTGATAATTAATTTGCAGCTCCCAACCCGATCCAACGCTAATCACAATAGGCTAGTTAAATTTTATATACAAGTTGATCGTGCACACACCTTTCGCAAATTGGCGAAAGTTTGGGGAAATTAATGTAATATTACAACAAGTTACAGTCTTTCACCTCTCTTAAGTCATTTACGCATTGTCCCAGTGTAAGACCTTCTCCTTACAAGACTGCTAATCTCTAAGTATTCTAGAAAGACTAACTTGTAAGAAGGCCTTATGGCAGAAGGTGGTATGACTTCATCAATTACCCATGCACGGGTTTTCATGGTCAGCCTACTTACCACATTTGAACTTCACCGGATTTACGGTTTAACAGGAGTTCGTGAAACATTTTTTTCGCAAAATTTAGAAACATTTGACCTTTGAACTACATTTTGACATTCGATCCCACCCTTAGCAACCAATAAGCACTATTTCAAATATTATCTTTTCAGTCCTAGTATATCATGTGGTTTTATTACTTCCTCTACATAATAGTAGGCAAATAATAGCAAAAAATCCAATTTTTAGCAAATTTTACCTTTGAACTATGACGTCATCAATTACGCATGCCCAAGTTTCAATGGTGAGGTACCTAACCGCTAAGTCTGAACTTTATCGGACTTTCGGTTTAGGAGGAGTTCGCGATACACTTTTTTTTCATTTCAGCAGGCAACCATGCAACAGTCTCAAGTGTGTATCTAACTTCGATTCCATACCATTATTTTTGAAAGTTGCAAAGTTGGTCCTGTATTCGTGTGTATGGGTTGGTTATCATCATTACTTTGGTTCTTTACTGTCTAACTGATCTGTCTTCACTTTTCATCCATATTCTAGTATACTCCACAGTGTCAAAGTTTCCCTTGAACATTCTCGAGAGTTTCTCTTATCACTTCTCGTTCTTTTTCTTTTTTCTTTTGAGGGGGGGGGGGGGTTATCATGTCATGCCGCATGATATCTTTTTGAAATATATTGAAAAGAAATAAATATTGGAACTGAATTGACCTCTTTTCCGTCAGGGTAAGTTACATTTAAATAGTTAAAGCATGCAGTTGCTATTTAGAAGGCGATACATCGGAAACTTTAATTTATGGTAATCTTATTAGATCCACCTCATCGTTTGGGGAGTTCAATTCATGAGTATTATAATATAGAGTTCACGGTACCCACTTATTTATCTGATTCTTTTCAATTGATACCATGATATACTCAAGTAAATCATATATACACCTACTTATACCGTATGAATTAGATTAGGAGGAACAATGCTTTGATCCAAACGTTGTTACCGACAGTCAAGTAATAAACACTGTCAATAAATCAAAACGACTGCTAACCTCTAAGGAGTCTAGAAAGACTAACTTGTAAGAAAAGAGTCTTATGGAAGAAGGTCGCATGACTTCATCAATTACCCACGCACGAGTTTTTTTTTTCATGGTCCGGTACCAACCCACCAATTTTGAACTTCACCGGATTTAAGGTGCACGATAAAGTTCAAACTTGGGTGGATAAGTACCTGGCTATTAAAAACTTGTGCATGCATACGTAATTGGTAACGTAAATGGTCGAAAGTCAAATATGCAAAAAATCGGTTTTTGTCATAACTCTCCCATCCAGGCGCGGATCCAGACATTTCGAAAAGGGGGGGGGGGAGCCCTGTTACGTCCCATTTTGTAACAATTGACCAAAATATAACAACTTTCAAACTTGGTCCAAAATGTCACAACTTTCTGCCCAAAATGTAACAACGTGGAGGTTCACATCAGACGGTATTGAAAAATCTCCAACATGACTGTCATATTTTTTTAAGTGCCATAACTTAACCAAACAAGGTCGGATCGGAATGGGAAAAGCATCATTCAATTTCTCATGACATACTCCACTCCTGATCTATCTATCTATCTATCTGTCTGTCTGTCTGTATATATATATATATATATATATATATATATATATATATATATATATATATATATATATATATATATATATATATATATATATATATATATATATATATATATATATTATGTAACCCTCGCTCGCATAATATACCGTCTTCGTAGTAGACTCACAGTTCTACCAACAATACGCTTAGTGATATAAGTGTGCCACCGGTACCTCATGTGGCTCTACTACTGGGGACTATGGGGGATTGTTGTCAGCCCCCTCTAATAGAAAATGTGAATGAAGCATATTATTTCGCAATTTGGGGCGCTAAATAAACTTTAGCCCCCCCCCCAATTTTCAATGAACTCTTAGCATTTTACTGGGGCTATATACGTAGAGAAAACGGACGGACCAAGTACAGAACCTTGTGGTGCTCCTTCATCCAGACTACGTGGGTCAGACAGAATTCAACCTATATTCACGGACTGAGTGCGTCCTTTGAAATAAGAATCGAACAACTTTAATGATGTGCCAGCAATACCGTACTGAACGAGCTTGCAACCGTTCAAGAGCAATATCATGATGTGTAGTATCGGATATATTATAAATACCATCATATTGCATCATATATGTCTCACTTGGGTATGACCCTAATAGTTCCTCGAGAGAAATTGAAAAAAAAAGGACAATACCACGATTTTAAGTCTTTCCGAGCCTCAAATCGGCCTGAAAATAGCGTTTTGGAGCACTGTTTATTTGACATACGAAACAAACGAATCGGGGCATGTCAAATCGAAGACTTGCGAATTTTATCAAAGGGACCGCAGATTTGGACTTTAGGCCTACGGATCCAATTACCCTATTTCCACCCAAAATTTTCCGGTTCGTCATTTTATCCGCCGTCTTGGATTTTTTATGCTCCACAGGAGACACCCAGAAATTGGTAGTCAGAGTAAAATGAGGCACGAGAATTCGACTTGTGCAACTCCCATGCCGATCCGACCTTCTTTGGCCGAGTTACAGCAGGTTAAGTTATTTTTTCGGCCGTTTTGAATTTTTATAACGTCCCCCGAAGCACTCAAGTGGGCAGGAAATAGACTTTCTAGACCTTTTAGACCACACTGAGTTCAACGGAGCAAGTTTTAGCCCAAACTGACGTATGGCGACCATTTTGATTTTCATTGCGACACAGAAGACACCCAAAAATATATTCCAGGAGTGAAGTATGTCATGAGAAATTGAATGATGCTTTTCCCATTCCGATCCGACCTTGTTTGGTTAAGTTATGGCACTTAAAAAAAAATATGACAGTCATGTTGGAGATTTTCAATACCGTCTGATGTGAACCTCCACGTTGCTACATTTTGGGCAGAAAGTTGTTACATTTTGGACCAAGTTTGAAAGTTGTTACATTTTGGGCAGAAAGTTGTTACATTTTGGACCAACCTGAAAAGTTGTTACATTTTGGGCAGAAAATTGTTACATTTTGGACCAAGTTGTTACATTTTGGTCAATTGTTACAAAATGGGACGTAACAAGCCCCCTTGAATATTCTCCTAGATTAACATTATGCTAATTTTTGCGTATTTGGTATTGTTAATGTGGCAAAAAGGGGGGTTGAGGCCGGGAAAGCCCCCTTGGATCCGCGCCTGCCATCAGTATGTTTGAAGAGATAATAAAACCACATGATATACTAGGACTGATAAAATAATTTTAATAATACTTTATGGTTGCCAAGGGTGGGGTCAAAGGTCAAAATTTGTATTTGTAAGTAGAAGGTCATATATGTCTAAATTTTGCAAAAAAGTGTTAAGAACTGTTTTGCTAAGGGTGCATGGGGTTAGAGGTCAAAATGTAGGTCAAAAGTCAAATTTGCTAAAACCGTGTCTCAAACTCATCTTAAACCGTACGTCCGATGAAAAGGAGGAGACGAGATCTGCAACTCCATGGATTGCCCTCTTGCTTCGTTTTTGCATACAGCTATTATATGGCAGAACTGACCCTCACGTTCAAGCAATTTCTCAATTGAAGAGTATGCCATTTCGAAACGAACCTACCCTGAAATTGTGGCCACAAATAATATAGGAAAAATTTTATGATTCCAACGGCTTCAAACGGTGAATTTGATGCAGAGTATAGTATGTTCTCTGCTATTCAAACTTCACACTTCATAGTTTGTCTTGCACCATGCCTCAGGCTGGCGGGACACTTTACCTGTGTGCAGGCGGAGAGGCAAGGGTTAGGTGGAGAAAGATGAGTATAAGTGGCCAGCATAAGTATAAGTATAAATGGATGAGTATAAGAACACATATGCGTATATGCATGCGCATGTGCAAAAGTACATGGACAATGTGTGACTGTCATGAACTTGGTAATCTGAGGTCAGAAGCTCGTCAGAAAATAAACTTCATGTGATCATGTAGCAACAGAATCGTAATTTACTGGAGAGTTGAAATAGTTCTTGGGGGCTCCCTCCCCTGTCCTCTGCTGCTAACACCACCCTTTCAGAGCTTGAGGAAAATCAGAAACATAAACTAAAATTAAGCACCACTCAATTAAGCTAGTGGGATACTTCCTTGATGACAAAGTCAGGCCAGTAAAAGGGAATAGGCCCAGATAAATTCCACCCTTGAAAACTTTTCGAGACAACAATTACTGTCTTGCAACTGGCCCGGGCAAGAGTTTTTGAGAGAACAGTATATGTTACGAGCGAGTTTGGTTTTACCTGTGCAGGTCAATTACCGACGACTTTTTAAAGTGAAATAGAGAACATGTGGGTTTTAATGTTTGTGGTTTTTAATTGTGGTATTCTGCAGGTTTTTCAAATGACGAAACTATGACGATGGGGGACGGGGAGGGGGAGGAGGGCGATACCATACTCCTTCGTGTCATTTGTTTCATGAAGTTCATGAAACTTTATAGAACGATCGTAGCAGATTTGGCAGCCCCTGATCGAAATACTATTGATTTCGTAACATGCATTTTACAATGTTTGATCACTGTCTAGTGGTGCAGGGGTGGATCTAGGCTAGGTGAAATATGGGATGGGAGGTCACTACGCTCTAACATAAAAGTACCGAGGGTGCGTCTTCGTTGGGGCTCAGAGTCCGTTACCTATGGGAAAATCTTAAAAAAATAAGTCCCTGAAGTTTCCTGAGGTCCTTGCGATTGTAATCTGTAAAATTAAATCTATATTTAGTTTTTAAGGCCAACAAATAATAATCATAGGGGTAGGAAGGTACTTTGAAGTTGAGTGGGGACGAAAATGTGTGATCAGTGACCTGGGGATGGGTCTGTGCCAGGTCCGGAAAATGGGGGGGGGGGCAATGTTGAAGGGGCCTCATTTGCGACACAATTTGCAACACAAATGCGACCATCAGATTGCACTGAGGGCACCAAGAATATTTGCAGTCCAAAAGTCTCCCAGGAAATGGACCTTCCTAGACCTTGCAAGCGCATCTGAAAATCCTCATTTCGAGATTTTAAGGTGCAGAAATTTACACTTCCAACTGTACGAAGGGACGATATATCAATGTGTCTTTACAAGCATGATCTAGGGTTGGGAGACTTTTAGTATGAAAGATTATTCCTCCCTTGGAAGGGGCTAAGAAGCAAAATGATGTTACATTTTAATCTTCTCACATGTGCACCATGCACTAGAAATCAAAGGTGGTGCCAGGATTTTTTCCGACAGGGGGCCAAGCTCCCTCACGGGAAGGCCAGCAGCCTGCACCTTCGACGGATTGCCGAAAGGATGGCAAAAGTCAAAGTTTAGGGCCGCGAAGCACGCAGGAAATTTGGGGGATTGCATTGAAGTCAATTTAAAAATTTGGGGTTTTTACTAGGGAAAACGATAGAAAATTGAGGGCTTTCTTTTGCAAAATCAAGTGTGCAACTGATAGTCGTTGAGGATTATATACTTAACCCTTCAATGTTCGATGACAAAACTGGAAGCTCTTCCTGACAGAGAGGGGGATTGCACTCTTAACATAAAACAGCGAGCGCCAAGTGTGGTTACGTTACTAGGTATGGTGAGAGGACATGATACTATTTACTACATGAGACAAAAATATAAAACGAAAGCAAAGGAACTCTTCATTGCGTAAAGCGCCCCCAAATTTTTCATTTCGTACTAAAGGATTTGCACTCCTTCAGAGCGACAAAAGGTAAACCTTATGGGCGACTCTTCCTCGAGGGGATTAGAGTATCACACTTTATCGTAGCCACTATTGTTCCCAGGGCCGTAGCCTACGGGCGCGGGAGGCTACTGCCCACTGAGATTTCCAAACCGTAAATGAAAGTTGGCCTACTTAAGAAAATTATACAGAAACGCTGGAAATTGCATGGTCCAAATTATGATTTCAAGGCCCCCCCAGACCTAGAAAATTGCATATAAGGGTTCTTTTTGGCCCCCAAAAAATTTCCGGGGAGATCCCCAGATCCCTGCCATGGGCGCGTGTTTATGTGGGTTTCCCTGTCTGACAAATAAACCATCTTCCTCCTTCAAGAAACACCGATTGAATACACCACCATATAAACTGGCTAAAGATAAAATAGCCAACGATTCGCTTTAATTATTAGCTAAAGTCAATGAGCTTATAAAGTAAATATTAATTTAAGGGCATAAGCAGCCGCCGCAAACTTTTGAACAACAGCTAAATCTCACAAACATCCCGTATTTCACTTCAAGTATCTTTTATGAAATGTTAGGACATAAATATTACATTTTCAAGGAGTTAATCTATACGTAAATTTCTCAACCGATGCAGTGAGAAACATATTGTAACATAATTTTCCAGAGCCATTCATGAAATAGGATGCCAGGGTACACTAATTCAAATTGGGGTGAATGCATTTCCTCTTTAAATAAAATCTAACTTTCCTTCTTGAAATCTTAATTTGCTTCTAAAGCATGAAATTTAAAAGTAAAAATGCTTAGATGCAACTTTTATGGCTTAAAATGTGTCATTTCCCCCTACCATTTTCTTGCAAGGCCTACCCTATGGCTACGCACCAACTAATGGTGGCTGTCCCATTGTCGCACTAAGAACGCTAGGGAGAAGCCTGCGCCGGGTATCAGCCTTGCAGGGGTGCCATGCATGCCACAGCCGAAGATGCAATAAATAATTAGAAATTTGGATCATGTTATGAGTCCAACGCTTCACCAAAGATGACATCATTTTGGATCTAAGAGAGCGTAGAACAAGAAAAATTTCTCAAAGAGTATAAAGAGGTGCAATCCCTCCCCCTTTGGCAATATCCCTTTCAAGTACACTCTAAACGGGATAGAAAATATAAATTAATAATGAGGATTCCTAAACATATAATCAATTCAATGCTTTACGAAGTTTTAGAAAGATAGCACCATTTTGAATCCAAGACACCCCACAAGGACAAAAATTTCTTAAAGAGTATAGGACGTCTTCACCCCCTTCCTTCCGCGCAGCCATAAAATATGAATAATATCCCTAAATAATAACCATTTATAAAAAATATAATAAGTTAAAAGCTTTGCCAACGATAGCTTGAACCTAAACCAGACCTTACATGTGCCCCTACCCTCATTCCCCCTTCGCGATGGTACCCAGAACATGTGAAAAAGGAAGGGTCCCCTGGGTGTTAACTGTCTGTAGGCATACCACTTGGTGCTCCGCTTAAATAGTGTCATGAACTGCTCTCTTAGAGATTTCGCCCATGCTACGGCCCTGGTTCCAGAAGAAACTGCAAAATTCGCTGATGAGGGCACATCGGCCCTGTCTCCCTTTGGTGCCAGCCATGGTTAAATGTTGGTGTACAAATGGTTATAATGCCATTATTTAATGAAAATACATGCCAGATCACATGGTCTAGTTGAACATAGGCTATACATATGGTCTGTGGTCAGGGTGTTCTTCACTCCTATGGAACTTTGCAATTGTTTATTTCATTTACATGCGACAAGGTAAGGCGGTGAAATAGATAAGAAACCAACAGCAAACTTACAGCATAAGCAAATCTATGCAAAGGAAATTATCAAAGAAATGTGAACCCATTATACTCTTTCATCAAAGGTTTTATCAGACAGAACCAGGTGTAGTAAAATGATGAAGATGTTTTTATACAATATAAATAAACGTAGGGTACATTTTCCTCTCCTTGGTACATAAAGGGAACCCATAGCAAACAATATCCTGCAAGCAAAAATTGATGTTTTAAGACTTTGATACTTTTTTATGTTTTTTTTTTTATTAATATGGACAAAATGTGAATATACTGGAAGAAACATGTTGGCTCGGTGCAGGCAATACTGAAAAGTTACCTAACGGTATCAGTACTTGAGAGCGCGGGGCAAAAAAACGGTGTTCCTACCCCACATTTGGGAGTGAGGGGCGGTCACACCAGTTGCCCGCTCCCAGTTTTCCTAAACCTATGATGATCCGTGAAAATGGGGGACCGCGGGATCGGCGGGTACAGTCCGCACTTGGATCCTCTTCTGTAGTACATAAGCAAAATGTAGTGGTTCGTTTAACTGCCACACGGCTTTACCTTTTCTTACTGAACTTTAACGTATGTATGTTTACAAAGCTTGCTCACAGAGAAGATAAGGAGTCAGGATTCTGAGTGGTATAAACAGATAAAGAGGAGAAAAGCGGTTTAAGTGTTTCTTGTGCTCATTTTACCCGATGGGAAACATTTCATCTGGTACGTTCCTTATACATGTAGTGGTTTCGTCCCACTAGGAGAAGGCACCTAAGCCGTGGAACTACTACGAACAATTAAAGAAAATAAAAAACCAGCTGTCCAGTCTAACAATATGGTTTTAAACAACAAGTAAACAAAGCTTCTGCACTTTGAGTGAAGTGACCACGCTATTTAGTGTTTATGTCAATTTCCAGTACAAACGGCCGACAAACAATATGATAGTGAACACATGATCAGGCGCGAATCCAGACATTTCGAAAAGAGAGGGCTGAAAGCCCCCTCGAATATTCTCCTAGAATAACATTATGCTAATTTTCGCGTATTTGTTATTGTTGATATGGGGAAAAAGGGGGGGCTGAGCCCAGGAAAGCCCCCCCCCCCTTGGCACTGCACCTGATGATCAAGCTGCAACCAAGCGTTACTGTATCGCCTCCTTGAACAGTTGAATGTAGTTAGAAATCACGCACATTACATACATCATGGAATAGGGACAGTTTTGTTTTTGGGAAATTCCGTCCATGAGTTCTTTGCAATAACTCGATATTTTTTCGGAAGTGGTTTTAACTTTGATCACTTCCATAAAGAAGTTGTAGCCGAGCAAAGAATTGAAGAAGATATAGTTCATATTGATCTGCTTCATGGACGTCTAATTTTGGTATTTTCTACCTGCAATCTCAATCTGAAATAGATGGACACCTTCTAGCAGTGACGATGGAAAATTTCTCAGATGAGGGGGCAGGTTTAGGCATTCAGCTGTCTAGTTTTGACATTACAAAGGCAATTTTAGACGTTTTAAAGCAAAGAAAGGAATCTTCAAAATGAAACTGTTAGGGGCTGCATACCCAGCATCCCCAGCCTCCCCGGTTCCATGGTTAGTCCGTTTTCTTTTGAGTTATTCGGTCGTACGCACTAGGTAACTCTTTATCCTGCATTTATCAACACAATAGAAAGTTCAGAACTTCTCAACCTGGACGAGTTAATCTCCTTACAAGTTCATCACATAAAACACATGTGAATCCTACCTAGGCTCGTACCAAGGCTTTTTCGCAGTTGTGGTGCTTCTGCCAGTCTTATGGAAAGCCGATAAGAAACCATCGAATACAGTCATCTTTCAGGGTAACCCTGGAACCCTTGCCAGAAAATTTGCGATTAAAATGCATATCCTAGCCGTACACAGATTGGTCAACAAAATGTTACAGTACGTGACAGGGTTATAAAAAGCAGGTTCAGGAGTCCGCACTCCTCAGAACCCTTTGTCCCCACCCCACACTTCGCTATCACCCACCCTAAATCCACTTGTTTCATCGCAAGAATGTCGAATGAATCGGTAACCAACTTATCGTGATTTCAAACACAAACACACTTTTGCCTATGTAAAACTTCAACAGGCTATGTCACCGCAACGGCCACTAGAACAAATTAATGTGATGCAATTACTTCCTCTTCGATGAATATCGCGACTTAAGTCTCCATAAACTTGGCTTTATCAAATGTATATAACTTCAAACTGCAATAATGATATACCGTGTAACATGTAAGCTATCTTCGTTTATTATCACTATAAACTTTGTTACATTTACGACATGTAAGTGGTTGACAACTATTGCATCATGTCTTAAAAACATGTCTAAAATCGAATCCCATGTTTCGACAATCACGTCTTATTTAATCTCACGCAACCGTTAAGTGCATGCCATATTTTTACATTGTAATTTTTTTCTTGTTAGCTTGTAATAACTTGTTAAAATGGACCATTGCGCGTGACCAAATTAACTTAAATATTGTCGCAGATATGACACAAATGTTGAAAGGATTTAGCCGCCACTGCTTGCTGTCGAACTTTGATCAAGGTTACCGTAGTTTAAATATCAGTAGATAGCCTCTAGTTACAGATGTGACTTGTCCCAGGGGCTCTTTCAAAAAACAATTAGCATCACTGAATATACGGTACCAACTTAGAGAGAGGCGATAGAAAATACAACCTGTTTCGTGGAACCCAAAATGTTGAATTCTGTCACATTCGGAAAGGTAGGTGGACAAACAAAAGTTTCAGAATTGTTTACATAACACGTCGTAAAGCTGTAAAGTAGGACTTAGCAACTTTAAACACCATATAAGTTTTTATTACATGACTTAATTGTTTTCCTTGCCGTAAAACAATTTTAAAGTCTAATAAATACTCTGACTCCTTTTGAAACACACAATCACACAAGTGGAAAATAGTTACAGTATCCGATTTCTACGGACGGAGGTTAAAAAATGAAATTACATTATCAGGTGGGATTTCCCTAAAGGAACGGGCTAGTAAGACTTCATTTTGAATACGTGGGAGGGGAACTAATTTGATCTATTCTGACGAAAAGAATGATCCGATTCCAGTGTGCTGTTCTCTAATTATTAAGAGATTAAGTTACTAGCAAGCTGATTAATGGCTTAACTTATGAATTCTGTGTTTTCGGAAAGCCTATATTTGCCCCAGAAGTTAGGCCTCACAGAATTATTCATTACTTGATCATGTTTCGCCTTCCTGATTTCATTTTACATAATTTATGTTTCTCGACTGTACAGCTTCTTGTATTTGGAGTGGTATTCTTGTCAGGGTCCCTCCCATCATGTGGTCAATCAGACGAGGACGAGGCCCTTGCTTTTCTGGACGACTACAATAAACGGGCCCAAGAAAACTTACCAGTATGGATCGAAGCCTCATGGGACTATTACGCGGACATGACAGAGGAAAACAAAGTGAAACAGGTTAGAAATTAATGTTTTATACCAATAACCCTACCGAAACCAGCGATTAATTTTTACTATTGTCTAGTTTAATGCTAAAATATGAGCCGCCTCCTAGAAGAAAGACAGTTGTCTATTATTATTGAAAAGTTTCACTCCTCAAATAATTATATCCTAAACCCTTCTTGCTTCTAAAACCTTTACATTGGGACGAATGAAATTTTACACATGTTACATAGCGTAAGCTTTTAAAGGAAAGGCAACGCGATTTTGCTTCTTTATAAAGCACAGAAAACCGATAGCTTTGTAAAAACAAATTAAACTAATGAAGTGCTGTGCTCCTGTGTCAAATCATTTAAAATAAATATTTGTATAAGAATAGATGCAACAGCTTCCGCTCCTTTGATGTGATAGCTGATGCGGGCTTCCCTTTGAGGGTTTAGTTACTTATTAAGGTATAAGTAAACCCTAATGTTTACAAAATATAAGTTTATATGATAACAATCCCTGAACATTCTCAATATGACAAAGGAACTCTTTTTTTTTCATCTCAATATCATTCTTTATTGCACATCAAACAATGATACCGTTATGGTTTCACAATTGGAATAGGAAATGGTCATTGTGTTCAATATAAATATTCTATGGAATTCAAATAGAGAAAATAAACCAATGTGTCATAAAGTCTATGGGAACCAAGAGCGTCAACACCTTCTGAAAAGTATGTGTATGTGTGTGTGGGGGGGGGCGGGATAGGGTGACCTTCCTTGACGAGAACAAGTTAAGGTGCAAATCCAGAAGCCCAATAGCAGCTTGGGATCTGGGCCTGCTTAAGGGCCCTTGGAAATTTTAAATTCCAGATGATCTGTGGTGTTATCTGAAGCATGTTCCCATGTAAAGCAATGGAATGGCTATCTAAGGTTTTGGAAAAAAGTGGGGGACAAAGGATGTCATATGCCCTCATTTTTAGAATTAAGGCCTGTTTACACTTTCAACATTTCAGGACAGACACAAGTTGCTACAACACCTTGTTACCGAAAATGTTGAAAGTGTGTACAGAGCCAAAAATTTGGCAAAATGTGTCCCAACATGTATCGACACATGTTGTCAAATAATTCAAAATTAATTTTCCAGCAACATGTGTCGAAGCTCTGCCCAATCAGAAATCGTATCTGAATCAGCACCTGATCCACCTGTAGGTAGCGCACCACTAATTCAAGGAGAATATCCGTCGAGGATGTCACCCTAAGAATATAACACTCTAGAAAAATTTGGGGGGGGGGGACAGTTTAGACCAGTGGTTCTCAAACTTTCTGAGGGTGAGGGCCAAACGCATAGGTTGGGATGAGGTCGGGGCCGCAGGGGAGGATCAAAGGCTTAGGGGGAGGAACGTAATCCGTAAACAGTGGCAGAGCCTTAGAGGTAGGTTTTTTTTTCAAAGGAAGTGATTCCTTCAGAAGGCAATCTGCACTTTAACAGCGTCTTTCCAGGCAAAACGACCTCAGCCCCACCATGGTTGGGACTGAGGTCAGAACATTTGGCCTTTCAGACTCCCTAGATCCCAGGAAATTGCACTTTAAACCGCAGAGTTGTGTCTATAATTACGGGTGATGAAAGGATTTGCCCGAGAAGGAGCCAAAAATTTTTTGAGGTTCACATTGAAGACTAGTCAAATATTTTGGGTTTATTAAAGAATCTGCCCGCCTTAAGAGCAAAACTAAGAAATTCGTTGGTTTGGCTGATCGTTGTCGGGGGATTATTTACTTAATCGTACCTGTTAAGGCTCCTCGACTAGAATTTCCCTGAGGGAGACAGCCTTCCCCGACAGGGTGAGTCTCCTTGCCCCGACCCTGTCTACATTCTGCCTCTAGCATTCGTGAGTCACCAGTATGATCATTTCGAGGATCAGTTATCCTACAATGCAGTCAGAGAAGCGGGGCTGAGGTCTAGAGCCGTATTCCAAAAGGTCAAAAAACTTATAGTTGATTGAATGATTTTTTTTCATTTAACAGAAGCCTTGGAAAGAGTAAGCGCAGATAAAAATTTGCAAACGCATTGTTAGGTGATGCCACTAAGGAAACGCGGGCCTACCGGTACTTGATTTTGTTTCTACAAGTATGTTGAAACAGGACTTGCAGAGATTATAATTTCAGTAATCAATCAACACATCTTCAACACGAAACGTTTTTGAATTGTACAGTCACCTCACCCCCAAAATATGACAGCAATATTGTATTGCCACAAGCTTTATCACTATAAATAGACGCATTCAGCAATGCACTACTGCCTAACTGTATATATGCCACCGTGTACAAAACAACACGGTACACAAAACAAAATAGCCAGTCTTGGCTGGATATGACTAAACAGCAAATAAACCGTACAGCCTGCTACGTAAGTACCCTAGAACCACTTCAGGAGAATAAACTTGGAAGGAGTCAAGTTGTGACTTCAAAATACCAAATTTAAAATACATGTCATGGCCCAAGGCTTATTCCAACTTTGCTTTGCTACGTGTTTCTTGAGGAATGATTTCAAAAAAAAAAAAAACATAAAATCAATTCAGGGGCTGCACCGACAGGGCTGGGGGCCGCACGCTGCCCTAAGGGGCGCGTTTGAGAACCACTGGTTTAGACCATGTTGCTGGAGAGATGTGTTTAGTTTGTGATGTGTATCCGTTAGGAAAGGAATTGAAGTATTCATTCTGCAAAAATAGAGAAAATTGAAAACATATCCTTCCGCGATGCAAAATGACATTTTGAATGAGTAAAAAAGCAGAAACTCCACTCTATTATACAAGCCCTTTTAGCTCAAAATTTCAATGATTATGGTACACAAATTTGGAATTACTGTAAAAGGCCTCCTCTTTAGCTTTCATATGAGGGTTAGCCTGTGCCCGATGAAAACTTTTACAAGGGTCCAGAGGTCACGAAATTGACCAAAATTAGTGTGTAAGTCAGTTGAGAAATAATTAGTGGTTACGCTTCCTGTAGTCCTGTGACTTTGACAAAATGGCAGCCCAACTTACTGTAGCCTGTATGAGAATAATGGCCTGTCATAAGCAGCCGGGTCCCATAAAATTAGGCCTAAATTAGTTATTAGAAAGGCTTTCAAGTAAGTAGAAAGGCTTTCACAATGGGAATCCATACTAGTAAGATGATTTCAACGAGTACGCCGGCGCCGACCTTCGAGGGCGTACTCGTTAAAATCATCTAAATTAGTTGTTTTTCATCCTTTGATTGTCAAAAATGAGGCGATGGTGGGGCAATTTTGTTACTTGGCTAAACATGAAATGTCATCTCGAGGCTCCCATGTCGACTCCCTCCTCCTACCCCACCATACCCTCTCCAGTGAAATGATCACAGAACGATTGTTCGTTACTTTAATTTACATGTTAATGAACAGCATTATGCAACTTATCGGCCGGCCTCATAGGACATTATATTAGGTCAAACTATGTTTCAGCTTCATTTTCATAATTTAGAAGGTATTTAAAAAAATTCAAGTTCAGTGCGGACCAAAATGTTGGTGCAGGCGCGGATGAGAAACAAGAAACTAATTAATTTTATGGGGCCTTTTAGTGTTGCCTCAGGCTC
The DNA here is from genome assembly GCA_029531755.1 of Holothuria leucospilota. Lineage (NCBI taxonomy): Eukaryota > Metazoa > Echinodermata > Holothuroidea > Aspidochirotida > Holothuriidae > Holothuria > Holothuria leucospilota. Next base: position 21,457,490 of record CM055969.1, read on the forward strand.
CGAGTCCATCTATACACAGTGCTTCTGGATTTGATGAAAATTATAAGAAACAGCCATGTTGCTTTCTCGGAGTGTGACTTGCTTTATTTAATCATTATAGCACATAAAATGTTCTGGATTATGGCTCAACAACAGGGTTATTTATTTTCTCAAGGATGACACTAGGCCTATGAAATTAGCCTCGGGCAGGTCACTCAAGTGGGTGATTGTAATGGGGGATTTTTTAAGGGAGGGGGAATTTGACTGGGGTAATAGCCTGGGGAAATTGACGAGGGAGGTGGGGAATTGTCCAGGGGGATCCTGATACCGGATTGGAAATATTCCACAACTTTTGGGCAACAGTATGTATCAGTGTTCTCCAATTGGTGTAATAGCGTTCCGGGCCCCAGCTAATTTCAGAATTAGTCTTCCCCCCTGCTATGAAAAGTGCCACCCAACTAAAAATCTCCTTTGAATAATGGTTTTTCTATACGACTAGCCATCCAAAAATCAGGATTGGTGCCAGAGAGCCCTGGGGGGACATGCTCAGTCGGGGAAGCCTGCCCCCGTCGGTGAAGTTTGTCGGTCTCGTCGAGAAGGTCCGCGAGCCAAAAAATATAAAAAAAAATAAATAAAATATTGAGGAGGACCCGACGGGATATATGGAATTTCCCCCATTATTAACTGCCATCTCGAGGCTCCCATGGCGACTACTCCTCCTCCCCCACCATACCCTCTCCATCAAATCAATTCAAAGTCCCCCCCCCTCCGAACCGCCTGTCAAAACCCTCCCCCTTCTTAGTTGTGGACCCAGGTGGCTAGCCCCCTCCCTTCGTGACGGAAACATTCAAAGAGAAAACATAAGAAAAAGGGGAGAGAAGGAAAAAAAGAAAACGTAAAAAATGTACGTGGTGGTGTCAGTGGTGGCGCCAGGTGGGGGAGGGGGAATGCCCCGTCAGAGAAGGCTGCCTCCCGTCGGGGAAATTTTCCGGTTTCGTCGGGGATCTGTTATGAATACGATAAAATATTTAGTCCCGACATTGGCCAGTCGAACGACGATTAACTTAATTTCGGTCCAAATTAGGGCAAATTCTTCAATGAAAACCCCAAATTTTCCAATTTTCTCAGTTGAAAACCCATTTTTTTTTCAAATTTTCTATATTAAAAGCTCAACTTTCTCAAAGTTTCTCCAATAAGAGTCGGAACCAAAATTTCACTTCAAACATCGTTTCGTCGAGGCTTCGGGTTGCTGCCCCCGTCGGGGAGCTTTGTCCCAATGTCGGGCAAATCCTGGTGCCACCCCTGGTTGGTTAAGGGGTAGGTGAGGCGCACGTCGGGCCCTGAAACTGCTGGACTCCCTCGGGGAACGTGGGCCCCGTGGACAATTGTCAATATTATTCCAGCTGCTCCCCCAAACACCTTTCCTTTCTGAATGTTCCATCTTCCTTCCAAAATTCTGCTTTCCCGCTCATTTTTGACAACATGTTACTCAAATGTGTCGCAACATGTGTCTGCCACATGTGTCTTGTGTATACAAGGTCAGAATTTCTGTGTTCAGTTGTGTCAGCAACATGTGTCGACACGTGTCCCGAAATGTTGATAGTGTACACGGGGCTTTAGGGACATGCCCGTCCGGTTCACCACCTGTTGACGCACATGGTAAGAGCAGCAAGTATAAATTCGAGAGGAATCCATAACAACATTATTTATCATAACTTTGACGAACATATGCATTAATTTAACACATATTTATCGACAAAATTATAAAACCCTTAAGACTTCTTGTAAAACTGCAAAACGGGACCTTTTAGAAGATCCCTACATTTTCACATTCATAAATTTCCATCTCGACTGCCTCTTTCACAATAAACAATAAATATATAGCTTTCTACCTATAATTCACCGACGTTTAATGTCTACATCACCCTATTCTTGTAAACAAGAAATTGAGGCTGCAGATTTAAAAACGATAACCTGAGGATGAAATTACAATACCAAGATTACGACTTTTGTAATGTAAAGAAGTAAGACTAACCTACTAAAAATTATAGTATCCCCCCCCCCCCCTTTTACGCTTGAATATAAATCCTCCAAATCCTTTAAGAAAAGTTACGAAAGTCTCAGTTATGTAATATTCAAAACGGTTTTCTACGAAAAATGCCTAGGAGTAATTAAAGTATAATATAAATACTCCAAAACGGGGCTTTCTTTGTGGTATTTGAAGTCTAGCGAGTCAAATAAGTTATGGGTCATCATTTCTCCGATCTGACATATGAAGCCGAACCCAGGCTAAACACTGAAAAATCAGAATATTTCTTCTTTAATTCTAGAGAGTTAACCGTTTGTTCTCTCCAAACAATGATATAAGCTATTTCCTGTCTGTGTCATGTTGATAGGATGTAAACGCAATACTTCACTTTAAATTGCTTACGTTGAGAACATGGGCAGCATGTCTGGTGCTCATGTTCCACTTACACTTGTAGCATGGCCATACGTAGGGAAATTTTCGATGGGATGGGCAAGGGGCTAAAATGAGAGCCACAGTCAACTGGCGTTTAGTGTTCTCAGGAAAAATGGCAAAAAATGCTTCCCATATTGCAGGAAATGCCACTTTCTTTCATTCCTCACAAGTTGTATCTTAGCAATGTTTCGGCATTATTAATAACCAAAGATTTCAAAGACCGATGTGGTAATGGTTTACTTTAAACATTACTGAAGGGAGGGGGGAGGGAGGAGTATGATCAACCGCCCCTGCCTTGCCCTGATATAAATGTACGGCCATGACTCGTTGTGTGAGTACAGTGTCATTAGAATCAGTACAAGTATTGTCTCTGATGAGCACGAGTGCACTCTTGTTTCAGCGAGTACTAGTTCAAAGTTTGTGAGTACGATAACGAATACAAGCCAGTGAGCCACAACTGGAAAAAAAGGCCGTGGCCGGCCCGACTTAAACCAATTAGAAACTGGGCCCTAAAACCTCATCTAACTCTAACTCTAACGATAACGAATACAGATCCAGTCTCACCAGATCAAGTACAGTCAAATAGCACGCCAAAGCGTGAGTGCGCCACCAGTTTTACTTCTGCAAAGTGTACAGTTGGTACGGTAGTCCTTTTTAAGTCAACAGTCCAAAGATACGTTTACTCTGCTAAAACATGCATTTTTAGTCAACCATATAATAACAGGATTTTGAGTTTATCACCACGGCAACAAACATTAAGCGTTTCCTATAGGCTCTTTAACCTTGACACTAGAAATATATTTGTTAAAACTCTCAGAGTCAATATAAGGTAGGTCATGTTTGTAAAAGTCTTCAGTCACACGAACGGAATCATCAATGGTTCGTTCTAATCAGTGATTATTATATCTTGTGAACATAGTGAAGTATTAGATAATGAGTTGACATCGGCTACCAGGGACGGATCCAGGATTTTACAAACAAAGGGGGTGTTATTCTTTGAGATCAAAGTTGGACGCTACGAGCGTCAAATAGACGAAGCCTCGATAGGAGCGGATCCCAGATCATTTTTTCAGGACTGTAAATTCGGTCTAGGATAGTAATTAATGAATCAGTAGTCAATATAAGCTTTACTTTTCTACCTTGTGCCTTATTTGTGTTGTGTCAATTTACGTGATCACTGTAGGATGTACGAGGCGGGGATGGGAGCAAGGGCAGCTGCAGCCACCTCGCCTTCGGGCAGAAAATTTAATATGTTCGCAAGACAGTACTCAGCCCTTCCCCCCTCCCCCCTCCACACACACACACACACTGAGAATGTTCCTATGCGGTCCTGGTGACTGCATGTTACATTAGCCTTTACCATGTTCTCAAGTTTATTGTTGTTATTGAAAAAGAAATAATTTTGCAAATGAACTGAGTATGCATACAAGATCTTTTCTTGTACAAGAATGAAGAATCTAATCACTGAGGTTAAAAAGGGAAAAACGAAGTCCATTTTTGTTACTTCTCTCAGACGATTGCGCACTTGCTGTATTTTTAAAGGTCAACGACGTATAAAACTAATTATGTGACATTGTTCATGTGAGTGTGTGCGTGCCCTCATAGAATCTCGGAAAGATTCAACACAAGATCTAAAATTCCAAGAGGGAAACGTGCTCCATGTAATAGGTCATCACCTTACTATCTTAACCTTCAACAGACTCAGATGAGAAGTTTTTGATTATTCCATGAAGCTATTACGGACAGCTCCCATGATTACTTCAAGCAGGTGTTACCGAAGCAGTTAAAGCGTTGGTTGTTGCTTGACACCTTGGAAAGGCTAAATGGTTCGTCAGATGTGGAGGAGGCTTGGATTATTGGAACCTTCATAATGCCTTTCTTACATGTACATAATACCTACATGATTAACAAATAACCCTAGCTATATGTAATCAATGATTAACCATGCCCCAGTAGGAAAGACTCGCATGGAAAAGTCGGGGGGGGGGGGCTTGAAGAATATGTTGCTTGGTTAAGTATTTAGTGCGCATCCAATTTCCTTTTTAAAATAGTTAAAATGCTTCACTTTAATGCTCACAATTTTGAAAATACCTAGAGATTCGCCCCTTGACCCCCTCCCCGGGCGTCCCCCCTGGACACAACCAGGGACCCTAAGACGCGCCCTAGACCTTACGCCGTCAGGAGCCCTTCACCCCCAGGCGCATTCGGTTCCCTTGGCTCGATCCATCCTCCAGGTTTCAAAATGAATCCCCCCAATGTGTCTGGGAACGAACAGTGCACGGAAGAGCATATAAAGATAGATTCTATTACTGCTGGTGTAGATTCTCCAAGCCGACTCAGAAGGGTCCTGGAACTCTACATTAATGCAACCCAGTGAACTGACCTGTAACCAGATTGTTAACTAGGAGGGTGGCTTTTTCTACTCGAAAGGAACTCGGGTATATCTTATAACATTTGTATAAATTTGTGAATGTAAACAATGTATTGTGGGTAGTGTTGTTAAGGAGGTTACACTGACATTTTACAACCAGGGTTCTCCTATGCTGAGTGGTGCAGCACTTTTCATATTCTGAGGTAACTTATGTTCAAGAATTAGTCTGAGAGGAACTCTCTACGCGGAGAAGATTGGACGAACTCCGTCTGGTTACGGGCCTAGAGAGATTAGACTTTGTTTCTTCAAGACATGTAGGCCTATAAAGGAAAATGTTCTCCAAAGTTCCCTCGACCCTTTGCCGAAGAGCCGAGGGCAAAAAGAAAACGTTACTCCGGTAGGATTTCTGCTCCCAGCTGGAGCTACGCCCTCAAGAGATACTAAGACTTAACGTGACCAACCTCTTGACCTTCAGACCTCTACATCATGGTTCTGGCATGCGTGGCCCCATTCTAGACAGGATGAAAAAATAGATACTACACATGATCATAGACAAAAGGCAAAGGTATGTATATGTGTTGTCTCCAGGGGCGTAGCTAGGATGAAATTTTTAGGGGCCCTAGGTATCAAATGGGGGGTCACGTCATCGATTGAGGTCCTTAGTTCTTACACATTTCATTAGGACACGCAAAATTTTTGGGAGGCTGGCAAACATGGGGCAGGCTCCCAGGCTTCCTCCGTAGCCACGCGCCTGGTTGTCTCGCCGACCTTTCACACCTCCTTTGTTTAACATCCATGGGCGTCAACAGGTGGGGGACGGGGAGACATATTCCCCCACTTTTGAAATTAGGGGGATATCATATCGTTTGTTCTTCCCACTTTTTCCAGAACCCAAACAAAAACATCGAGTACATGTTTGATAAATTAGCTTAAGAAGTGGCAAATTTATTAAAATTATGCTTAAAAATGATAGAAACTGGCAGCCATTAAATGAATCAAAATGGCCTGAAAATGCCTCAGATTAAACCTCAGGTCTTCTGAAAGTCAAATTTGGGGCCCTTAAGCGGGCCCTGGATCATTCGTTTTTGGGGGGCTTCGCGATTTGCACTTAATTACTTTCACTAAGGTTATATCCTCCCACTCTTGAGAAGCTAGTGACGCTGATGGTAGCATCTAAGAAATCTACAGACAGTGCATGAGAAATCAAATAGAAATTGCACTACAGTGGATATTTAAAGTATTTGGTGCGTCGAAAAATACCATACGTGAAAAAATTCACGTACCTAGTCCATTGTGGTAAAAATGAGAGGGCAGAGTTAAGAGTTAAGGCAGACTTGCAAACCATTTGAAGAGGTCACCAATTTCTAATTGAAAATCGAACCTTTTAACCACATAACCGTTTGGAGTCGAGTAATCCGTGGAAATTGTCAGATTGAATGTAGAAGTTTTCTTTATATCGTAAAATGCTATACGTGAAGAAACTCACGTACTGTTGATGTAGTGCATTGTGGTAAAAAATGAGGGGCGAAATATTACGGCACGTAGTTCAGTTAATAAGACTTATGACTGGCAAACCATTTGAAGAGGGCGCCAATTTCAAATTCAAAATCTATCCTTATAACCTCATAACCGTAGGAGTAAGGCAACCCGTGGTTATTCTCTGATTGAATGAAGTATGAGGGAGAGCCGACCATCCCCCAGCTCACTTCCGGAACTGGGTGGGCCTCTTTATCGCTTTCTGAGAATAATTAAACCGGTGCTGTAGCCGAGTGGATAAAGATGGTGGCATTTGTAGTGATGAAGCTTGGCCACCAGGGAGGTTTGGGGTTCGATCCCTGGCCGGGTCAAAGAAAGGTGGGTTTTTCATCCAAGAGTAATCTACAGCTTTTCCATATTAACTGGATTTTCAAAAGAGACCAAATTTGAGATCTAAATTGTTAGGTTGGTCAGTCCCCCGACGTGAACTTTTAATTCGTAAGCCATGTAGGCTTCTCCCACTATTTGTGGTCGCTTAGCGTCATAAAATAGCTGCCCTTCAAGGCCTGAATTATATCCCATGAATTGAGCCCCGTTGGGATCGTCTTTGCTTTCTCGCCTACTAGGCTAATTCAGACACTGAAGGTATCACAAATTTGCAACTGCCTTAGGCTTGTATAATGAGGACCTGTATGCCGTTTACGGTACCTGTTGTATGGTTGTTGTATGCTCATAGCACCCCACTCCATTTTGCTGCTTAGAAAAGATTGGCTTCATGAGTGATATGGGAAGTTACCCGGCTCCCCGCCTGCTCCCCTTCTCTTCAATTTATCAGAAGAGTAGTGCACCATTCCCCGATTAACTGTTTCCGTCCCTGACTGACTTGAGAATGGTTGTTCAAAGTGGATGGAGGCTTAACTATAGCTAGGAGAAGTGAAGTTCCACAAACGATTGTCACTAATGGAAAGACTGCAGATTCAAAAAACAGGAATGAAGTAATAAGCTAACCTCTCACACCGCATAGATGCAATCAAAGTGAATGCTACAAGACGAGAAATAAAAATTTCGAAAGTTTCTACAAGTTTACATATGTTATTGTCGTAAAAATATCAGCATATAAATTATAAACTAAAACAAAAGTATCAATCGATGCAGATTCCTGATGAATGGAAGGTACATTCCGAAACTGAAACATTCTTCAGATTTGGAATTGCTCATGAATGTACATTGAAAATAAATGAAAGTAAAATTTTGAACAAAAAACTAAGGGCCTTAAAGATTTATTTCTTCATTTCTTATGTTCATTATATGCTTCGTATCACCAGTTTGTGGATTATGAAATTATTTCATAAGTCTCATTGTTTTTTATTATGGGTCTTTAATTGAGGTAAAGGCCACCTTTTGTCGATCGCGGTAAACTCATCTTGCGGACTGCTTAGCAGCTAACAGTTTTTAGAAAATGTATTTGAAGCTGGGTACTATTCACATGCCAGCAACATGCACTCTTGAATGGCACAATGGAGACGTCTGACAAGAATAAATAGTTGTATACGTTTTATACGTGAGTCTCCAAACTTTTTCATGATAGATGTCATTGAACCACCCACTCCCTTCACATCCCACCCCTTCATCACCCCTCCTTGATATAAAAGTCAATGCTAAACAAACGTCCAAAAACTTTGAAGTACAATAAGTTTACTCGTAAAGAGTTAACTAATGTCTTTCGATTAAAAATTCAAAACTATTGTAACATGAGCTCACTGTCCAACGAACTGTTACAATATCCTCCCAACATTTTTGTCAAATGCCATTTTACAAGAAAATCTTCTAAAATAATAGTAAAAATACAATTAATTCGGCAAAACTATCAGTGTTCAGTTAAAGCATATCTCGTTTTACTTTACTACCCAAATATTTCCCGTTTAAGTGGAACATACATTTCTCTAGCTTATCCATAGAACGTAACAAAAATATAAATACTTCATGACAAAATATGTGTTGAGCTATACCTCGTTAGTGTGGAACAAATGCTCTTGAGGAAGTCGACTGTACAGTTAGTAAAGCCTCTCTCCAGTCATACTCTATTTGTCGTTTCTTACTTTAGCGCCCTCTAAACGACCAATTCGTTCTGAAGGGGCAGCCTCCGGTGTCAGAGTCTGTGACTTGAGAAAGTCACATCGGTTCTAGAATCTGCATATTATCGGCATGTTACTTTACTACTACCTACACAGCAAATGACATAAATGTGATGTAGCTCAATTATTATTATAACCAAGGTACATTACTTAGGAGAAAAAACTACCATGGGACGCCCTCATCTCGACGCTCCTCACTTGTTGAAGGGTCAAGAGGTGTTTCTAGAATATGAAATCCTTCAGATACATTAAGACATTTCAAGTTCAAATTTTTTCAACTTTTTTAACAGTATGACAGGCCTGCCTTTGATTTTAGGATACATTTAAAAGATGCGCTAAGCAACTAAATACTTTTGCCCTCATTTGTTAAGTTTAATTAATGAATGTTTAGCAATTAAACCATATAATCTTAGCAATAAAAGGTGTTTCGGAGTTTAAGTCCTTTAGAGGAATGGATTAAGAAAAACTTACGTTTTAATATATATATATATATATATATATACATGTCGTGTGTGTGTTAAGCTGAGACGTCTCGTGAAATTTCATTCAAATTGATATGTGTGGTTCTGTAGTTCTCAAGATATTAGCAAATGAAGTTACTATGACACACCAGTTCGAACATAAAGTGAACTTGTGACAAACACGAATGAGATAATCTTCTCACACTGATGGGCAACCTAGTGTTTCCTTTATTTCCAATCAATCGTTCTTACCTTGGAAAAGATAGGGATGAGTTTATCCAAATGAATGTAAAGTTTACAAAATTCCCATGCCTCTCATGCGATAGTACTGCAACATGGATGGGAAAACGTGTTGTAAAGTTAAGGATTAACATCAAGAGTATATTTATGTGAGACTGTGGACATCTGGACTTTCTTTTAGTCAATTTCGGGTTGCAAAAGTGTTAACTTTATCTACTACTATCCTGAAGCAGCAAATGGAAATTGAATGTAGATTTTCCAGAAGATTTAAAATTTGTCGTCCTTAAACATATCAAAACTAAATTTAAGCTTATGTCCTTTTCCTTAACATGTTTACAGAATGAGGGCAGAAAAAGTGTTTAGAAAATTGATTAATTCCTAAATACTGTTTTACCAGGCAAGTGACTGACAATTTGCAAATTCATTACGTGAGCCCTTCTCGACTATTGTCATAGGCATAGGCGTAGGAAGCGGGAGTCGGAGAGGGGGCTTTAGTCCTAAGTCAAAAATGTGGTGGCGGTGTATGCTTCCGCCCCTTCCCCTCAATTCAAGGACGAAAACCCCTTACTTGTTTCCTCTGTAAAAATGTCAAACTTTTCCGCAATTTTCCTTAACATTTGCCGAATATGTTGCACCAAACTGCATTTAAGTACCTGCACATATTCAACAAATTCCCAAAAGGAGAGGGGACGGTCCCTCTCAAGGACGGCTGTCCGAAACTACATTCAGCCCCCAGTCTTGGACAGCTTCCTGTGCCTGTGGTTAAAGGAATATCCGTTCCCTCCGAAGTCTGGTTTTTGATCTTCCACTGCTTTCTAGACTTGCATGGACTCAATGCTATTTCAATTTTCACAATTTTCATATAAATATTAGAATCAATGGCCACAGTCAAGAGTTTCTGTCTCATTGGTCGCATGACTATTCCACGACGTTTCCCGACAATCGGACTAGAAAAGATTTGAACACTCAAGCTAATGAATACATAAGTTCAGACAGAAGTCAATAAGTAATGCAATCAAATTTTGCAGGGTTTAACACGTAGTCCTTTGTAAGAGTAATGGTCCCTGTTCACTGATGACTTTACGACCTGCGTAAAGTCCATCAAGACAAAATGACTTATGTCTTCCTAACTGAAAGGTGAAGAAACGGGTGATACATTTCTAATTCAAATCCTTTGACATTAGAATAACAGGAAGTATTTAAAGTGATGTGTCTAACCAGAGCGCAGTTGCCATTGTAAGTGACAAATCCCTGGTTTAATATTGGAATTAAAAATGACAAGAGATTATGTAGCACGCATAATTGTATAAGGGAATAGGGTGAACCGGGCAAACGGCTTAAGTTAGTCTGCCATAAAGGAATCGTTATTCACTTGAAAATAGCAAATCCGGGCAGATAGTTTTTTGTCGAAGGATGGCGATGGAAAAATCGGTTTTTCAAAAATTTTTAAATGTGCTTTAAAATCATGGTTAGGGCTAAAATTAAAGTTAGGGTTACGTAGGCAGGGGATATTTGATCTGTCCTTTCATAATCCGGCGTCAGATTTACAAAAAATTAGTGAAAAAGCTGTTATTTTGGAATTAGGGGTGTGGCCAACTTCCAAGAAGCTGATTCGTTCATTCTTCTGAATCTTCCATTTCCATCCTACGAAAAAAACTCGCATCCTGGCAATGTGAAAAATCAATTTGAGTTTGCAGCTATGTTGAATTTGATGTAACTATTTCAAAGTAGTAAAAGTTGAGACAGGACAAATTCGCGGGATAATTTTGTAATTTGTTGCTACCAGTGAGCACTATAACTAAAATTATACACACATGTATACGTATACATATAATATATATGTATTATTTTTGCCTATCATAAAGATATTAACACTGATGATACTAATGTGCTACAAGAGATTCATGGTATCATATCTAAACTTGATAACGTCTGTTGGAATGAAAATTTCTAGCAGAAACTTGATACCAGGAAACGGTGAGAGTTGGAGATATATCGACCAAATCTGTTAGGCAACAAGTGCTTGAGAAAAATTAAACCCTTTCCAGGTACCAAAATTCGATTGACAGGTCTCTTTTTCTCATTGTATAGTTGCTGTTGACTTTTCGTTTTAATGATCATCTCCTTCTTTCAAAGCCCATAATCCTGAAACACAGACCATTGTCACGATATTGCTTTAAAGATTACTGCACAGCCGATAAATATGTGAAACGTTTTAACCGTTTTAGTCAAAACGACTGTACATGCACTCTTATAGTGTCCAATGCCATTATCATTCTAATTTCTTCATTCAATAAAGACTGTATCCCTTTAAAAATCATCAGGAGGTTAAATTTTAATGATCATATTTCAAACGATTCCGGATTGTTTTTGAAATAGCGGAAAATGTATCTATGTTCTAGAAGTAAGATGAAGATACAATGTGCCCTTTTTAAAACTGGAACCCGGAGGCACAAGATAAAATAAGTTTTACTCTCCTTGATGACTGGAAATATGTGAAATCATCCTATGGGCTCTCTCAGATGTAGCAGACGACAAGAACAATGGTCTTTACTGCCTAATTCCTCTAAGGTTTAGAGGAATTTCAGGAACCAGAAAATACGAAGCTTACGTGTCGTCAAAACACCTAATTCCGAAGGAGGAACGAACGTTGTTTCTCCATCTCTCACAGCTCTCTGCTGATACAGAATAACTTTCGCTCTCTTTGACCAGGACTAGCAGCACATCATTACGTCAGTGAAATTGCTTGGCTACTTCAGCTTCCTTCGATAAGAAATATGTGTCAAAATTTTGGTACCAACAGTTGGTATTGCATTCCATGATACAACTCAAGAACTTCTAAATCGTCTATTAAAGAGGTTAATAATTTGTTTAAGTAAGAGAAACTATTGGTATGCCACATCCGACCGATCTTATTTTTATCTGGGAGTGAGTACTAGGCGTACATGCAACACCCACTCTCACTGACCATGATTTGTTATCCTCGACCAACAAGCTATAAGCTGGAATGAGATCCATTGCGTACGTTCATCATCTGTCGTTCCCACCTGTTATGTGAGCGCCTGTTGGTGAACCACATGTTTCGCAATGTGTATCCATCTCCAGCCCCTCGTTCCTCATTCCCAGCACCGTTCTTGTTGGTACAGGACCAGACCCGTCCCATTTAACATACTCAATATGACCATTTGTTTCATTAACGTAGGCCACCAGAGGTGAATTTGCGTGTTGCACCACCCACTGGTATGTTGGTGGTGGTTCACCACTCTGGAACGGTTGCTGGTTTTGCCGTGTTTCTCGAAAACCAAATCTGTACCCCATGAAGGGGCGTCTGGTTGCATTAGTTGTGCTGCTGTCCCTTCTACAGGTTTTGTTGCGTCCGTCACATGGCACACAAGACCAGTAGGCAAAGAGAATCAGGAACAAAGCAACGCCGAACAGGAGGTAGAAATCGTCCCCCATTACTTTCGACTAGTGTACTTCTGTCTGATTATAAAAGGAAATGAAAAATATGAAGCATATCACTATCAATGTGTTCGGTACATTAAAAGTAATGTTAATACAAGTTAGGTGTCTGAACACTATGATAGTATGATCATTTTATCCCATGTTTTAAAACCAGATCAATGTAAAGGCACAAGCTGTGACTTTTATCTGAGAGTAAGGTAATCCTCACAAGAAAAGGGTTTTTTTTAAGTCACCTACCATCTACCCAAAAAATTTGGTACCTTGTTTATCAAAAGTTATTTGTTTGACTTGCTCACTTTTACGTTTTCTTGGTGTCAGTTTTGGTCTTTATAATTATAAATGCACACAGGACATTTTTAGTTGATGGTTTTGAATTCCGTTTGCAATAGTTATTATATTATAGACAACGGGCAAGGAAACTGTCTTGTGGGAGGTATTCGGACAGATGTTGAGATTGCTTTTTGAAAGGTAATGCCCGCTATCGCCCACTGAAAACGTAACCCGTAACAACTCTCCAAAGCAGGCGCTAAAAACGTACCTCTCTCTCCGTGAGCGTAAACAATTGCGCGCGAAGCGCGCCGAAAATTTTTGGTATAGAGCCTCCCGGGAGCTCTGAATTAATTGTACACTGAAAAGGGGGACCAACAGGACTCTCACACTTCAGAAATCTATGACGATGGTGCCGGCGGGAGTTGGTGATTGGGGGAACCGCAGATAACTTCTAAACCGTGCCTTTTTAGGCAGTGGGATTTTGTATACGCTATATACAAGAGTGGGAGAGCCTTTTCTTATTAGTACATGAAAGTGAAATCCCAGGAAGGAGTTTACCCTCCCCTTTGAGAAATTTTTGTTAATTTTAGGGGGCCTATATGCAAAATGGTGGTATCTTTGGGTCATTCTAAAGTGATTGTATGTTTAGAAAATGTCCACAAGTTAGTGAATTCTAACTTTTGTTAGGGTGAAAAAGGGGAGTAAGAGACGGTTAACATATTGTCTTCAAACATTCTTAAGTCCCAGGAAAAATCATGGGCGTGGATGCATCTCCAAAAGTGTGTGTGTGTGGGGGGGGGGGGGCCTTTCTCATTTGTAAATCGCCGTCCTGGTGGCGTGGAAGAAGCAGTTGGTGGTAGCCAGAATTTGCGTCACGGGAAGGCAATAAGTTTTGTGATCTTCGGCATGGGGGAGGGGTCTAAGGGAAATTTTTTTAGAACTGAATGCCTTCAGATGCGATTTGGTGCAACAAAAGTGGAGGATTTTTAGATTATTTTTCTTCTAAAAATTTCGTTTTCCTAGGCATAATTGCAGTCTGTTCCATCATTTTTGAAAAAGGGAGGGGGACCTTTTGACGATGTTCCCCCTTCCAAAAAAGTGAGGGGGACGGGTCCCCCCGTCCTCCATAATCCACGCCCATGGGAAAATTGTACACGCAATTATACCTGCGTGGAGTCCACAGAAACATTCTTGGACTATAATAAAATTTTTCCTTTACATTTTAAAAGGATATTCAGGGTTGACAGAGAACAGTATAGAGCCTCCCGGGAGCTCTAAATTAGTTACAGTATACAAAAGAGGGAGCAACGGGATTCTCACTACCCGACATCCATATGGGAGGAGATATGATATATCACCTTCTTTTTAGGTATAGCAAGAGGGATGGTGGACAGGCAAAATTCGTTTCAGAAAAGATTTTCGTCATTATTGAACGTCGCGGTAAGATGTTTGGAAAATAAGCAACGGCAATTACGTACTTTCCATCTTTCAAATCATGTGCTAGACTAGATTAGTCAAAGATCCCATAATGATGAGAGCCCTACAGAGAAGGAGATGTACTTTTTACAAAAATGTTGCACTGGAATAATTTCTTGTGTCATAGCCTTGTCAATGGTATATAAAATCGGGTGTAAACCCTGTCGTATGCGCGCGAATCGCGCCGAAATTTTTAATAAAATATTAGTCCATGACAAAACCTGCATTTCAGAACCTGCATCGGACACTGTCACTTCCCACCAACCTATGCTATTGAGAAACGAATCTAATTCTGACTGAGAATTCTTAAAACTTTTGCACTTTTGCTCCTTTGTTCCCCAGTGAGTAGTTACCGAAAGCTATTGATAATAAAGACAACTCTGACATAAGGCTTGACGCTAGCGGAGCGTGCGAAAATTTGGAATTTGTCAAGAATTTCCAAGACTAATGATAGTTTGAGAACAGTTTGTAAAAGGAAATGGTTAGGACAAATAAACCAGCCATCAAAAATACATCTCACCCTCCACCCTCCACAGAAATCTGTAGCTTAAACGACTTTTGGGACCATTTTAAAAATTTTCAAGAATCGATGGGGGAGGGGGACACACGTCACCCATTGCCCACTGTGCCGACGCCACTGTCTGTAGCTTAAAAGCCTTTTGAGTTCATTTTAAAACTTTTCAGACAGTTTTGAAATCGAATAGGGTATGCACGCCGCTACTTTGCCTGCAACAGCTGGTCCCACTGTGCACAATAGCACGTCTCCTGACAGCTTTTCTTCTGTATTCATTCTGCAAGATCTGTATGGCGAAAACTTTACCTCTCAATCCCTCTAGATTACAAAAAAATTCACTCTTTGACACAAAATTGTTGCTAAATTTCAGTGCAGCTAGCCGAGCCCATACTACATATGTCACGATGTTTACTTATTTAGATCTTAAGTCAAGGATCATTACTCAGCTATTCGCCTGTTTTCGAACATTGTAGCGCTCCTTTCGTCGCCAACCACTTTGAAAGATATATAAAGAGATAATCCAGCGATAGCTCCACCCAAACCCTACAGAAATATATACTTTGAATACGTTCTTAGACACTTTTGTTCATTTTTTTTCTCTTAATTTTTCTTTCTACTTTTTCATCTTTTTTCTCCTTTCATTTTTTTCCTTGGCGAGGGGGGGGGGGCCCGGGCCCCCCAGGCCTCCCTGGATCCGCGCCTGCTCCAAAGGGATTACGACTCAACCGAACTTAACACTAGACATGACACACATGACACAAGACGGACACTAGACATGAAGGGGCTGTTTCATCAGCCCCAACATATTCAGGAATTTCCAGATATTTTTTATTAGTTGTTGGTGACTGCACTACTTTAAAGGACATAAATTCATATAGTAGCGTCACCCTAATCGGTCAATGATGCCTTGTCCAGACCAGTAGTGGACAAAATGTACAGCAGGCTGCTCTTACAAAGTAGTTTAAAATTTGAAGTTTTTCTATAATTATTTTTCGAAGGTATCATAACATGCTAACAATACGTAACAGTGCACAGGAATAACGAAGAATTCATCACAAAGTAGCAGAAAAATTAACAGGGAATGTGTGGATATGGCCTTTTTTGTTTAAATTGAAAGAAGGGCTGAAGAAAACTAAGTAGGAAGAATTTTGACTATCTAGGGCGAGATTGTTTGCCCTTTAACGGGAAGCTCTCGGGCAGTCTTGCGATGGTGATCGACTGTCTTGAACGGCTTTAACAAAGTTGTTCAGGTTGAAGGAAGGGCTAAAGGTAAAGATTTGGGAGAATTTGACCTGTATGAGATAGGTAAACTGACTCTTTAATCTGATATCTTCTTTCCTTGAGTTCGCTGGAGACTTTTTAAGAAGCACAAGAAAGTCAAAGAGCCTATCACGAAAATAGCCGGTTATTTAAAGTTAGTATTACATTGTCGGTACGTACAAAAATAAAAACCATAAAACTAAAGTGATAAAAAGTTAATACATTTATTTAGTGTAAAAAATCATATAAAACGATACACTTATGTATCGATGTCACTATAACAAGTGTTCTTTAAAAGCAAACCTGAGTCTAGAAGGGATTCATTGACTCGTTTCAGCCTGGAAGACTGCCCTCAGTTTGTTCGGGTCAATAAAGTATTTATACTTTGTCCATGCAAACCCGTTAAAAACATTCGTTAAAATTTGATTGAGTCGTTTCCTGGGGTGCCTGCTGTAATTGCCGGGTAAGCTGGGGTCATTCCCAGGTAGGAAATCAATGCACTCACAGCATGAACAATAATTGCAGCATGAATATCACAGTGACAGTTGGACGATGAGGTAACAAGGGTACATATTTTCACATATATTAGAAGGGCAAGACGCAAAAACACGTCAATAAATGTCTCTTTAAAAATTTAATATTTACTAAATGCTTGATTTTATGCATTACAAAACCGATTGGGATTGGGTATCTTAAGTCAGCTAGCTTCAGCTTATTTCCACAGAAAGAAGGACGGTAGGTCATGCAATTTTACGTCCTAGCTGAGAATTGCAGGCAATTTCTAGAAGGGCAAGATTGGTAGAGGATAAATATTCTGAATATACGTATCAAATATGTGGAACATTATAAACTAAAACAATTATATTAATATCAAAGCAAAAGGAATAGTCCAACTGGTGTCATTTTTGTCTACTTGAAAGTGTTTTTTGTGCTTATGTTTACGAAAGTAACCTTCTGTCATGAGTTTTTAACTAACACTTCATGATGATACTGATACCTTCATTATTATTCTAAAACTTCAGTAGCCTTTATAGCCTAATAACGTATTCCTCATAGCAATCTTAGTACTATCAGAGGGTCTCCGACACAGGTTGCTTTCAAATAATTGAGGTGTAGTTTGAGTAACACTGCTTTAAAAATTATGTATCGGAGTTCCTGTTTCCCTACCTAGTTTGGACCGGGTAACTGTTTAGTGAAATACTATTCGTTGTTTAGCCTAAGTATGTATTCATGCAAAGTGTTCATTTACTGAGCTACAACAACCATACGTCAAGCATAATCAACATACTAACAAAAAAGGTACCCATCCTGTCTCCTTTAAGTTTCTCTAATATCAAGTGATAAAGTAGAACAATGTACGTCCAACAATTTGATGTTGTAAGTTAGCAACATTGACACTGTCAGACTACGCAAATATAGGTACTAAAATAGCCATATCATTTAGTTGAATATGCACAGAAGGAGACTGTTCAAACAGCTTTTGTCATTTGAACATTTCCGTAGTTGATTCATCGTATTTTTTCTTAACCTATAGTTTGGTACACTTCTATAGTAACAGTTCTTGCCATGTGGCAGTAAAAACTTATGTGTTCACCCCTGTATTTACCTACCTGATTGGCGTTATATGATACGTTTCGCACTACCAGCTATTGATGGTACTTGTTTGTTTGGTGCCTGGCAGGTGGGCTTTCGCAATCATGTGTCACCGCATAGTAGTTCGTTCAGTCTCTTTGGAAATCAACACTAAACGTCCACCATCGTCCGTCACCGAAAAATGAATACGGGTCCGTAGAACTGAAAAACCATGGAACAACCATGCCCTCGTTCCTTCTGGGTTCATAGTTTGGGATATGAAACGGAAAGAAAGAAAAATATTGGCAATGTGTTCACTTGTCATATCTCAAGCAATCCGGAAAGAACCGGTTCAGAATGTGCACACGGAGTTCCGCCGTGTCACTTCACCGTTGTGATGGAACTTGAACCAGCTGGTTTTTGTTGTTGATTATCGGTTGGTTAATGTCGATCCAAGTTGAAAAGGTCAACCATAAAACCAAGTCTTCACATGTGGTATCTTGCTCTTATTATGGAGGAGAGTTTCATCGTTGCTTCGAGGAAATTGGAGAAAATGATACCCTATTTGGCTCAAGCGTTCGAGAATATGGCATTAATTGAGGCGGTGTGAGTGCATGGTAACAGCAGCCAAGGGGGTTAGGATGACCTTTGTAAAGAGCGGATAGTACCTACGGACCTGGTCGATTCCAGTTGTTTACAAATAACATGGTCATATTTTGTTAAAATGGCACAGATTTCAGTCCCCTTATTGAGTTGGCAATGCTGGTTTCATGGTTGTTGAAATCGCATTACCGAATGGCTGCTTCAAAGGTGTAACAGTTCGGGCGTTGTCAAGACCCTGGTACGGCGGAGGAGATGAACAACTTCATTCAGCTAATTCACAAAACGTTATCGCAATAGAATGGTTAGACCTATTATTATTATGAAAAATGTTGCAAATCTGGATGTATTCCACACAACCCGTCTACCCCAACCAGACCTTTTCAGTACGCAGTCCCTATATAAGAATTGGTTTCAAGAGAGTTCCTTACATACTAGAGAAAGATGGAAAAAAACTGGCCGATCATCAGGATTGATCTTCTTACTTTGAGTTTGTAAATGTGTGGAATATTGTTACTTTACTTTATGAGAAATAAACTTCAGTTGAGTGTGTGCGATTAAGGTAAGAAGGGTATTTCAAAGAATGTGCCACTTCTTGATTACCTCAAATTACCAAGTTTCATCATGACAGTTGGTTAAAAGAAGGGTCTAAACTCAAGTTTTGATATGTTAGAGGGGTGCTTATTCTAAGCGTTCCGGTGAAAGATATTAGCAGTTAACGTTGTCACATTTTCAACACAAAGTGAACTTGAAGCAAGCACATAAGGCATCACATCCTCACATTAATGAGCAGTCTTTTGTATTTCTTTAAAATTTGCAACCAATTTTCTCCTCCACAATCACATGTTTTCAGAATGTAATTGCATGAGAGGCACATATAAGAATTTCACAAACTTTACATTCCACATGAGGAGGTCCCCTATCCCTTTTTACTTCAAGGTCAGCACGACAGACTGAAGAAACAAGGGAAACAAAGCATTTTTC
Source organism: Holothuria leucospilota (assembly GCA_029531755.1). Classification (NCBI taxonomy): domain Eukaryota; kingdom Metazoa; phylum Echinodermata; class Holothuroidea; order Aspidochirotida; family Holothuriidae; genus Holothuria; species Holothuria leucospilota. The sequence continues at coordinate 21,476,754 of CM055969.1, forward strand.
ATCAATGTAAGGAAGTGATATAACCCCTGCTTGCCTCAAGCTCACTTTAGGTCACAAATATAGTAACTTTGTTTGCTGATATCTCGAGTACTACATGTCCGAATTGAATGAAAATTTCACAAAATTGCGTAGATTTAGTTCCTCCTTCACATACAAAAATTTATTTTTTGCTTAAACCCTTCCTTTAAAGCAAATAAAGTTAAAAGGTGGCTTTTGAACTCACAACGCTGCCCGATATCTATATTTGGTTGTATAGAGTCAACTTGCAAATCCAGTTCAATGCCCAGATCTTATAAGTAGCTAAGACACTTTTACTTTTTTCCCCGAAACGTCTTCCATAACCGCTATTTGCAACAAACGTTATCACAAGAACACGAATTTATTCATAATTAGCCAACATTCAGACACTGATACGCTTTTATGATAATGCATACTCTGTTGCCACCGCTTATAAGGCTTTGCCTATGGAAGTAGCACCTCCGATTCGTGGCTTCATTCTCTGCCTTTCTAACATGATAAGTATGCTTGAATTAGTTTGTATTTTTTGATCCTTGTTTCTGAAGTGGCGACATGCATTGAAATGGCCCCAGGAAAATTTGACCAGCCAGAAATGAATTGAAAGTGAAAGATTTAAAGTACGGTTTCCTGCAATCCTGCAAATTTTCTTCTACACCTGGCTACGCAAGCACTCATGGCAGACGCAGTGTATTTAACAATGCAGATTTCCTTTCCTCGGGATGTCAATGATCTCACCAACTGGAGGGACTAGACCCACCCATCGTACAAGTAGATTGGCAGTAGACAAATGTGTGCGAGCCATGTAGAATGCGATTTTCTGCAGGCTTGGGCGTTTGTATTGTCCTGATGCCTAGTTGAACATCTTTTGAACAACAACAGAACAAGCATCATAAGTTTCTCAGTTTTCAAAATCTTTCAGCAATAGCATTATTTATTATTATGTATTCCAGCACTGAAAATATTTTTTTCGTTTGAAAGCAATAAGAAGTTAGTGCAGGCCGAAGTATTAGCCACCTGGGAGTAACAAAAATACTGCCCATATGCAAGCAAACCTTTTTAGAGTATATTCTCCAGTTGATAAGCGGTATACGCATTTTAATACATTCACAGCGTTAGACCCACACTGTTTTTCTTCGTCACGGTGATTGGTTACGACCTTCGATCCAAATGTCGTATGTTTGTGCTATTCCATAGAGGATGTGCGCGTTTTTACTGTCTAACGATGGCGCTACACATCAACAAACCGTTTGGTAAGTTAAAGACATGACCATAACACAATCGACTAACAGCTTTAAGCTTGACGGGCAACAAATCTCACCACAAACAGTAAAAATTACCCCAACTAAGTTTAGTTCTATCCCCTCTTTCAACTTCTAAAAGAGTTCTTATGTAGTGCACCGCCCAGACAAGGCAACAATAGCAAAAACTGATTTTATTGCTCAAGGTCAAATCCACCTAGGCTGTGTTTCAGTTGTCTGGGTACATTACTTAATGATCTGTACAAGTCATCAGTGACAGACCAATCAGAGTGATACTATTGTTGGAATTTTTGTCAATCAGACTGCAGTTACCAAATGTATTTAGAAGTATAGCCTATTCCTAAAAATGTTGTTAAGGAGGATGCCCCAGACCCTTTAAAGGCAATTCCTTCCATTCCCAATGTTATTGATTATACTTATCAAAATTCATTCAAATAGCACCGTACGACGTCCCATAAAAACCTTAACTAATAAGCACCTGGCAGAGTGAAAAAATTAGCAATTCGATCCGCCTCTTAAAAGATTAAGAAATAAAACTGAGAAACTTCTTTGTTGGAGGAGTGAAGAAAGTTGTAACTATATTAGTTTTGTACACATGTATATATTTATATAGTCCATTTATTGACATGAAAATGTACTTTGAAGCCAAGTTCAATTCCGTTATGATATCTTTCATACACAAATAATTTAATTATGATACAACGTCCAGTATAGTACAAGTTTTTCTAGTGATGAAAAGTTTCTTTCGAAAATTGAAGACATGTAGATAGTACATCAAAACATTTTGGTTAAACATTCCATAGACCTATCAGACGGAATTTTTATACAAATTTTTTATAGAAACCTTTCAAAACGATCTAAAACATTCTTTGGTTTCACTTTTTTCACACAGTTTTTCCCCTTCCCCAAACAGAAGAAACATGTCAACCATACAAACTTCCCGTCTTATCATGTTGCGAAAACGTTGAAACAACCCTGAAAACAAATCTCGAATTTCTCCATTTTTCTTTAACGTCTTCCAACCTTGATCCGAAAAAAATCATGGTGATCTATATTCTTTGCTCCCTGCTTGGTAAATCGGACCCGAAACAACATTAAACTATCATTAGTTACACCATATGAATCGTGACAGTCGTAGTCAGCCTCATCTACTGTGTGGCACAGGATGCTTTGAGTGTTGTTTAAAATCTTAAACCAAATAAATCAAGGCAATAAGACATTGCCAAGTAAAAGCTACTATTCTTACGTTATCAGATGGTAGAAGATTTTTACTGTTTTGCAAACTTAACCCAAATGCAATTAGAAATATGGCAATACTGAAGTTCCTTGCCATGATCGACAATTCAGTGGCCTTACTAACGAAGTGTGAATGGAATGCGAAAGCCTCCAAATAGCTTCAAAATGCATAGAATGTGTATAAGAGCATTAAGTACCATCACAGTTTGATTTGAGTCTTTCAAGAAATTACCGGTTCGAAAACGAGGATGAAAATGAAACCTCTATCCATTTCGTGGACCTCTTCGCGAAATAAGAATAGACTAGTTAAACAACAGTCATTTTATTACCAGTGTAATGATGTAGTAAAGACATCACGAACCACGAATTTCCTGAATTCTGTGGAAAAGAAAGCATGATTGTCCTGTAATGGCAACATGATGGTGGTTGCGGAAATCATTAAGTGATATCCTCCACACTATACATAATTCATAGATGCCCCCTCAACTGGAAGCATCTTTCTGTGAGGTCATTTACTTCCCTTCTCTTGAAATATTACAAGTGGTATCCACATTGACTATTGACGACGTAAATCATTCTCTGTTTTCAATATTACATCGATATAATGTATAAATTAATGTATTTCGATATTACTTGATTGCGTCGAGTGGGAAGATAGTGTGTGTTCCACCCTGAATACAGTTCTAAATCTGAACTGCAACCGATGTTTTTTTTACAATACGTACAATTTTGATCCACCTGAAATTTTAGTCTTACAATTGCATGCAATAATGACCTTTGACACTCCAAACAGGTGGTGCTTGGCGCAATTTCCAACTACATAGGCAGTTTCAGATAAGCTCAACCCACGTCTGTGCGGTTGTAGACTGAGTATTACTTCAATGAACACATTATGTTATCGGTCGGTAAACAGTTTATTTGGATTTCCAACAATGATGATTCAGCTCAACTGCAGTTGCGGTTCATGTGCAGGTACATGACGTCACTTTGGGAAATGAACTTCCATACGCACAACTTGGCTAAAAAGTGTAGTAATTATTACAGCATAACTGCTTATACTTCTTCCCAAATGAGTCTCAATTCCGACCATGGTCTCAAACGGCCCGCTTTAATTGACGGCATCGTAAATTGCGAGATTTCCAAAGTAATGAGACTCTTTTAATATATTTGTTTCAAGAGTCCCTTGGCTCCATTTGTATCTCGGTTTGTTGACTTGAAGATCCTACGTTTTCTTCTTGTAGAAATGTTGGATTATATTCTCCTAATACTGTTCTCGTTGGTATGCTGCCATTTCCGTCCCACTTGACTTGTTTTATGTTGCCACTATCATCGACATATGTTACAGTCGGCGCCTGCGAGTTTTGCAAGACGAATTCGTAGGATGGAGGAGGCTCCCCATTTGGTGGATCAAGGTATGACATGGATCTGTGTAGTGTTTCTACTTCCTGATAGGGGGAAGATCTCACCACAGGCTCATTATTTTGCGGTTGATTTTGCCTAGCAGCCACGTCTTCTCTTGATTTACACATCCATCGCATGCAGCATAACATCACTAGTGGTACCAAAAGTCCTAAGAAGAACATCAACTGACCAACAGAGATTTCCATCATCACGATGCTGTAAATGAAAGTTTTAAAGAGTTAAAAACTTTTAAGTACATTTAGCAATTTGACAGAAAACCCATTTTGTATGAAAGTATTGATTTTTAATTTTGTAAAAATTTGCATTCGCAACCTTACCAAAGTATTTCTACTGTAAACCTCCGTCGATCGATTATCTTTCTGTTGATATTTTCATCTTTAGTCACTTTCGTAGTGAGTCTTTGGTGTTACTGGATTGCATAGGCTACGTGTGACCAGTCAGTCATTTTATGGAAAGTTGCAATATTCAGGCATATTTTTACACAGACTAGTAATTTTTTTATTCCAAGGAAATTAACTTTTGGCATATTCAAACCAGGGATGTTAGGAAGGAGATACAACCAAAATCTGTCAGACAGTATGTACTTGAAACTGATTTCATCTTTTCAGGCATCACCATTTGATTGAAGGGTCTCTTTGTTCCCACTGTTAAGTCTCTGTGGACTAAACCATTTTAATGATGATCTCCTCCAAAGGTCATTGACTTTACATGCTTTGAAGTGAGGTTTGTTTCCGCCAATGACCAAACTTTAATCAGGATTTTTAGTAAAACGACTGACAGTGAACGTTTGCATAATGTACTTCATTTGTGCGCCCACGATTTAAATAAGTCATCAACTGAAAATATTGTTTAAGCCTATTCATTTTTTTAGTTATAGCAAATTTTTTCATCATTAAGGAACATTTTCGAAAAGTAAGTTTTAAAGAGATTCTTCGCCGACTTAAAATAAAATGATAATTAATGTAAGGAAAGGTTGAAATTTCACATTTTTTACATGACGGCTGGGAACGAAACGGAACATAACGCGTTCAGCGTATGAAGGAGTGCTTTTTTTTATCATTTTGAAAATACCTCACTGATCTTAGTTGATCTAGGTATTGATATTAGAATTCTTACAAGAAATGCAAGGTTACTGTCGGAAACGAACATTGCTTCAAAGGGTCTATAGAACGTTGGATCTCCTTCTTAACACCTTACTGTTCAGACGATATACAGGTTAATGGGACACCTGTCATAAGCCAATCACTATTCCTCCATCGTCCAAGAACACGTAATATCTTGGCCATTCTTAGACACTTTAGACCAGACTAGTAACTACAAAATCTATTAAAAGGAATTTGACAGAATTGCAAAGGCCTATTAGTCAACATTAAACTTTTGATAGCTGGTGGCATTTAAAAATTCAGGGGTTGGAAACTATTAGTATACTTTATCGAGATTCCCTTTTGGTATAGCTTGTCGTATGGATGATGTAGGAAGCTAAGGGAGTCATAAACAAGAAAACATAAAGTTCGGTTGGTAATATAAAGTGTTTACCAAGAAATCTCCACAGAATTAATTGGCAATTTTGCTCCTCGTTTGGTCTCAGAAAACTCGCAACATACCAAACGTATATACTATTAGAATGATTGCGGAATACTTACATTTAGAACAATCTAACAGAATGAGCTGCTTCGGCGTTAAGTAAATCTCTTGATTTTTTACATTGTCCATACAATGCTGTCACTGAGATATGCAACTACGATGTAGTCTTATAACAGCTCAAAGTTGCCATTCACCAAGATTAAGTTTCGCTTTAAAGTCTTTTAAATTATTTCAAAAGGTAGGCTATGTGCAAAGGCGTGAAGAAGTGAAATTAACACTGCAAAGTTAAAAAAAAACTTAAAACTACAAACCTACCTTTAATTCTGGGTCTTTAGTAAAAAAGAAAGCTTGCTCACACGGTACCTCGAACTTACATTGATCTTCTTGAAGTTGCGTTCAAAACAACATAACTATCTCATATAGCACCGACCTATGTTAAGGCACGAGATTGCTTTGATCAAGTCTTAGCAAGTACAAAGTCTACCATTTTATCGAAAAGTAAATTTGGCTTTCGTGGTACTAACTCTGAACCTCGAATTGTGAAGGAAGTCGTGCAAGTGATGATATGCTATGTGAAGCGTATTCCAAAAATATTGCAATTCGGGGATATTTAGAGGTGCCTAAAGTTTTCCTTTAGGCAGCTTGAAGCCATACTAAATATATAAGTCCCACCAAGATTGTGTTGAAGATATCTATGTTTCCTGGTTTAGACTAAGAGGCAGACGTAAAGATTTTTGCACATGTGATTTAAGATGATTCTTAGTTTAGCTCCAAGTGGTCTGCTGTTGCTATTTTAGTAAAGAACATGTTTGGTATTAACTGAAATATTTATAGATTAATTTATTTAAGGTTATTACAACTGAGGAGGAAATGCTGAACTAGTAGGTGAAATTCCAACGTTTGTAGAAGATGTAATGAATTTCCTTGCAAACAAGAATATTTTATATACTGCTTTAATAGGGTAGGAGGGGAAGAGAGAAAGAGGATGGAGTGAGGTTTAAGTCTGAGGTGAAAGAACTTTTAGCGCTTGGAATTTTAGCATGATACTCTCAGGACAACTACATTGAAAAGCACTCATTTTCTTTTACCAGGGCAATAAGTTACACAAGAGTCGCTCCTTAAAAACCTGACTGAAGTACTTGCTTCTATGGATAATTGCTCTAAATTACGATATGTGTTTGGGAAGGTTCAGCTGGTACTTACTGGAACACTTCCCTCCCGATATTAAATAATGTAGAATAGTCAACATTAAATTCTCTTCAAATTCTATGGATGAACAAATGTATTGCGGTTTCTTTTTGTAAGGACAGCTTTAAAATATTACACAAAACAGTTTTCACAAGTTTACGTTTCGCTTCAGAATCCCTCCTTGCCTTGTGGGAAAATGATACCATGATTTTACACGTTTTCCTTTCGATGAAAATATTTTATTACAGTATTATGTATGATACACAAAATTGTACGTTATATTACATGTGATCAATTTCTTTTTACACAAGTGTTATGTATGGGCTATCACTAATTAACAGAAACTTTGACAAGAGGGTAAACAGTCTAAGTTTCGAACGAGGCTGACCGAACGTTCCTTGATAAGACGTTTATAGTTCTATTTACACAAGGTCTCAAAGTATTGCGCAGTTGTTAATACTAGTCGAGTGGGTTAACGTAATCGGACAAAAGTAGTAACTTTATTACCCGTTTGTCATGGAAGGTACAGGAAAAGGCCAGCTTGATCCAAACTTACTGTAACAAAGATTGCAATCTGGTTCAAATCAATGACATCTTGTTAGAGCTAGTTAAGTTGGTTACTTAACTGGTATTTAGTTGATTACTACGCTTATCTGGTAACTACTATTGCGCTAGTTACAGTGTCAGTAGTGTCTTATTCAAGTTATCAATGACCCACAGTAACTCAAAGTTACTAGATAGAAACTGATCTATGTTCCACAGCCGAAATAATAACCATGTCAGAAAAATTATTGGAATGGATAGAACCAGGAACAACTCTTTGATAGAACTTAATCGAGTTTGCAAATATTTTAATTGCCATCAAGTGATGAACACGGATGGACTAATAGGCCTGTCAGTGTCTTACACTCATATCTAGTTTATTGTCATCACAATTAAAAGAAATACCTTTTAAAAACAAAAGACACCAATTCCAATTGCTTTAGTAGGCACCTAAATTCTCCTAATACGCAAGTAGTCGGGCGTGTTCCTAGTAAGATTTTTTTGATTTTTCTGTTCCATAGTTGGTTACTAGGTATTTTAGGCTGCTAAGTTCGTACTATTTAATGAATGTGGCCTTAGGATACTATAAAATATGAGCATGCTAACAATTACCTAATCATTACGGAGGACAAGTCGGTTTGGAGGACTCGTTCAAGGAAATGGAAAGTCTGAAAGGTTGAACTATTTATGTTTTGGTAATTTGACGGAGACCGGATCGTAATGGAAACGTCTACGTCATAACGCATTAAAGCTTGCTGTCAGCTATTTCGCATACTATTATAAGGTTTATACTTTGAGGAAAAGGTCTTGAAAACTGAAATAATTGGAGTGCCCACTTTTCCATTAAATCTGCTTAAAATGCACATGTCTTTCGTCAACCGTTACGGTATAATTTGAGTACTGAACACAATTTTCTTTGTCTCGTATGGTTTTCAAATTCTATTAGTTTTTCACACAAGCATTAAATGTATGTTTTGTATGCAAACAATTTGAATTTATTGTACACCGAGAAAGCTCTTCGAGAAAAGCAAAGATAAGAAGGTTCGTGACCGCATCAGGTAGGGGATGGATACATCTTGCCCTGTCACTGTAGCGAACTTTTTTCTTATCTTGTTTGTGATTTGTGTACATCTTGATTTAATAAGTAATTTTATTTTGCTTTTTTTCATGATGGCATATTTCATCCAGTATCAGGGTTTAGACTTAGAACAACAAGATTATACTCTTTCTACGTGTATTAGACCACAATAAGAGGTCGTCAGGATTTTCGATCTTTCAGATTGTCAAACGCATTTCAGTAAATCTAAGCTACTCGTACCAGCAATTTCGAGCTTTGAAATCGTTCACTCTAAACCAGAATGAACACCTCCTCCTACCGGAGCACCAACACCAATTTCGTTTCACAAGATCAAGAAGTTCCACAGTTTGGGACGTATTTGTCAAGAATGCCCTCTCAAAGCTGTATTACATTAGATCCTCTACCTTTTGACCTGTATGTTTTGTTATACCGCCCCCGACACTACTTCCTGCTACAAGAGTTATCTCAATCCATCGTCTTGATAGCTGTTATCAGGGAACACCTCCCTGCTCTTATGGACATGACGCCACCAGACGATACAAAAGCAAGTAATCCATCGGGCAAAAAAACAGTCTCCATGCATTTTGTGGGTAGTCAATTTTGTCTAACACTACTTATTTAGGCTTAGTGGAAAATGATGAAATTCTAATGTGCGATAGGATAACTATTTTTGTACTTTGCTGATAGTCAAGACAAAATTCGTCGAAACACACAAGCAGCCGTTTACACTTTGTGAACCTATCATTCGTAACGTTAAGGGTACGGATTACAAGAAATTTCCATCTTAAACGTTTGATAGCACCGTGTGTTTATGATCAGGGGTTCCCAACGGAGGAGTTATCGCCCTTAGAGGGCGTTTTTCCAACTCGGGGGGATGGGCGCTAAGTGGAGGCGTTTGAAAAGAAAGAGACACTCCATTTTATACTGGGCCTTACTAGATTACAAATGGTTTCCGCTAGCTGAATTCTCAAACTGGTTCGCACAGAAAGGGGATAAATGAAGTCGACAAGTCGAGGACGTCTAACATTCCATCCTCAAATGCACTACAAAGTTTGTGAATTATCTTTATTATAAAATACCACGATATCGCATCTAATAGTGTTTAATTTCATTTTTATTTCCTGTCGAGGACCCTAACATTTCCCTCAGTGGCAGTAAAAGCGCTGACAGAAGGGGACATGGCTAAACATTGTCCCGCCACTTTTACCTCAAATGTAGTTTTTCCTTGCTGTCCATAAACATGACATACTGCATGACATACTGCAGGTAACTGTAACATAGATAACTTTTGCAATGTACCATGCAGTAAAACGTCAAATGTTTTCAAACATGCAAATTTTTCGTTGCGCCAGCTTTGGCTTTCGTATTTCTACCTGTAGGACAGATTACGTGGCATAAGTTCCATGGGACCCCTACCATCGTCCTTCCTCAAACTCCCAGGAAGGCCTCTTGCAATATCGAAAGAAACTTCTGTCAGGTACTATTGAAATAAAAACTGGTCTCAGGTTTTTGTAACCTCTTCAGTGAACATTTAAGGTTATCAGGTATTCAGGAAAGTCAAAGTTTATTATAAGTCCCGCACCGTTGGTTTGCTCGTATCCTGTGTTACGTGGCACGAACTGCGTCCCAAGAACCACAGTTCGGATCCTTTTTTGAGCTCTAGACATCTTCGACCTGGTTAGAATTGTTCTCATGAACGTTGGAGATTATTCTGGAACTAGCCTATTGAACTTTTGCTTCGAGAATCTTCGATTCTCTTGTAGAAAGAACTTATTACCTCGAGATTCTAATATTGGCGATGATCGTCTCTAGTTTCTTCTTTTCGAGGACGTCTTCTTCAATGAATGCGTTGTTTACGAGAACATGCTGGAATTTACTAAGGGAGAAATCTCTGGAACAATTGATGATCAGTATAAATGGAAACACTCACAAAAACAGGACAGAGAGAGAGAGACACAGATTAACAACCAGCCACAGACGTTATTGTTCACTGAATAAACTGAGAGAGATGTTGATCACACGACTCAGAAATTCTAACATACCGTTGTCGTAGCAAACTGTCCTTTACTCCAAATCCAGATATGGGCCAGATATGAAATTCCATATATGGGCCAGATATGGATTTCATATCTGGGCCATATCTGATGCAGATATGGGATTTATATCTGGGCCAGATAAAAAATTGGGCAGATATAACCCAGATCTATGCCAGAACCAGATCTAAGCCATATATGGCCAGATAAAGTTTTATCTGGATCAAGTCTTTATATGGAACAGATAAAATTTTATCTGGAACAGATATGGTCCTTATATGAGCAGAATATATTTCCATATATGACCCATATCTGCACCAGATATGGAATTTATATCAGATCAGATAAAAAGGTGGACAGATATAACACAGATCTAAACCAGAACCAGATCTAAACCATATGTGGCCAGATAAAGTTCTATCTGGATCAAGTCTGGCACAGATATGGCACAGATAAAATTTTATCCAGACCTTAATCTGCTTTAGTTATAAATCATAGGTAGGACTAATAGTCTACACTCCTCATGGAGACATTCAGCACCAGCAGCTTTTTAAGTACGTAGAAACAGGCACTGGCAAACTAAAGAAGAATCCCAAACCCAAACAAACTCTCCAAGGCAACAACACGCCCGAAGGCAACACCACGCCCGAAGGCAACACTACGCCCGAAGGCAACACTACGCCCCAAAGGCAACACTACGCCCGAAGGCAACACTACACCCGAAGGCAACACTACGCCCGAAGGCAACACTACACCCGAAGGCAACACTACGCCCAAAGGCAACAGCACTTAAAAAGCACCGGGGCAAATACAGGTCCCACTTTGGGAGCTCCGCAGTTGTCGCAAAGGGTAACCTCATTATCCCCACGCTTTAACAAGCTCCACAACCGGATTCAGAACCAGCAGATTATGTTTAAGAGCTCCATGTAGAATTTAATGTAAGTTTTGGGTTGGATTGACTTAAGTACATAAATTCAACTTATTTTATAACAGTGAACAGAAAAATGTCTTGAAATTTCCTATTTTATGTAAGCACATTGATATGGGCTTCTTATTTTAAACTTTATTACGTATTTGACTCTAAATTTTGTTTACTGCGTAGTGCATATTTTACTTTCACTTCCTAAATCATGAGAAATGTAGGTTTAGATACAAGCTCCGCCCAGATATGTACATCATTTGTATACGTTTACTTAGTATACTGCGGTATTAACAAAAGTGTAGCCACTAAATAACTGCAATGTCTGGAAAGGTGATCCTGTATCCAAAACATGTCTTAATTTGTAACAAGCATAATCCAAGAATCACATCAAATAAAAATTAAAACAAACTAACAAAATGCTCATTTTCATATCAAGCATATCAAGTTATATCTGGCTTGATATGGCCATATAAAACTTTATTTGCATATCTGGCATGGATTTTTATCACGTTATATCTGGCTTGATATGGCCATATAAAACTTTATTAACATATCTGGAAAGGCATTTCATCCGTTATATCTGGCTTGATATGGCCATTTAAAACTTTATTTGCATATCTGGGCTGGCATTTCATCAAATTATATCTGGCTTGATATGGCCAAATAAAACTGTATTTACATATCTGGACAGACATTTCATCAATTTATATCCAGCTTGATATGGCCATATAAAACTTTATTTGCATATCTGGAAAGGCATTTCATCAAGTTATATCTGGCTCGATATGGCCATATAAAACTTTATTTGCATAACTGGGCTAGCATCGAATCATATTATATCTAGCTTGATATGGCTATATAAAGTTTTATTTGCATATCTGGAAAGGCATTTCATCAAGTTATATCTGGCTTGATATGGCCATATAAAGGCTGTATTTAGCCAGATATATCCAGATATCAATCCATATCTGGAATTGGAGTAAGGGATTCCTGCATCCTAATACCTCCCTGGTCTTACCAACCTTGAACTGTGTAAAAGAGAGAATTCAGCCACCAACATGGTGCCAACCACTACTATGAGTACACCCTACCTCGTCGACCAAGGCCTAAGCTTATAACAACGAGAGTACTACAACTCCAGCCAGCCGAGACTAGAGATAAGTATAGGTATTAAGTATTGTGAATATAGGCCTGAGTGAAAAATTTTAGTATATTTTGTAGAAATTAAGGAAAAGGGGGTTTAATAATATTGGAATCTTAATCTCATTCTTCTGCATCTTTTTGCTTTTTCGGTTTTGTGTATGGTACCCAGCCGTAACACCTGGGTCGAACTCACATGTAAAGACGATGTAGTCTATGTGTAGGTTTACCCTTTACTTTAACATGCGTTTTTAATGTCGTTTCATTCCTATGGAGAGGTGGGTTTGCCAAAAACCATTCCATGAAAGGGCGCAGTGAGCTGGAACAGGTTGGAAACCGCTGGTGTAGATCATAAATCTAAGTTTTTAAGTTCTTATTTACATTTCCTTCTTGTGTGAGTGCTGGAATGACATGCCCACAAAATCCATAGCTCTGACAAGAGCAACTATTGCAACATAGCTGACTTTATAAAGTTAACATATGTAAGTGTAACGTACAGTTAAGCTGACATACCCTTGGAGGGGAGGAGCAAACGGTTTTCAAGTAAATTGTGACGTAAGTGCATAGAGTCTGTAGGTCTTTTTATTAGGCAAAACCAATTTGGGCAATCTAAGGGTACCAGCTATTACATTTTGAAATATGAACAAAATGTTTCTTTTTTCAGTTTCCCAGCACGATGGCTGTGGATGATGTTGATGCCGCAAATTTATTATATAATTTGATTCTCTTTGTTTTTTCCGCAGTGTCATTGTCTAATGACCTTTCGCCTAGTACGGTATTTGTTTATGTAAGATTAAAAATGTAAGAGACGATCAAATTTAATAGGCTAAATTAATCAAACAAGATTATGGATTTGTGATTAGAAAATGAACTTTACCCTAGGCAGAGGAGTGGATCTTCCAATGAGGAACGATAAGCAACAAAACGAACACAGAAAGGCCGCTGGAGGATTCCATTCAATCTAAATAGCAATCCCAGGCTGTATCGAGTACTCTCTATTCCATAACATTGTTGGCAGTGAACGATAATCATGAGGATTGAGAGAAGTATAGAAAAATCCATTACCTTCAATACCTATAGCAGCTATAAAGTAACAAAAAATTTTGTGCAGTACGTTTAAGTGGATGTCCACATCTTATCTTACAAAGCTTACGTGTGCTAACAGCGACCAGCAATGGCTTCATCTTGATTTGATCCTGACCTGACCGAACACATAACTATTCTCCATATAGAGTGTTTTCTCATAACTCTGGACTAAACACAGATTATCACACTCTATCAAATTGTCTGTATTTGTTTTAACAATTGTTATATCTCAGAGCCCTTGAAGAGCGTTAATCTTTAGCTACGTCTTACCTCCACTTCTCACTATCACTCGATAGTGTCAACACGATGCGCGTCATGGCTAATGCCTCTGTGACATAAGTTTGAAAGGAATACTCATCTTTAGTCTCGATTTTCTACTTTTAATTTTGAGTCCTATATCATCTCATTTTCAGTGTATCGATTACCAAGTGACTTTCATGGTTATGCATAAGATGCATTATTTCCGGTATTTTTCGTACGAAAATTCAAAGATGTTTTACATTAATTTTGTGGTAAATTGGTCGGATATGACTAAAGGGCCTCGTATGAGACAGGCCACATAAAAAGTCATCATCACAGCAAGCGAATGAGGAGCTTGCTTCTCTTACAACATTTCCGTGCTGTTATGAAAAACAAACAGAAATTCGTAGATAGAGAGCAAAAAGTGTGATTGTGAAGGTTTGCCTGAACTGTATGGTACGAAAGTTGTTGTACAGTGTGTTACATCAAATGACTGTTTGAAGAGTATAACTTTATGAACGTGCAGGTGTGACCAGTGAATAAAGTATTGGCTTTCAGAATCCAATGTTAAATTTGTGCATAATGGTAAACATAAAATCAATGCATCCGACAGATGCAGTCCATTCCGTTTACTTGTCCAAGATAATACACCCTACACATTGGTTAAACATTGCCTTCAGTCTGACTTTCAATCCTTCTTTGCTCACGCTGAAATTGCCTCGTCATTGCTTCATGATAAAATCCCACTGCTGTCCTTGTTGGAACTGGCCCAGTTCCGTCCCATTTAACATATCTCACCCTTCCATTCGAGTCTACAAAAGCTAAAGTTGGGACGTCTCCATGTTCATTTACCCATTCATAAGATGGAGGAGCTTCATTTGGACCCGCCGTTGCTTCGAAATTAGACTGCGTGGTTGTTGTTTCCCTTGCTGTTTCCGTCCTATCCCTATCATCTCGAGATGGTGTCCGATTGGCAGAACGTCTTTTAGTTGGACAAATTTTGCCAATTATAATATACCTAAAACCAACGTAAACTCCAAACAGCATAATCGTACACAGAAAGATAATGATTATTATTTCTGCAGTGGTTGAGACAGCCATATCACGGAAAGGCGGTCATCTGAAATAGAACATAAAATAATCATATGAAACTTTCGCCCTGACCTGCGCACAGATTAAATATTGATTATGTAGTCTTCTACATTATGTCTCTTAAAAAAAACGTTAGATGTAAAACATAGTCATAAACTCGTTCCGCTAAATATTTTAAAAGTGTGAGAGAACAGATCAAGCGAAAATATCACGTTAGGATATATGTTCTCTGTCTCTTCTGTGACAGCACATAGTAAAAGAAAAAAGTAGGCTTGAATATTCTCCCAAGTAAAACCTCAAGGTTTTGGAATGGATCAGCTACCCTACTTGAGACTTATGTGTCCAAAGAGCCATTGTGGTTTAGCACTAAGCTCTTACAAGCAATGTTTAGGAAACTTATTCCAAAATATGAGCTTAGTAAACAATTATTTTCTTCACTGCATAGTACTTACCAGTAACGATAGCAAAAGAAATCTATCGTATAACATATCACTTGAATACTTTCCCCATAAACAGGTCATTTATGGTTCTTCTATATCGTTAACTTTCTAACAAACTGCTTTGAATCAGGCAGCACGCAGTGCACAATTAATAAACAGGGGTTGTTCTTACCTGCTTCGCTTGATCACTTTCATATTTTTGCTGAACGTGTCGTCGCCAACTTTCAAAGTTTGGTTATCTCAAATGTATTGTCAAAATGCTGCGAATTAGCAGAGTACGGTGTAAAATTGTATAAGATTCAGGGCCTGTAGCTGATCTCCCTCGATCATCTAATGTCAATCACCAACTGCAAGGCCGTCATACAGACACATATGCTAAACAATTACTGTAAACGCTATGTTCTGAAGTCGAAGCAACAAAGCTTAATCAGAAACTTGAAGGAATTGATACCACTGACCGTTTAACTTGCTGAAATATACTGGAAACCGGCATGCTAGTAACCCACCTTGAAATTAAAAACAGGATTTGTGTTTTACGACTAGCGCACAGACAATCTGTTGTGGTAAAGAAGAGAAACACGGCATATAAACAAACATAATGGTAGACAAAAGACTCCTTGGAAAATCTTCTCGAACTTCAAATATTTGAGATATCAAGACATTGAACTCAGTGAAGGACGAGATTATGAAGGTTCCATTATGTTACAACAAACAACTTTGGTCAAGGATTTCGAAAAACACAGGTAATAAGATCTGTTTTCATGAAAATGGTTTACGAATCCCAACAACAACATAGTGGTCTTAACGTGTGAGACAGAAAAGGGGCTTGATCTTGTACTTTGCTCCTTACTTAATTGACATTTTGATAACCGTTTTTTTCTTGCGTGGCAAACATCAGATATTAAAACCTTTGTCGGTTCTCATCTTGATAAAATCGATACCATCAGTTTTATCTACTGGGCTTTACACAGGGTTCGAAGAAGGGACTTGATAATGGAGCTGCTAAATCCCTTTTTAGACAATAATATTTGAGATAGACAGTGGCGTAGCTAGAGGGGGGCAGGGGGCGGTCGCCCCCCACAAAGCCTCCGAAGGCCTCTGTCGGAAATTCCTAGTCTCTGTCGGAAATAAATTAAAAACAATTCATTTGAAACACTTACAACACTTGTTATGTTTTTAAGCAGAATTACACATCGAAATGTGAACGTGAAAATCAAAAGTCGGTCTAAAATTGCCCGGAAATCAAAAACAAAGGGTCCCCAGATAATAGTCTGTCGGAAATTTTTTGCCTTTGCCCCCCCCCCCCACAAAAACATCTAGCTATGCCACTGGAGATAGATAGGTTTTACCTTCTTCTATGAGCAGCCTTTATAAAGACTTTATTCTTTACTTCTTTACTATATATATATAATTGTCATTTTATTCTTAATTTCATGGCACCAGATTTGGCAAGATAGTTTCCTATATCAAAGTGATACCTGTACAAAAGATAAATGTTTGTTTTTAATACACTTCTGCTTTCTTTTGAAAATGTTTCCGTTCCGTATTGTTGACTGAAACCAACCATCGCCTTTGTCCATAATTCAATTCAGTATGTACGATGGACTTTTTGTTGTTTATTTGTATATTTGTATAGCCTACTTTTTGTTATTTTTGTTGCGGCACATTATCAAGCTAAAGCTACCCAAGAGGCAAAAGGGCGAATATATTTACTACATGGTGATGTTGAATGAAATATCAACAAATGGTGATTACCGAGTTATCAGAGGAACATCTAAAGGGCTTTTACACTTCCTTCTTCAGCCACCTCTTAAGGGCTTTTACACTCGATTTCATTCGAAGCATTTCAATCCATCTGAATGAATTATACCGACTTGTCTATGAATTTTGGTGCAAGATACTGGATATCTGAATTGCAAAAATATGCATTTCATTGTAAACGGTCATGCTACTCGAACACAAACTTTGTATTTATATCTAAGTATTTGGACGGCTCCCAGTGAGGCTTATAACGTGATGGTAAGTAAACAAATCCCCAATATCGGTTGGCACTTAGCTGCAAAGAAATTCTTTGACAACATTGTTCTTAAATTGCAGGAAATGATGCATTCTCTGATATGGGACTCCCTAGGACATGACACTCCCTCGAATAAGTCAGTCGCGTGTAAACGGTCGTTTTTCCCTGGCGACTTTTTGACAACCCACCAAAATATTTTGGAGACTCCAACTTTGAATAATACGATTCAAGAAAATAGAAATGCATACTTGAAAAAGGGATGGTTATAGATGGCCCCATTGGTACTTACGTATAGGTTAAGGCAGACCGTGTATGATCATAAAGATGTTTTGTCTACTTTCAAGGTTTTATCAAATTCCAACGTGTTACAACAAAGCACATAACAATTAAACAATATGAAAGATGACAAATAAAGTCCAGTTTTATATTCGTCTTTTTATTTCAGTTGAAGAGCTCAAACTTTCACATTGTTCAATCTTTTATACCTTCCTATATTTACAGTATACGCGGCAGTAGGACAGTAAACACATTTATTTGCCTTATGCATCGTAGTGTCTATGTTGTTTTTCTGTAAATATAAAAGTTAGGAACGAACTGCAAGGTGATGGGTATAAAGTGTTAGGCTAAGTTGAACAGGAAAGGGTAAATGGGACGTAGATTCATCACCATACTTCCGAAGGAGATAGCTTTGCCCTTCCGAAGTCAGACAGTTACTTCTGCAGTTTGTTTCGTTTCGAAAGTTTCTATTAGGATTTCTTGGAATTAAAAACTTAAAGGAGCTGGGCAGTGACGTACTTCCGAAATGAAAACGTCATACTAAACGAGATGTTTACCCTCAGTGTGAGGCTAATATTAAAACATCCCTCTTAATACGTTTAAATTCTCATTTAAAATAATTTTTGCAATGTAATTTAGTGATATCGTTCCTATATGTTTTTTTTTTTAGATTTTTGATTTTCCACTTGCAAGATATAAGACAATTTGTTTTTTGGATTTCTAGTTTGTTACTTTTTCTTCTGACACAGACATTTTTGAATCGTTTCCATTTATAACGGTTCTGATCGATAGCAATGCTAACGTTAACCTAACTTAGGCTAGCGTTAGCGCCTAGGTCTACCACGAAAAACAAACTCATCCGGATCGGAAAAACAGTTTCAATTACCTGTAAAATTGATAAAGTTGTCCATGAACCTCCGGCGGATGATGAGTGAAATAGCCGTGTGTCTTAATTCCTCTTAAGTTAGATTTATTGCACTGAAACACGCAACGCGAATGCCCACACACGTTGTGCGTTGTATACTGTGCTAAACTCAGTGTATGGATGGTTTCATCGGTTTCGGATCAAATCGATAAACCAAGAATCATAACCGCATGTGACGTAATGAAGTCGGCTGGTCCAAGAATTTATTCTGTTTTGGCGGCTACCCAGCTCCTTTAACATCAAACGATTTTGTTGTCTGCTTTAGATATTCAATTAAGAGTGGTACTTGGGGACGTATTTTTCGCAACAACAGTGCAGGTCATTGGAGGCTTTTTTCAATGACCACCATTTGAATACACTGGTACTTCTTCCACCACTCTGAGACATTCTCCCGTTTGGGAGAAAACCAAAGGGCGAAACCTTATGCAACAGAGGGTGTAGGCTTACTGGCCTAATAAACACATGGTTCAGCAAAAGAGTGAAGGTCACTCAAGAACCTGCCTTTTTCTAAAAAAGCCGCGTTCACTGGCAACTACCGATAAGGACGTAGCACCTACCCAATATGCACTTAAAGTGTACCTAAAGTCTAGAACTGCAAGAATATATATTTTAGAGGTTGAAAAATGTATTTCATTCATACAACTCCCATTTTCATAGCTTACTCTGTTGCTGAGATGTAAAATGTTGAAATTGATTCACTTAATTTGAAAAAAGTCGATTGCGCAGTAATTTGTGATGCCCTTCTTGTGCAAATCACATTACCTGCTTCTGTTTCCTTATGAAATTAATTTGTTTACATGACCTTGAAAAATTTACCGTTCACTTGCATATCATATTGTAGGGAGAGGGCTTTTATAACCACGTCACCCATAACAGTAAAACAGTGATCACATTTTGACACAAGGTGCAGTGGCTTTCAAAAAAAAAAAAAAAAACAAACAAAGAAAAACAAGACCGTAATTTGAGTAGTACAAGCATGACATCACAAATTATTGCGCAATCTACCATTTCAAATTGAGTGCATAAGCTTTAACATTTTAGATCTCAGCTTAGGAATGTCTTGTGAAGATGGGAGTTGGACTATCTGGATGCATTTTTCAAACTTTTTAACATATATATTTTTGAAAGTTTAGAATTTAGGTACACTTTAACTGCATTACATTAGACCAATTAACATTACCAGGGGTTACAAAAATCATTCTCCATTGAAAAAATTCACAAAGAAGGCGTAGAATTGGGGGTTCCACACTTTTATCACGCTACATACCAAAGTAACACTTACGTAAGCACCTGGAAGCTACCCTTTGATCATGACTTGAATTTAATTGAGCTTGTTATCTCACTTTTTATGTTAAACTCAAATCGCCTTTAAAAGTAACATACTTTAAACCCCCTGCGTAGTAGGCATTACTTTGGTACACGTGATCTTGGAATAAGCAAAAAGTGCTGTCCATCCGGGGTATTTGCTGCAGTTTCCTGTAGTAATTTATTTGGGTTAATATAACGTTTGATTGGATATACTGTCAGACTGTACCAAACTGGGAACCTCTCAGAGTGCTTACAAAAAATTTCAACAAATTGTTTTTACACCAGAGAATATCATTACTTTCCATTACTACAGAAGGCAGTGCTCATGCCTGTTTCAAAGAGGGAGTTGTTATTTGGAAGATACATTGCTTTAAGCGAGGTTTGACACCGCCAAGGTCACACAGTAATCTGTTTCTTGTATCTTTCTCGGCATTTCTATAGCGCTTACACTGGATTAGGTAGTTCATACAATAAACATTTGTCGTTCGCTGCACCTACTGTGAGACTGTGGGTTTTTTGCTACTGCCACCGCATTCCCAATCGCTAGGAAATTAAAAAATATTGCATGTTTGGACGCTCTTTGACGCGGATGAGAGTATACCAGTAAGGTTTTAGGTATAAATGTGAACATGATTCTGTACCGGGTATTTCCGGAAACTTCCGGAAACTTTCGAGATTGCTGTGACTAAAATTAGACTGCTACCCTTTTGCAGCTCCTTTAAATGAGGTTCGTTCTATAGGAAGGGGCAAACCTCATTCACTATTTGGCTTATTTCAATAAAACAGTCGTTTCTAATTTTGAAGCACCTGCCTCTAAATTGGTGGCGGTTTCAACCTACGCATCAAAGCATTGTCTGAGAAGGTCAATTGTGACAGGATTACTAGAAGTGAATGATGTTGCTAGCGTATTGATATCAAATTGAAGCCAACGAATAAAAGAAAAAATGCCCTTAGCGGAATGCATGGCTTATCATTGATAATCTTCTCAGGATGAAGTGGGTCTTACGGTATTAGCATAAATTAAAACTTTCGTTGAACCTTCTTCCAAATAACAACTCCCTGTTTCAAATAAGCAGCTACATGCTGCATTGAATTTTTCTATAGGGGAAGTGTCGTCTTGATTTATTCTAAGCTAGGTAAGACTAGACTTGTACCAAAAAGTATTAGATTTAAGATTCCGCATGATAACCCATGATGATAGTTCTAAACAAAGTTAGTCTCTCATGTATTGAACTGAAACTTATAAAGATGACTTCCACGTGTAGATATAATACCGCATGGTAAACATTAAAGCCTTCTTTTCTTCAAAGCAGTTTTACTAACAAAGACTCTACTATTTTACATGAGTGTTTGAAAAATCAATTTTAAGCTAATTCATGCTACGGATTCTCGTAAAAGGTGATAGGGTGATATAAATTTCCTGGGGCTTGGCTACCGTGGGCCTCTAGCTACTACGAAAGGAAGAATCACGCTTTCTTACCATATAAAAATGTGAAAAGTATGTCAAAAAACTTCAAAACGATATTGGAATCTCATGAATGCAGAGAAGTAATGAAGGAGCGGAAGGGGTGCCCCGAGAAACTTTTAAATTACTGTTGCCTTTGTCCTCGTTTCCTTACGAGGAATTTACCAAGACCTTTTCCCCTTTCCCTTGTGCCTTGTCTGACCAAGGGTCAACATGCTAATTGATGGAACTATTAAATTGCATGTGAAAAGATAAAGTTGAGTCCTACGATGATGTTGTGCAAGTTTTCGACTCATTTTTTCAACTTTGTAGCTTAGACTAAACAGATAACTCAAGTGTATTTCCATCCGTCTATCAATCAGAAAGCTGTTTAGTGTATAATTCCCTGCAGAAATGAACTATTGCTATACGGTGACTCCCTTTTTGTCAAGCACGAAGGATCAGGTGATGATGGACAGAATCACAAGAGGAGTTGTATCAAATAACATTTCCTTGAGAGCACAGAAGCAGCTTCGTTTCATATTAACAGCGTGGCAAGAAAAGCGTGTTAAATTTACTTAGATTTTATAATATTTTTACTTTGCAAATCTCTGTCACTCTCTGTCTCTCCTCCACACACCTCTACTTTAGCACAGAACATTTTACACATTCGATATTAGACACAACAGAAATAGTTCATGAGGTAATTTAACAATAAAGACGATACCACATAAGGAAACTATGTGCTCATGTTTAAAACAGTACAAGGCGTTACCCGCACGACTGTCTCAAGGGGCAATACTTTTAGGATCCATGAGAGGTAGAATCCTAATTGTGTTAGAAGATTTAGTTCCAAGGTTCATCAGCTTAAATGAGAGTCTGGTTCACAGCACATTCTCAAACAACCAAGCTCAATCCGAAAAAAAGATTGAAAAAGGTATGACGTTAAAAACGTCCTCAAAATAAAATGATCATTCAAAGAACAAAAGAACCATCGAGGAGTACCTTCAACGATAGAAAGAACGTTTGGTAGTTTTAACACTCTGCTATCTTCGAGATTCACTTTCTATTATTGACAAAGCCACTTCATTGTAAGTGGGTGGCGAGTGGGCGTCACGGTCCACTGAGTATGGCGGCGGAATATGCAAATCTTCATGTGGAGTAGATTCCCCAAGCTCCGGCATTGGATATAATGCACTTAAAGAAAACACTTGATGATTGCGACTTTCATCGTACCCTGGAGGGGAGATGAAATCCCCAGGCCGTCCATCGTTGAAGCTCTCAGGATATTCTTGTGTAGATCCCGTTGTTGGTACTAGATGTTTGCGTATTAGTTTGAATTTGTTGAGTATAAAAGCACCACAATAAACGATTAGCAACACTGAAGTAAATATAATAAATACAACAATGACTAGTGCAAAGAGAAAGGCCATCACATTCGCCATGCTGAGTCTGCTTACGCTTCGATGAGCCTCGATATAGTTAGATGGTTCCAGCTACTCTCAAATGAGTCCTTTATTACTAGCCTTTGCTATAATTTAGATGATGTTCAGTCTCCTTTGTTCATGGGTGGGTAAGATCTGTGAGAAAGTAAAATATAACTTTCTTAGAGATTTGGAGACATGAACTAGAAGTGTTGTGGTTGGGCTTCTTGAGAGTGACTTTTTATGCACTGATTCTAGAAAAAAAATAGCTGGTAAAAATAGTGAAATCACCTGCCCAAAGCTATCTTGTTTTGGTAATGGTTGAATTGACCTTTACTTCTTAGAAAGCTTTTATTCATCCTCCAGTCTAGAGTTATCAAACTAACTTAACAATTCATTACAAGAGCGTTTTGTACACAATTAAAATGTTCAGATCAACGCAATACCTTCTTCGGTACACAAGGTTTAGTCATTATTCGAAACAGCAAGTGTAGAGAGAACGAGCGAAAAAATTCCCCACAGAATAAAACAACCTCTATTGTACCATGAAGCGGATATAACATCAGATGCAATTTATGATTATTCCCATATCGGCTCAGCGTCGGGATTCTTAAAAATAATTTAAGCCCTGATTTCATTACAAATTCTCTGAATTTTGAAGAGAGTTTACCATCCTGACTTGAAAAACATGCAGTTGTTTGTTTGATATTAGTAATACACTTATTGTTTACTTTTTGAGTATAAGTTTATTCTAGGAATAACACGTTGACCTATATTCAAAGCTTTCGAAGAAACCTACTTCAACTCGTGAACGATTTCCAGTCTAGTAAATACATGCTATTAAACATATAGTTATATCACTTAAACTGTCCTTAGATAACAAGAATTTGAAATCGTAAAGTAATTTAAAAGTAATGACATTACACTTGTCTTTATGACCTACAACAGAGATGAACAACGTCAAACTTAATAACTTCACATCAACTCAGACAAAACTTTGTATTTACGAAGGAAACCTTTATCCCCGATGGATGCCATTCAGTTAAGCGTGTAAATACACCAGAATCTATTACTGTAGTCAACTGTACCTTAAAGTGATTGTGAGTCTTCACGTCGGAACCCTGTTGAGAAAGCTGCATGTTCTTTTCTGTCTGGTTACTACTGTCATGTCTATAACCATTACATGTTTAGTTGTTCTTGAAGTCTTAAGGTGAATTAAAAAATAGCCTGTATGTACTTCTTCTGTCTTCTTTAGATTAACACTGCAGGCGAACTGTATTAAAAGCGGAAGGTATGGACTATGAAAGCTATACCTACATATTACTCTGACAATTCACGTTATTTGCTGTGTGACTAAGGGTGAAAGGTCGTCTTCGCACAATATTTGATGTTTGATGCAAAGCAAATGAAGTTCTTTCTTCCAGGTGCAAGGTTCTAAGGTAATGCGGTAGGGGACATTTTGTTCCAGTACCTCGATATATGTTTCCTGCCTGTGAACTAAGAATAGTGGTAGATTTCGTGATAAGTGGAAGTTGAATACCACTCACATTTTTATACAGGAAGCCTGTTGGAATTTGAAGGGAATCAAACTCTGAGTTGTAAGAGTTATCTCGTTTGTGAATTTGTGATTATGCATTTTAACAGTTATTGATTCCTTGCCGAAGGCAGGCAAGGAATCTATGCGATGGTGATGTAGCGTGTGTGCGTGTATGTAGGCGCACTTACTTTCCATTCAGATTGAGGACCTAAACAATGGATTTCAGGTCCTTAGAAGGAAATACAATAGATTTCTCATGTCCTCAGAAGTTTAACAACAGAGAGTCTATTGTTCAAGTTAGGGTAAAAGAAGCAAACACAATATAGAAAACAATCAGGTCCTCAAACAGTATGTAAAAAAAAAACTGTGCGTGTATGTATTTGTATGTATGTATGTCACACTTAGCTTGTAAACACGACATCTCAAGATAGCAATGACAGACACTTCTCATATTTGGTAAATAGATTTTTCATATTAGGAGAAAGAAGCCTATTGTTTTTGGTGGAGTTCAAAGGTCATGTGAGGTCACCAGAGGTCAAAAACCGAAAGCCTTGTAATCGCAATATCTGAAGGTATTCATGGCCGGCACTTGTCATATTTGGTATATGGATTTGCAATGTCAAGAGAAAATACCCTATTGTTTTTGGTAGAGGTCAAAGGTCATTTGATGTCACCGTAAGTTAAACTGCAAAAACCTTGAAAATGCTTGTAAACAATATCTCAAGAGAGCAATGACAGACACTCTTCATATTTGGTGTATAGATTCTTCATGTTGAAAGGAAGAAGCCTATGTTTTGGTGGACGCAAAGGTTATCTAGGGCCACCGGGGGTCAAACTCTCAGAACCTTCTTAACACGATTTCTTAAGGTAGGGAGCTTGGTGGATAGATTTCATACTTGGTAGGTGGATGCCCCATGGTCCGAGGAAGAACCCTATTGCTTCTGGTGGAGGACAAATGTCATCTGGGGTCATCAGAGGTCAAAAAGCAAAATTTCCCAAGAATTCGCAAGATCATCATCTGAGGTCACTAAAGGTCAAAAAGCAAAATTTCCCAAGAGTTCCCAAGATTGTCGTCAGGGGTCACCGAGTTCAAAAAGCAAAATATCCCAGAATTCCCAAGATCGTCATCTAGGGTTACCAGAGGTCAAAAAGCAAAATTTCTCGAGAAGTCTTAAGATCGTCGTCTGGGGTCACCACAGGTCATTGCAAAATTTTCTAAAATTTTTACGACCCAAGATCCATTGGAAGTCCAATCCCTTTCAAGACACTTTTTTCTTTTTTGTTATATTTGGTGGGGTTCACAGGTCATACAAGGTCAGCAAAGATCAAATTCTTAAAACATCGTAAAAACATATAGTCAAGAAAGATAAATTTGAGGGATAAACCTCAGTGCAGCAAAGCATCTCCATACGGCAAGGAATCACTAAGCCTTTTGGCTTTCTGGTTGGTTTACAAATCTTGATTAACATATTAGGTCTAACGTCTTAACGATCTTCAACATCAAACCGTCTGTCGCGTTCCTACTCCCTGCCGTCGCCTTCACAACCCTTTTCGAGCAGTTTATTTTGTTGATTGATTCCATGCCGAGTGCCGAAGACAGGCAAGGAATCTATGAGCTGGTGATGTCGTGTGTGTGTGTACCTGTGTATGTGACACAGCTTGTAAATACGTTATCTCAAGATAGAAGTGAGGGACACTTTTCATATTAGGTATACAGATTTGTCATGATGAGAGAGAGAGTATCCTGTAGTTTTTAGAGGAGGTCAACGGTCATTTGAGGTCACCAGAGGTTAAACTGCGAAAACCTTGTAAGTGGCTTGTAAACACGATATCTCAAGGTAGCAATGACGGACACTATTCATATTTGGTATATAAATTTGTCATGGTGAGAGAAAGAACGCTGTTGTTTTGGTGGAGGTCCAAAGGTCATTTGAGGTCACCAGAGGTTAAAGTGCGAAAAACCTTGTAAACACGATATCTCAAGAAAGCAATGACTGACACTTTACATTTTTTGTCTAAAGATTTTTCATGGTAAGAGAAAAAAATTGATTATGGTGGAGATCAAAGGTCATTTGAGGTCCCCAGAGGGTAAAATACGAAAACCTTTAAAATGACTTTTAAACACAATAACTCAAGGTAGCAGTGACGGACACTTCACATGAGGTATTTAGATGTCCTGCTGAGAGGAAGAACTGCATTGTTTTCGGTGGAGGTCAAAGGTCATTTGATGTCACCAGAGGTAAAAAACCGAAAATTATGTAAACACGATATCTTAAGATAGCAGTCGGGCACTTGATATGTAGTTTATATATTTGCCATGTTAAGAGAAAAACGCTAGTGTTTTCGGTGGAGGTCAAAGGTCATTTTAGATTACCAGAGGTCGAGAACAGAAAACCTTGTAAACACGATATCTCAAGATAGCAATGACAGACACTGTTTATATTTGATATATGTTATGATGAGAGGAAAAACCTTATTGTTTTTAGCAGAGATCCAAGGTCGTTTGAGGTCACTAGAGGCCAAAAGCTGAACACCCTGTTAACATGATATGTGAAGATGGGAATAACAGACATTTTTCATACTTTGTATATAGATTTGTCATTGTAAGAGGAACGCTGTTGTTTTTTGTGGAGGTCACAAGTCATTTTAGGTCACCAGAGGTTAGACTGAAGCTTTGTAAACATGATATTACAAGGGAGGAAGTACACACACTTGTTTATTTTTTTGTTAGTCCATGTTTGGTGGGGTTCAAAGATCATGTGAGGTCAGCAGAGGTCAAATTGTTACAACATTGTAAAAATTGATATGGTCAAGAAGTAAAAATTTGAAAGATGAACCTCAGTATGAATAGGCACCCCCTTCTGGCAAGGAATCACTAAGCCTTTTGGCTTTCTGGTTACTCGAGTGACTTCAATAGGTAAAATTTGATGAAACTTTATCCTGAAAAATTAAGAGAGGGAAAAATTTTTAATTTTAATTAGTTTGAGAGCTTGATAGCAATTACGGGTATAAAAATATTTCAATAAAGTGAAAAACTGAAAAAAATCTGAAAGGCCGTGTCATGGCTCAAATACACGACACGACCCATTTCCCTCAAAACCACTCTCACCTCCTGCAAGAATGCAAGAAATTCTAAAGGTAATTATTGCTACTGTAGTATCAGATCAGGCACTTTCTTTTAGATGGAAAAGAATGTTATCAAAGTTTGCCAGCTCCAGCGAAAATCTGTCAATTCTTCGAAGCTGTGATCTATCCCTGTCATCATCCTCCCTGAAAAGGGAAGATATTTCAGAAGAGGGAATGTAGGAATCTTACAATTGGTCAAAAATCACTCCATAAACTTGGCTCATCCCATTTAAACAATTCTTCCTTCACAAGTTCCAGAACTTGAGTGATGTTGAAGCATATACCGTATTATGTGCAATATAACTGCCTTTTGTCTATTTCAGCTCCAGGCTCAACTGGATCGTGCAGCCTTTGAACTTGAGGCGCACCAAAATGCGTCATACTACGACAGGGAGGGATTCCACGATGACACCAAACGGATGCTGGCAAAGCTTGTTTACATTGGAGAGTCAGCTCTGGATGACAAGGATAAGTTGCAACAGGTAAGGACTATCTTTATTATCGTAAAATGTTCTAACAGATTTATCTACCAAGGAAAAAAGAGCAATTTACAATAATTGTTGCTTCACAAGCCAATTAAAATGGCAGATAAAACAACCTCTAATTTTAACTTTTTAGTGATAAAGATAGGGGTAAGGATAATTTGTTGCAATCCAGTTTTGATGCTGGGACAGGTAAATGCTCGAGGGACGTACTTCTGTCTCACGTTTCTAAATTATCAACTGGATACCTGGTATATTCACGTCATACTTCATGTAATTTCAATTTGGCACACCTTCTCTCCAAAATTTCGCCAAACACAATGTTCTGCTTATAACATAACATTACCGTAACATCTGCGAACAGATCTTTCTTCAAGTATAGTCGTGTTAGGTAATATTGCTAACTTGGCGTAGCCCATTATATAGTAAGTATTGGAAGATCATGTGCGATCGCCAACTATTTCAATGTATTTCTAGGCTGATGTTTTATCATATATGAAAGAATTGCAACTTTTGCTTATGTCCGGGCGTTTTATTAATCATTTCTTATGTCTTTCTTTCGTTAAGTTGAAAGATGTCAAGTCATCAATGAACACTCGTTATTCTACAAGCCAAGTATGCCTAGAAAGAACTGGAGAGTGTTTAAACATCAGCCCAGGTAGAGATTGACTTTTTGTTACATTTACAAATAAAGAAGTATATAGAGAGCGTCATCCATATCTGTGTTGAGAGTAAATCATGTCTAGCTCTAACACTGGGGTTTTCTATAGTTCACGATGAATGCCATTACATATATAATCAGTCACGCGTGGTTTCAGCTGAATGCATGTAAAGGATCGTATGCTTTTGTCAAGTTTACTCCACTTCCATGTAACATTATGTATTTTATTTCTTGCTGTTGACTCTTTTTATTATCTTTCCTCATAATGTAACCCTCATATATGCAAAATGATCAAAAGGAACACGTATTTCAGACTTTCATTGTGGTTGGGCTTCTTTTTACAAAACTCCTCAAAACTTGGCATTGTACCTATCTTAGTTTAGAAAAAAATTGAACAAAGTCTGATTAATAATCATATCGAACTTTTCCAATTTGATTTCAGTGAATTTCCATTGATACATTTAACGTAACAATGTAACCTGTAGGGGAGATAAAGCAATTTGACCGACTTTTGTTTTAGCCAAATATTGAAACCCTATTTACTTGCCTAGTATCAGTCTTGACCAATGTAAAAGGTGGGATGGGGATTTAACATTTTGATGTTTTTACATACAATAATTGAATGTGTTGAAACTTGTGGCAGGAAAGTGTTACCCCGTTTTCGGAAAATACCATCTAATCCTGCTATAACCCTCTGCTCAAATATATGTTCTTGTTTGAAATGCACCTCCAAATTTTCACCCTAAACCCTGATGTGTTCATAATATAAATGAACCTAACTTATTTGAATTTTACAAACTTCCATAACCTTTAAGTAAACTCGTAACTCTATCTATCCACGTAAAAACACAACCAACTAAAACAGTAAAACAGCAAGCTATTTATCTCAGTAACTTAGGAGAAAATTCCATGCGTTCATTTCCTTAGATATCAAAAGCCATTTACAGGGAGGTAAACGCCCATTTTACTAAAATGCTTACAAGACGTTCTCTTCTTAAACACGATAACATTTTTTCTGGATCCGTTTTTTTTTCAATGTGAGTTTCCCATAATTGCATTTGTTTATATTTCAACTGTATAGGATTGGAGGAAGTCATGAGAACAAGCAGAGACTACTTCGAACTTTTCCAGGTTTGGAGGGATTGGCGAGATATAGCCGGCGCTCCGACTAGGAACGATTACAGAGAATATGTGATCCTAAGTAACGACGTCGCTATGGCGAATGGTGCGGAACAGAATAAATATTATTGCATATTATTTTATGCAATTCTTACTTCAGGGGTGTCACAGAATTTCTTACTTTATGTTAAGTAGATACTCTGAGTTAACATTTGTGCGCGGATTATTGTCAAGCTTAAGTTGTTGATAGTGTAGACACATGTTGATCGCACTTAACGTAAACACAATATGTAAAAAGGATGGATATACAGAAAACAAGCGATGGAACAGTGTCAAATTGCACGCTCTAGGGGCCATTTTGGAAAGCCAATTTAGTTGCCGTCAGTTCAAGCGTTATTGGGTCATTGAAGTTAAAGTAAAATTAACTTCTTGAAACACCAGTGTTCGCAAATGGACTCGAAAAATTAAAATGTCATAATTACCATAACAAAGAACATTTATGGACAATTTTTTTCTTTAAACTTGATGAGCAATCAAAGCAACGCCTGACAAACCACTGTTTGGGCTAAAAAACTGGTGAGATGTCAGCGATCGATTTTTCTCATCATTATACTTGATACTAGGGCCTTTTTAAACATATATACGGGGGGGGGGGCATGGCCCACCCAGTCTTATACATAGACGCCCACTTTGCTCATTTGCCCCCCCCCCCCCCGTAGGTTCCTTTCTGTCATGTAAAAAACATAATGATGATAATGATAATAAAAGATAATAACCTAATTTACTTGTAATTGTATTGCCATAGGAAGTGCCAATTCTGGCAATCTGGTGAGGCATTTTTCTGAAAAATTTCCTCGTAGACTACGTGCCAACCAATGGTGGCCCCCGCTTAGATGGTCCCTTTCGTTAAATACCCCACTAAAATTTTTCAGAAAGGTCCTGCTTAATATGGTAATATTCTAAAAGATGACCATATGTTACATTATTTGACCTGTAAAAAGGCCACTTTTTATGCTTGAAAAGTGTTTAGTGCCTAAGAAGGATTTCTTAATTTCTTTTTTCAGATCAACCGGATAAAGGAGCCTACTGGCGGTCCTGGTACGAGACTGATGATTTGGTGGACAAACTGGAGCTTCTCTACGAAGGTCTCTACCCTCTGTATTCAGAGTTACACGCTTACGTCAGAAGAAAATTATACCAACAGTATGGCAGTAAATATATTAATCTCAACGGTCCCATTCCAGCACATGTCCTCGGTAAGATATCAGATCAAAGATCTCAAACTACTCGGGAAAACTTAGTCGCATGGACTGATAGTGTGACATTTACTTTTCTAGATATTCACAGCAGAGGTGCTGAACCAGTGCAACCGATAGGCTAATTGTACCTTTGTTCTCAATGATTTTCTTATGTGAAAAATGGCTGCCTACATGCTGCAAAGAAAGCTCTGTTCTTTTCTTAAAGAAAGAACTTTTTGTCGGTGTCAAAAATGACCTCAACCTCTTTTGTGCAAAGTGCTGTGAAATCGTGGTTCCCTGTAAGTTTCCCTAATACTGGTCTCCACTTGAACAATGGGATAAAATACTGCACATGTTCTATTAAGATACTGAGAATGGTCAATCCTAGAAGTTGTCATACTCAACCAGTTTGGGAGATTCCCCTTTTTTGAGAATCTGGTTTCCCCTCAATCCTTAAAAAAACTGGTCATGGGCTCCTCCATGTTGCCTATTTTACCCACAATTCCACAAGTCCTATGCGTACATTTTCAGTGGTGAATGGTGTTTGGAACCCCCTTGCAAAGCTAATGTAATGGAAGGAAATTCATATTCAGAAGGTCTTTAGTGGAAGCTACCTAATAGCTACGTTCTGATCGGTAGTTCACCACGCTGTTGAGAAAAATGCAAGTTCTTGAGTGGTCTTCCTTCTCCCTAAACCTTGTCTGTATTTGGCTAGTAAACTTTTATACTGTGTTTCATAAATTTTCCACCATTCGAGAGAATGTGGTGTTCTTCTAAGGGGGGAGAATATGACTCTCTACCTCCCACAATTGACAATACACTCACTGATGTGCTCTATATCTTGCACGACTCCATTTTCATCTCTTTGTAAACTTCAACACTAGATACTTAGTCTTTGTGCTACCAAGGTAGACTACCGAGGACCCAGTAACTCTTTTGGATTTACGTCGAGAATTTCACTTCCTTTTTTTCCAGTCCTCAGTCTAAATGGATGTCAGTATACACACTTACACATATTTCCGTTCACATAAACTCTAAAAACGTCAGGTTCAGATATGAACCGAATCCGTTCAAATGGGCACTGAACCAAAATCTGGTGAAATATTTCACTTGATTTGGTTCCTTTTGAAAAGAAATCAATCAATTAGATTTGAATCGAAACTAGTCAAACATTTGATCCTTTTTCGGTTAAGTACCCATTTTCCAACGGTTTTCAGTTCAATTTGAACCGGACGCTTTCAGTGTGTAAATAACTTAAGTTAATCAGTGTGACATTCCGTGCCATATGTCAAATAAAATATGAACAATAAATCCTTTATTTGACAATTTTGAATTTCAGGAAGTATGGCTGGTCATTCGTGGCATCTTTTGTTCGACATGCTTGCTCCTTATCCTGATAAAGACCCCATCGAAGCTACCGAAGGACTTTTAAAATTGGTGATTAAATCTAGAGTAGCTATTTACATGTAATTATTGGTTACATATTGCGTAAAAGGTAAAACATGAGAAGATACAAGGATGTATAAAGATAAGTAATTCTCATAAATCCACATGTTGTCATACATTCCTTATCAAATGTCTTTTTAAATTGTGATTTTAGTGCCAGAGGAAGCAATTTAATATAAGCCACCTAGCCAACTAGCCTTGTGATAAACTACGTAGCTTAGATTCGTTTGTTACCGGTATGTCCAATCGCTCCAGTTCTGTCATCATAAAGGACATTTTAAATGGAATTATTTCTTTTTTTTTCCACAGGATTACACACCTTACAGGATGTACCTGGTAGCCCAGACATTTTTCACATCTCTGGGATTGGATCCATTGAACGATGAGTTCTGGACAGATTCTATTTTTGAGCATCCTAACGATGGACGTTCGATATCGTGCTCGGCTGGCGTTTGGGATTTTATGAACGCAAAAGATTTTCGGTAAGTTTGCGTTGTAAGAAAACGGTATTGATGTCCCATAAGAACTGATATAGGAATAACGTTCAAGTAGGCTATTGGTGTTTCACAAGTCACGAATATATAAAGGATAATTGCAGCGATCTAAGTTTTCCATAAGTTGAGAAAGATCCAAATAATTCCTTCATACTTTTGTTACACGTTGAAAAGAATCAAAATGGTTGGAGAGTTTCACCTGTCCATGGACATGTTTAAAGGGGCCTGTAGACCTTTCAACAACACTGAGTGACTTAGTACAGGGGATGGAGTAATTTGGTTACCAAAACATTTCCTCGACATATTCCTTCAATGTTGAACCATCTCTTTTTTAGCCTATGGGTAATATATTGGCCTTGGCTGCCAAGTACCAATGAGATTCACAAGTTTTGGGGTTCAAATTTTATTCTAGGTATGTGGAATTTTCTCTTGGTAGCATGCTTGTCTCCCACTTGGCAGTGTTTGCCATCAATATCGGTTGCCCAGGCGAGGTAGTCGGTTGCTCTCAAACTTAAGCGCCTTTAGACTAATTGTTTGCGTTTGTACATTGCTTCCATTTGTCCATATAGGAAACAGCAGCTACTGAAACAACTGCAATAGTACGAAATAGTAAAGAAAAAGAACCAGAATCAGTACTTAGAACATTAACCTTTTAAATACACACATCGAAAACTGTGCCTCCCCACTTTGGACCCAACCCTACGAATCATTTACCTGGAGACACTTTCCTAATTCATTTATCATAATAGACTTGATGTGTTTTTCACAGTATTAAGTCCTGCCTTGAAGTCAATCACGACGACTTTATGTTAGCTCACTACTTAATGGGACGAATTAACTACGCCTTTAACTACAAGGAGCAGCATGTGACTTTCAGGTATTGTGACATCTCAGTATTCAAATGATCGTTGTCAGCTTTCATTGGAAAAACCGATAGCGATATGTGATTTTACTTGTAATGTACCTATAGGGCATAAATATCCAACTCAATGGTACTGTTTTTTCTTAAGAATATATAAGTAAATCTTCATTTATCCGTCAAAATACATTAAGTAGTACAATTTCTAGTTCACCACACTCTGAAATTCCACTGATTGTATGACGTAATTGTTGTTGCAAGGTTCTTTTAGATAAGTGGTTATTATAACACGGAGTTTCAAAAATATTGACGTTAACTGTCAAAATCACGCTAAAGGGACAAAGAAAAATATTCAGTCTAATTTTGAAGTGATTGGTCTTTGGTCTTTTTTTATAGTTTTCTGAGTTGTCACTTTCCATTCGACGTCAAAGAATGTAGTGTGCTAAACTGTTCTTCAACGAAGTACGGTGCTTAGAAAGCAACGTGTATACTCATTATTCGAAGTAATTACTAACGACTTCATGTCAAAACACTGCCATGTACGAAGGTCATTAACGTTAAACAAAAGACTTCCGAATAGTTCGTCTTGAAATGTAGTATTCTCTCAGTATATGTCCTTGCTGATGTATGCCGTAACTTCCTAGCGTTTGCTAAGAGGAACCTCTATAGATAAACCTGCCCAGAATCTCGATCTGTAGAATGTTTTGCGAATGAAACCAAGTTGTTTTGGCTTAAGTATATTTGTCCAGGTCATAGTTTTGCCTATTATTATGTATGCACTATACATTAACTCGAAATAATATGAATGATCATTGTTTTTGATTGTGGCATCCGACTTGCAGTCGGAAGGTCTAGGGTTCAAATCCTGGCCGGGTCATACCAAAGACTTTAAAAATGGAACCTACTGCCTTTGTGCTTGGTGCTCAGCATAAGCAATGGAGTAGGAAAAACAAGCCAGTAAGCCACAACTGGAAAAAAGGCCGTGGTCGTCTCGACTTGAACCAGTTGGTTGGAAACTGGGACGTTAAACCTCATTTAACTAACTAACTTGATTGTTTTGTTGCCGATTAGTGAATCATACATTCTTCCCTTTACTTTTTAAGCTTAAATTTAAAGTTAGTTCTCATTTTTCTTTACTTGTGTTTCCTTCTTAAATCTAAAGAATGTGTGTGCTTGTATGTAACGTATCCCATACAAAGAAAAGACACCATATATCAGCAAGGTAGCGAATACTAGTAACTCTAAAACATTCGAAAAACGCTCTTGCTGTAAACCTTATAATACAATTGCCGTGTCATGCTTTTTTCAGAGACGGCGCTAACCCAGCATTTCACGCTTCAGTTGGGGATGCAATTTCGCTGTCGGTGAGGACCCCTCGTCATCTTTACTACATGGGTCTTTTGGAACAAGTCAACGATGATGACGGTAAGTAAAGATAGAAATACAGGGTGGTATTATAGGTTTATTGTTTCAAATATCACTGATGATGTGAAGGAAAGTACAAAACACAGACGACTGAATGCAGTAACAGCACTTTGTTTAATATTACAAATATTAGCAATGGGGAGTTACCAGCAGTAACTTTGACATGTGTACATAAGTATCGATTTCGACAACATTTATTTGAGTCTTTTATTCTCTGGATTTTATACAATATCAAAGATAATACAGCTGAGATCAAGACTGGAAAGAGACTCAGGGGGAAACTCAGAAAAGCTTGTGCTTCAGCTTGTGGAAAGAGTCAGCCGTAACAGAACTTTACAATAGCAAAAGAGACAATGTTTAGAAAAAAAAAACGGAGAGCATAAAAACAACTAGAAAGACCAAAGGCTTAGTGATACCTTGCCGAACGTCGATGCTTTGTTTATCCCTCAAATTTACAAGTATTACAAGTATCCAACACACCTGCCTCGAAATATCGTGTTTTCCACTGCATTTGGTCTTTGACCTCTTAAACATTCTTAAGAAATTTTGCTTTTTGACCTCTGGTGACCCCAGATGACGATCATGGGAATTCTTGGGAAATTTTGCTTTTTCACCTTTAGTGACCCCAGGTGACGATCTTAGGAATTTTCGAGAAATTTTGCTTTCTGACCTTAGTGACCCCAGATGACACTGTTGGGAATTCTTGATTTTAAAACGTCAATTGTTGGGAAATTTTGCTTTTTGACCACTGGTGACCCAGATGACGATCTTGCCCAGATGAACATCTTGGGAATTCTTGGGAAATTTTGCTTTTTGACCTCTGGTGACCCCAAATAACAATCTTGGAAATTCTTGGGAAATATTGCTTCTTGACCTCTGTGACTCCATTTGACAATCTTGGGAATCGTTGGGAAATTTTGCTTTTTGACCTCCGGTGACCCCATATGACGATATTGGAAAGTCTTGGGAAATTTTGTTTTTTGACCTCCGGTGACCTCAGATGACCTTTGACCTCTACCAAAAACAATGGGGTTCTTTCTCTCAACATGGCAAATCAATATACATGTGTGAAAAGTGTCCTTCATCCCTACCTTGAGATATCGTGATTACAAGATTTTCAGTCTTTGACCTCCAAACACCTCAAATAAACTTTGAAATTCACCAAAAACAAGAGGGTCTTCCTCTCTTCTTGGCAAATCTACATACCAAATATGAAAAGTGTCTATCATTGCTATCTTGATATATCATGATTACAAGCGATTTACAAGGTTTTCGCAGTTTTAACTCCGGTGACCTCAGATTGACCTTTGACCTTTACCACAAACTAGGGTTCTTCTTCTCAACATGACAAATCTATATACCTAATATGAAAAGTGTCAGTCATTGCTACCTTAAGATATCGTGTTTACAAGCTATTTACAAGGTTTTCGCAGTTTAACCTCCGGTGACCTCAAATGACTTTGACCTCCACCAAAACAACAGGGGTTCTTTCTCTTGACATGACAAATCTGTATACCAAATATAAAAAATGTCCTTTACTCCTATCTTGAGGAATCGTGATTACAAGGTTTTTAGTCTTTTACTTCCGGTGACCTCAAATTACCTTTGAACTTTACCAAAAACAATAGGATTCTTTTCTTGACATGACAAATCTATATACCAAATATGAAAAGTGTCAGTTATTGCTACCTTGAGATATCGTGTTTACAAGCTATTTACAAGGTTTTCGAACTTTAACCTCCCTGAACTCAAATGACCTTTGACCTCCACCAAAACAATAGGGTTCTTTTTCTTAAGATGATAAATCAATATACCAAATATGAAAAGTGTCAGTCATTGCTACCTTGAGATATCGTGTTTACAAGCTATGCGTCACATACACCGTCACACACATACGCACACACACACGACATCACCATCGCATAGATTCCTTACCTGTCTTCGGCAAAACAAAGATTTTTAAAATAAGTTCAAAGAGTGACAACGTTAAATTAATTGAAGTACCCATTACGTTCATATTAGAGGAATGACCATCGAATTGACCATTAGGCAGAATAGGTAAAGGTTCGAAATTGGCACTTTTTTAATAGCCAAATGAGAAAAAGGTCTTCGTGAATACTGCAATTCATTATGTTGAGGAATCGCTAACACCAGTAGAGGAGATAATAAGGTTCGCTACTTAAAGAAGACTGCGGGTACGAAAAAAAAAATTAGCCAGAGGAGTTATATAAACACCAAAATGTGTAGCTAACTTCCTCTTTGGCTACATTTTAGGCTTACTGTTGTAGGCTGCATTATGCTATCTAATGAAGTTGTAATCCTTACTTCCACTATGCAGAAGGGGCGTAGCTATAGGATGAAATTTTTAGGGGGCCTAGGTATCAAATGGGGGGTCACGGCATTGATCCCGTCCTTAATTTAATTCTTACACATTTTATTAGGATATAAACAACTTATGGGGGCCTAGTAAACAGCCCCCCCCCCCACCCACCGTAGCTACGCGCCGGTTATGCAGAGTAGCCTATCTCTACTTACCTCATAATAACAACAACGTATAACGTGTTTATATACGAACTCATGTCGTAAGTGATTCACCAGGGCAGTATTCTGGCGAGGGGGGATTTCCAAAATCTAAATGGAAGTTGACCAACAGTAATTTTAACGCATAGACAGTACGCTCTATTTCAGTTAATGTCAGTGAAATGTTGACAACATATTTTCTAAATTAGTCAACCATTAGGGCGTGCCGCCTCAGTCGTTTTTGCGCATGTACCGTAACAATCTCGCTGAAAAGGAACAAAAGATCCCTGTGAACCACCTGTATGCACAATCTCCGGAGGCATGACAATACCTTTGGTTGGTTTTCGTAATGGACGTAGCCAATGAGCCTAACATATTCTACATGGTCGGGGACCCGGGCTAGAAGTAGTGGGAACGTAAAGAGTGTATGCCTGGCTGGGCCTCACAGGATTCTGAACTCTTTTAAGGGCCCCTAAAAATGTTGGATTCTAAGATGTTCTGTAGTGTAATGTAAGGCACTTTCCCAAAATTTTATTCCCTTTTTACCATCACACCGGTTTATTCAATTGACTCAACCATAGTAAGCTAGAGAATCAAGTATATGCCATCTAGTTTAGTGTAGGGTTCTGGAAGAGGAGGAAACAATGCGATATCCCGCCACTTTCAGAGGTGCATATCCCCCGTCCCCCACCTGTTCACACCCATGAACGTTATCTCTCAGTCTACATATTTTCGGGTTTAAGAGTGAAGAAGTAAATAGTAAAAGCACTGCTGCTGAATACCGGCAGGCGAGGATAAATGTGGAGCTCAACCGTACCCCAGCCCTTCCCCTTTCTTTGCAGACGCGAAAATTGACGTACAGAAGTTATGATATGAAAGCCTTCAAAACCAGGGATATCTCATAAAAGTGTTCTTTTTTCTGAATTTCTCCCGGAGAACACCCAGGACCCACCCCTTGCCTTAGATGTACTACGTGGGCTCTTCCTTAAGAATAAACCTCATTTCTGTAAACCATGGATCAACCCCACCTACACTCTTAAAACGCCGGGGTTTAATTTCACCAGGATCGGTGTTCCATTTGTTCCAACACAATCCTGGTTAAATTTTTCATGAAATCCTGGTTAAACTAACGCAAATTCTGGTTAAAGTAACTAGGATTTGAGTTAGTTTAACTAGGATTTCATGGAAAATTTAACCAGGAT
The DNA here is from genome assembly GCA_029531755.1 of Holothuria leucospilota. NCBI lineage: Eukaryota > Metazoa > Echinodermata > Holothuroidea > Aspidochirotida > Holothuriidae > Holothuria > Holothuria leucospilota. Next base: position 21,515,538 of record CM055969.1, read on the forward strand.
TGTGTTGGAGTGAACAGAATACTGATCCCGGTTAAATTTAACCCCGGTGTTTTAAGAGTGTACTTACCAATGATGATTTCGTAACTAGATGAGTAGATCATATCTGAAAGTCTGTAGGATAAAGTCTACAATCTTGTTACTCACAATATACCCTCGCGTACTTAAACAACAGCCTATGATTATGTTTGATTACTCGTCACATATCGTATTTCCAAACAAGGTAATTAACCAAATGACTTTTTTCTTATTTACGTTTTTGCTTTGGAAGGGTACATTTCTAATCATAAAATTTCAAATAAAGGATGTTTATATACAACTTACCAGATGTGACAAAATTGACAAAAATCAATGGGTAACATACCCGTAAACTGATGGTGGTGGGTACCTTAAATTCTGTCATGAACTGCTCCCTAGATATGTACCTTCGGGTACGGCTTAGTCAACTACTGTCAAGATCGTATTTTACACGAATGTAATTTTTTAAAGGCCCTTTTGGAAAGTTTTAGACATGTCTATTACCCAAGAATGAGCGGCAGCTCGGATCTTTGCGTTAAAATTCTTTGATAATGTCAAAGCTAGGAAACAATGTAAGGACAGCCGGGTCTGAGTATATTTAGAAAAAGTTGTAGAATGATGAAAAAGAGGATTAAAGATCTTATTTGGTTCAAGTTTTAAAAGTAGCATTGGATTAACGGAGAAGCAGAAGCACGCCCTCTCCAATGTTTTTCACAGCCATACTTGATCCCCGTAGGACAGTGCGTCAAAAAACGATATGGAGTTTATTCATTACGTTGTCTTCGAGCAAGACAACGATATCTAAAAATTATGAATATCCCAAACCTACAAAATTGAAAGTTTGCACTGATACAGCTCCGCTACAACAACGCACGAAAGCAGAAACCGGTCTAGTTTTGATCATAAGAATTAAACATTTCTTCGTAACCCAGTTCCCCGGGCCAACAAGGGGAATATAGTGCTTGATAACCCACCAGCCCTAAAAAGCAATTGTGAAACTTAATTGTCTTACAAACCCTAGCAAAATTCATAAAGCCTAAATTTCTTTCGCATGAGTCACATAAATGACTCGGGTGTTGCTAAAAAGCGCTCGGTTCATCGGCTGCCACGTGACGTCAGATGGTGACACCACCTACCCTTACTTGGGTTTATTGAATTGTGGAGGTTGCAGGAAACTCAAGATTTCGCTCTTCGTTCCTCATCCGTACTGAAAAAGAACATGCCGCAGGAGTTATTATCCTTTATTTTTCCTTTGTATTAACTATACCATGACGTCAATAATTTCATTCCTTTCTGATTTCAGAGACAAAAATAAACTTCCTAATGAAACTTGCTTTGGAGAAGTTAGTACTTATACCGTACACCCTTACCATTGAAAACTGGCGATATAGTGTATTTAACGGGTCGACGCCAAATACTGACTACAACAAAGTCTGGTGGGAATTACGGTAACGTGTGATTTATACTTAAAAGAGCTAAAAAGTCTGCTCAGTTTCAATAAGGAAAGCTCTATTTTTATTTATATTGCTCTTATTCATCATGTGTCATAGGCGTAAGAAGCTTTTCTCGACTGGGAGGGGGCTGAACGTTGTTCCGGACCGCCATCCCAGGGGACAGGTTTAAGCATACAACCTGGCCAGAAAAGCCCATCAACGAAGAAGTCGGAAAGGATATCAAGGTTTACGAGTTCTGGGGAAAACACTGAACTAGATTTAGACGATACTTTACTTGATGTTCTATTAGAAGCAATTACGAATATTTAAACCTAAGCCGCGAACGACGGCTTGCTAGAGAAGAAGCTGCTCCATTATTATGAGCATGACAGCAGAAACAGGTCTAGTTTGGTCACAAGAACCAACCCTCCAAATTATTCACACACGGCACAAAGTAAAAAATCCAAGCTTTGCATTAAATCACGAACGATGATTCCCGGCCTTTCCTGAAAAATGTGCTAAGTTCACTGACTGAGGGTAACGTCATATAGTGGCACCGCCTACCCTTCTCACACCTGTACACCTCCTTTGAAAAATTTTCGAATATTTGAGGGTGCTCAGATGTAATTTGCAATATTTGTGCAAATTTTAAGGAAAACTACTGCAAATTTTGACAATTTTAGAGAGGGAACAAATTAGGAGTTCTCGTCCTTGAATTTAGGGGGATCGAACCCAGCACATTTTTACGGGGGACTAAATCCCCACCCTCCCGGCTTCCCACACCCCTGTCATGTGTCCAGATTTTGTTACTAAGCTCTTTAACTCCTTAATTTCAACCACATCCTACACTATTTTACAACCAATTCAGTTTTTAAAAGAGAAATCTCATTCCCAGACAGTGACAGTTCCAGTTCTCCCAACAAAGTTAGTTCTAGGAACGCACCTAGCTGTCTTTAGCTTCTCCGTGTTCTCCTTATGCAGACACAAGAATTGTGAGCATTACAAAGTCCTCGTGTGTAATCACAATCAAGGAATTCTCTGTGCATGCTGCGTAATATGAGCTACTCTGCTGCATCTTTTGAATCTTGTAACTCTGATGTTAATCAAAGAGCAGTCACCAACTGAGACTTTTGCTAACCCCCAAGTAAAAGTCATACCCTAATTGAGATGACGAGTATCTGTCTTCAACACGCAATACACCCCAAGCTAAGACCTTTCCCTTTTATTTTCCCACAGGCAGGTCTTATATCTGTGTCTATACCCTTATTTACAGTTTCTTAGAAATCTATATTGGATTCCATACAAAAAAATCTATCAGAAGTTCGCGACAAATATCTGAACAGGTTTTGTAGGGTTTCTGTAGAAATCTATATACTTTCTAACAATTTCTGCATGTCATACATTTTCAAAGAATTCCTTCAATCTTTTGCTGGCATTTATATTACATTCTCTGAAGAAACTACCATGATTCTCCGTTTTTTTTTTCAAATCTCTGCAGAAACTCTTTTACTTCAGAAAAAGTACAATCTTTATGCAGAACTGAGAATTCCACACATTCGTTCTGAAAAATGAAAGTTCCGTAGAAATGAAAGAGAGTTTTCAAAGATCTTATGGGATTCTACAAGAAACTTTATAGAAATTCTTTAGAAATTTGTATAGATTTCTGTGTACAAAAGTTTTAAAAAGTCTAGACATTATTACAAACACTCTAAAAAATAAAACTAGGAATTTGCAGAAACTCCTTGACTTTCCAGTCGAATTCTAAAGTAGGCTTTAAAAGTAGAATCTTGGCTGCCCTAAAGCCACTTGGGGAAAAGCTACTCGCATCAAAATGAAAGACTGCCAAAAGGCCTCATCTAAAAGACCATACTTGTGAAAGCAGGTGATATAAATGGAAATACGTTTAGGTTGTGTTGAAAACGTCAGACGATAATGGTAAGATTTGCGTACAATCTTCTCACTTGATGGAAATTTGGAAAACATATGTAGCGTAATACTTTTTCTAGAGAACCATTGCTAATTCATGTAATGTATCTCTGAGGTTGTCACACTTCCTCATGTTCTTGGTTTAGGAGAGTGCTGTCTTACGGAAATTTATGGCTGAGGTGTCATCAAAGTTCTTGAGGAAGTATGTGGGACATTCTATGAACCACACAATCACTTACATTGGAGAGTATCTGATAGCTTTGATTGATGAGTAAATAAGGTTTCGTTTCGGTGAAAGATGGGTCAAGAAAATTTGGAAGTGTGTGTAAATTGTTTTATCAAAATGTTTTAGATACTACAGAAATTTAAAAAGCTTCTAAGGCTCATTCAAATTGGATTCACGCTTAAGAAAGAAATGAATTTCCGGTTATCCTTCCAATCCATCATTCCAGGAAACGTTTTCAGGGTGTCGTACCCCCAGTGGAAAGAAGCGAGGCAGATTTCGACCCTGCCTCTAAGTACCACGTGATTGCCGACATCCCCTTCTTAAGGTGAGGTGAAAATATTCTGTTTACTATATCTAAAGTTTGGTAGGGATAGACAAGACCGAATTTAGACTTCGGGCCCAGGGCACTGTTTTCTAGGTAGGCCCTTAATTATAGATGTAGCTGTAATGACATGAGGAGAATGGCTTATGTGACACCACCAAGGAGGAACACCACGATGGTCTGGCCAGTAGCATACCAACGATATTCATGCAAAGCAGCCCTCTAAATGGCTGAAAATCCTTAGAAATTCCCAAGCCAAGCAAGTTACATCTTAACATACTCCTATAGTGATTTCACAATAATTTACGTTTCAATTTTTATTCTAATGTAATAAAAGGAACTATTTTCATTATTATAGTTTTGTGCAGACGGCCCGTTTGGCAGGGGCTGGGGACAATGACCCCCTAAGCCACGTATCAGTGCGGTCCTACGCATGAAAATGACAGAGGTGGGGGCTAAAATCCAATCAAATTGCCGTAACTCATTGCAAAAGTTTAGGAAAATTTTTTAAAGTATGCTAATTTAGTGGTTTCTTTGAAAGTAAAGTGTAAAATGCATTATGAACCTATAAGAAACGTTTATTGCCAGACCTACCTTGGCCTTTACTATGAAGTCCGTTTGAAGGATAGCCTTCTAGGCCATGTTAAGTCTCATGTCCCTTTGGCGTCGTAATTCCATTTGGGAGTAGTTTCAGGTTTTCATTTGCGGACACTTGGGGACATTGCTAAAAAGTGCATCACCAGTACTGAATCTATTGGGAATGCGTGTAGAGGGATTACACACCACTAGTGGAAAAAAGCAATTTATAACACCATTTCATCTTTCATTTTTATGGGATACATCATATTGTTACTTAAAACTCCTTGTATTGAATTCTCTGCAGATATCTCTTCGGAAATATTCAAGAGTTCCAGTTTCACGACGCTCTCTGTGAGCTGGCCATGCAACCGCCTCCAATTCATGATTGTGACATCTTTGGATCTAGGGCCGCTGGCAATGCCCTCCTGTAAGCAGATCAATACACATCCTACTAATTTAACACAGAGCGTACAAAAAAGAGAGTACAAAAAAGGTGTCAAATTGATAGTTATGTGGCAATCATCTTGATTAGCATACTCTGTTTTCATAAAAAAGTACTAAAATATCGAAGGGCACATGTTAAGGTAAAGGAGGGTTTTGTGCGTCAAAAATGGCCCAGTCCGAATGTTCCATACTTTCCGACATTTTATTGCTTTTATGATTTTTATTTCATTTTTTAAGTGAAATGATGCAGTTAGGTGCCAGTCGACCATGGCCAGAAGCAATGCAAGCCATTACCGGACGGCAATTTTTGGACGTGGCACCCATTGCAGAGTACTTTAAACCTCTGCAAGATTGGCTAGAGGAGACAAACAAAGCCAACGGCGACGTCCCTGGATGGGACATAGAATGGATGCCTGAATGTAAGTATCATAAAGTACAAAGGTGGTGGTAAGGGGGAGAGTGGAGGTGCAGTTTTGGACCCTTGGAAATGGTTGAAGCCCCGGCCGCTGTGCTACAGATTCAATTGTGTTATTGGTTTCTTTATGTAACCCGGAGCTTTTTACACACTCTCTTAATAGCATTAGTTTCCTCGGGGTCTCGTTAATCAGGAAACCAACCGGAATAGAGAAATTGGACTGATGAGTATTGTGGCTAAAAATATATAACCTTTTTCTAGATTTCAGTCAATTAGTAAAATAAGAGATGCAGTTGGTTGATATCTTTTGCAGCATGTGCTGATAAAATTGAATGTTCAGTCCTCTTGCATTATCAATACCCAATTTGAATCAAAAATTTGTCCGTTTCATTCTTTTTGTTGATATTTTCAAATGCAGATCCCAGTGGTTATCCCAAGATGGGTGCTGCTCTTCTTGTAATGATTCCTGCCTTGGTGGTGTCAATGTTTATGTGAATTCGTCCAGAGTTAGTTTACAACCGGAACATAAAGCCAGGGAAACATGGAAAGGCATTTAAAAGTGAAAAGTGTTGCTTTCTTTTGACATGGCTCAGTAAGAGCAAGTTAAGTATTAAAGAGAATTGTATCTGTTAAAACAGGACCATAACGCACCAATCTGAGTGCGACTCTATTACAGATATGACTAGAAGTGAGTTGGGTAGCACTGGGGCAATGCTTTGCCCGTTTAATTTTTCTCCCGACCACTATCCTTGCCTTCAGTAAATCGAATATGGCAGACATGTTCGACATGAGGTTGAGGGAGAGTTCCGTGCCATTTTCATCGCAATAGATAGACCTTTTTTCAAATAGCAATTTCACAAGACTGTGGGATAGAATTTTGGTATGCGTCTTATTTTGCCACAGTAAAATGCTACTGACAAAAACGACGCTCACACAAAACTCTGTCCCACAATCTTTTGTAATTTTTATTTGCAAATGGTCTATTGATTCAGTATGCGACTACCAATGACCCGATTTAATGGATAAACAGTACAAAATCAGGTGAAGACTATCGAAGTAACACTAGAGGTCTCAGACTTCTGAGGGACTACCTGACGCCGACTATCTGTCCACGATTATTTTCACGTCATCTCCCGATGAGAAGTCGGGGTGTAATATGAGGTCGCTGCTGTATGTGTTTGTTGTACACCTCTACAATCGTAAAAAGCGTTTGTACATTTAGCCCCCAACGTCTAATATTTGTTAGGTGAGGAGGGCAGAACAATGAACCTTGGTTGAATTCTTTAAGTAATCAATGAGACAAGAGCAAGTGCGTTGATAATCTCCATTCTGTAAGAAATCCAGCAGATAAATGATCTATGTTTGCTATTAAAGGTGGCTTGCAAACTTCAAACTTAAACATTTTGGTGTTTTTTTCCTTTTCACACCTTTATGCCTCATTTTCAACAGACATTAAATTAACTACACCAAATCTTCGCCTCCTCCTCCTCCTCCTCCTCCTCCTCCTCCTCCTCCTCCTCCTCCTCCTCCTCCTCCTCCTCCTCCTCCTCCTCCTCCTCCTCCTCCTCCTCCTCCTCCTTCTCCTTCTCCTTCTCCTTCTCCTTCTCCTTCTCCTTCTTCTTCTTCTTCTTCTTCTTCTTCTTCTTCTTCTTCTTCTTCTTCTTCTTCTTCTTCTTCTTCTTCTTCTTCTTCTTCTTCTTCTTCTTCTTCTTCTTCTTCTTCTTCTTCTATCTTCTATTATGTTCAATTGTATTCAACTTCCGACAGCAAATACAGACCTATTTCCTATTTCAACGTCACATGCACTTTTACATTTTACTGACATGTTGACTGATGCATTTGAAAAGAAAAGATTTGTTTTTGATAATTTCCTCGATCTCTCCAAGGCATTTGACTGTTTCCATCACGAAATTTTGCCTCAAATGCTGGAATTCAGGGTAAAACACTCAGCTCGTTTAGAAGCTATTTATCTGAGAGAAAACAGTTTGTCGTCATTCGTAAAAATAAATTCAGGACACCTTCCAATTGACTGTGGAGTTGAACAAGGTCCAATTCTTGGACCCCTTTTTTTTACTTTATACATCAACGATGTTCAAGGCAAGTGAGAAACTCTTCTTCATTTTACACTCCGATGACGCTAATATTATCTGTTCTCATAATGATGCTAAGACTCTGATACAAACTGTTAATACTGAACTCCACAATGTTCGTGAATGCTTTTACGAATGCTTTTATATGTAAACAAGTTATTACTTAATATTAACAAAACTGTTTCAGTTCTACTTAGTACCCCTAATAGGATGCCCGTCTCATCTATACATATTGTTGATTTCAGTGGGACTTAGGTTCCCCTAAGTAACTCTGATAAGTTTCTCGGTGTTTATATAGATAGGCATCTCACTTGGAGTGATCACATTTAGAGTATTTCAAAGAAAATTTCCAACAACGTTGGAATCATTGCCCGACGACGTCATGAATTACCACGCAAGACACTCGTTACCGTGTGTAATACTCTAATTAATCCTTACTTATCTTATCGTGCTCTTCTGTAGGGTAGTTCGTGCTCTGCTAGGATTTATCCCCTTTATATCCTCCAGAAGAGGGCCCTTCGACTAATACTTAATTACCAGCCGTTTGAAACTCCTCGTAGATGTTTTGCAAAACTGATCGTTCTCTCTATTTATGATATTTATCGTTACCAGGTTGGAATTTTCATATTTTCTTGGTTTAAGAATATCCTTCCAAATTTTCAGATCATCAGTTGAATTTAGAAATGAAACTCACATCTTACACTTGTCAGGAACTCACTTTCCATTCCCTTATTTGGCTAACCTCTTCCTTACAAACCATTCGTTTTGGAAGCCCCAACTAATAGAACTCTCTCCCACCTCAAATTCAGTGTTGCAATAGATTGTTCTCATTTAAGAAGTTATTGAAAAGTTATTTCATTCACAAACAATGTTGATTATCTTTTGTTGCTACCAATTGTTGAATAATCATTTTTCTATTAGGTGTTTGTTTGTTTAAGGACGGCTCATACAACAAGCGCTATGGAGTTCTTTTGGCTTCCCCCTGAGTCACGTTCAGTCTTGTCATACTGCCCTAATTTTATTACTTGTGGGTATTAATTTTTCTGATTGACTCGAATAAAAGTTGAAAAAATCTTAAATTTGAAAAAGTTTATTTTAAGGAACTAAAAATAAGGAATCCGGTAAAATTTGCACTCATTTCTTAGCATGCGGTTAATGAATAATGTTTTTATCCTAAAGTGAACTTGAAGCATTTATTACCATATTTATCAACACTGTTATCTCATTTCTTAAATTTTACAATTTCTCCACCTGTCCGTTATATGAATACATGAGAAGCATGATAGTTTACAAACTTCACATTGTGTGTGGGTATATCCATAGCGGTTTCTGTTTCAATGTCAAAAGAAAAAAAAACAATGATTAAACATCAGTATCAGATGACGTCACTCCAGCTTGCTTCAAGAAAACTGTGGATAACTAAGTAGCTTTATTTGCTTACGCCTCGAAAACCACACAAAGGAATTGTATAGAAATTTTACCAGGATTTTAGATTTTTAGATTTAGTTCCTATCTCACATGCCAAAACTTAATTTTTGCTTTAAAACTTTTTCTTTAAAACGAAGAAGATTCACTTATCCACTCCACCTTCCCTCAATACGCGGCCTACTCGTTCCCCTTAAGGAAGAAAAATAATAGATGGCATGATTTAAGAGAGCCCCGAACTGTGGAAATACTTGTTTTTTTTTGTTGTAGACAAATGTTTTTGACAAACTGGGTGTTATTGCATCTGAAAACTCTCAATGCACGTCTCAGACAATATACACACCGCGATTCGATAATCGAACTCAAAAGAAGTTCACGATCAAAGTTATTATGGAAGGGCGTCACCACTTTCTTTTACTGGGTGTGTAGGAAGTTGAGCACAATATAGTGACACCAAGCAGTAAACATTCCTCCCTCCAACCGTATGAAATTCGGTTTAGAAGAGAGAATGTTCTTTTAATTCATTTACCGAGTTCTTAAAGTTGCAAAATGCCAGAAGTCTCAAAAAAAAAGAAAGAAAAGAACCCTTCACAAAAGTTAAGCGAAACACTCATGCAACTTAGTCAACAGACTAGAGCAGTGTTTGACCAGAGAGTTTTTAGGACCTTAGTTTGAGTTAAAACAATTGTGAGAAAATTAAAGAAGCAAGTCTTCATCAGAAGTCCTGGCTTATTCTTAGCTCTTTTGAAGTAGCCGGTTAGAGAAGGGCATTAAAAACATGAAAGACCATCGACCTCAAATTCCGAAAATCACCTCAAATAGAGAACAGGGATGACTAACCTTTGATCATATTACCAAGCCACAGGAATGTCACTTTTGAGCTCAATTAAACGACTGGAATTAGTACCACTGCTTTATAAAATAAGTCCACGAAATAAAAAACGAGGGACGCAATAAATAGTTACCCCTGATTTATATTTAATTTTATATTATACTATATGACAAAAATTTGTGAATAGTTATAACTTTACAATAAAACTAAATTTTGCACGTGAGCCCTAGTGATATCTCATTACCCCAAAATTTCATTAATTTATCTTCCAATTCTTTTACATAACCTTTTCGTTTGCTCATTAGCAAGACAATAATTGTGTAATGCTTTTCCCTGAGGTTAGTTAAAGCAGGGAGGCTAAATGTGGGGTATCCTGCATGAGAGAAGCCTGTACCCTCGTGTGAAAGCAAAAACAAATTACGTTTACAGAAACTTCACATGGCTCAGCATTACTCATGACCCAAGCTTTTACTTTTGAAAAGGAACCTTATTGTGTATATCCTAAAACAAATTGCTTCAGTTCTACTCAAGTACTTAACAACAACATGAAACGATAATAGAAATTTAAGTGAACACATCAAGGTGGCCGCATCAGGATTTCCACTACGGGGCCAGCAACCCGATTCCCTGATAAAGGCGACGGGTTCCCCGAAAGATAGCGGAAGCAAACGTTGTCGAGGAGCCTCGCGCTTCGAAATTTTTGGGGCTTTCATGGGAGAAAACTTGAAACTTTCCCTATTTTATTAAGAAAATTAGACCATTTGGGTTCTTTGGATGAAGAACATTTGAAAACTTGGTGTTTTTAACAAAGAATCTGCCCTCCTTGAGAGTAAAATAGAGTAATCAGTCGAGGTGGTAAGTCGCCGTCGGGGATAACATGCTTTATCGTACCCTACCCCCCCCACATGCCGCCACCCCTGGAAAGTAGGCTTATTTTGACTTCGTTTATTATCTTCTGCATGTGATAATTGATATAAGAAGAGAAGATTCATTTAATACAACCTGCTCAGTAGCTGCTGTTGAAGTGATTCCAAAGATAGCCAGACACAGTTGCAACTAGTTTATATTTTTCTTCCAAGTTAATAACATTTCGGTAGAGCAAATTAGTAGATACCTACAAACAGTGAGTTTGAAGGAACCTGTTCAGATCCGAAAATTTCTTTCTAAGAGGGTTATTCGATACACGACTTTAATGAACTTCTTTAAAGTAAGAAAAACGAGGTGCATGCCCTGTTCCCTATAACCCACAGAAAAGAGTACTTGACGTTAAAAACTTATTTGTCAAAAGTGTAAGATAATTATTACACTCTTTTCACCTTTTCGCATTGTTCTCTTGTGTGACAAGAATTGTTAAAATATAACTTTTAAATTCAGTATTTTACTTCAAAAATTGACCTTTTGGTTGTTTTTGGTATAAGTCTAATTCTACTAATAATCATGTGTGTACCCTCTGATGGCAGAAGTTGACATTGGTAATAATTAGCCAAACGTCATTAGTATGAAAGTTTTTAACAGAAACAAACTTTAACGCCTTCAACAGAATACTACTTCAAAATACAACATTACCCAATAAACCGGGGAGATACTTTCAAAGTTGTAAGTTATTTGTTATTATATAACAAAAACTTCATTTCTTGTTGCCATTTCTTGCGACAGGTAGATTTTTAGATGTGAACATGCAAAAAGGGACAAGAGCAACTTAGAACTTTCTTTTATTCACTAATAAATCTCGTTGACTTATATGAAAATTGCATGTGACGCTAAACACCGTAACAACTTAAATTCCGAAACTTGACATTTTTATGGTTATTTAAGAGATTTTAATTAGGAGATTTTTTGTCAAAATAAATAAAATATTCTTTAGAAGACTATAAATCCATTTTCTTTTCAAACAGGGGCCACCCAATCTTTTCATTATTCTTTTTATTGTCCTCCTCTAGAAAATCTATTAGAGGTTCAAAGTATTCCTTGATTGCACTTGTGTCAATTCTCCTCTGACCTGTCAAAACCTCCATGGCGTCTTGCCACGGTCTGCTGATTCCAAGTGAAAGCATCTCCCTGCGGAATCAAAATCAAATTAAGCATGTTATAGACCTTACGAAAATGACGTCACAGAACAGAAAGTGCACAGTCGGCTGGGGTGAAGCACGTGACAGATAGCTTCAACGGGCAGGGCGGCCATGACGTCACATTTAGGTATCTTGTAAAGAACAAGCCAATGAAAACAAGTCTGTATCCACAAAAAACATAATCCGGCCGGATTTGTTTTCATCGGTTACATGACCTCGACTCCAATGCCCGTTTGACCGCACGGGCGGTCAAACGGGCACTGGAGTCGAAGGTCAGCTTGAGGTGCGCCCCAAGCTGTAAGTTGCGATTATTGCACCGATCTCCTACTCGTCTAAGTTCAATTGCACTTATCGAGCTACAATCTTGGACAAAACTGTTGGGACGCTTTGTCACTATTCTTGAATCTCCGTTCCCAGGTTTGCATGAAGCCCCCGCTCCCCCTTTCAAAGTTGCGCAGAGAGAATGACTGTATGCCGTGAAAATGGTCAACTTTGTGAAGGGGAGCGGGGGTGTCCCAACGAGTTTTGTCCAAGATTGTCTGAGTTTTAAGTGAGCGATTTACGAGAACAAATTCAATAGAAAAATGGTTAATTTTCCGAGCAGCTGTATTCAGTACACTTTTTCGGAGGCTTATAGGCCTGAGGATTTTAGCCAAATGAAAGTATAATTTAAAATTGTTTTAATGTGTTGTTTTGGTTATTTGTTTATGCTGATTTATTTGGCGAGATCATAATGGATAGACTGTTTCAGGTATTCGCAGGGAATGCCAGGCAGAAATGTTTACGTTCCGTAACGATGTCTATGGCAGCCATATGCGTTGCATTTTTTAGCAAATTAAAAGGAGGATGACAACTCTTCTTAAGTTGTAAGACGGAAAACGAAACAATTTCTTTCATGGATAGATCGAAGAGTCTCACTGCTATTGCAAACTAGTGGTAAGAAGGCAAGATTTTAACTGAAAGAGCGCCACGATCTACCATGAAATGTTAAAAGCAGAACTGCAAGCCAAGCTTTTTATTATGACGATGGTAGATCGTTGATTAGGGCTGGTTTTAGACATATTTTGAAGCGAATTTGACGCCTATGACAACATTTTTTCATGTTACATGAAGCTGATGACGTATCTATTATGTCTTCTTTTAGCCGACTCAATTTCTTTACATTTTGCTTTCAAATTTTTTCTCAAAACAAATGGTAGACCGTTTGGTTAACTTAGCCTTCACCCCCGGTCTCGTCAAATTAGCATGTACGGCATGTTTTCTGCATAGTTTCAGCTACTCAAATGAAAGTCACTGCGTTATAAAGGTGAAATGAATATACATTCAAGTACCTTTTAACTTATTTCTGGTAAATTACTTTAATATAAAGTAATAGGCAGGATACAACACGTACTTCTGCTGAATGTTCTAATTATTTGGTACCTGTTCAGACAGTGTGAGCCCAGAATACGTGACTATTGAAAATGTCTTCCTGAACGAGAGGACGCTTTGAACTTATTTAGCTACCTTCCCAATGCTTTTAGCTTCAATAGTATTATATTAACAAGAACTTCAATATGGGCTCAGAATATGCTGATTATTCTCTGTTACTGTTCTCTTATACATAAAGAAAAGACACCTACCCTTTTGCGAATCAACGCAACGCAAAGAAACACTTTCTACCGTGGGCCGCGAGCAGTTCTAACTTCTCGAATTTCTCAGACAATCTTGGACAAAACTGTTGGGACGCTTTGTCACTATTCTTGAATCTCCGTTCCCAGGTTTACATGAAGCCCCCGCTCCCCCTTTCAAAGTTGCGCAGAGAGAATGACTGTATGCCGTGAAAATGGTCAACTTTGTGAAGGGGAGCGGGGGTGTCCCAACGAGTTTTGTCCAAGATTGTCTGAGTTTTAAGTGAGCGATTTACGAGAACAAATTCAATAGAAAAATGGTTAATTTTCCGAGCAGCTGTATTCAGTACACTTTTTCGGAGGCTTATAGGCCTGAGGATTTTAGCCAAATGAAAGTATAATTTAAAATTGTTTTGATGTGTTGTTTTGTTTATACTGATTTATTTGGCGAGATCATAATGGATAGACTGTTTCAGGTATTCGTAGGGAATGCCAGGCAGAAATGTTTACGTTCCGTAACGATGTCTATGGCAGCCATATGCGTTGCATTTTTTAGCAAATTAAAAGGAGGATGACAACTCTTCTTAAGTTGTAAGACGGAAAACGAAACAATTTCTTTCATGGATAGATCGAAGAGTCTCACTGCTATTGCAAACTAGTGGTAAGAAGGCAAGATTTTAACTGAAAGAGCGCCACGATCTACCATGAAATGTTAAAAGCAGAACTGCAAGCCAAGCTTTTTATTATAACGATGGTAGATCGTTGATTAGGGCTGGTTTTAGACATATTTTGAAGCGAATTTGACGCCTATGACAACATTTTTTCATGTTACATGAAGCTGATGACGTATCTATTATGTCTTCTTTTAGCCGACTCAATTTCTTTACATTTTGCTTTCAAATTTTTTCTCAAAACAAATGGTAGACCGTTTGGTTAACTTAGCCTTCACCCCCGGTCTCGTCAAATTAGCATGTACGGCATGTTTTCTGCATAGTTTCAGCTACTCAAATGAAAGTCACTGCGTTATAAAGGTGAAATGAATATACATTCAAGTACCTTTTAACTTATTTCTGGTAAATTACTTTAATATAAAGTAATAGGCAGGATACAACACGTACTTCTGCTGAATGTTCTAATTATTTGGTACCTGTTCAGACAGTGTGAGCCCAGAATACGTGACTATTGAAAATGTCTTCCTGAACGAGAGGACGCTTTGAACTTATTTAGCTACCTTCCCAATGCTTTTAGCTTCAATAGTATTATATTAACAAGAACTTCAATATGGGCTCAGAATATGCTGATTATTCTCTGTTACTGTTCTCTTATACATAAAGAAAAGACACCTACCCTTTTGCGAATCAACGCAACGCAAAGAAACACTTTCTACCGTGGGCCGCGAGCAGTTCTAACTTCTCGAATTTCTCAGACAATCTTGGACAAAACTGTTGGGACGCTTTGTCACTATTCTTGAATCTCCGTTCCCAGGTTTGCATGAAGCCCCCGCTCCCCCTTTCAAAGTTGCGCAGAGAGAATGACTGTATGCCGTGAAAATGGTCAACTTTGTGAAGGGGAGCGGGGGTGTCCCAACGAGTTTTGTCCAAGATTGTAGCTTCAGTACTTGTCCTCCAACCTGCCTCCAGCGTGACGTCAATGCACAGGGAGTATACGTGAATCATATTTGCATTCTTCGCTTCGTAGCTTCGATGTGCAAAATTTATGTAACATGAGCCTTTACGTAATTTTAATGTTCACACTAGGGGTTTATGTCGCAGAGATATGTGAATAATGTATGAAAGCATTTCTTGTATGTTTCACTATATACTGGTTAACCTGCACCATAACCTTGTACATGACATTTGATAACTTGTTTTGTGAATTTGACACCTTAAAAGGACAGAGTTTCAACGAAACAAGAATTTTACCAAAGCTTTTAGTTCACAAAATCATGTACTACGATCTAATTCCTTCCTAAAAGGCACAGTCGAGGAAATTTTATTTCTCATGAATACTGATTGGTTTAATCCACAGCTTCGAGAAACTAGGTAGATAAGGTTTATTCAATGTTTCCGTGACAGACCAAGGTAACTAGCATTTTTGCACTCTCTGCGTATTCATAATAATTTGACAAAACCAGGAAAGATATTATCTGAAGTTTTTACTTATTATGTAGAATCACGGTTATGCATCGTGAACAGTATTTTCATTTATTTTAGATTAAAAGGCCGGCCTGCATATAAATTTTCAAGTGGGGAAAGATTTTTACTAAGAATGAACAAATGCACCTAACAGCAGCAAGCCAAGCTTTTCTTTAACAGTTTAGGTTGTGATATGTTAGTATGGAATGAAACCATTAAGGGACATGACACAAGTCTTTACCCTCATAGCATGGACAAAAGGGTCACAATTTTTATATATACCTTTGCTTACTTGACATGTCTATTGACAGAAATAACAATGTATGGATAGTTCTCATTTTAAATGATTTCACAATATGAATAAGTTGCTCCCCAAAACTGACTGAATCAAACGAAATAATTAGGAGAGACTTCAGAAAAGAACACAGAAAATCACTGCTAAGTTACTGCTCTGTGCCTTCATTATTTAGGCTCTTCATTAAAAGTCATCATTTTCTCAAACGTAGCATAGTTAATATTTCCTTCATTTTGAAGAAGAGTAAATTTAATAGTATTTAGGAATCAAATTTTTGTCTTATTCATGCACAAAACTCGCCCAAAATGTTCTTTTCTTCTGGGTTCCCCGGCTTCTACCAGAGTTTTGCCATGGACCCAGCTGAGTCCCTAGGCTGGCCCCTTAGAAAGTGTCCCACTCCACCCACCCTTTCCTTCTTACCCATATGGGTTGACAAAAGAGACTGTAGTAATGATAACTTCATTCACGACAAACCATGAAGGTGCAAGTGCTCGCGTTATCGTTGAAATCAGTGTATTGTGTATGTATAGTTCTTCCTAAGTCCACTACATATCATCATTGCGAGCACTTCATCAAATACAGTGTTACAGGAATTTAGCTCTACAAACTCACCGAAGTTTTTCACCAGCCCTGGTTGATTGATATATATGACATTTATGGAGAGGACCATCAAAACCAGCCTCATCGCAGAGAGACCGGTGGAACTGAAACTGGATTAGAAAACTGACAAAGTATCTGTTGAGAGAGGCAGTTTGCATCGGTGATGAGAAATTAAGGCATCGTGTGGGTAGTTTTATGCATAATAACGACATGACACGAAGTATGCCTCTCTAATCAGGTAGTAAATGTAAATTAAAGATAAGTAGTATTGAAAACAAGAGTTACATGAGAATACTTAAAAGTCTTTATGTAGGAAACGGCAAGGGACTAAATTAATTCAAAGATCATGAAATGGAACCAAGTTAATGGCACATGGAACCACACTTGAGGACAATGTACGTCAGTATCATTAAATACCTACATACAAAGAAGACAGTACTGGAAGATCGTAAGATTTTTAAGTCAGTAAGTGGAGAAAAATTAGCAAAACGTTTATCTCATATTTGCTTTTAAACGTAAGAGGTTGGTCATAAGAAGGATGGAAACTGGTGAGGACTGAAACAAAGGAGCTTAATGAACGTTTTACGTTTCAAACTTGTAAGCATTACTTACGGCAAAGAAGTATGATTAAACAATTAACATATGTACTCGACAGGGAGGTTGCGGAATACCCTTACTTGATTGAAGAATTACACGAAAGCTTCCACATGCTGTATTGACTGATCAATAAAGCTGTTTTTCAAACCCAACCATTCTATCTAAGTGGGGTGTTTCATGTTACAAACCCCATTGCCTAAGGAGGTTGCCAAGGCAAAGAGCTCTAAAATGAATTTCAGTGGAAGATGCTTGGGTCAATTCTTCGAACTCACTGTTTCACCTAACCTGTAAACCCAAATGCCATTGTACGGAGGCCATTTCGTCAAGATGTGCGCCCATTATCCAGTACATGTGATATCAAATTAAGGAAGGTTAAAAAATATCCATGGGTACATTTAGCTACGAGACATATCACAGTACCGCGTAAACCGAAGGGCAACGAAAGGAATTATTACAAGCAATGTAATGATACACATTCACTTGAAAGAATGCACCTGATAAAACAGCCTTACATGGTTTGTGTATAACTTAATTACTCAGGTAATACCATTAGGCCAAACATTGGTCAGAACGTGTTTTGCTTTCTTATAGGCTAAATTAATCCAGTCACATCAATTTGAGTTAACACAAACTACTCCAGTAGACCGGCTAACCCACGTGTTGTTACTTGAAATCATGAAACATCGTTATGCTAATGACAACTTTAATTTCAGCAACTTCTTTACCTGTGATGTGGGGTGTTCATAATTTAAAAGGTTTAAGACACTTGTGTTCGAGATCAGACATTAGTCAGGAATAACAGGTACTTAATGTATAGTTAAAACGGGTTCTAAACGGTTTTATTAGCTAACTGTTAAAACCCGACACAATTGTTTGTTACTTGACTGAATGGTTTTCTTGGGCATAAGACGGATGTTTCAAATTTAGAATGAGAGAAGACAAATACCGTCAAAGTTAAGGTGTATCGTTTCATCAATACAGTGGAGAGATTTAATAGCTTACACGGCAACGTTGTTCCATGTTCCACCACTAACAGAGGAAGGAAAATTCTCAACAATTTCAAGTTGATACCACTGTCTTCACGTATGAGAAAGTATGATAATGATCTTACTGTAACGTGTGGTGCCACTTGCCCCAAACGATCTGCTTTGACCATTGCCCCCTCACTTTCCCTTGGTGACACGACTGTAAAGAGTGGTGGCGTCAAAAGTCAGGACATGATGGACACTTGAACCACTTCCTAGAGTTTTGGAGCTTACAAGTAACTACCAGAAATTTATAATTTACAAGAGTTTCTCTTTCTACCGGTAAGCACCCCATTTTCCCTCCCCTTTCAACTTTGAAACCCCTAGTGCCGCTACTTGTAGTTTTGCGCCTCGATACAGTAGGCCTACTTGAATGCGTTTGTCTTACCTTATGTAAGGCGTAAGAGCTGGAATGTGGTACTTTGCACCTGGATCAAAGTCATCATTAGTACGTCTTACAGGTGGTTGTAGACCTTGGTAGTTGTAACTATCGTCAAAATGGAAAACGAAAGTAGATGGATTGTAGCAAACTATGACGTGCGATCAACTTCTCTCTGCGTATAATTTGAAAACTAAGAATGGTCAGTCAGCTATAAGCAAACATTGTGACTATCTTGTACGAAAACTCACATTTTTGTCATAGAACACTTACTGTACTTTGTTCTTTCGCCTTTTTAAAGTTTGTGACAAGCACCTACCCCAAGGGGGAGGGAGACTCCGGCCCAATCGATCACCCAAGCTCTCCCATAATTTCGACTGACACAGCCGGACTGGTCATAGAGCCCATTTCTTCCGCCCCAAGCCTGAACTCCGTAGCATTTACAGCTGTCGTAGACCTGACATTACTTTGAGCAAAAATTTGGTCCCACTCAAAGATGTATTTATGCAAGACTGCAATTCTAGCTTGCCTAACACGTGATTCAGAAAATACACATTGGTAATCGTGTGAGCAGCTTGTTCAACCAAAAATTGAAAATTAACCTTTGCAGCTACAAAATAAATAAAATGTTACACTAAATCAAAATTAGAAAATACCTATGAAAACCAATCTTATTCATGTTAGTTATTCAAAATAAAAATGGATAGAGCTGCCGTAACATTCACAGCTGCTGTTAGAGCCTCGCTTATGTCGGGGATTAAAACACAAATTTTGATAAAGTCTGCAAATCGAAAAGGTTTCGAAAGGATTGAAGTACCATCATGCAAAAGGAAGATACAGAGAAAATAACGATGGACGTTTGCCTACCGAAGCCTCCACCACTCTTGGTTGTAGTGTTCCGGAGTTATTTCCCCACGGAATACTTTCCATCGCCACTGGTCGATAAGGAGCCCAAAGGGTAGGAATGCAATCTTTTCAAGCGCGTTGAGCATCAAATAATTGATGTCTGCCTCTGTAAGCAAGTACAGACGGTAGGTCAAACATTAAAAATGATGATTATTAAACATTTATGAGGGTGCCATGAAACTTGCATCTCTGACTTTTGGCAGAAAAATTGTAAAATGATGAGCAGGAGGAATGAACGATTTCTACATAGCACCAGTAACTTGGGAAAATTATTCAAAGATATCGGTTATTGTTGGTTTCGATTACGACAATATTTCCAAATGTTTCCCATTAATTAACTTGTTCATCAAAGTCATCGATAGTTAGTCAAAGTGAGCTAAGAAAAACGGCCTGTTATAAGTTGTTGACTGCGTTTTATTCTCTTAAAGACTTTCCCTTACTATCTTAAAGGGAAAGTGCAGTCACCCCAATTTGAATAAGTGTACCCTGTGTCATATTTCACAAATGGGTCGTTTTAATAATGTGACAAAATGTTTGAAACCGAATTGTTAAATACATGCAGAATAGCTCTTCCGTTACCTTGAATATTCAATGCTTATATTTGGAGCTATCATTAAAGGTACTTGAAAGTGAAATAAGAGATTTGGAAGATTTAATTTATGTTTCAAAATAAATCAGAGACGACTGCTTATTCCCTGTAAGGATGTACTGGCATAGCATTTTACATTTTAGATACACTTCAGCTGTGTTGCTTTTTGACGCCATCTTGTAAGTTGCTTTACTGTCACTTTTTTCTAAACATACATGTTTGAATTTTGATTATTTCGTAGCACCTCTAGGCAGTGTGCAGCTCATGCTGCTAGGGAAAATAGGATGTTTGCATTGATCAAGAGTAATTTCAGTATCTTTAGTAAAGATATTGTCTTGAATTTGTACAAGCACTTGGTTAGGCCACACAGGGCGTCGCCAGAGCATTTATCATGGGGGTGGTGCCGTATTTGCCGACTTTGAAGAAAGAAATTCCGACATGAAGTGTTGATAAGAGATGCAGTTAGAGCTAAGAACCGAAAGTCCAACCGGTAGTGGTCCAGCAGGGGTGGCGCCAAGATTTGCCCAACGGGAAGGGGTCAACGACCCGAAGCCTCGACAGCCCCGATGCCGTCGAGGGGTTGGTGAGGGGATATTAGAAGAAAACCTGTGTACTATACCATGTCATTGCGGGGCATATATTGCATACAATTTTGTATATAATAGAAGAAAATAGTTCCGCCCGATTTAAGGTTTTTCCCGAAATCTAAACTGGGAAATTGCAAAGCGCGCGAACCGCGCGAAACGTTAGGGTAAGCTTACACTAAAAAGAATCTGTACTTGTTTAAAGCTTACATAGGTCAACCAGTGGCGTACCCAGGATTTCTCTCAAGGGGCGGGGGAATGCAATATGTTGTGTGATCGTTGGCCTGGGGGAGTGGTGTAAGGGGAGGGGTGTCCCCCTCCCTTCTGAAAATTCTTGAAAAATTAGGTGTCCTTATATGCAATCTGGTGCCACATATGCCACCTTGGAAGTAAAATTTGCGTTAAAGCATTTACGTTTTTTAGAGACCTGAAAAAAAATAGCATCCGTGAGGGGGACATGGCCCAGTGCCCCCCCCCGTGTACGCCATTGAGGTCAACTGTCCAGGCAGTTGGGCCCTATAGGGCACAACTTACACTGTACTTCCCTCTTCGAGTCACTAGCCGTATCGAAAGACAGACTCCAGAGAACATTAACTTAGTTTAGCGAAATGAGATGAGATTCCCGACACGCCGAAAGCTAAAATAAGTAAAACGACCATTGGTAGCTACAGAATTTTCCAGACATGGGGCCGGGGCATGCCAGCGACCCGATGTTCCGACAGCATGTCGAGGGGGTGAGAAAGGGATATGAAGGAGCCTAACTAGCCCATGGCATTGCAGAGTACCGTATGTTTTGCATTATATCACTTAATATGTCAGGAGTGGGGGTTACGCACTGATACTGTTCTTTTGAGTCTGAATCGTGAAATTGCAAAGGACGCGAAAATTTTTGGTACAGGCTGACACAAAAACATGCTATCTTTAAGGACAAAGAGAAAAACATAAAAACTGTGAGGGTTGTAGACTGTATCGGGGACAACATACATTGTGTCGAAACCAACTGGACTACTCGATGAAATAGCCAAACTTTGCTCCGTGAGTCGCTCACCAACTGACCGTACACCGCATGACACACACTAGAGAACGGCAACTAGGCTTTGCGATATGGGATGAAATTTACGACCTCTACATAACCTTGCCTACATGTTACTTGGTAAGGTTGACAGGACTTATGCTATCTAGCTATGTGGAATGGAACTACTGAAGAAACTGGAGTGACATTACAGAGCGCGTAAATTTTGGGTTCTGATTACAGAAATTGTCCTCTTTCTTTCAATTCTTTTCCTCATGTTTCCTTGATTTTGCCGACTGGTGCGGAATTAACCACACAATGCCAGAAACCACATGAACGATGAACTCCTTTAGTATACAATGATACTGAAAAGCCCTATGTAGCTTTTTTGCCGACAGAATATGTTCTAAGTTTCAAAAAGTGTTGCTTACGGGCTTTGAAAATATTGTAATAAACGTTGTCTACATGTACCAGACCCTTTCTCTTGTGTTTACTGTATTGCTGTACTGCTTCTATTTTGCCTTTGTTTTTGTATTTTTTATTGCCTTTCTTTTGTGTGAAGCGGTGTGAGACGCAGTATATATCGCTATATAAAACTATTTCATTATTATTATTTCTCTTGCCCTGCTTTGTCCCTCCCCTGTCCCTTTCTCTGTTCGCTCGGTCTTTCTCTCCCCCTCTTCTCTCTCCTCCTTTTGCTCTTTCTTCCTCTTTCTTCTTTCCTCTAACTTTCCGTGGATCTTTGGGGGGTGTCACACCCCAAATCCCCCTCTAGCGTCGTCCCTGAGGCCACATCTTGATTATGCTATGCAGGCTTGGAGTCCCTTTTTGAAAAAGGACCAGTTTCGTAACATAATGGAGTAGTCTTTTCATTGTCTCACTTAAACTTTGGAAAACAGACCTGAAATTTATGCCACAGAATTCCCTAACATTACCTATCACAAAAATATAACATATGAGGTTTGGCTGCTGGCAGTACAGCTTAAGAGGTATTCAAAATGACCAAACAGGACTCAAAACAGATTTTGAAATATCTGCAAGGACCATATTTGGACCCCAGCAATAGTGTAATTAGGGGGCTGGCTCCCTAAATGATAGCCCCAAATGTCTGGGACTTACTCTTCAGTTAAAAAAGATTATGGGATATGCTGCAGATGTTCAAATACCAGGTCTGGTGGGAATTTACTAATTGTAACTACTTTAAGATTTGTGCTAATTTCCGTGTTCGAGGCCATTATAAGAAGATGGTAACGTATTTCTCTAGGCTTGACATTAGAAAGTTCACCTCCTCTCATAGTGATGTCAATGAGTGGAATATTATGCCTGAGTGGATTCATAATTCCACTTCAGTCCACCATTGCTTCAAGACAAACATTGACAAGTTTTGTTATGATTGTGGCAGAATCTGATTGTGCTGGGCTTTGTTGGGTTTTTGGTTTGGTCTGAGTTTTGTTTTGGGTCTGGACTGCAGGGCATTTCATGAAGTTTTAGCCCTCCTTTCCCCTTTCACTTGTTATGTTATGTTATATACGAAAACTTAAATTCAAATAAAATGGAGTTTGGTAATTGATGGGGGGGGGGAGGGATTCTGGGCTAATATTCCTAAATTAATCATACACATATTTTCAAATCTATGGTTTCAATAATAATGAGCACCTATGCTGGATCAATGCCAATTCCCGTAACAAAAATTAACAAACACTTTACCCTTGTGACTGACAACCTGACTCCGGCCCTGTGGTAAGGTAACTGAACATGTAGAACATATTTCATGGACTGACTTTTCTTGTATAAAGACTTTTTGATGATGATAGCCACACAGACAGTATATTTCTAATAACACCGATGTCCTATATTACCAGCACTCTCGGGAATATAGATAGAAGTAAATTATTATTATTGCCGACCATGCCGATACGTATTTTCCCGGTTTTCTATGGTGTTATAGGGGATTTCCGAGGTTGTTGTACCTAAATTAACTTTTTCATATTAGAGGAAACGGGAAAGGTCAAACCATTGGAAAACCTAACATTTTACTTAAGTGATACCTACTCATATCTGTCTCTGGATTTGGAAGCAGTCCAATCTTATGAAGGTAATCAGGAGCCACTGCAGATAAACCAATTGTGTCTCCCACTGCTTCATGGAAGCCCGGATTAGCGCCCTCTCGAAACACGATTGGTAGGGGATTGTACATGAGATAGTATTCCACGTGACCCATTTCATGATGAACTGTGTGCAGGTCATCCATGTTGATTTCTGTACACATCTTGATTCTGATAAAAGAAAAAAAAGTTACTTAAATATTTCAAACTGTGAAATTGTAGTAAAAGATCTTTTCATATCTCAGATGTACAATTATTCAGATTAAAGTTTGGCATGATAATGTCTGGAATCGAAAAGGTTAGGCGCCTCAAATGATTCGGCCTTAAATCACATAAACATTTCGTAGTTAAATTAACGACGAGTGAAAATTCGTGGCCAAGTATCAACATTTACTGGTTCTATTGCCATTTCCCTTCAAGGGGTCAAGACTCGTAGAACCTGCAATTACAGCAATGACATATGGGGCTGGCAGAGCTTTCTTAGACAGCACCTTGGACTTACAACCCTCTATAACGGATTTCATGTTTTGCATACAATTGTAGCTGACTTTCACGGTGTTGTTGGTTAAGTTTAAATCCGAATGTTGGTAGAACCTTCCCCAAGCTCCTAGCCAAACACTTTCCCCCGAGTCACAAGCTGCATAAAAGATTCAACAAAAGCACCGAAAAGGGAAATGCCTACCACCAACCACCGCTTACCAGCAGAGCTGTCGACAGCCGACCCGGGTCCAGGTACAAAATTTCAGTGCGGGCCCCTCTCACCAAAGTAAGTGTGGTGTTTAAGAGGAAATAATTCGATATGATATAATATATTTTATGACCAATTTTCCCGAGCCCCCCCCAATTGCCCCGGGCCCCGGGACATTTGTCCCCCTGTCCCCCCTGTCGGCGGCCCTGCTTACAAGGTCGAAGTTACTAACAATAACGTAACACACACATACACGGGCATGTTCGGTGGCCCCTTCAAACAGAAGTATGACAACCACAAGAAATCGTTTAACCTAGCAAGTAACGAAAAAACAGAGCTTTCCAAACATGCTAGGTCTCTCAAGGGAGCGGCCGTGATTTCTCCATACATTGGTGCAACCTTTATCAAGCCGAATATCATTTTGTCGTTTATATATATATATATATATATATATATATATATATATATATATATATATATATATATATATATATATATATAGACGCATTTGTTTCCTCAGTGAATTCACATCTGGATTCTTTCTTGAAATCTATGGAGCAAAAGCCTCAAACAGAAACTGACAATTTGAGCAGGTCGGAGCGCAACGCCCTGGCAAGCTTTAAGGTCAATTCTAATATTATCATAAAACCCGCCGATAAAGGAGGCGCAGTGGTCGTTATGGACAGGTCGGGTTACATTTCTGAAGCCGAAAGTCAACTGTCCGACACCAGGTTCTATACAAAGCTTCCTGATGATCCAACCCCAATTTATTATAAGGAGTTGATAAACCTGATTCAAACTTTTGACAGTAATGTTAAACATGAGGTCATGCCCCTAATACCCATGGCGCCAAAACCAGCCATTTTCTACACCTTGCCCAAGGTCCACAAACTGAAGGATATGGTCAATAGGCAACAGGGGGATGGTAAACAACTTTCAGACAAAGAAGTGATCGATTTCGTCCGCCAAACCAGTATACCAGTGCCTGGCAGACCCATAGTTTCCGGCATCGGGACATTGACTGAATATATCTCGGCCTATGTTGACCGACATCTACAACCTCTATTACCTACCATTCCGAGCTATATTCAAGACAGTACTCATTTTATTAATAAGCTAAACGAAATTCCGAATTTACCCAAAGATTCCATCCTCGTGACCATGGACGTGACTTCTTTATACACGAACATTCCCCATGATGAGGGGGCAAATGCATGTTATAATCTAATGAGAAGAAACTCCGTTACTGGGTACTCAGAAATAACTAATCTCATTAAATTCATTTTGAGCCACAACAATTTTCAGTTTAATAACAACAATTACTTACAGATAAAGGGGACTGCCATGGGCACGAGGATGGCACCGTCATATGCCAATATATTTATGTACTATGTAGAAGAAGAAATTCTAAGGCTATCTCCACATAAACCTATGTTCTATGTTCGATTCATAGATGACATCTTTATGATTTGGGACAAAGGGCTTGACAATCTGCAAACCTTCTTTAACCTTGCCAATAGTTTTCATCTGTCTATCAAATTTACTTTTGATTATTCCTTAAAGGAAGTGCCGTTTTTAGATGTGTTGGTGACCATTGAGGGCGGAAAAACAATCACGTCTGTTCACACTAAACCTACAGACAGGCATACTTATCTTCATTTCCATAGCTTCCACCCCCGTCACACAAAAACTTCTGTCGTGTACAGTCAATTCTTAAGATACCGCCGTTTATGCTCCACTGACAATACCTATCTGGAAAAAGCTACAGATCTCGTACACTTTTTTCTTAATAGGGGGTATCCCTACAAACTCTTGGAGAGTTATTTCCAAAAAGTGCTGGCCATACCGAGGCAAAACCTCCTTCGGTACCGCCAAAAATCCAGTTGCGATCGTATACCCTTAGTTATCACATACCATCCATCCAACCGACCCCTAACAAACAGCATTAAGAAATCCTGGGAGATACTCAAAAGTGACCCATCCATCCATGAAATTTTTGAACAACCGCCAATGGTTGCCTACAAACAACCACGGAATTTAAGATCTATGTTAGTTCGCGCAACCCTGACTGCCGCGGAAGACCCAAACACGGGCAACAGGAGTTGCAACAAACCTCGTTGTCAGGTTTGTAAACACATGCAGTTTCCCCCACCATATTTCACGCTGCTTCAGGCAAAACTCTTAAACCAGGAAATTTTAATTGTGATACTAGTAATGTTGTCTATCTACTTTTCTGCAAGAAGTGCCCCCACGCTACATATATAGGAGAAACAAGCACCAAATTTAGACTTCGATTTAACAATCATAAACTGAGCATAAGGAATAATAGCCCTGGATTCCCCGTTGCCGAGCATTTTAATCTGCCTGAGCATAGTTTGTCCGATTTAAAATGTGTTTTGTTGTACGGAAATTTTAAAAACGCGCAGGAGAGATGCAACCGAGAACTAAATACGATCATCTCTCTAAATACTCACAGGACGGGTTTAAATAGGGATTTGGCTTTCATGAGCGGTCAAGCAGTTGGTCTCTAAACGAGGGGCTTGTATCTATATATATGTTAGGCCAGTTTTCATTTGCACTAGTTCCTACATACAACTGAGGAAGGGCTGAGACGGCCCGAAATATTTTGTATTCACTGATTTGTATATATTTATTGTTGGAAATGAATGTATCCATTTTTTGTCTTCTTTTGACTTTTGTATATATATATATATATATATATATATATATATATATATATAATATATATATATATATATATATATATATATATATATATATATATATATATATATATATATATATAGTTGGATAATCCATTGGAGACACGATTATACATATTTTCACGATCAAAATTTGTTATTGCCTCTTCATAGTATGTGTTTGAGGAATCGTGTTTTCATCGTTGTAAAGGTACTTCGAGTTACTACCATGATTGATGTCCCCCTTCACTCGTATCCACACGCAACGTTTTGGATTTGGATACTGTATCTCAGAATTGAACATCTGCTTTGTGGTGTATTAAGTTGTCAAACGAATTCTCTTCCTCTCATACTGATAACGTACTGGACTGCCCGGCACCAACAACGGCCGCGTAATAGCATCAAGCTCCCTTTGTAGTCCGTTGAGCTCATCCTTTACCTGTTCACAAGAAAGCACATCTAGCTTGTAGACAAGGAGAGGACGTTCAGCGTGTGGAAGACGTCTTGTGGGAGGAAATACATGGAACACTCGGTCTATTGTGATATTCCTGGTGCCGAAAATCAGTCAATAGTAGTATGTTAAACAGGTGGGGGGGGGGGGGGAGTGTGGTGAAGTAAACTAAAAAACCATCCACTCGTACCGAACTTGCGCTTACCAAGTTTATGTCTTGACGTAAACAAAGAACAGCTTTCTCAAAATATTTGCGGGCCGACCTAAACGTACCTTACGTCTTTGAAAGCGGATAGATCACTGGCTGATCCGTGACACGTCACCTGTCTGTCAGAGGGTCTCACCAGCATGGATTTTTCCCAGAAGGATTCCGGCATAGGATCGAGGCCAATGGAGGTAAAGAAACGCTCAGCCGTCTCAAACATTCTCAGAACGGTATAGTTTTGTTTAAGCATTTCGTTGGTGACGTCACCAACTTCAACATCCGGGTAAGGCACGACGATATCATAGATATTTTGCCATTGTTGTGCCCACATGTTTCCTACAGGGATAAGCGAAGAGGGGACACTGAATACTCAGAATCATGCAATGAGTCTTATTGTAAATAGAAAAATATTGCAAAATATGAAACCATAAGCATTACAGGCTCCCTTAAACGTTACTTATATTACATATTGTAAATATTAATTTTAACAAAAAACATCATACATTACGCATTAAAAGACTTCACTTACAAACACAATACATTATAACATTACACTTTCAACATTAAACATTATAAACATTTTGCATTCGTTTTTTTCAGAAAACATATGGTTGACACAAATAACTGAAATTCAAGTTTTATCAGTTATCAGGACTGGTGCATAAATTTATAGAATCGATTATCTTTGATATAGCCGACAACCTTCAGATGTTAACTTGGCTGATAGCATCTGACCTTCAGTACTTCTGGTTGGCTTTAGTAAGTACAAATAAAGCTGAGCTGTATACAGTTAGGATTCATTTAAGTTTGGTGCTTTCAAGCGATAGAAATATTTGGGTTGTACATTAATTAAATCATTGAGCGGTCGTGCGAGAGGTATGTGGATATTGAAGAAACACGAAATTATGCAAAATAAACAGTCATTATTTCTTGATGTGCAAAAACAAACGAAAGGTTGACGAACGTGACACTTTCCCTTCATGGCAAACTTCACTCAAACGTTTGCCTGTATGCTCATCTTTAATACGAACGCTTCTTAATCAACTCTCAATCTACCCAAAACCACTTTCAGAAACATCTTTAGTTAAGGAATAAATCGCATTGGCGGACTATTATGGGTGAATAAACCGTCGAGACTCCAAATTTTGGCAAAATAACGGACGAGGAGAAGCCGAGTCCGTTATTTTGCAAAATATGGAGTTGAGACGGTTTATGAGACAATAATAGTCCGACAAATGTGGTTTATTCCTATTCTACCACCAAATTGTGTGAAAAACTTCATTTTTATCAGTTTTTCGCTTACTGACCATATGTTGTGGAATAACAGGTCAGTGTTTAACCAATCAGAATGGAGATTCTCAATAACGGATGGCTAGAAGTGGTAGAAATATCAGTAAATAGGTCATTGAAAGCAGTGCTATCACAATCACTAGCATACTATTCAAGAAGTCTGTATTTGGTACATACTATCACAATTTGAGTTTCATATTTGCCGCCTTCACACTGTACTTTTATGAAGACGCGGGATAATTTTTCGTAAGATTACCCCAGCTTGATTCACCGCAGTTGATTACTTAATTTAATCTGCCTGTCAAGGCGATGATACTGTCAGTCATACAACAGTCGCTTGCCTCCAGCGTCTAACTTATTTTCATCGTTTCATTTCTTCATTTCTTCATCGTATTACTTTCGTTACCCATGAGATTTTTTTCTTCTGTCACATTATAGAGAAAAATCTGACTTGGAATCCAATTTAGTAAGAGGGAAGGAGACAGTAAACTTTCTTGAAACCCTTTCAATTTTACTCTCCGTTGGGTTTCCTACCTTTCCTGCCCACTTTGATACAAACTGTCAAGAGGTCCGGCGTAAACTGTCTTGCTGGGTGCATATCTATTTTCCAAATTTAAGAGGTACACGCAAAACATCTTCCGTTTTATCGTCAACGGGAGAAGACCGTTCAAATAGCAGGTAGAACGTGTCATGTACATATTCCCTGAGATAAGGAATATGGAGCTCTTTGAACTACCTTTTTCGAATTTCGTGATAAGTGAGCAAGATAAATGAGCCAACTTGCTTTAAGAGCAATCTTAAAGAAGCATTTTTCGTCAGAGACCTTGATGTTGAGGTAACTCACCAAGGAGATGTGCATCAATAGTTTTCATTCCAACCACTTCATCGCCGTAATAATCACGTAGTTTCCGACGAACATAAGCGTGTAGTTGAAGATACATTGGTTTAACTTCTTCCCAAAGTTCCATTACAATAGATTCAAAGTCATTCTCCTCATACTTCTCTAAGAGTACTTCGCTTCTGTCTTGGTAACCTGACAAGTTGCAAGTAGAAAATAACAATTCAAACATTTACACATGTTTACAGACTGTTAAAACCACTTTGAAACAGTGAGAGAAATAATCGTGCAGTTTGTGCAATACTTCGTGAGTACTGCAAGAGTAGCTTATGAGTACTTAATAAGTAGCTTATGAGTACTTGATAAATCCTTATGAGTACATAATGAATAGTTTATGAGAACATAATAAATACCTTATAAGTACTTAATGAGTAGTTAAAGAGTATTTAATGAGCATTCCATAACTATTGAATAAGTCCTGAATGAGTACCTGGTGGTTAGCTCATGAGTATTCGAGGAGTAATTAATGAGTATTTCATGAATTCATAATGCATGGAGAATTTGAACATTCAGGAGTGTGTGATGTGTTCTTGATACATTTGTCCACTCATTCAGCTGCCAAACATGACAAGGTAAGGTCATACTGAAACAGTGACGATGAGGTTCAGATTATCTTTAAATAATTAAAAAAAACTTCGATATTACAGAGATAAATCGGATTTATTACCACCAGTCCTTGCAGCATAGTTTGTTAGTTCCACGTATCTTGGATACAGATGACCTATCCTAGGACCGACTGCGTCCCTCCATTTCGCCCATACCCATCTCAACTCTTTTTCATTTCTTGATTTTGACAGAATGGACTCAAGATGGGGCTCCAGATCCAAACATTTCGGTAATTTGTTTTTACGATATTGTCTGATCAGGGAAGCAGGTGCGTCATTGTCCAAACAGACTTTTCCTGTAGAGTAGATTGTAACCATTTCCGTGGCCACTTCTGCGTCTTCCCTGTAATGTGCCAAAGAAAAGATATCTTTTCACTTGGCGACTATTCTTTCATTAATATAACATGACATAACCAAACTACTTTAAGAATTTGAATGTTTTAATTAGCAAACAGTCTCCATGCGATGGATTGCATGACTTATGGAGAATAGATTTTGACTTGGTTGTGCATGTTTTTATCCTAACACAAAAGCGAGATACGCAATTTTGACGTCTGGCTACCTGGATGTTACCTTCACCAAACAGCTATGGAATGAGAAGTCCTCGATTGTTCTTCCTTTTTCAGGACTTCCCATGTGTGTTTCGGGATGTGTTTGCAAGCCTAACGATGGAAAATCATGCCCATTTTGGCTAATGAGCCGCACTTGTAAAATAACATTATTGTTTTGGGGGTTCCAGCGCCCTCCCCGCACATCGGAGGCTGTGGTTTAAGAGAGAGCGATGTTAACGGGAAAATACAGTCATCCGAGGTTAAATTACCTGCGACGCCACCATGTGGGGTCAGAATGGGGTGTTTTCCCCAGTCATAGCCTTTCCCCTACTTTCCCCCCAGTTCGCTCCTTTAAAAAGGTATACAGCTTACAGAAACAATGCGCACGTGCAACATTTTGCCCCATATTTTTTTTGCTTGCCCCCTCTTGCCCCCACTTTTGAACCTGGTGCCGCCACCGTGAACTAGTATATACCTCATGCATTCACTCCTTTAAAGTATGTGAAAGCTTATGGTGAATTAATTATTACATTCATGAAGAATAACATCTTGCCTGACCTTCGGTATGCACTATTTATGTTCTGAAACATTATAAAATATTCTTGGAAGGAAAATATGAGGAGATCTGATTTAGCTGATGTTTAAAGTACGTTTTGGGCGCAAGCCCGTAGCCAGAAAAGGTACAGAAGGGAAGAGATAAGTTTCAGAAAAGAAAGACTCTTTTAGAGCTGGGGAAGGGGCAAAAATAGCTAAACTGCATTAAGCTTACAGTATTGTTTAATTTTGTGGGCAGCGAGAAATCTTCCTAGGTGACGCCGCTTTGCCCTCCCTTCACATGGCTACGGACCTGTTGGGGACTGTTTATGCTTTTTAATTCCCTACAACAGGGAGAAGGAATCAATGAGATGGAAATGTGTGTATGTATATTTGTATGTGTGTAAATTAAAAGACGCTTAACTTGTAAAGACAATACTTCAAGAAGGGTAATTGTGAGGGATCTCCATAGAAATAAAAGTAAGGGAGAATGACGTCAGCCGATCTGGACTGAAGCCATTGATTTGGCTTGGTTGTACGGCAACAGAGCATCTTCGCGTATTGCAAATATCACGTCATTGCTTTTGCCCCAAGTATTGGCAGAGAAACTACAAGTTTTCAAGTTAGGAGTATAAAACAAAATACTTAAGGCACCATGACTTATTTCTGTTGTGAAAATTAATCCTAATCTTTCGAAAAACGGATAAAATAAGCTCTAACTTCTGCAGCAGAATGCACACTGTACGTACGGAGACACATCAATTAACCGGTCTTTTGCCGTACAACGAAAGCGCCCTCACAATTTTCGTTGCTTCACCGGTTGAACATGCATGGATGCATTGTGTTAGCGTTCTCCCTTACTTTTATTTCTATGGGGATCTCACACCATACGTGGATACCCCATATTCAGTAGATGATCCCTATTGTTTTGGTGGAGGTCAAAGGTTACTTGGATTTTCCAAAGGCCAAACCATAAAAGCCATGAAAAATGCTTGTAAACACAATATCTCCAGAAGCGAAACTTCAAACAATTTCATACTTAACATGTGGATACGGCACATTGAGTCGATGATTGCTATTGATTTTGGTGGAGGTCAAAGGTCATTTAGGGTCACCGTAGGTCAAAGAGTGGGAACCTTGAAAACTACTCGTAAATACGGCATCTCAAGGTGGGCAAGTTGAGGGATCTCATGCTTTGCATATGGATACTCCATGTTAAGAAAATGATCCGAGTCCCTTTTATGTTTGGTGTGGGTCAAAAGTCATGTAAGGTCACCAGAGATCAAACTGTAAAAATCTTAAAAATTGCTTGTGAACATTTAATCTCAAGATGTGTAAGCTTAACTAAGGGATCTCATACTTGTCATGTCGATACTCCATATTGAGAAGCTGATTGCCATAATTTTCAGTGTAGGTCAAAGTTCATTTGGGGTTACTGGAAGTCAAAGTGTATTTAATCTTAGAAATGTGATATCTCAAGTAGGGAAAACGTTTATGTATCTCAAACTTTACAGTTGAGTACTCTGTATTGAGCATATAGTATCTACAATATTTGGTTGAGGTCAAGGGTCATTTGGGTCACAAGAGGTCAAACTGTACAAACCATGAAAATGACTTGTATACATGATGTCTAAAGAAGGGAAACACTGACGTATCACACACTTGTCATGTAGATACCCGGTATTTATTAAATGAGCCCTATTGTTTTTGGTGGAGGTCAAATGTCACTTGTGCTCATCAGAGGTCGAAGCTGTGAAATCTTTGTTAGCACAATATGTCAGGAAAGGAAATTTGAATTTATCTCATACTTAGTTTGTGAGTGCTCAATATTAAGTATAAATAACCTAAAGATTTTAGTGAGGGTCAACGGTCATTTTGGGTCACCAGAGGTCAAACAGTGGAAACCCTGATACTTCACGATGATATTGTGTCAACAAGAAACATTTGTACTAAAATTTTATCCAAGAGGCAAGGAATCATTAAGCCTTTTAGCTTTCTGGTTTAATTGAGTATTAATGATGGACAAACTGAAGTACCTTACAGAAAAAGTTCTAATAATTTATTCTTAAGACTATAAAAAGCATGCGTCGAATAAGAACTATTGGCTAACTGTTCGTATTCCTAAATGGCAAATTGTGCCTAAAACTTTGCTGGAACACTGGAATTCATTGAAAACGCAAAATTGGTCAAATCAGTGTCTTAATCGAGTGACCATGTTGGTAAAGGATACATTTGACTTATTTCTTGCTAATTGACTTCACTGCTAATCAATTTCAAATCTCGTTGACTAATTTGTGTGTTTACAGTGTGCGACTAATGAAATTTGGTCCATTATTGTGTAATTAGTCAAATGAAACCAGAAATTACTCAAATTGAATTTGAATGAATGATGTGGGTCGACGATTCAGACACCGTTTTGACTAACTTGTGTGTTTACAGTGACCTATTTTTCGTACCTAATGTTGCAATAACCAAATTCATTCTATTGACCTACCTAATGATACTAAGTTTACTAACCCTTTTGCCACTAGCTTGCCACTATTTATATCTATTTGTGACGTATGGGCTTTACTATTGAAACCTTTCAGAGAAGTGTCGACTGTATGTAAATGCTTCCAGAATGGTAGGCAATGACATTTCGAGAAGCGATAAAATCACCAAAATATAGTCCCTGAGTGTATTCATGCACGTCTCTAAGCTGATCCCAGTTACTAGCGGAACGTAATGCTTCAATACTGAGGTGATGATTTTGACCCAAGGACGACAAATTAAATGACCGAGTCGGCCGTGTAGTGTGAATTTACTGAATTAATAAAACGTCCGAGCGTCTTCAAAATGAATAAAATAGACACAACGATCAAGTGATGAAACATCCACAATCTATCAAAAGGTGATCTTAGTTTCTGTCAGGAATACAAGCGATCCGTGTGGTCTCCTTAGTGTAAAACATCATGTCTCCTCAGCGTAACATTGTAAGATGATAATATATTACCAAGTGGCACGACCATTCAAATGCAAATTCGACAGCAGGTTAGTAAAATTTTATTTCGTAGATATCGGGAGAACACTTATCAGCGACGACACACAAAGTTAGTCCAGATTACTATCATAAAGGGGTTAACATAGTTGCTTTCAACACCGTTATGCA
The DNA here is from genome assembly GCA_029531755.1 of Holothuria leucospilota. Lineage (NCBI taxonomy): Eukaryota > Metazoa > Echinodermata > Holothuroidea > Aspidochirotida > Holothuriidae > Holothuria > Holothuria leucospilota. The sequence goes on from CM055969.1 coordinate 21,550,223, forward strand.
GGATGAAATTGGCGAAGTGTATACAAAGTGTTGCATTACGTCGGGGACCCGTGTAATGTATGCGCGTGCAATTTGCAAGGTTTATAGGGAACGTAACACATACAGTCAAAACTCTGCACGCATGGATGGGTTGCACGACGAGAACATAAAATTTAATGGAGGCTTGAATTGTCGGACAAAAATCTTTGGTTTTTACACATAAACTTGTTCACAATATCGCAGATCATGAAGAAAAAGTAGGTCACATTTTGGTTTCATTTCGCTAGTCGTACACTCTTAAAAAAGATGGGCAAATTTGCCCAACTTTTTGACCAACACTGGGCACTATTCAACAACCTTAACAGTTGGACAAAATATTGACCAACCAAATTTAGTAAAGTTTGAACCCAATTATTGGGAGGAAAATTACCCAACTGTTAAGTAAACGAGCATTTCAAAACATGCCTACTTGTTGGGCATTTCCTTCATCAAGCTGTTGGGCAAATGTATTAACCAACCGTTGGTTTTATGTTAACCATTTTTGCCTAACCGTTGGTACTTTCCTTACTTCAGAACAGCATGCATGCGTGCTGGTCATTTCTTTCCCAGGAGATTTAGGTGAACTGTGTACACAACAGTTTTTAAAATTGTTTAATTGGTTGGGAAAGACATCATAAGAACTTCTTAAGCAGTTATTATTGTGCGTTGTGCATGTGAATTAAAATATTAAACCTGCCGTCCGAAACCCGAATACAAAACAGCTTCTATATTGATACGTTCATTTCAAACGCCTTGGCTTAATATGTTTGGTTTGTCACAGACTTTCGTGTAGGCCTATAATGTCCGAAACAATCAGGTTTAAAAAGCACGTTTGGAATTAAAACACAAGTCCACACCACTGATCTACATACAACTGTGGCAGTTCCATAACGTTCAACCATAGGATTATCACTACGCACAACAAAGTAACGTTTTGAATTCGTGATAGCGAATACCCCTTTCAGTGATCGATAACTGATGTCAAAACTCATACAAAAGTGTGCTAGCTGGAAGCACTATTTTCACGCTTTTTGTGAAATAGAGCCCAATTCTGCCGCCAAACAGAATGTCCGAGTATTCCTTCTATGCAAACGTCTAATATGTTAAAAGGATTTTTCGGAGTATCAACACGAAGCCCCATAATTAGAAGAAATGCAGAGCCAAATCGAGTTAAGTGTTTGGTTGTTTGCCGCAAAACCTGTAGCGAACGATTTGCCCAACTTTTAAGCAAACACTATGCTAATTAGCAATTAGTTGCTCAAAAAGTGGGTAAATAGAAAATATACCGTTGAATATAAGCTTGTCACCATTTTAACCAATAGTTGGATAATGCAATAAACGTGCATTGAAGGGGAGTTTTAACCACTATTTGGTCAAAGTTTGACCAACATATAACCAAAATGTTTTACCCAACCAAAAACTTGCCCAACGTTTTTAGAGTGTACCCATTTTATTTGCAAACATTTTTATTATCATATCCAGATTTTCGGGTCAGATCAATTAAACCTAGTTTATCCGATTTCTTTCTTTTTTTGTTACAGGCCGGGTACTTCCACAAGTCATGATGTATTTAATAAGCTAAAAGGGTTTTACTGTATTTCTAATTTGTGGCAGTTGATTAAATATAAAATCTCTTCGAGTTCTATCTTTTCTTTGTATTTGCTTTAGTACACTTGTGTTTGTCTTTTAACTATCCACATAAATTGTTGATCCCATCATGAAGCCGCAAGACTTGTCCTCCTTCCAATGCTAAATTGTAAAATTCCATGGATAACGTTACCATTTTATCAGACGATATATGGAAGGCCTATGGACGATATTCGATTTATGTTAAATTTCGAATAGACATATAAGAGACCGTAGAGTGTACGTAGTAACTTATACTGGACAGTCCTTATTTGTTATCAGAGGAAATTTGAGGTAAATTGAGTAAGATGATGAAATGACGTCAGTTTGAGCAATTGAATGCTCATAGATCTTGTGCATATGACGTCACAGAGCAGAAGTGCTCCCTCTTTTGGAGGCAAGCGTGTATCATTGTAAGTTACACCAACAAAGCAGACAACATATTTTTCACTCAATCGGATACGCGCGCTAGTCTACTTCACGCGCGTGAGAAGTCTACTGCGTGCGTGCCACGTGCTTCATTGATTTGCCTCCAAAATGACGTCGCGTGACGCCAATGCTTAAGGTGTATACTGAAGTTGAATTTTATCTTTTAAAACTATCCCCAAATGGCAAGCTACAATTCTCATCTTGATGTGAACATAACCCAGCTTTTACCATTATTACGTAAAAACTTCAATAACGAAGATTATATCGGTAAAAAGCATATAAAGACCTGTGAAATATATATCGGAGCATAGGGCTTCCAATTACATACGGAAGTTGTCTCCTTTCCACACCCTGATTTGCGTATCTCCAGGGGCGTAGCGAAGGTGTTATCTTTTGGGGGATGTAGAGATTATATTTTGCCGACAGATCTGGTATTGCGTAGCGCGAAAACGAGCTTTAGCGGGCCTTAAGGCCCCTGGTGGGGTCCAGGGGGTGAAGCCCCGGGAAGCTCTGAGGTTTAAGCATATATCTGCGTGAAAAATGACGTCTCAGGATGGATATATTTTTGTTCATAATGCATCATCAAATGCAAAAATTCCCAGTAATTTTAATGTATTAGGCTATTACTCTCGTCAGGCCGCTATAGTTTTATGCGGTTGGGATCAAAGACCCCCTTCTAGTGTTTTAGCTAGGACGTTTTCTCAATGCGACATTTACTGATCTGTGGCCGTGGGGGGGGGGGAGGTCTACTGAAAATTTTTGGAATTTGAAAGGTGCCTAGATCTCAAATGGTGTAATATTTGAGTGGATTTCTGCCGTAATGAGGACCCTCAAAATTTACACCCGGGTGGAATTTGCTTGTCAGATTTTTTTGTGGTACATTTGTTGACGTTTATGCGACGTTGTCGCACAAATAGGGGCTGGCTAAAACACTCGGCCCACCTTAGGACTCCTGTTGGTGGTCCAGGGGGATTCGCCCCCGGAAGCTCTGAGGTTTTAGCATAATGGTAAAAAATTGAGTCTCGTGCAGGATAGGTATATTTTGGTTCATTTTCCAATGCAAAGATTCCGGATAATTTTAATGTGTTAGGCTATTCTTCCCGTCATGCCACTGTACTTCATGAGCTGAACCTGTCGTTTAGAATTGGAACACTACGCGTACAGCATTTGAACACTCAAATACGGCAACTGTTCAAATAGGCGTCCGACGTTCAAAAAGGGAGAAAAAGTGTTCAAAATCTTAACACAAGCGTTCAAAATATGCTTTGAACGCCAGGATGAGTTCTGTATCTGTTTCGCCTTGGTGTTCAAAAGTTAAAAGCCTGGGATTGCAGTGAAGGGAAGACACGCGCGGCACGTATTATTTTTACCGGGATGCATTATTTTTTCCCAGGATGTTTGTGGGTAAACCGGATCCTCAGGAGTTTGCAAAATGTGTTTTGAAGTCAAGGTTGGATTTAGAAAACGGTCTAAGGATGTCCTCTCTATGGGTAATCGGGTGCTGCTCCCCATGGTGATGATGAAAGTGAGGAATAATGTGCAGAAAGTGGTTTTTCAAGAATGCCATATGACCCGAAGTAGGGCGCCTATACGAAAGCCTTTAATACGGTACCCATTCTTTCCCTGAGTTGCCGACGGACTCAGTCACTCGTCCAATTACACCGACGGCCGTTGATACGGCCGTATACGGCCGTCACATGCATAATCAATTTGCCGACGGGCCTTCAACTTGAATGGGCCAATTAGATGAAGAGCCGAAAATCGAAATAGCCGATAACAGACTGGTCACGCGCTCCCGTTCTCTCTTTCTCTTTTTTTCTTTTCATTCTCCGTCTTCCCTTTCACTTCCTTCCTTTCCCTCTCCATTCCCTTCTTCTCTTTTCTTTCCCTCCTTTCCTCTTTTCCTCTTCTTTTCCTTTCCCTCTCCCCTCTTTGCCGACAGACCGAAAATTTGCCGACAGCGACCAAATATTGAGGGGGTGTGACACCCACACCCCCGCTCGCTACGGCCCTGCGTATCTCACAGCTGCTTGGCTCAAAGGATTTATGTTGTTGCCGCCAGCCAGGTTTGAAATATCACTAATATATCTTTTATAATTCTCCATTATCTTGAGGAATTCATGTCTCATGTGAGGTCCAATAATGTATGAGAAGCAAGCAATTCAGTTATAGTCCAATGCACAACTTCAAATATTCAAGGAAGGGACGATGTTGTTTCTGAAATTATAAGTCTAGGGACATAGCAATACTATACCCGTATATTTCATGTAACAGAGCATTCAAAACGTGAAAATTGGCCACAATTTCAAATACCATTAAATATTAATCAGTATAAAAGGAAATTTCTATTGCACAGAAGCATCGGAAATGAAAAGTCACTAAATATGCAAATCTGTTATGTGTAAGGATGGACTTACAAATTATTTCTTATATTTTCCTTCGATTATTCAACCGTTATTTAAAGGACAGTTTTATAGTCGATGACCTCTCAGGGGCTTATTATAGAAGTAACAATTAATTACTTAACGTCGGTATTACACAACAAACTTAACACTAGCAGATGGTTTTTAAGTGCTACCCAAATGAATACTAACATCGTGCAGTACATTACATCGTTATATTACATAGCAAATGAGTTACTCAGGAATATGAAAACGGTCAAACTTAGATGCGATCAGTGGGGCTGCTAAAGAGTCAACTGGTCAGGGGGCTTCTGACCCCCGCCTTCCCCACAAAGCTTCCCAAGTCTCTGTCTGAAATTTTTCCACCTCAACATTTTTTGACACATGGTCGTCAATGGTCATGGAAATGCATATTAGCCCTTGCAGAATACTTCAAAAACCAAATCGTATATACTATCCAAATTTTACCAATATAATTTTCCTGCGAGTTTCCAACTAAATACAAGCAAGTGCCTGATTACTACCGATTTATATGACTTTTGGAATTGTCTTATTATTAATTTATGTATATATATGACAACCTGAGTGGTATTATTTTTGGAATACATTGCAACTCTTTCCGCAATCTTTCTCCTACTAACTACCACCTCTACATCACCTCGAAAGACGACTAGCGTGATTAATTTGAATTTAGAAGGGATCTTTATGGCCTTCTCATTGCCAATGCTATTTGCAAGCAGTTGAGAGTTCCATTTTAATGACTACAGTTTCGTAAATACCTTAGAGATTCTGGGTTCTTTCCTTGGACCTCACCGCGTGCCGGTTCCGCTAAAACCAATCATTAATTTGGACCCTAGATCGAACGTTGCTACGGATACCGCAGGGCGTTCCAGCAGACTTTTGCAAATTGCATTTAAGGCTTTCGTCAAGCAACTTATTTGCAATCATCGCCAGCCGAAATATTTCCACAATGTTTCAAATTACTTATGGAAGACACAGGAGTTTCCCAGCGTATGGTCCAGAATAGCTGTAAATGCTATTTAAATAAAGAAATTTTCTCGGGAGGCCCCACAGTCAAACCGTTTCTGGCTTCGCGCCTTCAGCGATTGGTTTGAAAGGCTTCGTTAAGTTTGTCACACCTTACGAGAATGCAGCTTACATTGAAAAGTCGTTTTTCATTATAGTATTTTCTCTACAGATGCCCATGGCCAATGTCTATGTATGAGCTACCCGTATTAACAGCATTTCACTTGACTTAATATACCTGCCCCGGAAACAGTAATAAAAGCCTTGTTTTGAGACGTTGATAATACCCTAAAATATTGATGACATATAGCACCATATTGCAGGAAAGAGCAAAGCTTCCCTTAAACTTTTCTATCGCTTCTCTTGTCACCCTTCCTTGAGAGACTGAGTACTTGAGTTCTAAGGCAAATTCCCGTAACGCTTGTAAAGCGAAATCGACTCCCCCTGTTACAATGTATAATTGGAAACAAAATTCTTTTTTGAAGAAAGTAACCTGTGGAAAAATTTTATTCATTGCCCCGCACATAAAATATGTAGCTTCATCACTGAAAGAGATGCATTCCGAGCATGTTAACCGTTTTCAGTAAATTCGAACTAGTCATGTTAGAATTTCAGTTGACAATTATTGAGCAGAAACTGCAATTTTGTTGTATGCACTCATTCCTCTAAGAAAATTTTAACTGTTTGATCCGATCTGTCTCATTTATTCAACACTAACGTGACTAAATTATGACATATGTCATTCTACCATATGCACAAGTGAGAGCTGCCGCTTACCATAAAATGATGCCGGGGGGGGGGGTCCCAGTGATCTAGCTCTCCCTCTTTGTAGGACGCATGCTTTCCTGTTGCTATCAATTTAGTTTGTAACGCTAGCAAAGCTTTCATAACGTTGTAAAATTGTTACTTACTTTCGTTTTTCTGGATCGTCCATAATCCCTCCTCGCAACAGCAAATAGAACATTCTCTGATTGGTTTCCGAAAAGAAACTAGTGTCAAACCGTTCTGCTTGCTTTCTCAGTTCCAGCCCCATCGATTGGGCAGACATCGACAAAGTCTGTTTAAACTGAGTATTAAAGATATGAAGGAGAGTGTGACATTCATGGACAGAATGGGATACGAAATACGATTATGCATCAAGGTATATGGAAAGGGGAAATCAAAGTTTTCAACAACGTTATTACGTTCAAGTACACTCAAGCCCATAGCCAGACAAGGTACCGAAGGGGTTAGATTGCTTCTAGATGGCGAAGGTTTTCGGGATGGGGGAGATACATTAAAATGTTTTAAGGCAGTCGTAACTTTTATTCTCAAACATTTTCTAAAGGGAAATTTTTTTAGAGGGCGGCTTCCTCGACTAGTAGTCTGAGTAAACCAATTATAAATAAATGAATATGTTATTTAGTTTCCACCAAATTCTTTGATAATACAATCGACCACAAAGCAAACCAGGTATAGAACGGTAACCCGGAAGCTTATATTAATGCAAGGAAAGTTTAAAGCAACCACAACCAAAAAAGTTCTATGGAATAAATCTGAAGTATTGCAAAATTTATCTCTTCTTTCGATTATGATCTTGTCACTCGTTTCAAGTTTATGAGCTTGCCTTGTCCAATTGACCCATTCTTGCAATTTGGTTAAATTATACCCCCTTTACGTTTTCCAGAGTAAGTTGAGAGACAAATGCATTGCTCAATTTTGAGGCAATTTACCCGGCATGCAACACTTATGATTTTGTACCCTTGCTGAGAAATTTGTTTAACTTTAATTTCTTTCCCCAAACTGACTTAAGTTATCTCACTTGCTAGTCTTTGGAATGTGACTAGAAAATCGCTTGGAGATTGATGGAAATAATTGCATAGATTTGGAAAACAGTTTAATAGACCGAACTGATATTTCTTCACAAACTTGAGGCGATTGTATGCGCCCTTTAAGTTCATTATGAGTCAACACCTGTAAAACTAATCAAATTTTCGGAGGCATTTAACTCAATAAAGCTAGACGTAAATTGTAAAAAGGTCATAATTAAGTGAATTTCAAACTCAATTTGGAGAAACTATCAAGATTAATGTCAAATTTGTGTAGAAGGATAAATCAGCGAAATTATAAGTAAAACTGGGAAAATTTGGAGAAGTGGATGATGAATAAAATGTTCAAATTAATTCCAATGCGTACGACTTCGTTGTTCACGTATGCATTCGTCTTATCACCTTGACAACAGCAGAAAGAACTTAGTCTCCTGCAGGGCACACAAGTTTCTTGAAAGATTACGTGATATAAAATTTCAAGCTGACGGGTGCATTTAAGGCATCTTTAGCGCAATGTGGTTACTGCCATGTCTTCAACATTTCAACAGCCCAGAGAAACAACACAAAAAATAACGAATATATCAAACAAGGTTGCTGATACGTGTTTTTAATTTGCGAATCACGGAATAAGCTGTGGAGTCATCTTGTTCCCAAATGTATCTGTATATGCACACACACACATATCTCTGTGGATTATTACAGGGCTTAAGGGTTTCGAAATGAAGGTATAAATTATTATGTATGTACTTTCAGGATATCATTTTCAAATTGGTGATTTATTTTGTTTCAGTAGCGAATGATATTCCGATGTATTGCATCGTTCATACATTCGAAGATGGAGGGCATAGTGTTAAGATTGGTGTAGATATCATTATTCAGGCCCGTAGCCAGCTTTTACCCAGGGGGGTTCGTCGACTAAGCGGAGAGCCACCATCGGTTGGCACGGAGCGTACAAGAAAATTTTCGGCTTTTCAAACCCCCAAGTCGGCCGGAAACGGCACTTCCCGAGTGTTTTAAGCAAGAAGAAGTTCAGCCCTCATTTCGAAATTCTCCTTGCTTCTTGGAACACTTGGAAAAATATTGGGGGCTGAACATACCTTCAGCCCCCCCTTTTTCATTTTTCATCGCCGCCACTAGATAGGTGTTCATCATGAACACCTATATCTTTCCTTCCAACCTACTGCCAATGGAGGAAAAAACACATGATCAACAATACTTAAAACAGCTCTTTTATTGTGATCCAGTCTCATAAAAACTGAAGTGGGTACCGTGATTATATAGATGATTCACAGAGGCACATATCATGGCAAACTTCAATTGGCTTGAGAGTGTTGCCCAGCCCCACCCCACCCCCACAGTAGCCTTCCAGATTTCGTGGAAATTTTGCGAATTTGCCATTTTACCCTCAAAATGGGGCACTTGGAGATGCCTCCCTCCCACCTAGAAATTGGGTTTGCCCTCCAATACCCCCTCCCCCCCAAGATTCCATGTCCTGGTACTCCATGGTCCCGGTGGCACCCACTGTCGTTGAAAAGTGATTTAAATATGCATTTTCGTGCATTTTGTGCAAATTGACAATTTGCCCTGGAAAACGCCAACACTCCATTAAAAAAATTGGTCTGGGCGGGGGTTCGTACGAACCCTCCGAACTCCCCCTGGCTACGGGCCTGCATTATTAATGGATTAACTATAGGCTACATACATGTGTACACTATAGTACATCTGTACGTACACAAAAAGCATCTGCTAAAGGCGTGTTGCATCGATACATGAGGATTTATAACTTACACCGATAGCACAAATATACAGGCTAAGTTGTGTAAACTTTTTTATATGCAATGTTTTATCCATAATTTTGCGAGGAAATCCCATAACTACTGTTGTAAAAACTTTGCCCAAAGCAATTTTTTAAGGAAAATTAGTAAGTATGAAGGTTCTAAAATAATCCAGGTAAAGAGACTATAGAAAATTCTCTGCGGGAGTTGAGAGGAAATTAAAGTATTTAATTCCAATCTGTTAAAAAATCGCTCCTTGTTACAAGAAGAGTAATCGAAAGTCACTGAAATCAATGGTCAAAGTTAAAGTATCCACTTGTCTATCACTTTTTAGCAGTCTAATTTTCAAGGTCGGAAAAGGGGCGCTTAAGGGGATTCTTTCTGAAAAGTACGGTAGCCTATCGAAGGCTTTCTTGGCGTCCAAAGGAAAAACCCTGATACGAGGAGGGAGGAGGCCCTGTAGAACCTCTGGCGCGTTTAATGCTGTTTAACGGCTTTCATAAAACTATGTTCCTAATTAGAAATTTATACATTTTGAAATCAAGAAGAAAGCAAATTTTTTTTTTTTTTTCATTATTAAACTCCTTTTGGTATCATTTTTGGTTACAAATCGCTTGGTGTCATATCAAGGCCACCGTTTACATGTACTATTTTTTTTTTTTTTTGCAAATTAGCAGTATGCCGTAAAACCAATAACACAGCCATGGTAGCAGTGGGAAGGGGTGGGGAGGAGATGTGGGTGTCCCCCTGCATACACGATGACGAAATTCCTCAAACTAATGTTAAAATAGATGTAAGATTGAATTATAAACCTAACGTTCTTTTATGCGCTGATGTGAAGGTTTTTTACTGTGACTCTGAATAAACGTAGCATGAAAGGTTTTTATGGCCCCTTGCACAAATGTCTTTTTACGAGCTCACCACCCCGGACCCTCGGGCTGTGAATCTCGATTTTCTAATGCCACAATAGATACCACCTACTCACAACTGACCTACCTCAGCATTGTAAGATGTGATGTTAGTGTTATAGCGGAAGTTGGCTTTAGCAAGCATGTAGTTGATTGCCACGTCGGTTTCGTTCTCCGCTGCCAGCCACAGTTCTGCTATCTCTTCGTTCGTGATAGGGAAGCCTTTTAAGAAGGTGAAAATGGGAATCAGGTACAGAGATCTCATGAAAATACCGAAAAGTGGATGATCTTTTTTCTGAGGCCGATGAACCTTTCTTCTTTCAATTTTGGAAGAAAATAACTTTTGGTATATTTGATTACAACGAAATTCTAAGACCTCGTCTTTCTACCGTTCTAAGGATCATATGTTTGTCCCTGTACCTAAATAATTTTTTATACTAAAATGGTAGTGAAAATGTTTCGTACTTGTACATCTAACATCATAAAATTTCACAATTTAAAAAAAAAATAACAATTGCGATCTGAGAATCACCAAAGGTGCAAAATGAATTAATGATTCGCTTATTCCAGCAAATTAATGCTATAAAAAGCACTAATAAATTATTCATGAAAAGTTTCATATCACATGAACGTGAATTCCAAGGTAGTAAGTATTTCATATTACTCATTAATTCATTGAAGCCAGTGTCACTGTCACATTTATAGATGAAGTATGTCGAGGTTCAAAGGCTTCAGGTTCCAGGTTGTGATGTCATAATAGAATGTCATTACTTTGAATATAAGTTGCCCAAAGGTTTTTCATTTTTGCAAGAGACAAAAGGTGGAAAAGATTTGAACATAATGAGATTTTTTCAATTTCTCTTTATATTTATCCTTAAGGTTACAGGCCGACTGCAGTGGTCAAGTAGTTAGAGCATCCGACTTCAGCCGGAAGGTCTAGGGTTCAAATCCTGGCCGGGTCATACCAAAGACTTTAAAAATGGAACCTACTGCCTTTGTGCTTGGTGCTCAGCATAAACAATGGAGTAGGGAAAACAAGCCATTGAGCCACAACTGGAAAAAAGGCCGTGGTCGTCTCGACTTGAACCAATTGGTTGGAACTGGGACGTTAAACCTCATCTAACCTAACCTAACCTTAAGGTTACGGGACTACTATCAAATAGGTGGAGGGGCTGAATAACATTGCTCAAAACTTTCATGTATATTTGCCCCAAAATAGTGTATAATTTGGCAGAAAATAACAAAATTTTCTGTCCGAATGAAGGGAGGGCGCTAGTCGTCGGGCACCTGTCTTGTTCACATCTACTTCTGTCAGTCAACCTGTTTCTTTCTACTTAATCCATTGGTGGCAACAAAGCTTTATAGACGGAGAATCGAAGTTCGGTCCTTAAAAGGGACAAAGTAAAGTGGACTTTTTATTCAACAATAACCTAATTTTACCATATGTGAGCCGACTTACTAAGTAACAGTGCATGAAACGTTGATCGTATATGTTAGAATGGAAACTTTGCGACTTGAATTGATATCATAATGTGGGTTTTGACACATTCAGGTCTAACTGCTTTGTAAACTAAGCCTTATTGATTTTATGTTGTATATAAATTTGTTTAATTTTTTGCTTGAGTTAGCACGTGAAGAGAATGAACAAAAGAACACACGAAATATTCAACTTTCATTTTAATTAGTAGCTCCAGATTCGGAAAAGATTTCTTTCTCAAAATTAAACGTATGTAGAATAACGATTGTACTTAGTGCACACGGCTCTTGGACTTGGCGAGCATTGAAGTCTCGTTTTCCAATTTGGAGTAGTATGTCCTGATCATCGGTCAACTTTATTAAACCCATGCAAGAAGTATCGAGACATGAAACGCTGGCACCTATAGAGCTTATGCACGTGACGTCAGCGCGTTTCAATTTGGCTTACTGGATGGAACTGCCATACATAGTAGATGTGTTAAAGATACGCGCTCACGACAGCACCTTAGTAACAATTGTTGCACAATGTACGCGTGGATGGAAAAATAGAGAAACGTGACGTAGGTGCATAAGCTCTATAGTTAATGGTTACAATGGTCCAAATGCTGTACAAGCAGCCTTTTTAGAATCACTAGTATGCACACCCTAACGAATGAAGTTAAGCAAGATAAGGAAAACACTGTACATACAACTTGTAAGACATAAGTTCATTACATCATTGAAAATAAGGAATCTTTTTACGTAGATGACCTCAACCAACTTAATTGCGCAACTACCAAGATGTGCGTCCTGTTTAACATTCGAAATTTCTTACTCGTGTAATCTGTTGGGAAATACTCGAGTAAACTGAGTACTTGAGCGTACTGAGTGTGACTTGTTCATCTAATCTTTCCACGCACCCTTCATCCAAGATGTGCACTTATGCCACCGACTGAACTATTAGGAAAAGTAGTACTCAAGCTGATCAAAAAGTAGCCATGTTAAGGGATTTCCACCCTACGTAAAGGGTAATTTTGACCCCAACTTGAGTATAGGAATTTCCCCATCAGTGAAGAAGGTGGCATACTCGCTCAACTAGGGTTAAACCTTTCTCAACAGTTTTTAGGGTGCGCATCTCTCAGTTTCTTGCGGAAGTCACAACTACAGTATGCGAAATAGCTGTATATTAAAGCATTGCTGTCAAGACTTTATCCCGAACAATGTCCCCAGCTATATTATTTGCCTCACTTCTTTGGTAAATCAAACTCATATCTTACCTGCTAGAAGTTCCTTGTCAAATGCAATTCAATTCTTTTCTTACTTTTATCTTACATGTATGTGAACATGTTTTTCTCATTGAGATGTCTTTGAGATTTATTTGCTATACAAAAACTTTATTATTTTTAGTTCTATGATCAAACTGTGTAATCATTATTTCTTCTTTGATGAATTACCTTCACGGTAGTCTTCGCAGGCGAATTCATCGATCTCCCTCAAAACATATAAACTGCAGCAGATTTCCTCCAGCATGTACGGCACGTCATCCTTCAACCTCTCCATATGCATTAGTTCAGTCTGGTCATCGTCTGAGGGTGTTACTGTTAGGTCTGCGCAAACGCAGGAACTGAGTACGATGAATAAAGCCCATCGAACTGTTGCCATGGTGCTCCCTAATAGAGTGGGAAGCAACCGAGTCCTCACCCCTCCTTGGTGTTAATCTTGGGGATTGGACCTCAAAATCTGTAAAAATCCAAATGAAATTTGTCCAGGATTTTAACGACTTTTGAATAACACAGAATGTCACCAATTTCGAAAATTATTATAATAGTTTTAGGAGTATACTCTGTCATGAGAAAAAATGTTGATTGAGCCCCGCACCGGTATAACAGTATGAGAGTGTGATATTTACCCGCAAGGGAATGTGAACAGCTTTTAAAGACAGATGATGAATGACATGTGGGATCACTGGGGAGAATTCACCTCTTACTGACTGCAATTTCATGGTAAAAAATTTGTTCAATATACGCGGGCTTATGGTGATTCGTAGGAAATATGGATGACTAAAACTTAGCCTAGATGCTAAGTAACGCTTGGCATGACTGCGGATGAAAACCTCTCGACATTTCTGCCTTTAGAAGTAACTTGTCATTATAGGGTGACAACTATACAATATTGAAGATTAACGAGCCCAGCAGTTTGAAATTTAATCCTTCGTTAATAGAGTGGACAGTCAGAGAAGTGGACAGGGTACCCCAAAAGCTCGTCATCGAAACAGAGCCTAATAAAACGATTCTTCCTCGTCTCCAATCAATTTTGAATATTAACTGCGGAAACGCCATGCAATACAATACGCAGTGGACACTCTGATCAAGAGTCCATCAGTAGTACGCAACTATTAACGTACATGGATTCACACTAGATGTGTTGCAGTTGAATGTTATTGCAACAGAACGAAGAGAGTTATTTTGTATTAAGTACTTTAAAAAATGAGAGTTAAAATCTTCATGGCAAATACTGTACAAATTTCCATTAATGGAGAAAATAATACTTATTTAGTAATTTAAATGTTGAATGAAAATAGCTCAGTTAACTGGAGTTGGGAATAATAAAAACAAATAATAAATTAACTTTTTCTTTCTTAGCAGCCCCCCCTGTTCGAAGTGATGTTTCTAACTTCATCGATCGATTCATGCCGGCAAAAACGACCTCGAGATGCAAGTTGTGTTGTAAACATAATCAAATTAAGAAAACACGTGGCCGTTGCTGTGTTATTTCCGCTCAATGTTAGTGCATTGAGTTTTAATTTTACAGTCGATTTGAAGGGCATCGTTGCGTAGAATAACAACCGAGTATACATGATCATGCAATTCGGTAGACCTCGCTCCTACAGCAGAAGATGGCTTCATGATCACACACAATAAAAAGTGTCTGGTAAGGTTCTCAGATAACGGAATAAGGGTTACTATAAATGAAATCTACCTATGAAAAAATTCGAGAACATCCTCAAACTAACCAACACCACGAAAAAGCAAATTGAGACATTTTCCTTGATTTTCTCACTTTTATCATAAATATGTAGAACGCTGATAGTGGATGCATTTTTCATTGTGTTCATAGGTATTATTACTAAAGCCTTCGAAAACGTTTGCGATGGGGACTGGACACTTCAAGATAAACCAGGTTAGATAATTGCCGGAGAAGCCAACTTTAAAAACCGTCGTTTTGAAAAATAGTGGGCATCATGGTTCCAGCCCCACCCCACCTATCTCCCTAATAAATTCTGGTGTATGTTTTAAATCGTCACCAATCATAAGAAACGGCATTTTGATACACCTATAACTAGAGATGCCTTTTCGGAATTTGGTTTGAAGGTCAACACAGGCAGTTGGATTCATTTATTTAGATATGTTGTACGACGGAAGATGAGTCCTGTAAAAACTCTCAAAGAAAATTGTTTTTCTAGTAACTCTCAAAGTTTCCATGTTAGTTCGAAACCCCATCACTGTAAATAATAATTGATATTCTAGTCTTTAGTGTCCCCTCCCGCCTCGCACTCATTTCTGTTGCTTCCATCTCCTCCCTCTTAAAAGTTGAAGCCAGATAAAGTAAGGGATCCCATAGGATGGATAAAATCACCTTGGTTGCGCAATTTGTAAATGATATTTGGAAATAAATCTGATGAGATGTCATGATCACTTTAACCTCTTCAGCAGCAGATTCTATGTCGCTGGGAGCAAATTGCAGCTCTCTACTCTCGAGAGGCGTCAGAGGTTTTCTGTCTTGAGCTTTCTTTCTTTCGATTTCCAAGATCAATTGTAGCAATCTCTTTCAGGTCTCCACGAGTTGTAAGAATTTCTTTTTTAGTAATTGGGTGACATCTTATACAAAAAGCTCACATCTTGAGCAGAAGTGAATAGCAGAGAACGGCACTTATTAAATAACAGAGATTGGTACTGTAAACACATGCGTGAGATTGACTATTTGCTCATTTGTAATGGCTGTACAAGACGTAGACGCTACTGCAAATACTGTATGTCTTGTCAGGTACTTTGCAAACGTGTGTTAGAAGGGAAAATGCAAATCTAAGCTTTAGAGAAATGGATGCGTATATTCTGAATTTAAGATATTAATTACTTCCAAAAGGCATCCAAATTCTTATAGGACGGGGGGGAAGGTCACAGTCGTATTGTATTCTTTTAATTTTAAGAATATCTGCAGGATAAGCTTCTAAATATAACTTCTGCCTGTTGATAATAAACACGATACCTATCTTTATTAATCCTTCAATTGTTACAGAATTCACTGAAGGCAAATAATCTTTGGAGCTTTTATCATGGTGGCGAAATAGTCTAAAACGTTACATTTATTACGTACTGGGAAGTACTATAATACAACGTAACAGTTTGACATTTCCTTTTAGAGTAATAGTGTGGAGAAAACCCTGCAAAATAATCGTGGTGGCTTGAAATCAAGGCACAGACAAAGATAATTTTGTGTTGTTTAAAAAGAAAATTTCATAAATTATTGCAGGATCTTACTCAGTACAGTATATTCTGCTACTTGTAATCCAAATATATGAAAAGCTATGAGGTTGATTTTTTTCATTGAACTCTTTTAAAAATCATGGTTGCATTTGTTTGTTTGCTTTTGGGGATAAATTTACATTTTAGTGCTCTCTTTTAATAAAATTCTCTGCGCACACAGTTTAGTCTAGGTTATTTGAATACTATAAACTGGCTTCGTTGCACAACTTACTCGTTGCACTCACAATAGTCCCAATTTTATGTGAGGAGAGTAGGTGGCCGTGAAATAACAAAGAGTTGCAACTTTATGAACCAAGAACATTACGATGTTTCAAACGACCCCTATAGGAAAAGCAGGGAAGTCACGAACTGAAGCAAATGATCGGAGCTTTGACCTAGTGGATGGAGGCCTTTTCATTTAAAGCAGACGGTATGTGGTCAATGGGATTGAACTAGAATTGGACTAAATAAGATATTTTCGTGTACCGTTCATGACCATCAGCTTTACTATTAGCGTTTTTTTTTTTCCAAAACGAGTAAGTTAGATTTTAAAAAGTTTCCACAGGCATCATAGAAAATAAAAGATAATGTTCAGGCTGGGGTCAAGGTTAGAATGGAGTTCAAAAGTCATACACTCTAAACACATCCTGGTTCAATCCTGGTTAATTTAACCAGGATGGGGTCAGTAATTTTCCATTACTTTCCTGGTTAAAAGTGAAAAAAGAAATCTTGGTTAAATTTAACCAGAAAAATGTTAAATTCTTATCAGGATTTCTAACCAGTCGTTAATTTAACAAGCCAAATGTTAATTTTGACCTAGATTTCCCTGTTATTTTAACCAGGAAATGTATGGAAAACTATTGACCCCGATACTGGTTAAAGTTAACCAGGATGTTTTTAGAGTGCACTTGCCCATATTCGTCGTAGGAAGAAAATTACATTAGCTGTTAATTCGAGTGTATCTAATCTTTTTTGTAAGCTAATTTAAACAGGTTCTTAGATAAAGACTATTACAATTCAAAATTTGAGCTGAAAGTTGAGTTGGCAAGTCATCCGAACTTAAGTTACCATTCATCAGCCGTTGTTCTTCGTTCGTATTTGTAACAACACAGCGTCGAAAAATGTCGTCATAGCTTAAAGCCATCGCTCGACTCCCTTGTTAGGTGCATCAGACATCTGCGATATTTCCTTCAACATACGCCAACAATTTGAAGTTTGTGTGCATTTTATATGGAATTATCCAATTTTGGACCGACTATCACGTGATCAATACTACTTATTTCCTGGTGCCTACCAGTGTCTTTGCCAATAAATCGTTGTCAAGATGTATTGTATGACTCCGACTTATACGGTTACATATCCGCTAAGAGTTTGAAATGTGACCCCGTAAGATGAACCATACTGAGTGTATTTCAATCAGTCAGGGCGCTAGTAATTGTACGAAAAGGTTACAATTACAACAAACGTACTGGCTTTTAATAGACGGTTGTATAGTACACACCAGTGTGGCTTGCTGATACGTTTCACCATAACGCAGACTTGAATGTAAAAAAGACACCGTTTATTGTGTATAACCGATGCGAGCTGAGAGTAGCCATGCATAATGTAACACCTAAAAGGGAGATGACTACTTTCATCAACAAATATGTGAACAGGAAGACGAAACACAAAACAATGAGAGGACTAGAGTACAGTCCTTTCAATGGAAGCAGCAAAATGATCACAAGACACCCTGAGGCTCTTTTGTTCCTTCTATCTTGACTACTTAATGCATAAATACTGATTTTTGTATACATCTTGTTGACGAGGACCGACAAAATCCATCCTTCCCATAAAAGTTAGATCGTGAACTGGTCAAGCAGTAGAGTAATATAGAAGAACAACCATTTACTTTCGACTTACAGCGTTACAAGCCTGCGAAGTATGGAAGGTCCCTCTTCAAATCCCGTCCCACCCCACCACCAAACAACAGTGAAACGCACTTTGTAAAGCTAGGAGGGTGCCAGTAAACACAGCCTTGCCATGGAAGGTACTTCTTCGGGTTAGAATCATTCTATTACCACAAAAGGTAAAATAAATGTTTGATGGATAGAGCAACGCACATTTATATGGTAGTAGTCCACAGCCTGATGACTCAGTGTTATGGGTCGCTCTATGGCTTCCGTACTAGTGCAGTAAGAGAATTATTGCACGGTAAGAGCTATGCCAGCGGATACTTGTCTCATTAGAAAATACCAAAATAAATTTAGTGAATCCAATCCACTACACATAAAAACTAATGAGTCAATTCTATAAATGATGCATTCCGACCTTAAATTGAGCCCAACACATTCGTCACTAGGTGTGGGTGGGTATGAGAACGACCCCCACTTCTTCGTAAAATATCTTGTGTAAAATATTCCTTTATCTTATTTAATTTTGCTACTGCTTAATGATGTGGTAACGACCCCGCCCTTTAATAATTTCTAGTGATGCCTGTCCTTAGTACATGGATATTAGTCACTTCAGATTCTGCATTTTGCTGACGTACGGTATCGTGTTCATACCATCCTCTTCCAAAATAACTGTGTATAAAAGCCCCTTGTGTCTAAAAGTTTCCAAGAAAGCTGAGCCCTGCGAAAACAGGCAATAATTAAAATTCACAATGACTCCTTTCAACAAGAGCAAATACCAAATAATAAGCTAAATGTAAAGATTACAGATTGTCTCTTTCAAAAATAACCATCTCGTTCTGCACATTTCAATGGGAATCTAAAATGCGTGTGCTCCATGACCTATTGTGGGCTACCTTCTTACAGCATTTGTGCAACATTCAACTCATACCATTTCTGGGTTTTCTCAGGCTTCGGAGAGGCCCAGATACTACACGGTGAACGGACGACTATATTCGTTTAACTCATCGCTTCGAACCATATAAAAGTGTTGTAACCCCCTGAAAGGATTTGCAGGCTTACCATATATAGACTATGTATATACACTACAGGTTAATACGAATGCCGAAATAGAAGATTAAACTATACTGCCTAGTACCTACATGTATATGCAGTATATTAATAATAGACAACTCTACCCGCATATTTCGTATATATTACTGTACTTACATTGTCTGTAATGAATCATGGCATCTGTGCAAAGAAAAAAAACCTGGTCGAAAAAATATTGTTTCATGCGTGATTACTTGCTAGAGATTGTTTAAATGCAGTGTAGAAATCGTGAAACATTTCTATCATTAATACAGTTTCTATTTTTATCTTTCAGGAAAATACTGTACAATATTAGCATGCTGTTACTTGGAAACAATACTACCGAAGCTTGCACAAATAGTCTCTTTGCACTCAAAATGAACAGCATACGCTTTTGAATTAGTCCAAATCTGATTTGGCTCAGTCATACTGAGCAAATATGTGTAATTACATGACTTTCTATATTGAGCGTAATTTAATTTCCTTTTCAGAAGAAACCTGTACGAATACCGGTACATTCGCAATGATATCACGTAGTACTTGTACTTTGCACTTAAAGCAAACAATAAAACAGGAGAATGTTTGTTCTTCGGGGAATTGAAATGGCGCACTCACGACAGATTTATGCTATAGACAAAACAGCAGCATGATATAAATGTACCGTAATAAGCGTGCTAACTGTCACGGACTATTGTTACATCACACTCCCATAGGCTATATCGTGTATTGCAAAATGTAGCTGTGTAACTTTAGGCCTTACCATGGAGTCTGTTGTTAATTCATAAAAATAAAAAAAAATCTTTCACATAGGTAGTGTAAAGCATGCGATGGTAAAATAGCCTACCAGCACTACTGTAGAACCAGTCAGTTGACGATTTTTAGGTTAGTTAAATTATCGTGTCCCTTGTGTGACTTTCCCGGCGTTCTTGTAACGCATTTAAAAGCAGACTGCTTTAACGAAGGCTATAAACTACATGCTGTAGTTTATAGATTGAATATGTAGGCCTATTACGTTCGTAGTATTCCCCTAGCTATAGTTAGTTGCACTTTACCATAATCTGCCAATTGCCATACGTAAAAAGTAATAAGCCTGTCAGCACTTTTGCGATGTACTGAATTGAGATAGTAAAATCATCATGTTGCGTGAGTGTTTTCTTTAAACATGCAATCATCGACCTTGAACGTTGAAACCTGAGAACTCCGCACCGCTCAAGTTTACTGGCAAAGTGAATTCTTGACTATTTTCAATTATTAACGCATTATACAATTACTGTGTAGGCTTACTCACAGAAAAAGTCTATCCAATTTATGTAAAAAATACTACATCCAGTCAATAAAACAATTAGTAACTCACTTCATGAAGCTACACTCTAATTAAATGTCCTAGTCAAATTTGAATAGAATCTAATCAATAGGGGCACGAACCGGAATCTTGTCAAATCTTTGACTAGATTCGGCTCATAAATGAAACGAATAGTTTCATTTTTGAACCATTTCTCGTCAATTTTGAAACAAATCTTGTCAAATATTTGACAAGATTCCGGTTCATGCCCCAATTGACTAGATGTTTTTTAGAGTGTATTTTCAATAATTATGCTCAGTAAATGAAACATTAGCTTGCACCAAATTGTATCTAAGGACCTTCAAATATTCAAATATTTTCCAACAGGGAGGGGACACCCTCTGCCCTTAGACCTCCCCCAGGACGGCGATTCGAAACAACGTTCAGTCCCCAGTCTCAAACAGCTTTCCACGCCTATGCTCTTTCTATGGAAAAATTATTGCTTTCAATCCATTCACTATTTACTGACTATACACAATGACTATTACTCATAAAGTCCATGCATGAAACGATTATACACTCATTCCATGAAACACAGATTCTACTCCCTTTATGAAACAATGCCTATGCTCCTTCTCATGGGCGGATACAGGGGGGGTGACTAGTCACCTCCACCATCTGTGACACCCATTTATAAAAGGACAATTTTGTAAAAATAATGAGGTTAAACTATATTTTAAAAAGGAAGAAGAAAAGGAAACTTCAGAGCCACATTAGGCACTTAATAAGGCTATATCTAGAAACTACTAAGTTTCTGGAGATGTATGATAGAAATGTCCAGATGAGTAAAAAGAAGTTTTGTCTGATTTCTGGGAAAAACATTCAACAAACAACTGTCCAATTTGTGGTACTATTTCAGGCCTTGAAATATGACAAAACATTTGTCAATTATTGCACCGTTTCGCATCTGAGCACACATGATTAAACAAAATTTTTCAAAGTGGAGTGGACACCCCTCACACCCTCGGCCTCTCCTAGGACAGTGACACAGCTTAATAGTCACCCCCTTCAAAAATTTCTGGATCCACCACTGCTTCTATCTGTCTATGAAACAATGAAGGAACTAAGTCTCTGAAAGAAAGACTGTACTCAGTCCATGAAACAATCACTTTAGGGAGGTTTCACGCTGTGCAAAAGTCAATTAACGCAACCGCTTTCTGGAGGACAAGCAGCACACGCGGACGCTAGCTCATGTACTAAAGCAATGTGGTGCGTGGCACGGTGTCCTCCAGAACAAGCTGCGCGTTCACTGAATTTGACATTTAAACCTTTGTCAGTCCAAGAGACAACCATTACAAATCATTATGATCAGCTTAGGCTCTATTTTAACCGTTAGGAACACATACACACTAGTTTCAGCTTCTTGGAGTTTCCTTCAAGTCTTGTTTCTTCTAAGACCGTGGTAGCGACGGCATTGTAATAACCTCTACAGTTTGCAATGACATTCATAGGTCCACGTTTTCTAAATTCCTGCTTTCGCTTAAAACTGCACCGATAATTTTAAATAAAATTACCTTGGGGGAAATAAAGGTAAATAGCTCAAAAAAGATTCCAGCCACAAGATTTTGAATGGAACGTACAGATCTATTTACACGACGTACCATATTATTGTGTGTAGCATTACCGTGGCTTTGCAAACAGTGTGCAGTACAGTACTTACGGTCGCAAAGTATTCACAAGCTTACTACAACATGTTTCGAAATGATAATTACATTTACCTATGTCATTTATGTGAGTTGTAATTACCATAGAGATATTTCCGTACTATAAGTGAAGCAATGATGCTCGCATTTTTCATAGGATGCCATAGTTTCTATTGCATCATTGAATCAGTGGCGTAGCTAGAGGGGGGCAGGGGGCGCCCCCCTCCCCACAAAGCCTCCGAAGGCCAATGTCGGAAATTTCTAGTCTCTGTCGGAAATAAGTATAAACAATTCATTTGAAACACTTACCACACTTCTTATGTTTTTAAGCAGAATTACACATCGAAATGGTTACTGACAAGGCCTGGAAGTGTCATTTAAGGCAATCTCGGAGGTATTTTAATCTAATTTTTTTCCGCGCGCTACACGCCAGATGATGGTGGCGCTACGCTTAGATAGTACATCATTACTTCAAGATAATCATCGGTCGGAATGTTTTTGATTTTGCCCCCCACAAAAATATCTAGCTACGCCACTGCACTGAATACAGAAGAAAAGTAGTTATAAGAAAATAATGATGTATGTCTGTATGTGTGTGCCCACTAATTTGTCTGTTCAAAAGACTGTATTGTCTAACTTGTCTTAAGGATGCTCGGACATTTTGACAATTTATTGTAGCCTGGTTATTTTAAAACTTACAAGTAGTATGAGAATTATGTCATTACACTGATGGCATAAGTCGCACTTACATGTGCTGTAACAGTGCGGCATATTTTTCAAAAAGTAGATTGCTCCGATCGTTCTACTGATAGGCATTAAGCCGTAATAGAACGATATAAGTAAAAAAAAACATTCATTCCCATTGATCTCCCGCAAATTGCCCTACTCTGCAAAGTGTGTTATTATCAAAGTTAGCGATGATTCATTGATTTCCAAAGTGGCTAGCAAGATAAAAGAGGATACAAATTGACGAGTTCCTAATGTTAGTGAATAAATGAATTTTCAGGTTGATGACATTATTCTCCAAATTCGCTCAGTCTTTCAATAATAAATGAAAGCCACAGGCTCTATTCTACAGAGGCGAAGAGAAGATTTCTACAAATTTGTTTGCGAATGGAACTGTACGTAACTGCTGCGTGACTGCATCTACGATCACTTGACTTTCGATCCGACATGGATGGTACTTAAAGCCATCACAGCTTCGCACTTTACAAAGAAATGAATTATTCATGAATCAAACTAGCTTCAAAGAGCGATATGAAAGGCAGAAACTCACTCTTGAAAAGGCAGATATGCAATGAAGGAAGATTATAGTGAAGTAGTCTGCGGATGCTACGATTTGATGGTAGACAATTGCGTAAACCTAGTCTTTGAACAGTTTTGGGTTTAAATTTTATAGCTTTCTGCACGGCAAGATTGTAAAAATTTAAGACGGCAAACTTTGAATAGCTATTACACTGTTGAGTAAAATATTAATATGTTTGGGAAGCCCTTTAGGCAAGGCTTTAATATTGCAGAGTCAAGTACAATGGATCCAACTAAAGTATCAGATCGATTTCTGGTATATGATTCACGGGAATGTTGAAAATCATTGATTCAAGATTTACTGCACGAAAATTTCCAAAACTGTTAACGACTGGTGATGTGAGATTTTCGGGGATTTTCAATGTAACCTTCACTGGATAACACCCCACCCCGGGACGACATATATATATATATATATATATATATATATATATATATATATATATATATATATATATATATACATTCTATCTCGAGTTGTGATCGAATGGAAGAGTGCCCCCACTTTTTGACGATCCAGTGGCGGAACTGGTAACCTGGTCATTCATTAACGTTGCATCGATTACCCCTTTAAGATAGACAACGAGAAAGTTCGACGCTTCGGCTTCATTTTTTTTACATTTTGAGCGGTCACTCCTAATCGATCAGTGCATCCATTATCATAACAAAATGCAGAAGCTTATTTCTGCATGGCCCGGACAAGCCCCACCCTGTTTACTGTATTGACGTCCATTCTCTTCCATCACGACGATACCCAGACAGCATGGACGGGACGATTATAGCATTAACGGGACGATACAAGCTCTCGGGATGGTGACGGTATCACCTCCCACGCATACTGAATCTGAAATTTAGGCTACTGAGTGTCACTCACACCGTTAGAGACAGTTTATGCAACCAATATGAAATATTAAGGAGATAATAACGGCTATCTCTCTTAAATTAAGCAGTTGAGTTCACACGCGACCTACTGCAGACGGATATGACATTTAAATCGGATATATAGGACGCCCTTCCCTTCTCAACCAACCAGCATTGGGACTATTTTAACAGATTCTTTTTATGAATAACCTATTTCCCTTTACTTTTTCTTTTTCTAATTAAACTTCACCGGTTTCTCAGCTACCGACTGCATTACATACTATCCATATTTTGACTGTTCGTATACGTACAAGATACTGTCGCCGCATGAATGATTTCCTTAATGCCATAATTATTTCATTGTCCTTAATTATAAACTCTAGTACAAAGTGGCCAGATGGTTACACAGATGTGGGAAGTCAGTGATCCACAAACAAGTAGCAAAGTCACTCATCCTCACCGGATGAAGAATCTTTGAAGGCCAGTTGCCATGGCAATTCGCGTAATAGTCACACAATAATGGACTTTCCTTATTTAGGCGAAATCACTTTTAAACTGAAAACATAGTCCCAAGAGAATAATAGAACCTTTACAAGAACGGAAAAGAAAACAGAAGTGGTAGTATGATTGCTTGTGTTTTGTAGTTTGCTGCAGATTTAAGATAAGTCTGATCTTTAAATAGCCTACCACAGCTTATTCCGTTATCTTCTTACTTCATTTTCCCCTGTTATTATAACAAAAGTTGATGGTTCTTTCACTTTGTAAATATTTAAATGTTAGAATTAATTTTTGTGAATTTACATGCTGTTAAATTAGAGAAGAGTCAACCTCAAATGAGCACGCAATAGCCAAAATAAAAATTTGAAACCAACTTTTGGACTCCTTCCCGAATAGGTTAGGAATATGTGCAACCACATAGGTTAGGAGTATGTAGTTAGATGAGGTTTAACGGCCCAGTTTCCAACCAACTGGTTCAAGTCGAGCCGGCCACGGCCTTTTTTTCCAGAGTACGTAGGCGTGTGTATGTGTGTGTGTGTGCCTTTGTAAACACGATATTCTAGGATAGCAATGATGAGTACCTTTCATATCTGGTTTACAGATTTTTCATATAGGAGAAACGTTCGTATTGTGTTTTGGTTTAAAGGTTACCAGGGGTCAACAACTGAAACTCTGTACACATGATATCTCAATATATCCAAGATAGGAACGATGTATTCTTTAAATACTTACTGTAGTAAACAGATTTTTATAGTAAGAGGGAGAACCGTATTGTTGTGGTGGAGGTGAAAGTCCATCTGAGGCCATCAAAGGCAAAACTACGAAAACCTGGGACATTGAGGGATCTCATATTTTGCATATGGATGTTCAGTATTGAGTAAAAAAACCCGTTGTTCTTGTTGGTGATCAGAGATCATATACGGGTCACCAAAGATCAAAGAGTAAAAGCCATATAGGCCTACACACGATATCTCATGAACTTTAACCTTGCTGGATCTCACAGTTAGCCTGTGAATGCTCCACATTTGTTTAGTGAATCTTCTTGTTTTTAATGGTGGTCAAAGGTCATTTGAGGACACAAGGGGTCACGTTGTGAAAAATTTGTGTACACTAGTTCAAGAGGGGTAACCTTTGCATGCAGATGCCCTACGTTTAAGTTAAGGCCTCTACTCTTTTTGGTGAAGGTCATCAGTCATTTGAAGGTTACCGGAAGTCAAATTGTGAAAACCTTGTAAACACGACCTTGAGAAGTGTAATTTGAGGGATCTCTCACTTTTCATATAGATTCTGCACATTGAGTTCAAGAAGGACAGTGTTTTCGGTGGGGATGAAAAGTAATTTGACGTAAACAAAGGTCAAATTAGAAAAACCTCGTAAATAGGATATGATATCTTCATAAGGATAACATTTGAGGATCTCATACTTCGCATGTAGATAATCCGCATTAAATTAAACTTTTCTGGAGTATTTTGTGGAGGTCAAAGTTCAGTTCAGGTTTCCAAAGGTCAAAATGTTTTAAGTCTGTTAAGCGTAGTATATATCTTATGTATTTTCTTCCAGCAAGGAATCATAGAATGGACCTTCTAGTTACTACTTTTTGCAATATCGTTACACAACCTTCCAGTTTCAACAACATTTTGTGCTTACAAATGTCACACGTGCCAAACTCTAAATTTCCGGATGGTATTTTTAATCTCCTTCACGAAAGTACAGACACCTTTCTTAATTTCGTCCAAAGTTAACGATGCCATATCTCGACCTCATCAAATATTCAAATGCATAGACTACGTACACAAGTAAGGGAATGGGAACGATTAAATGAATCTACGTAAGCGGAAAACTGCACTTCAAAATAACCCATTGCATATTTTACTGACTAAGCCTTTAATGCTCAGCAAGCGAAGCGCACAGAGGAAGGAAATCCCTATGTAATTAAAAAGATATCGTATTAATACCTGAAACTGGGTGAAGAGTAAATGCCGTTTGTGGAGATTTCATGGATAAACGGAAAATTGTAGGGTTGGGATTCTTTGTCTTTTCCAAAAAGAAGAAAATTCACTTGTTTTGTTATTACAGATGCAGTCGTATGCCTGCTTGCAGATTTTATTTGGACTCTCCTCTTAAAATTTTGATGTGAAAGTTCGGGGTCAAATTTCTCATCGCCTGTGTGGGGTTAACGAGCCGTAAGTTGCATTGTGTGGAGGCTTTATGGTAAAAAAAAATATTTATTTCAACTGAAATGAGCTGCTTGTATGCGCTGAAAGAAAGGACAGACGCGTATATACTACAACCAGGGAGTTGTTAGGACAACTCCCTGCTACAACGTACAAAACGTGGTGAAGTACATACTGAGTCGCAATGGCGTACGGGGTTCAATATTTCTGGGGTCAGGGATAATTTTTGCCCGAATTTAGAATTTTGGACCAAGTTGCCAGAATTTTATACCGCTGTGTCGGTTGCAAAAGGGCAAATTTATTTTCTTGTCCGTCTCACTTGCTCAAATGGAATCACTATTTTTGCCCGAATTGGGAGGGTATATGCCCCCTGCCCCACCCCCGCCTCGTACGCTATTTTCGGTGGTTGCTGTGATGTTCAGTTTCAGCAACACCGAAAACGTGGACCATGTTATTTTGTTATCTCTTATATTATGTCAAAAGCCGTGCAAATGTAGCCTGTACCTGACGTAAAGTCCAATAGACTTTTACTAGACTGATATTTCTATACTGTGTGTTAATTCTAACATTTTTCCATAATTCAGGACATGCAATTTTAGATAGCCTGTCTATATATATATATATATATATATATAGGTCGAAGAGTAATTGGTTAATACATTCGATCTTTCAACCTTTCCTTCTTTGATAAGGGCTACGCTCTATCTAGGATTGGTTTCTATTCAAGATCGAATGTATTAACCAATTACTCTTCGACCTATATATATATATATATATATATATATATATATATATATATATATATATATATATATATATATATATTTATATCATGCACTACACTGATTTGTTCTGGAAAAAACAGCCCATACCTTCGGAGTTTTGAAGCCAAAGTACAGTAATTCAAATCAACGCGTAAAATATACTTTCTACATAAAGAGCTAAAGGCGATTTTAGTCTGTCGCAGTTATTTACATTACTTTATCTAGTCTGAAGCTGCAGGCTATAGGTCTTTTGAATCCTGCGGACTGGGAATATACTTACTTCGTGCAACTGTAAGGGTTAAACTGTACTGGAAATACAAGTACCACTATTCAGGCTACTACACACACGTGGCTAAAAGATAGTGTTCTGGACAGGCTAGTATGTATGCTACGCACAGTACTCTTGAAACATAATTACAGTATCACAATAACACGGCTGGCGTCTTATGTAACGGTAGGCATAACCATATCAATTTGCCTTTTTTAACGTTTAATGAGCTCCCATGGACAAATTCAATTGGATCAGAGAAAATAAATACATAAATTAAATACAAAGTTACGTTTGGTTGGACTTGACATCTTCAGAAGTCGCCTGCATAGGCTTTAGCCTGCATAAAGTTCTTATACAACTCATAAAATATTCATAGTTTCCTGTCAACCTGCCGTTGGGAGTATGTACTTCCTGTTACAAGTCGTTGAAAGACAAACTTCTTGAAATATATGTGGCACATCCTTCGACATTCAACAATAAATCATATATCTAGTCTCTCTAATAAATTTCTAAATGGACTGTAAGGCTGGCTCACCGTAGGTTATTAAAGTAAGTCTGTGTGACTGACTTGATGGGCAAATAGTCGAACGGTTGTGGTTTGGAACATTTCAAACGAAAAACATCAAAAATAGGCCTAAAGTTACCGTAAGACTGGGATATGTGATAGGAGCATATGCTTGAACAGCAATCAGTGTAATGTTGCTTTAAGAATCTAGCGTTGAGAGGATCATAGTTTCTGGGTGAGTATAAACCTTACAAAGAGATGTTTAGTGAAAGATAGCAAATTGGACAGTCACGTTTTAATATGAGTCAAGACATCACCAAGAAATTCTCTAGTCACTTAAAAGGAAAGGAAATTGAGTTGAAAACTTTTATTCCAAATCTATTAAATCTGTCAGTGGCACGGTGCAATAGCGGCTCTACATATGCACGTGTTAGATCTTTCCTACCTACAGAAGATGATGGCCTTGTGTTAATTCTATTATTCAGTAGTTACAAAGCTGTAACCATGACTACTTTGAAATGTTCTACTGATGTTTGAATAATTAATCATGATAAAACCTAAAATGTTGAGGGGATTTAATACAAATTTCACTAAGTGGATTGGTAAAGGACAATCAAAAACTGTAGTACACTCAAGAATAATATACAGTAGCATTCCACATATTGTCGATTTAGATGTTGCATCCAAGCATTTAACGCGTTTCGCATTAAGTCGTGGAAATCGGTAATTATCCTACGAAATGGCGCCACTTCTGTATATCATGAATACCAAATTAAATCTGAAGTGTATGTGAGCACGAACAATCAATTTGAACGTTTCGGCCATAAATACTAGTTGACAGACTAAAGTGAAATTAGCTTCAAACCAGCCCCAGATCGGGAAAATGAAGTTTATTTCAAATAAATGCAATAAAATGGTTAGTACCGGATTTTGATATTTGCGAGACAAGGACTCTTTCAGAAATATTTCGTTTTGTATGTGGACTAATGTAACTTCCTGCACACTGTTGTTTATGAATGGCAATCTGCTGTCTCTACGGAATGATAGGGTTCAAGTATTTAGAACGCTATTATCTGAGGGTATTCATAAAGTTCTTTACAATGAGACTAACAATTTGATACACAAATGTTTTCATTACCCTTTTGTCACAAGGACAATTAGCTGAGCTGATGTTTTTCCCTCATCCACCCCAACCTATAGCTCCTATACAGTTCTTTGAGAGCGTCAAGACCGTAAATCAACAATTCTGAAAAGGGTAAAAAAATCTAATTTTTCGATCAACCTATTTTAACACTTATTCATATAGTGAGTCGTTCTTCCACATATCCCCAACCATGCACACAACGCAATTTTACACGCTAGGAAATACGGTACAGGGCGTCGTTCTTCTGTCCCCAACTATGCATACCAGCATGCAATTGTACAGGAAGGAAAATTTTATTATTTAAAATAAGATTTTGCAGAATACGATGATAATAACTTATTGAAATTGTTTAAAGGACAGGATTACTTCTTTTGCCTTATCTCGGTCTTACTATGCCGCCATTCATTACCACCCATTTACAGTTAAGGTGTTTTCTCTTCAACTCTTTTAAATTGATAACAGATATAAATCCACGAGAAAGGCCTACTAAATACGCACAGGCGTTAAACTGTATAATTTAAAACCCGTTTCATTTACTTCTCCTTTTTACTTGCCGATTAACAGCTGATCTTCCTTTTTTGAAAATCGATCTTTCAAATGAAATCTAAATTCATCAGCTCAAACGATGTCCACACTTTTCTCTTTGATTTGCGATACGTGTTAGTAGATAATGCCTATAATTATATAGGATATTCTATTGAATTGCCGACAGTCAACGCGTGACTTGATAAAAAAATTATTGCAAGTTGCAGGCTGCAGGATATATTCAAACGTGACAGACTGTTTGCATAATATCCGAAGTGAAGCAAAAAAGATGCCTTAAACTGTCTGAATATGTGTAGAATATGACAGCCACAGGGAATGTTTCATATTTCAAGATACCTCTAAGACTTATTAATTCAGACACAGTATATAACACGTGTGACTTGAAGACATTTGTAAGCCTGGCTTTGTATTGAAAGAAAAATCAAGATTTTTGTTAGAAGAAAACGGTTTACATTTACTCCACGTGCAGTTCGTTGATCCTTTCTGGGTCCCTCTGACAGCAAATGTAATTGAGTCTGTGGGGCAGTAACTGTAAAAGCAATGCTGAAGCATCTACATTGCTCTTTTAACGTGTTCAGTTGGCATGCAGTGAATTAGCCTATGTACCATGATACTATCAGCAAAATGTGACAAAAACTGAGGTATTTAGAAAAGTACTGCAGGCTAAGCCGTATGTTAGCCATACGTTCATCGGAAAATTGATTACGAAGAAGGGGTCCAAGAACTTGGGTTTCGTAAATTGTATTCTTGTCCAGCAGCGAGTAAATTTCAGTCGTAGTATGCCAAGCTGCGCCTTATTTTACAACGTACACTAATATATTTAATTAAAGTGATAAGGATATCATCTTTGCTTCAGGAAGAAGGCCAAAAGCTTTGACTGTGCCCTCAAACTGATAAAAAAGAAGCAAAACACGGAGAGCAGGGAGTTAGAGAAACCAAAGTTAATGATTCCTGTGCTGTTTAGGTCTTGAAATGCCGCGGTTTGTTTAGAATTAAGGTACATTTTGGATCATCGAGAAATTGATGACCTTTTGTTTTCATTTAGGGAGGAGAGGGGTCATGGCAGAGGTAGTGCCAGGATTTTCCGACGGGGGTTTGAAGCTCTCTAACAAGGGTAACGACCAGCAGTTCAGAGACGCCAGACTGTGGAACCAATGGCGAAGAGTGGTGAGTGAGGAAACCGAAGGAAACTGGATGGAGTTGAAGAGGGCAGCGGGAAGGATAGTAATGGAGAAAACATTTTACAATACTATTTCATTACAGAGCATAGTGTACACAGGAAAAGTATTTGATGTAATTGCTGATTTCTTTTCTTACTCAGTACACTTGCAAGTGAGCAAAGGCCGTCAAAGATTTAAGATACACAAAAAAGGTTTCTTGATTTATTGAGGACAAAAGAAACACTGCTAAGCCGGAGGTGAAAAGGGGTGCAATGGGGATAATATCAACTCAATAGGCCCCACAACGTTGGCGCGACAAACCTCCAGAATTGTTTACAATCAGACAAAAATATCAGGAAAATGCTTGTCGGATTCAGAAAGTCCACTTTGCTCAGTTCAGATGTCTAGCAGTAGTGAAAATCTAAAGATCCTTCATCTCTCCTAGCTTTTCTGGGAAAATGGCTAAAGACTGGTGAGACACTCACGTATGTCGGATTCGGAAGGGACTTGAATTGGCTGTCCCATGAGCAGGAGCGATTAGTACACCCCTGCCTTACCGAAGAGGCAAATGTCGGGAGTTCTTAAATACATTTATGTGAAAGATGTTTGGATCAATAAATGGTGTCTTCACGCTTACTGATTCACCTGAGTTTTACGCCCACAAGCAAGACTATATAAGAAACTTACCGCCGATCATTTTTAGGGAGATCAATCATCATGTCAGGCTGGCAAAAATGTGAGGGGCTATCAATGTATATTCCTCTTTCATTAAAAGTTTTAAACATTTATCTGTATTGTTTGCTGTAAGGTCTCCATGTGTGTGATGATCGTTCTTAAAATACCTTAAAGGCTGAAAAGCAGACGCTGGGAATTTGATTTTGCTGGTTTCATTGTACTTTAGTGCCTAAAACTACCTCATGATTTTTAAATAAAAATATGGTTCCCATGGCTCCAGCCTTTTGAAATACCACTTGGGTCTATTCCATACTTAACTCCCAAACCCACTTTTGGAACCTTGTGCAACACTGATCATGCCAACACGGCGGCGTAAAACAGATTCCAATATCACCTTCCTGTTCCAATTCATTTTCACATGATCCTCACCCCACATCCCTTAAGTTTCCTCTTCAACAAATTCTTGCAAATTAGAAGATGACGGTTGCTTATAAAGGAAAATGCTGTCATTTCAATTTGAATTAATACACCCGGATATTCTATTTCATGAATGGCTTTTTTCAGTCATGTGACAAAATTGAAATTACTGAATTGTTAAATTCATGCAACCTTAAATATTCAATGCTAATGTTTGAAAAATCAGTAAAGGTACTTGAAAATGAAACACTAGGGAATTTGGAAGATTTGATAAAATTTTAAAATAAATTGAGGCGACTGCTTATTCTCTTCAAATATAGTCATTTCAGCATACATCTTGGCTCCTTATCAAGCGATTTCTTCGCCACGTACGGCTCAGTAGTCAATGTGCAGGCTATCAGTCATACTGTATGTTTAGGCCTATGGAATATTTAACTGGGGCTGGGCCACTTTTGGGTAAGACTATTGGGTGAAAGCAAAACGCCTGGATTGAATCCCTTTATGGGTACTAATTTTTGGAGTTTATCCCTTACTTTTTTTTATCTTAGAAGGGATCAGACTTGAAAACCTCTGCTTATTCTGGTTCCTCTACCCTATCACATTTTAGTAATCTGTATCATTTGATTACAGCTACAAAGTACCGTACTTCACTATTACTTATTTAAGGATCTGTTTCTACTTCCGCATTATGTACTATTAATTTACTCTTTATTATGTTGGAAATAAATCTATTTTAGTTGAACGTGATAATGGTAGAAATAAACTTGAAACTTAATTGGCTTATCCCAAAATTGGCTTAGCTACAACTCTACGTAACTGAAGTGACGTGTGTCGGGCTGGACACTTCACAAGGTGGTGGAAGTTTTTACCAGAAAGTTTCACTATTTGGCAACTAATCCTGACATTAAGTTTTGTCTGTAAATTGCCATTTTTGTCCTAAAAGTGGCAAAAATTTTTGGGGAGGCTGCTGTTGCAGTTTCTTTCTTAAACGCCTGAAGCTGTAGAAAGCCTGCCGTCTCCTCCCCTCACTGGATTGTACATTGAACAGCCATGAATATACAGAAACTTTATACAGGTATCGAATAAGAAATCTGCATTGCTACTTCATTTAATGCATTAAACGTTGGTGTATTAAAGAGAAATTGAATCAATTAAACTTTAAGAAATGCAGACTTGCCAACTCTCACGGTTTCACCGTGAGTCTCATAGTTTTGGGCATCGGCTCAAGATGAAAATGCCAGATCTCACGGTGAAAATCACTTTGAGGCAATATATATATATATATATATATATATATATATATATATATATATATATATATATATATATATATATATAAAAGAGTAAGACACTAAAAAGGAGTCAACTGCTCGTCTAAAAGTTGTTAAAAGCATCCCAACACGGAGCTTTCGTCTTTTATTTCAGACTTCTTCAGCGTGTATGATGAAGCAAGCATTAAAATCCTTATATATGTGCACCAGAGATTGAAAACAAGTTCGATCCAAACACCTAAATTCCCTAAAACTTGAATGATGCGTGACGCCGTATAAAAGGCTTCTGTTCACCCTCTGACTAAATAAAGGGCTTAAACTTAAAATCCATTCTAATCCAACTTCCTTACTGTCCACCTGGAAGAAGACGTTAAAAGTACAATGCCTAAAATACCTAAAAAATAAAACCTTAAATCAAAATAAAGAAACACAACCGAAGAGCCTACGTGGCAGAAATTAAAAAAAAAAAAAAAAAAACCATTAAAATCACTAAAAATTCTAAGAAGCTAAGAAACTAATCCTCTTATAAGAGTTAAATTCCTTTCTTTTGTTTAGTCCCAATGGGTGAATAGATTGAAGCTGGGCTAGCCAATATCCTTCTCTTTTAGTTAAAATACTTTCAACTTGACTATCATTTGTAATTTGTTCAATGACCATAAACTGAATGTCTTGAAGGCTATGATTTGTAGTTTTAAAATGAAAAGCAAGGAAAAAGGAAAAATTTTTTTTTTCTATTTCCTCTCTCTCTCTGATGTCTGTAATGTAAAAAACCTCTACTTCACTTAACGTTGAGGACGAAGACAGGCGTCTTCGAAATATACGTTGTCTTGTTATCTTTGTGCTCTAATATTGTCATCTTTGTGCCTACTTTTCTTGTGTTTACATTGAGCATATGTGGACTTTCTTATATTTATGAATATATATATATATATATATATATATATATATATATATATATATATATATATATATATATAAATATATATATATATATACAATGATAAGCAGACCAGTTAGCAATTCATATAATATTTATATATATATATATATAGGTAAATGGGAAGCTTGGATAACAACGGTGTTCCGGTGTATATATATATATATATATGTATATATATATATGTATATATATATATCTATATCTATATATATATATATATATATCTATCTATATATATATATATATATATATATATATGAGGGTGAACAAAAATTCTAAAATCTTTCCAGAAATTTAGAAAACACTTTTCATAATAACGTATGAGACTTGTCTAAAATCTCCAGGTTTGAGATGTGATTTCCAAGTTTTCTTGCGAGAACCTCAAGGGAAGTTGCCATTTTTGAGGTTGGCAAGTCTGGAAATGTGTTGGCACGAGTAGGACTACGAGCCTGCCTTAAGTAATGGGACTAATCGCCATCCATCTTTCAAAGGCCTAAGCGCTTAAACCGCCAAGCATTTTGCGTGCACTTGAAACACCCAAGAATTACCTTGTTATCAGGATTAGTGTACTCAAAATATCATCGGTATCAGTCGAAAAGCTAGTCTATATAAAATAGGTTTAAAGTGATCATTGCCAATAACTCAGTTTCGGGGGCAGCTGCTATAAACGGAGAGACACACTAACTCAATGAGTCTGGGTCAACTCACCGTAGTTCAGTAAGCTGCATGGGCAAAGGGACCAAACTAGCGCTCAGGGATTTCAGTAGAAACAGATGAAGGCGTGGAAAAGGTACGAAAAGTTTCCTTTTGGTCCGCATCGGAAAGTTAAGACTAGATAGCCCATAGCTAATCTACTGCCGACAAGAAACACGTCCTAAGTTTACCTCGTCGCTATTACGAAAACTGATGTTACAATACAAATTGTACTTATAATGTGGCTATTAATTAACATGCAGGCTGGTATAGTGCCTATTTCGCTTCATTACTACAAGGTAACACTACAGTATGTGAAAGTACCGAATTATTAAAAACTTGAAATCGAGGTAGGCCTATACCGAATTACGTTCTTTTACAACCGAATCCACCAACCTTTAATCTTCTACTTTCTCGTACGCTGACATTGGTAACCTTCAAAGTGTGTGTTAGGCCTTAATTTCGTCGTCCCATATGTAAGGTTTCTGTTCGTCTGGTTGGATACGAATTAATGAACGGCGTTGGCTGTTTGCAAAGATCTTGAACGTCGAGTTTCCCTTTATCACTAGCTCCTTATAGACCAACTCTCAGCCTGCCAAATATTGAGATGCCTTTCCGTACCAATATTTGCACACAGGTACAATACACCAAGGTAGAATACGATCACTACTATACCAGCTCTGTTCGAACGCCGTATTGACTCAAGCGCTCTTCCGAGTTCCCTTTACGTTTGAAAGCTGTAGTATATACGTACGTACAGGCTATGCAATGTGAACTCGTAAATTAAACACAGGTCGACGTAGCAACTATACACTTATATTTACAGTACAGTGCTCTTACTAGTAAAGGACGTCACCGGCTACTCTTATTGAGTCTTGATCCCTCAAGCGTGTCCGATCGCTTGTTTGTGAAGCAGAGTGACTGTTATTGCTGGTATTTCAAAAGGCGAAAAAGGATGGACGTCTCATATTTAATTATATGTCCATTGCCCATACACAGACGGTAATGAATATGTCTTTTAAATGCGTAAGAGGTGTGAGAGGAGGGGGCAGGGAGGGGGAAAGCGGGTGGCATTTCTCTCCTTTGATGTGTTGGAGGGACGCCTCTGAATGAAGTCTATGCGCGAAAGCTCCATCCCATTCATGCATTTGGTACTCCACTGATGTTGGGATCATGCAAGCATCAGTTTGTCATTTGCGGCGGTTCCCGGCCCATTCAATGCGATGCGGGCAACCCCTAAATGATTGCAGACACTGAAGTAGGTTATAGGCTAAATTTACTTCAGTGTGGGCATACGAGCCTGGGAAAGAGTCTATCAAAAGGTCCCGTAATCATAGAGTGGTCACTGTGTTTTAACGTGGTGTCCCAGCGCGTTTAGCGCGAAACTAAACCAATTCGGTATTGATTAATTTACGAAAACTAAAAGGCATTTATGTCTGGTGACATTTTGCAGGGGTCCTTGTATGTGAGAGAAACATTTTTCATCACATGTCGTCCAAACCCGTACCAAAACTACCTTCCTAACATGGGCGTCCGGAGGGGGGCAAGGGGGGTACTTGCCTCCCTGGAAAATAAAAAAACTTGAAAAAAAAACGAAGAAAAAATAAAAAAAGAAAACGAAGGAAATATAACATCAACATTTCTTAAGAGTTCACTCAGTGTGAATTTCTACTCTCAAAACGGGAATTTTTTATAAGCGGTAAAATAGGCCTTGGAAGTGCCATTTCCAGCGATCTGGGAAGCATTTTGGGGGGATGGCGCGGAGCGCTGAGAGTCTGTCTATGGGCTTGCCCGCCCGGCGGACGTGTATTACTCCTGCACCCACACTGACTGCACTCGCAATACCATTTGAGTATGCACGCCAAAGAGGAGTACATATTCGACACCTGCTATGAAGGTAAAGCCCCCCCCCCCCCTTGACAAATTTCTGGCTACGCCTTTGTCAACACTGTGTGAAAAGTAGCATCTAAACTCTTTTCTGGGAGTGAAATATTTCCCATGAAAAAAGTTGGGACCCCTTAAAAAATTTTGCTCCCCCCCCCTGAATTTTTCCTGCGGACGCCCATGCTTCCTAACTCAATATAGTCTCTTTTGAAGATTGGTTAATTTTGTCAAATCCCTCCAGGTTTCCTCGTGGTCACAGAATGTGTACCAAGGGGGAAAAAATGCCCCAGATTCCTTTTGTTATTCTTTATTGGATATAATGTTTTTCCATGAACTTTAATACTCTTGGAATGTTTGAATATTTTCAAGTGTAGATCTAGTATAAAATTTTTTTTTACCTTTCGCACAGCAAACACAGTTATGAAATATTCCAGACAGTGGTATTATTCTCGTAAAAGAAACACAAAGCTACTTCTGATCAATTTGCCCAGATGACATCACAAATTTCCCATCATGCATTGCGGAAGATGAGAACATTTCTTTAAAAATTAGTAGACTTTCAATTCCAAATGCAATGTGCTATTGAGAATATGCTTTTAACCGTTACGAGTGCTCTCCAATCGACTCGGATGTCAAGGTAACTTCTGGGCCTCGGCTTTGAAATTACAGAAGCCAGCACTGTTCGAATAAAGTCTATGGCTAAGGAAGTGGTCTGTTCTAAATGATGTACTTGTTTTAATTAAGGCCAATAATTTTGCATGAAACGACATGGAAGGAAGGCCCCATAGGCTTTATGCACTTTGTTTACTTTATAAAGTACTTAGTAGGCCTACATAACAAGTCTTCATGGGTTGACAGCCTAGTGGCGGATCCAGGCGGGGGCGCAATATGCGCTCGCCTCCCCTATTGGCCGTCATGCGTGAAAAAAAAGTTGAGGCAAAAAAGAAAATCCTTCACAATGTGTCAAATGTAGAACCATTTTGCATCTCAGCCCTCTTCTAGAAGCAAAACTTTTCCAAAGGGGAGGGTACACCCCCCCTTATACCCTCCCCAGGACAGTGATCAATCAAACCTTGCGCCCCCTCTATTGAAAACTCCTGGATACGCCCCTGGGTTTATTTAACCCACACACATAACTCTGTTAGTGTGCTTTCTTTATTTACTTATAAATCGTTGTTTTAAGACCAAAATCCTCTTATTCTCTCCTCCGTGTGTTTGTGTCCCGCTTGGTTCAAGTTATGCCCTTTGCCTACCATTCGTGGTATTAAAAATATGGCTACAGGGTTTCAACCAAGAATGAACGTAGATCACAAAAGTAGTTGCAATTGATGGAATTGTTATTGACACAATCAGGCTTACCTTCGAAAAGTTTATTTAAATTTTACACCAGTTAATGCTTACAGGGCTACATTTTAGGAGTTTATTTGTCAGTTTTTGTTAACTTTTGTGTCAGTCTTGTGTACTTTGATATCACCAAGTAATCGCAAGTCATTTGTTCATTTCCTTCCTTATCTAGAGAAATTGACCTGACTTGAAGTATTGATATTACTCGGATATCTTCAAAGAATGAGTCTTGATCGTACACTGTAAAACCCAATTTGTTGGAATAACTTATGGAAATGGAAGTAATTTGCTTCATGGAAATTTTCTGTTCAGTCGAGTGTCGTCGAATATGTATTTCATTATTAGGAGAAAGCAGGGAGTTGCTATTTGACTCAGTTGGCCGACCTTAAAAATGCCAATGTGGCAAGTTATCTCAATTTTCTCAATGTATTCCAACTTTTCGGTTTTTGGAGTATTCAACTATGTAATATTTCCCAAAGAGAAACCTGCTCGCGTCGAAACATCTTTTGTGGCACAACTGGTTCCGGTGGGAGAAAATAGTCACCAAATGGCCTGTTTCGAGTACGTTTTCCCCTTTTAGCGATAACTCATTGATGAAATTGAAAACGGTACATATCGGTATTATCTACTATCCCTCGCCTGGCTATGTGCGCTATCTGATTTTTAGCTCATCTATTCAGCTGAGCTATTGCCATCTTGCACGACTTCAAAATGCCTGTCCCTTTTTGTGTTTTTGTGTTTTTGTGTTTATGATGCCGACATTAAGCAAATCATGCACAGATCTGGCTATCTACTGAATCAACCATTCTTGCAGCATGGGATCGAATTCTTGTCGGTGCTATCTTTTACTAAGCCGACGAAGACGGTTGCAAGGTCCAGTTTACTGGACGACTATGTTTTTGCACAGAACTGTAAGTTGATACGGAAAACAAGAAGATATCCCCAGCTCCTTTAGTTACACACTTTTTATGACTTTTACGCGAGAAAGAAGTAGTTTTGAGATTTTTTGGACAACTCGCAATACTCAGATGTGGCCTCAAGTACACAATAAAGATTAAAACGATGTAGGTGTACACTGCACACCACTGTTATGTTTTAATTGTGAATTTCTTTCTCTTTGTAAGGTTTATATGTTTTTAATTTTGACTTGTTTAACGTTTACTTATATTTCTCTTTCAATTTTATATGTCTTACACTTTGTACTGAGGACCTCGGGGAAGATTAGCTTTAGCTAACCGAGTTTTACTCTCTTTTAAGCAAAAGTTTAAATAAATAAAAAAATCTCTTACATGGGTCTTTTCTGTTGAAAGATGTAAGAAAGAACAATGAAAAGTTTCTAAGCCTTATCCACTTCTACTGTGTGCGCTACTTACACATCTTTCACTAGCTGAGAGATTTCGAGGTCATTCGCATAACCCTTTCAAATTTACGGACCAGGGTATGCAGGAGGGATAGACATTGTGAACAATGTAATTGCAGGGTTCTACTCAGTCCACACCTCTGCTGGAGTAATGTCTTGGTGTAACGAAACCCGAACACTTCATCATGTACACAAACAAGGGAGTAAATTAGGGACGGATCTAAAATTAAGACTAAATATTCACTCTCTTTCTTGGATTGAAATCTTTCAGTCTAAATTTAGTTTGGTCCCTTATTTTACTCTAAAGGAGTGACTTTTCACTCTAAAGGTTTAGAGAGGGAGTTCAAAGCTCATAGACCGGCCAGCCTAGACACAAATTAATCAGCCTAAAGGCCTCGACTTTGGTAAAGGAAAATAAAGAGGTGATAAGTTAAAATTATTTAGTAAATTCACATGATATTAATGGCGACAGTTTTTTCATTGAATTATGTTTTTTGCGGTTAAAATGTAAAAAAGAAAAAAAAAACATACCTTAGATGATTTATTGAACAGTTTGTTTGGTACATATAATTACTTAATGTTTCACATTGTGTATCGTACCAACATGGAATTACAAGTAATCGACGCATTTACATTGTACTGAGACAAAAATGCTTCTTTGGTGGCAAAAAACTTTAGAGTAATATCACGGATTTTGAAATAAATGTGACTTCAAAAAAGTTAGGGTGGGAAGAAAAAGTCTGGTGTACAATGTAGCTGTCATTTATTTGTCCAGTCTGTGTACTCTTCTAGCACAACTTAAAAGGAGACTTTTAGAGACAAGACACGGTGGCCAAACTAGCTTCAAGGTTGCGCCAAGGTCAAACTTTTACGAATTTCAAATTTAAGAAAACAATAAATGAGTGGTACAAAAAATATCTTTGTAAATAAAAATCAACTTTGCTGAACTTCTTTGCCATGAGTTGACATGAACTCATTGAGTTAATGTGTTTGTCTGTTTCTAGTCGAAAAAAGAGCCGTCGACTGTCATTGCTTAACATTTACTAATTGCAGCTCCCCCCCTGCAGCCCCCCCCCCTTCCATGAAATAGTGATATCAATCCCAATGAAAGGTGATACACGGCTGCTCAAGTACGCTCCAGATCCCCCTCCCCTTCTTAACGATTGTAAAAGAAAAGCTAGGTAGTAGCACGTTATCTCACTCGAATCAGACGCATACCTATGGCTATCCAGACATTTCAAAGGGGGGGGGGACTGAACAGCTGAAAGCCTCCTTGAATATTCTTCTACATTAACATTATGCTTATTTTTGCGTATTTGTTATTGTTGATGTGGCGAAAAAGAGGGGGGCTGATCCCGGGAAAGTCCCCCTTGGATCCGCGCCTGGTCTCGAGGAAGTTAGCAAACATAGAAATGATGGATGACATTGGATGTTGAAAACCCTGGTAGTTTACTTGTGTCGACTTTATGAGTCCGTGATAGACATGACTACCTGTTTTTCAACCCCACTATTCTAATGCATAAGTTGATTATATCTTAATTGTGAATTGTCCTATCTCTTAACGACTGTTGCAAATGCCAGGAGCTCTGGCAGTCTGAAATGCATATCTGTGGACGATGTTTCATTCAATCAATTGTATCTACGATCTCACTACTTGTAAATACCAATTTGTCATGGAAAACTTTAATTAAGTCCATACTGAAGGCAGTGCAAGCCTTTAATTTACACAATATACCACCAAACTGCAAGTACACCACAGCAGCCACACAACCATAACGGGTTAAGCTTCAAAGAGTCTTTTCATTATTCGAAAGACTGAACAATAGTTCTCTCAAGGTAAAATAAAAAGAGAAATCTTTCCCTGTGAAATGTACCTAAGAATTTGAAGAAACAGTCCCGAAAATTTCCATTTTAGCACTTCACACGGAAAACTGCGCATGACTATGCTGACACTCGATAAGCTTTTCTAATAAAGTCTTGCTCCCAGAACACAGACTCCTCAAATCCATCGAAATCTAATTAATATATGATGGCATATTGCTTGCAGATATAAGTCAATAAGA
This sequence comes from Holothuria leucospilota, assembly GCA_029531755.1. Taxonomy (NCBI): domain Eukaryota; kingdom Metazoa; phylum Echinodermata; class Holothuroidea; order Aspidochirotida; family Holothuriidae; genus Holothuria; species Holothuria leucospilota. Next base: position 21,592,016 of record CM055969.1, read on the forward strand.
GATACCTAAATTAATTACCACATGTCTTTCAAATTATCCATTTCTCATAAAAATGGTATTTACAACGAATTCTTATTTTTTGTTCCCGGGAAACAAAGTTTCTTCAGAGCCCCTATGCCCAATGCCTGATTCTATAAGCCTAACGTTCAATCTAGCCAACCATATGACTTGAGTCATTACATGCAGGCAAACACTCTACCATAATACAATGGATTGAGACTGAAATTGCTCCTCTGGGCATCCTTGATATCCCTGATTTTATTTTGTATTTTTCATAAAAGCGAAGAGATATATGCTCCATCTTAGCACTTCTCAATGTCCTCTCATATCTGTGCTATGAGTTAAATTTGGTTTGATATACATTCACCAACCTTGGAAGCTACTTAGCAGTAGACGTATATATATCCTCTAGGGAATTCTACTTCAACGAAAATCGGTAAGATCACATAATTCTTAACACCGTCATTATTACCAAGGAATAAAATTCTATAACATGACTTGATGTGTACTTCATTTGTTTTCATATTAAAATTCAGTTCTTTTAAGGTAATTTGAGGCTCCATTTGGATAGCCTACGTTATCAGACATAATAAATTCTTCAGTCGTTCTACAGAAACATATTTGCATTTAAATTAGAAGTTTCAAGGGTTTACAGAAGATTTAAGGAGGGAAAACAGACGAAGGAGGCAGAACAAATCTGTGAATCTTAAAATTATGACTCAAAAGATCATATTGTCGAATACTTTTTACATTCCTGCAGTAGAAGCTTTCGAATATTTGTAGGCTACTAGGTAAATCTCATATTAGCCAATGTTTAATATCGACTGACGACATGTTTGAGCGACAATGGTATTTGAGATTTGTCTCTTTCTGGAGGACGTTAAAGCGACACATTGAGTTGATATTGATAATTTTGTGAGAATTTTGAAGGGTACTACCACATGTCATTGCTTATAATTAGCATAATAAGTCGAGAGTCACCCAACACTCATGCAAAAACTAAAAATTTGGAACTTCTGGATCCTTGCTTGTAATAGTTAAGTGCAGTTATCATGGTTATGAGTAGTACTAATGTGAAAAAGTGTCTGGTCACGAATTTTTGAAAACCAAATTGAATCGTTAATTAATCACTCATAAAAAGTTTATTCGTACGTAGGGTATGGGAATCGTCTTAGTTTGACCATTTGTCATTAGTTCGTAAAGAAAACTTGACAGTTTTGGAAAATTTAGTGAATTTCACTAACCACCTCAAAGTGCCTCTTTAAGATGACGCCAAACCTATATTCATATTTCGTACAAACGTGTAGGATTCTGCTATTGACATAAATTCCACACTAGTGCAGTTAAGTACCAAAGAGCTACACTATGAGACAGTTGGGTGAAGAATTTCACCAACACTGGGCAAGTATGCCATAAAAATATTGAACTTCGGTCAAATTTGTATAAAAGCATTTGCAATAAAATTTTAAGTAGACTGTTGGGCAAATATCTTTTCCACTTAACTAGGTAACCATTCTCGTAGTAAAACCACTAATCAACAGTTGTTGGGTATCTTTACCCGATTTCAGTATTTTTTACACAGGGAGCTGGTTTCATATAAGTAACTGCACTCTAAAAACGTCCGGTTCAAATTGAGCCGAAAACGGACCAAATGGACACTTAACCGAAAAAGAATCAAATATTTGAATAGTTTTGTTTCAAAACTAACCATTTTCTGTTCAGAATGAGCCAAATCTAGTCAAATATTTGACCAGAGTTTGGTTCAGGTCTCATTTGACAGGACTTGGTTCAAATTTGAACCGGACGTTTTTAGAGTGTGTATCTGTGAAAATTTATCCCCTTTAAAGTGTACATTAAACACACACACACACACAAACACAAACTGTATGTACTGTATGATGTTCCATGTTCTGCCATGCACCGAATAGGCATACTTACCAGTGAAAAGTCTGTAACGATGTTATAGGCTACTACAATTTACCAGTTTTATCTTTCTTATTCCAAAAAAGTCTATTTTAAACACTGTCGTTTCTGTAATAGACGCAATTGGGAAATTGGATTTTGGTGTACCATCGAGTACCACAGATCAATCCACGGATACTTTCTCACGGTTACAAAGGCTTGTTGTGACCGTTTACTTGTCTTCCAAAAATTTACTGTCATACTGCCCAACCTTTTCGGCCAAAGTTAAAGAAATTAACTTCAAAGAGAACTTTTTTCTAAAGGAAATTCTCTTTGACCAGTGATTGACCATAGTTTTAAGCTCAGAAGTTGTGTGTGATTATTCAAAATATCTGCCTTGCGTATGCAACCTCTGTGATGGTACACTTTCCTTCCCAGCATGCATTGCAATTCGAAGTTACTCAACTCTCTTATTGACACGCCCGACCTGATTTCTTGTTGTGCATGTATACTGTATATTCAATCATACATTTCAAACCAGGTTATCATTTTTTTTATTGGTGACAGTGGAACAATGTTGCCAAAAAGTCGCAACTTCTGACAACTTACAGATTTTCAATTTTAAGCAATGTTTGCACGTTTACATTGGATTTCAAAAATATGAATGAATATGAGCGTAATCCGTCAATCGTGACATGAAGAAAGAACTTAGAAGATGTTTGCCGTCCATTCATACGTGATCCGTGATCGTTTCCGCGTCGGCGTGCGTATCCGTGTCAATGCAAAATCGCTCACATAGAAATACATTACGAGCCTTCCATTCATGCGTTGCGTGTCTCTGTCCGTGTCCGCATCCGAGAGGAATCACTCGAGGAGCGATTTTTTCACGGACACGGACGGATGCGTGACATGCATGACTTTCACGCCGTATCGTACTTTACCACAGACCAGCACGATGTCGAAACGCAAGGCGGTGAGATTGACAGAGCAAATTACATGTAAAAAGCTAATAGAAATGATGAGAAACTTTCCGGCTATATATGACGCTACATTGCCCCAGAAGATGGACTTCATACCCATTGGCAACTCGTGGAAGTCTACTGCTTAGGAGTTGAACTGTTGGCCAGTAGCAAGAAATGATTGTGTTCCTCTAACTTGCGAAGCAGCGAACTCGACACCGTGTTAGCAAGTAATTGAACAGAAAAAGGACATTCTAGCTTGTAACGTGGGCGGTCACGGACAAGTTTTCACCTATGAATGGATGTTCACTTCAAGCATACATGGACGCGGAGACGCACGCGGAGCGGACGCGGACACGGATCACGGACTACGTATGAATGGATGACAGGCTTTCACTCGTTTATTGTCTATCCGTAATGCCGTATGTATCAGGGACAAAATATCTTTTCGCCTGAAGGACTTCTTTTGGAATAAAGCAATTGCTTGATGAATATTACTAAATCTGACATGTATTAGCAACTTCTTAACCGAAGAGTTATACGGATTTTAAAAGGACAACACATTGCCTCTTTTCAAAGTTTTGTTTTGTAAATTATATTGAACGTAAAACATTTAAAGGCATATCGTGAATGCGAAACAAAGATTTTACGGTCAATATTTCGATTCTTTGTACAGTAAGGCAGATAATACTGACAATATGAAAAGTGTATGTGCACTTACAACGTGATGAAATATTGATTTGACTTAATGGATATAGGCCTTGAAGTACCGGTACGCATCCAAAATAAATGTAGTAAATATACAGCGAATGCTTACAATTTGTGGTAAGAGTAAAGTCTTTTTAGCTATCTGCACACTCACAATTTAGATGGGGCTTACCAATAACACAAATCGATTTAAGCGTCATAAAATGACCTATAATGGAAAATACTCCTAATTGTAGGTAGGAAAAGTATCAGAAACGTTTGTAATTTGGGACTAATAGATACACTTTGCATTTGCCGAGCGTGAAGTCTCATTTTCTAACAAGTTAGAGAAGTTATGAAAGTTACCGACACTGTCATTTTCAACATTAAGGGCACCCTTAGATTATGATATTAAAAGTGCTTCTACTCAAAAATATATCATCTGGTTCAGTAATAAAGAACGTGCAGATATGAAGTTACAATTATTACAGTTTATTACTTCTTATCGATGCAAAAGAAATTAATGAATTCTCTTCCTCCCACATGATTTAATGGACTGTAAATAAAACACTGAGCAAATTCCTTCTGACATTATTAATTCAAGACAGAGAAATAAAATATCTGTGACACTAATACCCAATTGTAAACAAAGTAGACAACTTCATGTAATATTTGCTTATAGTTTTACAACACACCTGTCATGTGAAACGCACTATATATTATGCTCAAGTTTTTCCAAAATTTCATTTTGCCGTTTTGGTACGAATCCAAGAAGCCCATCTCATATCAGGTTTTTTTTTCTTTCCCTACGTCATTATGTATCCACATTATCGTTAATCCGTGTCGCAAGCAAGTTTTAATACCATCGTTCGTTTGTTAGCTTCCAAAATGACGTTTTGTGTACAGAGCCCATGTCAGCAGAAAGTCATATTCATATTTCAAGTCAGCAACGCCTTATTGAGCTAGACTTATTAAAAGGAGGCCATGAATATAATAAAACTTTCTTGGCTGTTCATAGGTATGTTTAAATTAGACCTTTGTGGTGGGTTGGGTTTCAGTATACGTTTCCACGACACTAAAAGATATTGCAGACGCACCTATGTTCATACATTCATATCACGTATCTCTTTCCAGATCCAGACATTCATTCCTGTAGCACTGTTGTTTTACAGTATTTCTGTTAATATACATACACGCATATATATATATATATATACATATATATATATATGTATATATATAAATAGTGTATATATGTATGTATTTATATATGTATGTATGTACGTACGTACGTACGTACGTACGTATGTATGTATGTATGTATGTATGTATGTATGTATGTATGTATGTATGTATGTATGTATATATACCATCAGCATCAGAATCACAGGGGCCACTGCTCTTTATAACTGTAAAATTAAGCAAGGGTTAAGGGTCGATGCATGATCAGGAGCGTGGCTTCCTTCAACTTCCCTGGTGTTGATTCGTATTCGTGTATTGATGTTTGACATGTATCTTCTGCTCATAACTTCTGACAACTGTCCACAATTGTTTTCACTTGCAGCAATATTATAATGGCGCCAAACCCAAAGTAAACGCCTACCCGTCCACAGTAATAATAACCTCTTCTTTATTTCGAATGACATAAACTTTTGCCAGCTATTCCTTCGACAATCGCTCTCGTTCGCTTCAGCTAAAATGGAAAACAATTCCGGTTCCTTGTCTCATGTTTCAAGGCACCTTAAAAAAATTATATGGCTTTTTCACTTTTCCCTCCCTGTTATACCTGTATCTGTGTCGTCATTATCTGTACATTCTCTATACATTTTCCCTTTACAAAGTGTAACAGCTAACGTTTACTTATAAAATTAACAACTTTTATTCTTCATTCTCCAGAAGAATAAATGACCTGAACGACCTAATAAAGGGAACAAAGAAAGGCCTCTAAATTGTCATATAGTATTATTGCCATCGACATGATTGATGGCGCACTTCCGTGTCAGACTTTCCGTATACAGAATTCATTACACCAGTAACTGCTGACATCACGCTATGAGCCCTTTAGACAAAACAGCAGAAAAATTTAACCGTGGTTTGAAAATTTTGATCTTGCAATTGTGTTTCCTATTTTGCCGTCGACTCTGGGTCAATAGTATATGGAGCTTATGCAAACAGACTACCGATGCCTTTTCATGGATAAGACCAATACCATCCGTCGTTTTTACGAACTTTGGTAACTCGACCTTTTCAGGAAATATGAAACGTTTTAGGGGTTTGACCGTAGAATGGGTTAATTTTGTTTAACACACTGTCTCTTAATAAACTTTAAAAGAGCACTTTGACCAGGACTGGAAGCACTAGAAGAATCCAATATTTTCCCGTTTCCTGCTAAAATGAAATAAAAGATTATATCGAACAGTCGTGACAACACATTTTCCGGCCTTACTTCGAAAAAGCAGTTGGCCATATACAGATGTCTGTAAGTTCCATTCGTTATCCATTGTTACTTCAGATATACTTCGGTAACGATAAAATAGCGATTTTGTGAGTCAGGACTGCATCACACCATTAATTATTCCTTCATTGAATTACACACTAATTTTGATCCTTTTCGTGGCCTTTGGGGTGAGGGGGTTCAACAAGTACAAGCTACCGCTCCATATGAAAGCTCACGAGTAGACTTTTCACAATGATTTCAAATTTGTGTGCCATGACTGTTAATATTTTGAGCTAGGAGAGCTTGTACTTCATTCAAAATACCATTTTGCATTGCGGAGGGATATATTGCAAAAAAGTATCTGAAATACCTTCAATTTTTCTTTGCATTGCGTAATGAGTACTCTAATTCCTTTCCTACTACATACACTTCACAAACTGAACACATCAGTTCAGCAACATGGTCTTTAATGTGCCACCAATTTTTTCTAGGGTGTTAAATTCGTAGGGTAATATACTCCTCGGGGAAGGGTGTGCTACTTGATGTCCTAAACGAGACGAAACTATGTATGTTCGCACATACAAACGTTGGCATAACATCTCTTGCAATTGACTTGCCCTTTCGTACAGGCAGAGAAATACGCTTCAACATTTAATTTAAATAAAAACTCCAAAAATTTTAGGGAAAAAGTTGCACAAAATTTCTGTAAAAGATTCACATATCCTGTGCAATAAAGTAAAATTTCACATACATCATGCAGAAAGTATCCTTCTCTTGAGCAATTGTACAAAGTAAATACAATTTCTACATTAATTTTGTGTAAAACTTTACGTAAAACGTCTGGGGTTCTTCTTTTATTGAACTGTTCTTTGAGGGTTCTTCATCGCCGATAAGCGTGTATGAAGTTTCTTCACAATATAAGTGCACCACACTAAGCTTTGGTAAGGAAGCTATTAATATAATCATGAACCCACCGACAAAAAGTTGCTATTTTGTTCATTAGAAAAATATATTATGGTTGTAACATTACAGAACACAAGCAGGATTTCCAGAGAGGAAGGGGGCAAGTGTGGGTGGGGCTGGCAGAAATGTTATAGGGCAAAGTATTGTTAGAGTTCATTGCTCCTATAAACTGTGTCCTTTGTAGAAGCGCAAAATGGGTGAATGGAATCAGCAGGAAGAGGTGATGTAAAGGCGCTGAGTATCAAAATAGTATCACCAAAGTGGTGATATATATATATATATATATATATATATATATATATATATATATATATATATATATATATATATATATATATATATATATATATATATATATATATATATATATATATATAGTCACACTGTTTGTACGTCTCCTATTACCCCCTTTAAAACATTCACGGTTTTTCAGTTATAAAAAGTTTCTCGGGAATGAAACAACCATACGAAGGCCCTGTTTCATAAACAGCTACGCCCAATCCTAACTTTGATTTCGATAGGACTATTGATGCATCCAAGTTAAATCCACCCTAACTCTATGAAACAGGACCCAGACGTAGAAGACGATGAAGGTATTTGTCATGCAAAGATTGATGGCATAAATAGACATCCGTACTGTTTTAAAACTGTTCTCTTTCTTCGACTAGGAAATGTTAATTTCCTCGTTTCTGCAGATTTCATTTGACCCTCTTTCTTTCTTTTTATTTTCAGGCAGTTTCATCCATTTGCAGACTACGATTTCGACGGAAATTGGGAGGGACACTCACCAAATATCACCGAGTTCAGCCTGTGGCGAAATAAGATATGTGACCTCATCATTCGGAAATGATACCAATTTTACAGTCGCCTGGATAATGCCTTTGTATCTTAATGTATGTTACGATGAATATTGCAGTTTTATGCCATCAAATTTTGTCAAATAATGTACGATAAAAGCTCACAATTATCACCAAAGCGTGAAGAAATCTAGGTCACGTAATATCAAATGTCTTCGAATGGGGGTAAGCGGATGATTCCATCTAATGCAGACCATTCGGCAACTGAGGCCTAACGTGTTAAGCATCTGAACACGAAAGAATACAACTTAATTTATACTGGGAGTTGCCGCTAGTTTTGGAGAAGGAACTCGTCATTAGACACGGATAAACAAGACACTAATCGCGATTAGGACTTGATGGAACGATACGTTAACACGCTTGATGAGTTCTGGCTGGGGGATTTTTCATCTTTGTTTAATATTATTGTGTCAATGAAGGAATAAGCTTCCCACACTAGTATCGGCTGACTTTAATTTTGGCGACAACATAATTGCAGGTTATTTGTTCAAGTTTGCTTTAGAAGTAATGAAAAATCGATCACTTGCCTGTACTATTTTAATAAAGCAGTAATTCATACTCCCCAGGGTTTTGTCTCAACATTCGTCGTGTTCTAAACAGTTTTCATGTAATTCAAAATTGAAGAAAACATAAAACTTCAATTTACATACAGAGGTTTGTTAGTCTACAACCGATCACGCTTCTTCAGTGGAGTATAAAGATTCATGCCGTACTATATTTTGCACGATCCATGGGCAAAACAGTACAAAATGTTTGGAGGTGGTGGAGTCTAGTACCAGTCTGAGAAAACCTCAATGAACCGTGAAATGAATTTTTTCGTGTGTGCCACGGTGAAATTAATTCCGATAAATTAATACCGGCGAATGTTTAAACAATTTAAGAGCAGACCAAACGACAGAACGAAACAACATTAATGAGAAAGAGTACGTTTTATTCATATTGTCTCGCAACTGACGTGTGAATATAACCGGTTACAGATCGATCTACTATGTTGATAAATATGCAGTAAGTGACACCTACGGTTGTTAACATCTTGTGGCGTTTAAAGTGTACCTAAAGTCTAAAATTTCAAAAATATATGTTACAAAGCTTGAAAAATGCATCCAGATAGTTCAGCTCCCATCTTCACAGGACATTTCTGAGCTGAGATATAAAATGTTGAAGCTTATTCACTCAATTTAAAATGTTAGATTGCACAATAATTTGTGATGTCACTCTTGTACTACTCAAATTACAACCTTTGTTTTTCTTTGTTTTTTTAAAAAAGCCACTGCACCTTGTGCCAAAATGTGATCACTGTCTAAATGTTATTGGGTGACTTGACTATATAAGCCCTCTCCGTACAACATGCTACGCAAGGGAACAGTAAATTTTTCAAGGTCATATAAACATTTTAATTTCAAAAGGAAACAAAGGCAGGTAATGTGAGTTGTACAAGAAGGGCATCACAAATTATTGCACAATAGGCCATTTCAAATTAAGTGAATAAATTTCAACATTTTATATCTCGGCAACCGAGTAAGCTATGAAAATGGGGGTTGAATGATTGGAATTCATTTTCCAATGTCTAAAACATATATTCTTGTAATTCTAGACTTTAGGTCCACTTTAATAGGATTTTGCAAGGGCTTATCATTTTCACCCAAAAAGAACCTGAATTTAGGCCTATGCCTAAACGATCTCCCCTCAGGGTGTGCTTTGAGGGGTAGGGGGTATAGTTTGTACAAACATTCTTCTGTTCACAGACCAAACCCTGAATGTTTTTCCAGCTTCCAGACAGCGTTCATGTCTACTTTCCTAGTCCGAGGACAGCACATATGTCTGCATTCCCAGTTCTCAGACAGCGTACATCATGTCTACTAGTATTTTCCCAGTTTCCAGACAGCGTAAATGTCTGCTTCCCAATTCTGCCAGCTTTTTAATGTCTTAAGGCAACTTCATTATCATATGTAATAGGCACAGATAAACATGCAGAGCAACATCTGGATTGAAACCATTAATTTTCTGTGATGAAAGAAATGCAGCGTCCGAAATAAATGGAGTAAACCGAAGAGGGGCTGTGTTGTTATTGAAATATGTTAACGGTAGAGAGAGCTTCATACAAGGGGTCATGTACAGCAGTCTGTAATTTGAGGCTTTATTGCAGCTTACAATGCAATCATCAGCAATGCGGTTTGAGCGTCCCTTACTCGGACCGTTCAAAGGTTTCTAAAACGGGGGGGGGGGGGGGCTGTATCATTTAGCTCTTGGGTGTGGGATTTTTTCACGTTAAGTTTTTCTAGCCGTTTTAAGACACAGATTATAATTTTTGGAATTTTTTCAAACTGAAACTTATTGGGCTGCAGCCCCGTCCCCCTCCCTCGTCCCCGCCCCGTTTTCCCTCACTTCCAGCTCAACTGTTCAGACAATGGCCCTATCACTACAAGGACGAATTAAAAAGAACAAGGAAAACGGGTAGAGTCTGCGTAGAGTCAGCGTACAACTGTACAACCAAAGAGTATGACCCGAAAATGCCGATTAAGGCCATCGGAGAAACACCTCCTCTAGCTATACACTTTTTCTTGGATGATTGTTAGTCTTTGCTGACTGTCATATTTCTTCAACAAAAAGCGACCTGTCCCATGAAAACGTTATATATACTCCTAAAGGATCCTTTTTATGTCTCACAAACATATACAAGATCGGCAGTGACAAAACTCTGTTTATACTTGATCAAAACGGGGAGCAACCAGCCATTATTTAAAGAGTTTGCGTGATCAAACATTTCAGCATGACTCCTTTTTAGCGTATGTGGACCCTACGTAACACTTTCATTAGGCTATAGTAAGCACTCATAATCCATAAATGTTAGCGTGGAATATCAGCAAGTTTCTTTAGTTACATTCTACGTGCCAGTTTAATAGATTTTTCAAAGTTTGGAAACCCCTTTCATATGACATTCTTGACGCCTGGCTTTACGACCATTATTTCTTCTGCTGCCGTAGATATACAACATGTGAAGCCTACACAAGATGTAAACATGGGGGACGCTTTGCTGTTAATCTCGTTGACGTATTTTAAGTTTCTGAGGCGTTCAACTTTCACCGTCTTTTTTATTTATATCTGTGTATTGACAAACTCGACAACCTATTACGAATTTTACGAAAGAGGAAATTTAGAGAAAATACATTATACCACCCTAATTATTAGTGTCCTCCGTGTCTTCCATGAGTGAACATCATTGTGTAAGGCTGCGGTTAACAGCTGCCTTCAAATTCTGAAAAAAAAGTTTGAGAATTACGAGAAAGGCCTCATCGTTAATTTCCTCCGCGTGTGACGTGACACGGCCAAGGGATATTTTTTAAATCAAAGGAAAAGAAAGACTAGAATAATGCTAACATATTTATCACCCGCACGTATGCCTCCCAGGGCATAAACAGCAACTTTTTATTGCTCTCTAGGCAAATTCATACCGTCATGTAAAAGTCGCTCAAATTCAATTTTGGAATGTCAATCTTCTTTTCGTGAAAACAATTGTCGTCAGTGCGGAGTGTTTTTTCAATGGATCTCATGGGATCCCTATAGCTCCCGTAAGCATCAGTCCTTGGAAATTGGGTTTGAATTGTCAGACAAAATTAATACTCGGAAGATTGTATGAACAATTCACCGTGCGCCTGCCGGCAGGCAAATACCACGTATACGCAAAGTTACAGTTCATTTGTCGTAGTTGACGCGAATTTGATAGACCGTAACGGATCGGCAAGGAACCTGTCTTTTCCGTTTTATGGTTCGCGATACACTTCTTACGGTCTGTTAAAACAACGAGACGGCTATGTCAGAACGAAAAGTATGCCACCGTAAAAAATGTATCTGTTAGACTGGAATACAGAAAAGCCTATTGGGCTACCTTTTTAATGAGTTCAGCCACGATTGACCGAGAAATACAAATTGCAACTTACCGAAGGCATTACGTGACCCTTCGTGTATAGTTACAATTATCTCGGAGACGGCATCACTTTAACTATTCGAGTATGACATTTTGAAGGAAAACCATACCCCATGGAAAAGAGACCCCTCAGGATCATTATAGCAAACGTGATATCAAACCTCTAATTTTCTCCAAATATTAGCCAGAGGAGTAAAAAAAAACTTTCAAATTTCAAAAATAGCATCCCTACATTTCCACCAATTGTTGGTTAAAAGGGACCTTGGGTAGTTGCTACCTTATTGATATATGTCATGGTTATGTCAGCTTAGCTACAGACATTTTTGACCCATGGCCGTGTCGTGAATTGGATAAAATGATTTTCGTTGAAAGTAGAATTTTATGGTTCAAGCAAATTTCGACTGTCTTTAAGATACAGGAAGTGCTAGGCTTGCGATCGTTCCTACTGTCAAGAGTCTCTTTAACTGCTCTCAAACCTGCAGCGTATTGTCAATATTAGGGAACATGGCTTTAATGTCGCATGACACTAAAAGGTTTCACTCGGGGGCAAAGGTCCCTTCAAGATAAATGTCTCAAATTTATTAATAAATTCTGTGGTATCCTGTAGAAAATGTTTTGGGTAAAAACACAGACAGACCATCCGGGACACGATTTTGTTTGTTTTTATCTCATCCCCATACATGCAATGTATGGGGAGATAAGATATTTTACTTTAACTATCATCGGCAATGTGACGCTGTGGGAGGTGTCTGCTTGTGTGTTCGTGTGTGTGGAGGGGGGTGTGAGCGAAAAGGGCGTGTCACCAACTCCTCCTTGAACCTGGAGTCCGATCAACTTCCAACTCGAAAGGTACCCGACCATGAAACTTGTGCGTGCGTAACTGATGAAGACATAGGTCAGAGGTCAAATGAGCTAAAAATTGGTTATTTGCCATTTAATTGTCTATCAGTGTGTTAGAAAAGTCATTAAACCACATAATTTGTAGAGAACGATAAGAAAAATCTTAAAAGAGTACCTTTGCTAATGGTCGATGTCAAACGTCCAACGAAGGTCAAAGGTCAAGTTTGCCAAGTTTTGCGAAAATTGTGTGGGTAATTTCTAAAGGTCTTTGTGTAGAGGGTAAGGGTCAAATGTAGGTTAAAGATTAGAGGTCAAGGTTCAAATGACCCAACAGAGGTTTTTTGACGTTTTTTTTTCGTCAGTACTTAGCGAAAATTTCATTAACTTGAAGATATACAAAGGAAAAGAGGATTAGTTAGATGCAGGCGCGGATCCAGACATTTCGAAAAGGAGGGGGCAGAAACCCCCCTTGGATATTCTCCTAGATTAACATTATGCTAAATTTCGCGCATTTGTTATTGTTGATGTGGCGAAAAGGGGGTGAGCCCAGAAAAGCCCTCCCCCCTCAGATCCGCGCCTGAGATGGGATTTAACGACAAACCAACACGAATGTGGTATACAGTGGTAGCCAGATAAAAAGGTAAAGTTCAAATACGGTGTCAAATACGGTTCAATTTCAAGTTTGGTTTCAAATACAGCTCTAATACGTTGCAAGTCCTTCTCTTTAGTCGCCTCTTACGACAGGCCGGAAATACCGTGGGCATGAATATTCTACAACCCCAGCCCCCACATAGGGGCAAGGAAAAGAGGGAAACGAAAGTTGCAACTCCATGGAATGCCTTCTTGTTAATATATTTAGCATCGATAGAAACATAGTTTTGGCGGATTTACTTGTTTTTGTCATCATCGAAATTATGGTTGGAAATTATAGTTGGAACTGAGTTATGCTATCATGGACTCGTTACATCATACAGAAAATTTTAAAATACATTCCATAAAAAGATTTAATCAGCCAGGCGGCTATCCAGAGATTTGGTTCAAATATAGATCAATTCTGGTCAATTTTTAACCAAATTTAGTCAAATAGTTGATCAGATCCCGGTGTCCAGTTGATTAGATTCGGTTCAAATTTGACCATAACTTTTCAGAGCTTAATCGCAGATTCAACATTGCAGGCATTATCCAATCAGCTGTCATGATCCTTATGATGTCACATCAGACCACTTTGAACCAACGAATCAATATTGGAGTCATAGATGAAATAATTATATTTGTAAGCCTACATATTATCAGTACAGTATTTTTATAACATATCCCGACTAATGCCTGGAAGATAAAATATTAATTCACAATCAGTTTACATTTAATGTAGACCGTCAGTAATCATATTTGTCTAAGGTTCTACGTTTGTCCAATGTGTTAAATTGATTCAATAAATGTTCTAAAAATGCAATACTGTGATACATCTTATGCACTGAGACCAGGCTGACGTCATGTTATAAGTCAGACAATGAAGCTAGTTAGATGAGGGAAACGACTGTACACTCCGTATGCACTACGTACGGGTAGCCTTCGAACGTGCACATAAATTTACTTTGGCGCGTATCCCTGGCTGGCCTGTACAAATATTAGCTGTCTGGGTGTAACTCACTTGAGTGGGTGCTACGCGCTTTGGTAAGCCAAGAGAACACTCTGTTCTTTGGCGTCATAGGTATCACATCTATTGATAAATGTCAACACCAGAACAAGTAAACATCTAAATATACCAAATCCGAGTCGAAACAAAATTGCGAATTTATCTTGTAATATTGCCAGCTCTATTTGGAGCTACTATTAAGTAGGCCCATGGTTATGCAATACAGCTAAAACGTTTAAAGACAATTGAATTGACATAAATTACCAATTTCACAAAAACTCATCTCTCAGTACTCCTGCATCTTGCAATTACAGATACGGACACAACACAGGAGGCCTGCGACTTACATTTTAATGTTACCTTTGATAAGGGTGCAAATAGGTAAGAAATAAGCCCTGTCCTGTTATTGTTTGTGACCGGAGTGGAAAAGAAATCGCGCGCGTTGCGATAACCATGGAGCTATTACAAATAGCCTTTTAAGCGAGGGGATTTGTACTTCAGTAGAACAAAAGAAAGATGAGGTTTTCAAACAGGTTTTTTAGAGGAATCAATTCAGTTTAACAAACTGCGTTGCCATTAAAAATAAAAAGTTGTTGGGGTTTGGTCTAAGGTTAAAAAAAAGATTTGCGTTTATTGTTTGTTACTCCATCAAAGTAGTTTCATCAAAGTTCTTAAAAGTTACACATCCATCGAAATTGTACTACACCACGACTTATAGCTCTGTTTAGCTATTCGTACCCGAATTTTAAGCTAGTATTCCTGTAAAACTCTCTTAACCATCATCATAATTTTTTGCCTGCTACTAGATAATAATCATATTAGTTCACATGCAAATTTTAAAGAGCGTGGGATGTCGGAAACCTGATTTATGAAGTCAAAGCGTGCCAAAGGAGTAAATATCATCGAAATTGTACTACAACACGGCTTACAGCGCTGTTTAGCTATGGGTACGCGACTTTTAAGCTAGTATTCCTTTGAAAGTATTTTCATCATACTCCTGAATTTTTGCATGTTACTAGATAATATATATATTAGTTCACATGCAAATTTTCATGAGCATGGGATGTCGGGAAAATGATTCATAAAATCAAAGACTCCGAAAGGAGTAAATTTCACCGAAATTGTACTACAACACGACTTACAGCGCTGTTTAGCTACGGGTATGCTACTTTTAAACTAGTATTCCTGTAAAGATATTTTCACCATCCTCCTGAAATTTTGCTTGCTACTAGATAATAAAAATGTTAGTTCACCTGCAAATTTTCATGAGCACGCAATGTCGGGAACATGATATATGAAATCAAAGACTCAAAAAAGGAGTAACATTTACCAAAATTGTACTACAACACGGCTCACATCGCTAGTTAGCAATGGGAGCGAGACTTTTAAGCGAGTATTCCTGTAAAAGTCTTTTAACCTTCATCCTAATTTTTTGTCTGCCACCAGACAATAAATATGTTAGTTTACATGCAAATTTTCATAAGCATGAGATGTCGGGAACATGATTTACAAACTCAAAGACTCCGAAAGGAGTAAATTTCACCAAAATAGTACTACAACACGGCTTACAGCGCTGTTTCATTATAAGGGTATGTTACTTTTAAGCTTGTATTCCTGTAAACATATTTTAAACATCCTCCGGGAATTTTGCATGCTACTAGATAATGAATATATTAGTTCACATGCAAATTTTCATGAGCATGGGATGTCGGGAACAAGATTTTATTAAGCCCAAGACAGAGAACGAAGTAAATATCAACAAAATTGTACTACGTACACCCCAAGGCTTACAGCGCTGTTTAGCTGGGGGTATACGAGTATTAAGCTAGTATTCCGTTAAAAGTGTTTTAACCATCATCCTAATTTTTTGCATGCTACAAGAAAACAAATGTATTAGTTCACATGGAAATTTTCATAAGCATGGGTTTTCTAGGACATGATTTATAAAATCAAAGGCTCCAAAAGGAGTAAATTTCACCGAAATTGTACTACAACACGACTTACAGCCTGTTTGGGTATGAGTCCTGTAAAAGTCTTTTAACCATTCTCCTGAATTTTACATGTCACTAGATAATAAATATATTACTTCACATACAAATTTTCATGAGCATATGATTTCCGGAACATGATTATGAAATCAAAGCCTACTAAAGCAGTAAATTTCATCAAAATTGTATTATACACCACGGCTTACAGCGCTGTTTAGCTATGGGAACGCCACAACTTTTACGCTAGTATTCCTGTTAAAGTCTTTTAACCATCATCCTAACCTTTTGCATGTCACTAGAGATTGAATATATTAGTTCACATGCAAATTTTTAATAGCGTGGGATGTTGGGAACATTATATATAAAATCAAAGCCTGTGAACAGAGTAAATATCCCCAAAATTCCAATATACCACGGCTAGCATCGCTGTTTTAGGGGTGCACCGGATTTGGAATTTTAAAATCCGGCCTGAACCGGATTTCCGGATGTATACAAAAATTCTGGCCTGAGTGCTCGCCGGATTTGCCGGATTTAGTCAAATGAAAGAACCAGAACCTACTAGGTGGGGTTATGTCTATTTTTGTTTCTATGTGAGTGGAATTTCCGCATTTCTATCGGTAATAGAACCAGGTAGCCTATAAATCTTTACTATTATTAGGCTATGTTGGTATTTCCCTACACAGAAACTGTGGAATTCAAGTCTATTTTGGTTCCTGTGATTGAAAGGTGGCATGTCTACATGGTTAATTGACAAAATGACAAAACGTTTACACCAACCCTATTCTTAGTATAGATGAGGCATTGTTTTTTTGGGGGGGGTGATGTTAAAATTGTTCATTAATGAATAATACATTTCTTATGCTTACCTTGATGTATTCTCTAAATTCTAAGAGGGCTAGAAATTGAAAATATATGGAACCAGTTAAGCTTTTAACAGTACAACTCTTCAACTCTATTACAGGGCTATATTGACATTCAACTTCATTCCCCTTACACCTTACAAAAACTGAGAATTATATTTATTTTTTTCTTCTAGTGCAGACCTGCTAAGCTAGGAGTCAATACTACTGGGGGGTTGGGGTTGGGGTGGAGGATAGGCACACCTTATTTCCATATGCTTTCATTTCTTTTCTCTTAATTCATGCAACATGCTGAAAATTAGCAAATGTGTGGTTGTCTCTCCGTGCAAATCAGGGGACGAAAAGTAAGTTCACAAGAAAACATCTGCTTTTCAGGGGCGGATCCAAGGGGGGTTTTAGGGGTTTAACCCCCCCTTTGATTTTCGAGGATTTTTTTCATTTTGTAAAATATATTGTTTATTTTCCCCCGGTATGTTTTGAACGTTATTTTCAGGTACAACGATGCAATTAACACGCCATAATTATAAGTTTGCTGACAGCGTATTTTTCCTGCTATCGTCCCGATTCTCTCTCATTCAAAATCCTTGTAGAGTCAGTGAGTCCTTCAAGAGGAGGTCCATCTCTAATCTTGGTTCCCATATGCAATGAAATCGCATCCAGTAGTGCCTAACTCTGTTTTAAAAAATGGGAACGCGACTCCAGCTTTTCGCTTGTACTCTCGCTGAAAAATTCAAATATTGCGTTGACTGAAAGTGGTTGTCGTTGAAATGGAATCACTTAATATAATCAGAAATCGAGAAGGCTAATCATACTTTGGACATCCGTTGGATGTAAAGACGTTCAGGGAAAATTAGACTGTTCAGTTGGAATATACATCTAAAGACGTTACCATTGTTCTGGAAGGTATTATAATCCAAAATTCGCTTATACACTGAATCCCTTTCATTTGTTACACAAGATATATTCCTTTTTTATCCAAGAGTACGTTGTGACCAAGATCACGTTTAAACATTATTCCATGCAAAAGAGTGGGTGTTTGCCTGGAGTTTCTTGCACATGGGAAGTGCCAGTGACCTGTAGGCGGTATTTTGGCATATTTTCCTTCATGCGTCTAGACGACATGGTTGTATTTACAGCAAGGGAGGGTATCAAAGAAACGTAATGTTTCCATAGAAATGACAAACATACAAAGCATGAAACATGAAGATGACCTAAGTATAGATTGTAAGGTCTGGGAAGGGTACATTTTTCTTGGTTCACGCCGCGCAGTGATGGCGCCAGGTGGGGGACAGGGGGCCCCCCGTCGGGGAAGTTTTACAGTTTTTACAGTTTTTTACAGTCGGGGAGTCTCAGTCGATACGGTAAAGTGTGTAGTCCCCAACGGCGACAAGTCGCCCCGACGGTTTACCTGTTTTTTTGCTCTCAAGAGGACAATTTCCCTTAAAAGAACCCAAAATTTTCGGCGCGCTACGCGCGCGGTAGAGTCACTCCATTTCTTCAGTACTTCCATTCTACATTGCTAGATAGCGCAAGACATGTCAAACTTAACAAGTAACATGTAGGTAGAGTACACAGTTTATGTAGAGGTCGTAAATTCCATCCCATATCGCAAAGTCTACTTGCTGTTGTCTTGTGTGTGTCATACGGTACGGTCAGTTGGTGAGTGACTCAAGGAGAAAAGTTTGGGTATTTCAAAGGGTAGTCCAGGTGGTTTCGATAAAATGTATGTTATCCCTGATATGGTCTAAAACCCCTACAATTTTTCTTTTTTCTTTTTGTTCTTAATGATTGCATATATTTTTTGTGTAAAACCACAAAAAAAAAAAAAAAAATCGCGCGCTTCGCGCGCTTTGCAATTTTACGTTTCAGATTCAAAAGTACACTATCAGTGTGCAACTCGGCTCATGAAGTATTCAGTGATATTATGTAAAATATGCCCTGCAATGACTTGGGATGCTCCTTCATATCCCCTCCTTACCATCCCTTCGAAATAGGGGCTGTCGGAACTTCGGGTCACTGCATGATCCGGCCCCCTGTCGGGAAAATGCTGTCGCTACCGACCTGGTCGGTTTACTTATTTGGCTTTCAAAAGGGTCATTTCTGCGATAAAATCCAAAATTTCTCGTCGCAACTTCCAGCTTCGCGCCACTCTTCCTCAGTTCCGTTACTAATAGCTAAGTATAGTACAAACCCTTTCCACCTTTTCAAGTAACTTAATATAAGTAGAATACATGGATTTATGTAAATGTTGGTCTTTTCATCTTATTTTGCTAAACCTAGTTAATGTTCTCTTGTGTTTGTCGTGCGGTACTGCTTGTGACTCGAGGAGGGAAGTTCAGCGTAGGTTATGCCCGATATGGCCCAACTGCCTTGACAATTGACCTATATATATGCTTCAAATAAGTACAGATTCTTTTAAGTGTAGGCCTATCCAAAAAATTTCGCGTGCTTCGCGTGCTTTGAAATTTCACAGTTTCGCTTCTAGGATAAACAATAAATCAGGGCGGAAATATATTTCTCTAGTATATACAAATATTATGAAATACATGCCCCGCAATGTCATAATCTAGTACACAAGTTTAATTCAAATCCTTCCTCACAAATTCCTCGACGACATCATGGCTGTCGGGGCTTCGGGTCGCTGGCCACCCGTCGGGGAGTCTGCCCCCCTCCCTCGGGCAAATCCTGGCGCCGTCCCAACCGATGGTCGCACTCCGCTTAGGTAACGAGACAACCAAAAATCCCATGCATGCGGTAAAGCCTACCAGTTTAATTTTAAGGCCCCTATACCAAAATACTTTCAGAAGATTTCAAAAAGAGAAACCAAATTTTCTTTATTGAGCACAACCGAGCAACTTTGAGTGAGTCACTGATGTGAGTGCCTAGAAATAGCACAACAAATGACTGAATGCTCCGAACTCCTGACGCCCAAGATCATTATCGGGCTGTATAGCATGCATCTCTCACAAGGAGGGAGACAAATTTTTGACAGGACATTTATCATAAAATTTCTGACACGGGGAATTTCAATGAAAGCTTGTTTTTATACGGATCAAAGAGCCTAGGAAACACGTGGGAAATGCCATTTCCTGCAATCTGGGGGTCTTCTGGACCAAAAATTTTCTCTGTACGCTTCGCGCCAACTCATGGTGGCGCTCCGCTTAGATAGTAACTATATCGCAACCCCCCCCCCCCTTTAGTCAAATCTGCATCCGCCCCTGCTTTTATTAATTCTTTCATAAAATTGGCAGTCATTATCCAATTTGAATGTACTATGCATCACTTTGAAATGGAATCAATTCGATGCAGGTTTTAAACTTTGGTTAGGAAGATTTTCATTATAGAATCTATGATATTGAAAGTAGGGGTAACCATTCTTATACATGTCACAGTGTGGGGGCCAGAAATTTGCTGATGGGCAATTTCATTGGTAGGAATATTATCTCAGGAAGTTATCCAGTTGTCCAAGAACCATATATAGGACTACGCTGTGCAAATGTGAAATATTCTCACTGCATCAATCATTGGCATTATATTTCATCAGTTTTGAATCCTTGATTTGTAAAACTGTTTTTACAGTCAAGGAATTAATACAGTAAGTCTCTTGGCTTTCTGGTTAATTTTTTTACTATTTTTAGTTTACAAGAAACGGTACTACAGTAATGTAATGTGGTTTGGTAACATTTGTTAATATAGATACACAACTTCTCGAACTGATTAGATTTTCATAATTAATGAATTTTGATCTTTAGTTTCTAATTTAGCTTGTGACATGAATATCTGGCGGGTGGTTGCCAGCCCAATTTGAGTGCCGGCTAATTGTCTGAACTGGCAAATGTGCCTCACCCTAACCCCCCCCCCCCACCCCCATGTGTAACATCATATCCTCTTGTTAAAGAATGTATATATGTATTTTGAGTAACAAACAAGACAATTCTGAATGGTTTTCGCGCTGGTCGGAGCAAGCAATTTTTGGTCAGTAGCTGGTCGGCAAGGGCCAGTAGCCGGTTAGGCCCGACCGGCGTGGCGACAACACGAGTTATTATGATGAAACTTGCTACAGTAAGGTCCATGAGGGGCATGCTCCAACTTATTAGATTTTTATTGCCAGTGAGGAGTGCTAAGCCTTTTGCCTTTATGGTTTTACATTTCCAGAAACCACAGCATTATATTTGCTGAAATTGTGAAACTAGGCATGATGATGATCTTATCACAGAATTGACCAAATACATTGGATAAAGTTGTCTTCTTTTCAGGAAACTGAAGTCTCAAAAAGGCTGTAGATTCAAGTGGGACGAAAAGATCCATACAAATATCATACTGCTATACTCACAGTTAAAGCAATGTTTAAGGTATCTGTTGGGTCTTATAGAGCGTACGACGGGTCATAATATAATTTTAGTACATGGGGTGCCAGGAGTAGGGAATGGTATCATACATTTTAAGCACTATACACAGTATAAAGGTAGGGAAGTTTATCATTAAAAGCATATTTTTTATATATATTTTTCGTACAGTGACACGATAGGCTACAGTCAGCGATTTGCGATAAGCGACATGCCTTCCTGACCCTAGGATATTAAGAAAACATATCGATGTATGATTAAATCGGCCATTCAAGAGAATTCTTTCTAAAAATTGTCAAAATGTCCTTTGGAGTCTGTCTAATGAGCATCACAGGCCATTTGAAGATGCTTCAATGCTTCATTCTGATGCCTAGAATTTTGTAAATACCACAAATTGGGTTTTGCTTCTCTTTGCTTCTCCTTGCTTCTCTTTGCTTCTCTTTGCTTCTCTTTGCTTCTCTTTGCTTCTCTTCTCATGCAGAGTCAGGGATGTTCCAATTACTCCCCATTCTACTCACGGCACCACCATTGAACGTCAGTATATCCCGTCTAACTCCAATCAAGAACTTTTTAAAACCTCCTTCGTTGACAATGCTTGTCACTTATGCGGAAATTTGTAAAAATTGTGATCATTTTTGTAGGCTTGAACAATGTGTCAAGTAGACGACCCATCAAGATCATAGGAACACAAAGAACTTATAGTAGTTAAACGTTTATGGACAGTCGTTTAACTTAAAATTTTAATTGAATCTTAGACCTTGTCGGCAAAGAGGCTGCACTTCAAAGTAACGTGTTAACAATGACCTTTGTTTCTGGATTACCCTGGGTTTGAAAGGAGCAGACAATCATTTAGAAGTGTAAGTCAGAAAAGGCTAAACAATGGAAATGAAGGGACCTGTCAATCAAATTTTGTTACTTGAAAAGGGATTAAATTATTTTCAAACGCATATTATCTTACGGATTTAAGAGTTGGGTCTCCTTCCCTGAAAACTCCTTTTTCAACCATACCGAAACAGAGCAAAGTATGAAAAGCCTATGATGAAAAGATATTACAGCTGTGAGAACTTTAAGTCATAGTGCTCAGCTAGGGGACGTAGCTCCTTTCGAGAACAGAAACTTCGGGCTAACACTTGGTTTTCTCCCACAGGCAATTAACAGAAGGGACTTTTACAAGAAAACCTATGCACGACTAAAGAAAGCTTCTCTATAATGGCTCCAAAGTCAGGGAATAACCGTGGATGATCACAAATGTTGGCTTTCTATGGACCGTGTTTATATGGACTCTAGCTCAGTCAGATGAACCCTTTTGAAGTCCATATGGGATATGCCTACTTAGAACCTATTGAATGAACAGTGTTGGTCCTACGTAAGACATCCAGAGTATATGCCATAAATTAGTCGCGTAAATACCAATTTCCCAGAGGTTGGCCTACTTGAACTAAAGGAACGTCCAATTCTTAACCCACATGGGTTACCTATATGAGACCACCGGTTTACCAGGGCAAAAACAACGTATGATTCAGATGGGTTGTCAATTTAAGCCTTATAAAGTTGCTCATGTGGGTTCTGTATGGAACTCAAGACAGTATTTTGACTGCTAAGATGCCTTTAGTCCATGATGTTATCCAGATGTTTATAATTGATCCATTTTTTATACTCCGCAGCTGTGCAATCCCTGAACAGCTAGACTTACACCACACTGAATCTATGTACTACGTGGCCTATAACCCCCTCCTCCATCTGCTTTCAACATTCTTTGTTAAGTACAAGATAACTGTTAAAAGAGTGTGTAATAGAATTTAAAAGCTTGTGATTAATGACGAAACTCTTATGGCACCTGAGGGATATTTATCCCTGTACTTTTATTAGAAGTTACGTTGTGGGCAGCTGTGTAGGTGGGTACATAAGGCCAAAATATTCTGGGAAGTGACTTTAGATTGCATCATTTGAGTTCACCCAAATATGCGTGAACATTCAGCCTGTTCTTGCGGATTTAATGATCACTTGATGCGTTCACCAGTCTAAAATATTGCTAGATGACCTATCATGCCCCTAATTTCTTATGACTTTTATGTAGGTGTGTCTTTGCACAATGTAAAAGAATTTTTATTTATTAATGAACTTTTTGTCTTCTTTCGATCAACAGCCTGTAAATCATGTAGGAGACTTTTGTGAGAACAGAGATGCCCACAGCCGACCTCTGCTCTTCACAGTGATGTTATGGGACAGTCACAGCAAGACAAAACAGTTTTTTGTTGTATTTAAGAGACGGCCATTGCCCTGAACCTCTCTTGTCAAAGCAATTGACACTCTGTACAAACTTTACTACATTTTTAACATCATCTACCAAACAGAATGTAATGGATCATGACAGATTTGTAAGAAAATTGTTTTTGTGGTATAAAGCAAAAGAACTAGAGAGGACAATAATGAACTGAAGGACATTTAGAGTGTTCCTAAATGCAACATATCCAACAGACTTATGAACTTAACACATGAGTCTCAAGAGCAGTGGTTCCAGTTTCGTTTTGAAGGTTTAAATTCCAGTTTTAAATTTACATACTAATTTTCAAGACAAACTATTTACTTCTGACCGTGGGTCTATTTACACGTGGGTTTATCCATGTTATATAAAGTCCTATGCCTCATGAGGAATTATATCTTTGTGCAAAAGGAATCCGATACCATATCTGTAACCTTATATCTGTGTACTGGCCCCCTTCATTTTAAGACCTTGAAAAACCAGTGATTAATCAAGATCAACTTCAAGTGTTTTTTCATCGTGAAATGCGTATGTGAAATGATGCAATCATTAAACTCTGGAACGTATTGGGTAGAGTGACTGAACAGGTAGGATTATATTTAAGGGGGAAACTGAATACTACTATGATTATTACCATGGGTCTTTTGCAGGACTGGTTATCAGTGTAGGCAGCAATGGCTGTAGCTCAACTTAATCACTATTTTGTGAGAGGTCAGGAGAGTTTACACTTCCTTGCACTCCAGGTCACAGTGAGACACTCACAGAAAAGCAAAGCATTGTTTTGTGACGGCATTAATATTGTCCTATACGCTTTTTGTAAAAGTCATTGAAACTGTACAAACAATTGTTGTTTCTTTGCTTAAACCAGTCCTGTTTTTCTTTGCTACATTTTTAACGAAGCATATTACATGCATGTTTTGACAATACTGGTATTTTTATGATAGCATTAATGACCTCAGTTAGTTTGCATCATTGATTTCATTTTTTAACGTATGATGGTTTTGGTAAGCTACTCTGTTGATTAAGTTACCTGTGTCAAGCCGTCATAGACAGCAACAAATCCAGTATTTTGTTGCAGTAAATACAAGGGGATAACTATCGGTGGATGAATTGAATGAAGATTTAGTCCATGTGAACCCAAATGAGAAAAGGGATTAGCTTGGATTTTGGACATTCTGATACATTGCTCAGGTAACTGACTCACTACAATTTCCCTTGTACAAACAACTTAATATCAGAAATGGGTAAACACCTTCCTGGTTATAAACAAATAGACTTTCATTCAAGCTCCATTCAAGTGACTATTCATGTGATTAATATCAAATCAGTACATTTTCTCTGCTTCCCTCTTAACACTTGAACATTGAGGATACTTCTGTAAATAGTTTATGTAACATTTAGTAAATTGTGGGTACTACCAATACCGTTTTCTTTTGCTGAATGAAGTGTGTTCATAAAAGATTCGTTAGCCTCCTGTTTATGTTTAGTCTTTTAACTGTCTGATGATCTCTCTTGACAAACACAGAAAACAGTTTGGTCAGTATTCCATTTTATTAATCAAACACTGTATAACAATTCAGGAAATAGAAAATTGCTCATCCCTTAGCAAAAAATGTTCCGAAGAAGTTCAGCAACACGATTGCCCAACAGTTTAAGAAAGGCTGGTACTAAACCGAGTTTAGCAAAGATTGCTAAAATGTTTCATGTGCTATGCTTCCCAAACTTTTGGCAATATTACTGCCCAATATTGGGTAATATTTCCTAATCATTTCTTAGAGTGTATGGATTAACAGTACCACACTAGAGTAAGCTGTGCCGGAAGTAAGCCTTCAAAAGACGAGTGACTCAACTTGTGCTGGTAGATTAGAATTTGCAGCACCTTGAGCATGCGTAGATACCTTTCCAGTGAGCTATAATGCACAGCCAAAATCTTGAAATCAGAGAAAAACACACATCATTCAGACGGCAAGCTCAACCGATCACTTCCACTCGCCTACTATTTCTGTTTCCGTCAGAGCTCATAAAATAGGTGAGTAGAGGTTTTAGTTTTCCAAAAGAAGAAGGATTCTTAAGATAAGTTAAGCATGTTCCCATCGACACAAACTGTCGCAAATGGTCTTCTCCTCTTAAGACTGGTATTTAGGAAGTTTACTGGTTTGTGAAATGTGATAAAGCCGTCTTCATCAAAACACTGTCCATTTCTAGAAATGTCGACCTGGTGTATATGCACCTCTTGTAAATTAAATCTTTGCATTCCATGTTATACATGTTCAAGTAAGTATGGTTCATGGTTTAGTGTCAACTATGATATACTTACGTTCCAGACGTTTATGAAAATCAGGGTTGCCAAGGTTGAAGTCAGCGTTCGTAGAGACTTTTGTCATGGGCAAACATAAAAGACCCTGGTGTTGAAGCAGTTTTACTTTTCAAATCCTGCATTAGCGTGACACTTAACTTGTTTCCGTAAAAGACCAAAAACGACATCTTCTCGATCAAAGGGGCTTTGTGTATCTTTTGCTGCTAAAAATCTTTCATGAATATTGTTAAGAGATAGGAATTCTTCCTCTTCTGTTAAAAGGGTTGTGGATTGTATAAAAAACAAGAAATGAATGTAGCTCTCTGCATCTGGCAAGTTTACATGGAAATACAACTGAAAGGTTTCCTTGCAATTTGATTTTTATGTAACCATAACGAGGGATGGAAGTAAGGGACATCTAAATAAGGAAACGGCTCTTGTGTGTTAACCGGAGTGGAAAACATCCTCATGTGATGCAAGCATATAGGGTTCGTATTTTGATAAAACCGTTGTAGAACAAAAGGAAAATGAGGATGAACCAGAAAGCCAAAAGGCTTAGTAAATCCCTGCCTTTAAAAATGTTTTTGAAGTACTTTTACTTTCCATAGCTTAAAATTGTATATTTTGAGCACCAAAGAAAGTCCCGAGAAATGCCTTTTACTGCAGGCAAATGTAAAACCAGAGAGTACTCCTAAAAGAGTAACAACTCTGAATTGACCCATGACTTAATGGGAAGCCATTAAAGAGGTTTACAATGAGGAAAACGTGACTGACGTAAATTTCTTCAACAAAGTGGAGTTAGGACTTGTATTAACCGGCCCGAATTAAAGCACGTCAGCTATATAAGTGATCCACTTAAGGTTGCCTCAGACCAGGAGTGCAACCAATTTCATCAGCTGTATAACTAATTTGATGGTACAGTATACCCTGACAGGTGGGAGGAAAGCTAACCATAAGATCCATAAAGGTTACCCTTGATGAAATACCATATGTAAGGGGTTTACAACATTTGACCTCTGGTCACCCCAATGACCTATGACCCCATTAAAACAATAGAGTTCTTTTACTTAATATGGAGGCATCTTCATGCTATGTAAGGGCTCTATCATTAGCACCTTTATGAGCAGTTGTAAGTAGTTAACAAGGTTTCACCACCTGATCTCAAAGAACTCAGATAAACTTTACTGCTTTCAAACACAATAGGGTTCATCGACTCACAATAATCCATCCATATCTTTATTTCTAGTGACCTCTGACCCCTCCCAAAATAATAGGATTTTTCCTCTCAACATGAAAAATTCTCTACTATGTTGATGTTACATTATTTTAAAAAACTTCATTCCAGGTTTTATTTTTAAGGAAGTTATCAACTTTTAATATGTGTTCTGCGATTTCAAAGATTTTTATGATGCTTCTGTTTGAAGTGTTTTGACGTGTTGTCTAATTTTCTGGGGTGTGAGGGTCTGTATGAAAGAGAACGATCGCATTAGTTGTATTATTGAGAAATCTGCAGCAGAGATAGGGGAGTTCCTGAGAAAAGTTGATCTGCTCTACCAGTGCCTCTTAATAGCTAAACTTCATTTTGGAGGATGGTAACCATCCATTGCATAATCATCTTATATAGAACCGTACACACAGAGGCACAGGTAGATTATGCCTCCCACTGACGATTACTAATCGCAGCACAAATTCTTTCCCTCTAGTGGAATAGTGGCTATTAATCGGGATCTTCATCGTTAATGATTTTTAGGGGTTTTTCCACTTCCAGTTTTATGCTGTCTTATCCATTTTATTTTGGTTTGCGTTTTAAGCGTTATCTTACTGGTTTTTTGTTTTGTTTTTCTTACCATGACCCCTGTTTGGGGAGATAGTGGGGCTCTTTTTGCCGGGTGGTAGTGCAGTTGTCAAGTTTATAACCATTACCATAGTTCCATTGTGCATCTTCAGGAACATAGCCATTTAGGCGAAAGCTAATCTCAACATTACTCCAGAGTTTATTTATATTCCTCTTAGGAAAACACCTTAAACTAGCATGTGCTTTGCCTGTTCAAATCCTCGAATGTAAAGCCTTTCTCTCTAATCGGTATACAAAAAGGGAACTTAGAAGTATTTGTAGCATGTAAAGTGACATTTACTTAACAGAAAACCAATACAACTTGTTTGTATATATCAAAATTTTTCGAAGTCACTGTACCCAATGTTTAATCGTTACAATAATACTGTGTTAAATTTTGTATTTTTACTTTCAAGTTTGCTCCTTACAAGAAACAAGATAAAAAAGTAAAAACGGTATCTTTTAGAAGTCATCTTAAACAATCTATTCAAGTCACATATAAATAGTGTCTTCAACTGAAAAAATTTTTGTAAACCCGATAGTGAGAGGGAATCCTGACAAAAGAGGACTTGTTTCAACAACCATTACTGTAAAAGCAGTATTTATTCTCAAGCTCCTATAGTGCCAGATGTATTCAAATTCCACACAAAGAGATGATTATTTGCTGTCTTTACTTTCATTAGAATATGGGTTTCGGTCCCTGCATGTGTAGGTTGTCTCTTTTCTTTGAAGATATGGTGTATTCATTTCCATATAAATACATATTCCATAGTCATGGAAAATATTCACAGAGGTGATACTAAGAAAATGTTCAAATTTACTGACTTGCGTTTGAGATTACAGGAATTTGATATCAATTGTCTTTTATCAGGAAGAAAGAATGAAGACAATATTGTACTTCATCAACTTTGCCATGTACATTGCTGTACGCCAACAACGATGCAGTGCTCTCAGTAAGTTACTTTATAGTTTTAATGAGACGTTCCCCAATCGCCAAAAAACTTTCCTAAATTCACAAAGGATTAGCTTACATACGTAACTGTCCAAACTGCATATTCCCATTCTGGTTCTACACCTTTTAATTATTCGTTAGTAGAGATTTTGACAGGAATCCTTATCTAGTATTGCGTGTGTCATTTGGTGGAATTTAAGAAGTGCCCATGATGCTAAGAATTAGGGTATTTGTGCTAGGCAATTTTGTAAGTTTCTACAGAAAATGTATACATCATAGAGATTAGCATTTCCATTCAACGTTGACAACGTTATTCCTCTTTCAAGATGGTGAATGGACAAGCGTTGTGTCGGCATGCATCAGGGGGCATAATAACGTGGTAACACATTCGACTAGTGTCCAAGCGTGCCAAGAGCTATGTGAACAACAAGACAATTTCAGGTGCCTTTCTATTGACTTCCATTCAAATGGAGGAAACTGTCATTTAAGTCGTTACAATCGTAACAGTGTCCCGTCCACAGATGATTTTACTCAACCATGCTACCTGGACGGTTGGTTGTACGCCGAGAGAAAGGATTTAGGTAGGTTTGCATGGACAGAAATTATTGTAAGACTGAAATAACTTATTACACTCCACTGCCCAACGTCCATCCACTCCAAATAAATAACTATTACTGATTCAACGAGAATCATAATGACTATCCACTCATTTAATTGGTATTTTATCTTCATATGTTTTATTTTTATTGTCATGGAATTATTATCGTTATCAAAATCATTGTTCTTCTCATTGCAATTACCACCATCATTATCACTACCCTTAACATTGCTTTTTGGCATTGTAATAAAAGTGTATCTTGAGGATGTTACGGGGCTTCTCAATACATCCACTCAATTTCAAATGATATATATGACAATTATTTGGGATATCTGTTGCGCTACAGTCTGTTACAGTCTTTGTTTTCCTAAAGACACTGCACCTTATGCAGAAATATGATCACTGTATTTTTGTTACAGAGTAACTGAAGTATGCACACCCTATTCTTACAACACTGTCAGCGAGAAATCAGTAATTTGTTTAAGGTCATATGAGCATTTTTATTTTAAAAGCAAAGAAAAGCAGATAATGTGCTTATGCATGACATTTTATGACGCCATAATCCATATTTAGTTCAAATTTGCAGTTTCAAACGCCTGTTGGTAAATATTTTACGTCTGTTTAGACATAGTAATAGCTACATCTTGAAAAGAAGTTTCAAATTCGATTGTTTTAAATGAAAGCGAAATTACGGGTGCAGAATGTGTAATTTTACCGTATTTTCGGAACTTAACGTAACTGCTTCAAAACTTATTGAGAAACATTTTTAGAGTAAGTCCCTCTATTTCCAGTTTTGAAAAGTTGCATATTCGTTGGTAAAATTCCTTTGCAGCAACACCAATCTCCCTCAAAATTTCATGTAACGAAGTTAAGTTCACGGTTAATACATAGCGACCTATTTACCCGGGGTCTAGTAAGGAATCATTTCATAGCCATGGGCGGATCCAGCCTCTGGCCCATGGGTCTAGTTTAAAAAGGGGTTAGCCAGTAAGTGGTAGTTTTACTTACTTTCTTAGGACGCAGGAGGGGCGCGTTTTTCTTGTATATGGGGACGCCACATTGGTCATGGGGGGCAAGTGCCCCAGTTGCTCCCTGGATCCGCCATTGTTCATAGCACTTTTGACTTCTGCAGTGCTGGTGGGGATACCCTTCCACTTCATGAGGGGAGTTCGATGAATACGTTTCATCAGAATAGTTACATAAGCAAACACATACATACTAGATCTACACAACCTGCACCTGTAGACAAGGGTGAATTTACAAGTATCTCGATAATAACTACAGAACGTGTCACGTACAACACTGTACACACAGCTAGTGTACCTATCACGGTGAAACGTAGCATAATATTTACTACTGAAGAACACATTTGAAGACAATAGTCAGCACTTGTAAAAGTCTGCAAGGTCCTACATATTGTCTTGAATGTAAAATTATAAAGCGTTTTCTTCAGAAATCCTGAAATCATGAAGACTATTACATTTCAATTATGTAACAGATCTGTGTTATCTTGAATATAAACCCATCCTTCTGAGTTTTTTGAAAGTTATTATTGAATCTTTTATCAGAGCATAAGAGCCTTCAGGGTAGCTTTGAGATGAAATATTACAGGCCGCAAGTTAACCTGTCATAATTACCCAATTCTCTTTACATATTTTGGATCTAGCTGTAATGTTGCATTACATATTTTTTGACAAATAACACAATGTTACCTAGTCTAGTAGTCATAAAACTGAGACAATGGAAACATTGAACCAACTCTATACGCACTACACATGTCAGCCAAACTATTGGTCTACTCTGTTTAGTCAGTACATTACAGGTTTCAGAAACCAGATCTAATTCGGAAAGTGCCAGTGTTCTGGCTTCCTTATTCAGGCTCTGGCTCTGGGTAGTCTCAATACAAATAAAATTATAATTTTACTGAGGCTGATAATTGTACTCAAGGGAGGGAACAAAAATTCCTCTTGTGTTTCAAGTTGAAAATCGTATCAAATTCAGGCTTCCTCCTATTTCTGCCAGTTATTTTACTGTTACTTCATAACAGACAGCTTCCGTGCAGGTACTGTCCCAGATACATATGCAACCAGGAACGTGGCTAGGAGCACTCCACCTATCTTGGAAAAACTGACAAAACTTGGAAAAGAGAAAAATCCGATTTGTGTGTCAGTGAAATAAATATTCCTACCACCGAAATCATAAAAAGTGCGCAAAAAGAGCGACCGTGTTTCCCTTTTCAGTCTGTTGGGTCATTTTTTTTTTTTTTTGGGGGGGGGGTCTTTTTTTTGCCTAACAAGAACCTCACTGGATAAAACGAGTGGTCGGGGCATAGCTAATTACTCTCGGATAGGAGAAATTGACGAAGAGACAAATTGGAAAATCAAAGAAGAGGGGAACACTAGGGGTAAGGTGGCCTGCATATCTCTTCGAATGATTGATCTCAAAAATCTTCACAAACTACAAACATTTTCAAGCACTTCTCGCGCTTTTTCATTTAAGTTCAATTTAGAAGTTAAAATAAGTAGACTAAATTATCTACAAGCCGCTGTGTAATCAAAACGATGTGAGGTAAGTCCGACATAGATTGGCCAGATAAGTGAAGAAATGAGTAAGTGGAAAGTCAGCCAGACCAAGTTAAATGGACTTACAAATTTTGAGCGACGTATGCTTCTTGGTAGAAGAAAAATAAGTCTAAAAGTTGCCTTTTATTTACCTTTCTTATTTGAAGTATTTCAGGCGCGTAGCTACGGGGGGGGGGGGGGCGTTGGCCCCCAGATGATTGCCAGCCCCCCCCCCCAAAAAAAAAATTGGGCGTGTCCTAATAAAATGTGTAAAAATTTTTAAATAATAAGATCTTGAATTGAACGATTGTTTAGATATATTTTACAAAGTAAGGTCTGGTGAAAGCCATTTCCAACAATCTGGAGGATATTTGTTAAAATTATATTCCTGCCAGGTTGTGCGTACCAACCGATGGAGACCCTCCAGTCAGCAAGTGTCATGACAAAGATCAACATCCCCACCCAAACACATTCTTTGCAAGGTGCCAGTGGAAATTCATAGCTGAATCTAGCATAAAATTAACTATCCGCTTTGCATATCCAAGAATTTTCGCTATTGCCAAAAATAATGGTCAAATTGTGATACGTGTGATCATCTGTTCAGTGCGCCTCAAATGGAATTTAAAGATATTTTTACGTTTCGGCCATAAATTGTTTCGTTCATACATGAGAACTTGGCTTTGTCCCCTATATTCCACAACGTTGCCCTTAAGCCAACTAGGGGCCCTTCGACGGACCCCTAGGCACCAAACTGTTAAGTGGCAGGCTTCTCTGCGGCGTCGTTTAGGTATTTCAAAATAAGATCCCCCTCTCGGAGAAGCTTACCGCCCTGTTTATGATCCGCAAAAGTTTCATGATGAAAACTTTGGCCAGCCAACGTGAACAAGTAAGAACCCCTGTCCTACACCATATGCAGCCGGTTGTGCATAACACACATGATCACGGTCATGATGCTCTAAAGAAAAATAAGGAGTACATGCAGAAAGCCTTTCCTAACACATTCAGAGAGTTATACAGGTAATAGTTGGATTAATAAGTAATAGCACTAATGCTCTCAGGTCATGCGATTGATTTTTTAAAAATGTTATCCTATTCCTTGATCTCCACTGGGCTTTGCCAATCTAGGCCTAGCTGTACATGAAGTGCTCAGACTACAATTTTCCACGAAAATCACACTCCAGTATTTACTCACAATGTGCAGAGCAAAATCTGCGTATTAACCTATCATAGGTATATACGACAGTACATATTAAAGCAATGAAACAGCAACTCACTTTTGCGAGGCACACTAGATCATCGTAAGATTATTTCCAATCACAAAATTGGTACTTATGAAAAGGGCAGGTTCTATTATTCAACGATTTGAACCTATAGGCACGTTCCTATTTAGATCCTTGAAATTTCATTTTAGTCGCATCGAATTTTGGGGGCGCGGCTACAAAAACAAGCAAAAAAAAAAAAAAAACAGTCTGAAAGTTCATTAACTTGCTTGTTGCTTACGGGAAGGACATCACAAATTATGTCAATCTACTGTTTTGAATTTAGTTTTAATAAATTCCAACGTTTCATATTTCAAAAGCAGAAGGAGCTGTGAAGATAGGAATATGATGAATGACATTTATTTTCAAATTAATGAAATATTATTCTTTTCCCATTTTAAACTTTGTTTCACTTTGATATGTAGTCATCAATGTTACTGTGGTATTCGTTGTCCTGTACCTTAGCATATTCTAATCACTCCAAATGCACTTCAAATGTGAGGCATCCTAAATTACAACTGGTAGCAGCAGTTTGATTAGCAAGGCCCACAATTTATAATGGTTCTACAGAGAGCTAAATTCCAACAATACACGGAACCATTGTATTACAGTTACATTTACAGTATTCAGGGCCGACGCTAGAGGGGGCGTGGGGGTGTGACACCCCCATCATCCACGCAGTCGGCAAAATCCTGCAGTAGTCGGCAAAATGAAGGGAAGAGGGAAGTGCAAACGAAGGAAAGAGGGAAGAAAAAAGAGGAAAAAGGAGAAAAAAGAGGAGAGAGAAGAGGGAGAGAGAAAGATCGAGCGAACACAGAAAAGAACAGGGTAGGGAGGGACAAAGCAGGTTAAGAGAAAGGGGCTGGTGCAGACGCCAGAGAGGAGATTGGAATGCATTTGTAGAAACGTTTATCACAATATTTTCAAAGACCGTAAGCAACACTTTTTGAAACTAAAAACATATGGTATAGGCAAAAAAAGCTACGTAGGGCTTTTCAGTATCATTGTATACTAAAGGAGTTCATTGTTCATGAGGTTTCTGGCATTGAGTCGACAAGATCTGCACCAGACGGAAAATGAAGGAAACATGAGGAAAGAAAGAGGAAAAGAAGTGAAAGCAAGAGGACAATTTCTGTAATCAGAACCCAAAATTGTCGACGAATTACGCGCGCTGTAATGTCACTCCAGTGTCTTCGGTAGTTCCATTCCACATAACTAGATAGCATAAGTCCTGTCAACCTTACCAAATAACATGTAGGCAGGGTACACAGGTTATGTAGAGGTCGTAAATTTCATCCCATATCGCAAAGCCTAGTTGCTGTTCTCTAGTGTGTGTCATGCAGTACGGTCAGTTGGTGAGCGACTCACGGAGCAAATTTGGCTATTTCATCGGGTATTCCAGGTGGTTTCGACGCAGTGTAAGTTGTCCCCGATACAGTCTAGAACCCTAACAGTTTTTATGTTTTTCTTTTTTGTACTTAATAATAACATGTTTTTTGTGTCAGCCTACCAAAAATTTTCACAGTGCACGCCCTTTTGCAATTTCACGACTCAGACTCAAAAGAACAGTATCAGTGCGTAACTCGGCTCTTGGCATATTAAGTGATATAATGCAAAATATACGGTACTCAGCAATAGCATGGGATAGTTAAGCTCCTGCATATCCCTTTCTCACCCCATATGGGGTGACAAGCTGTCGGAACTTGGGGTAGCAGACATGGCCAGGCCAGATGTCGGGAAAATTCTGTCGCCACCAATGCATGGTCGGTTTACTTATTATAGCTTTCAAAAGGGTCATTTCTGCGACAAAACCCCAAATTTTTGGAATCCTTTGCCCACTTGTTGATCTATATAAGCTTTAAATAAGTACAGATTGTTTTTAGTGTAAGGTTACCCAAAACTTTCGCGCGCTTCGTGCGCTTTGCAATTTCACAGTATAAGTTTCGGGAAAAACCTTAAATCAAGAGGAATATTTTCCTCTAGTATAAACAAAATTTTGTGCAATATATGCCCCGCAATGGTATGGTATAGTACAAAGGTTTTCTTCAAATCTCCCCTCACCAACCCCTTGACGGCATCTGGGCTGTCGAGGCTTCGGGTGGTTGCCCCCTTTCCCTTGGGCAAATCCTGGCGCCACCCCTGCTGGACCGCTACCGGTTGGACTAACGGTTCTCAGCTCTAACTGCATCTCTTATCAACACTTTCAGTAGGCATTTGTTTCTTCACAGTCGGCAAATACGGCACCACACCCCCATGATAAATGCTCTAGCGACGCCCCTGAGTATAGTGCGCTCAGCAGATTTGGCGATTAAACTATAGTCATTTTCGTCGGGGAGGTGCCAAATTGAGCGAGAATTTTTTAACAGTAGTGGTGGCTAGATATAGACTTATGTAGTTAGGAGGCTTGTAACTGTCTGGAGGAAGGAAATTGGGCAATGAGGGCATGGGTCCCTTGGGTGGGATTAAAGGCAACTTACTAAGAATATAATCAAAGGATACAAGTCAGAAAATGTTCAGTGCAATTTAACTTTTCAAACGGGAAACAATGAGAGATACTTCTCTTAATGATGTCTTAAGATGCCCCCTATAATTTGAATTTATAGCATTTAGTCAACCTACAAGGTGAACCGTTTAGCAAATTCCTTCGTATAAGATATTTTTACGTGTATCTTCCAAGAACCTTTAGATTTTCAAGCAATTTTTGATTTTGGCAGATTTTCCTTGGTCTGAAGTTGTCCATGGATGTATTAGGGGGAACAACCGTAGGGATTACTCGACGTCTTCCATGGAAGCGTGCCAATTGCGCTGTGAGAGAGAAACATCCTTCCCGTGTTTGTCCGTCGACTTTAAAGATGGTCAGTGTTTGCTCAGCGACTTTAATCGTGAGAGCGTACGGCCCCTCAGTGATTATACACAACCATGTTACATCGAAGGATTCCAATATTCAGAACGTACAGATAAAAGTAAGTACTGTCACTTGGAGTTAATAGGAAGGACACCCAGTCGAAAATTCCGTGTTGCGTTCCCTCGTGTATGGGCTTCAACTTATCTGTTAGTCGATCCATGTATGTCATCGACGCAAATTATGATAAATACAAATAAATGGCATGTTGAAAACACAAAGCAGAAAGTTATAATTGGCACTTTCTTCCACAAACCTCCGAATTGACACTGCCTTGTTGTACAGAATACGTTGGTGACTAGCTAAACTTTACCTTACCACCTTTTTGCCTTAGTGATGTTTCAGCTAGTAAATATATACCCAGCACCGTATTTCAACTGGTAGTTGTACCCCTTAATTTGCCGAACATTGCACTCCCCACGCCCTTCAAGTTGCATCTAATTATTCTTTATTTTGAAATGTCGTTTTCAAGTATACTACTACGAGTCTTTACAAATACATTTTTGTAATATCACTTGTAGAGAAAATCTAGGACGATGTTGTGGAGTTGATTGAGGTTAACCATGTTTTGATTAGGTCCTTTGACAATGAGAGAAAGTCATGGAAGGTGGTCTTGAATAAACTTGACCCACATTAGTCCAAATTCTCTATAAAAGCACTCTAAAGCAAACTGGTGGTAAACCATATAAAAGATCTAAGTGTGGAGTAATTATCATAGTTGTTTTATTATAGTTGTGGACAACTGGCGTGAGACCTTGCGGATAAGAGGCCTTTATAATTATCATGATCATGGATCCTGATATGTAAAGGATGAAATCAAATAGTTGTAACCTTCCGGATTGGGTGAGCCGAAGGTGCAAACAACTATAAAGGGTCGAGGTCATGCTGTCCTTCCGGAAAATTGAATTGAGCTATTACAGAGGTGGGGTGGTGTAACGTTTTGTATTCACCAAATAAACGGAGACAGCCCGATATTCATAAAGTTTTTTATTCATAAGGTTCATTGTTCATAAGGGTCGTTATTCACAACATGAACGGAAAAGTAAGGTTCATTGTTCGTAACTTGAAGGTTCGTTATTCATAAAAAATAAATGATTATAAAAAGGTTCATTATTCATAAGGTTCGCTATTCATGATCGAGAATAAGGTTCGTTGTTCGTAACCGAAAAAAAGGTTTAATGTTCATAATCAAAAAGAGGGTTCATTATTCATAATAAAAAAGGGTTCACTGTTCATAATTGAAAAAAGGTTCGCTATTCATAATCCCAAAAAATCTCGACTAGTCTCTTTGAAATGTCAATTACAGCCAATCAAAATAGACCATATAAAAACATATTTTGGGTTCTGATTACAGAAATTGTCCTCTTGCTTTCAACATGTTGAAGACAACATATTGGCCTATTATTCCTACGAGTTGTAAGAGTGTGCCCCCTTCCAAGAGATACAGGAAGCCTTTAACGCTGGAAAAATGCCTTTTCCCCATATTATGAATATTGAACCCCTTTTTACTATTATGAATATCGAGCCTTTTTTTCGAATTATGAATAACGAACCTTTTTTCCTATTATGAATATATAACCTTTTTTCCGCTTATGAATATCGAACCTGTTTTCTTATTATGAATAACGAACCTTTTTTTTATATTATAAATAACGAACCTTATGAACAACGAACCTTTTTGACGATTATGAATAACGACCCTTATGAATAACGACCCTTATGAATAGTGAACCTTATGAACATTGACCCTTATGAATAAAAAACCTAATGAATATCGGGTAGACCCCAAATAAACAACCAGCTTTGCCTTCCAGGCCTCTGTCGTCCACTCGTTAAAAGCATGCCCAGTAAAAAGTACTCTGAGTATACAGAAATACAGTATTTACTAGTGTAGGCTACATAAACATGAAAGAGTTACAACACACATAAAAAGGAAACTAACGGCGGGGCCTAACCCACGTGTCAATCCGTGTTAAAGAGTAAAAGACTACTAAAGGCCAAAGGCGTGGATCCATCTCCAAAGATGGGGGGGGGGGACTTTTCAACATTTGCGAATCCCCGTCCTGGGGGAGGGGTCTAAGGGGAGGGACTCCCCTTTGGAAAATTTTTGCTCACGTAAGGTGGGCTGGATGCAAAATGGTGCTACATTTGGTGCTAAATTTCAATTGAATATATCACCAAGCATTTCTACTTTTTAAGGAAGTTTTTCATCTTACTTGCTTTAGTGAATTTTTTACTTGGGGTAAATCAAGACCACACTGTGTGAAGTAAGTGAACAGTAAATTGTTAGACAACATATACCATTAGCCAGCGGGGTATATAGGCCTACATGAATTTGCAGGTGTGAACTGTTTTGGAACCAACTACATTTCCTGGAGACCGACTCACATTGACATAGTTGTACGATCAGAATTTCGTAAATAATTACAATTTACAGGACGGTAGTAATAATCACAGCCGTACGGGACCATTCCAATTTAGGGGGCAGAAAATGTTTTGCTCGGATCTCAA
This sequence comes from Holothuria leucospilota, assembly GCA_029531755.1. Lineage (NCBI taxonomy): Eukaryota > Metazoa > Echinodermata > Holothuroidea > Aspidochirotida > Holothuriidae > Holothuria > Holothuria leucospilota. The sequence continues at coordinate 21,630,592 of CM055969.1, forward strand.
AAAACTGGCCAAAATTCGTTGCAGTTCAGGTGCATAAAATAGACCACCAAACTATTACATGCGCGCGAAGCGAGCGAAAATCTTTGCACATTTTGGGGGCATTCGATCAAAAATTCGGGAATTTAGTAGAAAATTCGGGCAATCTTTTCACTTCAAATGTTGTTCATGTCTGTTCTATTGTTACAAAAGCATACTGAACTGGATTTGGGACCGACTTTCTGGCACCCAGAGACCGACGTTTTGCTTTTCACTGGGGGCTCACCCCTCCCCCACCCCCGTATTTACGCTCCCTGCTATTAGCATGTTTACTCATATCTTATAAAATTCGGATAAGGAAGTGATCAGTAGCGTGCATGTCAGAGTTTTTTCGAAAGTTGATAGAGGTGATACTAATAGCAATCTTTTCATTACTCCTCTGTGGCACACCTTATTCTTGCATGGTAGTCGACTCTCAACGTATCTTTCCAATATTTTCTTTAACTTTACTAGCACAAGTTAGTTTTAGTAAATAGTGTGGGTGGAATTTTGCGGCACATAACCAGTGGAAACTACAGGGACATCACGACCATTTTTGACGTCGATTTTGGCAATTTTAAATCGCTTTACGATGCTGTCTCTTATTTCGAGCAACGAGTAAAGACCACAAACATGAAAATGTGGTAGGGACTTCTCCCCTTTGGAAAAAATGGGAAATGGAAGATGTCTGGAAGGCAAATGGTGCAATATTTGGGCACAATTTTGATTTCAAAATGTAGTATCAATTTGTAATCTATATTACATTATCTTCCTCCCAGTTTTAGTTTTCACCATTTTTGAAAAAGTGAGGGGGACTTTTTGGCGATGTCCCCCCTTCCAAAAAAGTGAGGGGGACGCGTCCCCCCGTCCCCCCATGATACACGCCCATGCTAAAGGCACATTCTCCTAGACTCTAGAATATTGATTGAGGAACATCATGCAATCGTCGTGCTCTCTAGATCCTTTAAACTGTGGTTTTAGTGCTCAGAATTAAGCAGGATGTTATTTACATGCTGATATTTTAACTGATATAATGATATCTAAACAAATTTTGGTTCACCGGAGCTGTGATAAAATACAACTGGAGGTGCAGTGGGGTTTTTGGTCAAGCCAGGGTAATCAAATATGGTACCACTGTAACAAAATGAAAAGGGAACGGAAGTTTTGCCTCCAGAATAAAATTTTCATGTTAATTGAAAGATAAGTGTTCAATAAACAATCATCGTTTCCATACTGGACGCCTTTAAAATAAAAAAATCACATCAACATAGGCTGGTTTGTTTTGTGATTATCAGCTAGCACATTTACTGTTTTTTTTTTGTTCCTACAACTTACAGCCTATCTATTAGTAAAGTCAAATCGCATGTAAATAAATCTTTATTCAACTGTCTTCAATGCCGACTTTCACAGGCACATACAAAACTGTTTCTTTTTTACAGAATATTTTTGGACTGAAACGGCATCCGCTTGTATCAGAGGAAACAATAATGAACACCACAACAATATTAACAGTCTTGAAGCCTGCAAAGATCTGTGTTATCAAGAAAACACCTTCGCCTGCTTGTCGGTAGACTATCACCCCACTCATGCTAATAAGCCTTGTCACTTGAGCAGCTTCAACCGAAATTCGGTACAACCGAGTGGGGACTTTACTCAACCATGCTATCTTGATGGTTGGTTGTACGCCGAAAGAGTTAACGTCGGTCAGTGGATCCCAGTCATCGAAAGGGCATGTATTAGAGGTCATAACGAATGGGAAGCTGATACTGAAGACTTTGAGTCCTGTAAAATACTTTGTAGTCAGAAATCCAATTGCTGTTCGATTGACTATAACAGAGAAACCAAGAGATGTCTGATGACATCACACACCAGAGCCAGCGTGACGGACAGCACTTTCTTGAGTCCTTGTTCCGGTTACAGCTATTCAGAGAGAACCGATCTGCGTTGTGTGACCTCGTAAGTTTTGGCACACAGGTTGTAAACCTCTGCCACAGTTGGTGGTAAAAGGCTATTAAAGTAAAGTAACTAGCACGCTGGAACAAATACTATTTCCTACTTTCTACGTAAACTCATTCTTACATATATCGTTTTATGCTCTATTACGACTATACACCTTCCTTTGCTCTTCTCACGAAAGTTGTCTCTTTCTGGCAAGGTTGAAAATTGCTCACATCAGTTATGTAAGTTAACATAAAAACATATACATCAAGTATAAATCTTGCAAAGAGTGGTATTTTACCAAATTAGCAGTTGCGATGAAAGGCCTTTGAAGCGCATATATTTTTCAAGTTTAAAAATAGATGGGCATTGACGATGAATATCTTATATAATTTTTTGATAGTGATATATTTCTGAAAAATGAAATATAGGAGTATTAACAACTCCATTAAGTCATAAAGGACACGCCCCAGTTTACGAATCAGAGTTTTGTAGTTTATAGAGTTCCAGTAATACACCATCAGTCTAGATAGATTACTGCCCATGGATCTTTATCTCTTTTTTTGACTGTCTGTTCCAAAGATCAGATCTTGTCTATCCGGCCTTAAAGGGCCTTCAAATGAAGGGGGAGATTTTAGCCATGAAAGAAATGTTCCGGTTCTTATTCTAAAAGCTAGGATCTCGAATAATCACATAAAGTACTTATAAAAACTAGTGTCCTTAACTGAAATTTTTTTGTAAACACCATAAGTAAATAGTTGTCTGTTTACCATTCAAAATATAGAACAGCAGGTCAATTACATCACTTTTTACAAGCGTTCAGGTTTCGCAACTTGGGTTATTTTCTTTGGGATCATCTCAATTTGGAGGTTAGAGAAAACTTGAAAATAGGCCGAAATTACTCCCGGACCACCAACTTTGCTTAGCAGACGTAAAGCAGATTAGAGAGAAGGCTCAGAAACACTTGTTTCAGCTTCTCGAAGCTTTTGTGAGCCATTTTGGTAACGGCCAGGACAGTAATTTGTATCTAGAAATAAGGCATTAAATGTACAACAATTGAATGGATGGAATTTTTATTTTCAAATTCGGACATATCTCCAGACACCCAACAGTCCCTCCGAGATCACTGAGATAACCCAAAAGTGACTTCGGTTTCCTGTCACAATATTCCTCTTCCATATCCCCTCTTCCGTCTAATGTAAATTGTTACATAGGTTTACAAAGGCAAATTCAGGGATAAAAATGACCTTTCTTCTCCAGTATTTTTTCACAACTGTTAACACGCTGATCTGCAATTAACATCATTTACCACATAGGAGCTTCGTTGGGCCCGCCGTGAGGTAATGTTCTGATGGACGTTTTATCAGGTGATGAAAGAGGCTGAAAAATCAGATTGCCTTACTCTTGACAAGAGCATATGGCATCGTCACTGGAATTGTCTTTTTAATTGTTATTCCAGGGTAACTAGAAAACATATGCATGCTATATACAAAAATTACAGAAAAAATTACAGAAAAGGTTATCAAGTTTGTTTGTTAAACAAAGAAGGTTATTTGTCCTTAAAATTCTATGCAGGAAACGGAACTGAAAATAAATTATTTTAGTTTCAGGAATTGTTAAGGAAGGAACTTTAAAAATCACTTTCCATTCTTCATCGAATAAATTAAAATAAAATAAGTGAAAAATATTTGGTGTCAGTGAAGAACTTGGGACTAAATAAATGCCTTACCAAATCCACATCAAAACTGGCTTACTTCAAACTGCAAGGACCTGCCTAAACTCCCCCCCCCCCCCACACACTACAATTCTGCGTATTTGAAAGCAAATGCAGTTTTAGTTGCAAACATTGGTTCGTACATCGTAACTTCTGTGCTAAATGTCGAAATCAGACAGGGATGTTCGCTGTTACTACAGGGCGCCACCTATAGGGCAAAGATTTTGATCTTCACTCCTTGATTCCGAATTTCCATTTCGTGGAAACGTTTCAGTGAATACAGCCATCCAATTTGCATTGTATTCATGCCGTACTATTCCACTATTAAAAGAGTTGAAGAGAGCTTTTTTGCAAAATGGAGCAAAGATATATATATGGAAGCGTTTTGCAAGTGCCTTCCCGGTGAGTGGGGTGAAGGGGGAAAACTCTTTCCTATGACAAAAAGAACTACCATCAAAAAGTAAGTCGAAAAAGTGATCAAAAGCACCTTTTTCAAGTAATTGCCAAATTTACCGTACATCGCCCTACACAGTTACTGCCTTCTCATTCATCTGAATAGGATTTATCAAGGAAATTTGCTGCTTTCTTCCTTGATAAAATACACAAACTTCGCTCATGTTTGATAAATCCGATACTCAACATCCAGTTCCAATTCCAGAAAGGCAATGTACCAGTCAGTGTAACCAGTTCCAGCCAGTGGCGTAGCCGGGGGGGGGGGCAGGGGCGAGTTGCCCCCTCTGGAAAAATCTTGGGGGAAATTTTGAAAGTGAATATATGGTGAAATTTGCGCATGATCTGGTAAAATTTTAAATTTCTCAACCAGTACACGTTACTTATTTAAAAGTATATGCCACACTGGCACAACCAGTCCTCATTAAGGTTTTCAGAGATGGAATGATGACACCATGCTTATAGTTATACTGGTTATGTTTTACTATCTGCTTTATACAGCATGGGATCTCTGGACCTCTGACAAGGGACTCTGTCCTTTTACTGTATACTTCCAATGTTTCTTGATAATTAAAGGAGCAGCATTGTGGTATATGCAGTTTGTTAGAATGGGTCAGTGGTCAAGTGCTATACTCTGATACTGGGGTAGGTCCTCGTAAAATTTGGACTGATTGTGGTGAATGTGGTGAACTGATGAAGGGAAAGGTGTACCAGGGTTCACTTAATTACTGTACTTCACCCATTGTGATTCTGAACTACCAGTAGGACTCAAGAAAAATTCACCAAGACAAGCAAGATAAAGAAAAGCTTCCTAAAATAATAGGAATTCTTGGTGATGTATTCAATTTACATTTAGCACCAAATGTGGCACCATTTTGCATCTAGCCCCCCTTACATGAGCAAATAATTTCCAAAGGGGAGGGGGGCACCCCTCTCCTTAGACCCCTCCCCCACGACGGCGATCAGTCACATCAGCCAGGGCAGAGGAAAGCACCCGGACAAAATTTGGACCTGCGGAGAACACTGATTATTAGGAAGCAGATCACCAATTGGGGAAAATCTTGGTGCTCTTGCCCCCCCCCCCCTGACAAAAAACCTGGCTACGCCACTGGTTCCAGCCATTCTCACAAATGGATATTCTTAAAGTCATGAAGTGTTCAAAAATGAAGTCGTGTCCTCTGGATCCATTGCCTGCAGTCCTGACTGCATAGATCTTAGGAATCATTATATTGCCAATCACTAACCTAACTTGTCCTTGACGTCAGGTATTTTTCCTTCTAATTGTAAACTCGCCTTGGTTTCTCCAATTCTGAAAAAGTCGAACCTTGATCCAGAAGAAATGAAGAACTACCGAACTAGACAGGGTCCTGGTGTAATTTTGCCAGATATGCCTGCCTAGTTTGATTTCATTGCAGTTTCTGAACAATCCGGATATGCTGAATCTAAAAATACAAAAACAGAGGCATCAAGATCCGCCCCCATCGTACCCTTTTGGATAATCTTCACAGTACTTCCCTCAATGATATAGACTATAAGCCTTAGGGAGGTACTACCACTGACCTTATAACAAGTAAGTGAGTAAACCAAGAGAAAATACACCCTTAGGCAGGGTTACCCTGACTGAAGCAACATTTTTCACAACGTTCTTATATTTGAGTGTTCTTTGCTATGAAACTGTCGATTAGTCTCGATTCCAATCCACTGAACAAAAGCGGTCTTCATTACACAGTGGCGAATCTGTGTGGAGACCCTAGGGATGATCCCATCCTATTCTTCCGAAGGGATTTATTCCATGTCCTTGAACCTAACGGATTCACACCTTCACAACACCCCGGGAGGGAAAGGACGAAAGACTATCGGATGTAGCCATTAGAATGGTGTGGGCTCAGTGTATGCTGAACTATTCTGTATATATAATACGTAGCCTACGAGAGATATGCAGAGTACATGTACTAGGAAAGAGGGACCTAGTCTCCCCTCCTTATGTGAGGGTTAAAGGGCCTTACCACGGGGGAAAGTATAATAGCCCATAAATAACCCATAAATAGCCCATAAAAGCCAGACCTCCACACGAGGAGGTCTGGCTTGTGGAAATGGAAATTCAATGATAACGTTTTGAGACTTAAAGTCACTAAACCAACCCACCTACATGAAATCGCAATAGTTAACGGTATGTAAACCACTGTGCCCGTCCTTCCTTTCTTTCTGAAGGGGAGCGTGGTGGCATCTAAGGACCTGAAGGATGTGGCTTCATCGTGACATACCCATAGCCACATCATGAGCATCGCCTGTGAGCACCGAGGGGATACATACCAGTTGATAGCTCTCACCATTGGACCCTCCATGAACCCAGTCGGACCACCTTTTTTCTGCTTGAGCGCTTCCGGTCCTCCAGGGTGAAGATGTCGTCTGACAGTGGTACGGCACTGGTTTCCAACGTGGCATTCAAGAACACGTCTAAGGGATATGAACAATACAGTTCGTAAGGCTTTGGCTGAAGGAGACTACTGACATTCCTTTATGAAACACAATGACTTGCAGGAATCCCACGGGACTTTTGCAATCCCCAGAGGTGCTGGAAAGGGTCTGGCTTGACCCAGCCGTTCTCCTCACAGACAATTTCAAGGTCTACAGCAGTGGTGGCCGAGTGATAGTCCTTCATGCTTACCTGTATGCATTTCTTGGAGAAGGAAAGTCCGCCCTCTAAAATGGCTTTGTCTAGAATTACAAGGGCAGGGTGAAAAGTCTCCTCACTGAATCTTCCATGTTGACTATGTTGTAACGAACTTCATATACTAGGAGGAATTCCCGTGAACAGCCTCCACACAGAAAGCATTAAGTGAAGTGCGTATTTTGGACCCATCGAGTACGTTCTCTGACCTCATCCTGGGAACAGGGTCTCCGTGGGATAGCAGCAAATTAAGAATACCCACCAGCGCTATAGCTGTGGAGCTATTGGAACCTTGCCTGAATGGTTGCGAAGGAAACATAAGCGTCCATCTGTCTCAATGAAACATAGAAATTCTAAAGCCCTGGTCCCTGGATGGAAGGACCTGTTGCAAGAGACCGGAAGTCTAACATTCTCTGTTGTTCACGTTGAACACCATTCTTGGACTCTTAAACACCAGTTCTCAGTTTGAGAAGAGGATTTTCCTTCCCGACACCACGCCATATATGTTAGTCTAAGCGAGATTAACTGCTGGAGGCCTTTAAAGGAGGGGGGGGGGGGGGCCACACCTTCAGGCAAAGGTGGAGTCAATAGGCCCACCCTAAATTTTGATGTCTGATATGACAGCATTGTTGTCCAAAAAGATCGCCAGTCCCCCTTTTTTTTTATAAATGGTGCCGGGAGACGTGGCTGGCCCTTACGACTGCCTCCGGCTCCATTCTGTTGCTATGCAGTTCCTACTTCCTTTGCTGTCCTTATCTTTACTAAGGTTTTCATTACATCCCCGCCTTGCCAGCAATCGATATCTATGTAGTGACACTTTTCAAGCCGGGCTCCCAGAGCCCGAATGTGAAAGATATGTATCTCTGAGGTACCGTTTCCGATGGAGCCGGACAGGGCGACCTATCTACAACAGGACCTGGGGTCAGGCGCGGTTTTACGGGGGGGGGGGGGCTTTGGGGGCTCAAGCCCCCCCCAAAAAAAAATTTTTCAGAGGTTGTGTTATGCTATATTTGCGTGTACTGAGAAAAACAAAATTGCCCAATACACTTGTGCACATCTTGGTCCAGTGGATTTAGTTTGTCAAGGGAAACTGTCGTCTGTGTCTCGAAATCACATATTAGGTTCACGATTTCATACAATGGAAGCTGGGTTAGATAAGTAACATCTATGATAGTATGTACGTACATGTAAATCAAGTTAACGGATTAATCATCTGTTGGAAGTTCAAAACGAATCATGTCGTCGCTGATCTCGTCAAGCTATACTAGCAGTCCTTTTACGTCAAATCTACAGACCGAATCGTTATTCCCATTAATGGGAACAGGTCCAGTTGCTCGTATCTCTCAGTAACGTTTGCTACATTCTTCCAAATAAAAAAATATATGCCTGTATATACGTTACATCTATGTCATGGTCAGGGGCGGTGCCACTCAGGGGGAAGGGAGGCCTATCTCCCCTGTAATTTGCAGGAAAAGAGAAAAAGAGTAGGAAAAGAAGACTTAAAAGAGAAGAAAAGAGGAGGGCGGGGTAGGCCTATACCTGATCCATATAGTTAATTCAGGGCTTCCAAGAGGCCATATTCCGGTTTCAACCAGCCTTTAGATACGATTTTATAATGCACAAACGAAGCAAGGCAAATTTTCTTAATAGTTCGAGAATATTTCTGTGGACTCCACGCAGTTATTTTTGCGTAAAACTTTCCCCGACTAGAGGGCAGTAATGTGTCCAAAAGGGGACTTAAGGAGGTTTGCTGATACATACCCTCAGACAAAAAAGGCTCCTCTTTCACCTAACCAAAAATATTAAGAATGTTTTTAACCAATATGATCGGGTCTAAAAATATCCCAAAGACAACACCATTTTTGCATCTAAGCAACCTTCAAGTAACCAAAATTTCTCAAAAGGGGAGGGGGACCCCTCCCCTTAGACCTATCCCCTAGAACAGCCCTCTTTTACCCAACCAAAAATTAGAATTCACGAAGTTATGAATATTTTCCAGCCATATATGAGTCAAAACTGTCCCGAAGACCGCACCATTTTGCATCTTAGCAACCTTAAAGTAACCAATATTTCTCACAGGAGAGGGGAACACCCCTCCCTTTAGACCTCTCCCCTAGGACCGCCCTCTTTCCCCCAACCAAAAATTAGAATTCACAAAATTATGAACATTTTCCAGCCATATATATCAGTCAAAAAATAACCCTAAGACCCCACCATTTTGCATCTTAGCAACCTTAAATTAGCAAAAATTTCTCAAAGGGAGGGGAACACCCTTCCCCTTAGACCTCTCCCCTAAGAAGGTCCCCTTTCCCCCAACCAAATATTAGAATTCACAAAGTTATGAACATTTTCCAGTCATATAGTCAAAAAATTACCCAAAGAACGCACCATTTTGCATCTTAGCAACCTTAAATTAGCAAAAATTTCTCAGAGGAAGGGGACACCCCTCCCCTTAGACCCCTCCCCCACGACGGCGATCACTCAACCCATGTCCCCTATCAAAATAACCTTACGTCGTCCCTGGTTATGGTACTATTTTTATTATCATTGGTTTCAGCGTGCGCGTGACCGATTTACATATTTGAGAGAAAATTTTATGATTCTTCCGTTTCAAGTCCCCCCTAAGCCCCCCCCCCCCAAAGTCTCGATCTAGAACCGCGCCTGCCTGGGGTCCCTGGAAGCAGGGCAGGAGTACTGCAGCAGGTGGACAAAGGTGCTATCGGCACTGGAGAAAGTGATCGACCAGACTGGTTGGTAAGCCTTCGACTGGGAACCAAGCTCTGGGGAGTGACCACGAGTCCAGAGATATCTTCTCTGTGGGCGGTAAACCTTTCCATGAATGGAAATCCCCCCCCCCCTCTATTCAGGTCTAGTCTCGGAGGGTAGAGATGGGGTGCAGCTTTTCTCCATTGATCACTCATGCGATGTGTTAGCGGAGATCAAAGTGATCACGTTTCTCTATAAGACACGAACCCTGACCGTCCTTCCAAGATATACGGGTAGAGATAAGCTTGGTTGCTGTCCTCAGTCCTAGAAGATAGGAAATGATGCACTCTCAGAGTGCATAAGTGGTGTTTCAAGAAGATTTAGACCGGCGGGACATGGAGGGTCTGAAAGAGGGAGATATGAACTTGAATGTATCTCCACAGTAATGGTAGGCGACGCTTTGATATGCCGTTATGGGTTTTTCGCGTGATTAGCCTGTTTTATGGTCAAAACCGCCACCCAGATCCCCTTCGTAAGGCTACAGGCGCGGATCCGCCACCCCCCCCCCCCCGCCACGTAAGAAAAAAAAAAAAAACGAAAGGAGAAAAAAGGAAGAAAAAGAAAAAAAGAAAAGGAGAAAAAAACTAAGAGCAAAAAATGAACAAAAGTGTCTAAGAACGTATTCAAAGTATATTTCTGTAGGGTTTGGGTGGTTCTATAGCTGGATCATCTCCTTAGATATCTTTCAAAGTGGTTGTCGACGAAAGGAGAGCTACAATGTTCGAAAACATGTGAATAGCTGAGTAATGATCCTTGACATAAGATCTAAATAAGTAAACATCGTGACACATGCAGTATGGGCCCTGCTACCTGCACTGAAATTTCGTAACAATTTTGTGTTAAAGAGTGAAATTTTTTGTAATCTAGAGGGTTTGAGAGGCAAAGTTTTCGCCATACAGACCTTCCAGAATGAATACAGAAGACAAGCTGTCAGGTGACGTGCTATTATGCACAGTGGCACCAGCTGTTGCAGGCAAAGTAGCAGCGTGCATACCCTATTCGATTTCGAAACTGTCTGAAAAGTTTTAAAATGAACTCAAAAGGCTTTTAAGCTACAGGCAGTGGCGTCGGCACAGTGGGCAATGGGTGACGTGTGTCCCCCTCCCCCATCGATTCTTGTAAATTTTTAAAATGGTCCCAAAAGTCGTTTAAGCTACAGATTTCTGTAGAGGGCGCAGGGTGAGATGTATTTCTGATGACTGGTTTATTTGTTCTAACCATTTTCTTTCACAAACTGTTCTCAAACTATCATAAGTTTTGGAAATTCTTGACAAATTCTAAATTTTCGCACGCTTCGCTAGCGTCAAGCCTTGTGTCAGAGTTGTCCTTATTATCAATAGCTTTTGGTAACTACTCACTGGGGAACAAAGGAGCAAAAGTGCTTTTAAGAATTCTCAGTCAGAAGATTGGTTTCTGAATGGCATAGGTTGGTGGGAAAGTGACAGTGTCCGATGCAGGTTCTGAAATGCAGGTTTTGTCATGGACTAATATTTTATTCAAAATTTCGGCGCGCTTCGCGCGCATACGACAGGGTTTACACCCGATTTCATATACCATTGACAAAGCTATGACGCAAGATATTATTCCAATGAAAACATGTTTTCTAAAAAGTACATCTCTTTCTCTGTAGGGCTCTCATCATTATATCATCTTTGACTAATCTAGTCTAGCACATGATTTGAAAGATTGTCGTTGCTTATTTTCCAAACATTTTACCGCGATATTCAATAACGACGAAAATCTTTTCTGAAACGAATTTTGCCTGTCCACCATCCCTCTTGCTACACCTAAAAAGAAGGTGATATATCATATCTCCTCCCATATGGATAACGGGTAGTGAGGATCCCGTTGGTCCCTCTTTTGTATACTGTGACTAATTCAGAGCTCCTGGGAGGCTCCATACCGTTCTCAGTCAACCTTGGATATCCTTTTAAAATGTAAAGGAAAAATTTGATTATAGTCCAAGAATGTTTCTGTGGACTCCACGCAGGTATAATTGCGTGTACAATTTTCCCATGGGCGTGGATCATGGGGGGATGGGGCGCGCGTCCCCCTCACTTTTTTGGAAGAGTGGACATCGTCAAAAAGTCCCCCCTCACTTTTTCAAAAATGATGGAACAGACTGCAATTATGCCTAGGAACGAAATTTTTAGAAGAAATATAACCTAAAAATCCTACACTTTTGTTGCACCAAATCGCATCTGAGGGCATTCAGTTCTAGAAAAATTTCCCTTAGACCCCTTCCATGTAGCTGCGGACAACAGTACATTGGTCAAACAAAACCCTCACTCAGAGTGAGAGTAGCTGAGCATAAGAAAGCTTCAGAACAAGGTAAGGTGGAAGGTTCTGCTTTTA